>JAWDJE010000010.1:0-1200000 GCA_035047345.1 Bradypodion ventrale | reverse complement strand
GTTTAGTAGCAGAGTAGTAGTCGGATACGACCGAGTCCTTGACCTTTTCTATCTTTCTGTGTCTCCCGCAGGCAGCGATTATTCTGGAAATGCTTACAGCTATGGAGAAAACTGGCGGTTCCCCAATTCCACCCTCCTAGGTAAGCAAGGGGTCTTGCCTTCAGGGCATAGCTGTCAAGTATCCCGTATTGGTCGGGAAAACCCCTTATTTTACCCTCTTTCCCTGCCGTCATCCCATATTAATTAGACTGCAATGCCCTATTGCCGCCATTGGAGGGCAGCACAGGATAAGCATCGCTGTCAAGTATCCCTTATTGGCCGGGAAAACCCCTTATTTTACCCTCTTTCCCACCACCATCCCTTATTAATTAGACTGCAATGCCCTATTGCCGCCATTGGAGGGCAGCAAAGGATAAGCATAACTGTCAAGTATCCCGTATTTGCCGGGAAATTTCCCTTATTTCCAAATCCAAAACTTGACTAGTATGCTTCAGGGCCACAGAAGGTGGCTTGATTCAAGCCCTCCGCCCTTTCCCAGTCCCTCAACAATGCTGGCGACTGAGGCTTTGAGGTATATTTGCAGCTGGGGAAGAGCCACCAAGGGCTTCCTCCTCTTCCCTGTTTTCCACCGGCACAAGAGTTAAACCAGGAATTCTCAACCTGTGGCCTATGAGCCAGATGTGGCCCATGGCACCATATCATGTGGGGCCCTGCCACCACCTGCACCACACCAGGAAGTACCATGAAGGACTGCTGCTTTGGCCCACTCTCAGGTAGAGAAAAGCCACATTACACTCCAGCACGGCAAGTGGCTCTCCCTGTTGGGGCTGATGTGGGGCCAGATCCAAAGGAAGCCCAGATTTGGGCCATAGGAAAGGTTTGTCCTGGCAGCGGCTTTTGCTCATCGTTTCCCCTCCCCTGCCCCACTTTCTTTGTCCAGGTTCTCCCTACTATTACTGTTCACCTTCCTTGGGCGCCACTGCACCCCCCACAACGACCTATGACCACTTGTAGAGGCCCAGCCAATTCCCCTTGTGGGTCAGAAGAGATGCAGCTGGGGAGGAAGAGGCCCGGCCTGGGGGTCAGGGTTCGCCGCCACCACCTGGCCGGGCACATGAGCAGAGAATGGCCAGGTCAGATGGAAGCACTGATGCTGATGCTGATGCCCAGAGACTGTGCACCTGCCTGGGTCAGTCACCCATCCCAGGACAGTGAATGGAAAGTGGAGGAGGAAGAGGAGGAGGAAGAGGAAGGTTTCCTTTGGGACTTTGGAGGGAGGGAGGGGCCCAAGGCATCTGTGGGATTCTGTGAGAGGTCATTAGGTGTAAAGATGCATTTTGGGAAACCAACACCAAGTTCATGCACACACCCCTGTATTTGCAAGGGGTGGACAGTAAAGACAGCTGACTATTGGGACTGTGAATGATTCATTTGCCTCAAGTGGTGTTGAAGAAGGAGAGTTGGGGCAATACCTTGGAGGGCCAGAAATAGACAAACCAAGGGGGGGGGGGGGTGGATCCTTCAGCAAGTCAAGCCTGGGCTGTCTTCTTGGGGCCCCATGCCTTTGATTCTGTGGGTCAGCTCTCGGTCTCCCCCCCCCCCCCCCCGGCCAGGTGGTTGGAGAAATAGTGGGTGGAGGGGGGCACCTTCGACTCGAAGGCCGGGAGATGCTTCATGGGTGGGCCAGAGTCCCGAATCTGGCTCAAGCAAAGGACATCAGCCTGAATCTAGGGGTGGGGGTGGGGAGGGGAGCGTTGGAATCGGATTGATGGACTCTGGAGCAACCACGTCTGAACCGACCACGCAGCTCTCGCTCGCTTTCCTGCCCCCCTCCCCACCCCTCCGAGTCCAGCGGGAGGGCGGAGGATAAATAATAGGAAATAAAAGTTCATGGAGCAGAAAATAAAAGGCAGATTATACAGATGTGGCAATTTGCAGGGCCATTGCCTCCATCCTCGCCCCACCGGCTGCTGTGTGTGTTTCCCCCTCCCCTCCCCTCCCCTCCCGGTCGCCCCCCTCCCCCAAGGTGTGGGCAGCCCATCCACTGGGCAAGGGATGTGACACAGTCATTCCTCCGGGGTGGGGGGTGGGGGCAGAGGTCACCCTGCCAGCACAGGCCACCTCCTTTTTGGGGTCAGTAAGGAGTCCCCTCAAGGCCCAGGGGGGGAGGCCATAGAGCCATGATGGCAAGTCTTGGCACTCCAGATGTTCTTGGACTTCAATTCCCAGGAGCCCAAGCACCCTGTGAATCCACACGAATGGGTTTACTGCGATTCATCCGGCCCGTGTTTTACTTCTGCTTCCGGGAGCGGTGAGGGCAGCGCAGGCGGGATGAATCGCAGCATACCCATTCATGTGGATTCACAGGGGGCTTGGGCTTCTGGGAATTGAAGTCCAAGAACATCTGGAGTGCCAAGGTTCGCCATCAGAGCCATAGAGGGTTAACAAGGCTGTGCCCTTTTGCGCGCCCCCTCCCAAGGAGGTGGAGGCTGTGTCTTGCACAAAGCAAAAAATAAAATAAAAATCCCAGTAGAGCCCAAATTCTCCTCCATCTCCTTTTATTGCACAAAGGTCCTGCTGGGTTGCAAGGCTGAAAGACACTGAGACCCCACCACCCACCCCACCCAGATCCCCACCCCAAAGCCCAATACACGGGGGGGGGGGGCTTTCCCTGAGTCTCAAGCTGGGCTGTTCCTCGAGAGCCCCCCCCCTTGACTGGAGGCTCAAGGCTCCCCTGATTTATGGGCATGGTGGGGCCCCACAGGAAGACTTCAAATCCCAGAAGCCCAAGTCAGTCCATTTGCTGATCAGTGCTTTGGGGAATTGACTTATTGGCATGAGGGGGGGGGGGGGGGGAGGCTCCAGATGACTCAATACTGCCACTGGTCCTTCCCGCCCCCAATGGCAGAAACCAGGGACCCCAGAGGGCCCTGGCAGGCTGCGGCGGTCACAGCAAGTGCTTGTTGCGCTTGGGGATGATTTTGCGCACAGTCCTGCGCTCCGAGATGTTCCGCTTGACTTTGACCGTGGTGGTGGTGGTGGGTGGTGGTCCCTCCGTGTTCAGGGAAGGGCTGGAGTGAGACTTCTGGAGCCCCACAGAGCTCTGATCCGCCTCCGCAGCCTCCCCCAGCCGAGCCTCCCACTGGTCCAGGTCTTCCTTCCCGGGGCTGCCACTGCTCAGCTTAACCTCCAGGAGCCGCACGTAGGTCTCGTACCGGCGCTTCTGCAGGGGAAAGAAGGGGGAAGGGCTTGTGGGGGTGGGAAAGACTGAAGCCCCCCATGTTGCCTTGCTGGGTTGGGTGGGGGGCCCGCGGCTGAGAATTTGGCCCCATGAATTCCATGAGTAAGGATGCCATTTTATCAGCAGCACAGCAAAGTGAGGCAGGCTTTAGGGCAGTAGTTCCTAACGTGGGGCCCAGGCCCCACAGGAAGACTTCAAATCCCAGAAGCCCAAGTCAGTCCATGGGTCGATCAGTGCTTTGGGGAATTGACTTAGGCTTCTGGGAACTGAAGTTCAAAAACCACAGGTTGTGAAAAGACTGCTTTAGGCCGTTTTAGTTTGAATGCAAGTCTCCCAGTTCACCCCCTTTAATAAACACACTTGGAGTAGATACTTGAGAGGAAGAAAAATATCAATTACTCACAAAAAGATAACAGATTGGTGAAGCTGTTTTAGAAAGAAGTAAAGACTTTCTTCCAGCCATATGGCCTGGAAGACGGAGGAGCGAAAAAGGATATATTTCCTCTCCCCAAGGCAGAAAAAGCAAGAGAGCAAACCAAGGCCTTAAGACATGCAAATAGGGTCAGGTGATCCCTGAGGCAGGAAACAACCTTTCTAATGGTAATTACAGGCAAACAATGCAAAACAGCTTCCTTTAGATCAGGCTAGTCTTTCCTGTCTATACTCAACAGCCATGAAGAGCCATGATTTGCATTTTTTTTGGGGGGGGGGAATAGGTGAGACCCTCATAACTTAGAGGTGGCTTTCAGGTTTCTGAGCAGGTACAGCAGTTGAGAAGAAAGAACAGAGGTTGCATAAAACAGGGATTCTCAACCTGCAGCCCGCGGCACCATTTCATGTGGTCTCCCACCCCCTCCACCACACCCAGAAGTGCCATGGGGTGGAGGAAGGGCAAAATGGCCGTCCGGCCCCTGAAGCTGTCTGAGGGAGCTGACCCAATGACCCCTGGCTTTAAAAGGTCTCTCTTCCACCCCATAAGCAGGAGTTGCAGCTGTTGATGTTCCAGGTGACCAGAGGGAGAGAAAAGACGAAAGGAGACCCGGATACCCCACACACACACCAACGCCCCCTCCCCAAAGTACCTCATACAGCAAATACTCCTTCCTGAGTCGATACTCCTCCAGGTCTCGCCCCCGACTCCCCCGCCGTTCCGGGAGGTATCGCTGGAGCCCCAGGAGGTCATCCGAGGCCTTGTCCAGGCAGCTCTCGTGAGCCTCGTACTGCTCCTCCTGCCAGGGGAGAACGAGGCATTGCTCTCTGGGTCGCCCAGCGCATGGCCAGAGCCAAGGGGTGCGAGTTTGCCAAGGGTTGTCACCACCTCCCCATTCTCAGCCCTCTTCCTGCCAAGGAGCAAGGGGTTGGCTTGCTGGGCATTGCATTGAAGGAGCGGCTCAGGCAGCCATGTGTGTGTGTGTGTGTGTGTGGGGTGGTGGTGGCGGTAGTGTTTCATCTCACCAGAGGGTTCTTGCAGGGGGCCGTTGGGAGAATTGGCCGAATGAACTTCCGCTGGGATCCCACAGCTGCTGGGAAGGGCGGGGAGGAGAACATGGCGGCCACGAGGTTGATGCGGGAGATCCATGAGCTCATCTCCTCTGCGCTCCTTGGGGGGAAGAAAGGCAACGTTGCACCTCCGTTATGAGCCCACCTGGCCGATAGGTGACCATGGGTTGTCTCAGAAGAGGAAAGAGCTCCCGGGTTCTGAGCCAGTTGTCCCTGGCTCTGATCTGAGGCTGGTCTTAGACCAGCCACTTTGGGCACTTCTTAATAGAACTCGTTGTTTGGTACTTAGCGGAGAAAGTGGCAGACTAGGACTCTGCAGACCAGGGTTCAGATCCCCGCTCCGCCATGGGGAACTTTGAAAGCCCAAGTAGGGTCACTCTAAGTCTGTCCTGACTTCATGGCCCAGAAGAAAAGCAACCTCAAAGGTGTTAAATACGAGGGATCCTCTGGGTTATTTACATGGCAAGGTAAATGCTATGAGAGCCAAGAGAAGTCTGTATTTCCAGTTTTGTTGTGGTGTTTACCCCTGTCCTACATGAAAGGAAGAAATGGCTGAGGAACTCAACCTCCCCTACATCACTTGGAGGACCTTAAAAAGATGGAGGGTCGGAGTTCCTCAGTGTAAGACCAACAGGCTCAAGTGGGGGCTGCTGGAGGACAACAACATGCTCTGAGAATGTATGGAGAGAGATAAACTCCAGCTCATTTACCGATTTGCTGATTATCATACCTGTCAAGTTTTGGATATGAAAATAAGGGAAATTTCCCTGCATTTCCTGGCAAAACATACTTGACAGCGATGCTTATCCTTTGCTGCCCTCCAGTGGCGGCAGTAGGGCATTGCACTCTAACTAATACGGGAAGACAGCAGGAAAGAGGGTAAAATACGGTAATTTCCCGGCCAAAACAGGAGGCTTGACAGCTATGCTGATTTCTGCCAAAAACATGCACTAATTAAGATTTAATTTTGGCCAACGCCAAAGCCAAAAAAGGGCTTCATTTTGGCCGTCCAGTCAAGCAGGGTCCTTGGAATGTGTGAAACTGAGATGGCCGGTGTGTGTGTGTGTGTTCTCAGTAGGGTTGGGGGAGGCAGTGGTGGTTTGGGGTCAGGACCGTGATGGCAAACTTTGGCACTCCAGATGTTCTTGGACTTCAATTCCCAGAAGCCCAAGCACCCTGTGAATCCACACAAATCGGTTTACTGTGATTTATCCAGCCTGTCATTGCTCCAAAAAGCAGAAGTAAAACGCGCCCGTATGGTTAAGGCTCTTCCAGGTTAACCCTTCCTCCATATGGGTGCATACGGATTCAAAGGGTGCTTGGGTTTCTGGGAATTGAAGTCCAAGAACATCTGGAGTGCCAAGGTTCACCATCATGGGGTCAGGAGATGATGGGCAGAGGAGGAGGAGGAGGAAGGACTCAGCTGGTAGCCAGAAGGTTCTTGCGCCCAGCCACACATACTCACGGGGCCTGGAAGAGGAAGACGCGCCAGTCAGCCGTCTGGAGCCGGAAGACGTGAGGTCGCTTGGTGTACTTGCTGGCTCGCTCGGCCAGGGCATGGTGGACCCCCAGGGGCTCTTCTGTGCCCAGGCCGTCTGGCCGGCTCTCCTCCTGGGAGAAGAGCACAAGGAGACAAACACTCCATCTCCAAGACTTGTCTGTCCCCCCCTTGCTTCTTTTGTCCCCCCCATCTTGCCCCCCCCCCCCCCAAGGATCATGCTGCAGCTCTGGTTGGGTGTCCTGAGGAAGGGGAGCCCTTTGGGTTGAGTGGGGAGGGGGTTCCCTTTCAAGCTCTTCTCTTACTTTGTAGAAGTACATCACCATCCCCTTCAGCACCGTATGGAAGACCTTCCAGCCCCTCTTGCCCCAGGGGGCTGCAGGAGAGGAGGAGGAGGAGGAGGAGGAGGAAGGCAGGGGGGAGAGAAAGAGAGAGAGGAAGAGGATGGTCATGCCAGCTTCCAGGGTCTCAAAAAGTTCTGGCTACCCCTTTGGGCTTCCAGGAGCTTAAGGCTCACAACTGCCCTCCCCTTCCTTGGAAATGAGTGTGTGTGGGTGGGGTGGGGGTGGGGGTGGGGGTCCATGGTCATAAACATAAAGCCACCCCTCCTTCACTGCCCCACCCTCCTAGGAAGAGGCCCAGATCTGCAGGGCCAGTGGGAAGGGGTGGGGTGTCCAAAGGCTTTGGGGGGTCCCCTGGGCAGGGCCAACCAGCCACTCACTCTTCTTGCCATCTGCCTCTGCCAGCACCTTGCGAGCCAGGAGGCCCTTCCGGTAGGTCTGCGCCCCCGGATCGTGCACCAGGGACAGGAAGGGGTTGCTCTTCTTCTGGCTGGGGAAGCTGCCGCCGCCACCGGAGACTGCCGAGGCCTCCGCCTGGTCCTCATCTCTAGGACAAGGAAGGAAGGAAGGAGGGAAAGAGGCGGCTTGAACTTCTCTCCAGCTCAGCCACTCTGAGCCTGAGCAGCACCACTGAGGCCTCGGCAGCCAACCTGACCCCCTCCCTCCCTCCCTCCCTTCTCTTATTTTCTGCCCTTCTCCATCCATCCTTCCTTCCCTTCCCTCCTTCTTTCATTTCCTTCCTTTTCCTCCTCTCTTCTTTCCCTTCCCTTCTCTTTCCTTCCTTCTTCCCTTATCTTCCCTTCTTTCCTTCCCTTCTCCTTCCTTCTTTCTTCCCTTCCCCTCCCTCCCTCCCCTCCCTCCCTCCCACCTGACCTGTCAAGCAGGCCCCAGAGCTCTCCTTGTTGCTCCCACAGGTGGGCCGAGAGGCGCCTCTTACGGACCCAATCCCGGAGCATGACTTGACTCTGGGGAAGCGCAGGGGCTGTTCTTGGCAGGGGAGCTCTTGCAGCCGAGAGTGGGGTGGGGTGGGGTGGGGTTCCTGATGTCTCCACCATGTCTCCCACTCCAACCTCACCCCATGCCACTTGTTCGCTCACTCCAACCCAGGTTCCTTGTGTCCATTACTTACACGGCCCACTCCAGCTTCTCGTGGCGGATGGAGTAATACAGTGCCTGGAGAGAGAAGGAGGGAGAGGATAGGTATTTCTCTCGACACCACCACCACCACCACCACCACACCATGGGGTATGTGCTTTGATATATTGAATGGCCCATGATGCTCCATCTCAATGCTAGAGTCAAAGCTCAGCCTTTCCCTCCTTCTCTCCCAAGAGGGGACTGCAGTGGCTCAAGTGGCTAAGACGCTGACTGGGAGGCGGAAGGTCAGCAGTTCGACTCCCGAGTACTGCAGGACGGAGTGAGCTCCCGTCGTCTGTCCCAGCTCCTGCCAACCTAGCAGTTTGAAAGCAAGACATTGCAAGTAGATAAATAGGGACCACTTCGGTAGGAAGGTAAACAGCATTCCGTGCTCTCCGGTGTCTAGTCATGCCTGCCACATGGCCACGGAAACGTCTGCAGAAGCAGACAGTGCTGGCTCTTCGGCATTGAAACAGAGATGAGCACTGAACCCTAGAGTCAGATACGACTGGTTTTCGAGCAAGGGAAGCCTTTCCCTTTCCCTTCCAAGAGCAGCCAGCATTTATTTTTTTAAACTATTTCCTCTGTAGAGAAAAAAACTTATTGTTTCCAGAAAACCATGGCTGTTTGCTGCCATTGTTTCCAAGACCCACATCTGGGGGGGGGGCCCTCACTCGCTCAGGCCAGGACTCCCCAGGGCCACCGATGACCCCCTCTCTTCCTTTCTCCCCTCCTGCCCCCCTGAGAGGCTCCCACGGAAGGGCCATTTTGATGGAGGGGGGCAGAAAGAGACTTCGGGCGAAACCAGTCTTGACTCTCCTTCCAAGATCTTCCTCTCTAGTCATTAGTAAAGGTAAAGGGTTTCCCTTGTTTGAAAGCCAGCCATATCCGACTCTAAGGTTCAGTGCTCATCTCTTTTTCAAAGCCGAAGAGCCAGCGCTGTGGGCTTATGCAGATGTTTCTGTGGTCATATGGCAGGCATGACTAGACACTGGAGCGCACGGAACATTGTTTACCTTCCCCCCAAAGCAGTCCCTATTTACCTACTTGCAATTTCTTGCTTTCGAACTGCTAGGTTGGCAGGAGCTGGGGCAGAGGATGGGGGCTCACTCCATCCTGCAGTACTCGGGAGTCGAACTACTGACAGCCTAAAGAGCGGTTTGGTACTTTTGTCACTTTGAAACCTGTTTAAGTTACACTTGCGTCTAATATTTTTAAAACAGTGTTTCGTTCTTTTCGCTGACTGTTTGCTAAGTTTCAATGTTGCTCTTTTTTTTAATGTGGCAAGCCACTGTGGAATGGGTTTTTTTAAACAGAAAGGTGAGATTAAAGACACTTAAAAGGAAATAAAGTCATAAACAAGCGGCGCTACCCATGGGTGGGGTGGT
Organism: Bradypodion ventrale; assembly: GCA_035047345.1. Lineage (NCBI taxonomy): Eukaryota > Metazoa > Chordata > Lepidosauria > Squamata > Chamaeleonidae > Bradypodion > Bradypodion ventrale. The sequence goes on along the minus strand of JAWDJE010000010.1, from coordinate 1,190,895 downwards.
GGTGGTGGTGGGGGGTTTGAGGCTGCTGGGGGTCTCCATACCTTCAAGAGCTCCTTGGGGAAATTCTGCCCATCGTTCAGGCCCTCCAGGTTGGCTACGAAGGCCTGGCAGCTCATGCTCCGGCCAATGTTCTGATGATCCCATGGGAGCAATGCACAAGGGGAAGAAAGGGGTGGGGGGCACATACAAGGGGAGGGGGTGGTCAGGGGAGGAGAGAGGGGGGCATGTCAGGATCCAGCTTCCGTGTTACTCTGCCCCAAAGAAGACCTGCCAGCCCTCCCCCCTCTCTCTTCCGCCCTTCCACACAGCGGTAGATGCTAGTTTAATTTAATTTAATTTAATTTTCATATTTCTATAGCCGCCCTTCTCACAGGAGCTCTCGACCTTTTCAAGCCAGAGGCCATTGGGTCACACTACCTCAGACAGCTTTGGGGGCCGGATGGACATTTTGCCCTTCCTGGTGTGGTGGAGGCGGTGGGGGGGGGGGGCACATGAAATGGTTCCATGGGCCGCATCCGGCCTGCGGACTACAGGTTGAGAATCCCTGTGCTAAAGTTTTCAGCCTCCTTCCCCCCCCCCCACACACACACACAAGTAAGCTCTCCCCCCCTTCATCACCCTCCTCTCTTCCCCTCCCTCCAACCTGGGAGACCCAGAGCTTCCTGCCAGGGTTGCCCCCTCCATCTACCACAACCCCCCACCCCTCCCAGGGCCAAATGGCTTTACCTGTCCATGCAGGTCAGTGTGGAGCAGCATAAGGGCGCAGGTGAGGGTGTGCACAGCCCCTGCAGAGGGAGGAGAGGGGAAAGAAAGGGGTGATAGCCCTGCCTCTTACTCCCCACAGGGCCCTTCAGAGAGCTCAGGCAGGGCAGAGAGGGCACCGTGGGGGGAGTGGGGCAGCCAAGGAAGTCCCTCCACCACAGAATGCCTCCCTCCCACCTCATCCTCTAAAGAAGTGATCCCCAAACGTTTCGGGCACGTGGTTTAGATTTTTAGGCTGCTGTTTTCTCTGCTTAAAACAGGGGTGTCCAAACTACAGCCCATGGACTGGATCCGGCCCTGACACCATTCATCCGGCCCACACTGCCCTTGTCGCTCCCGGAAGTGGAAGCAAAAAGCGCCTGTCCTGGCGCATTTTACTTCCGCTTCCAAGAGCGACGAGGATGAATTGGTTTTGGGGCCAGATCCGGCCCATGGGCTGTAGTTTGGACGCCCCCTGCTCTAAAGCCCTGCAAAAAAGGGTCAGGTAACCCAGTGGTCTCCAGGACAAAACACAGGAGGAGGGGATTACCCCACCCCACCCCCTGCCCCCAGCCTGGGAAAGGCACCTCTCTGCTCTGTCTGACTCAGGGCAGGGGTGGGGGTGTATCTGGAGAGGACGCCAGATGATGGAGACCAGAGGAGACGTACCTGGGCTCTGGAAGGCCTGTGGGTTGCAGGTGTGGTAGCGATGGGAGAAGTGCTGGAGAATCCGCTCTCGCTCCTGGGTCTCCCCTGTGAGCACAAACACCTGCAGGAAGGATCTGCCCAGAGGAAGGGAGGGAGGGAGGGGAAGGGCAGGGGTGGGGTGGGGGTGAGGGTTGGAGGTTAGGAAAGGGAATCTGGAGAGGGAGCAGCATCACTGAAACCCCCCATCTATGGCTGAGCCCAAATCACAGACAGAGAAGACCCCTCATCCCTCCCTCCCTCCCTCCCTCCCTCCATGCCCCACACATGGCAGAAAGGCCAGAATGCAGCCCCATAAGGTCACCACCCTTTTCCAGGTTGCAACAAAGGGGGTGGCATGGTCACTTGGCCCTCTACCCTCCCCTCCCCGGACCCCCCCCCCACACACACACATAGTTCTACCCATTGACTGACCACTCCACTTGCTGTTCTTAAATCAAACCATCTCTGAGCACATATTCTTTTATGAAGGGTGGGGGGCCCCATGGGGGGGACACAATCCCACTGCTCCCCCCCCCCTTTCTCTCCTACCTCAAGGCTTGGTCCAGAGTCTTGCCCTTGAACTCAAAGAAAGAGAGGTACGCTTCTGCCACCTTCTGGCTGAACTCGTTGCTGCAGACAAATACACAGAACATGCTCAGGTGGTCCAAAAGCCTCCCCCCACACACACACACACACTTTTCAAGGCATAGTGTGGGGTAGGGAATGAGATGGCACACACACACACACCCAGAGCCCAGCCCGGGGTGTGTGTGGCTTGCCCAAGCTGTCCTCTGAAGCTCATCCATTGTCCTCATGGGCAGGACGGAAAGAAGTTGCTCAGAAGGGGTTGGGGAGTCAGGGGGGTCTCTAGTGTCTCTTCTGCCCCCCACTCCACCCCCATGCTCACAGAAGCCTCACAGCAACCAGAGCTGCAGAGAAGGGGGTCTCTAACTCTATGCATGGGAGAGGGGTGGTCATTGGAGTCTCTTTCGTCTTCCCCAGGTAGAAATGGAGGGTGCCCCTCCTCTCCTGCTTGCTGGCGGGCACCAGGTGTGTGCAAAGCAAAGAGCAGCCAGAGTAGGAATTGTCCATGGGGTTCATGGTGACTTTTAAAGTGGAGGGGCAGCACATGTAACCCCCCCCCCCCCACCTGATGCTGGACCACATGCAGGGAGGGAGAATTAGGGCCTGTTTGAAGGTCCAGGCTCAAACGCCTGGGGGGGGTGGGGGTGGGGGGGTGCATGAAAGGTTGGGAGATTTGCATAGCAGTTGCATCCAACACCCACCCCCCATACTTACTTTTTCCGAAGAAAGGCGGCCACTTGTGACCTCTGAAAGCCATCCAGGTGGTAGAGGCGGGTGGCCAGCCTCAGGGCCGCCGCCTGGTCACTCGCTGTGCCATTGGCACAGAGGGGGCCCAGTTCCGGATCGCCTGGCTCCTTGGCCTTCAGGGCATCTGCTGGCAGGACAGGGACGTTGGAGACGGGCTTTTCTTCCTCTGGGATGCTGGGGGTGGGGACAGGAGGAAGGAAGGGGGAATTGGCAAACTGAGGACAAGGCCAAGCTGGTTCTTCTCTCACCTGCCCTCTTCAGTCCTAACCTACAGAGGCCTGCAGGCCAGGAAGAGAAGCTCCAGGGAGTCCCTCCTTCTGGCCCACCCAAAGGAGCTGTGGCTTCTCCTTTGCTTTGCAAGACATCCCCCCACTCCTTGGGGCCAGGATCCCTGCCTGGCTGGGCCACATCCCTCCCAGCCACAGCCTGCCCTGCTGGCTCTCCTGGGGGAGGAGCTCAAGAGGTCCCACAAGCCACAACCCCTGAACCCACAGAGAGAGATGTGGAGGCCAGTCTTGGGGAATGAAAGAGGGTCTTCTCTCGTCCAAGAAGGGTGCGCTGTTCAGACATAGGGAACCCCTCTCTCAGAGTTTTCCAGGTGAGAATTGCTCAGCGGGGCTTTCCCTTTTCCCCTCCTCGCTGAGGGGAGACCCTGGCATTGGGCAAACATTGCCCAAGGGCCACCCAGGCTGGTCCATTGCTGGAGATCCATGGCCTCCTCTGGCTCCTCCAAAGCCAGAGTCTTCGCCCACAGAGCTCTCCAGTTGGCCGAGGCGTCAAAGCTTCTCCACATGTTGGGTCTTTGGAGCCCAGGAAAAACCCCACCCCGATTTCCCGTGGGTCCCCTGCCTGTTGCTTCAACCTTTCTTGACATTTCACGTCTTCTAGACCTCCTTCGGCCACACTTTCCCTGCAGGGTTTCTGACTTGGTCCCTCCTGGGCCAAAGTCCCTGTCCAGAATTCGGAGAGGTCAGCCAGGATGGGGGAACTGGCAACAGCTCTGGGACATGGAGGCTTCTCAAAGCTCCTCAGATGCCTCCTCCTCCCTCCCTCCCTCTCTCCCCCACCCCACCCCACCCCCACCTCCCCACCCTGCCTCAAGCGCAGCTGCTCCTAACCACAGCAGGAGGATGTTGTGGGTAAACTGAAAGCAAAGCAGAAAAACAGCTTACGTACCCCTGTAGAGATGGTGTGGCCTCCTCCTCTCCCTCCTCTTCCTCCTCCTTATGGTCCAAGATCTCCTCCACCTGGCCAGGCACCCCAGGGAAGGCCATCCTCTCCGACCCCTCTGCCGAACCCCCTGGCTTCCTTCCTGCCCCGTGGATGGAGGAGCTCATCTCCAGCCCAACCACTTCCTTCTGCTGAGGGGAAGTTCCACTGGGCTGCACTGCCCATGCGCAGGAAGGCACATGGCAGCCTGGGCTCAGAGCATGGCCCCTTGGCCTTTCAGGGCCCCCCGGGCTCTGCTCCATCCCAGCTGGGCCTGGGAGGGCTTGAGCCATAGGAAGGCCCCCTCTGGCCTTGGCAGGAGGCAAGGGAGGCTTACAAGGGAAGCCCCCCTCAGGCGGCGTCTGCAGCAGCCAAGCTGAAGCCAGGGAAGTCCTGGAGGGTGAAAGGAGCAGGCCTTGCGTTGGTGGATCGAGGCCACAGGTGGAACCTGGACAGGAGGAGAACTCAATCAGTGGGGGAAATCTGTGGATCTGCATTCTCTGGACTCCATGGAAGGGCATGGCCAATGGTTGGAGCCTTGTGGGGCCAGAATGACCCCTGGAAACTCAGTGGGAGGAATAAGCTGCCCCCACCCCCACAGCCTATTCTTCACCTGGTAATCGACTTGTTCACACTTGGGGAAACCCACTCCCCCCTCTAAAAAAATCCTGCAAAGTTGTTCCACTCCAGCTGTTTCAGTAGGGCAGTGATGGCCAACCTTGGCACTCCAGGTGTTCTTGGACTTCAATTCCCAGAAGCCCAAGTCAAGAACCTGCCCAATGTACTGGACCAGAGCACACAGGGGGGGACTCACCTGGCACCAGGCCTTCCGGAAGACTGGCTGAGGAGCTGTGGGGTTGTGGCTCTGGCAAGCATCCCTGAGTCTGGAAGACAAATTGCGGGAGTCACAGGAGGTTTAGGCAGTCTAGGGCAAGGATTCTCAACCTTTTCAAGTTGGGGGCCGGGTCATGCTCCCTCAAACAGTTGAGGGGGCTGGACTGGTTGTCCCCCTGCCATTTACGGCTGTCGTAAATGTGTTTATGATGGTTGTAAATGAGTCTGCAGCTGGTTCTGGTGGCGCCTGAAGCAAGGGCAGGGGTCAGATTATTTGATGTTTGGGCTGGATCTGGCCCACAGGCTGTAAGTTGAGAACCTCTGGTCTAGGGTGTTTGTGTGGTCTTTGTGTGTATGTGTTGGGAACTAGCCTGTCTTTGGGGCTTTTGTAGCAGTGAGAAAGCCAGCCTGTGTGTGGAACCGGCTGCCCAGTTGGAACCAGATGCCACAGCAGGGCTGGAAGGGGAGAGAGAAATTGCCAGGACCTGTGGGAGCACAGAGTGACCCTGAAGACTCTTCTGGCTGGTATGAAGACCGGACAACCCCAGGTAGGCAGGGGGGCTTGAGAGACAGAGCAACAGCACCTGGGAGGCAGTTGCTCTGAGGTGACCTGCAAGGGATGTGATCCTCTCCATCCCTCCCCTCCAGTCTCTAGCCAGGAAGCAGGGCTCCTTCGTGACCTTCAAGGCTTGCTAGCCAAGGCTACCAAGGTCATTGCCCGCCTCCCTTCGGCTGCAGTCCCTGTGAAGCATCAGCAGCAAACCAACCAACCAAGGGGCAACGGGACAGGCCTCTTACCTCTCTGCCCATCCCTGGGGAGCCTGGTTCATCCGGATCCCCCTCTGTGATCACCAAGGGAGACCAGGAACGGCAGTGAGGCACGTAACTCGGGAAAGGGCACGGTGTCTCCCCAGGAGACGGCTCAGGCAGCGGAGAAGACCTTGTGCCCACGGGACTCCCCGGCACGCTGGTCTGATGAAATGGGCTGGCATCCTTCAAGCCCATGGCACTGCCTGAGGGTCCCTCCTCACCACACCCAGCGGCTTTTTCCTCCGGAGGGTCAACGAGGGCAAGGCCTTCAAACCCTACGATGGCTCTTGCTGGACGTGAGCTCTCCTGAAAGAGTGGGTTGTTGTAGAACAAGTATTCCATCTCCTCTTCCTCCTCCTCTTCCCAGGAGGCCGGCTCTTCCTCCTGCCTCCCTGAGTTCTCCTCCTCTTCCTCCCCGCTGTCATGGCCCAGCTGGGAAGGCTCACAGGTGCTGGCCCAGTCCATTGATGGTGCCTCCTCTGGAGCCTGGGAGGAGAAGGCAGGCGGCTCTTCTTTCCTGTCCATCTCCCCTTGGAGGTCCAGGAGGCACTGCTGGACTCGGTAGATGCTGGCCCAGAAGAGGGCCTGGGTGTCCTCATGGCTGCTCTGGTCCAGCAGGGGATTTGGGCTCTCAGCAGAGGATGGCACAAGAACATCTCTGAGGCAAAACGTCTCAGAGGAAGAGGTGAGCAGGCTCTCTGGCCCCGGGTACAGAGGAGGAGGAGATGGAGAAGGTGGTGGTGGTGGAGGAGGAGGAAGCTCCACATGGAATGTTCTGCCTTCTTCCTGAGGTACTTCTGGAATGGCCTCCTCAGAGGATACGCTGGTCTTGGAGCAAAAGGTCTCCAAGCTCTCTGATAAGAGATCTAAGACTTCCAGGTTTGGGTAGGAAGGCAGCGTTGAGCTGGCGGCTGGCAAGGCAGCTATTCCAGAGGGTGTGAAGAGGTCCCAGTCCCCTTCTGAGCCCCCAAATCCAGCATCCCAGCCCAAATCTTTTCTCTCCAAACCAGCCGGCGGGTGCCTGAGGTCAGAATCCCTGCCGGGTGCAGAGCGCTCCATTAGGGGGTTCACCATGCAAGCGTCCAGCAAAGATCCCGTGGGGCCCGGCCCAAGATCGGCCTTTCCCTCATCCTTCGGCGTGGCGGGAGGCTCAACTCCACCGAGGTCTCCCACAGCCAAGCTCCTCTGGTCTCTTGCTTAGCCTGGGGAAATGCAAGCAGAGTCAAACACAGGAGTTAACCTATGGAGTGAAACAAAGGTTGGTTTCCTTGACCTGCTTCTGCCCCAATGGAAGGATCCTGGGGCTCATCACGGGTGGCAGCTGATGGGGGCAGGAAGGGGGGCACACAACAGGAAAGAGGAGCTGTTTCAGAGAGTCCCATAGGCCAAGGCACCAATGTCAGAGGAGGCCCTGATCCCATGAGACAATGCTCAGCACCTGGTGGAAAGCCGGGTGCCTTCTTCTTCCAGGGGGTGGTGGGGAGAGACACACCCCATGGGAAAAGCTGTGGAATAACAGCCCAGCAGCCCATGGATAGAAGCCCCCTCGCCCCCCAAAAACCATGGCCCCCTCCCTCCACTGACCACTCATCTCTCCTGAGCATTTTTAGCCTCCTGGGCTCCCATCTCAGTACAGCAACACTTCACATACTTGCAAGGGGGAGGGAGGGAGGGGGGCATTTTCCATGGCTAGGAGCCAAATAAAAAGGCGACTGATTCTTGGGAGACAAGCTATGAAAAACCTGGGGAACATAGTGAAAAGTAGAGATATCTCACTGCAAACAAAGGTCCGCATAGTCAAAGCAATGGTATTTCCGGTGGTAATGTGTGGCTGTGAGAGCTGGGCCATTAGAAAGGCTGAGCAAAGAAAAATAGATACCTTTGAGATGTGGTGCTGGAGGAGAGTTTTGAGAGTCCCCTGGACAGCGAGGAGAACAAATAGGTCAATATTAGAAGAGATTAGCCCTGAGTGCTCCTTAGAAGGACGAATAACAAAGATGAAGTTGAAGTATTTTGGACATCAAATGAGAAGGGAGGATTCACTTGAGAAGGCCTTGATGCTGGGGAAGGTGGAGGGCAAAAGAAGAAGGGGAGGGCCAAAGATGAGGTGGCTAGATGGTATTGTAGACACAATGGGCACGGGGCTGTGTGGACTAAGGAGGATGGTGGAGGACAGAGGTGCCTGGAGAGCGATGGTCCATAGGGTCGCAAAGAGTCGGAATCGACTGTGCGACTGAACAACAACAGGAGCCAACCTTCAAGTCAGAGCCCCCCACATCCTCTGGGGCAGCAGAAGGGCAGCAGCTCCCCTTGAAAGAGGAAGGGGCCGTTAGAGGCCAAGAAGGTCTTGTTGGGGATTTATTGTTCTTGGGAGTGGGGGGAGAGGCTGGGGAGGGAGGGAAGGAGTGGAGCAGGCCAGCAAACCCTAGTTCCTCCTCGAAGGCTTCGGTCGTGTCGTGTCAGGGGGTCTCAAGCCGGAGGAATGATGTGTTTCCTTAGCGCACCAAGCGCTTCGGGGGACAGGCTGGTGCAAGGAGATGTCAGCTGCCCCCGATGTCAGCTGCGGGGGGGGGGCGAGGCTGAGGTCTCTCCAAGACCCCACGTGGCCAGCCCCATCCGTGGCCTCTCCAAACACAAGGGGGCCTTTGGACTTTGGGGGGTGGGGGGCAGGGAGAGAGGCGGGTCTTTCTCCGCCCCGCCCCCGCGTCCCCAAATGCCCTTCCCCTCCCCCCTCCTTCCTTGGGGAGCCTAGAGTGGACTTTTCTCCGGAGCGAGGGGGGCTTCCTCTCTCTCTCTCTCCCCCCCCCCCCCTCTGGCCCACCTCCTCCTCCAGGGTCAATCAGGTTCAGGGGCGCCACCACCACCTGCAACCGACTGGGTGGGCCGGAGGAGGAAAGCGGGTTGTGGTGGGCCAGGAGGCAGAGAGAGCCCGGCCCGTCGCCAAAGAAGCCACGACGACGCCGGCCGGAAGGGAAGACTCAGGCGTCGGACTCCGAGGGGCGGCGGAGGGGGCAGGGAGCTCCGCGCCGGGGAATCTCCTTCCTTGCAAAGAGGCCGCGGGGGGGGGGGGGAAGGGGGGGCGACGTGGCCGAGCGGCCAGTGGGGCTCGTGCTTTGTCGGGTCCCGGTCCCGTCCAAGGCGGCAAGGAGGGCGAGCGATCCGGCCGGCCGGGGCAAGGGTGGGGTGGGGGTGGGGACACACCAGGAAGCGCCTCCGCGGCCAGGAGCCTCCGGCCGGAGACGGGCCGGGAGGAGGGGCCGGAGGTCGCTGACCTCTGCCTGCCTGCCTCTCCCCCCCCCCCCGCTTCCCGGGGTCCGGGGACCCCCCTCGGCGGGGAAGGACTGGCCCGTCCGGCCCTCCGCCTGCAAGAGTTGCCCGGGGACCCTCCCGCGCGCCCCTCCGCCCTTTTGGGCACGGAAGCCGCCGCCGTCGTCGGGGAGGCCACTTCCCGGTCTCTGCCACCGCCTCCTCCCCCACCCCCGCCCGGGCCCCGCCAACTCACGCCATCCTGGGCGGCCGTCGGTGCTGCAGTTGCCGGGACTGAGCCGCCCGCGTCCCCGCCTCCTCCTCCCTCCTCCTCCTCCTCCTGTCCTGTCCGTGGGCCGGGCCGAGCAGGCGCTCCGAGGGCGGAAGGAGGCGGCGGCGGCGGCGATCCGGCCTCCTCGGGGGTCATCATCGCCCCAACGCGGCCGGGGCTCCGCGGGGCGGGTGGGTGGGGGGTGCGGTCCGGCCCTTTCCCCAGCCAGGAGCGGCCGGAGGCTCCCGGGGACTCTCCTTCGGGCTGCTGCCATGGTGGGACGCCCCCTCCCCCCCCGTTCCTCTTGCTCGCCCCTTCTGGGAGGGGGCGGCGGGAGGGATCCCTCTTCGACCTTTCCCGGGAGCGGTCCGGGGTCGGAGCCCCCCCGCCCCGTCCCGTCCGCAGCTCGCGCCGTTGCCATATCCAGCCTCCCCTCCCTCCCTCCCACCCGCCGCGGTCCTTTCCGTCGGGAGTCTGTGCAGCCGCTGAGCCTCGGGCAGCCTGGGGGGTGGGGGGAAGGGGGGGGGTCGCCGGCATTCCCGTCGCACCCCCCCCCCCCACTCTCAGAGCAGCCTTTTCCTGCCACGGACCCGGACGGGGCACGGAAGACCGCGGGGGCGCTCGACGGTCTCTCCCCGGCCGGCGGCTCCAACCAGGCCACTTGGCAGCACACCCCCACCCGTCCAGCCCCCGCGCCGTGCAGGAGCCACGGAGCGCCTTCCCGTTCTCTTTCCTGCTCTTGGGGAGCAAAGCCAAAGCCAGGGGTGCAGCACTCGCCCCCGTCCCGCCAAAGCCCCCTGGCCCCCCTTCTCCCCTCCCCCACAGGTGTCCCAGCGCTGGAGCAGCAGCAGCAGGCCTGCCTGGCCGGCGCCCGGGGGGGGGGGCGGGCGGTGGCCTTGCTGGGGTTCGTTCCTGGCTCAGGGTCGGAGTCCTTCTAGGGTGAGGGCAGCACCTGAGGCTGCCTTACCTGGCCCACGCCTTACCTGGCAGGGGGAAGTGAGCGAAGCAGCCGCTGAAGGGGATGGGTGGGTGGTCTCCTCTCCCCCTGCCTGCCTGCCCAGCCCCTCCTGCCCGTGAAGCCCTCCTTGGGCCCCAGGGCAGCTGCCAGGAGGCTCGAGAGGGCAAAGGGGTGGGTGGGTGGGTAGGTGGCCTCCAGAGGGGGAGGGCCGCCTGGTTCACTCCCAAAGCTGGCCTCTCTCTCTTCTCCCCTTGCCTCTGCCACTCTGGGCCAACCAACTCAGGCAGGCAGCATCCCTGAGGCAGCCCAGAGCAAGGCAGGAGAGCTGGCGGGGTGGGGTGGGTAGGTTGCCCCAGGAGAAAGAGGGCCAGAAATGGCCACCGTCTTGTTGAAGATAAAGATCCTGCACAGTCCTGAGGAAAGAGGAGAAGGGGGGGGGGTGTTTCACATCCATGGTGGGAGAATTATGAGAGCCCCCTCCCCCCAGGGTAGTGACAGCTAACAGCAGCAAAGCAGATATTTCTTGAGGGCGAGGCTGGATGCATCTCTGCCCATCCGGTGTGTGCCATGTGCTTTGCGAGTTCCACTAGCAGAGCAGTGAGACAGAGTGGGGTTGGTGGAGGGTCCCACATGGGGGCCTTCTCACTCCAGGTTTCCCTTTATTAGTCTGCTCTGGGGTGGGGGTCCCAAAGAGGCCCCAAGGCTGCTTCTCTCCCCTCCCCCCAGCATACAGAGACCAAGGCCAGACCCCCCCCCCCCCAGGCAGGAGGAAAGAGGTCCCCCCACATGTGGGCTCCTCCAGCCCTTTCACAAGATCTGCCAGGCTTACCAGGAGACCGGGCGTTGCAGCCGCTGCCAAGACACTTTGCCTGGTTCCTCTGGCCCACCCATGCTTGGAACCCACCAGAACCTGTGGGCCCTGCAGAAATGGGACTCCTTTCCTGGGTGCTTTGAAGTGGGTGGCAATTCTCCCTGCCCCCCCCCCCCCAGAGAAGGCCTTGACCCCCACCCCATGGGCGTGGGCACTGCTCTTCCTGTCTGAAGAGGAAAATGCCGGTCACTTGCAGCTGCTCAAGGAGGGACCGGCTCTTTGTACAGCTTCAGAAGAGGAAACCACACAGGCCCCTGTGGCAATTTGTCACCTGTTTTCTCCCCACCCCAACACAACAAGAAGGCAGTGAGACAGAACCACTGCCAGCCCCACAGAAGGGTGGAGGAGGGGTGATCACCCTGGCAGCAATGCTGAGGCATCCAATGCTGATTTCAGCCCCTGCCACCCCTTCCTTGCCCCACCCAAGACAAGGGCCTCCCCCTCCACCTGTGACAGCTGTCCTTGGGGACAGTGATGACAGAGGGGGCCATCAGAGCCCGATTCTCTCCGGCACAAACAGGACCTTCTTGAACAGGTCCTGGACCGACACTGGCGCGTTCGTCCGGTGGCAGAAGGAGCTGCCGCTCTTTGTGTCCCTCTCGGCCTCGGCTGGAGTTTCTTCTGCCAGGAGAAGCCGCTGCCCGCTGACCAGGCACAAGGGTGGGTGGAGGGGATGAAGCAATTCTGGAAAATATGGGCTAGTTTGTTTTCCAGTCATTCTTTACCACATCGGTTCACCTCTGGGGGTAGCACAGCTCAGCTCTATTCCCCCCCCCCCCCAACCCATGTGTGTGTGTGTGTGTATGGGGCAATTTCAACACAGGGAGGGCGAGAGAGAGAGAGAATTCATCACACAGCAATTGGCTTTCCATCCAGACTGTGCTGGCAGCCTACCTTTGTGCCAAGGTCCCAAAGACCTCACCTGGAAGCAGGTGGACCAGAGAGCCCAGGTGGAGCAGGGCATGTTTTGGGAAGAAGGGGCCATGGGGTAATTGGGCTGCTCACCAGAGGCAAAAAGATGCTGACCTCTCCTCTGCTGTACCTGCTGCCCCCCTCCATCCCCCTCCCCACATCAAACACAGACTTTGTTTTCCCAAAGACCACAGGGCCTCTCTTTATTTCTCACAATTTAAACATGCTTTCTAAAATTATTTGCACTCCATCTGGCTAGGTAGAAATTCAAAGTGGCTTCTAAAACAAGCAAAAGAGTTTATAAGGGAAAATGCGAAGGTTCTGATTCTTTGCAACTCTACCATTGAAAGCAAAAACAGTACAGAAAACACAAAATTTGGAACATTTTTTTTTTTAAAAAAAGAGCCAGGAGTCAATACAATCCCTAAGGTGGCAGGAGAAATAAAAACTTAAATACTTGTCACCTGTTTTCTCCCCACCCCAACACAACAAGAAGGCAGTGAGGCAGAACCGCTGCCAGCCCCGCAGAAGCGGGGGGAGAGGGGTGATCACCCTGGCAGAAATGCTGAGGCATCCAAGGCTGATTTCAGCCCCTGCCACCCCTTCCTTGCCCCACCCAAGACAAGGGCCTCCCACTCCACCTGTGGCAGCTGTCCTTGGTTGGTTGGCCTCTGATGATCCCACTTTTCAGATGCTACTTTGAAATAAAACTTTGCTGCTACATGTCTGAGTGGAACTCAGTCATTTACAGGCTAATCTCGTTATAATAAGACTTTTTACACGTTACCAAACCTTGGAAATCGCATACCCCCGAGATTGAGGAAGCGGGCCCCGCTGGTTGGGACGGTTCTGTGAGGTCCCGGTAATTGCTGCACGAGGGAGTGAGCGTGGAGAAAAATTCTAAGAGCAGCTGACTGTGCGTACCCGCCTCACTTAACCAGGGTCCCGACCCGGTTGGGAGTCCCCAACTGCTCCTCTCCCTGGTTGGATTTCAGGGGCAGAGAGAGGGGACCCCTTAACCTTGTTGTTGGAAGTAAGCCTGAAAGCAAATCACTGACTGATGTGACTCACAGTCTAGCCACTGTGAATGGGCTCCTGGCATGAAATCTGGACTGACTGCAGGTTCCAAACTATCTTATAGGCACCCTCCACCACCACATAATTTTATTTATTCAGTTTGTATAGCCGCCCCAACTGACATGTAACTCTGGGTGGCGTACATAAAATCCCCAATGTTTAAATTATAGAGAAACCCTTAAAATTCCTAAAAACACTGAAAAATTGCTTCCCACCTTTAAAAGCATTGGAGATCCTCCTCTAAATGAGCCATTGGGCGGGGGGGGGGGGGGCGTTCCCTCTCCACCTGCCCACACCTGCCCTGCCAGCCAGGTTTTCAGCTTTTTCCTGAAGAGCAGCAGCTCCGTCTGGAGATGCAGCTCAACTGGCAGGAGGTTCCATAGGGCCGGAGCGGATACCGAAAAGGCTCTAATTCTAGTTGGTATTTTTAAAGAGTCCCTCCGGTCCGCTCTAGTGGAATGGGCAAATGTCTTTGGGGCGATGCGGTCTCTTAAGTATCCTGGACCACTACCATGTAGGGCTTTAAAGGTAATTACCAGCACCTTGAATTGCACCCAGAGACACACTGGCAACCAATGCAGCTCCTGTAGCAGGGGTGAGAATTAATAATGCCAGATTCCAGGCTGAGCTGCTTGAGGAAGACCTGCCTGCCAGCCCAACTAAAAATATGATTATGGTGATCTGCTGCGTCTCTCATCAAAGCTGAGAAAGGCTGCCGTAGCTCTGCCTGACATTCTGGCTGGTCTCCCTGTCTAAGGGCTGGGAGTGCCCAATGGGGACAGTTGTCTCCTTCCATCCCTGTAAATAAGGCCAAGCAATTGAGTCACAAACAACCTGGAAGCCCTAGCAGCAAAAGGCGCTAGACCACTTTAGCACCATGAGCGCTGGAAATGTCTCTGCCCAGTTCAGCACAGCAATGGTTGGCAGGGTTGAAAGTAGAAGTCCACCACGTGGCACGGCCCTGGCTGTCGAGTAAGGCTGACCGGCTCGTTGGTCCCAGAAGAGGTCGAGAGAAACCAGCCTGGATGGGCAGCGGACTCAAATCGCCAGATCCCATCTTTGTTAGATGGGAAGAAGGTGAACCGGGTTGACTTCTCTTGGTTGTCCTTGTGGAGGTCTGTGATGTTGATGTTCTGAGGAGGAAGAGAGAGGTGGGTGGGTACAGAGGAGGGATTCAGCCACCTTTCTGAGGTCTAAGGACAGGGCAGGATTGGGACCCCCTTCCACTGGCCGGGGGGGTCCACCTTCCCACTGCTGATATGAAGGGATTTGTGGCACAAATCTGTGTGACAAAGTGACACACTTCTACTCACAATACCTTTTGGTGCATATCCACCCATCACCAAACAACGGCATGCTCCCTTACCTCCAACTGCAGGTGGGGCAAATGGCCTGCCAAGGAGGCACAAGCCAGGCACCGCCTCCCATCCTGGATGCTCAAGATGACGGAAAATTTCTCATGGCCAAAAGCATGGCTGTGAACCCAGCAAATCTTCTCTGGGGGTCATCATGAAGCAGAGGAGGCAAGCATAGAGAAGCTGTCAGCAATCCTAAAAGCTCACCGGGTGCATCTAGTTTATTCAGCTCGACTTCTGCCCTGCCTTTCCTCCCTTGGGCTGACATGGGGCAATGATGTGCTTCCTCCCTTCCAAAGCACTCCAGGGAATTCAGAGTGGCTGCCAGATGGATGGGTCCAGGGCCACACACTGATCTTCAGGGAGGAGGTATTTTATCCTCACCAATCTGATAAAGAACAGATCTTGGGACTGTTAACTGTGTGCCTATGACCCCTAGACCCCCTCCAGGCAGCAAATGGCCACACTGGGGGATCTGGAGAGTCACGGCTTAGACTCCTTGGGGAAAGGGTTGAGGGCCAGTGGCCGGGGAAAAAAGAGAAAAGCATAGAAATGTCCCAGTGGCTCCTTCAAGAGGATGAGGACATGAGAAGGCCAACTGCTCCAGCACAGAAAGAGACAGGGGGGTCTTATGCAGGGTGGGCTAGGCAGCATCTTCCAAGGACAGAGAGAGGGCTGGTTCCTTACACAGGATCCAGCCAGTGGTTGCCACAACAGGGACAATGTCTTCAGTGGAGTTGGTTTGGGGGAAAGACTTGCAGAATAGAAAGACCTGCATTGCTGAGAGGATCAGGCCCTCACCTGCCCAGGTAACAGACAGGCCACAAGGCCCAGGGACTCAAGAGCAGGTGTGATGTGAGAGACCAGGACGGGGGGCCTCTGGAGCACATGCTGTGGCTGGCACAAGGCTCAGAAAGGAGAAACAGGATTGGCCAAGCCCAAGGGAGCACAAACAGAGCACAACTTCCACACCAAGTCAAAGGCTTTCCAGGGAGACTCCGCTGAGGAAGGTCTACCTGCAGCACCTGTGAATGGGAGGAGATCCAGCCTGCTGGAACTGCCAACCTCAGGAAAGCAGAGACTCACCTTCCATTGCAGAATTAGGGCCTTGTAGGTAGCCAGCAACAAGCTGATTGTTCTGCAGGTAAAGGGATTTCTGGTTGACATCCCAGATTCTGAAAGATCAAAGATAGGCTTTTGGAAAAGAACACTACTTTCCCTCTCTCTCTCTCTCTCTCTCTCTCTGGCCACCAACCTGCCAGCATCCCACATCGCTATCCAGGATATCCTTACCAGCAGTCAAGCCTCCACAACCCCAGTGCTAGCAATCAAAAAGCAGTGTTTCTCCACTGGTGTGCGCTTCCAGGCCGAGTGCAGGTTCCCCTACTACTAGCAACCAACCAACCAACCTTTGGGTCATCATTTCCTCAAGGCTCTGAGGAGTCCCATGGAATGCATGGGGGTTTTCTCCAAGGCTCTCCTTTATGGCTTCACTGCCAAATGTCTCCCAGCCTCCAACTTTGTCCACCACAATAAGAAGTCACTTACCGGTACCGGAAGATGGCTGTCCGGGCCCCTGCCTTCTCCCCATCTGGACAGAAAAGAGCAAGGACAAAAAGGACAAAGTTACTCCCTGAAGACCGCTGGCATGCCATCGCATCCGGAAACTGGGCAGCCATATGGGATCAGCAGGGCCGATGTATTATAGGTCTCTCATCGACCAGTGGGTGGGAATGTACATTTTCCCCAGAGAACACCGTGAGATGGCTGTGATACAAGGCCCCAAATTTCCAGCCACAGTTTTATATGTTGCAATTCATGTTGCAACTTTGGATGCTGAAACTCCACTTCCCTAAAAAGGGTGGCTTAGATTCCTTTTTGCTGCATGCAATAATAGTAATAAATGGGGGAAGGAAACAGGAGCACAGAGTCACAGGGGTGGTGGAAAGACACAAAAGTTACATCAGCAGCAATAGACACAGGCATCCGGAAAGCATTACTTCCCCAAAGTCAACAAGGAGCCACCTCTTAACAGAAACTGGAGCCTCCGGTGCTCTTTTAGCAGAGCAACATGAAAGCCGCACATCAAGAGCCAGACTTTCTCCCCACCACACACTCCCACGCAGACTTCCTTCAGCTCCAGTCACCACCCACACCTGTCAAGACCATTCTTGAAATAAACGACTCTGTCTGCCCTGACACTGTCACAGATAATTTACAAAGATTCACCACGCTAAGGCAACCAGCCGAAAGGTTTTCGCCTTGCTTAGCTAATGGGGCTGTAAATGAGAAAAAAGCTAAAGGACAGACAAGCCATGAGCTGTGGAGTTCTACTGCATTAACATACCAGGACCAGCGGGCAGCTCCTCCATTTGTGAGCCAAACATTGTTCGGACCAGGTGGGTTCAGACTGGGCTGTCTGCACACTCTCCCGGCTCTTTATGGGGAAGTATGGGGAAGCCAGAAGAGTTTCAGGAGGAGTGGCCACACTGGGTGGCAGGTGGTGGTGGTGGTGGGGGAAGTGGGAGAGGACACAAAGGGACATTTTGTGCAATCTTAAAACAAAAGCAACTTTCTGACAATCAGAGAAGACGGTTGCTGGCCGACAGTGATGAGGTGGGTGGCCTGGGTCAGAAGCTAGTAATGCCAGAATCCTGATTCCTAGGAATCTCACTACTACTACTGCTATGTGCATTCTTTTTAAACATGTGGGGTTTCTGCCCATAGGCAACAGACACGACACTTCAGACAAAAGAGGTGTGGTTTTTTTGGTTGTTTTTTTTGGGGGGGGGATACCACCAAGAGATGGGGTTTCTGGTCCCTTTCACAAGATTTTGCTCCTTCTCATAATTAGCAAAACTTTGCAAATTCCTATTAAAGCCACAAAATAAAGCAAGTACATCCAACATGTATCCCTCCTTTCTTGTATTTTGTATTGCTATCTTCCTCCTGTTCCCCCTTTTAGTCTTTTAAATGGGGTGGGAGTAGGAGGGTGGGTTGTTGGGTGGTTGATTTGGGGTTTTAATCTGTTTTTATTTATATTTATATGTATTATTATTTGCTTTGATTGCTGTACGCCGCCCTGAGTTGGGTTTACCCAAGTGGGCGGCATAGAAATCTAAGAATTAAAATTAAAATTAAATGTACAAGCAAAATAAAAGCCTGAACTCTTTGCTTTAGGAATGGAAGAACAACCGCCTGGAAGTTCAGGGTAACGATCTTTTCTCTACAACAGGACTGTAGTACGTTGTATTTAATACTGTATTTTGACCTGTAATTTGTATTTTGTACTTGTAACTGCATTATTATTATTATTATTGTACTGTATTTTTGTAGTGCATTTGTATTCTTATTCTGTATTGCACTTACTGATATTTTTGATATGTGTTTTATTGTATGAATTTGTATTATGTATTTTACACTATGTAAACCGCTTTGAGTTTCCTTAGGGGAAGGAAAGCGGTATAGAAAAATAAAAATAAATAAATAAACAACAGAGAGACTTCCAGAGCATACTTAATCTCTGATTTTGGAGAATAAGCAAGGTTAGGCCTCATTAGTATTTGGGTGAGAGACAGAGCCACAGATAACAGGTAGATCTGGAAGTCGCTGCATAAAAGTGTGGGCGGCATCTCTGACGACTGCCAGGTAGAGTTGCCAGTATTAGGTTAGAACAGGGATTCTCAACCTGCGGCCTATGGGCTGGATGCGGCCTGCAGCACCATTTCATGTGGCCCCTGACCACCTCCACCACACCAGGAAGTGCCATGTGGTGGAGGAAGGGCAAAACGGCTGCCTGGCCCCCGAAGCCGTCTGAGGGAGCGTGGCCCAATGGCCCCCGGCTTTCAAAGGTTGAGACCTCCTGGGCTAGAGGGACGAAGGGTCTGGCTCAGGAGAAGGCAACGGCAGGGCAGGCAGAGGCAGCGTTTTGTCCTGGTTTGCATCACGGAAATGAGCATTTAGGAAATGTCCCTTTGTCAATGCCAGGGTTTCCCAGAACTTCGACGACGGGACATGTTTACCCAGCAGCAGAAGCCGACGCAACCTGAGGGCAGCAAAGGAGGAAGGAACTCACAACTCTGAGAGTTGAGGAACTTGTGGTGAGCTCATTCTGGCCGGGCAGTACAGGCTGTGCCTCCGCTGGAAAGTCTTTCCTCACCATCATCACTCATCATCATCACCGTCTGAGACTCCCCACCACCACCACCACCACCCCACCCAAAGAAGCATCACAGAGTCACCAGTCATGGCTCCACGGAGTTTGTGGCCAGTCACCAGAGAGACAACCACCTTGCAATGCTCGGCCCTCAAACCCCCGCCACAGGGGAGGTCAAGGAGGTCTACTCACGTCCAACCGAGGTCACCCCGGGTCGCTTCGCTTCGGGAGCCGCCCAATGGAAGCTGGCAGAGCTGACACGCGTTTGGCCGTATCCACACGTGGCCAGGGAGACACCCCACCTCCTTTCCATTCATTCCATTTATTCGATCTGTATGCAGTGGCTCCAGTGGCTAAGAAGACGCTGACTGGGAGGCGGCAGGTCAGCAGTTCGATTCCCGAGTACTGCAGGATTGGAGTGAGCTCCCGTCGTCTGTCCCAGCTCCTGCCAACCTAGCAGTTCGAAAGCAAGGATATTGCAAGTAGATATATAGGGACCACTTCGGTGGGAAAGGTAAAACAGCGTCCGGTGCGCTCCGGTGTCTAGTTATGCCTGCCACATGACCACGTCTGCAGAAGCAGACAGCGCTGGCGTTGAAACAGAGATGAGCACCGAACCCTAGAGTCGGATACGACTGGCTTTCGAGCAAGTGAGACCTTTACCTTTATGTTCTTTCTTTCTCTCTCTCCTCCGGGGATCATCCGAATTCGCTTCGGCCTCTCGCCTTTACCCAGACACGCCAGCGTGGTTTATTATATTTATATAATAATCTCCCGTGTTCCCTCGGATGAAACCAGGACGCCTCGGGCCCTGTGCGCGGCGCTGGCGTTTCCAGGGCAACAGGCGCTTCCGGGGTCGGCCGGCGCTTTCTGGCTCTTGCGATTGGCCATCGCGCCGGACGTCCCGCCCTGCCCTGCCCTCCGTGCCCAATGCGCAGGCGTGGAACCAAGCAAGCGGGGACGCATGCGCAGAGAGCCCGTACGTCCCAGAGAAGACGAGGGGAGACCGGCAGGCGGGCGAGCCGGCGTCGATGGCCGGGCCGCGGCTGCTGCTGCTGCTGCTCCTGCGGGCGGCGTTATTGCTGCTGTCGGGCCGCAGGGCGCTGGCGCTCTACTTCCACATCGGGGAGACGGAGAAGCGGTGCTTCATCGAGGAGATCCCCGAAGAGACCATGGTCATCGGTGTGCGCCGCAAAGCGGGGAGGAAGGGCTGACCCTCGCCCCCTCAGACAGCTTCGGCGGCTGGACAGGGTGGTGGTGGTGGTGGTGGTGGTGGGCCACATGAAATGGCGCCGAGGGCCACCTCCGGCCCACGGGCCACACACACACACACACAAACAAAAATTTCTATGCCGCCCAATCAGGCGAACCCGACTCAGGGCGGCTCACAACAGGATTAAAACATTCATATTAAAAGCAATTAAACCCCCAACATGATGCCCACCCACCTATTAAAAAGTGCCCACATTAAAACTGCCCACATTAAAAAGGTGGGGAGGCTTCATTTTAGAAGCCCACAGGCAGGGGCCACTCTTCTGTCTGGGCCCCACACCTGCCCCACCAACCAGGTTTCTAATTCTTTTCCGCTCCATTGCAGGGAATTACCGGACGCAGCTTTGGGACAAGCAGTCGGAGTCTTTCCTGCCCTCCACGCCAGGGCTGGGCATGTTCGTCGAAGTCAAGGACCCCCATGGGAAGGTGAGGAGGAGGAGGAGGAGGAGGAGGAGGATGAAGGCCTGGCCATCCCCACTGGAGGCCCCCGAGACCCGTCGCTGGGTCTCTTAGTGATTTGGGAGGGGAACGTCCTCACCTTGAGAAAGGGGGACCCTTCAAGTCTTGGCCAGGGGGGGTGAGCAGGTCTCCCCTCTGTCTCAGGCACCCTTCTTGGCGTTTGCCGTTCCAGGTCTTTGTCTCTCGGCAATACGGCTCCGAGGGCCGCTTCACGTTCACGTCTCACACGCCGGGCGAATACCAGATCTGCCTTCACTCCAACTCCACCCGCATGGCTCTCTTTGCTGGGGGAAAACTGGTAAGACAGCGCCAACCCTGCATGGGGCTGGGCGGGCTTCACCCCCTCAGTTTCAGGAACCCCACATCACTTGGAAAGGCAGCTTTGCTTGTATCCTGTCCTTACGGGTTTCCTGGCTGAAGCACGAGGGAACCTGGTAAGGGTCACAAAAGGCAGATGATGCAGAAGTCCAAATTTCCATTTTAGCCTCATTGGCTTGTTTTCTGTTTCCTTTCCTGTACCTGTGGCAGGTTCCGGCACCTTAATCTGGAGTATCATTTGCCACCAGGTGTGGGAGAAGTAATGCTCAGAGACAGTGAGGGTGGTGGTGGTGGTGGTGACCTGGGCCTGGTGGCTCCTGTCCTGCTGAATGTTTACTGTTCTGTCTTCAGCGTGTGCATCTTGATATCCAAGTTGGAGAGCATGCCAACAACTATCCAGAGATTGCAGCCAAGGACAAGCTGACGGAGCTGCAGTTAAGAGCCAGGCAACTTCTGGACCAGGTGGAGCAGATCCGGAAGGAGCAAAACTATCAAAGGGTGAGACGTTTCTGGGGGAATTCAGTATCATCTGGGTGGCCATAATGGTGGTAGCAGCATCGGACGGTAGAAGGGTACCATTCCTCTTAGGACGAGCCTCATCTCACAGGTTGTGGGGGAGCTTCGGGTTGTTCCTTATAATCAGTATCATACCTGAAAAGTCTTCACCAGTTTGAAGCCCAGATGTTCATCCAATGCCACACAGGTGATTTAGTTGCAGAGAGACTTGTTTGAGGTGGGGATGTCATTTGAATCGGTAAACAGGGAAATGCATCTCGGATGCAGCTGCCAAAGGTGAGTGGCAGATGTTGCTGTGGAGGGAACTGTGCATTGGGTAGGTTGGTGTTATCAGCAGACTTGTTGGAGACAATCTTTTACGCTTAGGGTGAATGAAGCAGCATTTTATTGCTTTAACAACTTCATGGTGCCTTATCAAGAAGGTACAATTAAGCAGTAGATAAGTTGGCCTTTTATTCTTTTACACATGGAGATGTGAAACCAAAAACCCCTCCCCTTAAAGGAGATTACTTGGAGAGACCTATTGGCCCAGTCCTGGTTACATGATCCTTACCTCCCAACCATACCTGTCAAACCGCGGCTCTGGAAAAACGGGACCTGCACACATCGCTTGTGCGCAGGTCGCTTTCCATGCATGCATGGAAGGGTTTTACCCCTTCCACGCATGCGCGGAAAGCGCTATACCGCTTGCGTAGGGGCCGCGCAAGTGGCGTAGTGCTTCCGTGCATGCGCGGAAAGTGTTTCCCCCCGCTGCCAAATTACAGGGTTTTGGCAGCGGGGGGCGGGTTATGACGTCAATCAACGTCAAATTACGGGGTTTTCCCGGCTAAATCGGGATGGTTGACAGGTATGCTCACAACTACAGACAGGGTTCAAATCTAGGCTACTCTTATCTTTAGTGTCTCTTTTGGAGTGTACTTATTAGAGGTTTTTATCAACAGGTCAAGATACTTGACATATCATTCAAAAAGCTAGACTCCTTATTAATGTTCAGAAGTTTCCCAACTCTTTATAATGAGTGTTTTAAACTAATGCCAAGCCATCTGTTCTGGGACATTACCTTCTTTGTTCCTATGAACGTGTTACTATATGTCAGTAGTGATGAATTTATGGCATGTGTGCCAGAGGTGGCACTTGGAACCCTCTCTTCAGGCACCCATGCAGTCACTCAAGCACAGTTTGCCCCGCCCCTCTGCCCAGCAGCCCAATGGGAACGCTTCCTCCTCCCCCCCAGCACAGTGTTTGCCCTGCCCCTCTGTCCATCAGCCCAATGGGAGTGTTTCCTTCCTCCCCTGTTGCTGTGTTGGCACTTTGTGATAAATAAGTGGGGTTTGGGTTGCAGTTTGGCACTTGGTCTCTAAAAGTTTTGTCATCACTGCTATATGTTATGCACTGCGATTAATTTCCCTTTATCACAGTTGGAGTGTGTGTGTGTGTTGGGCAGGGAGAAGGCAACAATATGCTGACTCCCTTCTCTGTTGGTTTTGCAGTTCCGAGAGGAGAGGTTCCGTATGACGAGCGAGAGCACCAACCAGCGAGTGTTATGGTGGTCCATTGCCCAGACTGTCATCCTCATTCTTACCGGCATTTGGCAGATGAAACACCTGAAGAGCTTCTTTGAGGCCAAAAAATTGGTTTAGCCTCTCAGGTGACACAGGCACCCACCACAGTTCAAGAGTTTCCTATTTTGAACTTCCGCTGTATACCTCCTGGCCCTTCTGGATGGCCTAGAATCACACTAAATTATGAAGGAGACAAAGCACACGGAACATCTGTAGTTCAGCATTCAAAGTTGCCCTTCTCCAAAGCTGTTTTTGTGAAAACTTTTCTCGTGCACCCCCCTCCCTCTCTTTTTGCACTGTATTGCAACAGAAGAAGCCTGGGTTGAGGGAGGCAGAAGTCAGGATCAGTTTGGTCTTTTACAAGACTCTGTTTTTGACAGCCGTTGGCCTCCTCACCAGTTACTTGTACAGAGAAGAGGATCTCTACCTTGTTGGGCAGTCAATATTATTGCAAACTTTGCAGAACTAGCCTCCAGAACTTCTTAATCTGAGGCAAGCCTCATTTAGAACTACAGGTTTGAGAGACAGGAGATGTTCCTTTACGAGCCAAAAGGGAGCTGTCATAGATGTATTTGGCTAATATGTTGTTGCTTTTGCTGGTTAGGAAGCAGCTATGGTAGCACTCGTACCCCTCAGAGCTCAGGAAGAGAGGGCTGCTGGTGGCCAACGTTGTGACTGTTGTTTGGAGTTCCAGCCAAAGTGGGATTTTAAATGAAGAGAGGAAATTGGAAACCCCACTTTTGCCTTCTTCCCTAGCTATGATGCAGAAAGAATGGTTCCTTCCCTGCATGGTAGGGTAAATTTGCAGTGTTGATTCTTGTTGCAGTTTTGAAGTGAAATAAAAGTTTTGCTGCAAGATATGTTTCTTGTGTGTTAGGAAAAGAGAGCAGGTCAACCTGTCCTAAGGACACAAGGAAAAAGAGCCTGGCCTTCTTCTTCCACTTGAGCCAGGCACATTCCATCACAAGCAGAACAGAAGATAAGCAGCCATAAAGAAGCTGTGGTATTGCCTTCATGGCTTTCCTTTTCCAGGGGAGGAGATGTACTGCTGAGCTGGGATGCAAAGCCCTTCTTGTCTTGGCGGGGACACGGATGCCTCAAAATTCCTGGCCACACATTGAGCAGATACCCCCATCCCTCAGAAGAGAAAAGGGTGTCTAAAAGTGGACCTAAAGGGATTGTTCCTCAGGTGACTGGACAGAACTGTGTAGTGTTAGGTGAACATGGTTTACATACCCAGAGGGGTATCTGCAATACAAGATTAAAGAAATCAAAGGGAAATTAAGTCTCAATTGGGAATGCTGAATGATCAATTATCTGACCAGGAGAAAATATAAAGACACAAAAATAGGGCCAAAGGTGCAGATGCAAATGAGAGAAAGAAACCGTTTAAGACAGAAGTACCTTTCAAGTTTCTTTTACTGCAAGAATGTGAAGGAGTGAAGAAATAAAATATCATCAAAACTGTTCTGGTGTTGCCAGTTTTTTAAAATAATTTTTCTTCATCAGGATATAATCTTAAGTATTTTTCTGTAGACAATAAAATGAAAACAAAATCATACACTTTGACAACATATTTTAGTTTGGCTGTGAGCCTTAAACCAAGATATCTAAACATAATACATACCAAGAATTTTGAACTATCTACTAGTTTCAGGAAGGAAAATATCTTATCATGATGACCATAAAGATGTTAAAAATCTGGTACAATGTGTGCAATGTATATTGTGTGTGTGGAGTGATGAATTCATGAGAAATAATTTTCTTTTTCTTTTAAAGATACAGTAAGGAGGCAGAAATGGCTTGACTATTTAAAAGTGACAACATGCTCAGAATTATAAACCATACACGATTATTAAAAAAAACCAAAAAAGGTCCAACTCATTATTCAAACCTGATGGAACCAAAGTCTTCAGACGGTGAACATAAAATGCTTCTCTGCAAGAAACCTTTTGACAAAATCTTTATTGATAAATTGTTGCAGAGAGATACTCCTGCCTCAAACGGTTTCTTTCTCGAATTTAATTAATTTAATTGTTCGATTTCTACACCGCCCACTCGAGTGGCCTAGGCCGACTCAGGGCGGTTCACAATCACAGATAAAACATAATTAAAACCTATTAAAACTATCCACCCCCTAAAAAGGGTGCAGGGACCAAAGGGACCGTGGGGGAAGGAGTTTCTTCTACACCAGCCACCCAATGGAGGTTACCCTTCCACCTGCACCCCACACTTGGCCCACCAGCCAGGTTTTAAGTTCTTTTCTGGAAGGCAGCAATTCCGTCTGGAGATGAAGCTCTGTTGGCAGGAGGTTCCAGAGGGCCGGTGCAGACACGGAGAAGGCTCTCCTCCTTGTGCCAGAGAGGCGAGCCCCCCTGGCTGATGGCACCATTAGAGAGCCCCTCCGGTCCGCTCTGGTTGGACGGACAGACGTCCTCAGGGCGATGCGGTCTCTTAGGTATCCTGGCCCACTACCATATAGGGCTTTAAAGGTAAAAACCAGCACCTTGAATTGCACCCTGAGGCACACTAGTAACCAGTGCAGCTTCCAAAGCAGTGGCAAGGCATGGGCATAACGTCCACACCCCATCGCCACCCGGGCCGCCGCATTCTGGACCAGCTGCAGCCTTCCGAATGGTCGTCAAGGGCAGCCCAATGTAAATATAGTAAAGGTAAAGGTTTCCCTTGCTCAAAAGCCAGTTGTATCCGACTCTAGGGTTCAGTGCTCATCTGTTTCAAAGCTGGAGAGCCAGTGCTGTCTGCTTCCACAGACATTTCCGTGGTCATGTGGCAGGCATGACTAGACACTGGAGCACACGGAACACTGTTACCTTGCCACTGAAGTGGTCTCTATTTATCTACTTGCAATTTCTTGCTTTTGAACTGCTAGGTTGGCAGGAGCTGGGACAAAGACGGGAGCTCATTCCGTCCTGCAGTATTCGGGGAATCGAACTGCTGACCTTCTGCTTCCCAGTCAGCGTCTTAGCCACTTGAGCCACTGCAGCCCTATGTAAATATAAAGGCGGCATAAAGCAGGAGTTCTCAACCTTTTAAAGCCAAGGGCTGGGTCACACTCCCTCAGACAGCTTGGGGGGCGGACAGCCATTCGCATGGCACTTCCTGGTGTGGTGGAGGCAGGGGTGTGTGGGGGTGTCACATGACATAGTGCTGTGGGCCGCATCTGGCCCATGGACTGCAGGTTGAGAATCCCTGGCATAAAGGAGTCAACAGAAGATTTTGGGATGCTTTGATTCCATCACCTCCATCCAAATGGGGGAAATGCAGCCCGGTCATTCCCATCCGGGCAAGGCAGACCTTCTCCTAGGCTCCTCCCCCTGTCTGTCTGTCTGTCTGTCTATGAAAGCGGGTGGACGAGAGAGGGGCGGGGGAGCGCTGGGCGTCTCCAGGGGACTGGCGCGGTGCATCCTGGGAGCTGTAGTTGGCCGCTTGCCTTCTCTCCCGGTCCGCCAGGAGGCGGTGTCTAAGGCGAGGTGCCTCCGCGCAGGCGCACTGCCTCACTTCCGGTCCAGGGGGCGGAAGCGGTGGTAGAAGCGGCAAGCATGGCTGAAGTGGAGCCGAGCTTTGCCCACTTGGGCCTGGACGACCGGCTGCTGCGGGTGAGGGCCGCGGGCGGGCGGGTGGGTTTGTGGGGGGGCCTGCCGGCCTGCCTGTCTGCGGGAGAGCCCCAACCCCCCGTGACCTCCTCCTTCTCCCCCTCCTCTTCCTGGCAGGCGGTGGCGGAGCTGGGCTGGGCCCGCCCGACGCTGATCCAGGCCGAGGCGATCCCGCTGGCGCTGGAGGGGAAGGACCTGCTGGCGCGGGCCAAGACCGGCTCCGGGAAGACGGGCGCCTACGCCCTGCCGCTCCTCCAGCACCTGCTCCGGAGCAAGGAGGCGGTGAGTGGGTGGGTGGGTGGGTGACTTCTGTGCCTGCCTGCCTTCCCGCCTGCCTCCCTTCGGGCCCCCTGCTCGGCCCGGGACTGCCAGGAGGGCTCGAGTTGGGTGGCCACAGCCCACCGGCACAGTGGCATCCTTTGGGCACTTCTGAGGGTCCCCTGGGCAGCCGGGAGAACCAACAGGCCGACCTGAGAAGAAACCAACCCCTGACTGCTCCTTGGAAGGTCAAATAGGGAAGATGAAGGACTTTGGACATCAAATGAGAAGGGAGGACTCACTTGAGAAAGCCTTGGTGCTGGGAAAGAGGGGGGCAAAAGTAGAAGGGGGAGGCCAAAGATGAAATGGCTAGATGGTGTTGTAGACGCAATGGGCACAGAGCTGGGCAGGCGGAGGAGGAGGAGGAGGGTGGAGGACAGAGGGGCCTGGAGGACAAGGGTCCATGGGGTCGCAAAGGGTCGGACTCGACTGAACAACAACAACAACAAGGGTTTGATCAGGACAAAGAAGTAGTAGTGGTAGTTGTAGAGCCAGGGGGAGGCAGGATGTGTGTGTGTCTGCCTCTGACGGGGTCTTTTGCCTCTCCTCCGCGCAGGCAGTGTTCGAGCAGGCGGTGCGTGGGCTGGTCCTGGTGCCCACCCGGGAGTTAGGCCAGCAGGTGCTGCAGATGTTCCGGCAACTGGCTGCCTTCTGCGCCCGGGATGTGCGCATCGTCGACCTCTCTGGCCAGACTGACTTGGCCACCCAAAGGTGAGCAGGAGTTGTTGTGGCGGTCTCCGCCTTCTCTTGCAGAGCTTGGAGGAGTGTGACAGGCCTTGGGGTGGGGGCTTCTTAGAGAATCCTCTGTGTGCGTGTCTGTGTGTGTTTGTGTCAAGTGGAAGGTTGCTGCCATGGCTGGAGCCTGTGGCTTTCACTGCAGGGCAACAGAAGTTCCCTCGTCTAAACTACGTGCCTGGTTCCCTTATAAAGGAGCGCCTACAGCAGTGATTCTCAACCTGTGGCCCATGGGACAGGTGCGGCCCGTGGCGCCTTTTCATGTTGCTCCCCACTACCTCCACCACACCAGGAAGTGCCATGTGGTGAAGGAAGGGCAAAATGGCCATCCAGCCCCCAAAGCTGTCTGAGGGAGCATGACCTGGCCCCAGACTTAGAAAGGTTGAGAACTCCTGGTCTACAGCATGAACCCTCCTCCCTGTTGTCCATTTTGCTCCCAGGCCCCTGTTGATGGAAAAGCCAGATGTGGTGGTGGGGACTCCCTCCCGGGTCCTGGCTCACCTGCAAGCACGTAACCTGAGCCTGCAGGATTCCTTGGAGATCCTGGTGGTCGATGAGGCTGATCTGCTCTTCTCTTTTGGCTTTGAGGAAGACCTGAAGAGCCTCCTCTGGTGAGTGTGGGCTGGCTTTGGAGGCAGGGGTGGGGTGGTGGTGGCTGTGGTTTGGAGACTCAGTAGATACTTTCTTCTACCTGGGAGGAGGAGGAGGGTTGTCTCAACAGGTAGCAAACTCAGCAGGCTTTTCCAGTAAGAAGTACTGTACTTCTAAAACTGCGATAGTGAACCTTGGCACTCCAGATGTTCTTGGACTTCAATTCCCAGAAGCCCAAACCCCCATGAATCCACACAAAGGGGTTTACTGTAAATCATCTGGCCCATGCCACCCTCGGCGCTCCCAGAAGCCGGAAGTAAAATGCGCCCATACGGTTAAAGTTCTTCCGGGTTAACCCTTCCTGCATACGGGCACATTTTACTTCTGCTTCTGGGAGCGACGAGGGTGGCGCGGGCCAGATGAGTCGCAGTAAACCCCTTTGTGTGGATTCACGAGGGCTTGGGTTTCTGGGAATTGAAGTCCAAGAACATCTGGAGTGCCAAGGTTCACCATCACGGTTCTAGAGTTTGCATTGTACATGTGTTAGTGGTTCAGATGTGAATTGGCGTGTGGCGGATAAGGAGTGGATTTGTGCTGTTGTTCCATCGCTCTCAATATTCAGAAAATGTTGGCTTGTCATGATCGCTGCCCGAGCAAGCCCATGATCTCTGCTCTCTCGGTAGCAGTACGTCATTTGATGGCATGGTAGAAATTGGAAGAGCGGAGGAGAGAAACAACCCAGATAAAGATAAAGATTCCTACGTTTTAAATGTCTGTTTCCTGGGTTATGTTTTTGAAAATCTTTTTAATGGAAGAGAGCAGAAATGCAGCCTTGAACTCAGAGCCGTAGGCCAGGAAAGGCATGATGCCAACAAAAATCATTTTGCCAAATTATGCAGAGGGAGGAGGAGGGACTATATAAAAGCATCAGGGTGCATTTTTCCCCATACTGGGGCTTTTGTAGGTTACAGTATGTGTTGGAGTTACCTTGGGAACATTTTTACTGGGTGGGCTGGTGGTGGCCAGGAGGGGGTTTTGTTCTCGCTTGCAAAGTACGTCTTTTTCTGAGGACTCTGGTTTGGTTTCCAGCCATTTGCCCAAGATTTACCAGGCCTTCATCATGTCTGCTACCTTCAATGAAGATGTCCAAGCGCTCAAGGAGCTGGTGCTGCACAACCCAGTAAGAGGGTGGCGGTGGTGGTATCAGGTGTGGGGCTGTTTGGGTTAGGCATGGCCAAGACTGGGCCTAGGAATCCCCCCTTTCTTTCTTTGCTGCTGGAGGGGAAAGAGAGGCTCGCCAGATATGCTTCTTCTCCTTGCAGTCTGTGGCCCGGAGGTTGTTCTTCCTGGACAGGAAGGGGCCTGAGCTTATGTTCTCTGCATGCTATAAGGATGTGTGGGGGGGTCTCCTTTTGCTCTTTCTCCTCCCGAATTAGGTGATACTCAAGCTGCAAGAGTCGCAGCTCCCCGACAGCTCCCAGCTGAGCCAGTTCCAGATCCGGTGTGAGACGGAGGAGGATAAGTTTCTGCTGCTGTATGTGCTGCTGAAGCTCTCGCTGGTGCGAGGCAAAGCCATCCTCTTTGTCGGGACGATCGAGCGGTGCTATCGACTCAAGCTTTTCCTGGAGCAGTTCAGCATCCCTGCATGCGTCCTGAACTCCGAGCTGCCGGTGAAGTCCAGGTGAGCTCTCCTGGTGGGACGGGGAGGGTCAGGACGGGTCAGGGGAGAGGCAAGAAGAACCGTAAGCCTGGGGCACACTCTTTGTCCTGAGACAGCAGCCTGGTTAGCAGTATGGTGGTGAACTGGGGCTGCTGGGGTCCTCCCCGGCCAAGGGTCCTCTGCCCCAAAGTGAGAAGAGGGTGAGATCTGGGGCCTTCCGGACTGTGTTGGGAACCCATTTCCATGCTTGTCTCTCTCACCAGGTGCCACATTATTGCTCAGTTCAACCGGGGCTTCTACGATTACCTCATTGCAACAGACGAGCAACACTTGGCTGAAGCAGAACGTCCAAAGGAAAGGAAGAAGCGGAAAGGTGGCCCCAAGGCCGAGAGGTGGGTTAGGTTGGCATCTTCTAAGCCCTGATGGCCCCCATGCAGGTCACATATTCAGCCCAAGTGGGCATAGTCGGTCCTCCAAGTGGAGGACAGGTCGGGTGAGAGGTGGCAGTGGGAAAGACTTGGGTTCTATGAGGTGAGAGATGCCAGGCCTTGACCAAAGGAGAACGGGAGACTCAGACTTCTGGCACTGCATCAGAAGAGAGGATGTCACAGAAGAGCTTTACGCAGGGCTCTCTGGGGCATGTTGTCCATCTGGGGCAGCAGCCCTTCCTTCACCTCCTCTGTTTCCAAGTCATTTTAGGTAGCCCTGTGTTTGAGGACCAGGATGCTCAGGCTGTCTGTCTTGGAAGGTCGGCTTTTAGGCGTGGGCAGCAAGAGAGAGAGGCTTCCTCCTCCTCCTGCCTTGTCCTCAGCGGGCATTTCTGTTGGGTTTTCAGAGGCAAGGACCAAGAGTACGGTGTCTCCCGTGGCATCGATTTCCAGAACGTCTCAGCTGTCCTGAACTTTGACTTCCCTCCCTCCATTGAGTCTTACATCCACCGTGCGGGAAGGTCAGTCGCTGGGACAAGGAGGGGGGGGGGGGGTCTTAGCAGGGGCCGTATCTCTCCTTTTCAAAGCGTAATGTTTGATCACGCTCTGAGCAGACAGGTGTGGGACCAAGGCACAGGCCAGGGGTGCCCAAACTACGGCCCGTTGGCCAGATCTGGCCCCCGGGCTAGGCTTCTGCCAGGGAACTCCGCCCACCCACTGACCCTTCCATAAATGAATGTGGTCAAACTGAAAGTACAAAGGTAAAGAGAGAGAAACCATTTGAGGCAACAAATAAATCACACGTCTTTGGCAGACAAATTTATTTCATTTTTTTCAAGTAAATCTAAGGAATTGTATAGAAATTAAAAAACTTTAGGCCAAACCGGCTCCGGTAACTGCTGGTTTTCAAATTGTACAGAATTATGGTATGGTTTTCCCTTATGTCAAAGAGATTAAAACCACATTTTTTTGTGCGCCAATCTGCTTCTTGGAGCCTAAGCCTTCCACACGTCTTTAGCGCTTATGAAAGACCTGCTCCAAGAAGCAGATGGACGCACAAAAAATGTGGTTTTAATCACTTTGATATAAGAGAAAACCATACCATAATTCTGAGGATGACACTTTGAAAATCGGCAGTTACCGGAGCCGGTTTGGCTTATAGTTTTTGATTTCTCTACAATTCCTATGAGAATTACTTGAAGACAATAAAATAAATTTGTCTGCCAAAGAAGAGACTGGATTTATTTGTTGCCTCAAAAGTCCCGTCCCCCCCCCCCCCCTGACCCTCTACCTTTGTACCCACTGACCCCTGCCTGTGGCTGTTTGTTCTCGGCGTGTTGTCGCTTCTGCAGCAGAAATCCGGCCGGCATCCCTATTCCCTTGCCAGGGGTGGATGGGGTGGGGTTTTGGTGCCCCCCTCCAATCTTCTTCCTGACCCTCTCCCCCCCCCTCCACGCAGGACTGCCCGTGCCAATAACCCGGGGGCTGCTCTGACCTTTGTCCTGCCTGCTGAGCGGGACCTGCTGTCCAGGATTGAAGAGGCCCTTGGAGGAGGTGAGGGGGTGCAGGTGGTCTTTCCTGCCAGAGAGATGGGGAGAAGGTCTGTCCGGCATTGGCTGAGATGTGGATGGGGGCCAGGTGCCCCCCCCATGGCCCCTTTAGAGGGAGGAGTCTGGGGTGGGACCCAAGAGCTTTCTCCCCCTCTGAGCTGCCCTTTCTCCTCCAGAGAGCCAGAAAGCCCCCCTGCAGCCTTACCAGTTCCGGATGGAGGAGGTGGAGGGCCTTCGCTACCGCTGCAAGGTCAGTGGGGCTGGCCGGGCAGGCACCAGCCAGTCCAATTGTGGGAATGGAGGGAGGGCCTCCTGCCTGCCTAGGGAAAAGGGATTTCTTCTTCTGGCAGAGAAACCCACAACAGCCCCCAATGCTGAGCACGTGAGGAAGATGCTCTTCCGTTCTTCCGAGGGTTCCTCTCTCCCAGGAGTGAAGGGTTTCTTACAAGGGCCACAGGCTCTCCTCGTCCAAGCAATGGGATTCCCCTCCTTGGTATGGAGGGCGATGGAGAGTGGGGGGCCTGGACCAGAGACGGCTTTGGGTCTCTCCTGTGTCACGGCCAGCCCCCTTCCTCTGCCACCTCCTGGTCGTGGGATGGTGGCATCGTGCCCTCTAAGGCCGAGCCTCATGCGCCACCTTTGCCTCCCCCTCCCAGGATGCCATGCGCTCCGTCACCAAGCAGGCCATCAAAGAAGCCCGCCTGCGTGAGATCAAGGAAGAGCTGCTCAACTCTGAGAAGCTAAAGGTACCCCTTCATGGCCTTTTCCCCACTGCCTCCTTCTCTCTCTTTCCCCATCCCTCAGGAGGACCCTTTCTAGAAGCCCCCAAGACACTGAGGGGAGGGGGGCTGGAGAGCCGAGTGCTCCCCCCTTCTTACCTGGGTGCTTTTCCTCTGACAGACCTACTTTGAGGACAACCCCCGGGACTGGGACCTGCTACGCCACGACAAGCCCCTCCACCCGGCCAGCATCCAGCCACACCTGCGCAACGTTCCAGAGTACCTGGGTAGGGCTGAGGGGGGGCCTGTGGGGCAGGGGTGAGGGTTAGGGCCAAGCAAGGCTCTGTGGGGCAGGGGGTCTTTTCCCAGCCCCTCCAGGAGGGAAGGGCTCTCTCCTGCAGGCTGGGGCTGAAACGAGCCTCAGCCCCACTCGAGTCCAAAGGTTGGGGAGGGAGGGAGAGGCTCTTCTGGTGGTGGGGCGGCTCTGGAAACTGACCCTCACTGCCTCTTCCCTCTGCAGTGCCTCCCACCCTCCGGGCTCTGACTCGGCCCCTCGTGAGGAAGCGCAAGAGACAAAATCGGCTGCCCTCGGCCCCCAAGGTCAGTGCCCTTTCCAGCCCCTTTGGCTCAGATGGGGCCAGAAGGCTGAATCCTCTTTACCCCTGTGGCATTTTCCCTGGCACAGACCTCTTCTCGCTTGGTGGGGAACCACAGACCGACCACTCTGCCTCCTCCCGGTTGTCCTCCTCTTGCTCTCCGTTGCTGCCCCTCCAGGGTGGAAAGCATTCTCCTCGTCGGCTCTTTCATGGCTTCTTTCGGGGGGGGAGGAAGGGGGGCTGAAAGAGACTGGCACGTGGCTTTTTTTCCTCTGCGTCGTGGCGGCTGAGGTGATACCAGTCGAGTTCTTTCTGCTACAAGCTGTGATGTGTCCTTGGGGGGTTCTCTGCATTGAACTGGGAGACGTTGGTTGGAATCACTGGAGCGGGAGGGGGGGTGGACGTGGGGCAGCCCCACACACTTCGTCTGGTCTGTCTTGACGGGGGAAGATGGGGCGCCTTCTCTGGTGCTCGCCTTCTTGGAGGAAGGGGAAAGTCAGAGTACGCGACACCTGCATGACAGGGGAAGGCGGGTGGGGAAGCCCTGCATGTGCTGCAGGAAGTCCCCCCCCCCCCCGCGCTCACCCACTTCCTTTCTCTACTTGGCGCAGGGTCGGCAGAACCCACTGCAGAGCTTCAAGTGCACCAAGCAGAGGTTTTCCAAGCAGAGGAGGAAGACTCCGGGCAGACCCACAACTGCCCCAGGAGGAGGGGGAGGTGGAAGGCCAAGCCCCTCACCCTGAAGACGGAGTCCTGCTTGACAGAGACGGAGCCAAGGGACTGGACAGAGAGAGGGAGGGAGAGAGGACATTTGTCTTGCCCGAGGTCAGGCAGGTCTGGCCTTTTGCTCAAATAAGACTTTGTAGGGACACGTGAACACCATCCAAGTGCCTTTTGTGACTGAGTGACCGCCTCCATTCCTGGGGTGTTTCACCTATACTTGCCACACACACACCCACACACACACACACACACCTCTCTCTGAGATCACAAAGCAGTCCACATCATACTGTGTTTGCAGGTGAGGCTGTTGGGATGATGATGGCTTTCCAAGTCTGACGTGGGGGAACACGTTCTTATTAAGGGAGGAGATTTGCCCAAACGTTCCTGGCTGTTCAGAGTCTTGTTTCCCTCTTGCGGGTGGAGAGCTACCGTCACGGCCACGCCTTGGTCCTCTAAGCAGCCATTTCCCTCTTCCAGCGATCTGGAATAGAAATCCCTCCGGAAGCAGGAATTCTGGCCGTCCCTTCGTGTCCCTGAGACAGAGCTCTGGGGCTTTCAAGGAATCAGGACCTCATGGCTGAAAGATGCCTGGCTTGCCTCCCTGCTTCCTCAGTTGCTGAGGCGTCTCAAATAAAAGGGGGGAATGTCACTAAGTCTCCCCCACCCACCACCCCCCAAACTCTCAGTGCTCACCGAGTGGACCCATCCATCCCTGTGGCTTGGAGAGTCTCGGAAGCAGCAGCAGCAGCAGCCATGATGGCAGCAGCTCTTTGGCTGACAAGAGAGGCGTTCCCACTGCAGACTGACCCTTTTGGGCCACCTGCTTCTTGGGCAGGAGCCCAGGGCCCCCTAGAAAGCAACCCCCCCCCCCCGCCCTTTGCCGTCAGAGCCCTCAAGGTGTGATCTCATCCTGTCACGGAGGAACTTCCTGGCCCATGTAGGTCTTGCCAATCTTTGGGCCGGGCCGGTTCTGCCAGCCAGTGGCCACACATCGTGTTCTGACAGTCCCGGTAGGGTTGGGGTTCCTTCCTTTTTGCGACCTTTGCCAGATGTTCTCTTTTCTGTTCTGATTTCTAGCTGCGTTTATTTTAAAACTAGCTGATTACACAGCCTTGCTTGGGTTTTTCTTTACTTTAACGTAGGCCAGCCTTTCCCTCTTGGAAACCTCATGGGATGTATGTAGGTCCTTCCTGTCTCCCTTCCTCTGTCTCTCTTCCCTCACCCATCCTGCTTCTCCGATGGTCACTTACCGCCTTTATTCTTCCCATACATGTGTCCGGCCACCTGGTGAGAGAGAGGCAGGCACGCAGCCATTGAGGAGCCCTCGGACCTTCCCTCCCTCCTCGGCTTCTCCCACTGTGGTTAACAGCCTCCACCGCCTCTGCGACTCCAAACCTCAGAGGGACCCCCACATGGGGCTTGTGACCCCCACAGTGCTGATCTTGCATGCCCATTTGCCTTCCACCTACTGAGAAAACTACAGCTGAGCTAGTCAGATGATGTCACAATTTCCACCTACCTGGGACTATGACATCAGCCAATTACATCACTGGGAAACACACACATTGTAAAGATCAACTGGGGCACAATTTGGGGTGCATAAACCCTCCATGGGGCTTGTGCTGATCTCGCCTGCCCAAGGTACGTATGTGCTGAATTTCAGCGGGATCGGTCCAGGGGTGTCGGAGCCTTTTGGGCACATACAAACCCACACCTCTGTTTTATAGATATAGATGTGCCCCCCCCCCCCCGCCTTTGCTGAGAGGTGGTTGTGCCAGTTCAGGGAGGGCAGAATGGGAGGCGCAACCTTGGATATCTTTCAAGCAAGAAAGATAAGGACGTGGTATTGTCAAACTGACCTGACCTTTTATGGGTTTCACTGTGATTAGAAACCACGCTATCCCTCGACGGCCTTGATTCCTCCTTATCCATCGGCCTTATCGTTTGCACATGCTTTTTAACCTTCCCTGTGACCTTTGCTCGGCCTTCCTGGGCTTTCCTCCTCCTCCACCTTTCCTCTCTTACAGTCCTGAGACCTCAAATGACTTCCCAGCCACCGAGAAAGTGCTCCCCATGCGCACGCACACACCTTCTGCAGCTCTTGGGGTTCCTCTTGGGTACTTCCAGCTCACAACCCTGAGCCTCCCGTGCCGTTGAAATCCACCACAGCCTGAGCGTCCCTTGTTTAGGGACCTAGTCACGTTCTTGATGGCTCTCCAGGCAACTTTGGGCTGCCCATTTTGGTGAGCGACATCTGCTGTGGTTGCAGTTCTTACCTATCCATGCCTCTGAGCCTCTGTCTGGAAAGGGGGGACAAGGAGAGACCTCCCTGGCGAGGTAGTCTTGTAGGCACACCATGTGCCTGTGCTGCGCACACGGCGGGTATTCAGAGATCAGGTCTGTGTGGCCAGAGTGGAGTGGGACCCCCTCGTTTTCTTCCTGTCGGTGCTCCTCAGACAAGCGGGGACAGTGGAAAATGGATCTTTGGGTCCAAATCTCCAACCTCTCGGGTTTAAAGTGCAAGAAAGGACGGCTGCCTGTGTGCACACCTGCATGTGACTGAGGGCAATATTAGGACGAACTCTCTCTCATAGTGGAAGCTACTTTAACAACCAACTGTGTGAAAGACTGGCGGTGTGTGTGTGTGTGTGTGTGTGTGTAGATATCGTTAAGATGTTTCCCAGCGGAGGCTGATGGTTCCCATCCCAGCCACGCTGTGGTTCGGTGGCTCCTGCACCTGGAACAGTGAGTTGGGGGTAAGTCCAGCTCTTTGGGTTTTATCCCCCTTTCTGGGTGATCCAGGGAAGCCCAAGAGAACTGATTCCAGGCTTGCAAAACATTGATTACGGGAGCCTTTACTATCATACTTTTAAGATAAGCCATAAGAAGGAAGGGAATGGGCTGTGAGCAGGAAACAGGTTTAAACCAGGGGTGCTCAATCTATGGCCCATGGGCCGGATCCAGCCCCCAATGCCAATTCATCCAACCCACGCCACCCTCGTCCCTCCCAGAAGCGGAGGTAAAGTGCGCCTGTACATGTGTTTTACTTCCGCTTCTAAGGACAACGTGGGCCGGATGAATTGATGTTGGCTGGATCCGGCCTACAGGCAATAGTTTAGGCACCCCTGGTTTAAGCAGAGAAAATGGTAGGCTAAAATTATCCTGTCCTGTTGCAAAACAGATTGTGAGGCATGTCTTACTTCCGTTTCTGGTGGGAGGAACCATGCGACCGGCCCGCTGCACCATGTGACTGGCCCACGGCCCGAAAAGTTTGTGCACCCCAGTTTACAACATTGCAAGGCAGCTTGGAGCATTCTCAAGGCTGAATGTGCCAGAGGCATGGCTTTGTTTCCAAAAGCCATGCTCTCCCCTCCCTGCTTTTCAGTTTGTTCAGACAAAGAGGGTAGGGGCCAGAAAGATAACCTTAGGAGGTTCATGGAACAGCCTGGCCTTGCGAAGCTCTGTTCTCTTATCAAGTGAGATCGACTTGTTCTGGTTTCTGTTCCCTGCTGTTTCGTTTACAAAAATGTGGCCCACCTCTAATCCTGTTAGAACAGGAAAAGGCCAATTGATTGCAGAGGTATTTTGGCTGGAGGCAGCGGGCCGCAATCCGAGAATGCATTTTCCCCCTAAAGCAGGAAAAATGTCACACGCATGACTTTGGTTAAGGTGGATCCCAGCTTGCCATGAAGTGACCCACACACTATGACCACAGAGCATCTCCTGCGGCACATATGAAATGAGACATGCAGCATTTGGCACCTGGACTGCTATAGTCTTGAGGACATGGACAAGGTGCGCCTTCACAGCCTGTCTATTGGGCATGGCCTCTTCCGCCTCCATGACTGTTGGGAATCAGAGTTCCTCCTCTGCTCATTTTGCCACTGGGCCCAATATGATAGTTTCCAGTAGCATTTCCTCCACTGAGGAGGGGGACCCTCGCCCCACCTAAAGGGACTCCTCCGCCCGTAGCCATTGGCCCCTTTAGGGAGTCCGGTTATTTACCGCCGCCCAACACTCGGCATTGAGTTGCTGGCTGTAAAATCAGATTGAAATCATACACTCATAACTAATAAACTAATAAAGACGCAGTGCAGATACATCGTCATCATTGACTGCAATTTGTATCCGAGAATGCATTTCCCCCCTGAAGCAGGAAAAATGTCACGCGCATGACTTCGTTTAAGGTGGATCCCATCTTGCCATAAAGTTGCCCACACACTATAATCACGGAGCCATCTCCTGCAGCACACATGAAATGAGGCATGCGGGATTTGACACCTGGACTGCCATAGCCTTGAGGATATGGACAAGATGCACCTTCACAGCCAGTCCAACTGGCATGGCCTCTTCCGCCTCCATGACCGTCGGGAATCAGAGTTCCTCCTCTGCTCATTTTACTGTTGGGCCCAATAGGATGGTTTCCCGTGGCCTTTCCTCTACTGAAGGGGACCCTCACCCCACCTAAAGGGGCTCATCTGCCCATACCCATCAGGTTATTTACCGCTGCCCAACACTCGGCATTGAGTCACTGGCTGTACGGTCTACTCCATTGCCATAGTGGGATGTCCCACCAGACAGGTATATATTTGGCTGTATAATGTCCTGAGGTGGTGGACCCATCCCCAGGATGACAATAGGAAGCTTAATTGGGCCATACCTGTCAACCGCGGCTCCGGCCAATCCGGGACCTGCGCAGAACAGTTCTGTGCAGGTCATAAGAACAGCCTTGCTGGAAGAGGCCACAGGAGCCCATCCAGTCCAGCATTCTGTCTCACACACTGTGGCTCACCATTTCCTTCAGGGTATTCCCAAGCAGATGCCTTCTTCACCTGCTTAGGATTCCCTGGAAATGGCACTGAGAGATATCCTGCCTATCTCTCCAACCTGGAGGTTGTCCTTAGGTAGCCATAATTATAGCCATTGATACCCTTGTCCTCCATGAACTTGTCTAATCCTTTCTTAAAGCTGTCAAGTCTGACAGCTGTCACCACTTCTTCTGGCAGGGAGTTCCATAGACCAGTAATCCTCTGGGTGAAAAAGTACTTTCTCTTATTTGTTTGAGAACTAGTACCCAAAAGTTTCATGGAGTGTCCCCTAGTTCTAGTGTTGTGCGATAGGGAAAACAGTTTTTCCTTATCTACTTTGTCCACACCGTGCATGATTTTATAAACTTCAATCAGGTCACCTCTTAGACGTCGTCGTTCAAGAGTGAAAAGGCCCAAACGTTGCAGCCTCAGATGGTAAGGAAGGTGTTCCAGTCCCCTAATCATTCTGGTTGCCCTCCTCTGTACTTTCTCCAACTCCATAATATCCTTCTGGAGGTATGGCGACCAGAACTGTACACAATATTCCAGATGGGGCCTCACCATAGATTTATAAAGAGGCAAAATGACACTTGCTGACTTATTTTCTATACCCTTCCTAATGATCCCTAGCATTGAGTTTGCTTTTTTCACTGCTGAGGCACACTGGGTTGACACCTTCATTGAGTTCTTGTCCACCAGGACACCAAGGTCCCTTTCCTGGTTTGTCGCAGAGAGTTCAGACCCCATCAGTTTATAAATGTAATTGGGGTTCTTTGCCCCAACATGCATCACTCTGCACTTACTAATGTTGAAACTCATTTGCCACTGTTTTGCCCACTCCCCCAGTGTTGAGAGATCCCTCTGGAGCTCCTCACAATCTCTCACAGTTTTCACTACCCTGTAGAAGGTGACCTCCGCAGAAGGGCTGTGCAGGGGTTTTGGCAGCACAGGGCGGGAAATGGCGCAAATCTGCGCCGAGAATCCGGGAAGGTTGACAGGTATGAATTGGGCTCTGCAGAATTGTGGAAGGAGTTGGTGAGGAAGAGGAGGTGACGCACTCGCCATTGTTGGATATCTGGCACACTGACACAGGAGGAGGAGCAACCTTATCTTCTGCTGCTGCTCCGCAGGGCTGGGTCCAAACCAATGGGTTCAAATCAATGGAAAGGAGATGCGCTTCCTGGAGAACCAGAATTTCCAGAAGAGTGCCTGTTTCAGTATGTTGCCAAACGGAAGAGGAAAGGGGGTCCCTAAGACCATTGTGGCCCTTGGAAGAGGAATGGATACCAGAGTGACCCA
The DNA here is from genome assembly GCA_035047345.1 of Bradypodion ventrale. NCBI lineage: Eukaryota > Metazoa > Chordata > Lepidosauria > Squamata > Chamaeleonidae > Bradypodion > Bradypodion ventrale. The sequence goes on along the minus strand of JAWDJE010000010.1, from coordinate 1,151,268 downwards.
CAACAGCCCACACTGAAAATAAATCTGCTAGCCTTTCAAAAGCCACAATATTCTTTCCCTCCTCCTTTTTTTCCTATTTAATGCTGCCAACTGACAAAAAACAGCTGTTTTCACACTGGAAGGGATGGCCGCCGGAGTGGTCTTGCTAATGGAGTGGTTTTCTGCCTGTCTGGCGTGTTTTCTTCTATGAATCTCCTGTTTCTGGAAGAAAACTTCACCCCAAGAACATCTGTCTGTCTCGCCGGAGATGCTCTCTCATTGTGCCATCTGCTAGCAAGGCCCGTCTCTCTAGCACAGTGATGGCGAATCTTGGGCACTCCAGATGTTCTTGGACTTCAATTCCCAGAAGCCCAAGTCAGCACTCCTGCAAATCAGGGCTTCTGGGAATTGAAGTTCAAGAACACCTGGAGTGCCAAGGTTGGCCATCAGTGCTCTAACACAAGAAGGAGGGCCTTTTCAGTGTCCACTCCAGCCCTATGGAACCGCTTGCTGACTGAGTTGCTGCCCTTCGAGAAAGAGCTAAAAACCTGGCTGGCAAAGCAGGTGTGGGGCGCCGGGGGGGGGAGTAATGACCCCCCCCACCTGCTGTCTCATATAACAAGATTGCTCCCTGTCCTTTTTAACTGGTGGAGTGGGGTGGGTATTTTTATGGGTCTTAGTCATGATGGTAATGTTTGTTTTAATGCTGTTAGCCACCAACCCAGAGTCAGTGTTGAGTTGGGCGGCAATAGAAATTTGAAATATATATAAATAAACAAACTGGACTCCGTCACCTGTGGGGTCTGGTCTTCCTCCACTGGAATGCTATGAGTCGGGGCAACAACTGAGGCAGGCAAGGGCAGCATTTGTCTCTTTGGTCATGCCTAGGGTTGCCATAATTCTCTCCCACAAAACCAGGACAGAAGTATACTTTACAAAAATGGGTGGGTTATCTACAAAATAACCTTCAAAAAAACATATCATGACCTCTATCAAACACTTGCGCATTAAATGTATCAGTACATAAATGAACTACAGTGAATTCTTACAGTAAGATGATCTGTTGTACTTCTGAAAAGTCGCGTCGTGGTCGACTCTTAACGTCCTCAGTTCCAGGAAACGCACTGGCCACACTTATCCGGCAGTGGGATGAGGCAAGGGAATGTGGCAGGATATCGCTCATTTGATGGCCAGTGTTCGAATTTATTTTAATGGTATGTTATAATACACAATTAGTACGTCTTAAAAATCCAGGACTTTAACATGTTTTTTATTGAACTGGCAGGGACAATTTTTCTGGCCTTGGATCCGGGACAATCCCAGTTTTCCGGGACATATGGCAACCCTAACCATGCCCTCATCCTGGTGTTAGCAGCATGCGCAGATTTGATGCGGGAGGGTTGCTGAGCCTTGGGAATGCAGAGCAGCCCAAACCAGGTAAAGGTAAAGGTAAAGGTTTCCCTTGCTCGAAAGCCAGTCGTATCCGACTCTAGGGTGCAGTGCTCATCTCTGTTTCTAAGCCGAAGAGCCAGCGCTGTCTGCTTCTGCAGACGTTTCCGTGGTCATGTGGCAGGCATGACTAGACACGGAACGCTGTTACCTTCCCACCGAAGTGGTCCCTATTTATCTACTTGCAATTTCTTGCTTTCGAACTGCTAGGTTGGCAGGAGCTAGGATGAAGACGGGAGCTCATTTCCGTCCTGCAGTACTCGGGAATCGAACTGCTGACCTTCCGCTTCCCAGTCAGCGTCTTAGCGACTTGAGCCACTGCAGTACCCCAGCCCAAACCAGGGATGAGACCATTCAGAACAAAAGAGCAAGGTGGCATCTCTGAGGGATGCTGGCGTTGGTCGCGCTCTCTCTCACTCTTCCTCACTCTCTCAGGTGTAGTCCTACCTGAACAGGGCAGCTGAGTTTAGGATTCTGGCCAGGTGGGATCTGCTTCCAGAGAGGCGAGGGGGGACCAGGAGGAGAAGGTGTTGAACTCAAGGAAAGAATTGACCAAGGACCCCCTGAGAGAAGAGACTAGGTCACCACAGGGACTGCAGTGGCTTAGTGGTTAAGATGCTGAGCTTGATGACTGGTAGTTCAGCAGTTTGAGACCTGAGTGCTGCATGACGGAGTGAGCTCCCGTCTCTGTCCCAGTTCCTGCCAACTGAGCAGTTCCGAAGCAAAAAATTGCAAGTAGATAAATAGGGACCACTTTGGTGGGAAGGTAAACAGCATTCTGTGCACTCCCGTGTAGAGTCATGCCTGCCACATGTCCGCGGAAACGTCTGCAGACACAGCGATGGCTCTCTTTGGCTATAAACAGAGATGCGCACTGAACCCTAGAGCAGGGGTTCCCAACCTTTTTAGACTGTAAGCCCTGACCATGCCCCCCAGACAACTGAGTGGGCCGGAACATGCCCCGCAAAAGCAGGTGAATTTACAGGTGTCGTAAATGTGCCCACTTCCACGATTACAACAGACGTGGGAGCGTTTACGCATAAGCGGGCACATTTTACGGCTGACATAAATGCGTCCAACTCCAGGTGCGACAGCAGCAGTGGGCCACATGAAATAGGGGCCGGGGCTGGCCCACAGGCCATATGTTGGACACCCCTTCCCTAGAGTCCGATACGACTGGCTTTCTTTTTTAAAAATAATAATAATTTTTATTGAGTTTTAAAATTCATAACATATATAATAAACATTTGGGGGGGGGAACCAAGTAAAAAATAAACACAAATGCTTCAATATATCGGTACCTCTTGTTCCTTCTAGTTCATTTATAACAAAATATTTCCACCTTATATTTTTTTAAAGTATAATTACTACTTTCATTTCTACTTTTCTGTTTAGTCCCTGATGTTAATATGCACATTTCCACTCCAAATGTTCAACATGAGCCACCCTTGTGCTTGAATCCACCCGTTGACTCTTATATCTTCGATTATTTCCCCCCCAAAAAAACCCCCATTACATCAGGTCTGTCTCCTTTATTACTTTCCAAGGTATATTTCAAGAATGGCTTCCAAATATGCCGAAATTTATTCTGTTTCACAATACTCTTTATTTTTATTTAATTTAATTCCCATGTAAGTTTGCCATTTAGTGCCATTTCCCAAACCTCCTTGTACCAAACCTCCTTGTACCAACCTCCTTGTACCAAAAAAAAAAAAATCAGGGGTGGCCAAACTATGGCCTGGGGGCTGGATCTGGCCCCTGATGCCAATTCATCCGGCCCGCGAAGCCCTTGTTGTCCTAGAAGCGGAAGTAAAATGCGCCCGTACGGGCGCATTTTACTTCCGCTTCTAGGACAACAAGGGCTTCGCGGGCCGGATGAGTTGGCATCAGGGGCCAGATCTAGCCCCCAGGCCATAGTAACTGGCCCCTTGAACCATGGCCCGAAAAGTTTGGGTACTCCTGAAATCGATAATAAATCTTGTTTATTTGACCCCCCAAGGAGGAAAAAGCATCCCAGGAGGAACCCCCTGTTAATGATTCACTGTTGTGGGGCTGCCTGATTGGCTTCCCTGCTCTTACCTCAAGACGCCTGATACCTGGGAGGCAGGTGGAGGCAAAGGTGCGCCTTGGCCAACTCAGGTGCTCCTTTGCCCTGCAGGAAGTTGCCGCCGCCACTGCTGCTGTTGTGTTGCCACCACCACCATCATCATCATCACCACCAGAATGTTCCAGTGGTCCCTTCTCTTTACCCTCCTGGTCCTCAGAGTAAGACCTGGGCAGGTGAGTCTGGTGCATCAAAAGACAATGAAGCAGGAGGGGAGGGTTTTTTTTTGGGGGGGGGGGGCGTCTCAGAGGCCCCTCTTTCCGCTCAGGTCTTAGCAGGCAGGTGGCCAGGTTGGTTGTCCAATGGGATGTGTCCCAAGCCCTCCTGGCTTCCTGAGGGATGCGGTGGCCTCTGCTTGGCACATCTGGGCAGACACATCATGCGCTAGCTTCCAAGGGTTGTGGGGTGTGGCCAATTTGCAGCTTAAAAGCTTGAGAGATGGTCCAGGAAAGGTATCTCACCTGGCTTCGTTGCTTCAGTCTTTCACCAGACCCTCTTCGTCTCTCAGCTGAGCCCTCGTCCTCCCTGGGGGGCTCATTTTCAAAGTACCCCTCTTTATGGGGGTCAAAAGGATGCCCCTTTAGACCAGGGGTGGCCAAACCTTTCAGGTTGCGGGCTGGTCATGTGGTTCAGGGAGCTGGTCACTATGGCCCAGGAGCCAGATGCGGCCCCTGATGTCAATTCATCTGGCCCGCGAAGCCCTCGTTGCTCCTGGAAGCGGAAGTAAAACGCGCCCGTACGGGCGCGTTTTACTTCCGCTTCCAGGAGCAACGAGGGCTTCGCGGACCAGATGAATTGACGTCGGGGGCCACATCCGGCCCGCAGGCCGTAGTTTGAGCACCCCTGCTCTAGACATAAGATGGCCGGAGTTTTATGTGGCCCCTCACTGTCTTTACCACGCCTGGAAGTGCCATGTGGCGGAGGCAGGGCAAAATGGCCGTCCGGCCCCTGAAACCGTCTGAGGGAGCGTGACCCAATGGCCCCCAGCTTTAAAAGGTTGAGAACTCCTGAGTTAGACACTTGGCCAACCATGCCTGGGCACAGCTGGCAAATATCCCATATTGGCCAGGAAATTTCCCTTATTTTCAAATCCAAAACTTGACAGGTATGTGCCTGGGCAGAGATGCACCTCAGTTTGGAAGACCGAGGCCAATCCCAAAGTCTCCCCCACAGAGGTTTGTGCCTTTAGGAGGCAGCTACCCTGGGTGGCAGAGGGAATTGGGTGCGGGGTGGGGTGGTGGGGTGGGAAGAATGGTGCCCCTTCCAGTCCCTTGGAGTCTCTGGGTGGGAGAATGGCCAGAGAGGTGGCGGTGCCCAGATCCCTGGCACATACGGCAGTTGATGGGAATGCCACTCTCCATCCACCCATGCTGGCTGCATGGGAAGGGCAACCGGCTTTTGAGGGTGTTTCCAGATGTTCTTCCGCAGCCTCTCTGCAGGGCAAAGAGGGGACCCTCCTTGTGCAAATCCCGGGGAGGCCACAGACCAAGCATGTCGCGTGTGTGTGGGGCGGGGAGGCTTTCTCAGAGCAGGGGCTGCCGTGGGAACTCTCCCACTGACCCTCTCTCTTTCTTGCCCTTCATTCCCGGCTAGGCTTCGGCTCCGCTGACGGCCATCCACCAGTCGGGCTACTGCGCCTCCTACGGCGAGTGCGGGAAGAACCCGGAGGTGACAGGTGGTCTGCTCAGCTCCAACGTGCCCTGCCTGTCCAACACTCCGGCGCGGCAAATTTCGGGTTCCCACCTGGCCCTCCTGGCCTCCGTCTGCCCCATGCTGGTGGCGGAAGAGGAGCAGCCCACCTACGCCTGCTGCTCGGAGGCCCAACTGCGGGCGCTGCGGGCCAGCCTGGCGCTCTCGCAGTCGATCCTGTCCCGCTGCCCGGCCTGCGCCGAGAACTTCGCCAGCCTCCACTGCCACAACATTTGCAGCCCGGACCAGAGCCAATTCATCAACGTCACCCGGGCCTTCAACCGCACCGATGCCGCCAACTCCTCGGAGACGCAGCTGGGCGTGCTGGAGTACCAGTGCTACTACAGGCAGCGCTTCGCCGAGGCCCTCTTCGACTCATGCAAGGGCGTCCGGCTGCCGGCCACAGGGGGCTTCGCCATTGCCACCATGTGCGGTCTCTATGGGTCCAGCCTCTGCAACGTCCAGCGCTGGCTTGACTACCAGGGTGACACCAGCAACGGCCTGGCCCCGCTGGCCATCGACTTCCAGCTGGTGCCGCCCGGCTCGGCTCCCCTCGATGGCGGCCTGGAGCCCCTCGACAACCGGGTGTGGAAGTGCAGTGAGGCCGTGGGCAACGGCACCGGTGAGCCCTGCTCCTGTCCGGACTGCCCGCTGGCCTGCCCGGTCAGCTTGCCCCCCCAGCAGGCCCCGGGACCCTTCCGGCTGGGCAACGCTGATGGGGCAGTTGTGCTCTGCGCCCTGCTCTTCTGTCTCTTGGTCGGGCTCTTCGGGCTCTTCCTCGTGTGGCGTAGCAGCCGCGCCCGGAGGAAGCGCCCGGGGCCCCAGACAGCCCGTCCGAGCTGTGCCCAGCGGAGCAGCCGCGCCACTCACCGCGCCCTGGGCCGGGCCTTTTGTTGGTGGGGGACGCTGGTGGCCTCCTACCCAGTGGCAGTCCTTGCCCTCTCGGCGGTGGTGGTGATCGTCCTGGCCAACGGGCTGCTACTGATCCAGCTGACCACCGCCCCAGTGGAGCTGTGGTCGGCCCCGGACAGCCGGGCCCGCCTGGAGAAGGCCTACTACGACGAGCAGTTCGGGCCCTTCTTCCGGACCAACCAGGTCTTCCTGACAGCCAAGGGCCTCCCTGGTCACACCTACGACTCGGTCCTGTTGGGCCGCCAGAACTTCAGCGGCGTCCTGGCCCTGCCGGTGCTGCGAGACCTGCTGGCGCTGCAGACCCGCCTGCGCGACATCGAAGTCTGGTCTGAGAAGCACCGGCAGAATGTCTCGCTGCGGGACGTCTGCTATGCCCCGCTCAACCCGGACAGCCCGACCCTGGTTGACTGCGCCGTCAATAGCCTTGTGCAGTACTTCCAGAGCAACGCCACCCGCCTCGAGATGAACGCCACGCAGGTCGTGGGCGGACAGAACGGCACCGTCGACTGGCATGACCACTTCCTCTACTGCATCAAGTGAGGGGCATGGCAGAGGGGGGGGGAGCAGGGCGGCCCACGAGCCATAGGTTGGGAACCCCTGATGCTCTAGAGTCAGATGAGGCTGGCTTTCTTTGTTCTTTTAATAATTTTTATTGAGTTTTAAAATCCATAAATTCAGCCTCCCCCCCCCCCGTCTTCAGGGAATGGGTGGGCCGGAGGGCCGGAGGGCAAAGGCTAGACGGGTTGCGTGCTCTCACCTCGGTGTGCCTCTCGGCTTCAAGCCCCGTGTCTAGGTCAAAGCAGGGCCCTTCCCAGAGGCTTCGGCTCCTGATGTCCCTCCGGGACCCATGCTTGGCGAGAGGCAGAGGACTGGCCAGGAGAGCAAGGTTCAGGGACCAGGGGAGCAGGGGTGTGCTGGCCCTCAGGGATACAGGGACTCATCCCGGTGCGCCCCAGCAACTGGCGCCCCCCAGAGGCAGGCAGAATTATTTCACCAGGTGTCCACTACCCTCCCGAGGTGCCCAGCACACACACCCGGTGAGGGGGGGGGACATGTGAATGGGTGTGCACGCGTCTGCAGTGGCGGCTTACCTGAAGTGGCAGGATGCTTGTGGGTCCAGCCCAACCTTGGCAACAGCAACCTTATGTTGCCGGTTAATCTTTCTCACACTAAGTCAGGCGAAAGGAACTGCAGAATGAATGCACCTAAAGGTGCCTTGATTTTGGCAGTTTCCCACGTCAGGGACAGGTGGGGTGTGGGGAGGCTGGCATGCAGTGGAAGATGTGCTACAGCCGGGAGTTTGAGGGTGGGCAAGCTGCTCACTCAGGGTGGACGATGCCCACCCTGGCCCCCACTCCCACCCCAGGGCTTCACCGGCGTGTTCATGCCTTGCCTTTGCCCCTTTCCAGTTCGCCGCTCTCGTTCCAAGATATCACCGCCCTGGAGATGAGCTGCATGGCAGACTACGGCGGGCCCGTCTTCCCCTTCCTGGCCGTGGGGGGCTATTCAGGTAGGAGACCTGCCGGCCATGCGCTGCGGAGGCTGAGAGGGAACCGAGTCCCCACCACTCCCTGTCCGGCGCCATCCCATGGTGTCCTTTGGCTTTTTCCACAGGGTTGGCCCTGTTCCTCAGTGTTTCATTGTCAGAAATTATTCTGGGTTAAAAGGGGTTTTTTTGTGTAAGAAAATCCACTCAGGGAATGCCCGAATAAGTTTCCCCAAGAGCTGGGACAGAGACGGATGCTCAATCCGTCATGCAGTACACAGGTCTTGAACTGCCGACTTGCCAGCCTAGCAAGGTGAGCTTCTTAACCACTGAGCCATCTCTCTCCACACATGGCACTTCCGGGTCTGGCAGAGGTGGTGGTGGTGGGGGCACATGAAATGGTGTTGTGGGCCACCTCTGGCCTCCAGGCCGTAGGCTGAGAACCCCTGGCCTAAGCCCTGATCCTATCTAGCTGAAGGCTGACCTCAAGGAGATGCTATTTGCCCCATAGAGAACAAGGGGTGGGAGAGAAGCCCAGAGGAGGAGGCCAAAGGGTTTGCAGGACCTCTGGCCCCCTGGGTGACCTCTTCTGTCCCTCCCTGTCCACCCCACAGAAGAAGCGTACATGGAGGCAGAGGCACTCATCCTGACCGTCTCCCTGAACAACTTCAACCCCAGCGACCCCCGGTACGACTTTGCACTCTTGTGGGAGACGCAGTTCCTTAAGATTGTGCAGGAATTCCAGCAGGAACACAAGGACCGCTACGAGGTCACCTATATGGCCGAGGTAGGCAAGGGGCCCTGGGGTGGGCAGGCGGGCGGGCAGGCAGAAAGAAAGACAAGTGGGCCGGAAGCTTCTCTTGTGGGAAAGGCCTAAGCTAAGCAACCACACTTCTATACCACCCCATAGTGCTTCGCGCACTCCCTGGGTGGTTCACAAGTCAATTCATGTTTAGCCCCCAACAACATGCTGGGTCCTCATTTTACCGACCTTGGAAGGATGGAAGGCTGAGTCAAACTTGAGTCCTGGCTAGGATCGAACTCACAACCTTTTGGTGTCAGCCTGAACCTTGCACCAAGGAAAGCCCTGTTGTCTGGTTGACCAGTGCGGCTCAAGCCACCCTCTGCTGACCGCCTCTCCCATTCCTCTCCCCCCCCCCGACCCCTGCCCTATGGCTATTATAGCGCTCCTTGGAGGACGAGATTAACCGGACCACCTGGGAGGACCTGCCCATCTTTGCCATCAGCTTTCTGGTCATCTTTGCCTACATTGTGTTCGCCTTGGGCGAGTACTCGGGCTGCAAACGCAGCCTAGTAAGTACTGGCCAACCTTTCAGGGGAAATGGGGGCGGGGGGGGGGCAGGAACACCCCAAAGGGAAGGGGGCACTTCCAGGCCTCCGGCTTGTTTTCTAAGATGGGAGATGTTACACCTCACAGGGCAAAGGCAGACTCTGTGCTTGGGTCCGCCTGAGGACGGGGGGCTCTGCTCCTCCCCGTGGCACTGCCAGCACTCAGAGGGACGCCGTGGTGGTGGTGGTGGTGGTGGAGTCATTCCATCTTACAGAAAGGCCACCCCCATCTCCCAAGGCTGTGAAGGGGGGCCCTGGGGGTCCTTGGGTCCATTCCCCCTCTCCTACCTGTGCTTCCTCCCCAGGTGAACTCCAAGGTGACCCTGGGCTTGGGGGGCATCCTGGTGGTGCTGGGGGCCGTGATGGCATCGATGGGGTTCTGTGCCTTCGTGGGGCTCTCCTCCTCCCTCATCATCCTCGAAGTGGTGCCGTTCCTGGTCCTGGCAGTGGGTGCGGACAATATCTTCATCTTCGTTCTGGAGTACCAGGTGCGAGACACGGCACTCTCTCTGTCTGTCTGTCTGTCTGAGGAATAGAGCGAGAGAAAGAGGTTTGACTTTTTGGGAACTGGGCTTTCCTGAGGACACGGAGGTTGGGGCGGAAGAGGAGGAGGAGGAGGATAAAAACATTGGGGGGTTCAGGCAGAGAGACACCCCCACCTTCCTAGGCTGGCATTTGCATCCGCGTTGGCTCAGGAAGTTATCATATATCGTATCCTTTTTATTTATATACCGCTTTTTTTTCGGCCCGAAGGTGGCTCAAAGCGGTTCCCAACGTATTAAAGCAACAGTACAGTAGCAACAACAAAGAAAATTCAAAACAATATATAATATACAATAATAATAAGCAAGTAAAGGTTTCCCTTACCCGAAAGCCAGTCGTATCCGACTCTAGGGTGCAGTGCTCCTCTCTGTTTCAAAGCCGAAGAGCCAGCGTTGTCTGCTTCTGCAGATGTTTCCGTGGTCATGTGGCAGGCATGAAGACACCGTGGCACACGGAACGCAATATAAGCAAAATAAGCAATATAAATGCAAATAATAATAGCATACAATGCAAATACATAGTTCGGAACAAAAATAACCCAAAAAGCACAGTATTGCAGTAACATAATATCAAATCCAGTCACAATATTATATAAATATAACAGTCAGTAACAATGCAAAAATACAAAGTATACCAAATATAAAGGATCAATCAGTAACAAGAAAATTAAGCATCACAATGCGCTACACAATCAAAATGTCCAACGTAAGAACAAAAGGCAAAAAAAAATACAATGCAAAATATAAATAAAGGATTCAATGCAGTATCATATACAATAAGTCCGGTAAGTACAATAAGTTTCAGCGTCCGTAGCCCGGAGCTCAACGTCAAGGATGGACGTTCCCTGGGTCTCCTCACAAGCCTGGGGTGGGGGTGGGGCTGATCCTGGGTCTCCCCCTCACCTCCTTTCTTCCTCTGCCCCCCCCCCCCCCCCCAATGCAGCAGTCTGAGCCCCTGGCTGGGGAAAGCATAGAGCAGCACATCGGGCGCGTCTTGGGAGAGGTGGCGCCCAGCATGCTCCTCTGTAGCATCTCTGAAATCATCTGCTTCTCTTTGGGTGAGTCTGGATCATGGTAGGTGGGTGGGTGAATGGGGGGTCTTCTTACCCCTAATGCTCAACACTCCCACCTCCCTGCCTTGGGATGCTTCGGCTTGGGGGGGGGGCAACCCATAGAGGCTAGCTTGGGTCTGCCAGGGCAACTGGCCATTGGGGGTGGGCGAGGGTTTCCTGGCCTTGGTTGGAAAAAGAGGGGAAGGCCGAGCCCTCTGTGTCCCCGAAAAGGGAACGTCTCTCTAGGGCAGGGGTGCCCAAACTATGGCCCATTGGGTCAGATCCGGCCCTCGACACCAATTCACCCAGCCCATGCCACCCTTGCCTCTAGTGGAGTGGCAAGGGTGGTGTGGGCCAGATGAATGGGTTTCAGGGGCTGGATCTGGCCCACGGGCCATAATTTGGCCTTCTCCATCCTCAGCCTGGGGCTCAAGAGAGGCCGGTTGGACGTTCTCACTGGCCGTGGCCCTGTTGCGCTTTCTCAGCCTGGCTGGCCTGCTAGGGTTTCCGTGATGACTGCGTGGGGTGGAGGGTGGGCCACGTGGCCCATTGCCTTTGGCTAGTCGGAGGAAATGCAGGCTGGTCATAAAGTCAAGAGTAAGGAACGCCCCATGAGAAGCAAAGCTCCGTGTGGCCCTTCAGTGGGCCACAGGCCACGCCTGCCCGAGGCCCCAACCCCTCTGTCCCCCCCCCCCCTCCCTCCCTCCAGGTGCCTTGTCACCCATGCCGGCCATCCGGACCTTTGCCCTCAACACGACGGTGGCCTTGCTCTTGGACTTCCTGCTCCAGATGTCGGCCTTTGTAGCCTTAGTAGCCCTCGACTCCCGCAGGCAGAAGGTCAGGAGATGCGACCTTCGGGCAATGGGTGTGGGATGAGGTGGGGTGAGGTGGGGTGGAGGGCACTGGGCAGGCAGTAAAGGGCAAAGGTGAAGGTCACTTTTGCTCGAAAGCCAGTTGTATCTGACTCTAGGCTTCAGTGCTCATCTCTGTTTAGAGCCAAAGAGCCGTTTGCAGGTGTTTCCGTGGTCACGTGGCAGGCATGATTAGACACCGGAGCGCACGGAATGCTGTTTACCTTCCCACCGAAGTGGTCCCTATTTATCTACTTGCAATTTCTTGCTTTCGAACTGCTAGGTTGGCAGGAGCTGGGACAGACGACGGGCGCTCACCCTGTCCTGCAATATTCGGGTCTTGAACTGCTGACCTGCCGCCTTCCAGCCAGCATCTTCTTAGCCACTTGAGCCGCTGCAGTGCCTGTGGGCAGGCAGATGAGGAGCCAAAGGGATCCCAGGGGTGGCCATGGATAACCCCCACCCACTGCCGCCAACCTAACCCACCCACTCTTGCTGTGCCCCCCTCCCCTCCACAGGCCTCCCGCTGCGACCTTTGCTGCTGCATCCGCCTGAAGGCAGGGGGTCCAGAGAAGAGGCGCCAGGGCCTCCTGGGCACCTTCATGCGCCGATACTATGCCCCTTTCCTCCTCAGCAGCCCCGTCCGGATCCTGGTGGTGAGTCGTGGCCCTGTGGGTCCAAGGCTGGGGATGGGTGGGCAATTGGGGGGGGGGGGGGGGCTTCGAGGCTGGTGTGTGTGTGTGTGTGTGTGTGTGTGTGTGTGTGTGTGTGTGTGTGTGTAAATGGGCTCCCATGTGGCTTTCAGCATCCCCTCCTCTCCCTCTGCCCCCACAGGTCCTGCTCTTCACCTTCATGTTTTGTGGGAGCCTCTTCCTGATGGTCAACGTCCCGGTGGGGCTGGAACAGGAGCTGTCCGTGCCAGGGGTGAGAGATGTGTCGGGGCAGGGGGTGGCAGGGGGTGACCGGCCACCCTGGAGAGGAATATTCTAAGGCCGGGGGGGGGGGGGGTGCGACGACCCTCCCCACATCCAGCTCCCTTTCCGATGTTAAAGGGACTGGGGAGCTCCACCTGGGGGCTAGGGTGGGGGACACGAGGCAGCCCTGACCTGGGCCCAGCTTGGGAGGGGCAGAAGAAGAGGCACCCCTTCTTCCTTCGGCCTCTTGGCCCCTTTCTCCGAGGGCCAGGACGGACCCCCTTGACCTATCCTCGCCATCTCCCCCCCCCCCCTTTCCAGGACTCCTACATGCTACAGTACTTCCAGTCCCTGAACCAGTACCTCATGGTGGGGCCGCCCGTCTACTTCGTCACCACTGGCGGCTACAACTTCTCCACCGTGCCCGGCATGAACGGCGTCTGCTCCAGCTCCGGCTGCGACGACCAGTCCCTGACGCAGAAGATCCAGTACGCCACCCAGTTCCCGGAGCAGTAAGTGGTCCCCACGACAGTGCTGCAGGCGGGGGGTGGTGGTGGGGAGAAGCCCCCCCCCCATCCCGGGGCTCAGGCAGGGGTCGGAGTGCCCCCCCCCCCCCCCACGATGCCCATGGGCAGCTCCATGAGACCACTGGGGTCCTTGCAGCTGCCTGGCCTCCGGATGCAACCATCTGGCCCACTCCTCTTCAGCGTTGTGGGCCAGGAGGTCAGCCAGACTCCCTGCTCCGGGTGGTGGGAGGAGGAGGGTGATGGCCCTGGCTGCTGCTGGACCCTCTCGCTGCCCCCCCCCTCCGCCCGGCAGGTCCTTCTTGGCCATCCCGGCCTCCTCCTGGGTGGACGACTTCATTGACTGGCTCAGCCCCTTGTCCAGCTGCTGCCGGACCTACACCTTTGGCCCCCATGAGGGCAAGTTTTGTCCCTCCACCGACTGTAAGTGAGGTGGGCATGGAGGGAGGGAGGGAGGGAGGGAGGGAGGGAGGGGGGACGACCACCCCCACCCCCAGAGTCTTTAGATGGGAGCCCATTGACTCGCCTCTGTCTCGCCCCGGCAGCCTCCTTTGCCTGCCTCTTGGGCCAATGCATGACCGTGTCCAGTGGGGCCCTCCGGCCAGACCAGGACCAGTTCCACCGCTACCTGCCTTGGTTCCTCTCCGACAGGCCCAACCTGAAATGTGCCAAGGGGTGAGTAAGGAGGAGGGGGGGTCTTACAGGGAGGGAAGAGCCCCTCCACGAGGGGGAAAAAACGTCCACATGCACCCCCTCCTCTGCATACCAGCCCACCCACCCACCCCCGTCCAGTTGTCTCAGGGGCAAGACCGAGCTCAGTCCACCCCGCTGGGCACAGGGATCAAGGGGGAGGGAGGGGGTGCAGAGGAAACACACACACACACGCGCACACACATGCATGCATGCACGCATACATGCATGCACATGCACCACTCAATCCTGGGTGTTTCTCTCTCCAGGGGCCTGGGTGCTTATGACACCGCTGTGAAGCTTGGGCCAGGGGGAGAAATTGAAGGTGAGCAGGGAGGTGGGCCGGCTGGACCCACAATAGGGGGGGGCGGGTGGAGAAGGGGCTGCTTCTGTCCTGGCTTTCACCGTGGGTCGGGATCTGCCCACTTGCCCAGCCGCTTCTCAGGAAGGTGTGTGCGGCCTGGAGTGTGGCTGCGAAGGGGCTTCACAAGGTCTTGTGCCTGAGTCCGGGTGGGGTAGGGTGAAGGGAGGGGTGGGGTATGGGGTTCCTTCCGGCCCACTGACACCCAGACCCTGCCTGCCTCCCGCAGCCTCCCGCTTCATGGCTTACCACCGGCCCCTGAAGAACTCGGCCGAGTACACGGCGGCACTGAGGGCGGCGCGGGAGTTGGCAGCCAACATCACCGCCACGATGCGGCAGGTGCCCGGCACCGATCCTGACTTCCAGGTCTTCCCCTACACGTAAGCCAGGCTGGGCTGGGCGGAACCGGACGGGAGGGCTGGCGGCATTGACAGCAGCAGGGTGGGATCCAGAGTCCCCCAGGGCAGCCCCATCGCCCCTCCCGGCCTCCCCTTCCGCTTTCTCAGGGTGGGATCCTGACCCTGTGGAAAGAGCCCCTCACGTTTGACCCTCCCCAAAAGCCACCCACCCATCGCTCTCACAGCCTACATCAAAGAGCCTGGCGGTGCAGGGGTTATTAAACTGCTATACTCAGCCAAAACGTTGTGAGTCTGATCCTGATGGGGATCAAGGTCGACTCAGCATCTTCCATCCTCAGCCTTCCTTCCAGCCTTCCGAGGTCGTTCCAATGAGTGCCCCGCATATTAATTGGGGGGCAAAATGTTAATTACCCTGTGAACCGCCCAGAAAGGGCACTAAGCGCTATGGAGAGGGGTGGTGGTGGTGGTGGTGGGCTAGAAGTGATACTTCACATGTAACTTTCCCCAGGCTTTGCTATCAGAAAAAGTAACTTCTTAGGGGTGGCTGCCTTCCTTGCAACCTGTTGCTTCTGAGTCCCTGCCAGTAGCAGGTGGATGCTCAAGGAAGGGGTGGGGTGGGTTGGGTTGGGGGGGCAAAAGAGAGGCTATTTTGGGAGCCCCCCCTCCTTAAGTGTTCATGGCGGAAGGTGACTGTGTGAGCAAAGGGGGGGGGTTGCCGTGCTCCCCCCTCTCAGCCCCCCCTCCCCGGTACTCCTTTGGCAGGATCACCTACGTGTTTTACGAGCAGTACCTGGACATCGCCTTCGTGGGCTTCTTCAACGTGGCCGTCTGCCTGATGCCCACCTTCATCGTCAGCTGCATCCTGCTGGGCATGGACCTGCGCTCGGGCTTCATCAATCTGGTCACTATCATCATGATCGTGGTGGACACGGTGGGCGCCATGACGCTATGGGGCATCTCATTCAACGCCCTCTCCCTCGTCAACCTGGTCTCGGTAAGTCCGGTGGGGGGAGGGGGCATGGGGGGGGGGCATAAGGTATGGAGTGGGGTGTGACTGTGGGAGGGAATCCCAGCAGCTCCTTTGGTCCTGGGGCTTTAAGGGATTCGCCCCACTGGGAGTGGGTGGGTGGGTAAGTAAGTGGGGTAGGGGGTGTCCCTTGCTAAACCCCCACTACCCGCCCTCCTCCCGGCAGGCAGTGGGTCTCTCGGTGGAGTTTGTGTCCCACATCACTCGCTCCTTTGCTGTCAACGAAGGGCCCAACAAGCTGGCCCGGGCTAAAGAGGCCACGATCCGGATGGGCAGTGCCGTGAGTAGGCTGGGGAGGGGAAGAGACTGAACTGTGGCTGAACTAAGGGTGGGTCTTCCACCCCCACCACCCCTAACTCTGCCTGAGCTCCATAGGATCTCTTTAGTAGGTCCTCCTTATGTGGCTCTGGGGTGCTCAGATCCTGGGCCACCTTGGTCCCAGGCGCAACAGCCATGGCCCCCCCCCCCCTCCCTCCTGTTCATTATCCCTTCTATCCATCCATCCATCCATCCTCCTTCCTCAGGTGTTCTCTGGAGTGGCCATGACCAACCTGCCTGGCATCGTGGTCTTGGCATTCGCCAAAGCCCAGCTGGTCCAAATATTCTTCTTCCGCCTCAACCTCATCATCACTCTCTTGGGGACGCTCCATGGCCTCATCCTGCTGCCGGTTCTGCTCAGCTATTTCGGTACATCTCTGGCTCCCCACCCCACCACAGGCTGCTGGTCCCGGTCCAACCCGGCCCTCCTTCTGCTCCCTTCCTGGTGCTGCTAGCCCAGCCCGCTTCCAAAAGGGGGTTTATTCAAAGGATATTTATTCGAGAAAGGATTGATTGATTGATCGATCGATCCTTCCACCCACCCACCCATTCATTTATTCCATTTGTATCCCACCCATCTGGGAGGGTCTTCCCCACTCTAACAACAACGTATTTTTTTTTAAAAAAAACACATCTTAAAACCACGCAATAAAAATACCAGACCTAATAAGCGGCAGGAAAGGCTCCCTAAACAGAAGTGATTTAAGCTGCTTTCTAAATGCCAACCAGGACGTCGTCTGGCGTAACTCCACCGGAAGGGAGTTCCATAGGTCTGGCGCTGCCACCGAAAAGGCTCTTCTCCAGGTTGTAGCCTTCCTTGCCCATTTTGGCATTGGCACCAAGAGCTGACCCGTCTGGGAGGATGGAGGATGATGCCATGTAGGAAGGTCCCAAACCGCTTAGGGGGCTTTAAAAGTTAAAACTAACACCTTGAACCTGGTACAGAAGGAAGCGGGCACCCAGCGCAGCCTTGCCCAGTGCTGGTGAGATATGGTGAAATGTTCTCACCGCCAGTCATTAGCCTAGCTGACAATTCACCCGAGGTGGTGCTCAGGTGTGAAAGGTGCCCAGATGATGAGGTGCTAAAACCGCTGGCCAGGTGTCGCCATTCGGGCAACACCCCACCCCCACCCCCAATGAGGAGAGCATCTGGGAACATCTTCTGGCAGTTGAAAGGGGCGCATGTGTGCGTGCGTGTGTTTTTGTCCTCCAGCCCTTTGGCCTTACTGACCAGCTCTTCCTCCTCCATCAGGGCCTGATTTCCGGCAGGCAATGAAGCTTCCAGAAGAACCACGGCCACGGAAGTGCAGCCTGGCCACCATCCAAAGCCCCCCTGCTGCCGCCAGAGGAGGTCAAGAGTCTCCTGCCCACGAACAGATCTTTCCGGATCACAGCCAGTTCCCGACCACCGGCTCAGAGGAGGCCCAAGCCCAGCCACTGTGAAAAGGGGGTGGGGGTCATAAGCTGCTGCCTAACCCCCCCTCGCCCCTTTTGTGGCACCTGCCGGAGGCAAAGGTGTGAGAACTGCAGGGAAAAAGTCCCTGGGCAGCAGCAGGAGCCAAGAAAGAGGGGGGGAACGGGACATCCCCGCCGCAAATGTGCGCAAGGAGAGCATCTGGAGGGTGCAGCTGACCCTCCTCCTACCCACCCACCCTCCCCTTTGGAACGAAGGATGCCCCTCTGATGATGCACCCCGTAGTCTCCACGGAGTCCTGCACCACCAGGCAAAAGGCGCCTCACTCTTCACCCAGGATCTGCGCCACTGAAGGCATGTCTCGGCTGAAGCAAAGCCCACACCTCCAGGTGCTCCTGGGCTGGAGGGTTGGGTTTGGGTGGGGGCTCACCTGGCCTCGCCTCCCTCCCCAGCTGCTAAGCGAAGCGGACTCAGCGGCCCACCATGTGCTGGAGGTGGGGAAGCCCCCTCCCGGAGTGCTTTGCTGACTACTGGGGGGCACCCGGAGAGGGAGAACTAAAACACTGCGAAGCCAAAACGGGGCCAGCGGTGTTGTGCGTTTGTTTCTCCTGCAGAGGTGACCCATCGGACAATCCCTGATTGCAACTGACCACCCCCACCCACCCACCCACCCTTGGCAGATGCTATCCTGGTCTCACAAACTCACAAGAAACACACCCACACCCACACCCACACACAGCCCCTTTCTCTGACCCTGGCGTTTGAATAGCCACCCCTAGTAAAGAAGGACTTTAGTTTGAGCACTTCAAAAGTGTCATTTCTTTTATTATTAGTAGTAGGAATGTATTGTTCCCTAGATGGGTGGGATACAAGGGTAAAAATTCCATTTCATTCAATGCTTATTATTACTGTACAGTATGACTTTTTACTCTTATGTCCTGCCCCCAAAGCATTCCTCTGGGTGGCTCACAGAATCATGATGCTGCCTTGGAGGGGGGGGGGCATCAGGCCTCCTATCCTGGGCCTGGAGACGACAGGGGCCCAGCAGTGCCGGGAAACCACTGATGTGCACATGTGCAAACAAACCATGCATGCGCAGAAAACCACAGGGGCATGGTGGCGCTGGGAAACCACTGATGTGCACATGTGCAAACAAACCATGCATGCACAGAAAACCACAGGGGCATGGCAGCACTGGGAAACCACTGATGTACACATGTGCAAACAAACCATGCATGTGCAGAAAACCACAAGGGCATGGCGGCGCTGGGAAACCACTGATGTGCACATGCGCAAACAAACCATGCATGCGCAGAAAACCACAAGGGCATGGTGGCGCTGGGAAACCACTGATGTGCACATGCACAAACAAACCATGCATGCGCAGAAAACCACAAGGGCATGGTGGCGCTGGGAAACCACTGATGTGCACATGCACAAACAAACCATGCATGCGCAGAAAACCACAGGGGCGTGGCAGCGCCGGGAAACCACTGATGTACACATGCTGCCCCCCTTAGAGCCGACCCCGACCCCTTCTGCCTGCCTGCCTTCACCTCCCGACTCCCCTCCCGGCCGCAGGGGGGCGCGCGCCGCTCGCGTTACTACGCCGCCCTCCCTCCCTCCCTCCCTCCCTCCCTCCGGCTCCTACTCTCGCGAGATCTGCGCCCTGGCCACGGAAAGGAGGACGCTGTCCAAAATGGCGGCGCCGTGGTGGCGAGTGGTGCGGCCGGGGAGCCTGCAGGTGAGTCCGCGCGTGGGCGGCGTGGAGGGGAAGGGAAGGGAAGGGAAAGGAAGGGCCGCCCGCCGGGCCTGCGGAGCGGAAGCCTGACTCTCTTCTCCATCCAGGCCTTGGCGGGGAAGCCTGGCGGAGGCGGCGGCGGCCTCGGCCTCCTGCCTTGGCCTCCGGGCGCCCGGCAGCGGGCCTTCCACACCAGCGCCGCCTGCAGCAAGGTAAGCCGCCTCGGGGGCGGGAGGAGCAGGCAGGGGCAGGGAAGGAAGGGCCTCGGAGGGGGGCCGGGGGTAGGCCCCGGGGCTAAGGGGTCTCCCGGCAGGGGCTCCCCTCCCCCCCCCTTTCCGCGCCTTATTTGTTTATTTCTATGACTCACCGCGGTTTACAACATTTAGGAAACCAATGGCAAAGATACAATGTAAACGAGAAACACAAATAAATTACAGGTACAATAGAAAGGTCCACAATGTGGCAAATTCTCCATTACAAGATACAATACATGCAAAAGTGCAATATAAAGCATATGGCTACAATACAGCCACACTAACTCTCACGGGCGCTCTTTCCTAAAAAAAAAAACCACCCCCAGCATATAAAAACACAAAAGCAAAAGTTCTAGTGCCTCCACGGCCTTTTTAAAGTCGTGGCCGGAGGCGGGCAATGGAAGGTGGGTTCGAGGTGCAGCGGTGGCGATGTTCGGTGTCCCACAAGGCGCCTCCCTCCCTCCCTTCCATCCATCCATCCTCCCTCGCTGTGTGTGCGCTTGTTGTCTTGCAGGCGAGGGCGGCGCGTGTCCGTGTGGCGAAAGGAACCAAGCCTGTGACCTACGAGGAAGCCCATCCGCCCCACTACATATTCCATCGCAAGGGCTGGCTCTCCCAGCACACGAGTGAGTAAAGGAAGAGCGCAAGGAGGGAGGGAGGAATCATCGGCAGCCCCTGAGAGACCAAGAGAGGCTCTTCCTGCAGGACCTCCTGCTTGGCCTGGGTGTATTTCTCAAGGGTGCTCAAGCTTTTCGGCCCGCGAGCTGGTCACGTGGGTTCTCCCACTGGAAGCGGAAGCGAAACACGCCTTGCAATCTGTTTTGCTGCCGTTTTTCTCTGCTTAAATCAGAGGTGCCCAGATTACGGCCCACGGGCCGGATCCTGCCCCGACACCAATTCATCCGGCCCATGCTACCCTCATCACTCCTGGAAGTTGAAGTAAAACTGGATGAATTGGTGGTGTGGACCGGATCCGGCCCACAGGCCATAGCACCCCTGGTGTATCTGATGGGAGGAAGGTGGGACTTTTAGGTCTCCCCACCCCCAGATCGTTGTTATTTTGTCCAGCTCTCCTCTGGCCAGTTGCTCTTGGTGAGAATGTAAGTTTCCCAGGGGTGAGGACAGAGGTACAGCGACCTATTTTCTCATGCAATTGGGGTAGATGGCAGGTTCCCCCAAATCCAGCATCCAAACCCATCTCTCCTGAAGCGGACTCTGTCTGAGTCTTCCTGAGCTGACTGTGGGGTCGAACTTACTCCTGTGTGTCTTGCAGAGAGGAATCAGCCCATGTTGGTCCTTTTTTGGGGGGGTGGGGGTGGGGACTGTTTACTCCAAGGGGCTTCCCTGATCCCACAACCACACAGAATTGGGTCCTGCTTTGATTCCGCCTTGCGTGTCTGCTGTTTGTCTCTCTAGGTCATCTCAGTGGTGAGGAAGGGGCAGCCGAGCGAGCTGTGGAGGACGTCTTCATCCGCAAATTCATTTATGGCACCTTCCATGGCTGCTTGGCCAATGAGATCGTGTTGAAGCGCCGGGCCAACATGCTGATCATCTGTGCCATTTTTCTCCAAAAGATGCCTCCTCATAAGTTTTACTTTCTGATTGGCTATACGGAAGTATTGCTTTCGTTCCTGTACAAATGTCCTGTCAAAATGGAGGTGCAGACATTACCTGAAAAGGTGATCTACAAGTATCTGTAGTCCCAGCTGGCATCTGCCTTGGCAAGAGACGCCCTGGTACCTTTTCTGTCCCTCAACGTTCAGGAAAACTGCGTTTTGTTTCTCTCAGCAGGAAGGCTGCCTCCAACCAGGACTGCGGGGGTGGGGGGTGGGGTGGGAAGGACACGGACATTCAGAGATGCTGCTTGATGGCTGTTCTCTTTGCCGCTGGAGCATGTGATCTTGTGTTTTGCAGCGGAATTAGCTTGTCATAGGTCGAGGTGCTGCTGTCCAAACAAGAATGCATTCCCTGTTACTGCCTGGTTTCAGATTCTTTTCTTCTGACCACATAGAATGTCTCACCTGCACAGCTGAGCCAAACATTTTTCTTTCCTGCAGATGAGAATTTATGAGGCAGGGTTTGGAGCATCCACCTTGTTTTGTGCAATCCCCCAAGTTGCATCCTGCCTTGTTCCACATAATTCCATCGGTGCTGGTATAGCAACAAGAAAGGAGTGTTTTTTTCACATTCAGGGAGAGGGGAGGGAGGTTTCTCTGCTGCTGAAGGGGTTGCTAAGTGCTGTGGGTAGCTTGTCCACTGCTCTTTCTGTCTCCTTTCCTTTATTTAAGGATTGCAGGGGGTGTGCTTTATGGCTTGAGAGGGAAAAGGGGTGTGTGTGTGTGTGTGTGTGTTGTCACTGCAAAAGGGAAAGGTCTTTTTCTGCCTGATCACAGGGCAAGTGGTGCCTCATTTCCTCTTAGAGCAATGGCACTTCAAAGCCATGGTGTGGGGAGAGTTCTTGCCCAGGCACATCACCAATAATAAGCCACGTCCTCGGTGACTCAATGTGTGTCATGTTATTCAGTCAGGTTTTAGAATGGGGCTGCTTGCTGGTAGGGGAAAATGTCAGGTTTTTATAGTACAACAGTGTATGTATGCCAATTAAGCATTTCCTGAAAATAGGAAATGCTCCTAGATTTCCACTAAAAAGGATAGAGCTTAATAGTCTGTTCCCTTGTTATCTGGAGAAAGTTAAGAGACTACATGGATAGGTTTCTCGGTTTTACTTCAATTTTAACTGCTTTCTTGTTCTTCGTCTTTGTACCTAGACAGTTTTTCTTCCCAAGTTTTGCTCCTTACATGTGCTTCAGTTCTGGCTCTCATTGATGTCAGGGAGGCAGGGTGAGTGAGAGAGAGAGAAGAGAAGAGAGAGAGGCTTATTTTTCTGAAGAAAGGCTCTTCCATTTAGACCCTCAGGATAGCTTGCTTGTACCTGCGCTGCTTTTCAGTTGTATAGCTCCTTAAACAGTTTACAACATCTCCGTAAAACAATAAAGCAATTCACTGGAAGCAGAGTGCTGCTATACATAGATGTTGAAACCAGCTCAAAGGTGGAGGAAAGCCCGAGTGAAATGATACATTTTCAATAAATACCTAAAACATGCAGGCACTAGAGCCTAACTTGCTGCAGAGTAAGGGTCATTCCAGAAGTATAACTTAGGAGCAGACTGGCAGCCAGAGGAGGTCTTTTTGAAGGTGTGCAACACGTATGCTGAAAAATACTCTCAGTAGCTTCTGATCAGGCCGAAGGGCAGCAGCCTCCTCATATAAAGCACTTGATGGGAATCTGATTTCAGGGCACTTGGCAAACCAGTTTAAGTTTCTTCAGGCCCTCAACGCTGTGGGACAGGTTGAGGTTAGCTAGCCCTCCAGGGACAGTTTGCAGCCAGGACAAGGATGCTGGGCAACCCCATTGGAACATTCCTCTGTGTGAACTTTAGCTTGCAACACTTTTTTGCCCTTCCCATACAGGTGAAACTCAGAAAATTAGAACATCGTGCAAACGTTCATTCATTTCACTTAAAAGGTGAAACAAATATATGAGATAGACTCACTACATGCAAAGTGAGAGATGTTATGCCTTAATTCGTTATAGTTGTGATGATCATGGCATACAGCGTACATGAAATTATGTGATGATTATGAGGTACATGAGATTTGGGGGTTGGGGTTTTCATAAGCTGTAAGCCATAAGCATCCATATTATACCAAAGTAAGACTTGGACTATCTCGCTTTGCATGTAATGAGTTTGTCTCATATATTTGTTAAGTTGCATTACTGAACTGAATGAACATTTGCACAGTATTCTAATTTCCTGAGTTTCACCTCTATTATAATCCATATGTCTTGATACAGAATAGTATCTGAACATTGCTTTCTTAATATGCAATTTTCACACTCACACACAGCCTGACTAAAGAAAACTTTCAAATGCATGGATTTTAATTGCGGTACAGTATTTGAGAGGGAGGAAGAGGAAGGACCCTCTGCTGCTTTTTGTGGATTGATTTCATTTTTCACTGCCAAGGGAAATGGATAGATGCTTCTGGGATTCTCTTCTCCCAGTGGCAAAATATCCAGCCACGCAGCTTGACTAGCAGAGGGGAAAATCAATGGCTGCTCTGCCTCAGGCAGCACACTGTCCTGGGCTTGGCCTGGCAGCTGTGCCAAGAGTTGCTTCAGAGTTGGCAGGACGGCGTTTCTTCACCCTCCACTTCCTGGCAACAGATCACTGACATTCTGCAGAAAATCCTGTGGCAGTGATGGCGAACCTTGGCACTCCAGCTGTTCTTGAACTTCAATTCCCAGAGATCCTGATCAGCACTCCTGCTGATCAAGACTTCTTGATCATGGTTTCTGGGAATTGAAGTTCAAGAACAGCTGGAGTGCCAAGGTTCGCCACCACTGTCCTAAGAGATGGCTGTGGCTGACACCAGGGCAGCAAAAGGTTTTGTGGTCACTCCTACCTGGTGGGGGTATGTTTACCGCACAGCTGCTCAAGACATTATGCAACTGGGACAGAGATAATGACTTGCCCGGCGCCATGCAAACTTCCCAAAGCTATAATTATTGCATGTCAGAAATTCTGAGTTAAGAAATAAAATTCACATCAGATTACTCTGGGTTGAAATTATTTTTGCTGGAGAAACTCCACTCAGGGGGCGTCCGAATGAGGCTCCTTTCATGTTCCCAAGAGCTTTCTCCACAGAAGTAGTCCCTATTTATCTACTTGCAATTTCTTGCTTTCGAGCTGCTCGGTTGACAGGAGCTGGGACAGAGACGGGCGCTCAAGCCGTCATGCAGCGCCTGGGTCTTGAACTGCTGACTGCTTCTTAACCACTGAGCCATGGCAGCCCATTGTCCAAGACTAAGGGAGACAGAAAGGGTGTGTCTGTGACATCTATGTGTGGAATCAAGCCCAGCTGTAAAAACTGAAGCAAGGCCGCCAGAAGCCACATTCCGATTGTCCTTGAGAAAGACAATCGGAATTGCAGTAATTCTCTGTGCTTCATTTAGGGGGTGGGGTGGGGTGGGGTGCTTTGCTTCTGGATAATAAAATTTAAAGAGATAAAATCCAGAATCTGGCAGTTTGTTTTAGGAAAAGAAACGGTGACATTTCCCAACCCTCTACAGACCCTGTCCTCCCTCTTCAAGCATAGCAGTCATCAATTCCCAAAATTACCAGCATGTGAACCTGCTGCCTTGCTGGTCCCATGGATATGACCCAAACCCAACCATTTCCAATTGAGCTGGGAAGGGGTTGCGCATAGGCACAAAGAGCGCAATGGGGCAGTGTGTGTCATTGCTATTGCATTCCTTGTTGCCAGGAAGCCAGTCCTGACCCAGACACCAACGCCGTCTCGCCATTCAGGAAGCAATATACAGTACTCTCAGCCAGAAGGCCAAAGACATTCCCTCACAGGTCCCCGGGGGGGGGGGGGGAATGTGTCACATCCCCCTGGAGTCAACCTTTCCAGATGTGTGTGTGTGTGACCACGGCCAAAACTCCTCGTTGGCAGCTTCTGGACAAGGAGCCCTTTCATGGCCACAAAGAAGGCTCCTTGGCCAAGCGTGGTTTTGGACACCTCCGGTCCCTGGGCAGCTTCCTCCTCCTCCTCATGCTGCACCCGGACTGTGTGGGAGAACCTAAGCCACATCCTGGCGCCAGACAGGGCCAGCCTGAGCCCCCCCAAGTTTCCAGAGAGGAGGAGGGGTGGAGGGCAATCCAAACATCCCCCCCCCAAAAAAAAAGCTTCTTGACCCCCCTGCTCCACTCCCCATGAACCACCATCCATCCGTGTGGTTGGCTTTGGGCAGAGTGAGAAGAGTGGGGATGGGTTGATGTTTTATGCTGGTGGTCGGGATATCTGCTGCAATGTTTGTGAAACGCTTATGACTTTTGTTATTATAGCATGTAATGTGCATTCATGTTTCCCTGTAATGCTGATTTATCACCGTTTTCTCCCCTGTCCTGTATTCTCCCTGTCTTTACTCTTTGAAACCCTTTGCATTTCTCATTTATTCTCCAGGATGAGGCTCCTCTGCCAGCTGGATTATCCTGCTTTTTAAATAAAGGCAACCTTTTTTTATTGGAATGTTCTTTTCTGGTGTATTTCATACAACACACCCCCTTACTTTGGGGGCACTGCAAAGCTTTGGGTGTCCAGGTGTTGTAATGGTTCGTGGGAGTCTAGGTGTGCTGAACTCAAGGAAGGTGCGAGAGACGGAAATAGGGTGGGAAAAGCCAGTCCCGAGTCCTCGGGTGGTCTGTATTTATTGACTACTTTTGGGAGTCATCACGCACAGCCTGCGTGAGACCCCCGTGACAGAAGGCTTGCTACGTGGCCCTCGGCTGGTTGGGTTACACTTACCAGCCTGCGTGCCCAGGTTGCCCATAGGCAGGCTAATCAGCGGATTGTGGCGAGACTCATTGTTCTCGTGTTATCTAAGTCCTAGAAGACTCTGTGCACCTAGGCATCGCTACTTGGTCTAGCTGCGGTTGGTGTCTGCTCAGCCCTTTACGGAGAGCCAGATACCGTATGCTGTTGAGGAGACCTTGGGTCTCTTACCTCATTCAGGTAATAAAGGGGGTGGGGCACACCCAGGATTTCAGGTAACAAGTTGACATTTGGTACTGCCACTGGGATACAGGAGTGTGGTTTTTTTCTTCCTTAGCCACCCAGAGGCGCTCTGCAAATTGAAAAAATTAGATTAAATTAAGAGCTCACCTGGCCGACACCCCCCCCCCCCCCCCCCGCCAGGCTGAGCACCTGTTAGGGACGCCCCCCCTCCCCCAGCACCAGTGGCCAAGGAGGGGGGGGAGAAGAGCCTGGGTCGACTGCAAGGGGGAGTGGGTTCCTCAAGAGGTGCCACAGTGTGTGTGTCTGGGCGCCATTGGAGGGGGGGCGCTCTGCCCCTCCGCCCCCCCCCCGGAAGCCCCTTCCGTTCCGCCCTTGTAGGCGCCTCTCAAGCCCTAGTCTGAGATGGGGGGGGAGGGGGCATTATAGCCCGAGGCCTCC
This sequence comes from Bradypodion ventrale, assembly GCA_035047345.1. Taxonomy (NCBI): domain Eukaryota; kingdom Metazoa; phylum Chordata; class Lepidosauria; order Squamata; family Chamaeleonidae; genus Bradypodion; species Bradypodion ventrale. Next base: position 1,125,232 of record JAWDJE010000010.1, on the reverse strand, counting down.
CTCCCTCCCTCCCTCCCTCCCAGCCAGGGCCAGGGGTGCCCTGCCCCCCCCCCGCCCCGAAGCCCCTCTTGTCCTGCCCTCGGCGTGCCCCCCCCCCCCCGCGCCCCTTCCTCCTCCTCCTCCTCCACGAGGCCCCCGCGTGACCAGAGGGGGGCGTGGCGACCGGCCCGGCTCCCTAGGGTCATCTGATGCCCTTCTGGAGGCGGCGCCTCTCCTCCTCCCCTCCCTCGGCCACGCCCCCTTCGCTCACCCACGCTCCCCGGCTTAGAGAGTGGGCGGGGCTCCGGGTCACGTGGCGGGAGCCTATAAGAGCGCCGCCTGCGCGCGCCGCGCGGTTCCCTCAGAGCTGCTGGTTGAGAGAGAGAGAGTTGTGGGTTGTGCGCGTGCGCAGTCGCTGTCTTTCTCTCTCTTTTTTTTTCTTCCGCCCAGCCCAGACCGGAAAGAGGCGGCGGAGGCGGCGGCGGGGCGAAGCGTGGAGAGAAGAGACGAGGAGGACGGAAGAGAGGCGCCGAGGCCGCGCTTCGACCGAAGGAGACGACACGGGCCGGAGCAGAAGCAGCAGCAGCAGCTCCGCGGAGGCGGTGAGTGGCGCGACCCGGGCGGCCCAGTCAGGTTCCTCAGAGCTGGGCCTCCCCCCCCACTTGCCTTGCCTTGCGCGGGAAAGGAAGGAAGAAAGGCCGTTGGGGCGGAAAAAAGGCGGGAAAACCCCCGTCCCCCACACTCCTCTCTCCCTCCCTCAGACTCACCCCCCCAGGAGGAGACCCGCTTGACCTTGGGAGGCGGGGGGCGCAGCGCCCCCCCTCGGTCTCTCTCTCTCCCTCTTCTCTCCCTCGGGCTTCTCTTCTTGATCCTGGAGTTACCTGAACCCTGTAACCCCCTCCCCTCCCCCTCCCCCTCCGCCAGTACAGGTGAAACTCTGGAAATCCACAATACAGCGTCGTGCAAACGTCCATTCATGCCACTTAAAAGGTGAAACAAATGTATGAGATAAGACTCACTACATACATGCAGAGAGAGAGAGAGACCTCGTGCCTTAATTCCTTATCATTGTGATGATCATGAGATTATGTGATGATTATGCGGTATATAAGGTTGGTTTTTTTTTGGTTTTCCCCCCCATAAAGTGGAAGCCATAAGCATCAATAGCATAACAAAGTAAGGCTCGAACTATCTCGCTTTGTATTCAATGAGTCTACCTCATGTATTTGTTTCACCTTTTAAGTTGCATTATTACTGAACCTCTCCCAAGGTGTTCAAGGGCGGAGAGGGGAGTGGATGATCCTGTGCCCACCCTACACCCGTCCACTCTTTTCCCAGGGTAGGATGGAGAGCCCCGGCACCCCAACCGTGACCTGTTTAAGAGAGAGGGTTGGCCGTGGCCCTGAGCGGGAGGGGGTCCCTTCCCCTGCACCCCCCAGTCAGAAAAAGCCCTCTGCCAAAGTCCAAGGCAAGCCCCACCGTGGCGTGGCTTTCAATGGGGGTAGATGGGTGTGTGTGTCGATTCTTGATCAGGAGAGTGGATGCTGGGCATGGGGGTGGCGGTGGGGTCAGAAAAGGAAGAATTCTGGCCTTTTCCCCTCTTTTGTCCTGGGACTCTTTCATTTCATTTCATTTATTAGATTTGTATGCCGCCCTACTACTCAACAAATGTGACTTAGGGAGGCTCACAGAACCACAACGCCAGATACTACAGTACCGCAAACTACACAGGCATACAATACAATAGCATATAATAAAATTGCAATAACAACAGTATAACATTATGGAAACAGTGAAAAGAAACAGTTTGCTTTTCTGATCAAAAATACTCTTGGCAGGCTTTCTTTTGGGGAGGGACCAGAAATCTCCGGAGAGCATCAGGAAGCCCACCCACGAAACCACAGGAAGGGGCAGGGCCAGCCCCCCTTTTTTATAGGGCCAGGCAATCAATGTGGAGCTGTGACCTTAAGGAGAGGTGCAATTCTACCCCGGGAGTCTTCCAGGAGCTTTGGGATTCCTCTTTCTGGGTAGAAAAGGATGGAGCCCCCCAACTCACCTCCTGTTTCCAAAGCCCAGGTTTCCTCCAGGTGGGCCTGAATCCTTGGGCCTCCATCCAGAAGCAGAGCCCCTTCCTGATAACAAGGATGGGGAAGGGAGGAGAGGAAAGCAAGTAGGTTTGGAATGGGAGGAAACGGGATGGAAAAGTGGTGGAATGAGAAATAGGGGAAGGTGTGTGCCTGGGTGAGCAAGGGTTGTAAAGGTGTAGTAGGGTGACTCGGCAAAGACCTCTCTGACCTCCCCGCTTCTCCTGTGGCTTCTGTGGAAGATTTGAGGGCTTGTCTCTGAGCCTCAGCAACATGGATACGGGGTCTGCCCTTTGGCTTTCACTCAATCTCTCCTATTCAGAGAATTCATGCTATGGGGTGGGAGCTGTGCTGTGGCTGGTTGGGAGTTCTGCTCTTATAATTTAATTGCCTGTAGAGAGGCAGGCACCAATTTCTGCATTTCTGTCCTTCCTAGTGTCTTCTTCAGAGTGCTTCAACCTTAAAAGCCCCCCCCCGCCCCCCCTCAAGAAAATAAGCCTCTGGGCTTTATGGGCAGGAGGCGTTGCAGTTGGGCTCATTGGTTTGTCTGTCTTGTCTTGTGGTTTCAGGATGAAGGACCTGTGTTCCCTTCTGTGTCCAGCATCATGGCGCTTGGGTCAGCTTTTCTAACTCTGCAGAGCCAAAGGAAACTGAGCAAAGAGACTGCCATATCTATTGTATAGCGATAACTTTTCAGGCTGAAAGCAAATTAGCCTACACAGTATTTAAATTTTGTAACGCTATTTATTAGAGCATTTTCATACCTCATATTTTTTGTTTACACATTGAAGTAACAAGTTGTTAATTTAAAACCGCCGTGAGTAAAACCATGGAAACGTTTTTGATGGATGTGACGACAGCCCCCATGGGGATCACAACCACCATTGTGGGGAGTGGAGCCTCAGGCCCCTTGGTGGCTTTCCTTTGGATGCTGATCCTGGGCTTCATCATTGCCTTTGTTTTGGCTTTCTCTGTGGGGGCCAATGACGTGGCCAACTCCTTCGGCACCGCCGTGGGCTCTGGTGTGGTGACCCTCCGTCAGGCGTGCATCCTGGCTTCGATCTTTGAGACGGTGGGCTCGGTTCTCCTGGGTGCCAAAGTGAGTGAGACGATCCGGAAGGGGCTGATTGACGTCGAGATGTACAACTCCACCCAAGAGCTGCTTATGGCTGGTTCCATCAGTGCCATGTTTGGTGAGTCCAGTTCTGCTCAGTACGTTCTTGATCCTGCCTGGAAACTTTGAAGGTGTGGCTCTTTGGTCTTTCTTAACAGCATTATTAGCTCATTCCTATGGGCTTGTTCTTAATGAAAGATTAAGCCATATGACAGGGTCGAGATCTCAGGTAACTGTGTAGTGGTTTGATGTTCCCGTAACGGCTTCACTTCACTTCTTTAGGCTCGGCTGTGTGGCAGCTGGCAGCTTCGTTTTTGAAGCTTCCCATTTCTGGTACACATTGTATTGTCGGGGCAACCATTGGTTTCTCGTTGGTGGCCAAAGGACAGGCGGGAGTCAAGTGGTCGGAGCTGCTTAAAGTTGGTGAGAATTTTATCCCTGTTTCAAAAAAGAATGCCAGAACTTGAATAAACCTGTGCTTTTGGTGACAAAGTGGTTGGGGGCGGGGAGGAGTCGATGCACTTTTATCTCCTTGGAACAAAGGACAAACAAAGGGGGTTTCTCTCTCTCTCTTTAGTGTTGTCCTGGTTCATCTCTCCTCTCCTCTCGGGCATCATGTCTGCAGTTCTGTTCTTCCTAGTCCGCATGTTCATTCTTTCCAAGGTAAGGTGTTCCTCATGCCTTGGTGTGAATGTGAGATGAACAGGTGGAGACCAGATGCACTGCTTGTTTATCTAAACTGACTTTAGGGTTCTTATATAAGCCCTGGAAGCATCTAAGCAGAAAACGCTGCAATTATCTCACCACAGGTTATTGGCTGCCTTCCACATAAATATGATCTGCAGGCAAATTACATGTTTTTTATGACCATCTTCCAGCTTTATGCCAAATCTCAATCCCTTTTTTTAATTATGTTTTTGGTCCTGAATGTTCTTTGTGAACTCTCTCTTAAATGACCTGCATCTCATTAGAATGATGAGTGCTTCATGATGAGAGAGTTTCAGATCCTGGCCATTAGAGTCAACTGGCTCCAGAGAAAGGGAGAGTTATGTACCTTTGAAGGGTGAATCTAGTCATTGTGGGGTTTTATTTATGAGGAGGAAAAGAAGGGCGTGCTGTGGTGTGGTCTGGTGCCCTCAGCTCTGCACACACGCACAAGCCTAGGGCTCTGAGCATCCAGGGTGGAGAACAGAGTGAACCTCCTCATCTTGATCTGAGTGTGTAGGCGTGCAAGGGCTCAGGAGCACACACACAATGAGATGCCAGGCTTATGTGTTTATCGTATTGGTGCCGGTTGTACTTGAACAAGCAGCCGGGTGGATTTTCTAGAAAGCATTGAGTTGACCTGTTTCAGGAAGTTTTTCTTACTGCTGCGAATATATGACAATCTGTTTCATTTGAATTATCTCAATAGCACTGAAAGTATATTATGGTGATTTTGTGTTTTGTATGTAGAAATACTCCCCCCAGTAGTCCGTAGTAGCTCAACAGAAATCTAGTTGAAAGATCACAAAATGGTACCTAATGTTCTTCAAATATCCAATGGTTCCATTCAGGATTCAGATATATCTTTCCCATAGGTGGCGTAGATTATTAAGGGAAGGAGGACTTGCAGCAAAAGTCCTAAAACACTGGATTTAAGGATGAGACTAGCCTATGTTGGTGTAAAGGTGTCCTAGTTAGGGATAGTCTAGTACTCCAACCCCGTAAATTTCAACCTTTATTTTAAGTGTTGCCATTTTTGTACCTGTTCCAGGTTGCTGTTTTGTTATTGAATTGTCGCATTGAGTTTTGAACCTGTGCAGTTCTAAGATGAGAATGTTTTTGTGTCGCTGGCTCTCTACATGCGTGACAAGTCACCTGTCTTTGTAGGTAGATCCCGTTCCCAATGGATTACGTGCCTTGCCTCTCTTTTACGCCTGCACTGTTGGCATCAACCTCTTCTCTATCATGTACAGTGGCGCTCCTTGTAAGTATATGCAGAGCGAAGCTTGTGAATTTACACTTTATCTTTCCTTCTCAATCAAACACAGAATTTTACCCCTTTTGCTTTACAGGACTGAATCCTCCTAGAAGGCGGCTGGCCTGGGCCAGTCAAAGAAGGCTGCAGGCCAGCTTATGCTGAGCTCGGTCCCTAGATAGCGACCCTTCCTGGCCCAAGGCAAATGACTAGACCCCTTCCCCCCCCCCCCCCACTTTAGTCCTTGCAGGAGGAAGTGCAGATTCTGACGCCCATTCCTCTGCTGCGACCCTTCCTTCCTTCCTTCCTCCCCCCATTTCTTTATCTGCAAACCCGGGGAGGCTGAATTGTCCTTTTCTCTCTTGTTTCCGTCTCCTGTTAAAGCCCAGCAACGACACCTGCTGCTGTACTACTAATCAAATGGAGGCCATTGGGTGTTAGGGGAGACCCTGGTGGTGCATATTCCCCCTCTGGCCTCGAGGCCCCTTGAGTACTTTGAGCCCCCGAGGATGTTTGGCTTTCCCTTCTCTTCCCCCAAGAAGAGCCGAGAGCTGTGCTTTGAAGAGGAATTCCATCCTGCTGCCTGGGAACCCTCTGGGAGTTTCTGGAGTGAAATGTTAAAAGTGTGGGCCAAGGGGGGGAAAGGGCTGGCCGTGTTTTTTTCTCTTGTGGCGAGCGCTTCATGTGCCAGTGGCATGGGTGGTGCTGGGCTTGACTTTCCATTGACGAGGGAGCTGGAGTCTGGTTGCCGCATGGCGTAGCTCAGCAGGCGGGAGAAAGCGCCAGACCAGAGAACGGCTGGGGGTTCTCCGCTGCTGTCATGTCTGGGCTGCTTCCTTTGCGCAGGCTCCTGCTGTGGGGTGTTGAAGGTGCATTGTTTTGTTTCCTAGTGCTGGGCTTTGACAAGCTCCCCCTCTGGGGAATGATCCTCATTTCGGTGGGGAGTGCGGTTGTCTGCGCTCTCGTCGTCTGGTTCTTTGTCTGTCCAAGAATGAAGAAGAAAATCGAAAGTAAGTTGCCCCCTGCTTTAAGTTAACCGTGGTGTGTTTGTCTGTATGGTCGTTGGGAATATGTGAGGTTGAATCTAGCCGTTGTCCTTGCGCACCTAGAGGGTCTGCTTTGTCATTAACTCCCTCCCTCCCTGGTGGTGAGCTTTGGGTGTGTAGAGTGTGTGTGTGTGAGGCTGATGGGATTGCCTGTGTGTGTGTCTTGACATTTATTGGGGCTTGGCAACTTGGCTGCTTTTCAGCCTGCACCGCCTGCACCACCTTCTCAACTGCTTGATTTCCTTTGTTGAGTGCAGAAGGGGTGAGGGAGGAAGCATCCCTGGCCTTGCCTTGGCAGTCAGGAGGGGGGGGGGGGATGGAAGAGTGACCAGGGAAGATGGCTTGGCCAGGGAGCAGTGGGTGGTTTCCCCCTCTTGTTCTAGTGAGCATTCTGTATCCTTTTTGCTGCCTGGCATCTTTCTGGCTCTGTTTTAATGTGCCATGCACAAAGCATGGCACAGCCACCTCTCCTTAGGTCAGTCATGGCGAACCTTTTAGAGACCAAACTGCAACCCAAAATCCACTTGTTTATCCCAAAATGCCAACATAGCAACAGGGGAGGAAGGAAACACTCCCATTGCGCTGCTGGGCAGAGGGGTAGGGTGAACTCTGCTGGGGGGAGTGAGGAAGCACTCCCATTGGGCGGAGTGAACTCTGTGCTGGGGTGACTGCACGGGTGCCGACAGAGAGGGCTCCCGAGTGCCACAGGTTTGCCATTACTGCCTTAGGTGTGTGCAAGTCTTGTCACCTGAGGCAAGGCCTCACATGGAGCGTGAAGGGCAGCTTCATGGAAGAGAGATTTCCTCTGGGAGATCTCCCTGAGAACGTGGGGTCTCTGCATCCCCTTTTTTGATGGAGGAGAAGGGTGTGTGTGTGTGCTTCCGTATCATGTGCACACACACACCTGCCTTCTTCACCTGTGGGTCCTTTGCAGCTTTCTGTCTCTTAGCTGTGACCTCAGATGGAGGGAACTGGTGCGGCCAGCCTCTTTTTCTACTTATTCTTCTGCAGAAGAGATCAAGTCGAGTCCTTCCAAAAGCCCCTTAATGAAGAAAAGGGAAAGTCCGAAAGAGCCAGAGGAAGTGAAGGCTGTTGTGGAGAAACAGGAGGAGGAGGAGGAGGAAAGAAGGAGGAGGATCCCTGTGGAGAAACCACCTCAGAAGGAAGCCATGGAGGAGAGGGGAGTCACCTTCAACCTGGGGGACTTGGAGGAGATCCCTGAGCGGGGCAGACTCCCGAGGGGGGAGATGAAGGAAACGCACCTGGATGGAGGTGAGTGAGTTGGTCTTGGAGCCAGAGGAGGGGAGCTCCCGGCCAGGGTCTGGGGCTGAGCCAGGGTCAGGCTGGCAGGTGTCCAACCCTGAGCTTTTCTCTGCCCACAGGAGGAGGAGGGGGCGGGGGCGTGCAGTTCCCCAACGGCAACCTGGCCCAGTTCAACCACACCGTGAGCAGCCAGATGGGCTCCAACGGGCACTACCACACCGTCCACAAGGACTCTGGCCTCTACAAGGAGCTTCTCCACAAGCTGCACCTGGCCAAGGTGGGCGACTGCATGGGGGACTCGGGGGAGAGGCCCCTGCGGCGGAACAACAGCTACACCTCCTACACCATGGCCATCTGTGGGATGCCGCTGGACTCCTTCCGCCCCAAGGAAGCCGAGCCCAGGGGCTGCGGAGGGGAGGAGGCCGAGAAGCTAACCTGGCCGGGAGCAGCAGCAGCAGCAGCAGCAGAGTCCAAGAAGAGGGTCCGGATGGACAGCTACACCAGCTACTGCAATGCCGTGGCGGACACTGACCCGGCCGACATAGATCTGCGGACGGCGGAGATGGGCCTGGCCCACCGGAAGGGCAGCCATGGCTCCCTGGACGAGTGGCATGACCAGGACAAGCCCGAGGTCTCCCTCCTCTTCCAGTTCCTGCAGATTCTGACCGCCTGCTTTGGATCCTTTGCGCACGGGGGGAACGACGTCAGGTCAGTTGCATCACGGAGCCCATTTTGGGGAGGGAGGGAGGGGGACGGACAGCCGAGCCTGGCCGAGAAGAAGGCTCTCCCCCCCCCCCCCCCCCCCCACACACACACACACATGCTGCTCTTTGGGTGTTAGGAAACTTCCTAGCCTCCTGCTGGCTGACTCCATCTCTCTGTCTCTCTCTCGGCAGCAATGCCATCGGCCCTTTGGTGGCCCTCTACCTGGTCTACCAGACGGGCGATGTGTCTTCGAAGGTGGCGACTCCCATCTGGCTGCTGCTCTACGGCGGGGTTGGCATCTGCACCGGCCTCTGGGTCTGGGGCAGGAGGGTCATACAGACCATGGGGAAAGACCTGACCCCCATCACCCCCTCCAGGTAAGGGTTGAGGGCTTTGCATGAGCTCACTCTGCCCGCCTGGAAAGCAGCCTATAACTGTGATGGTGAACCTTGGCACTCCATATGTTCTTGGACTTCAATTCCCAGAAGCCCAAGCCCCCATGAATCTGCACGGATGGGTTTGCTGCGATTCATCCGGCCCTCGCCCTCCCAGAAGTGTAAGTAAAATGCGCCCGTACAGAGGAAGGGTTAATACAGAAGAGCCTTAACCGTACGGGCGCGTTTTGCTTCCGCTTCCAGGAGTGACGGGGGCGGCGTGGGCCGGATGAATCGCAGCAAACCCATTCGTGTTGACTCATGGGGGCCCCTGGCTAGTCAAGGGATGGAACCCTGTGCTACAGCCTGCAGCGTCCAGGAGGGGCTGCTGAGATATCAGGGTCTCCACTGGAGCTCTGGACAGCCAGCCCCACCCTTCCCTCACCTGGCGTTGCTTCCACCTGAGAATGGTTTCTGAGGTTCAGCCAAGAGGTGGGCGCAGGTCCTTTCATGGACAGCCTGGCAGAGAAGGGTGGAGGGTCTCTGAGAAACCCTGCCCTGTGCCCTCGTGGTGCAGGGGTTAAACTGCTCTACTGCAGCCAAAAACTGCTTACGTTGTGAGTTTGATCCTGACGGGGATCCAAGTTGACTCAGCTTTCAGTCCTTCCGAGGTTGGTCACATGAGTTCCCAGCATGTTGGGGCCAAAATGCTAATTGCCTTATGAATGGCCCAGAGAGGGGGGCGGCTATAGAAGTGTAACTGCGATTGCTTCGTCCGCAGTGGCTTCAGCATCGAGTTGGCATCTGCTTTGACGGTGATCATCGCCTCCAACATTGGATTGCCTATCAGCACAACTCACTGCAAAGTAAGTGGCGAAACCTCCCCTGAGATGGGCATGTGGGGCTTACCTGTTCTTCCTCACCTGCAAAATGGACCGTGGGCAGGGTGGGATCTGCCTCCGATGTTGTTGTGGCCCGAGTGCCGCCTGGGAGGCCTTCAGCTCTTTCTGCTTTGTGTCTCTGGCTCCAGGTGGGCTCGGTGGTCTCCGTGGGCTGGCTGCGTTCCAAGAAGGCCGTGGACTGGCGGCTCTTCCGCAATATCTTCATGGCCTGGTTCGTCACGGTCCCCATCTCTGGCCTCATCAGTGCCGCCATTATGGCCCTATTCAAGTATCCCATCCTGGGCGCATGAAGACGGACGCTCCGCTCCCGGCTGCTTTGCTGTGCCTGCACCCAGCTGCATATCTTGACCTCCCCCCCCCCAAAAAAACAACAACAACGTGGCTGCGGCAACAGTGTTAGGGTGCTTCCACCGATGGCTGCGAGAGGTGGGGCAGGTGTGTGTTTGTGTGTCTGTCTGTCTCCCTCCGTTGTGTGGTGCGTGCCTGCTTCTCTGTGTGATTTCTCTCTCTTTTCCCGGAACCAGGAGAGGCCCCACCACCTTTCCTATGCTGTGAATTCTTGTGCAATCCATCTCTGTACTTGTTTCTTTTTTGTACTGGGCTTTAACTTCACAATTAATATCATCATGCGTATCATTTGTGCTTTCTGAGCCGGAAATCAAACTCTGGCAAGCACAATCAGGAGAGTGGCAGGAACGCGTGTGGTGTCGAGGGGCCACTTTTATAAATAAAACGTTTTTTTAGTAAAGACACAAAAGGCTGGGTGAGTTCTTGGCATGGGGAGTGGAGTGGTGGTGCGAAACACTGACCTGGCGCCAGGTGGGCTTTGATTGCTACTGCTCCCAACCCAAGCCAGCGGCAGGGGTGTGTCTGCAGGTGCAGCCACAGGTGAGTGAGAGCTCTATGGAGCTACTTCAACATCCCAGTGAGTTTCTGAGTTGGGATTTGGAGTCCTCGTCCATCACTCTCTCCACAACCACATGTTGTAGAAATGGTGTGTGGTAAAAAGTCTCACCTACCAGGTCTCGTGGTGTTCCTGAGCATCTCACATTCCAAGTGGCCTTAGCAGGGAGGCCCCTTCACTGTGTGTGCGTGTGAGAGAGAATAGCATCATCACTTTACCTCTGGAGCATCTCAGCATCCTTGGGGACCAACTGAAAGGTGGCTAAGCTGCCCCTCACAACTGCAAATTTTTTTCAGTCAAGAGGTGACTCCCCAAATGTCCCACAGCTGTTGGGACCCCATCCATCCATCATGCTTGGTGTAGGGAGCTGGGGAGGGACCTGAATTAGGCCAGGCTCAACAAACACCACGGCTGCTCTTTTCTCCAGTTGGTCTTGGGGGAGTGGCAGCTGCAACCTCTAGATCAGGGATTGAGCCCAGGCAGGAAGGATGAAGGGGGACAGACGGGGGGACATTTTGCTCTCTCGCCCACAGTCTGGGTGGCATCTCAGAAACAGCTGCCTAAGGGACCCTTGGTGGGGGGTGGGCATGAATGTTGCCTCTTGCTGCCAAGAGTTGCGCAGGGCACGGATGGCAGCAGGGCTACTTGGACATCGGCCGGCTGGCCGGAGTTCTTCTCCAAGGCCACTGGCCTCTGCCCGTGCACTTCCTGGCTGGTCCTTAATGTGCCAGAAGAGCCCCATGAACCAACACCCTGTGCTGTGCCTTTAGGCAGGTCAGGCTGTGCCTTTAGAGGGGGAGGCAAAGTAATGTTTGTCGAGAGCGTGCACTGCTTGTTTGAGTTGCTGGCGTGCTGTGCTTTAGAGCATGCGGGCAGGTTTACTTCCGCTTCCAAGGGCGGCGTGGGCCGGATGAATTGGCATTGGAGGCTGGATCTGTAGTTTGGGCACCCCTGCTCAAGAGGGGAAATGCTCTGCCTGAGCATTGGGATCTTGGCAAACATCTTCTGGTGGTGGAGGATGACCCTGAGAGTTGATTTCTCCCAAAGAGAGGAGTGCTGGCCTCAGCAAGGGATGGTTCTGGGGGTAATAAAAGCCCCCTCCCTCCTGGCTCGACTGGGCAGCTGCCTCAGTTTCACCTTCCGTGGATGGCCTTTCACGGGCAAGTCTCTGCTCCCATAAGTGAGCCAGCAGCACATTTCCCTTTTCCCTGTCTCGTGTGTGTGTGTGAGAAGATGAGGACAGGCTCGGTTGGCAGGGCAGGCAGAGTTGTGAAGTTTTCTTAATTAAGCTGCTTTAAATCCTATATTTGGGAGAAGGGCAGGATCCAGAGAAATTGCAACAATAAACAATACAATAAATGCTTCATTGGCCACAACATGGCAACACCTTTGTACTAGATTGCATTAACTGGAGATTTTGCAAGGCTTTTTGCCACCTGCCAGCTCCTCTCTTGTGGCCTGTTATGGCAGGAGATGACCCCACCTTTCGAAGCAAGGAGGTTTTCTCAGAATTCGGGCCCATTTATCTCCCTTTCCTCGGGAGGGAGGCTGAGGTCACGAGGCTTTCTCTCCTGGCTGCAAGTCCTGTCGGAAACAGGCTCTGTGCTGATAAAGTGGGCAGAGGAGGCTCGCCTATAGGTAGGACCTGCAGTGGGGAAGAAGAAGAAGAAAGGCGCATGGCTCGCTCAAGGGACGAAGGGCAAAGGAGAGCCCCCCCCCCCCTGTTGCCGGGCGAGGTGCCTTTTGCAGACCACCTCGGGGCTCTGGTGTAGCTGCTGCCCCCAGAAGAACTCCCGCCTGAGTCTTGGCTCCCGGGAGTGGCTCAGTGTTTGGGCCCTCCTTGGAAATAGGAAGCAGACGCCTCCTGGCCCTGCTTATCAGTGGGAAGCAGCCAAGGGCTGGGGGGCTCACGTGAACAAATGCTGGCCGCCTCAAGCTGAAGACTCATGATGCTGGCCTCCAGCTGTCCAGAGCACATCGTGGGGAACGGAAGCGAGCCTGGCAGGGGGTCTGGCTTCCCCCCCTCCCTGAGAACAGCAAGGGTCCTTGGCTTCCCATGGGCTCCTGGGCAGAGCCAAGGCTGTCCTTGGATGCGCCACAGCGGGGCCTCCCTCCCCCAAAAGCCCTGCACTTTGTCCTTAGGAGCCCTGGGGACTCGATGTTCCTTTGTGGTTGATGGGCAGGGGATGATGTGCTTCTTGCACTGACTTGACCCCAGTGCTCAAGGGAGATCAGAGGGTGGGGGTGTGGTGGTCTTTATCTTCATTGCATTTGGTGCATTTCTAAACACACACCCCTCTCCTCCCACAAAGGAAGGGTGCTCCAGTTTCCTACCCTTCCTGGAGCAGCAGAGGCAGGGGAAGGGGCTCCAACCCCCTTCAAGCTTCCTGTTCTCCCGGAGGTCACCAGCCAGGGGAACCGGCCTTGGCCAAAGCTTCTGAAGGCCTCTTCCAGAGGAGAAGGTTTCAACCTTCCCACACTGGACACAGAGGACGGGGAGCCCCAAGAAGTGGCCAGGTCAGATGACCTCGAGCTCCTTGATTCTGGGCCCTGGGGGGGGGGGGGAGAGTCAGGACCTCCACCAGCCTCTTCCCCAAAGCCTTTGGAGACAACCTCAGGGCCGAAATGACTCAGCCAGGTCACGTCATGAGGTGTGTGTGTGTGTGTGTGTGTGTGTGTGTGTGTGTTGGACATGGGGAGGAAGGGCAGGTCTCTTGCGCAAGGATGCACGCTGGAGCAGCATGCCCGAGGGCTTTGAAAGCCAGCCTGGACGACGTAGGTTAGTTGACCCCAGGGTTGGCTGGCTGGGCTCCCACAGTGACTCATGGCAGGGCAGGTGGTGGGTTGAAGGCCTGCCAGGCAACTTGCACCCCCCTCCCCTGTTGCAAGAAAAGTGGAGAGATGCATGGTTGATTTGTGGCTAGGAATGCCAAGCGCAGCTTTCTTAATTTGTGAGCATTTGCCTCTTATGATTTGTGCCAGTACACTTAGTAGTGGTAAATAGTCCTACAATGGAAATGCCAGCCCGTGAAATATAAGTAATTTAGCATCCCAGCTGGGTTCAAAATGACCACATGTCCTAATCCTGGGGGTGGCCAGACTTCACTTCTTGCTTGAAGGGAGGATTTTTTTTCTTCCAGAATTTGCTCAGAGGTTCATTAACGGCCCCACCAGGAGGGAGGTCATCCATAGCATGCCAAAGGGGGTCAAAAAGGGAAATGACCCCCCCAAAAAAACAACAACAACAACCCTGTAGGCTCCCAGTCCCTGCTGTAGAGTTCCACCAGGATTTTGGGGGCCCGGGGTTTGCATCTTGTAAGTCTGTCTATTTTTTTAAAATTAAATAGTAGCCTATTTGTGTTTCAAACATATCAGACGCAAAACATGACGAAGTGCTGTATTTTAATGTTCGCTTTCTTGGATCAAGATCCACTTCGCCAGACCTAAGAGTGAGACTTCGTGGCATCAATTTATTATACGTGTCAATGTGCAGAGGTACACAATGGTTAGCCCACCTTGGCCATGGGGTGGGTGGAAGCCCTTGCAAGGCATGCCCTCACCTGCCTGCCAGCCAGCCAGCCAAACTCCGGGGAACCTAATCCCACAGAAGCCAGAAAGCCCCACATTTCAAGCGGGGATCCCTTCAGTCTCCCAAAGAACCCATTTGGTGAAGTGAGAGGTTTTGTGTGCGTCTCGGCTTGTGCCTCAGTTTACAATCTGGTTTGTCCTGGGGGTGCCACCGCTGCCGCCGCCGCAGGTTCCTGCCTTTGAATGGCCTGCTGAAAACCCACTTTGTCCTTGGAGCCTCAAGTGGGCTGTGGCTCCTGTTGTTAGAATTTGTTGTTGCATAAATCAATTAAGCCTTTAATCCCTCTGTCAAATCTCCTTAGAGCCTCAATTAGTATTCCCCCTGAGTAACTCTGCACAGCCAGGCCTTTGATGGGGAAGGATTTGGGGGTTTAGCCCTCACTTGTCCAGCTGGCCTGGAGCAGGTCCCAGCCAAGCAAGCCCTGGGAGTCTCAGGGAGGAGGGGGGCAACTGTCCAGGGTGGCCGGGCCTGGGCTTGACCCTTGCCTCCATCAGGCACCGGCAGAGGCCAGCACTGAGATTAGCCCCAGGGGTCATCTGACCCAGGGGGCAGCTAGGGGGAGAGGAGAGGCATCCCAGCTGGCCCTGTGGAATTTCCCTGAAGGGGGGGGGGGGGAGGCCGTTCATTTTCATGTCCAAGATTACCCTAGGTTGAAAGGATTATTGCAGGGGACTCCCCAACAAAGCTCCATTCATGTCCCCCTAATCATGCAACTCTCGGGAATCGAACCCATCTTTCCAGTCTCCAAGCCTAGTGCCATAACCACCAAGCCACCGGTCAACAGCTGGGGAACAGGGAGGCTTTGGGATCTCCCCCCCCTCCTCCTCCAAACCCCACCCCACAGATTGCTTTCTGGCCCAGGTGGAGACTCCCTTCTCCCCTCCTCTCTTTCTGGCTCTTCTTCAACTTTGGAAATTCAGTTGTTCTAATCTAGTACAGTAAAAAAAAAAAAACCTTTTTACGTAAAAAGTCTGTTCCGTAGGCTTTAATGTCCATCGGTTTTTTGCTTAACTGGAAGCAAACCCATAGGAAAATGATACTTATGTAAATTGAAGCAACCCCATAGGAAAAATGAAGTTTTTATGTAACTCGAAGCAAACCCATAGGAAACTGTGTTATGTAAGTTGGAACATTTATGTAAATTGGGGCATGGTTTTAGTGCAAAAATCATTATGTAAGTCAATTTTCATGTAACTCAAGGCATATGTAAGGAGCCATTCAACAATTATGTGATCCTTGAAGGGGGAGGGGGTCTGACATCTGAATTATGGAAATATTGTGTGTGTGTGTGTGGGGTGATGGTGGTGGTGGTCAGGTCAAAGATTAGGCAATCTATTTGGAGCTGTTGTGCATTAGGCACCAATAGTGAAAAACTAAAAAAATTAGAGTTTCGATACAAAAGCTCTGGATTACGTAATTTTAAAGGGGGAAAAACGGGGGTCGAAGCTAAAATTACAGTTGGATTACATAGGGGTGGAGGGGGGGGTCAATTCCCCCCCCCAAAAAATGTACAGTATTCCTAATTGCTCGTTGGCTGGGTTTTTCCCCATTAAAAAGCGGCAGGCGGCTCTGTCTGGTGGCTGCAGGGCGGCTTCCTCAGGTGTAAACGCCGCCGCCCCCCCCCCCCCTCTTCCCAACGGCCTGGACTCCCCGCTTGCGCCGATGCTCAGCTGGACCGACCCAGATGTGCGCCAGATGTTTCGTTCGCCGCCGCGCAAGCCGAGGGCGCCCCCTGGCGGGGCATCCTGGTCGCTGTAGCGGCGCTTCTCTGGCCCGTGGGCCGGTGGGGGTGGGGGTGGGTCTTCATCATCCTTCTTGCAGCCCCCACCCCACCCGGCTCACCAATCCCCGCAGGTCTCAATTGCCCGGGGATTCTGGAGTCCAGGACGTCCGGACTAGGGCCATGAAAGGCAACTGCTGGCCAGGGATGGGGGGTGGGGGTGGGTGTGTGGGGCTAGTGGGCTTTCCTGCCCCACTTTGACTGCTCGTTGCTTCAGAAACCCCGGGAGGATCTTCGCCCCGCCGGGACGGCTCTGCCTGCGCAGCAAGGCTTGGGAGGGCGGGGAGAAAGGTGTCCGCGGGGCTGGAGCGACCGAGGGGGGCTCCGGGTCTTCCCCACAGCTTTTTTTCTCCTGGGGGGAGTCGCCACAGGGTCGTAGCCGGGGGCGGGGCATGAGGGGGTGTAAAAACCCTTTTGAGCTACCAGCCCCCCCCCCCAGCCTACCCCGTGGTGCCATTCTTATATATGCGAGTGTGACATTGTTGCCCCTCCTGAATTTTTTTTTGCCCCTCCTAGTCCTAAAAAACCCCCCCCCCAAATAATAATAATCATCATCATCATCTAGGATTCCTGGCTACGGGCTCTGAGGCGCGGCTCTTGGTGTCCCAGCTGAAGAGGGGGCGGGGTGGGGCGGGGTGGGGCTCAGGGCTGTTTTAATAGGCTGCCATTCAGCCCCAGAACAGGGGTGGTTTTTTTTGGGTGTGTGTGTGTGTGTGTGTTGGTGTTTCGAGAGGGAGGAGGATTCCTTCCCTCCACTTCATCCAATCCATTTGGCGCTAGAGATGGACGTTCCCTCCCTCCCCCCCCCGCCCCGCCCGGGAGAAAAGTCCAGCCTTCGGATCCAACCCCCCCCCCCCCCCAAACTCCTTCTGGTGCCTCAACCTTTGGAACCCCCCCCCCCCCCTTCCCTTTTCTCTCCCCATCGTTGCTGACTCAATATTTGCTATTTCCATAGCTCGGATAACCAGCCCGGGGCTGTGTGTTTGGGGGGGGGGGAGAGAGAGAGCTGGGGGGGGGGTGCGTGATGGAAGTGAAGGGGGCGTATGGGTGTCTTCAAGGAGCCCCCCCACCCCCCTTTTCGGTTCAGTCTGACATCCTAGGATGCTCTTCTTTAAAAACGGTGGGATCCAAAGCCCAAACCTGCAGTGGATGCCGAATATGGAGCAACGCTAGGCTGGGTGGCTTGGCCTCTCCCCCTCCTTCCCCCTCCCTAAGATCTCTCTTTACCTGTCACTCATCTTTAAGTGTGGTACCCGGGCCTTGAATCTATCTGACAAGCCCACGGAGAGCCCTGAAATACACAACGTGGCACACTGTAAGGCTACCAGAGGTCTTGTGATATGCCACAAATGAGGGCTCCTCCGGATAAGAAACAGGTCACTCTTTCATAGTTGAATTATTATTTTGGATAGAAGCCGTGTTAGTCCGTGGTTTAGGCATATCATAAAACAAAAACAAAAATAGCAATAAAATAAAACCACTGCAGCACTTTAAAGACTCAACTGCTACAGTTTGACTGTTAGCTTTCGTAGAAGTGGACTTGATCCACGAAAGCTCACAGTAAAAATAGAGCAGTTAGTCTTTAAAGTGCTGCAGTGCTTTTGCTTTTGTTTTACAGTATTATTATTTTTTGTTATGACTGACTGGAAGGCAGAAGGTCAGCAGTTCGATTCCGGAGCACTGCAGGACGGAATGAGCTCCCGTCTCTGTCCCAGCTCCTGCCAACCTAGCCGTTCAAAAGCCAGACATTGCAAGGAGATAGATAGGGATCACTTCGGTGGGAAGGTAACAGCGGTCATCTGCAATTGGATGGTGAGCCGCCCGGAGTTGCTTTGGTGACTGGGCGGCTATACAAATCTAAATAAATAAGTATCAAGCATTTCCGTTTATTCTCTGGTGTCTGCTTTGTCATCTTGGAGAGTTTTGCTTTTCAGTCAGTGTTCCCTTTGACCTCCTGAGGATGCTTATTAGCCATGTGCAAACCTACTCTGTACTATATGCGCACAGGTTATGAATGGTAGCAGAAACAGGCCAATGGAGTGGGGGGGAGGCATCTTAAACCACTGAGTTTGGAAGGAGAAGGAGAAGGAGAAGAAGAAGAAGAAGATGATGATGATGACGACGACGATGGGGCCCCAGGAGGCTATCCAGCCCAACCCCTGGATCAACTGCAGGAGTCTAAGTCCACAGGGTTGCTTTGCAACTTTCTCTTGGGTGCTGGAGATCTCGCACACGCACGCACGCACACACACCCTCCAAAGGTTAATTCCTCAGGGTTAATTCCATTGTCTTCTTGCTCTACTAACAGTTTGTTTAGTGTTGATTTGATTTGTATCCTGTCAGTAGCAACAACAGTAGTAGTAGTAGTAGTAACAGTAGTAACAACAACCCCAAAAACAACGTAGCAAGAACTTCAAAGAGAAACAATCCACATAAAACCGATATAAAGTGATACACAAGACCAATGTGAACAAAAACAGGCAGAAGATGCTTTCCTGATCGTCAGCTTAGTGTATATCTCTGGCTTCCTGTAACTTGAACCTGTTATGATGATGATGATGTGCCCTGCACACTGGGATGATTGGAGAACAGATCCTGCCCTTCCTCCTATTTAAGACTCTGTTCCTCAAGGCTAAACCTGCCCAGTTTCTACTGTCTTTCCTCACAGAGCTTGGTTTCCAGTTCACTCATCCTCATCATCCTCATCATCATCTTTGTTTCCCTCTGAACATGTTCCAGCTTTGGTCAGCATCCTTCTCAAAGTGCGGTGCCCAGAACTGTTTCCAGTGCAGCATCTTCACAGTGTTTTTGCAGAAATTACACAAGGCCTTTCTTGCCCCTCAGCGGGGAGGGGGAGGGGGGGCAAGGGTCCATTTATGGCGGCCACCAGTGTCCAGTGAGGAGGGGGGGCATGGAGGTCAGAAGAAACCTCTGTCCCCCCCCCCCCCAAACAACAGTTCTCTGCTGTTCTTTCCACACTCAGTTGACCACTTTGCCAATGGTGTGTGTGTATGAGAAAGAGACTCCATCTCCAGTATGCCCCCCCCCCAATGCCTCCATCCTGGCTCCTCTTTGGGAAAGGGGGGCGTGTATGTGGCTGGGCAAAGTCCGAAGTGGACGGGGGCTCACATGTGTGTGTTGGGCTTGTGTGCACTGGTTCAGGGCGCCTGAGCGGGGCAGTGCTCCAAGCCCGGGGCCCAGAGCCAGTGGGGCTGGTCCAGGGAGGCTAGGCCATGGGTTGGCTGCTCGAGGGGGCGGCAGAGGCCAACCCGGGGCCTGGGACGGGGTGGGTGGGTGGAGATGGAGAGGGCTCGGTCCTCCACTGGGCTGGGCTGAGAGAGAGCCTCTCTCTTCCCCCCTGAGTGAAAAGAGGGGCCAGAAGGCAACGGCGGTGGCTCCCCTGCGGACCCTCGCGAAGGATGGGCAGCATCGCCAGAGATAATCCCCCCCACCAGGCCATGGACCACTGGCTCAGCTCACGACAAGACCCCAAGGCATGGGCCCACCTGGAACACCGGCCCCCCATCAAACGGGACTTCCATCACAGGTAAGGGAGTCCTGAATGGACAGAAAGGCTGGGAGAGGGTGCCTGTATGTATGCGCATGCCAGACTCGGGTGGGTGGGTGGGTGGGTGTCTTTCTCCCCTAGAGCAAGGATATGCCTCTGCTGCTGCTGAGGAAGGGGAGCTGCAGTCTGAGCCCCCTCCTCCCAGTCTACCCCTGTGGCCTCTAAAGAAGTACTTTTTGGGAGTCCACACCCCACCCCATTTGGGGAGATTGGGAGGAACCCCCCCCCCCCAGCCTCACCTCACCTTGTGGAGTCATCTGCGAAGGTTCAGGCATTTCCTCCTGGCCTCCAGGATTTCTGGGCACATCTCCAGTAGAAAGGGGGGGAACAGGAAGCTTATGGGGTGCGTTGCAGGAGAAGAAAGCCATTGCCTTTTGCCCCCCCCTCTCTCTAGCCCTTCTGCCCCAGTTGGGGTGGTGGGGGAGGTGGTGGTCACTGGGGCTTGGCTGCCAATGTTGCCTCACTGATGGTCTGGGGGCAAAATCCAGTGTCCGTTGTAGACATCGGACTCCGGTGCTTGTCTTTCATGCTAAGAGGATTGGGGGGTGGGAGAGAGGAATGCCACCCTTTCCCTCTGCAGAAGCCCAGAGGGATTTGGCCCTTCCCAACTGGGCTTTTGCTTTGGAAATCTCCCTCCCCTGGCTCCTTGCCTGCCCGCCAGCCCTCCTCCCTTCAGTCCTGGAAACGGAACTAGAGCATTTTGGGATTCATTGAAACCTCAACTATTGCTGTTGTTTTGCAACCCCTGGTTGTGGCTGTGAAAGGGCTGCAAAGCTTTTGAGCGGAGAGGTCAGTCCTGCTTGGCAGCCAGGACCCCTTCCTCCCTCCCTCGGCAGGCCAAAGGTAGCCCTAAAGTACACACCAGCCCTGGGTGTGCAGAGCCGGGCCCTCCTCACACGGTGACACCCCCCCCCCTCTCCTTTTCAGGATCTTTGTGAACCGCAGCCTGGAGTTGGAGAAGATCAAATGCTTTGGCTTTGATATGGATTATACCTTAGCAAGTATGTGCAGCATGCGTGGCCTAGAGGAGGGGGCGGGCGGGTGGGCGAGTGAGGTGTGTGTATGTGTACTCTTGCCAGTTGTGGCTTCCTTGCCCACAAAGGGACCCACTGCTACAAGCCAGGGACTGCCAGGTGGCTCAGTGGTTAAGAAGCTCACCTTGTTAGCTGGAAGGTCAGCAAGTGGGCAGTTTGAGACCTGGGTACCGTATGATGAATTGAGCATCCATCTCTGTCCCAGCTCCTGCCAGCCTAGCAGTTTGAAAGCAAGAAATTGCAAGGAGATAAATAGGGACCACTTTGGTGGGAAAAGATCTTGGGGACATGAAAGGAGCCTCATTCTGGTGCCCTCTGAGCAAAGTTCCTCCAACAAAAACCGTTTCGACCCAGAAAGCACCTTCGTGTGCTTCTGACACAACTTTAAATAAAGAACCCTACAAGGCCACCTCTTGTCTCTTGCCTGTCCCATCCTGGCTCCTGCATCTGTCCTGCCTTTCCCGGATTGTCTTCTCATCCTGTGCTGGAAGAGCCACGGCCCCCCTTGCCCCCTTAGAGAGGGTCCTGGCTTGGCTTCCTTCTGGCACTGCCTGGCTTCGTCTTCCTGGCCGGCCATTCAGGGCATCTGCCAGTCTCAGCTCCAGCACCAGGTTCAGACCAGAGCCATTCAACCCAAACCACCCTTAGCATGCCTCTTTCTCCCTGGCACCTGCTCTCTTCAGCCATCTGGGGATGGCTTGGTCTCCAGAGACAGACAAAGCCTTTGGTGCTGAGGACCGGACCTCTCCTCCTCCTCCTCCTGTCTCTGATCATCTTCTGATCTCTTGGTTGAGGTCTCCACTTAGACTCAGGGCTGAATTGCGGTGGAGACAAGGCTTGAACTATTTCTGATTAAATTCTTCTGCAGCCATTACTCTTGCCTTCTCAAGGTCCAGCCAGTGTACGGCAGGTGGTCCCAAAGATGTCCTGCTTTTCTTTTGCCCTCGAGCTACCTGGTGGTGCGTGTGGTTGGTTGCCCAGGGATCTGAGGGGCCCACAACGATGTGGTTGCTCTCTCTCTCTCTCTCTGCTTCTACAGTGTACAAGTCCCCTGACTACGAGGAGTTGGCCTTTGAGCTCCTGCTGGAGCGCCTGGTCTCCATTGGGTACCCCCATGAGATCTTGGCCTACAAGTACGACCCCACCTTCCCAACCAGGTAAGCAAAACCTAGACCCAAGTGGCTGTGGCCTCTTTCTTCTTGCAGAAAGAGGAACAGCCTTGGGGGGCCATTGCTGGGGCAGCATCAGACAGGAATGGGGGAGGAATAATCTTGAGAATCATCCTACTACCCACCCCATATTTCTTCCTCCTCCTCCTCCTCAGGGGTCTGGTCTTTGATGCCCTCTATGGGAATTTGCTGAAGGTAGACTCCCATGGGAACCTCCTGGTGTGCGCCCATGGCTTCCGCTTCCTCAAGGGGTAGGTGCTAGTTTGGGAACGCTACACATTTTCCTCTCTTCCCCTTTATATGCCCACCATGAGGGGGGGGGGGGCTTCTGAGGCTCCTTTCAGAACCCACCCACCCCTAAACCTGTGAGAGTCCCACCATCAGAGATGCTCCCAAGCCACGGTCTTTGAGAGTCTCCTAGGATAGCTGAGTTGGAAAGGGTCAATGAGGCCGTCAAACCCAACCGCTGTGGCTGTGGGTAAGGGGGGTTGGAGGTAAGGGGGGCTCATGTGGGACATGGCTTCTGAGGTCCGAGTCTCTCTCTGAGAGTGGGAACCCCAAAGCAGAGGGGCTGCCATGGGGACCACCCCCTCCCAGCTGAACTGGGGTGGGAGGGGAATGAAGTCCCCCCCCCCCACACACACAGCATCTCCCCTTCCCATTGATGTTTTCCCACTTCCACAGGGCCGACATCTGGAATTACTACCCAAACAAGTTCATCCAGAGGGACGATACAAAGAGATTCCATATTCTCAACACTTTGTTTAACTTGACAGGTACGGCGGCAGGTGCTGGTAGGGAAGAAAAGATGGGCTCACAAAGTTGTATGAATGTACGTGTGTTGTTGTTGTTGGGTACCTGACACGTTTCCTTGGGGGTATCCTGGCCCAATCCTGCTGGCTGCTTCCTTTTCCCTTCAGGAAGTAACGGGGGAGCATCGGCCAGGCAATGGCGCTGGAAGGAACTCCCGGGTTCCTCGGAGGGTCCCAAGGCTCTCCTAATCCCCACCTCATCCCAGAGATGTTTAACTCTGATCCAGGCTGTTGGATCAGAGTCACGAGGCTGGAGTTGGGGGTGAGGGCAAGAGCCATCCCCCCCACACACACACACAATGGGGCCCTTCTCTCTGGTGTGTGTGTGTGTGTGTGTGCGTGCCCTCTGACCTCTCCCCTCTCCCCCCCCACAGAGACCTACCTCTTTGCCTGCCTGGTGGATTTCTTCAGCCACTGTTCCAGATATGGCAAGTGAGTCCACTCGGAGGGGCTGCCTTGGGGGTCATGGGAGGTGAGGGGCAGTTGGGGGGGGGTGTAGGAGGCTGCCCCCTCTCAGGCTTCCCCTGGCTGGGCTTACCATCCCACCTCCAGTCTCTGTCCCGATGAAAGCCATTTTCTTCTCCTTTCCCTCCTCAGCTGCGACACGGGCTACAAGCACGGCAACCTCTTCATGTCTTTCCGCAGCATCTTTCAAGATGTCCGGGAAGCCATGGACCACGTCCACCTCTCGGTGAGGGAGGGGGTAGCATTGCGCGGGTGGGGGAAACAGACCTGGTCGGAAGGATCTGCCCCCCCCCCCCCCCCCATTGGCCACGCTGAGCCAGGTGTGGACCAGAAAGTGATGGTGGACAAACTCCTCTAAGTGCCCCCTCCCTGCTCTCGGGGGTCCAAGACCGCAAGTGCCCCCACCCCCACTGTGTTTGTCCCAATGCCAGTCCTGGGGGAGCTCTCATCTCCCCTCCCACTGGCTTGGCTCCTCTCTTAGGGCTGCCTCAAAGAGAAGACCCTGGAGAACCTGGAGAAGTATGTGTTGAAGGACGTGAGTATTTTCCTCTGCGTATGTTGTGGCTTTTCACCTCCCCCCCCCCCAAAAAAAAAGGGGGCCTGGAGTGAGTTGGGGTTGGGGGTGTCCTGAAAAGCCTCAGAAGCCTTTTAGAAGAGAAGTCTTCCTCCGCCTCCTCCTCCTCCTCTCTCTTGGGCATCAGTGGCCTTTTAGAGAACATGAATTGGAGAGGCCAAAGAAACGGGCACCTCCCATAGTGGGGGTGGGCCATGGGTAGGAGTGGGTGAGCCCACCTCCTCCCTGCCCTGGTCTTTGCCCAGAATGGGTGGTCATGGGTGGGTAAGAACAGGACATGCCAAGAACCAAGCGGGCCTCCCCCTTCAAGGGGCATCCTGGCTCCCCTCCTGCACTGGACTAGGCAGCCCCCCCCCCCCCAATCTGGCCGTGCCTGGATGAAGCCCCCCCTCCCCCTGCCCTTTTCTCTGGACCAGGCGCGGATCCCTCTCCTGCTGAGCCGCATGAAGGATGCTGGGAAGGTGTTTCTGGCTACCAACAGCGACTACAACTACACAGACGTAAGTCGGCCTTTCTGCCAAGGGTCACGGTGGCCACCCTGGCCAGGGGCATCAGCAGGGGGCCGTCTGAAACCCCTCCCCTCTGGATGGCATTGCCTCTCAGGGCCACCCAGGAGAGGATCATGGAGGCTGGTGCCAACTTTGCCACTCTCTAAGGAAGGGGTGCCCGGAAGTAAAACGCACCCATAAAACGTGCCTGGTCCATACGGGCACGTTTTACTTCCGCTTCCAGGAGCAACAAGGGCTTCGGGGGCTGGATCTGGACTCCAGGCCATAATGACCGGCCCGTGGCTTGAAAAGTTTGGGCACCCCTGCTCTAAGGGTTGCCCATGGCCAGCAGTACAGCTTGTTCTTTCTCTCCCTCCCTGTAGGCAATTATGAGCTACTTGTTTGACTTCAAGGAAGGAGATGGAGTGAGTTCCTGGCACGGGTGGGTGGGTGGGTTTTGAACTCCCATCTGGCTCCTCCAGCCCCTGCTGACCACCAAGTCACCCTCTGCTCTGGACCTGGGCCAGGGGCTCATTCTGTGCCAGTGCCCTGTGGCGCTCAAGGCCAAGGGCTGGCGCTGTGGACCCTCGCCGTGGGTTCCTGGGCAGCCTCGCCTGACCAGCGGTGCCCCCTCTCTCTTATCCAGGAAGGCCCCCCTCCACACCCCTGGCGCACCTACTTTGACCTGATTGTCGTTGACACGCGCAAGCCACTCTTCTTCGCCGAGGGGACGGTGCTGCGCCAGGTCGACACAGTAAGTGCCCTATGTGGGTTTGTGTGTGTATGTGTATTGGGGGGGGGGGGGGAAAGGAAGCCCCTTCCCAGCCCAAGTCATGGTGAGAAGAGAGCAGCCCCTACTATCCAACCTCCGGAGGCCCAGGGAGAGGCAGGAAGAAGGATGCTGTGCTCAGGGGAGGGGCTGAGGTGATGATGATGCTGAACTTGCTATAGCCAAGCAGGAAGACTTCTGAGCCCATGATGACTCTCCTTGCCTTTGGCTACTGCAGGACACGGGGAAGCTGCGGATTGGCACCTACACAGGCCCTCTCCAGCACTGCGCGGTCTACTCTGGAGGTAAAGCAGGCCTGTTGCTTCCCCCAGGTTGCCCTCAAGTTGGCACAAACGGCCAGCCTGCTCCCCCCTTTCCCCAGTCACCTTGGCATGCGGGTGGTGGTGGTGGTGGGAGGCAAGCTAACGCATGGTGTGCATGTGTGTGTGTGGCCTTTCCTTCCAGGCTCTTCGGACCTGGTGTGTGACCTTCTGGACGTCAAGGGCAAAGGCATCCTCTACATGGGCGACCATATCTTTGGGGACATCCTCAAGTCCAAGAAGAGGCAGGGCTGGCGCACCTTCCTGGTGGTGCCTGAACTGGCCAAGGAGCTCCACGTCTGGACGGAGAAAAGCGGTGAGCGGGGCAGGAGGGTGTGTGCATGCGTGTGGGGCCCACACGTGTGTGTGTGACCGCCAAGGGGCCAGTGGCCAAAGGGGTTCTTCTTTCACAGGGGAGTTGGGAGCCTGATCCTGGCAACCCCACACGGGCCGGACAGCTGAGCTCCCCCCCTTGCCCCCCCCCAACAGGGCCAAAGTAGCGGCTTCCTTTCAGGACTGTCTTGTCTCTTCTTCTGCCCACAGAACTCTTTGAGGAGCTGAGGAGCCTGGATGCGTTTCTGGCCCAGCTGTACCAGTAAGCAAGTCCCGAGGCCCCCTTTGCCCCTCCATCCATTGACCTCCCCCCACCCCCACCCAAAGGCCCAGTGTGGGGAGGGTCCTGCTGGCAAAAGGCAGGCCTGGTGGCCCTTATCCCCCCCCCTCGCCCCACCCCCAAGCAGCTGGCCCTGTGAGTTGAGGAAGAGTAGGGTGGGACCCACGATGACCCCGGGAGGTGAGGAGTCCTAATACTGGAGGCCTTGAAGGGGAAACTGGACTGTCACCCGCCCTGGGCAGCGGGTTGGACTGGATGGCCTCACGGGTCCCTCTCCCAGCTCAGTCGTTCAGCAGCCATACCCCAGCCCGCCCTTTGCAGGGTGACTCTCTGCTCTAGCTGGCCCATCCTCCCAGGGAAGGTCTTTTGCAACCACACAGACCCCTTTCCTCTGCACGGACATCAGCCAAGCCCCCCACAAGCTGATCTGGGCTTCTGCCTGCCTGTCCGGACAGGAGGTTGGGCTTGCTAATGTGGGGCTCAAGGGTGGCAGCCGGAAAGAGGACCACAGTCCAAGATCTCATTCTGAGCAGCTGGGCAGGAGTTGCCGTGCAGGCTCACCGTGGGGCAATTTCGAAGGAAGGTCCTCTCTCTCCCCCCCCCCTTTTTCCAGACCCCTGGACAGCGGGAGTAGTGAGCGGCCGGACATCAGCTCCATCAAGAGACGCATCCAGGTCTCAGTCCCTCTGAACATGCCCCCCCTCCCTTCCTTTGCTGCTTTTTCCTTCCTTCCTTCCTTCCTATTGGGGAGGCTTTGGGCTTCCTTCCAAGCTTCCCTGGCAGAGGACTGGGAGCCTCTTCAGGTGGCTGTCCAACTGGTAAAGTCTCCTGCCCGTGTTGTTGAGCTTGTGGCCAACAAGCATCCCCAGTGGGAGGGCAAACAGGAATGGGTAGCCCCCTCCCCACAGCCCAAAGCAAGCTAGAGCCCCAACCCCTACCCCAGCTGACTGTCTACCCCCCTCCCCCGGTCTTCTTTGCAGGTGGTCACCCACGAGATGGACATGTGCTACGGGAAGATGGGCAGCCTCTTCCGCTGCGGCTCCCGCCAGACCCTCTTTGCCAGCCAACTCACACGCTACGCGGACCTCTACGCCGCCTCCTTCCTCAACTTCCTCTATTACCCCTTCAGCTACCTCTTCCGGGCATCGCCTGCCCTGGTACATGGATGGTGGGGGTGGGTGGGGAATGGCAGAGCTCCAGGCTTTCCAAACTGTGGAGGGCGGGGTGGGGGCACACGGCCCTTCCTGGAGTGGCTGGACATTGGCCTTCTTCCACTAAGGGGGCTGTGGGCACAAAGGCCAAGACCTATGCCTGGCTCCCCCCTGACTCTTCTTCCTTTGCCCCCCCCCCAGATGCCCCATGAGTCTACGGTGGAGCACGGGCGGATGGAGGTCGGTGGGGGCCCCCCTCTCCCAGGGCCCCCGGTCAGGAAACAGGTGAGTGGGGAGAGGAATTGGGGGGGGGGGGCTCCATGGGTCCTCTTGGTCCTTCCCTCATTTGTCCTGGGGAACCTTTGCCACTCCCTGCCTCTCCCTTCCCTCTCAACATGCACAAATAGTTGGGGGCAAAGGCCACCTTGAGGTCTCCAACCAAGCCAAAGGGGGTGGGGGTGGGTGTAGGTAGACAATGCATTGATCTCCGTTGGCCCCAACAAGGTCCTGCCAACCAAGTTGGCTCGCAAGAAGCATCTTGAAAGGCTTAGAAGTGAAGCATAAGGAATTTATACCATTAGAAAGTGAAAACGAACAATGTGACCTTTCAAAGACAGTTAAGCATCGCAGGAGACTCAGAAGTGCGCACTTGGGACATTTGGGTTCTGACCGACCGACCTCTCATGTGAGGGAAGTTTGTGTCAGAGAAGGAGGAGGGTCCCCTACAGACTCCCCCACAGAGCAGAGGTGGCCTGAGGGGCTCTGCTGGTGTGAAGCCCCCCCCCCCCCCCCCCACTCTCCACTCCCCTGATCCCACAGACCCAGCTATGGATGTGCTTTGGTGGTAGCCAAGAGGCAGGGCTTGTGAGGTTCTCTCCGTCCCTTTGGACACCCGCGTGTCTCCTTTTCCCTTGCAGGCAGCTGGACGCCTTTCCCAAGAGACTCACCCCATGGCGGAAGAGGAAGAGAAGGACTGACTCACGCGGCCCCCAAAAGACTCCTGCCTCCACTTGCCCTGCAACCCCCACCCCCTCCTGCCTCCAACTGGACCCCAGAGCAGGGGCTTCCCGCGGGGGTGGGTGGGTGGGATCACCCCAGCAATGTCCTTTATCCACACCCACCAACACTCACATATGGCCCTCATGCAACAAGTTTCCCAAGAGAGACACCCGGACAACAGTGTCCGGCCAACCTGTGGAGGAGACCCAGGAGTAAATGGGGGGTGGAGGTGGAGTCCCTCACCTGGCCTGGGCTCACCGGTCTCAGGGCTTTGGGATGCCTCCGAGGGGGTCAAAAGGCCTGGGAAAGAGGAGGCCAGGCTCTCCCAGGGGGCCAGAAGAGCTCAGGAAGGAGGCAGGACAGAAGTGGGTCTGAGTGAGGCCCAGCAGAGACAGGAAGGAGGCAGCAGTGGACCCTGAAGGGAGACCTCAGGCAGCGGTGGGGGCAGGGACGGCCCCTTCTGCCCAGGCTGACCATCCGCTCAAGAGGCCGTTTGCCGGGGCCCGAAGGAAGTGCCTCACCTGTCAAGCAGAACAAGGCGGTCGAAGCACCTGGGGCTCCTGCTGTGGGGAGCCAAGGGTCGGCACCAGTCGTCGGAGGATGATGGACTGATGATGAGAGGAGAGGGAGGCCTCCCTAGGGTCCTCCTCAGCTTGGCCCCCCAGGGTTTCATCCTTCCCCCAGGGAAAAGAGTCCCCCCGTGACCAGCCCCCTAAGGTCCACCTCCTCCGTCAAAGCCTCGTTCTTGCGGAAAACAAACCGGCTCTTCCTCTCGGAGGCGGAAATTTCCGCCAGGGAAGCGACGACCCAGTGGTGGTCCTTCAGCATCTCCGGGTAGCCGGCCGACACCCTCTCTATGCGCCGGGAGCGCCGCACGGGGGTCAAGAGCACCACGTCTGGCCTGGCGCTGCCATCTCTGGCCCTGAAAGGCCAGAAGACAATGTCCATCAGGGAGCCTGGCCTGACACCCCCTCCCCCTCACTGCCCCACTGGAATGGCAACGGGAGCCTCGGAGGCCGTGGAAGCCCAGGCTCAGGCCACGGCTGGCCTCCCAGGAGCCCTTCCTCTGCACACCCCCCGCACCCCTCGTCTATAGGGAAAATAAAGCCCCAAAGCTAGGGGTGGGGTGGGGGAGAAGAAGGCCTTACCTGAACAGGGGGGCCACTTGGATCTTGATGGCTGAAACAGGATCCGGCGCCAGTGCCGGAATCCTAACCTCTGTCATGCCGCTTGGAAGACTGGCCGGAGTGGGCACCACTGGTGGGACTGAAAGGGAGGGCCACGTAAGCAAAGAGGGGCCACGTGAAGAGCCCCCGCCCCTCACCCCAAAAGATCTCAGAGCAGGAAAAGGGCCTCATCCTGTACAGCAATGACCAGGACCCAGGGCCAAGCCATGCTGAGCCACTCAAGTCTGAAGGGATGGCATGGCTTCGGCCCATTTGGTTTTACACCCCCAAATGGCCTTTTCTCCAGGAACGAGGGGGGGGGGGACGACACTTAGCAGCTGCTGACCTACGACCTCAGACCAAGTGAAGCGGGGAAGCCCCGCAGTTTGCCCACAGTTCAAATAGGAAAACAAGACCGGCCATTGATGTTCCCAATGAGAGGAAACCCACCCAGGAAAGGCTGGAAGAGACTGGAAAGGCTTCGGGGGTTTACCTCTGAAGAGGCATTGCTGTTGTTGTTGTTGTTGTTGTTGTTGACAAAGGGGAGGGGGTTCTGCTGAGGTCGAAATCTCAGCCATGCTCTCCAACAATCCTTCCTGTGGCTGGAATAAAAGAGGAAACCAAAGACAATGCTGAGCACTCATTACATGCGCAGAGGTAGCCTTGCACGGCCACATCCACACATTTCTTTTGCAGCTGTGCAAGGGGGGAGGAGGAGGCTAATAGGGGACATGCACTTTCTTTGGGGTGAGCCAGGAGGGAATTTTGGGCCCCCGGCTTGAAGTGGTGTGTGTGTGTGTATGTGGAGTGTGAGCTAGGCATGTTCTGCAGGGCCCACCTGGCCTTCCTGGCTGCCCACACTCACCACAGCGCTGGCCCCCACAGCAGCTTGGTAGAGCCCGGCCACATCGAAAGGCCCTTCTCGGGCCAGGAGCTTCGCCTTGCAGAGCCAGAACTGGGCAAACCGTTCTGCTTCTGGGATGCGGGAAAGGGTGGCAAGCAGCTCAGCGGAAGGAACGCCCTGAGACAAAACAGGAGGGGGAACACCGGTCAATTTCTGCGCCTGCTGGCCGTTGCATGAGTTCGATCCTGACGGGGATCAAGTTGACTCAGCTTCTTCCATCCTTCCAAGGTTGGTAAAATGAGTCCCCGGCATGTATTTTGGAGACAGAATGCTGATTACTTATAAACCACCCTAGAGTACACTAATTACTATAGGATGGTATAGAAGGCTAATTGCTATTGCTGTATCCTTGAATATAGCAACGTTCTAATTATGGGCTGTCTACAAGGTTGATTTCTTCCCCTGCGCTCTGTCGAGTTCTTCCTCATGGTCTCTGTGAAGCCACACACACAAATGGGTTCACTGCATATACATAGTGGGTTCACAGGTGAACACAAAGAAGAACCACAGCTACAGGTAACCAGTGCTCTGGTTTAACTGCTGTACTGCAGCCAAAATGTTGTGAGTTCAATCCTGACTGGGAATTCCAGGTTGACTCATCCTCATCCTCCTAAGGTCAGTTAAATGCACCCCCAACATATTGGGGCCAAAATGCGAATGGCCTTCTGAACTGCCCAGAGACAGCAGCACAAGGCGCTTATTTGGGGCGGGACAGAGGCGGTCATGGCTAATGGCTTCCGCAGAACCCCCTTGCGCGGGGAGTTGGCAATCTGCCTCCTGAAGTTGAAACTGAACATCCCAAAGAAACGGAGGCCAAGGCCGGGAGGCCACTCCTGCCCTCCCCCCCCCAACGACCCACCTCTTCCGCCAGCCTCAGGCAGTCGGTCAGCGTGCTGTCAATCTCTCCGGCCAGGGCAAGGCACTGCCCGGCCTCTTCCTTCTCCTCCTCCAGCTGGCGCCAGAAGGAGAGGTTCAGACTGCCCTTTCCCTTGGGCGTCCGTTTCACCTTCGGGGCCAGGAGGGTCGTGGGTGGCCTTTTGTAGCACTTCCCCCGCGATGCCAACCACTCTGCCAGCAGCTTCCTAAGGGCGGGAGGAAGAGAGATCACGAGACAGGCACGTGGCTTTCACAGTGCCACGGCACTGGGCAGGTAAGGATCCTAACCCCCCCTCCCAATTGCAAAGGCTACCTGGCCCCACCACCCCTCCCACTTGCCTCCGGTCCTGAGGGGAGGGAGTCAGGGGTCTCCCGTTGGGCAGCTTCCTCGACTGCGGCAAGGCTCCTGCCTTCGCTGGCAGTGTGGGGCGGGGGGCGGCTGTGGGTCTGGCTTTTGCCCCCCAGGGATTCTTCTCCCTCTCACTGCTCCGGCCTGGGCTGCTCCTCTTCCGGGCGATGCCACCCCAGGCTCCCAAACGCCCCTCCTGGGGGGCTCTCTGCGCCGCTTTCCTTTTGCCCTCTGCCTGCTCTGTGGGACACCTCTTGGTCTCTGGCTGAGGTGCCCTCCTGTGTCCAGCATGCTGGGCTTTGTGGTCTCCTCCTCGTGGAGGGACAAGAACAGGCCTGGAAGGCTTCTGAACCCTGGGCTTGGGGCCTTGGCTTTGGGTGCCCGGTCTAGAAACAGTGGAAGACTGCCCAGGGCAAAGGGAAGGCCATGGTGCCGCTGAAGCCCCCCGGCAGCCCCCTGGCAGGTCTCTGGGTCTCCCTTGGGATGGTGCCTCCGCCGGCCCCTTGATCCGGGACTGGCTGCTTCCAGGGGCAAAGCTTCTGATGGCGGCTCTGCGGCTCTTCTCCACTGGTAGCCCCTGGGAGGCAGGGGCATGGGATGTCCATCCGGGGGTCCCTCTCTTGTTCTCGACACAGGATGTCCATCCGGGGGTCCCTCTCGCTGTGGCCTCTCGGTTCTCCTTCTCGCCTTCTCTCTCTGTCCGGCGGCGAGTCAAGGCGCTCCGCTCACCTGTGGCTACCGCTGCCCTCCTTGTGGGCCTGGGGGCCTGGCTGCCCACCGGATGGCTCCCTGGCCCATTTTTCCGGGTCCCTGCAGGAACAGGAAAGCCCGGCCTCCTCCCTGGCAGGGGCGAGGGCACAGAAGCCTTGGCACGGGGTTCATGGGCACCGAGGATCGGGGCCACGCGTGCCCTGCGCTGACCTTTGCTGGACCTTCCTGGAGTGGCCACGCTTTTCCTGGCAGCCTGGGAAGAAAAGAAAACAGGGAGGGGAGCCTGGGTGTGCCTAACCTTCCTCCCTCCCTCCCTCCGCCCCCAGGGAGACCCACAGCCCCTCCCAGGGGGGGGCCTACTCACTCACCATGGGGGGGTCTGCCTTGGGAGGGGCTGCCTTCTGGAGGTCCTTTAAGCAAGGCCTGGGAAAAGACGGGGGGGGGGGGTCACAAAAGAGAAGTTGGAAGACAGGAGAAAAGTTATTCGGTGTGGGGGCTGCTCCCAAGTTACCCGGGACCCCCCAACCCCAAAATTGACAATCGGAGGGAAGGAGGGGCTGTCATCGGGATTGCTTGGTGGGGGGTGGGTGGGTGGGGTTCGCGGGCAGATGTCACAGGTGCGCCCCCCTCTCCCCCCCCCCCCCCCGTTGGAGGGAGGGGGGAGAAGAGACTCGCCTTCCTCCTCCTCCTCCTTCTGGCCTTCGGGGCTTCTTCGTGCCCAGTTTCCCTTTGGCCGCCAGGAACTCCTGCAGCTGCCTCCGCCGCTCCTCCTGCTCTGCACGGGGGACAGAGAAGGGGAAGGGGGGGGGGGCGGTGGGTGGGTCAAGGGCAGCGGAGCCCCTTCTTCCTCCTCCCCCCCACCCCCACCCCGTCTGCCCTCTGCACATGCTCTGCCGCAGTCTCCCCCTTGTTGGGTCGCTCCTTCGCTCACCGGCCTCCCTGCGCGCAGCCATCCCCGGCAAGGGCTCAGACGACGACTCCACCTTGGCGGCGGCGGCGGCGGCGACCCTGCCTCCCTCCCTGCCTCCGTTGGTCCCGGGCGCGTTTAAAGCGGCCAATCAGGATCGAGGGGGCGGGGCCGGCGGAGTTCTGCCGCGGTTCCTCCCACGTGGGGCGTGGGCTCCGGGGTGGGAGGGGGGCAGGACCGGGCCCGTGGGCTCCGCCCCTTTTCCCCGGTTCGCGGGGCGGAATTTCGGAAACAATGTCTTTCCTATTCAGGGCGGGTGGGGTGGGAAGGGCTTTTTTTTTTGCTGGAGAGGCTCCGCTTCGGGGACGCCCCGTAATGACGAGGCTCCTTTCCTGTCCCCAATGCCTTTTCTCACCGAAGTGGTCCCCAATGATCTACTTGCAATGTCTTGCTTTTGATCTGCTAAGTTGGCAGGGGCTGGGAACAGAGACGGGCGCTCATTCTGTCATGCAGTACCTGGGTCTTGAACTGCCAACCTGCTGGCCTTCCAGCTAGCAAGGCGAGCTTCTTAACCGCGGAGCCATTGCAGTCCCTTTCTTTTACACGTGAGAAAGAACATGCTTGAGCGGTCAGGAATTATTCTGGGGGGAGAGGGTTTTGGCTGGAGAAACTCTGCTCAGGGGACGCCCGAACGAGGCTCCTTTCATGTCCTCAAGATTTCCCCACCCCCCACCCCCCATCCAAGTGGTCCCTATTTATCTACTTGCAATTTCTTGCTTTCGAACTGCTCGGTTGGCAGGTGCTGGGGCAGAGACGGGCGCTCATTCCGTCATGCAGTACCCGGGTCTCGTGCTGTCGACTTGTTGACAAGGCGAGCTTCTTAATGACTGGGCCACCGCAGCTTCCGAGCTGACCCGCAGGGTCCGGAGGGCGACGTCCTGGGGCAGCCATGCTCCGCCGTCCAGTTCTCTCTCTCCCCCGCCCCCCAGGTACTTCGGCCCGGAGTCACAAAAAGGCCGATTTTATTTTATTTTAATTTTTATACCCCAGCCCACTTAGGGCGGCTGACACAATATAAAATATTCAAGACATAAAACATAAAAAAAACAGAATAATAATAATAATCAGCAACTGTTTATTGTTCAGAATAATTTATTCGAGCCTTCCGGCCACATAATTTATTAAATTAAATAGGGAAAAGGTGGGTCCATGAAATTAAAAATTAAACAAACAAACAAACAAACAAACGGAGCTTCATCATGTCACGTGATTGCTTCGTGGGATCCAGTCGCCAACCCCCACCTCCCTCTAGTCTTCGATCCTCCTCCCAGACCTTCCCACGGACGGTGACACGAGGATCGCGGGATCATCCCAGGCAGACGCGGATCTCCTCCGCGTGGATCCTTCCAAATGGGTTTGACACGAAAGCCACCGGACCGGAGACGCCTTTCACTGCAAAGGCTCCCTTGCGACCCGCAGAGAGCAGCAGCAGAGCACAGAAAGCATGCGCAAAAAAAGCTGGATCTGGCCCACCGGAGGGAGGAGGATGGATCTGGCCCGGTCTGTCGACTCGGCCCGGCCTTCTCTCGGTTGCCTTGGGTGGGGTGGGGGTAGGGGGGTTCCTCCCAGACCCGCGGTGGTGGTGGTGGTGGTGGTGGTGGTGGTGGTTTGAGAGGACCCCCGCGTCCTTCCCGAGGCAGGAAAAGCAGCCCCCGATAAATAAATACATAAATAAATGGACAGAGACATAAATAAACGCCCTCTCCGTTTCCGCTGCGTTTCCGAGGCGAGAGGCCGAAGGTCCCCCACCCTCCCCGGGAAGACCCTTCCATCCTTACTTCCTTCCTTCCTTCCTTCCTTTCCTTCTTTCCTCTACTCGGTGAGTACATAGTCTACGATGCGGTCCCCGCCGATCTGGTCGGTGATGCCCACGGGCTGGTTGGGGCGGACGCAGGTGCAGATGAACCAGCCCGGGAAGACGGCCGACTCGAAACGCGTGTGGGTCCCGGGGATCCGGTAGAAGAGGAATCGGCCCATGGTGGCTTGGTCCAGATCTCCCGAGAGGCTGGATTCCTGAGGGGGGGGGGGGAGGAAGGGCAACGGTCAGAAGGTAGTGGGGGTGGCAGGTGGGGGCAGGGGTGTGCTGGGCACCTTGGGAGGGCAGTGGACAAGAAGTGATGGGGGCACCTATTGGTTGTGTGTGTGTGTGTGAAGGAATCCCATACATCCCCATTACCTCTGCCTACCTCTGGGGGGTGCCAGTCGATGGGGATGGTGTCCCTGTATCCCTGTGGGCCAGCACACCACTGGGAAATCAGCCTGTCCCGCAAGAAGCCTGGCCCAGGGAGGGCGGGAGCTTTGTGGCCCACCCACCTGCCCTTGGCCATCATCCCACCCAGCGGTGCTCACCTCCAGCTGCAAGACCGGCTGCTTGTCATTCTTCACACAGGACAGGTAGAACTTGCTCCCCTTGACATTGAGGGCGGTGGGGAGTTTCCCCCTAAGTGTGCCAGGCTTGGGCCGGTAGCTGGACATTTGTAACTTCACTGGGGGGAAGAAAATGGAAAGTTCCTTCTCTTAGCGGACACGAACGCCCTTCACTGGCCGGAGGAGGAGGAGGAGGAGGTGGAAGGGCCACCCGGGTGTGCGTGCGAAGGAGAGTGGGGTGGGGGGTTGGGGTTGGAGATGGGGGGGCGGCGGCGGAGGTCCGCGGACTTTACCTGCATGGCTCATGGCGGTCCCTTGCAGGTAGACAGCCATGAGCTGCGGAGGCTGTTGCAGGACGAAGGACTTCTGGTCAATGTCTTGGATGGCACAGCAGACGTCCTCGGAGAAGCGGAGGACCGAGTCCGTCGCATAGGTCAACCCACTGGTTTCAAAATCTACTGGTTCTGGAAGGGAAAAGGCACCCCCGGGTCAAAGGTCATCCCGTCCCCAAAGCCCTGCTGGCCACCCTTTGGGCTTGAGCTAAGGAGACACAAAACCACCACCACCCCAGGGTCAGGGTCAGGGTCAGGGAGAGGCTAGCCAAGTGCTGCTGTGTTTGGGACAGGTGTTGGGGGTGGGGGTGGGTCAGGGGAAGAGAGGCCGGAGACAGCAGCCCATCCCCTGCTTCCGACTGGAGGATGGGCTTCTCTCCAGGCGGAAGAATGGGAGCCTTTCTTAGGGCTCAGTGGGTTTTGCAAAGGTGGGACGACTCTGGCCCGCTGGATTCCCTAGGGCAGGGTGGCCACCTCTGGGGTTGGACTGGGCAAAGGACTGCACACTGTGTGTTTGTGTGGAGCAGCCCTGGTGGCAAGCAGGGGTTGAGGGAGGGAGGGAGGGAAGAAGGGGCTCCGTCCGGTTACCTAGGACCACGTTGAGGATGTCCATCAGGTCCTGGTCAGTGAAGAGCCTGGCTGGGCAGGGTTTCTTCCTCCTCCTCGTGGCCACCACGATGATGGCGGCCTTCCGGAAGCCCCTGGCAGAAGCATTCTGGCTGATCCTCACCTCAATGTCCAGCTCACTGGCCTCTGAGTGGATGGCACCCTGGGCCAACTCTAGGAAGGCTGCCTGCGGGGGAAACAGACTCCAGCTGAAGGCTCCTGATAAGCCACAGCTTCCCGAGAGATGTGCCAGTTTCTCAACCGCCACCACCGCCAACCACCCTCATCACCCGTGTCAGTCTCGGGGCTCCCAAGGCCATTCCGGTGGAAGTCCAGCTGCCCTGACTTTTCCTGAACTGCTAGAAGGTGCCCTAGAAGAAGAGTTCAGGTCCCCCTTGGGCCGAATGTTAACACCCTTTCTCTAGGGAGCAGGTCAACCTTAAAGGCTACCTTCCACCTCCCTTTATTTGGCTCTTGAGGTGAGGCGACTCCTCCTGCCGTCCCCTCCCCACCTAAGGGATTCCTCCCTTCGGACCTCTCAAGACTGCAGTCCGGCTTTGTGGGGAACCACGGAGCAGAGCATGTGGGATTGAACCCAAGTGGGAAGGAGGGCTTGGCCATGGGCGCATCATCCTTCCATCTGGCAGGGGGCCTCAGCCCTAGGCGACCTTTGGAACGGCCTGACTTGGCTGGGTCAGAAAGGTCAGCTGCAGGAGCTCTGGAGGAGCGCTAGGCCTGCCTGCCTCAGGGTCTCCTCCAGCAATCTTGTGCCTTGACTGAAGCCCCTCACCCTGGAGAAGACCCCCAGAAAGAAGGGCCCTGAAGGGCTTCAGCTCTCTGGGTCTTGGGGGCACAGCTGGTGTGCCAGGCTCTGCTCTGGCCAAGAGAGCTGCTCTTTGCAGTCAAAGGAGGATGAGGATGAGGAGGAAGGTCTTCTCTGAGCCCTCCAAGTGAGGCTTGGTCTTACCTTGCCCAAGCCAGGGTGGTCCTCTTCATAGAAGTGGATCTCATTCTCACTGCAAAGGAGAAGCAGGGAAAGGGAGTCAGGAGAGGAGGCAGGAGAAAGCCCAGCCAGGCCTCCTTCCACCGGGCAGTTCTCCCAGCTCAGCAGCAACAGAAGCAGCACTGAGTGGCCCACAGGTAGCTCCGGTGTCTCCAGGGCAGGCTTACCTGCAGAAGTCCATCCTCTCATCTTGGCTCTCGGGGACTCGGGCCATGAAGGTTCTTGACTGGGGTCCTGTGGAAGAGGGAAGGGGAGTCAGGAGCTGGCTAGCCTTGCCACAGATTTTGCTATGGGAGGGGAACTGACTGGGCAGCCCAATGGTCAGAACTGCTCCCGGGCCCCGAGAGGCCCAGCCGGTGGCCCAGCACAGAGAAGACACCGGGAAGCAACCCTGGTTTTGCCAAACAACACAAAGGAGAGCCACTGGCCAAGGGTGTTCAGGGCACCTTGGGAAGGCGCTGGACAGGGAGTGGTGGTGGCGCTTGTTGTTGTTGGTGGTGGTGGTGGTGGGGAATCCCATACATTGCTATTGGTGCCCCAGGGTGCCAGAGGCAGGGCGGGGTGGGACAAAATCTGATTGCTCGATATACCAGCACATGCCTGCCACTGGCAAGTCTCTAAGGACCGCCACTAGTGGGGGTTACAAAGGGAGCAATTGCAGTGGGGGGTGGGGTGGGGGCTAAACAACCCCCTGAGCTGAGGTTTGGCTGGTCAGCAGGCTGCTTGTCCCTCCTTCCCACTGGTCATTCTCCAGCCTCTCTGCCTGCCTCATCTTGCTTGCCTGTCCAAGACCAAAGACGAAAGAAAGGCAAGGAAGTTTGGAGGGAGACCCATCATGTGCCCAGGGCACATGCCAGGTGGGGAAATTCCAGAGCAAGAACCATCTTGCTGAGAGGTGGTGGTGGTGGTGGTGGCCCAAGCCTTTGTGCTGCTGCTGCTGCTGGTGGTCCTTTCCTCTAACCCACCACCTGGTGACAGGACACAGACATGGGGTATCTTATTTTAACCCAGATCATTTAGATTTCAGCGGGTGCCTGAGAAGGCAGTGGCAAAAAAGCCATGCCCGCCAACCCAAAGTGTGCA
This sequence comes from Bradypodion ventrale, assembly GCA_035047345.1. Taxonomy (NCBI): domain Eukaryota; kingdom Metazoa; phylum Chordata; class Lepidosauria; order Squamata; family Chamaeleonidae; genus Bradypodion; species Bradypodion ventrale. Next base: position 1,087,206 of record JAWDJE010000010.1, on the reverse strand, counting down.
GAAGTGTTACCTGCACAGAGCGCGCTCCCGTCCAGAACAGAGGACCACCGGCTCAGCCTCTTCCAAGCAGCTGGGGTGTGAGTGTATGGGGTGGCGGGGTTTGTCCTTATGTAGCCTGCCAAGGGAGGGGGCGTGTGCGATGGCTTAGACTTCCTCTTTTGGACCTGTGGGTTTCACAAGCAGTGACAGCACACAATTTGCCCCGCTTCAGGGATGGGATGTGGTCACACCGCTGAACTTGCAGATTGTGAAAAGAAAGAATTTTTTGGGGGCGAGCGTCAATGCACGTAGGGGCATCGAGGGGGAATTTCACAGGGTGAGGGTCAACAGGAGGGTTTCAGATGGCAGGTTTTCTGAGGGCAGTTGGAGGGCCATTGCTGTGCTTCCCAATGGCCAGTGAAGAGCTTCCTAGCGGGTCTCTAGACATTGGGGTGGGGATGAGCCCCCCCCCCTCCAGTAACCCCATAGGGGGTAGAGATGCCACTCTTTCCCACAACCCTCTCTGAACAGGCCCAGTCGGGTATCTGGCCCTCTTTGGCCACAGTTGTGGGCCCACTCCTCCTCCTTGGATAACCAAGGTTGCCCATGCAGGTTTCCCAGGTGTACTTCCTTCTAGAAGGCCCATGGAAGGTCCTTGCATTATAGTCTCAGGACAATCTTCATGGCTGATTGTCATCGTGATCGCTAATGTTTGGAATTGGCTACGGCACAGGAAGGAGAAGACGACTTCTGGAAAGCCTTTTGGGTCTGTCTGCAAGCCTTCAGGTTCGTTTGAGAACACCTAGCTATGGCCCTGCTGACCTTTTGTGGCTAGGAGGAGCGGTTGAAAGTAGAAGGAAGGACGGAAGGACCCCCTTCTTCCAGGAGGCCGGCTGGCACAGTTCTCTGTAGTCGCTACATCTTTATACATCGGTTCTTCTTCTTCTTTTTTGCCACTGACATCTTAGTCATTGTTCAACGGACGGGAAAGGGACGTCTCTGTCCTCTTGTAGGTTTGTCACCCCAATTCAGGTAACAGGTTCTCTGCTTGACTTTCCTGTTTTCAGAGCCTTTAAAGAAGGAGGGGTTTGTTTGGCATTGTTGATGCAATGGGCACAGAGCTGGGCGGGTTGAGGAGAATGGCGGAGGATAGGGGCACCTGGTGTGTGGCGGTCCACGGGGTCGCGAAGGGTCAGAATTGACTGTGCGACCGGACAACAACAGCAAAAACGAGCGATGATCAACCTCGCATCAATTAGCCAGCGATTCCGCAAGGAATCCATAGATGGCAACCAAACCCCAAATTCCTTTCAGCAGAGGACGAGTCAGTCCAGGGGCAGAATGGGAGAGAAAGCCTCCTTAAGCAGCTCAGTTTTGAAAAGCCAATGGGGCCAGGGGAATGTGGCTAGGCAAACTGTCCCACAGTGTCGGAGCCACAACTGAAAAGGACCACACTCTTATGGAGATCTTTGGTGCTTCCCTAGTTGGGATGGGCACTCTCACTCCACAGGTCTGGGAATGGCCCGTTGGTTGGGAAAGATACCCCAGGAAGAGGCGCTCAGTCATTGGGAATCAGGCATCTGAACCATTTGGCGCATTGTATGTTAAGACTAAGGAACTGCAGTGGCTCAGTGGTTAAGATGCTGAACTTGACGGCTGTAAGGTCGGCAGGTCAGCCGTTTGAGATTCAAGTGAGCTCCTGTTGTCTGTCCCAACCTAGCAGTTTGAAAGAAAGCAATTGCAAGAAGATAAATAGGTACTGCTTTGGTAGGAAAGGTAACAGCATTCCGTGCACTTTCAAGCAAGTGTGGCCTATGCTAAGACCAGGCCCTTCCTCCAGGTAGCCAGTGCAGGTGAGACAGGGTGGGTGAGGTGATGTAATCCCCGCCGCCCCAACCCCAGTCTTGCCCTGGCCTTCTCCCCCTGCTGCATCTTCTGTGACAACATTGTGCTAACCAATTCTCGAGATGTTCAATGCCTGGACCAGTATCAGGAGGGATTTCCTTTGCTGGATCAGGTGATCTACCTGAGATCTGCCTGGCGAGAGTTCAGGGAGCTTAAAAGCCTGCAGACTTCTGGCGGCTCTAATCAAAGTGTTCGTCCCGATGGGTTTTGGAAGGCCAATGTGGCTGCTCTGTGGCACGATCTCTGACACCAGCATAGTCTTCTTTGGGGTGACTCATCTGTGTGTGTGCGTGGGGAATGGCACTTTTCACCTTTAGCCCCATTAGCCATGTGAATTCCCAGGGCCACATCTTTCGCAGAACTGGCAGGCCAAGAGGGAAGTTGGATGCGGTAGAAACTCTGAGCCAACAGACCTCTGAATGCTCAAGGGCAAGATGCTCTCGCTGGACTGTGGCTGTGACGGCAAGAGGATTTCCTGCATTCTCTCTGTTTCTCTGTGACCTCACCACTTCCTTCTGCCCAGGGCCTGTATTTACATAATGGTGAACTTGTGAAAGAGGGGCTGGTCCCTTCTTGACCCCCCACCCAGGCACAGATCAGCCACATCAGTGACTCAAGGGGAGTTCCTCTGGGGTGGCCGCAGGAGAAGAGGGGTGTGTGGAGAGAAAGAGTTGCAGGGAAGGGATTTTTATTCAGCGGGTGGAGTTTGTGTAAGAGCCGCCTTCTTTCTCAGCTGATGTGCATGAATTTGCAGGGAGATCTGCCCCTTTATTTATTATTTAATTTATTATTTATACTTATATTGCGCCCCTCTAGGGAAAAAAAATCATCCCTACTCAGGGATCAAACGTGCCAAGGTCTAGAAAAGGGATGCCCAAACTTTTTAGGCCATGGGCCGGTCACGTGGTTCCTCCCACCAGAAGCACCTTGTAATTTGTTTTGCAACAGGATGAGATAGATTTTAGGCTGCCATTTTCTCTGCTTAAACCAGGGGTGCCCAAGCTATGGCCTGTGGGCCAGATCCGGCCCCAATGCCAATTCATCCGGCCTGTGCGGCCCTTGTCACTCCTGTACAGGTGCATTTTACTTCCGCAAGAATTGGCAACCGCCAGACTGGAGGAGGGAGGTGCCATCACCCCATTCCCACCGCCAAAGACTTCCACCTGTGGCGGGACGGGAGCTGTGGAGGGCGAGAGCCCAGGCGTTGGTTTCTGTCGGACTCTCCCTGCCACTATATGCAGAGTGCCGGCTTTTTCCGCCACTCTGCCAACCGACCTCGTCCTGGCTTCTTATGTGGACTGGCAGGCCATGGGAGGTGAGAGCGCACTTAGTGGTTGGCGCTATGGAGGGGGACATTAATAGTGTACCTATTGTATGAGCTGCTGTGCTGCTTTATTGGATTGTGTTTATTATTTTGTATTGCTCTGTTTCTCCATTGCTGTTTAATTTATGCTGCATTTATGTACTGCTTGGTTGATATTGTTTTGCTTGTATTATATTGTATATTGCATATTTGCTTTGTTATTGCCGCCTTGAGTCACCCATTGGGAAGAGAAAGGCGGGGTATAAATAAAACTTGATGATGTTGATGATTGGGGCCAGATCCATCCCACAGGCCATAATTTGGTCTAGATTGTAGGCAGGTGACTCTGTAGGGGCCGTGGGCAAGTTTGTCCAGATAGCAATAGCAAAACAATCACACATATCACACTCACAAACCTTTAGCTGCAGGACAGCAGTTGAACCCTTGCACCACCAGTGCTCTATAAGGATAGGTTGCATACCTATAACTATTGTTCTTCGTCATAGTCCCCTGTGAATCCACACAAATGGGTTTGTTGCACACCTGGTTGGTGTCTCTTGTGTTCACTAAAGGATGGCAAACGGACCGCCTCCTCTTCATCAGGCTGAACGGGTGTCACTCCCTTGGCCGCTCTTGGGGATTTTTACAGCATCACTGCTGTAAATTGCCATTAAGGTTTACGACTATGAGGCTGGCCCCCTCCGAAAAGCCTCACTGAATAGGCTTAGAAGCTATTCTTCATATGAGAACTACACAATAAGTAATACTGTATAAGGAAAAAGTAAATTGAAAGTCTACTTAAGTTGACTGAAAAAGAAAAGAAAAAAAAATCCGATGTTTCCAACTGGGCAAGTGGAACTTGGCTCAGAAGAGTTCTGCAAAAGGGATACCTGAGGGCGTTACCTGCGCGAATCAAGCCAAAGGGTTAAGAGTGTACGGAAGTGAGTAGTAGGCTCATAGGGTTCATGTCAGAAAATGATTTATGACCCCTATGATTTATGACACCCAACCTAACCCTTACCCTTGACCTAGTGCGAGCACTTACCTCTGACCAGCAGTCCACCCATTGCCCCCACCCCTGGCAAGTATGTCTGAACATGTATCTGAGTGGTTTCTGTAACATGTATTCTGAGTGGTTTCAAGGCATCTATTGATGCCTTAAAACTGCTACTTACTTGTTCCTCATTCCATACAGTTTCAGGAAACTTTAGACAAATAATGTGGATACATAGATAAAGTGCATACTTGACTATGTCAAGAATGTTCTCCAATGATACATAGCTGAAATGTCTGCGTTTGCCCAGGAAGAAGGGGTTATATATTAGCTAAAACTTTATTTAGAATGGTGTTTGTCTTGTTGATTGGGTTTTTATTTCTTCGGTCGTGCTATTGAATCCCTCCCCTGTTTGAAACAGGAAGATGGTAAATCATGGCGGCTGCACGCATAGTGGTGGTTGCAACTGTTATAATGTTCCCATGTAAAAATACATTATTGACCATTTGAACAGCTATAGCATGCCTATAACTTAAAATCTGTACGTGATAAGCAAATTCTGAGTTCAAATTTGGAATCAGCACACTCGATATCATGTAAATTGCATGTGTTATTCCCAGTAGCAAAATCTTCATGGAGCTGGGTCTATAGGGCAAACTATGTCTCTCAAACTCTTCTCATGCCTTTCAACTCCACACTTTCCTCTCCCCTCCCCTCTTTTCTCTCTAAGCCACTCTTGCCAAATACATAAATAAATAAGCATCATAAAAGTTTTAAAGTAAAGCTATTCTTTGGTTAATGTGGGGAGTTTATGGCCAGCTGCTCTGATTTAATGGCTGTATAGCCATTCAGTTGTTAACAAATCAATATTTTCCTAAGAAACCATCGGAGCCTGCCATAAATATCCTGGTATTTGTAGGAAGATCAGCCACATAATTCATCTGCTGGAGCTGCCGTAATGGGTTACATGATGGCTGTGTCACAAAGCATATTTATTAGGGGGGGAATGAAAGTTGAATGAACTGGGTTGATAAAGGCAAACCCACAAACTTGTTCATTAAGTATCCTCTTTCTTTCTCTTTCTGCAGATCTGTCTTTAGAATATACCTGCTTATTGTGAAGAGGCCAATGACAAAGTAACTGGTAGCACACACGATGGGCTTGCAGTACATAAGTGTATACCCTAATCATATGTGTACAAATTCACAGCTCACTGCAAGTCGCTGGGGTCCGCTCCCTTCCCACGCAGCCTGTTTCCCACCGAGAAGTTCTGGCTCATGTTCCGTCCCAGGTTCTTTGCTTTCCATTTCCATGCACCCTTTTGTCCCAGTGCTCAGGAGCCACAGAAAAGCGGCTGCATCTTCCACATGGCAGCCCTTTGCACATTTGCAGGTGGCGATTGTATAACTCCTCTCTTCCTTAGACTAAACGTGTCCTAAAGAGGACGGAGCAGGAGGGATCGCCCCACAGGGCTCAGGAGAAACTGGACAGTGGATTACTTCAGACAAACCCACTTTGGTTTGGATTCCTGCCTTGAGCAGGTGGTTCTTATGGGACCCCCCACCCCACCCCTGGGCCCTTCCAACAGCCATTCAGTGATTTTTATGATAAATATCCTAGCCTGAGTCTAGACTAAATTTAGTGCACATTTAGGCTGCTTGCTCTATGCCAGGGATCGGGCGTGTTTTTCTTCTGCTTCCAGGAGCAGCAGGGGCCGTGCCATGGTTTGGGCAACCCTGGTTTAAACAGAGAACATAGCAGCCTAAAAATCTATCTCATCCTTCCTGTTGCAGAACAGATTGCAAGGCACGTTTTACTTCTGCTTTCGGTGGGAGGAACCATGTGACCGGCCCACTGAACCACATGACCGGCCCATGGATCGAAAAGTTTGGGCACCCCTGGCTTATCTAGACTATCTGGTGAAAGTGTGCAAGGAAGCCTGGCTCTCTTCCTCTTCCTCCTTGGATTAAAGCACCAGAACTTTGCAGTGGAAACAGCGCATATTGGATGGTAGTTGGTGAAGGAGGCCAGTCTGTTGGTTTGCACAGATGAGAAGGAATGGGGAAAGTGGTCATTTAGAGTCAGGGAACTGGAAGACAGGAGCCCTCATCTGAGGTGAGAGGCAGATTTTGCAAAATGGGGGGGAAGGGGCTCTACCTGTGGTTTCAACACAAAATGTGGGACTCCCCTCCTTTCTAGCTTGGCTCTGCCACAGTGCTCATTCAGCGCATCTGCTTTGATCTTATGCCTGACTGACCTCCACTTTATAGGCATTTATTAATGATCTGTCTGATATGGACTAATAAGCAAATCCACATGCCCTTGTATTTTGCAGATTTATTGTCGTGTTAATAATTTACCAGAATAAACTCATTTATGGGAAGTCATTCATTTCTCCAGCAAGCTGGTTATTAACTGTGCTCAGGCCTGCAATCTGGCAGGGAAATTCTGTTCATTAAGAAATATTAAACTATTGATCCAGTCGCTTGTAATTAATGGTGCCCATGAATTATTATTACTCATTTGCACAAAAGGAAGAAGAACGTGTTGCTGATTAGCATCAAAATGAGGATGCAACTTGACGGGTGAGGTCGTATTCTTCCATGGTGGGATTAGGAGTAAAACAGATACCTGGGTTTGGGAGCAGCCCAGATGCAGGACCCTCCCCCCCTCCAAGGCAAACAGCATCTGGACAGTCAAGGCCACCTCTGACCCATGGAGGTCATGAGTGAGAACCTGGCTTGATTCATTGACTTGTATCCAGGAACTAATGACTTCCAAGGCTCTTCAAGCAGCACGCAGCCATCATAAAACACTTAAACCAAGGGTGCCCAAACTTTGGCCTGTGGGCCAGATCTGGCCTCTGATGCCAATTCATCTGGCCCATGCCACCCCCATTGCTCCTGGAAGCAAAAGTAAAACATGTGTTTTACTTTTGCTTCCAGGAGCGACAAGAGCGGCATGGGCTGGATGAATTGGTGTCGGGGCCCGGATCTGGCCCATAGGTCAAAATTTGGGCAACCCCTGGTTTAAGCAGAGAAAGTGGCAGCTTAAAATCTATCTCATCCTGTTGCAAAACAGATTGCAAGGCGGATTTTGCTTCTGCTTCTGGTGGGAGGAACTACGTGACCGGCCTGCTGAACCATGTGACCGGTGCATGGCCTGAAATGTTTGAGCACCCTTGACCTAAACGAAGGTCTTCCCACATTCACTTTGTCATTGGACACACTCTCTCTCTTCTCCACCTTGAGTAGAGAGAGTGGCTTTTTGTCCCACTTCGTGGACTGTTCGGGGCATCTGTGCAAGAGAAGCTGTGCTAAGACCGGGAAGGAACTTGAGCCAACGTCTCCTGCTCCGCTCTGACCCAACCGTGGCGGCGCGATCTGCTCTCTCCTCGCCTTGTGCTGGGAAGCCTTGCTGACGTCCTCCATGCACCCAAGATGGAGGGAAACATCAGACTCTTCATTAAATTAAAGAGATTTGTAGAGCTTGACTTGCATGCTCAGAATGAGATGCTAATTAATGAACAGAGCAGCTGAAGAGGGATCCAATCTGCATAAACGTGCCTTGTCACAGTGTTAGGTAAACAGCAGCTTCAAAATAGTTGCACCAGGTGGATTGGGTTTTTACTCTACGGCTCCCTGTGCGGCTGGCTGTTGGATGGAGAGAGATGCCACTCTTGGCAATTGTAGACCTTGTTGACAGCTGATCTCTGGCCCCCTCCCTCCCCCCTCCCTCAATGCAAAATCCAGGTTCGTAAAGGCAAGCTGCAGGTGAGGGCAAAAGATGTGGAGGAGGAAGAATTCTGGTTGGCCCTGGGATGTGGGTGGCAAGGTTTGTAGACCCACCATAAACTGCGAGGATCTTGTGGTGGTGAAGTGGGGGTCGCTTCCTTGAGAGGAATCCTCCGCTGTGCCCACAACTGAATGGTTTAGCCAAGCCGGCTTTTCACCCACCCAAGGCTTGAGAGAACAGCCCCTTCCAAGGGCAAACCAGGAAGGCTTCTTGAATGCAACTCTGAATCTCTACGTTTTGCAAGAAGTCACCCTCTGAGACCAGGCTATAGCAGGGGTGCCCAAACGATGGCCTGTGGGTTGGATCTGGCCCCCAATGCCAATTCATCTGGCCCACAACACCCTCATCGCTCCGGAAGCGGAAGTAAATGCGCCCGTATGGGTGTGTTTTACTTCTGCTTCTGGGAGTGATGAGGGCGATGTTAGCTGGATGAATTGGGGCCGGGGGCCGGATCTTGCCCATGGGCCAAAGTTTGGGCACCCCTGGTTTAAGTAGAGAAAACAGCAGCTTAAAATCTATCTCGTCCTGTTGCAAGGCATGTTTTACCTCCACTTTCAGTGGGAGGAACCACGTGACTGGCCTACAGCCCAAAAAGTTTGTGGCACCCCTGGCCTACAGAATCTCTGACCTCCTCCTCCACCCTTTGGGAAATGCCCCACTGGGTTGGGTTAAGAATTTACAGGGTGGAATACACCTCTGTATGTGGTTTCATGAACATCTTGACATCGGCAGAGTGAGCACCACAAGCACAGAAGGAAGCCGCACATCACGTGGTCCCATACTTGTCAGTACTGTTCTTCCGAGGGCAATTCAACACGTCAAGGTTGTTCCTCTTGTGCTTACTGGGAAGAAACACCCTGAATTGCACACATCCCCCCCCCTCCACCCCAGAACAGTGAGTAGAGAAGCAACGTGCTCCTGAGCATGTGCAAAGAGGCAGAAGCAGCCCTTCCATCTGTGGAAAGAGAAAGGTGCAAGCAGCTAAACACGATCTTTGTAAGAACAGGGCATGGGACAGAAGTTGGCACAGCTGCCAAAGGATGGTATGAACATGAAGAGCCACCCTCGGTCTGAAACCACCCAGCCTATGCCAAGCCTTCTGGAGGGCCTTCTGGGTAGTGAAGAAGCTCTTGTTTCAAAGTCATGGCTGCCTCCTCCCTTACGCCCCCTCCCATCAGCGCAACCGCTGGTCTATTTATAAGGTTTAATTGGTTCGGAGAGTCCATAATGTCCCTGCGTCATGACAGCTTAGCTTAGGAATATGGATCCTCTATTTAAGGAGACAAAGCCATACATCAACGTGTTTAACTGCCTCTTCTCAGCAGCCTTCTGGTTGGGTCGGTCTGGGCGACACGCCAAGAGAAACTACACATTTTCCTGCAGGACTCTTTCTACAACCGTCTGGGGAGCAGGTTGAGTGCTGTGAAATTCAAGGGGAGGAAGGGGGGGGGGAGGAGAGATAGAGAGAAATCTATGAACAGCTGGATCTCCATAGGAAAAGGTAGAGAAGCTAGAATAATGCCAACCAAACATCTGGATCCCTAGCAGTAATGGTGGTCTCAAAAGCCATAGCAAAACCCCTCTTTTGTCAAACCAAGCAAAGGGTGGTTCCCTCCCCCCCACACACACCAGTATTCACTCTTTCTTCATCTGAATCTTGTCTGGTTTCCCTTATGACCGTGATGGCGAAACTTGGCACTCCAGATGTTCTTGGACTTCAATTCCCAGAAGCCCCCGTGAATCCACACGAATGGGTTTACTGCGATTCATCCGCCCTCGTCGCTCCTGGAAGCGGAAGTAAAACGCGCCTGGATGACATGTCCCCCACTCTCCTTAAATTCACCCAACCTGTAAAGGTTGCATGGATCTGATTGTTTGGCCAGGAGGAAGCCCCCCACAACCCAAGACTCACCTGTGCTTCAGGCTACAATGCAGCTGATAAAGAAGATGTCTTCTTATCCCATGGCGAGGCTGTGAAATGTGTTCCCCTCTCCTAAACCTAGTGGGGATTTAAGTCACCTCACTAGGAAAAGGTGGGGTGCTGGCAGGGGAGTCATCCTGCAGGACCCCTCGTTGGGTGGTCCCTGCATGCAAGCACTTTCCTACCTGAGAGGTGGGGATGCTTTGGAGGTGGCCCTGGCCCAGGGGGAAACTGGCTTCTTTCCATGCCTTCCCTGCTGAGAGCCATTCAGTCGGTGGTTTCTATCCAGAAAGCTATCAAAAGTCACCCTTGGAGTTCCCAGGCAGGCAGGGAGGAGGCAGCAGAGAATCAAATAAGCAGCACAAGGACTGCTAGCAGACAAGCAGGCAGGGCAGGAGGGAGGGAGGGAGGGAGGGTCTCCTCGGTGCAAACATCTGGCCATCAAAAGGCCTGCCTGAGCAGTTGAGAGTGGGTTGAGAGTGAGGTGCCACAGGTGCGTGGAATATGCCAAGAGGCAAGGAAATGGGCATGCATCTGCCTAGTAGATGGGCAGGGGCATCTTAGTTCTTCCTGGAGTGCTCTCCTGTAACCCTGACCCCCGCCACCTGTGCCCAGGTGCTATGGGTAGAGGTGGCAACCAGGCCCTCCCTCCCGCGTGCCAGCCCAGGGCCAACTCCTAAACTTCTCTTTGATGTCTGAGAGTCAGATGGAACCGAGTGGTCAAAGTTTTTGCTCTTACCGCTTCATTGTCCGAGTGATGTTCCAAAGGCCAGGCTTCGGTGGCTGGCCCGTCAGGATCTCCGAGTACGGCTGCAGGGCAACCCTCTCAGCTGCCGGTCTCTCCAAACCTGTCCCCTGGACGCCCTTCTGTCTGGCCAGGTTGACCGGCGGATCCTTTGCCTCACCCCACCACCTCCTCAGCCCCCCCCCCCCAGCAGCTGTTGACTTTATCTTCTTTGCAGCAGAAAGGGGAAGCAAGAAAAGGCTTAGCTTCCGAGGCGTTTGGAAAGACCGTGAACGTTGCCTGTCTGGGTGTCTGAAAGCGATAAAGGCAAGCCCGCAATGTTTCTGTCATGTTGGTTTCATGGTCTAAAAGCCACAAGGATTAGCAAGTCATTTGGCTGCCAAGAGCCACATGGCAGCAAAGCCCGGGCAGCCATGCACGCACATACACATGTACACACGCGGACACGCAACTCTGCTGTTGTTATTTCTTCTGCCCTCTTTTGACCTCCAGAGGTTTAATTCTGGCACACTTTCAGAAAATACATTTCCTGGGCTCGGCTCTTCTTGCGTCACCCAAAAGCCTGCTCAGAGTTCAAGCTTGTGTCCAAGGGCGGCTCCTGGTGAGTTTCAGGGGCAGCCGGAGCCTCTCGGTTTGTGGGGACGCAGAGCCCACGGCAGATTCCCCCTGACCTTTCTGGGCACTATCCAAGGTGTTCAAAACAGACTAGGCAGCCTGCAAAGCAAAGTCCAGACTCACTCCTCTCTCTTTCGTGTGGCCTTCTGTCCATCCATTGACTGTCCACCAACCCCTCCCGTGAGCACTCAGAGGAAGGTGCTTAGCCATGGGAAGATGGCTTGTGGGTGCAGATCTCTTGTGTGTGTGTGTGTGTGTATGTGTGTGTGTGTGTGTGTGTGTGTGTGTGTGTGTGTGTGTGTGTGTGTGTGTGTGTGTGTGTGTCCTGCCTCTTCCCACCTTTAATAGAGCTGTCCTCAAGGGTGCCAACCAAGCCAGCTGCTGTTCGGGGACTCTCTTTTGCCACCGCAGTAAGCTTGGAAGATCAAACGGTGGTTCGGAAAGGCTGGGAATGGGTGGTTTTTCTCACTGCGCTGCAAGATAGCTAATCTGGAATGAGCATCTCAGAGGAAATCTGCCTCCCTTTTCAAAGGGATGTTTTGAAGACTGGGCGAAAAGAGAGACTTTCCCTCCTGCCCTTCGAGGTGTAACCAAGAAACATCCTATTCAGTGGCGGCATTTATCTCCGGCAACAATCAGCTTAAATGTGGCCTATTATGCAGTCACTTGCTGCCATACATTAAGAGACTCCGTTGCTGCTGCTGCTGCTGCTTCCAAGGTGCAGCCGAGGGTGGATAACGGGCCAGTAATTGCTTGTCTTTTCAAAGGAAAACAAGCCAAGCCATGAGCAGCCGATGCCCGCCTTCACCCACTTGGAGGCAGGCAAGGCAGGGTAGATCCGGAGTCTCCTGGTTGACCTCCCAGCCTCCAGACACGGTGGGGCACAGTCCAGGCGAAAGCCACTGGTAAGCTTTCCCTTCCCTGTCCAGAGGGTCTGCATCAAACCTGGGTGCCTGTGAAGCAGGCTAAACCCGGATCTCAACATCCCAGTCTGGAGTCTGGAGCTGAAAGGAGAGCAAGGAGTTACTGACACACACACACACCCCCGCCCCGACTCCCTCCTGCCTCCCTCCCTTGCTCTCCCCAGAAGGAAACCACCAGGATGGGAAGATGAGGAAGGAGCACTTGGGGCTGTCATTCAGTTTCCAAATAAATACACTGGGGGTGCCCAAACTATGACCCATGGGTCGGATCCACCCCACCCCCCCCGATGCCAATTCATCCCACTCGCACCTCCCTCATTGCTCCTGGAAGCAGAAGTAAAATGTGCTCTACTTCTGGGAGTGACGAGGGTAGGATGAATTGGCATTGGGGGCCAGATCTGGCCCATGGGCCACAGTTTGGGCACCCCTGTTTAAGCAGAGAAAATGGCAACTTAAAATCTATTCCGTCCTGTTGCAAAACAGATTGCAAGGTGCGTTTGACTTCCACTTTCGGTGGGAGGAAACACATGACTGGCCCTCTGAACCACATGACTGGCCCACGGCCTGAAAAGTTTGGGTACCCCTGAATTACAGGGACATCCATCGGCCCGTTCCTTTGCCACGTACATATGCACGTGCCATCTGCCCCCATGGGATCCAGCTGGGATCCTGAACTTGCTTGTGGAAATGCCCTCCTCAAGCTCACGTGGTCAGAAGACGTGTCTTCTCCTCCTGAGGCCACCCACCAAGCCACGTCTCCTGGGGCTCCTGGGGCCTCAAAGGCCACCTGAAAGTCTCCTGCACAGCCGAAGTCATTACTCTGGAGTACAAACGAGAGGAGATTAATTCCTAGCCTGGAAATGACTTCATGACACATAATCATCCTGGTGCCTTCCCTGGTCCTGAAGTCTATTAATTTAGGATGCTGCGCGGCTACAGCTGAATTCACGGCCTTGAAGGAGGTCTTGCTTCTTTGGCCGGCAGATGGAGACCCGTGTGGCATTTATGGCAGCAAAGACTCCGTTCTCACGAGAGGGGTTAAAAAAATGGCCCATGCCACATGGAGTAATCAGAAAGCACAGCAAAATGAAACACTAAAACCACCCAATAAAGTGTTAGAGCTCCATCACCATAACTAATGAAAATATATGGCTGACTCATAAAAACCTCTCGGAACAGGTCTTTGTGCAACAACCGCTCTTTTATGAACACATTAAATGACAGTAATTGATGGACATGGCAAACATCCTTTCTCCCCCCCCCCCACCCTTCCAAGAGGCAGCATGAAGGACGGAATGGGAGGCTTGTGGGAAGGATTACTGGAAGCAACTGGAGGAACTCGGGTGGGTGGTGGGTGGGTGGATGTCTCAAAACCAGTATGCATCCTGACTTTATTGGATTCCTAACATACCACAAACAAGGGATTCTCAACCCGTAGCACATGGGCCAGATGCAGCCCATGGTGCCATTTCATGTGGCCTACCACCACATCCAGAAGTGCCATGTAGTGGAGGAAGGGCAAAATGGCTGTCGGGTCCCCGAAGCTGTCTGAGGGAGCGTGACCTGGCCCGCAGCTTAAAAAAGTCGAGAACTCCTGCCATAAACAGATGCGCTTTGTAATCCTGCCATACCCTTCATGACTTCCACATGACCATGGAAACATCTGCAGGCACAGACAATGCTGGCTCTTTGGCTGTAAACAGACTCCCTAGAGTTGGACACAACTGGCTTTCGAGCAGGGGAGACCTTGACCTTAACCCCAGGACCACCCCAAAGTTTCACAGCGTCTTCCTGGGCCTTACAGCTCTTGACAGGTTTAAAGAATTCCTCACAATCTGCTCCTCAGGTGGGCCGGTCATGTGGTTCTACGCACATATTGTGCATATTCTTATGCATATTCTCACATTTTCGTCGAGTTCTTGCGCATTTCCAGTGTGTTTTTGCTGAGTTCTCGCATGAAAACATGTGTTTTTGCAACATTTTCTGTGTGTTTTTGGTGCTTCTGCAACTTGCAAGGGCAGTGGCGGGAATGAGGGAAGAGGGCCACATGAAATGGCACCATGGGCTGCATGTGGCCCACAAGCTGTAGGTTGTGAAAGTCTGGTCTATTCTGTACCTCAAGTGTCGGCTTTCCTTTCCTTTGTATGATCCTTCAGCTTTATTTTCGTTTGAGCTTCCAGGAGGAAAGAGACGTTTTCCACCCCGCACAACTGTTGCCTTCTGGTTGTTGATTATCACCCACCCACACGCATACCCTGACCTAACCTAGACCTTGGGATTCTTTTCTCAACCTTGGTCCCTGGTTTTCTAGCTGAGCATCTCTTAAATGGGGGGGGGGGGGGGGGGGCGCGACGGGGACTGTGTAACCCTAAAGCCTGGTGGAGAGAATGGGGATCTGCTTGTCTTTCTCCAGGGGTGCCCAAACTACGGCCCATGGGCTGAATCTGGCCCCTGATGCCAATTCATCTGGCCCACATGCCTTCATCACTCCTGGAAGTGACAAGGGTGGCATGGGCCAGATGAATTGGTTTTGGGGGCCAGATCTGGCCCATGGGCCATAGTTTGGGCACCCCTGGTTTAAGCACAGAAAACGGCAGCTTAAAATCTATCTCATCTGGTTGCAAAACAGACAGTCACATAGATAGATAGATAGATAGATAGATAGATAGATAGATAGATAGATAGATAGATAGATAGATAGATCTTTATTGTCATTGTCTTGCACAGAACAATGAGATTGCAAGGTGCGTTGGGAGGAACCACACGACCGGCCCACGGCCAAAAAAGTTTGGGCACTCTTAACTTTCTCCTTCCATTCCCCCAATTTCCTCTCCTTTGAGGGCTTTCCTCTTTTGCAGAAAAACCAAGCCCGTGCAAGAATTCTCTTGTCATTTTCTGCTTATACACAAATACATATAAGTTGTGTAAAGTTCACAGAAGGTTTTTGTCCCTGTGCTTCCTTGTGGCTGTGCAGGGAGTCCTGCGACGTTACCCTGAAAACTCTGAGGTCAGCCAAGGAACGCTGTGCATGGACCGAGCAGAGAAGAACAGACCCCCGGAGTTGTCCAACAAGTGCCAAATCATTGCCTGAATCAACTCCACACACACACACACACACACACACACACACACACACACACACACACACACACACACACACACACACACACACACACACACACACACACACACACACACATACATACCCTGCTCCAATCCCCTTTGGTGTGGACTGGCTTTTGAGGTTGATTTTGGACCCATTTCTCCACCCGCCTCCCTTGAATTGTGGACAAAACAACCAGAGACCAAGTCTGTCTCGCCTGATGGCTATGAGCAATAAAAGGACCTTTCCAGATCAAATGCTCCTTTCGAAATCCCTGGATCAAACCCACTCTCCACAAAAGGCAGAAGCCAGAGACCCAGTTCTCTAAGGGGGTGGTGGGGGTGCAGTGCGCTGATTAGACTGTGCATAAACAAATTAGCTTGGCCTGCTTCATAAGGGTGGGGGGAGAGATATGATGGCTGTAGCCACCCTGGCTCCACAGATCCATAATTGACAAGATGAAGAGGCCATCCTCCGTGTCGGGAAGAAATCTCCCTCCTCTCTGGACCTCCCGTGCTCCGAAGCAGCTCCTCATGCAATTGCATGAGCCTGAAATCTTGCCTCTCCCTGGGAAATCTTGCTGTAACTTGGGGTGGGGGAGAAGGAAGGCCATCTCTCCCGGTGGCACGAAGGTCAACAAGTGTGTCGTCCACAAACGCCCCTTCTTCCACATTCACGGGCTGTTGAGTCTACAGATGGGCAGCATCTTTGTCAGTGATCAAGTGTCAGTGCATGAAAGGTACAAGCCATGGTTCCCTGGGCCAGCCAGAATTGGAAGGTGTGTGTGTGTCAGTTGGATCTCTTTTGAGCTCTACATCAGGCTAAAACGACCAAGGATAAAATCAGGGGTCCCCAACCTTTTTATGCCATGGGCCTGACCATGCCCCCTGGAAAGCTGAGTGTGCCAGACCAAACCCCCAGAAGCAGAAGTGGGCGCATTTATGGCTGTTGTAAATGTGGCTACATCCACATTTACAAGTCACAGGCATATTTGCACATGTGCAGGTGCATTTTATGGCTGATGTGAATGTGCCCACGTCCACTTTTGGATGTGGCGGCAGTGTAGGCCACATGAAATGATGCTGCACACAGGGCCCAGCCCCTGTGCCATAGGTTGGGAACCTCTGGGTAAAATAATGGGGTAGGAGGAAGAGGCAAAGAAGTCCAAACATAGGGTTTTGGCTATGGGAGGATAAGGTGGTCTCTGCATTAATCTCTCTGACTTTTCAGCCCTGGGACTTTTACTGCCCCCTCCATGGCTTGAAACATCTTAGACACAGATTTGGAGCACCATGTCAGTCTTAACTGAGGTTGCATCAGAACTGATGCTCTGAAAACTGCCCTCCCCCACAAGACCTTTATTTGTTAGAAGGAGGAGAAGAAGATGAAGATGAAGAAGTAGTCGTCATAGTCGCCGTTGTCTTTGTCTTTCCAGGAAGAGAACTTTAGTTAGCTGGCTGGGAATGGTTCTGGCTTTCCTAGTTTGCTTCAACCAAGAGCTGTTGAACGGAAGCCTTATTGAGTTGGTTCCTCCTCTGTTGGACACAAGAGTTGAGATGCACCTCCTTGCAGTGCAAAGCGGAAAGGGGGCAACTCTCTGGTTTTGTGACCCACAGAGGCGGAGGCAGCTGGCGTGGCAGAGCCTCTGTCTGTCTGTTGGGATTTGGCTCTGCTGCTCATTCGAGGCTGACAAGCATTTTGGTCACACTTTCTGCTCGGCAGCCAAGGGCTTCTTGGGCTGGTCCCTGGGGGAACCTGGCCCCCCTCTCACTTCTGCACAGGGCAGGCTCCGCATGGGACGGGACGGAGGCACTGAGGATCTGCTCTCTTGGTTGGACGGAGGAGGAATGAGTGAGTGAGTGAGATTTGCCAGGTCAAACTTTGCATCTGGAGCAGTGGCGCCTGCTCTCACGTTCCTCCTTGCCCTGGAGGTGCAGACAGAAAAAGCTGGAGGAGCGGACATCGCCCAGAATCACCATCAAGGCTGCCTCTTGGGCAATCTTATCCCAGTCCAAAAATAGCTACCCATGAGATGGAGCTGCCAAGGAGATGGGATGTGCACTGAGCTGGCCCAGCAGCCGAGGCGATGCCAACCAGAGGGAAACCAGCGGCAGAACAGATGTGGACAGACCAGCTCACCAGAGGGTCACCAGAGGTCTCAGGGAGTGGTGAAGCCTCTTAGGCTTTCCATTTTCCTGGCAAAGACATGCCAGGGCGGCTGAACGGGAAGACCATGTGGGCATTGGGTGGGAGTGTTGTGCAAACCTGTGGGGTTATTTCTGCTGTGGGGTGTAACCTCCCACTTTGCCCATCTTGTAAACCGTGAGCCATGAATGTCCCTGGCCATTTGTAGGGAAGCTTCCTTGGCCATCACAGGCTGCCAGCACAGAGAAGGGCAATGGATGAATTATGACCCACAGGGAACTCACAAAGCTAAAGGGACTTGGCTCTCCCTTGTGATAGATGGGACATAATTGCCTTTGTAAACACCTTCATTATAAAGGAATCGTTTGGTGTTCCTTGATGGGCAAGTGGAGTGCATTCCGTTCTCTTGGCAGCCCCAAGCCAAGAGCTGGAAGGAAAGATCCGCCCAAGAGGACAAAAGATGAAGGCCAGGAAGCCACCTTGGCACATGGCTCAGGCTTCTGGTCACACGAGGCCACCTCCATCTCAGTGCCCGGGAGATTTCCCTAAGACAGGAGTGCCCACACCTTTTGGGCTGGGGGCCGGTCACGTGGTTCCTCCCACCGGAAAACGCGCCTTGCAATCTGTTTTGCAACAGGATGAGATAGAGTTTAGGCTGCCATTTTCTCTGCTTAAACCAGGGGTGCCCAAACTATGGCCCGCCAGCCAGATCTGGCCCCCAACACCAATTCATCCAGCCCACGTCGCCATTGTCACTCCTGGAAGCAGAAATAAAACGTGCACATACAGGCACGTTTTACTTCCACTTCCGGGAGCGATGAGGGCAGTGTGGGACAGGTGGATTGGCGTTGGGGGCTGAATCTGGCCCACAGGCCATAGTTTGGGCATCTCTGCTCTAAGACACCTTCATTCATTGGGGGGAGAAAGGAAAATGAAATTCTGACCGCCATACCCTTCCGATGGAAAAGCCACCCCACCCTATTTTAAAAGAGCTATTCTTGGTGTGGAAAAGGTGCAGAAAAGGAGAATATTTGCAAGAGACTGGATCCACTTACACACACACACACGCACACGCACGCACACACAGAGAGATTACAATCAATGGGTGTTTGTTCAGTGGATAGAATGACAGCTCATTTTTCTGGAGACGTTGGGCTTCATAATTGCTTGTCCAGGAAGAAATTTGAGAAGAAAGAAGGGGCCGGTTTTGAGGAGCGTCAAACTGCTGCATTCTAATTGCAACATCTGTCACTGTTGGTAGATATGCCTCTATTTTCGCGTATTGATTGCCCTTTTCCTACACTCTCCATTCCATGACAAAACCAGGCGCACACAGTCCAGGTACCAGCAGCTCATTTCTAATGTTTCTATGGCTTGAAGCCTTGGAGAAGGGAAGGTCTTTCTGCCTAAAGAAGGCCTTCCTCAGAGACCAAGACCCACCTTGCCCAGTCAATGGAAGTCCCGATAGATGGCTTATGGAGGTAATAATACTAATTTCATGTCAGAAATTATTCTGGGTTGGAAACCAGAGGAACTCCACACAGGGGATGCCCAAATGAGGCTCCTTTCATGTCCCCAAGAACTGGGACAGATATGGGCACTCAATCCATCATGCAGTACCCGGGTCTTGAACTGCCGACTTGTCAGCCTTCCAGCTCATGAGGTGAGCTTCTTAACCATTGAGCCACCGCAGGCACCACTTATGGAGGTGAAAGCAGGATAGAGAGGAAAGCAGACAGGTGTGTGTGTGTGTGTGTGGGAGAGAGGAAACCTTGGTCCTTTCCCCCAAAGGAAACCGACACCTTTTCTTTCACAATTTCAAGCTGATCCAGCCATGCAATATTTGCACAGTCCAATTAAATAGCAAAAGAAAAGAAAAGCATTACAAGTCACGTTTGGCTGCATTACAGGCTCATTGCTTTGCAAATGCCAGTTGTTCTACTGCCACATGCACAACTCGTTCTCAAAGGTGTCGGATGACTCTGGCAGAGGAAAGGGAGCTGAGCGTGCCTTCAAATGGGATTTGTTGCACAGAAAGCCACCACGATGGCACAACCCAAACCCTCCTTGGCATGTTGGACTGCAAGCAAGGGCCACAAAGAGCTGCTCTTGAATGCGCTACGGACCACACCTGAGATGCAGGTATGTGCTGCACATTCCTCTGGGTGGCTCTGATGCAGTGAATGGGCTCTGGCTTTAAGGGCTTGAGTTTCAGGGAGCTCTCCGCGGTCCTGAACCCTCTCAGCCAAACAGGACCAGCCCTTCCGATGAATGGCTCTCTTTCCAGTCGACAGTGGAACCTGGGCAAAGATTCGACACACTGAAACTGCTGGTCTCCGCTGGCACTGCTACGGATGGCCTCTATCCCGGAGACAGAAGTTGCATCCTAGAAGGATCTTCTCATGTCTGCCCACTTGGGTGTAAGTCCTTTGCAGCGGCGTGGCATTTATGGCACTCTTCACTTAGAGCTTAAAGGACTGTGGTGGCTTAGAGGCGAAGATGCTGCGCTTGACGACTAGAAGGTTCAAGACCTGAGAGCTGCATGATGGAGTGAGCGCCCGACGTCTGTCCCAGTCCTGCCACCTTAGCAGTGCGAGAGCAAGAGAATTGCAAGTAGATAAATAGGGTCCACTTTGGCGAGAAAGGTAACAGCATCCCATGTGCTTTGGCATCTAGCCATGCCTGCCACATGCCCACCGAAACATCTTCAGACAGTGCTGACTCTCTGGCTGTAGGTGAGCACTGAACCCTAAAGTCGAACATGCCTGGCTTTCGAGCAAGGCCTGCTGGCAAATGGGCAAGGGTTGGAAGTGGGAACTGGTTCACTGTTAGCTTCTCCTCCTCCACCTCAAAGCTGTGGGCTGCTCTTTAAAGTAGGAGTTTTCAACCTTTTATAAGCTGGGGGCCATTGGGTCGTGCTCCCTCAGACAGTTTTGGGGGCTGGACGGCCATTTTGCCCTTTACCACATGGCACTTCCTGGCATTGTGGAGGTGGTGGGTGGGCCACATGAAATGGTCCCACAGGCCACAGGTAGAGAAGCCCTGCTTTAAAGGTTGGACTGGCCTCCTGGGGCTACTCTGCCCTACTCAGTCTCAGGCCTCCTCCTCCTCCTCCTCTTAGGGAAGTGATGGTGAACCTTGGCACTCCAGGTGTTCTTGGACTTCAATTCAAGAAGCTCAAGTCTCTGTGAATCCACACAAATGGGTTTACTGTGCGTGAGAAGAATATAGATGGAAGGTATACTCTGTATTCTTCTTGTGTGTTCTTGGACTTCAATTCCCAGAAGCTTCAATCTGTGTGAATCCACATGAATGGGTTTACTATGCATGTTCTTGGACTTCAATTCCCAGAAGCCCAAGTCTCTGTGAATCCACATGAATGGGTTTACTGTGCGTGAGAAGAATATAGATAGAAGGTATACTCTGTATTCTTCTTGCGTGTTCTTGGACTTCAATTCCCAGAAGACTAAATCTGTGTGAATGCACATGAATGGGTTTACTATGTGTGTCCTTGGACTTCAATTCCCAGAAGCCCAAGTCTCTGTGAATCCACATGAATGGGTTTACTGTGCGTGAGAAGAATATAGATGGAAGGTATACTCTGTATTCTTCTTGCGTATCCTTGGACTTCAATTCCCAGAAGCCCAAGTCTTTGTGAATCCACACGAATGGGTTTACTGTGCATGTTGTTGGACTTCAGTTGCCAGAAGCCCAAGTCTCTGTGAATCCACATGAATAGGTTTACTGCACGTACAGTGTTGCCTCTGGGAATTGAAGTTCAAGAACACACCTGGCACACCAAGGTTCGCTATCACTGTCCTAGGGCATCCTTTTTCCACTTCAGTATTTCTTTCCTTCTCAAAAAACCACCCAGTATTTTTACTCTGCTTCCTGCAGCGGCTTCCCTGGGAAGATGAACGGTGAATTTCCCCGGAGAGAAAGTACCGCTCCGCTCCATGGCCGAACACCCCATGGAGCTGCTCAGGTTGGGGGCCTTGGCTTAGACCTGGGAGCTGAAAGAGGGCCAAAGGCTCGGAAATCCAAACCTGTGCTTTCTGCACCGGGAGGGGAGGAAATCTGTGTTTCTAGAAAAAGAAACCTACCTCGGAAGACTGCAAAAATTGACACTTGGTGTGTGTGTGTGTGTGTGTGCGTGTGTGTGTCTGCGATCGGTTAGTTGTACTTTTGAGCCAAGGCTGAGGGCCTCCCGTGGCTCTTGTTTCTTTGGATCTCTCTCTCCCTTCCTCTGGATCCTTCTTGATGTGAAGGAAGCTCTCGGGGAGAAGATTTAACTCCAGGTCTTCTCTGGGGCATTCATTGACGCTCAGGCAGGCAGGAGAAAGTTGTGGCTTCCCCTCCATCTCTTTGCCCTGGAGTTCAAGGAAGCCTCTCCCCCAACCTGAAGATTTGTCATCATCCTTTTCTTCTTCTACAACAGGGGTTCCCAACCTTTTCAAGCCGGGGGCCGGATCACGTTCTCTCAGTCAGCTTTGAGGGACGGATGACCATTTAGCCCTGCCTGCATGATGGGGGTGGCCATTTTGTCCCAACAGCTCCAAAGGGGTGGTCATTTTGTTTCTCAAATGCCCTTGGAGGAGTTGGGGGGCAGGTGAAATGACACTATGGGCCTGATCCGGCCCATGGGCCTTAGGTTGGGAACCCCTGTTCTTCAACATGTGTTCAATGGGACTTCCATTTTGTCAGACTGAATGAGAGTCGGAAGCAAGAACAGCTTCCTTTCCTTCCCCTTCCCCTTCCCCTTCCCCTTTCCCTTCCTTCCTTCCTTCCTTGGGAAAGGAGGCCAGAAAGTCTCCTTTCACCTCCCAGCCATGAGATTCTGGAGGGGGAGAAAAGCAGTCAACTAATCCCAGTCACTTTGTTTTGAATCCGGCTGTGACTCACTGACCTTCACAAGACTCTCTGCCGGAGAGTGTTTGTTGAAAACACGTTGCACAGATTTTTCCACTCTCATTGATGCCTCCACCATCCTCGGAGGAATCGCAGCACAACCACACGAGGCGTCTCAGAAAGCGATCCTTCGCGAAAGCCTGCGTGGGTGGACATGAGCTGGCTGGGCCATGGATTTCCACCCGAGTGGCAAGAGGGGACTTGGGTGGTGCTTCAACCGGCCTTTCATGCTCCCTCCCCAAAGAAGAGCCATTGGTCCCCCGTTCCCGCCAATGGAAGGTTTTTCTCTTCCCGACAGTCTGTCGAAGCTAGAGTTGTCCAGGACCCGTCATGTTCTGTACTGTACATTTTCTCTTGCAAAACCAGCATCGTCTGGATCCACCCTTGCAGACTAGATGTTTCTGATGGACAAAAGCTTTTATGATTTGGGGGACGGGGAAGGCACACTTCATGAAGGCTTCTGCCAAATGAAATGTGTCAGCCTTTAGGGCAGGGGTTCCCAACCTTTTCCAGCCAGGGGCCGGGTCACGTCCTCTCAGTCAGCTTTGAGGGACTGATGACCATTTAGCCCTGCCTGCACAATGGGGGTGGCCATTTTGTCCCAACAGCTTCAAAGGGGGGTGGGGGTGGGGGTGGAGGTGGCCATTTTGTTTCTTGAATGCCCTTGGAGTGGTGGTGGGCTACATGAAATGGCACTGTGGGCCGGATCCAGCCCACGGGCCTTGGGATGGGAACCCCTGATTTAGGGCTTTGGTCTATTTCTTGCAACAGATTAAAGCCTGCTATGGCTGGACTAATCTTTTCTCTGTCACTTTTAGGAGAGTATTGCACTAATTGGTACCACTGTGTCAGGGAATGTAGTGGCTTAGTGTTTTAAGACACTGAACTTGAGGACTGGAAAGTCAGCAGGTCAGCAGTTCGAGACCAGACTGCTGCATGACAGAGTGAGTTCACTACGTCTGTCCCAGCTCCTGCCAACTTAGCAGTTCGAAAGCAAGAAATTGCACGTAGATAAATCGGGAAAAGTAACAGTGTTCCGTGTACTTCGGTGTCTAGTCATGCCTGCCACGCGGCCATGGAAACAACTGCAGATGCAGGCAGTGCTGGTTCTTTGGCTGGAAACAGAGATGAGCACTGAACCCTAGAGTCGGACACGACCGGGCAGCCTTTATCTTCACCACGGTGTCAATTATTATTATTTTTGCTAATGTTTCAAATCTTCTTGTTCTTTTCTTTTAATAGAAAATATATCAAAATATATCAAACAGTTTCAGAACTGGCTATGCCTCGATCCAATCCATTTGGTCAAAGAGGGAGTGACTTTGCATCCTCAAACAGCAAAAGCACACCAGAAAAAACATGCGCAGGAAGGGGGGGGGGGGGAAGGAGGAGAGGAAAGGAAAAGGAGACTGAAACAGACTGTGATAATCCGCTGGAGTTAATAGCCTTGCAAAGCCCAATCCACTATCTCCTCTGCTTGAAATAAACGGTGTCCCTGATCAGAATAAAATCAGGTATTTAGTGGCATTAAAGGACTTCTAAATAGCCCGTTTATAATGGAGTGGAGAAGTATTTACCACCCGGTTGCTTGAGCCATAAGATGCTTTTGGAGAAGAGATTTGCTTACCTTTAAAAAAATTTTTTTTGGGGGTGGGAGAAGAGACTCCTGGGAGATTGCAGTACTTAAAATTGTGTTGTATTAGAAGTTAGGGTAATCATCTGAATGTAAGTGTGTCTTCCCTGCCTGGCAATGATGCTTAATGATAAGCGCTGTGTGATGCAGGGAGGGCAACGGCTCTGTCAAGGATGCTCCAGGTGGGCACTGGAGCCAGAACCTGAGATGCCAGGGCTTCACCTGCACCCTCCTTCCTCCTCTGGAGGACACCCTCCGTCCGGCCACTGGCATCCAGTGGAGCCCAAAGGCCCTGACCTTCCCTTCCCTGTGGGCGAGGCAGCCCAGTGGTCAGTCCTGTACAGAGAGAGGCTGGTACTCTCGCCTTGCTCTGGGCCAACAGTTCCCAACCTTTCCAAGTCATCTGGGTCATGCTCTCGCAGTCAGCTTTGAGGGCCGGATGACCATTTTGCCCTGCCTGCACGAGGGGCCCGGCCATTTTATCCCAACAGATTCATTTTATTTCTCAAATGCCCTTGGAGGGGGTGGGGGCCACATGAAATGGTGCACTGCTGTGGGCCAGATCTGGCCCGTGGGCATTAGGTTGGGAAGCCCTGCTCTAGATTGAGGGCATCCTGGCAGCACCCCAAATGGGCTGGCATGAAGGAAGGCTCTCTGGGGCTGGCCATGGGGAGGCAAAGCCAAGACACGGAGCCGGGCAGTCCTGGGCTTTCTGGAGGGGCTCAAGGGTCAGAGGATGGTAACAAAAGCAACCCTGTGAAATCAGATGGGGCAGATCTATGGGGCTCTATAAGGGACAGGTGGCTTACCTGTAACTGTTCTTGTTCTTTGATGGTCACCTGTGAATCCACACAAATCCACACGAACCCACATGAATCCATTCATGTGGATTCACAGAGACCACGAAGAAGAAGAAGTTGATAGAGCGCAGGGGCAGAAATAGACAGCGTAGATAGTCCATAATTGGAACATTGATATATTTAACAAGGAAATAGTAATTACCCGTCTATAACCACCCCCGTCTCCATAGCCGTTTAGTGCAGTCTCTGGGCAACTCACACGTTAATTAGCATTTTGCCCCCAACATGCTGGAGACTCATTTAACTGACCTCAGAAGGACGGAAGAGCCTGAGTCAACCTCGTCCCCATCAGGATCAAACTCACAACCTTTTGGCTGCATGTCAGCAGGTTAACCCCTGCGCCACCAGGACTCTTTCTGGTGCATTTCAACTGTGTTTAATACCACTGTTCCTTTTAGTCTGGTCGACCACATTTTTTAGGTCATAGTTTACCATGTTCTGCAGCTGCGCTGTGAACCTACCTTAGTCCCAGCTTTGAAGGGAGACGGGGATATAAATGAAATAAATAATTAAACCTTGAATGAAACCCTTTAAACTATGGCCTAGAAAATCATAGAAGGAGCTGAGGCCAAACAGACTGCAGAAACAAACGGTCATTTCGACACTAACAAAATAAACCAGTAATGTGAGGAATTTTTTCTAAAACCTACAATTATATTCTATTGAGCGCATGGGATTTATTGGGCCCACACAGAGTCTTCCTTAAAGCAGGCATACTTAAATTTAATTCTTACTAAAGCAAACAACAGCAGAAGCAATAAATGGGATGTTAAGATTATCTCAGGGATAAACCCATAAATCTCAGGGTTTCGAAGGCATCATGTGTACATTTTGTCTCTCTTTGGTGGGTGACTCCAGGGGTTGTGGAGGGAGGGGACCATTTTTCGGGTGTCTTTGGGGGCCACAGAGATTGCTTAGAATGCGACATCGTTAAAAGAGAAATGTTCAAGGTTATCTTGTAGAGCAGGGGTGCCCAAACTATGGCTGGAAGGCCGGATCTGGCCCTCAATGTCAATTTATCAGGCCCACAAATCCCTTGTCACTCCCGGAAGTAAAATGTGCCCATACGGGCATGTTTTGCTTCCGGGAGTGACAAGGGCTGTGTGGGCCAGATGAATTGGCATCAAAGGCCAGATCTGGCCCACCAGCTGGAGTGACCAGCCCCCTGAACCGCATGACCATTTTGGGCACCCCCTGTTGTAGAGAGAAGATGTGCATGAAGAATGCAGGAACAGCCGTCTACCTATTTAAAGAGCGAGTTAATGCTTTGGGATGCTTCCAGAAGGATTCGGGTTTGGGTCAAGGGTCAGTGGAGTTCTGATGGGACCAGACACCCCCCCCCCCCCCGCATAAAAAGCCCATCTTGGAACACCAAGTGCACCATAGGCTGGGCTTTTCTCACCTGCGGCGACAGGTCCTTCAAAGCTGTCAGATGGCCAAAGCGATCCTATGCTCCAGATGTTTCTGAGAAAGAGTTTGTGGGTCCAGTGTGTCTTCCCACCCCCACCCCCACCCCCTAAGGCCTTGGGAGAAAAGATGGGAAAAGTGCAAAGGCTGTGCAAACTGACCGATGGGCACACAGGGGTTAAACTGGCTGTGCTGACCATATCCCTGTTCAGAGAGAGAGAGCTGGTCAACTCACAGCCTCAGACACACACCTCTGCATCACTAGACTGGCAGAAGAGAGCATCAGCACATGAAGCAAGTGAGCCTGGATCTGTATGGGAGAAGAGCAGTGGCCCAGCCGGCTGTGTTTCTCCTTTCTAGATCTACAGATAGATTGGTATTCTTAGGCTTCCTCCATTCCTCCCACTCTGTTCGCTCCAGTGCATGGGCTGAACACTTTGTATGTGGATTTCATACCAAAACTAGGAAAGGATACTTGCTTTGCAAGGTGTTTTTCTGCTTGGGAAACCTAACATCAAGCCCGAAGAAAGGTTGGGAGTGAGACTTCCTACCCACCCACCCACAGAGAGAGGGGGTCAGTCGGTTGGTTCTGCCTTCAGAGTTTGGACAGCTGACTTACAGGCTGGCTAAGCATTGGCCTCCCAGTGGGAAACAACCTTTCTCTCACAGTCTCACAAAGGCAACTCTCCGCCATTGGTATCAAAAGGTGTCAAGGCTGGTGCAAATGCTGTGTGATCAGCCAAGATTTATCTGCGTCAAAGTCCGGCCTCACTGTTACCCAGGGAATCGGCAGTCCGGCTCCTTATCACTTTCTCACAGGTCTCTGCATTTTCTCTCGGGCTGCCTTTCGTCTTGCACATGGATCCTGCCTTCTCTTGGGCCTCGGGCGGTACCTTAAAGCACGGGGGAGATGCACCTTGCCTGGGCCATAGCCCCACAGGTCAAGCTGGGGCAGGGAAGGCTTACAAAACACAAACACACACACCCCTTTTCAGATGCACTTGTTAAAGCCTTGAGCGCATCAAAGCAGGCTCCTCTTTAAGGAGCGCCAGGATGTGTTGCTGCTGTTTGTGCTGCTCGTGGAAACAGGAATAAGCTGCCAGCTATTGTCATGAGCAAATTTGCTCTGAAGCAAAGCCTAGCTTAGCCAAAGATTTCTGTGGGTGCTACTAGGGCTGAGAGTAGGCCGAGTGGAAGGACTGGCAGAGCTGTGGACGGGGAGCATTTGGATTAAAGCTCTTCAACCTTCTTCCTTGTGCCTGCGCAGGGCTTGCCTTCCATGGTGGAGAATGGAGCCTTTCTCTACATAAAAACCATCTCGTCTCTTTTTGGCATTAGTTCCTTGTCATATACCTTTCCCTTTGCCACTAGCAATAGATGTGTGTGTGTGTGTGTGTGTGTGTGTGTGTGTGTGTGTGTGTGTGTGTGTGTGTGTGTGTGTGTGTGTGTGTGTGGTCTCCCTAAAGTGCTAAAGATGACTTTGTATTCCTGGGCCTGACACAGTTAAAGCGGCGAACAATAACACAATACAGAGGTCTGAAAACACAGTTGCCGAGTCCACAAATAAGTACACAAGAGAAATTGGAGACTTCGGGGGGGGGGGGAGGGGTGGTTTCCTTAAGTATTGGGGGGGGGGAATGAAATATCATGCTCCTTCCTTTATCCCGCTATGGTAATGGAGTAGACCATACAGCCAGCGACTCAATGCCGAGTGTCAGGCAGCGGTTAACTAACCTGACCCCCTAAAGGGGCCAACGGTTACGGGCGGATGAGCCCCTTGAGGTGGGCTGATGGTCCCCCTCACTGGAGGAAATGCCACTGGAAACCAGCATGTTGAGCCCAACAGCAAAATGAGCGGAGGAGGAACTCTGATTCCCAACGGTCATGGCGGCGGAAGAGGCCATGCTCGATGGGCTGGCTGTGAAGGCGCACCTTGTCCATATCCTCAAGGCTGTGCCAGTCCATTGCAGTCCTGGTGTTGAATCCTGCATGTCTCCTTTCCTATGTGCCGCAGGAGATGGCTCCGCGATCCTAGTGTGTGGGTCACTTCATGGCATGCTGGGACCCACCTTCAACAAAGTCACACCAGTGGCATTTCCCCCATTTCATGGGAAAAATCTTGGCTATGAGTTGCAGTCGATGATACTCTTCCTACCTTTTAAAAGCCAGACCCATGCCTCGGTTTCCTTGTTGTGAGCTTGACATCGTAGGTTTACTTTAAAGGCGCTATTCTTCAGACGGACGGTCTCGTAAAGGGACTGAAGCACCCTATAAATGTTAATCAAATGCCTATTCTAATGTAATCAAATGGCAACTTTTCAAAATGATGCTGACACTGCCTTCTCCAAAGGTATTTCTTTCCAGCTGGGAAGATCAGACGCCCTGTGGTGCGTTTTCATGAAGTCCTTTTGAAGAAGAAGAAGAAGAAGAAGAAGAAGAAGAAAAGGGAAGCAGGAATTATCGTTTCCTTTAGAACTGCACAGGCATCATCTTGGCAAAGAGATACGGTAACAAGCCTGCCTTTCTTCTCCCCCTAATTCCTGAGGAAGGAAGGGTTCTCTGGCCATGGAGGGGGTGGCAGCATGGGCGTTGGGGAAGCCCTTTGTCTCTTTGAAGCCCTTCCTCACCCCGCCCATCCCCACATTATGAGACACAAAGTCACATCGAGTGTGAAAAGCGTAGCCATTGTTATTTCCTTATCACCCAAATGAGTTTGGATTCTGTGGCTTGGAGGCTTTTGGTACCAAGATGGACAAAGAGATGGGTGTCTTTCTACTAGCTTGGGGTGCACAAACTTTTCGGGCCATGGGCCTGTCACATGGTTCAGTGGGCCAGCCACATGGTTCCTCTCACCGGAAGCAGAAACGCACCTTGCAATCTACTTTGCAACAGGATAAGCTAGATTTCAAGCTGCCATTTTTTCTGCTTAAACCAGGGGTGCCCCAAACTATGTCCTGTGGTCCAGATCTACCCCCCGATGCCAATTCATCCGGCCCATGCTGCCCTCATTGCCCCTGGAAGCAGAAGTAAAACACGCGTGTATGAGGGAACCATGGCCTAGATGAGTTGGTGTTGGGGGCCAGATCTGGCCCACAGGACATAGTTTGGACATCCCTGTACTACCTCATTTTCAGGTTGTTGGGAAAGGGGAGATGTCAACCTTCAGGCCCCAGCTGAGAATGGGAACCAGAAGCCATGGCTGAGGTTATAGCTGAGGCATTGCCTTTTCAGGATGGAGCAATTGAGACGTTTACAACCTCACCTTCTCATAGCAGGGAGAGACGTGCGCCCCTTGCGCTACCCCAGCCCAGAAGCAGATGGTGCATCAAACATTGGCAGGGGTCGAGGAGAGAAAAAAAAGAGAAAAATGAAAGTGTGCATATATGCGCAGCCACTTTCCTCTTTGTGCTTGTTTGCAATAAATTTGCAACCCCTTTCAATCTATGAAACCAAGACTTCTCTGGGGAAAGGCCGATGGAAGTGGAATAGTAGGGAAGCATTGGAGAAGGT
The DNA here is from genome assembly GCA_035047345.1 of Bradypodion ventrale. Lineage (NCBI taxonomy): Eukaryota > Metazoa > Chordata > Lepidosauria > Squamata > Chamaeleonidae > Bradypodion > Bradypodion ventrale. The sequence continues at coordinate 1,057,460 of JAWDJE010000010.1, read as the reverse complement.
GGTGGAGGGGAGGGAGGGAGGGAGGCGGACAGGGGTGTGTTCATGTTGATCTGTGTACAAGCGCATAAGTGATTCATCCCATTGCTTGACAGCCATGCCCTTCTGCCTGACTTTGCAAGGAAAGGGGGTGGGGGTGGGGGGCTGAGGATATGTTTTTCCGGAGGCTCCTTTCAGGCGTTGCCACAGTGGAGCATGAAAGGCAGGGAGGTGCCTCCGAAGTGCCTCATTTCTCCTCCTGGGCTTGTCTGTTTCTCCTTCATCTGGGGGTGGGGGGGGCAGCCATGGTCCTGAAGAAGGAGAGCCCCCCTCCCTTTAGCTCACGGACCTTCCTTTTCCAGAATCTGGTAGCCTTTCCTACATGAATTGCCAGGAGCCAAGGTGTCTGTCCCAGTCTGGCCAGGTTCCCATGCAATGGACATAGAGTAGACCCTACTGCCAGTGACTCAATGGTGGTTAACTAACCTGACCCTCCTGAGGACTAACAGCTTTGGGTGCCGGAGTCCACAGGGAAGTGGGCGATGGTCCCCAAGTGGATTAAATGGCCCCGCTTGAATCTATCTTGATGGAGGGCATCAATTTCATCCACATTGGCCCGGGGCTGAAGAGGACATTGAGTGCCAAAGGGGCTCAGGACTAGAAAGTAACTGGTGGAACTGGATCAGTGATATGGGCATCATGCTGCAATGCAGAAGGCAAACAGAAGAAGGCCACTGCATTATATGGTTCCCAAGATAATCTTCATGGCTGATCGCCATGAGGAGAGCCAATATTTGGAATCAGATACGGCACAAGAGGAAGAAGAGAAGGAAGAAGAAGGGGAGGAGGAGGAAGAGAAACACACCTTGCCTTACCTGCAGTTTCCGCTTCCTGTCGGGATGGTCTCTCCTCTTCCAGAGGTGATGGAGGGACTATGGATCGGGGCCTCTTCTAAGAAATGCTTTGCCTTAACTGGAAAGCAGGGCAAGCCATAAGAGAGATAAAAGATTGAATAGAAGATATATTAGGCTATTACCCGGCCTTGCAGTCGGCAGGGATTTACAGCTTCTTATATTCCACATCAAAACTGATTTTCCTTCGCTGATGGGGGCCAGAGGCTCAGCTCATGAATCGGTTGCGCACCACTGTTTTTATGACCTAACCCTTTGAAGCTGGCCAGAATCCTTTTGTGTTACACTACCATCGAAGAGCAATCATGAAAGTGATAGCCAGCATTTGACCGTCCCATGCTCTCTAGTCCCCCAGGTGTGCAGTTGGGCACAGGGCTGGCTGTGCGAAGGGGTGCATGAACATCAACCACCCACCCAACCAACCAACCAACCAGGACATGGAGAAAGCTGTGCCATTGTGCAGGGGGCACATTGCAAACCTGAATGTGAGGAAATATCTCCATTGCACTGACTTGCTGGAGCTGCAACCCAGCTCACCCATCCCACTGGGCCAGGATTGGACCTCTCTGTGGTTCCTCCTGCCTGGCTGACCAGCAGGCAGCAGCCACTGCTTCATCTCAGGATGCTCAGGCGGTGAGGCTGGACCCTTGGCTGCCCTTGGCATTCCAGCAAAAGCCCTCCTTTGCCACCCATTGTGCCCCCTCCTTTTCCTGCCTGGCTCTGGTCTCCTTGCCCTTGCCTGGCCCCTGTGAAGCCCCGCCAAGCCCCACCTGGCCGAGACCTTCACTTAAGCACCATGAACTAATGGCGTGGCCTTTGGGTGGCCCTCTGTTTATACCAGCTCTTCTGCGATTGATTTTGGGGCTATGAAAAATGGTCCCTTCTTCCTGTGCGGCAGGGAATTTTAGAGATCTTGGGGTTTTCATTTTTAGAAAATCGATTTCTGTCTGCAGCCTTATTTATTCATCACCAGGATGAGTTGTAAAAAGCACAAGAGCACGGGGCGGGTGTGTGTGTGTGTGTGTGTGGGACATATCAAGATCCAGCAAGGCAACTGGACTGTATTGTGCCCTAGTCAACCATTCAATGGCCATGGGGTGGGTGGGGTGGTGGTGGGGTGGGAGAGAGAGAGAGAGAGAGAGGAACTGACCCTTTGCATTTAAACAGATGCAAGCAGCTCTTTGGGTGCCTGGATTACTAAAAAGCCCTTGCAAGCAAAGCAACTGGGCAGACTGGACCAAGCCGTCTATTGGGATGCAACAGAAGAGGCACAAATTAATGGTCATCAAAACGCAGGCAAGGACCATTCATTTGGGGCTTCCCTGGTAAGCCCCTGACTCAGACCACGGAGCCCTCCACGGGGCCAGATCCTGTCACTCCCAACCTGCCAGGTAAAAGGGGAGAGAAGGCATACCTGGCAGGAGGGGTTTGTGCAGGAGCCCCACCACCACCTGAGAGAAGTTTTATCATGCCCAAAAACACAGGCGCTGCCACCCTCTGAGATGAGGAGGGGCTTCTGAGGAGAGGGGAGGGGGGCTAGGGCTGGAGACTCACGCAGCTAATGGCCCTTTTGGGTCTGCAATAGGATAATGGATCTCATTGGGAAAAAATGATTCAGTGACCCGGGAATCCAGATGTGCGGTCCCCTGCCCGGAACCCCAGGGAGCCCAAAGGCAAGACAAGGGGGTGGGGTGAGAAAGAGAAAGAGAACGAGAAAGAGCTGGATTTGCAGAGAGAATGGGAGAAAAACAAGAACGACAGAAGAAAGAGGGATTATTTCAGGGAAGAAGCCAGGCCAAAGTGGACAAGACAGCAGTCTTGGCAGGAGCAGGGCTGTAATTGCCACACCTTCTTGGGCTCTTCTGACTGGAAGGCGGGAGGTCAGTAGTTCGAGTCCTGAGTACTGCAGGACGGAATGAGCTCCCGTCTTTGTCCCAACTCCTGCCACCTAGCAGTTTGAAAGCAAGAAATTGCAAGTAGATAAATAGGGACCACTTCGGTGGGAAAGGTAAACAGCATTCCGTGCGCTCTGGTGTCTAGTCATGCCTGCCACATGACCACGGAAAGGTCTGCAGAAGCAGACAAACGCTGGCTCTTCGGCTTTGAAACAGAGACGAGCACTGAACCCTAGAGTCAGATACGACTGGCTTTCGAACAAGGGTGACCTTTACCTTTACCAGGCTTCCTTGCGAGAGCCACCCTCTTATCTGCAAACTCCGTCCCTGCCTTCCTGGCTGAATTCTTCCTTCTTCATATTGAGGGGATGTTTAAACGCTTGGCCATGAAGCGCAGAAAAAGTTGCTTCTGGAGCTCTTCTGTCTTAGCCTCCCAAAACTAAGCTTTGTTCTGCCTCCTCCTTCTTTTCTGTTCTTGTTCTTCCAGGAGAAAAACATACCTTTTATCCCTCCCCCCTCTCTCTTACACACACACACACACACACACACACACACACACACACACACGTGTGCCGGCGTGCAGCTTAGCTTTTATGCTGTGCTGTTCTGTTTGTTTAAGTGTGTCCCTTCCTATCAAACCCTTTGAAAACTAATTTCACAAATCTGGGAACACTTGATACTTTTAATTAACCTGCTGCCTGGGGAAATACATGTTGCATAGCAAGCATTTCACTCTCTCTCTCTCTCTCTCTCTCGACTCACGTAGTGTGTGTGTGTGTGTGTGTGATCTCCCCAGGCTAAATGGCCAAGCGTTCCCTGTGCTGTGGGTTTCTGTCGCCATGCCTTTCTCCACCGACACTGAATGCGCCACTGCAGAGAACACACTGGGCGACTCTGAGTCCGCTTTCAAAGGCAAACACCACGGAAGCATGCCGGCTTGGCTATTGTTGGTTTCACCTCAGTTTCCAATTTCATGCTTGTGTTGTTCCCCATTTTTTATGGGCCTAACTTTCGCTGTAAATCTCCCAGGGACTGCCGGCACAAGGTGGCATCGAAGGGTGCAAGCAAGTGAGTCGGGGGATAAATGAAGTATCAGGAAGGTAAGCAAGGAGGAGGAGGAGGGCCACAGACACCCAAAAGTCAGGTCTCCGGCCGGGGATGACTTACAACCCCTTCGGCCTATGGAGGAAGCCCAGTGTTTAAACTGGTTCTACTTTCTTTAGAGATCCCTGGCTCTTTTTGTCTGGGAGAGGTTGTCTGTCTGTCTGTCTGTTGGTCTGCTGCCTCCAGCCCTGCACCAGCCCCATCCTCAGAACCAGCCCAGACTCTCCAGGTCCTGTTTCTTCTCCACACAGGATTCCCCCAGAGTAAACCTCATTAGCATGCTGCCTGCTTGCATGGGTCATGTGCAGGGTGCGTGTTTGCACCAATTAAAGCAAATGAGCCACATGCACACACACGAAAGGCAGCCCCTCCTCCTCCTCCTGGCGATCCCCCCCCCCCCCCCCCGCTCCCCAGCAAAGTCAAGGAGCTGCCAGAGCATCTCCCGCCGGAAAGACCTGCCCCAGGTGGGCAGCAGGTGCTGGTCCCGCCCTTGGTCTCTCGGAGGTGAAGCCCAGCTGGGTCTCTGGGTCAGGGGATGGACTCCACCCTTGCAAACGTGTGCCACTTCAGTGCCAGGCGGCTGAGGCTGGCATTTAGAAATGACATTTAAAGGTTGCTGCCAATCTTCCTGTTCACAGAATATGGACAGGAAGAGAGGAAAAGGGATTTGGGAACACACATCACTGCCTAATGAGCCCTTGGTGAGGCTCACAGCTCGATGTGGCAGGGAGACACTGAGAGAGAGAGAGAGAGAGAGAGAGAGAGAGAGAGAGGAGGTCTGCCTTCAGAGTTTGGGCACAAGAGAGTGGCATTGAGCTGTCCTGGTCCTCCTGGACTTACCAGAGAGGTGTGCATTTTATTTGCACACTACAAGCATGCAGTATGAAAATGTGGTGATAACATTATCAGACCAGGAAAGACTCCAACCATCCATGAGCTTTTGTGATTCAAATCACTTCTCCCGGCCATACGTTATTATCAACGAGAGTCCAGAAGTCGCTGTGCCAGGCATGCTGGTTAAAGAGGAGTTCTTAGGGCAAGGGCAGGCTGGGCGGCATGAAGGTTTCCGTCCTGCAGGCTTGGTAGCTCTTGGCTGGATTTCTCCTCCTGCCAACATCTCAGACAAAGACCAACCCCAAAAATACCTGCATTTACCTTCCCATCCCCACCTGCCCATTGCCTTGTTTGGAAACTCAAAAGTCCCTGTTCAGCTGCGGAAAAGGTGGCGCAGAAAAGGAGCAAGCCCCCCATCAGAGAAATGGGAATAAAATGTAGTTTACTCACATGGTGTAGCCAATGGAAGCCAAATTAAAGTCAGTTTAATAGTATTGTCTAATAAAGGTAAAGATCTCCCTCACTCAAAAGCCAGTCGTATCCGACTCTAGGGATTGATGCTCATCTCTGTTCACAGCCAAAGTGCCAGTGTTGTTTGTGCCATGTGGTTGGCAGGACCAGACACTGGAGTGCACAGAATGCTGTTACCTTTCCTGCTCAAATGGTACCTATGTAGCTTGCAATTTCTTGGCTTTGGATGCTAGGTTGGCAGGAGCTGGGGCAGATGATGGGAGCTCACTTCATCATGCAGCACTCGGGTCTCGAACTGCAGGCCTGCCGCCTTCCAGTCTCAAAGCTCAGGGTCTTAACCACTAAGTTATCATGGCTAGAAGCAAATGCCGACTTCAGTCTGAGGTCCTGCAATCGGGCAGTGTGTGTGTGTGTGGGGGGGGGGGGATGGGGGGCCTGAGGCAGCAAAGGGGTTCTGTCCAACCCTGAGGTGGTCCTGAAGTGAATGCATCAGGCCCTGCCCTCCTCAGAAGGAGGCAAATGTGGTGGTGGTGGTGGTGAAGGAGGAGGAGGAGGAGAGAAAGGCAAAGCCCTTGAGCCCCAGGATTAATGCCAGGATGTGAAGTGATATGTCAAAGACAACATTAGCACAAAAGCTGGCCATGCGCATTCTCTCGATTACTGCAGAATTATAATTACACCCGCCCTTAATATGCCCACATCCAAGTAATTACTGCCGGCTTATTGCTTCCAGCCATGATCTGATATTAACTTTTAATCACCTTGCCTTTCTTCTGGGGAAAGGAGGTTGGAAGCTCCTGGGAAGGGAAGGCCTCGTGAATCTGCCGGCTCTGCTTTGCCTTGGCTCTAATAAGCTTTGGATTTCTTAGGCGAGATCTGTTCTCTCCCCCCCCCCCCATCAGCTTCTGGGGCTTAGGACCCCCTCCTCTTCCTGCAGGCAGGGAAGCCCCCCCCCCCCCTTTGGTCTGTACTTTTGCTTGACTCTAGTGTGTGTGTGTGTGTGTGTGTGTGTGTGTGTGTGTGGTCATCCTCTGTATTACCAGAAACATCGACCAACGATGGTTTCATTTTTGGCCAATGACAAAGCCAAGAAGTGGCTTCATTGTGGCAGAGTAATGCATGGATCTGCCAAACCCCAAAGTCATGGATTCCCAGGTCTTGGTGTCGCTTTCTTTGGTGTGGAAGGAAAGAATCAGAGGTTAAGAACACAATGCCATGGAGGTCTAATCCACAGAAAGGCCCCTCATTTCACTGGGCTGTATTCCAAAGTGAAGGCACCACAAGGCCAGGGAAATGACGCAGAGAAACAAAGCTGGGGCATTGGTGGTTGCCCAGTCCAATGCCTTTACACTTTCACTCTTTAGCTTCATGCATGCTTCCACCCCCCCTGCCAGAGCCACATAAAGGGCCTGGATCCCAACCACTCCATGTCATCACCCAAATGTCTGGAGAGGGAAAATGCTTCCCAGAGAAATCAGCAGCCAGGAAAGATGTGTGTGTGTGTGCGTGCGCATGTGCGCATGTGTGTGTGTGTGTGTTGGGGAATCAATTTCAGATTGCATGATTGCTCCCTGCCTTGAAGAACAATTGCTAAGACAAATCTAATTAGCGGTGCTTTTTCACTGAGGCTCTGCAGCCGAGGGTCTGTACATTGCACAAGCAGTGGGGGATGATTAAAACTGGCTCATTCAGAGGCCACAGACCTTTCCTTCCTGGGATGTGCATTTGCTTGGAAGCCATTCATTATTTCCTGAACATTGTGGAAATAACTTCATTGAATCTCTGCGGCCTCAGTTTGGCTCAACAGTGCCTAAGCACTGGCTTATGTGGTTCTACCCTGGCCAAAGCACACCCTCCCCTGAGATTAAACTGTGGCAAAGACCTCTTCATGTGTGTGTGTGTGTGTGTGTGTGTGTGTGTGTGTGTAGGTCCTTTCTCTGCCCACCTTGCCCACCTGTGGCTTCTTCTTGCCTCAGCAGAGCCCAAAAGGTCTCAGCTGCCAGTCCAGAGCCTCTCGGTTATGGCTGCAGAACATGGAGTTGGTGGAGGAAAGTGAGTTTTATCGGGGCAGAGGGAGGGAAAAGTAACACTCCCCAGTTTGGCTTTTCAAACCTAATTTTGAGAGTTTACAAAACCACACTCTCCGTCTTCCTAAGAAAGCAGGCAAGGTGTGAAATGACAATTGCACGGAAAGTTGCTTTTTCAAAAACACACACGTGTGTTGCTCCCACACGTGTGTTGCAGTGTTTGTGGAAAAAGCTATGGGCAGAAGTAGTAGGTAATGCCTTTTCTTGATCAGTACAGGGCATGTTTTACTTCTGCTTCCAGGAGCAGCAAGGGCAGCATGGGCTGGATAACAAAGAAAATCATTGCAAGCTTTCGTGATTCATGGTCACTTCTTCAGGCAAGGTATTCAGATGTCCATGGCATGGGGGTCTGCCAGGTTTTGCCTTTAAAAGCAGCTCGTTACAGTGTTGCATTCTTTATACATCACTTGTTGCACTGCAGGTTCATTTCCCGTGACTTTGTTAATTGTTTGAAGGGGCCGATAGGAGAAAGGCAAACAATTTGTGTCCCCAAATGCCTTTGAAGGTTCCTAAGGATGGCCTTTAAACTGAGCCGATGGAAGCAACCGGCAAAACCTTTGGCTTCTGTTCTGCTAAAGTACCTGTGGTTCCTGCTTGCTGCTTTGATGGAACACTGCTATGTGCCCCCAAAAAGAACAAGTTACACCTAACTGCTTTACTTATAACTCCTGATTTCCAAACTCTGAGCTCAAAGGTCAGTAGAAACAAATGCAGTGGAACTCCAGATAACGATGGTACCGGATAACGCCAAATCTGCACAACGACGCATTCGTTATGCACCACGTGATGCCCCGCATAATGCCAAAAAATGCCCCCCAAATGCTCCAAAATGGTCATTATGCGGGGCATTTGGTATCGATGCTCCAGATAACGAACACTTTTGGGTCATTATCCAGAGCATCTCCCACAGGCACCGCATAGCGTCAAAATCCAGATAGCGCTGCACTCTGTGGAACGGAGTTTTGACGTAAAAATTCCACTGTGGAGGACAATTTCTGAGCCAGCTGAAGCTCAATCCAGTTTTGGCTCCCGGCGTGATTTTTACTGACCCATTTTCCAGTGTTAAAAGGGCCGAAAAGAGTCCGTCTCGACAGGAAGCGTTGCTTTTGTTCCACCGAGGAGCCTCATTTTTTGTCAGCGGCAAATGGTGGAGTTGAACCGGCTCTGGAGAGGCACGATTCTTGATGGGACAGGGTCCCTTTAAAGTGGAAGAAGAAGCATCATCTGGGAAAAGGAGGAACAAAATAAACTTTGGAAGCAAAGGCAAAACCCATCTCCATGCCCATTCTCACCCCAAAACCACCACTGTGGACTTAGTAAAGGTAAAGGTTTCCCTTGCTTGAAAGCCAGTCATATCTGACTCTAGGGTTCAGTGCTCATCTCTGTTTCAAAGCCGAAGATCCAGCACTGTCTGCTTCTGCAGACGTTTCCGAGGTCATGTGGCAGGCATGACTAGACACCGGAGTGCACAGAACGCTGTTTACCTTCCCACCAAAGTGGTCCCTATTTATCTACTTGCAATGTCTTGCTTTTGAACTGTTAGGTTGGCAGGAGCTGGGACAAAGACGGGAGCTCATTCCATCATCCGGTACTCAGGTCTCAAACTGCTGACTTCCCACCTTCCAGTCTGCGTCTTAGCCACTTGAGCCACTGCAGTCTTAGAAGTGGAATTTCATGCAGTTGAACCCCTAAAATATTTTAAAACTGGATGAGTCTGGAAGATGTTATAGACAGGTTAATGACTGTGATCCCCTAAAGTGCCACATCTATTCCTTAAGGGTGCTTTCTCTGGCACACGCAAACAACAATTAATCAGTCTGGGAGTTTTAGCTAATAAGCCGATAGGTAAGTGTAGCTCACCTGGGAGCCTTACCTGGAAGGCGCTGAGGATTGGCTTGGCCTGGCTTCACCCAGGCTTCCGGTTTCTGCCCCAGGGCTACCTGGGAGCTTTCTTTCTAAGCAGGCAGGTGAGGTGAAGCCAGGGCTCATTAAGACCCAGCCAAGAAAGTCTTTTCTCCCAAATGCATCACACTCATGTGTCTGGAAGGTGGTTAGAGCTCCTAGAATGCAAAATTATCATACCTGTGATCCAGGAAATTTTACAAAATCACCAGCTTAGATGCTGGTCGCCTGATTTTTGCTGTTACAACATCTTCTTGCCTTGCAAACCTGAGCTCTTTCTTATGGAGGGCTCGGACCTCTAGTCAAGCATAGAAATGCATTGTTTACTGTACTGTGACCATTCCAATCACTCTTTTGCTTTTAATGTCTTTCCCCTTCACAATTACACCATTTTAGCCTCTGGAGGGAGCACTCCTTCTAGATACAAGGCCAGCCTTTTACCTGGGAGGCCCTGCAACATCTTTAGCTCCTTGACCAGGGAATTGTGTGCCTATCTGAGATCATTCCCTGTTCTCTGAGAAAGAAGTCTTTCAGTCACCACTTGACACTTCACATGCTTTGGCAACATCCAGTGGCAAAGTGCTATAAGGCACAAACCCCTCTGATCCCAAACTTTTTGGGCTGTGGGCCAGTCACGAGGTTCAGCGGGCCGGCCCTGTGGTTCCTCCCACCAGAAGCGGAAGTAAAACGTGCCTTGCAATCTGTTTTGCAACAGGATGAGATAGATTTTTAGGCTGCCACTTTCTCTGCTAAAACTACGGCCTGTGGGCTGGATCCAGCCCTCAACACCAAGTCATCCGGCCCATGCTGCCCTTGCTGCTCCTGGGAGAGGAAGTAAAATGCGCCCATACAGGGCATGTTTTACTTCTGCTTCCAGGAGCAGCAAGGGCAGCATGGGCTGGATGAATTGGTGTCAGGGGCCAGATCCGGCCCACAGGCACCCCCGCTCTAGAAATTGAGCACTTCCCTTCCACCTCTCTCTCTCTCTCAGTTGCTCCTTTGTTTGGTCTCTTTTTGTTTATTATTCTTAAAATATTAATACACCAATCAAATATATTAAAAGGAAGAGTGCTCAAGTATGTCCTGATTCACTACAAAAGAACAATGTGTTACCAAAGACAGCCTCTTTGATTTCTTTCTTTCTTTCTTCTTCTTGCTTTAGGTCTGCAGAGAAATTCATCCACCCCAACTCATTTTTTTTTTTGGTAACTGAATAAAATGGGTACTTTCCCTACATCATTGCAGGCTTATCCTAATGTCTCATGGAATCAGACGGATAATCCTGCGATTGCGTAACGTATTCACATCCTGGGAGTCCTTTCCGCCCCCAAAGCAGGTGAAGGATTCAGCCCCATGTCTGAAATTTCCGCCTGGATATATCCACCTCCCAGGGAACTTAAAGAGGCAGGAAGGGGAAAGGCAGCGGTTTCGCAGGACCGTGGAGGACACAGTTTGTTCCGATCGAGATGCTACATCTTGTCTAACCTCTTTCAATTCACTTTTAAGTTTGCATGCGATTTCACTCTGCTTTGGGGTCATTTGTTCTCTTCTTTGAGTTCTAATTCATCTCCTTTCATCTAGAAGTTTAGTTGGCAGTCCTAGATGTTGAGATGGTTTGGCTGCAGGTGCTCCAGTTTGTGTCTTTCTGCCTCTCAGTTCTTGAGTCACTTCCTTCTATGACAACAACAACAACAACAACAACAACAACAACAACAACAACAACAACAACAACAACAAGAACAACATGTCAGAAATTACTCTGGGTTGAAAGGATTTTTGCATGAGAAACTCCACTCAGGGGACACCTGAATGAAGCTCCTTTCATGTCCCCAAGAGCTGGGACAGAGACCGGCACTCAATCCGTCATGCAGTACCAGTGGTGGGCATCAGCAGGTTCGCACCAGTTCGCCAGAACCAGTAGCAGAAATTCTGGCTGACCCAGTCCATCCAAGTTTTGAAATAAAGTAGTCCAAATTCGGGTGCAACGCAGGGCTTTCCCCCTGGCCATGCCCACCATACCATGCCCACAGTGTGGTACTATTTTTTTTTTGAGCCCACCACTGTGCAGTACCCAGGTTTCAAACTGCCGGATTGTCAGCCTTCCAGCTAACAAGGCGAGCTTCTTAACCACTGAGCCCTCTGGAAATCATCTTTGCAATGTTGGAGCCTCACAGGGCCCTGCGCACTACGGTGGGTTCATTCAGGAGCTAGAAGCTTTGGGGTCGGTTGTTGAGCCCATGGGAGGTCATTCCCTTCTCACGGTTAGCCTCAGAAGCCATTGGCCAGAGAGACGGTGCCAGATGGTCTTCTGGCCAACAGCCTTTAGTCCTGCCAGGTTTTTTGGGGGTTTTTTTGCACTTTATCAACTGGGCTGGGTGACCGCTAGGATAGCCACAGGAGGGAGTGAAAGAAAGAAAGAAAGAAAGAGTGAAAGTAGCAAAAATAAATGGGAAAGGTTTTCTTTTCTCCGCTCTCTGTCTGATGTTTATATGTATACGGTATATATTTGTGTGTATTTACTGAAACCATAATAAATGAAGGTTCAGCATTTCCCCTGCCGTGATGGATAGACAAGGGGATCAGTTTAAGCATGAAGAGAGGCTCTGTGGCCGGGTTTGGTCGCAGGACCATCCATCAACCCGACAGGCAGGGCCGGCGCCTTCTTCTTGCTTCAGCATCCAGCCTCCCTTGTGCCGCCGGCTCTCGCCTCCCCTCTCCTTCAAGGTGGTGCTGGTTTTTGGAAGCATGAGTCCAGACAGAGACGGAGCAAATTCAGACAACTGCTCTAACGGTTGTACAGAGACAGGTCCAAAAAGCATTGACCCTCATCCCAGAGGAGTTCATGTTGAGATGGGATCCCCCAGGGCACAGGGAGGTGGATTCGTACCAAAAAGGTGGTGTGAAGGATGCCAAGCTTTCAGATCTTGGAGACCGGGGTGACGTTCTCATGGCAACCTTGAGACGGAGCCATCAAGGTGGGCTCCATGCCTCCCGTTTCAAGCTGGAATTCGCCAGCTTCAATTCTGGGTCTCCTTTTGCCAAATGTTTCCCTTCTAGGGCTCATTCGTGCACTTAAGGCAGCGGTGGCCAAACTATGGCCCGGGGGCCGGATCCAGCCCTCGATGCCAATTCATCCAGCCTGCAAAGCCCTCATCTCTCCCAGAAGCAGAAGTAAAACGCACCCATACAGGCACGTTTTACTTCCACTTCCGGGAGCGATGAGGGCTCTTCACTTCCGGGAGTGATGAGGGCTCTGGGGGCCGGGATGGAAGGACGGGATCTCTGCAGATGCTGACGTTGCCCTTTCCAATTTCCCTTTACAAAGGTTCTGAGTGGAGAATTGCCTTTGGAGCATTTTCGGGAAAGGGAGAGGGCGCATGATGCCTTTGGCCAGGGCGCCTTTCCACCTGTCCCCCCCCCCCCCCAGGCTGTCCAATTGGGCCATATCGTCATTTCAGCCTGAATTACTTTCCACACCCAGCTTTTGCCTGGAAAAATGTGATGGAGGTGATTGTGTAGCCAAAGTGGTGTGGATTGAAGCTTTCAGCAGCCATAAATACCACCAGTCACATCAACCACTGACAGCTCGAAAATAGCGGCAGGACTTGGACGTGACTATCCGTGCAGGGGTGGGGGTGGGGTGGGAAGTGGGGAAGGCCAGTGGTGGGGAGGGCGTGTGTTATGCCCAGCATCCCTTGTCAGCCTTGCCCGTGTGGCGCATGGGGGGGGGAGGTCACCTGGAGGGAATTAATTTCCAATCCCAGCTGGCCACATCTGGCTAGTTAAGATTTTCAAGTGGCAGCACCCAGGCTTCTGACCACCTTGGGTTGTCCCCCCGCCCCCTGCCCCCACACCCCAAGAGAATGGGAAGCTGTGGTGTATGGGCAGGATATTATTTTAGATGGGTTTGGGAACTGCCTTTCCTCTAGGTTTAATTTACTAACCTTTCCCTTTGATGCAGGGACGATGGCCATAAAGGGGACAGAGTCACCACCGGTATTTTCAGCCTTGCCCCAGTTTGGGAGGCTCAAAGACAGTGATGGCCAACCTTGGCACTCCAGGTGTTCTTGGACTTCAATTCCCAGAAGCCCGAGTCAGCACTCCTGCGGATCAGGGCTTCTGGGAATTGAGGTCCAAGAACATCTGGAGTGTCAAGGTTGGCCTTCACTGGTTCGGGCTGGTTCAGGCTGCCAACTGGTCCCCATTCCAAAGCAAGCGGGCTCAGCCGCCACCAGTGCTCTGACCAACATCTGGAGGGACAGAAGAAAGCAATGGGTGGGTTTTGATCTCGACCTCATACAAACTGGGTTGCATCAGACAGGTTTGTGGTTTGGAATCGGGAGATGTCCAAACCCAATCCATAGCTTAAGTGAGCAGAAGATAATCGAGTAAACCAGGGGTGCCCAAACTATTTGAGCCATGGGCCATGTCCCGTGGTTCAGTGGGCCAGTCATGTGGTTCCTCGAAGCGGAAGCAAAACATGCCTTGCAATCTCTTTTGCAACAGGATGAGATGGATTTCAAGCTGCCATTTCCTCTGCTTAAACCAGGGGTGCCCAAACTACAACCCGTGGGCTGGATATGGCCCCTGACGTCAATTCATCCAGCCCACGCCTCCCTCGTCGCTCCCGGAAGTGGAAGTAAAACTCCCCTGTATGGGAGCGTTTTGCTTCTGCTTCTGGGAGCAATGAGGGTGGCGTGGGCCGGATGAATTGGCACTGGGGGCCATATCCAGCCCACGGGCTGTAGTTTGGTCACCCCAGGAGTAAACGGAGCTACTTGGACACAGGGAGGCAGATGTTGGGCCTGGTGCAGGAAAGTCTCATCAACCTCAAAGACTGAGCATTGTCTGGTGCCAGGCGCGCTCTCTCTCTTTCTCTCTCTCTCTGCAATGAGGGGTTTTCTTTTTTTGTGTGTGGGGGGGGGGAGAAGCAATGGGGGAAGAAAGACAGACTTTGACCTATTTTGTGAGAAGGAGAATCTCCTGCCTCTTCTGTATTTTGCTTTTTACAAATACATATTCATTTCTGAAATCTGCTCAAGGCAGTGGGGAAGAAATCCAAGATCAATGTCTTCCCAAGAGGCTTGCCTGTTAGTATAAATGCATATAAATCAAGCTAATTAAAGAGGAAGGTGTGTTTAATTCTCCTCTTTCTTACTCTCTCCCTCTTGCTCCCTCAAGCAGGAAGCAAGGTAGATAGAGCGGCTTTCCCCTTCTCCCTATATTATGGGGTGGGGATGGGGGGGCAGCGGTTGTTGTTGTTTTTGGCTCCCCACAATCTGGAAGTATTGTGCAAAGGAAAAGATCAGGAGGAGGGGAAGGCGAGAAGACCACATGGAATTGGTATGCCTTGCCGAGGACCACTGAGGCGCCCGGGATTTATTTTAATCCAGCCCATTAATCAATTTCTCTGTTGAAATTGAATTAACCGTCTTTCATCAACATGGCCTCCTGGGATTTGAAAGTAGTATCCCCTACTTACGGATGCAAACCGAGCAGGCTCCCTTCATCCCTCCCTTGCTCACCCCCCCCAAAGACCCTCCCCAACCCCCTCCCTGGATCCCATTTACTTCCATGGATTGGGCCCAAGAGGGTTTACGACAATTGCAAAAGGCCTTCTCTCTCTCTCCCCCCACCCCCACCCCCATATAGCATTGCCATTTTCTTTTCCAGAGTTCCACAATTAGGCATTCAAAGCCACAAGTGAATCCTGCTACTCCGCAATTATTATATCCCATGACTGCGGGGGCTCAAGTGGTTAAAACGCTGAATTCACTGGACTGGAAAATTGGAGTTCAATTCCTGGGTACCGCATGACAGAGTGAGCGCCCGTCTTTGTCCCAGCTCCTGCCAACCTAGCAGTTCGATAGCAAGACATTGCAAGTAGATAAATAGGTTCCACTTTGGTGGGAAAGTAAATGGCGTTCCATGCACTCCGCCATTGAGGCATGCCTGCTACGTGTCCATGGAGATGTCACTGGCTCTTTGGCTGTAAACAGAGATGATCACTGAACCCTAGAGTCAGATACAACTGGCTTTTGAGCGAGGGAGACCTTGACCTGTGACAGCTCACTGGCTCTGGACTAAGACTGCATTCTAGGAGGGCAGAAGGGACCCTAAGGGTCACCTAGGACAACCCCTGCAGGTGGTGAGCATCGGCACCTGCCTCTTGTGTCACTCGCCCAAAGGAGAACCCGAACTTCAGAGCCTGGCCAAACTTGGGTGCGTCATGAATAAGTGGGCAGCTTGTGGAAGAAAACGGATTAATAAATTCCGCAGTGAAGACAATAAATAATTGAAGGGCCACCTGGAGCCAAGCCTCAGGGGGAGAAAGCCATTTGCAGGTCCCTTTCTCAATCCTCGGAAGGTGGGGAAGAATTCTAATTGTGTTCGAGGTCAGGTGGGCTGCCGTTAGTTATGGCTCTGCTTTGGGCTTGAAAGGGTCTTTGGGAGCAGGAGAATTGGCGCTCCGTGAAGCGAGTCCTAGGCTTGAGCACCTGGGCTTAATTGAATCCTGAAAATGGAGCAAAATAGGGTGCCTATTCCTGTCTTGGGGTAGCAGTTATGTAAATAATGGCAATGAGAAACTCTTCGATGTGTTGGGGGAGGCAGAAGCAAACAAGGCTGTGTTACCCCTCCAAGGACTAAGGACAAAACGAAGTATGTGAGAATGCAAGATCTAGAGGTGAAGGAAATGAGATAGGGTTTCTGCACACAAAGAATGTAATTCATGCATTTTTCTAGTTACGTCCTTCTGCTGTTGAGTTAATTCTGACTTACTGTGACCCCTTTTAGGGTTCTCTAGGTAGAGAGGACTTAGCGGTGGTTGACCACTCCCTCCTTTTCTGGGACTGTGCAGCTTGCCCAGGGCTATACAGGCTGGCTCTTCTGGGATGCCCAGGGAGGAGGTGAAGACCAAACCCCTGGTTCCACAGCCGGGCACTTAAGATCCTGACCTGTCCAGCCAGTTTTCATCCTTAGGAAGACAGAACTCTAAGCCCAGGACCCAAAACCAACTCCGGCTTCAATTTCAAGCTTTCTTCATTCCAACAGGACAGTTTTGTGATGGGGAATCATTTGCCTTTGCAAATGTTAGACAAGAGGGAAGCAGAATTGCTTATGCGTCCTTTGCAGTTACCAAGGGGTTGGTTGGTGGATTCAAATATGCCCTCTTCCAGGTGCCTTTAGACCAGGGGTGCCCAAATGATGGCCTGTGGGCTGGATCTGGCCCCTGATGCCAATTCTTCCGGCCCACACCACCCTCATAGCTCCTGGAAGGAAAACATGCCCACACTGGCGCACTTTGCCTCCCCTTCCAGGAGCAACAAGGCCGGATGAATTGGCACCGGGGACCAGATCTGGCCTGTGGCCCTGCATTGCACCCAAATTAGGACTGCTTTATTTCAAAACCTGGACGGGCAGAGGGTCCAGCCAGAATTTCTGCAAACTGGTGCGAACCTGCTGATGCCCACCACTGGCACCGCCGCTTTAGCCCTCTGGCTGACTCTAGGAAGGGAGGCAGCACATCTGGGTGGGCCCAATCCAGCAGAGGGAAGGCTTAGGGTTCACACAAGGAGGAAGCCCTGCTGGGTCAGATCCAGCTAATTTGGCACCACCTCTCTCATGGTGGCAGATGATGAGATTGAGGGACTGTATTTGAAGATGCCATTGATGTTGATCTGAACAGTTGCAACAGCCCACTTTCTGGTTCTTTGGATAAAATCCCCATTCTTACATTCATTCTGCATTCGCCTTTATGCTCCTTTACCTCCGCAGATCTTCAGCTGGGGTTTGTTTGACTCTCCTTTTCCGTTCCTCTCCTCATTAACAATACGAAGATTGCTTTGGATTTTCCGGTCGCTTTCCTGGTCTGAGTTATACATTCTACTAGCAGAGTCTCTATTAACACTGTTTAAAATAATAGCCTAGACAGTGGGTCTTTTCCATGGTGGCAAGGTTAGCCCGGCTTGAAGGGACTGGAGTTTCTACAGTTCATTAGTAAGTAAAAAGTGACGGAAAAACTTGACCTGCAGCGGAAAAAACTTCCGAGGAGAGATTTGGAGGAGGAGGAATTACCATTTTGCTTTTGCAGAAACACTGTGCACAGCCATGGAAGAGAACCGTTGAGTCTGTTGAAGAAGATGAAGAGGTCAACCAGACCATGAGTGAGAACTCACAGATAGATGTCAGACAGGATGTGCTTGGATGATCAAGTGTCAAGGTCTCTCTTTGGGTCACTCTGCAAAGCGTTGTTACAGTGTCAGGACTGCAAAGGAAACCTCTGCCCCAGAGAAGACAGAAAGGCAGCAGGTGGAGAAGGAAGGCTCTCCCCCTTCCACATCTCCTTTCCCCCTTCCTCGTGCATGCAACATCCATGCACAGCAGCGCCCAAGTGCACCGGAGCGATAAGGCCCCTGTCTCAAGCGCACCAATTCATCAACCCAGATGGAATTTGCAATTTATTTCTTCCGCATCTGGGGAACAATGCAGCCTTTCCCTTCCTGACAGGAGAGGGTGAATTGATACGAGGTGGGAGAAGAGCACAGATAGCATAGGAATCCAGTGCCAAAAGTTTTTATTCTCTGGCTACAGAAGCACAACCAGGGACTCAAGGAAAGAAAGGCGAGACCGAGGCAGAAGCAACAGAGCAGTCAGAGCTGCAGAGGTGGTTGATGGAGAGGGGAATGTGCTGAAATGCTGCCTTGACAGAGACACTGGAGAGATGCAGTCCCTCATTACAAAGTGGGAAAATAACTGCTTGGGTTACCTCTTGCTTCGTTGATTTCTTCCTTGTCATTCCCCTGTGACTTGAATCATTGGGGCGAGACAGATGCCACAAAGCCTGGGAAATGGCCCTCGGATAGGATAGTGCCTTCGAGGAAAGGTGTCTTGATGCACCAACCAGTCCTATTTCCCAGTCCTCTTCTCTCTACGCCCGGCGCTCCGATTGCATTGCACATTATTTTGCTGGCCCAAAAAGCTAATTACTTGCAGGTAACCCGGAAAGCCTCAGTCCCCAGAGTGGGGACAAAGGAGGGATGGAGGGGCAAGGAGGACTCTCTTTCCAACCAGCACTCTGGATTCCACAAATAGTATAATTGTCCTTGCCCAGGTTCCCAGCAAGTAGGAAAAAGATGGCTAATTAGCCCTCGTGCAAAACAAAAATAAGCAAGGAGGAGGAACAGGGGAAAAAAAAGGCAGTAATTGGATCCCAATAATGAATATTTAACTCTCCTAAGTAAGGTTTAATTAAGTTCCCCATTGCCGAGGCTTTTTGCTCTATTGCTGTGGCTTTTGAGCACATTAAGACAAGCTGGATATAACCTTAGCAGAGGGGAGGGAGTGGAGGTGAGGGAGGAGAGGGGCTGCCTGTCTCCTCTCTGGTCTCTCTTACTCTCTCTCTCTCTCTCTCTGTGTATATCTCAGAGGAGCTGTTTTTTCTGCATTGCACTTTAGCCTGTCAGTTTCATTAACAATAAAGTGGAATTAATTTTGAGATTCGAGTTTTCTCCACACACCCCACCACTTCCCCAATAGGAATAAAAAGCCATTTAGTTCTGTTAGACTTAATTAGGGAGGGCTCTTGGCCAAACAGGTCCTGTTAATTGGGATCACGGCATCAGGGGGTCCTTCCCAGGACTCAGCCGCTCTACCTCTGGAAGCAGAGAGAAGAAGAAGGCAGCCGACATCTGCCTTTGGCACGCATGGCTTCCTTGGGGGCCTCATCCCCCTGAAGGCATCTCTTGGGCCAGTTGGAGAAGATGGACAGAGAAACCTGGGTTCGAATCCAGCCTTATCCCTCCATGGGAGACCCTTCCTCCACTCTCTGGGAGGTCTCCACACTATGCCATGCTCAGGGGCGTCAGGGGAGAAGGACCCCAAGTTTGGAGATGTTTGCTGACCACCGGGGTGGATGAAAGACCAGGGACACCTGCGATGGAAGGGCTTCCCCTCTCCCTTTTCATGTGCTTATGGTTCAGAGCAGTGCATTCAGGACTGCTGGTAGCAAAAACAGTTGGTTTGAGCCCTGGTGGCGCAGGGGTTAAACTGCTGTACTGCAGCCAGGACATTGTGAGTTCGAACTTGACTCAAGGATCAAGGTCGACTCAGCCTCTTCTATCCTTCTGAGGTCAGCAAAATGAATCCCCAGCATGTTGTTGTTGTTGGGGGGGGGGGGGGCAGTGGCAAAATGCTAATAAACTTGTGAACCACCCAGAGAGTGCATCAAGTGCTATGGGGCGCTATATAAGTATGATTGCTATATCCTTGCTAAATACAGTGGGACCTTGGTTAACATAATTAATGCGTCCTCTGGGATGTTTCTTACTTTCACCAAATTTCTCATAGGAATGCATTGAATGCAATTTCCCATACGTATGCGCAGTAAACCCATTCATGTGGATTCACAGGGGACCACAAAGAAGAACCACAGTTACAGGTAACCCCCACCCCCTGCTCAGGCTGACCAAGAAGGGCAGCAGAGAAGAGCCCTGCCTTTCCCCTCCCTCTTTAGCAACCTGCCCCCATCCCCCTCAAATGCCCCACTGCATCCACCCCACCCCCACCATTGCAACCTGTCTGTGCCCAGGCAGGCTGACCCAAAGAAGGCTAGTGCTCAATGGGCCCACGTCTCTCCATCCCCTGCAGCCTCTTTCCGAACACGCCTCCGTCTGGCAATGAGTGATTGGTCCCAACCTCCAATCAGGGGCTCCTCGTCCCTTCCTGTAATTGCTTGTCCTTTCTAGGGCTCTTAAAAGCTTTCTCGGGGTGGGGGTGGGGGGAGAGAACAGAAGGGCCTTGTCAGAACCAGCCCATTAAGTCTGTGGAAAGAGCTGGCTTTCCCCACCCATTCCATGCCACAGGTCCCCCCTCCTTTCCTCCCTTAGGTTCTAATGGGGCTGCTTGACTTTGGGACATCTTGAAGATGAGAAAAGGAGCCGAGACTTTGTGCAAGTGCCAAAACTCTGTTCCTTGTCGACTTCCTCCCCTATGAAGCGGGCCTTCTGGCCCACTTGCCACCTCACCTCCCTGCCTCTTCTGATCTACCTGTCCTGCTGGGGAACGGCTCTTGATCGGCTCCCCTGCCATCCCTGGTTAGATAAATGGGCTGCATTCGTCATAAATGCCAATGGATCAAATGCCACTGTGGGCGCCTGCTCTAGGGTCCTCTCCTTAACTCTGGCCTGTGCAGGTGGGAGGCTTAAGCCAGGGGCTCTCAAAGAGACCCAGCGGGCAAGTATGCCGTGCAGGTCAGGAACCTTGCTTTGCCAGGGCTTGTTTAGCCTGACCTTTACAGGACCTCTCCAAGGTCCTGAATGTCCCTGGAAGAAGAACAGCCAGCAGAAGAGCTCTAGCAAAATGCACAGACTCCAGCCACTGAAGGGATTCGTGGCTTCCATCAAAGCAGGTCTGGTGCTGAGAGCATTCCTGGACTGGCCTCATAGAGGCCCCAGTGAAAGATGCATGAAGGTCCCCCTCCCCCTCACCCATTCCACAACCATTCAAGAGTCACACAGCAAATATACTGATACCTCGGTTAACAAATTTAATGCATTCTCTGCGACCTTTTGTACTATGAAAAAACGGTAAAGAAAATTTTCCATAGGAATGCATGGAATTTCCCATAGGAATGCATTGAAAACCAAAATGCGGTTTCCCATAGGAATGCATTGAAAACCAATTAATCTGTTCCCAAAAATTTTTTGTTAACTGAGCCACTGTTTTCTATGGATGTCCTTTTTAATGCGATTTTTGTGTTAGGTAAGCCGTTTGTCAAGTGAGGTTCCACTTGTTCTTGTTCTTGTTCTTGTTCTTGTTCTTGTTCTTGTTCTTGTTCTTGTTCTTGTTCTTGTTCTTGTTCTTGTTCTTGTTCTTGTTCTTGTTCTTGTTCTTGTTCTTGTTCTTGTTCTTGTTCTTGTTCTTGTTCTTGTTCTTGTTCTTGTTCTTGTTCTTGTTCTTGTTCTTGTTCTTGTTCTTCACTGAACTGACTCTCAAAACCCAAACTTCCCAAGGCCTTCTTTGCAAGACCTCATACTGAATGATGCCGCCCCTTCACCCCATGGCTATTTTGGACGGTGACCTGCCCTTCCATATATTTTTGCACAGAAAGCTGCAATGTAAATTATAGAAAGAGGATTCAACTCAGAGATGACCTCTTTGTTCTTTGTCTCGTCTAACTAAATAAATCTGTTGCTTATTCTTTGCTCAGTAGCTCAGAAATTTCCAGTTATCTTTGAAACCACTTTGATACCATCTGGAACTGAGCAAAGAATAAGCCGTGCATTTATCCCCATGGCGGCACAAATTGGAACCCACAAAGGGGTATGGAAAAGAATGTCCCTGGGAGAGAAGGAGTGGCTGGGGAATGGGCTCCCCCCTCCCAACCTTCAGGACATCAGAGAAACATCAAAACAAACCCACGGAGAGCCTTTCAAACAACCCGTGATGTGTCTCCCAAAGATCAAACTCCTAGCCCAGAATAGCTCCTCTGATTGGCACGGCTTCCTTAGAAATTGTCTAGCAATTCATTCCTTTGATGGGGACATCCAGTCAGTTGACACCAGGGGTGTCCAAACTATGGCCTGTGGGCCAGATCCCAGCCCCAACACCAACTCATCCATCTCACACATGCCACTCCTAGAAGCGGAGGTACGGGCACATTTTACTTCCGCTTCCAGGAGCAGCAAGGGCGGTGTGGGCCAGATGAATTGGTATTTGGGGGCTTGATTCAGCCCATGGGTTGTAGTTTGGGCACCCTTGGTTTACACACTGGGGTGGTTTGGTTTGGGGGTTTGGGGGTGGGCAGCAGATGTGCTGCTCTCACCACCGTCATCTTCCAACAAAGAGGGAACCATTTTATTCCAGACATCATTGGAGCTGCATCGTGTGTCTCAGGGAAGTCACAAAGCCAGCCCTGGAAGCCTTCCACCAACACCTGCCCACCCTTCCCCATCTAAGTTGGGGTGGGGGGTGGGAGAGAGAAACCTTGTCACCCACCTGTGCATTTGAGACAAATCCCCACCCCTTGCCTCTGCCGCTGCGATGTCTCATGACTTTGCAGTTCAAGGGCTCTCGCCTCCAGCAACTGGGAAGCTTATTTGTCTCGCAGAAACCCACCACTCTCCGATCTCTCCCCCCCCCCTCCATCTTTCCACTTGTCCTTCTGCAGATTCTGTTATTATTTCCCCTACTTCTCAAAAACAGCACTCGAGCAATTCCAGCCGATGGAGACTTGTACATAATTGTGTGTGGCAAGGATGACTTTTGTATGCAGGGTGCAATAAATAGATAAATGGAAAGCAGGCCTTTGCGTCCTTGGCATGCTAAATTTAACAGGAGAAGGGGAAGGGGAAGTGTGTGTTTGTTTGTGGTGGTGGGAGACCATTCCTGTCTGGCTTTGCCAGCAGCATAAGGACTGGCTTCTCCCTCCCTCCTGGCCCTGCCTCTCTCCTCCCTGGGAATTAACAGAATTTCAATCAAGCCCCCATTCATCTTTCTTGCCATCCTCCAAAGCCCTTCCTTTGAAAGCCACTAATCGCTCCTCTTATCTTTGGGTAAAGAACAGTGTCTGCCTTGGGGGATTTAAAGAGCATTGTCCAGAGCAAAGGAACAGCCGTCTCTCTGTCCAGCCCAGGGGAGGGGAGGACGGACGGGTGGACCAGACAGACGGGTCTTGCTGGAAGAGGAGGAGGAAGAGGCCACCAGAGTGGAGGTGGCCAAACTGTCCCAGCAGAGAGAGGGAGCACCATTTCATTCCCCTTTCCCGATGCCAAGCTCCATGCTCGGTTTTCCCACTCGGTTTCCTCTTTCTTCCCAATTGCAACATTTTTGGGGGGTGTTTTTGGACATCGTTGGAAGAATTCTGTGAAGCTGACCCTGATGTTGTCTTCCAATTCCCCCATCCCTGTCCTGCCCACCCAAGTTTGCTTCTCAACTTGCATGACACCCTTTGAAGCGTTATAAGGACCATCTGGAACAAACCATGAAGGTGTCAGGTATAAAGCCACAAACTTGGGAGGCAGCAATCGAAGATTGCCCACTCGGGTGCCAAAACCATGCTCTGATGCTACTTTGAAGGAGAACATGGCAGACATGAAGAGGCTACAGGACAAGCACGGAAGTTTTGTCAAAACTCAACTACGCCTTCCACCATCAGTGTAATGTGTGTGGTTGCATGTTTTTATTTTATTTATTTATTTACGTCATTTATACAAACAGCGTTCCGTGCGCTCCGGTATCTAGTCATGCCTGCCACATGACCACAGAAACGTCTGCAGGAGCAGACAGCGCTGGCTCTTCGGCTTAGAAACAGAGATGAGCACTGCACCCTAGAGTCGGATACGACTGGCTTTCGAGCAAGGGAAACCTTTACCTTTATACCCTGCTTTCCTCACCCAAAGAAGACCCATAGCGGCATAACAACATATAAAACAGCAGGTTAAAACATCAAATAAAACCACAGTTAAGAACCCATGTTTCATGCCTGGATCGGTTTGTGGAGTCACCAGAGACACATCCGTCAACTGAGAAAATGACTTCCAGGAAAAATGTATGCAGGGATACGTGTAGCAGCCAACGATATATCACACACACACACACACACACACACACCTGTTTCCTTCTCTAATGAACGTCAGGCAGGATTTACACCAGGTGGAGAAACTGCTACCTTGTTCCACATTGTTGTACCTTTGTTCCATCCAGGGCTATAAAAGCCTGTTGTGATTATTTTCTTTTTCATAAAACTGTTATTGAGTTTTATGTTTTGAGGGCTGTGGGATCCCATCCAATTAAACATCCCCGTAATCCCATTCTTGACTCCAGTGAGCTTCGCTAATGGGGAGATTAAAAGATGCTAAAGATGATAAATGGGAGCAGGCAAGGGAACCTGTCTGGAGATCAGAAGTGGGAAGGAGCCACAATGGGACCCCCCCCCCCATCAAAGACCCTCCATTCCTCCCATGGGGTTCAGAGCACCAGCGCATTCTAGGGGACAGCCCCCCCCCCCCCAGAGCATTGCTTCAGGGCTACAAAAAAGACTTTTTATTTCTTTTCCTAGCATCTTTATTATGGCTTTCAATGAAGATCGAGGTAGAGAAATAAGGAGCCATAAATCTAATGAGAGAGAATTAAACTTCTTGGTCAATTCTCTCGACCAAACAGAATTAATAATTTCCTTTGGTCTCCTTTATTCCATTAAACTGTATGTGTGTGCCTTTCTCTGTCTTTGTGTGCCTGTGGGTAAAGGCAAAGGTAAAGCTTTCCCATGCGTGAAAGCCAGTCATATCTGACTCTAGGGTTCAGTGCTCATCTCTGTTTCATAGCCGAAGAGCCAGCGCTGTCTGCTTTTGCAGACATTTCCATGGTCATGTGGCAGGCATGACTAGACACCAGAGCGCACGGAACGCTGTTACCTTCCCACCGAAGTGCCTGTGTGTGTACACATGCAAATGTGTGCATAACATCTGGAGGATGGATAGCCGGTAGATGCAAATGGACCAGTCGGCTGCCACGGGCTCAGCTGGATGTGGCTTCCCAGTTTGTGGCTCTCTGGGAATGACTTTCTAGAAAGGATTTGGTCATGTTGTAAAGACCAGGCCAAACATAATTCTCACCAGTTTTGACGTCTCCCCACCCCAGTCCAATCTCAACATAGCAAGCACATCTAAGTCATTTCTAGGCAGGCCTCCTCATGAGTAAGAACTTCCAAGGCTACAGTCTCTGGAAAACAGCTTTTTCCATGTGGCCTTCGAACCACCACAAAGGAGCCCTCAGTGACGCTAGAAATGGAGGGCAAGTGTTTCTATTAAAGTATAATTGCTGTTTCGCTTTATTTCTCTGGCTCCCCATCACCTTAGCAACTGTTATGCTAGGAATATGCCAAACAAGTGCCATTTATACCGTTTCCCGTGAAATCAAAGCAGTGACACACAGTACATCAGGAGGAGTCCACAGCCCTGTCACATCCTCCGACATTATGGGTCTGATTCATGCATCAAATGTTCCTTTCTCCCAGGTCCCCACCTGTGGACACACCACGTTTGACGCAAGGACCGAAAGCGAAATGAAACCTCCTCCTCTCCTCGCCTCCCCAAGAGCAAACTCCCTTCCACAAAGGACGGGACCAAGCCAGGCACCAAGTTGAGTTTCATGCGCAAGGCCAGTCCTTCTCCTTCCCTCCCCACCGCCCTGGCCAAATCCTTCTCCTCCTGCCTGGCGCCCGGTCTCTGGAGGCCTGCCAAATGGTGAGCCAATTAAACAAAGCAGTTTTGATGCACTAATTAAATGGCAATTGATGGCTGTTTTGGAAAGAGAGAGGCAGTGGCAGGGCTGTGGACCGGCTTTGAAAGGTGGCCTTTGTTTGAGCAAACCACGCGCACTTGGCTGGCAAGCATGCTGGTCCTTTGGAGCCACTGTTGTGCCACCCCCAGCATCCCCCCATGCTGATAGGGTGCCAGGGCTCCCCCTCCCCATGGCCAGCCCCATCCTGCCCCAAAGGTTATTGACCAGCTCAACTCAGAGCCACCCTGGTTCACCCCTGGCAGCCCCATAAGTCTGGGCATTAGAAGCCATGGCAGAAGGGGCAGTGGGGGTCGGGTTCCCCCAGGAGAGGAAACATGAGTCTCATGGGTGGGTCCGGAAGCAGTGCTTGAGTCTGGGGGCAACCAGCCTTTTAAGGGCAGAGCCAAGGAGAAGAGATGAGGCCCCTCTAAGACCTCTGAGGAAGAGGAGAAGACCCCTCTTTCTTCCTCCACGTCCACAGCTCTATTCAGGGATGCATTTGTCCCTGGAGCATCTCCTCTCATCTTTGGCTCTGCGGCGGGCGGTTCATCACAAATGACCCCGCCGCCCCTTCAAAGCCTCTGGACGGCCACGCCTGACCCTCTCCTGCCCTGGGGTCTCCGGGGTGGGTTTTGTCTCAAAAGGCCTTTCTCCTCCTGGGCTTCTTCCTTTGGCTGCTGAGACAGAAGAGACCCTCCTCAGGGCTGCCTCTTCTTCTGGCAAAGAAATGGCCCTTTGAGCTGCCAGAAGCTGTTTTCTGTCCCTCTTTCTCTCCCCCCCCCCATCACTCTTTCAGCTGGGCTTTCAAGAGGACCACTTCCGCCAGGCCGTGCTGGCCCTCAGGCGAAGACCCTGGCTGACTTCTCCAAGCCATTGGCCTCTGAAGGGCTTCTGTGCTCTTCCCAGGCCCTTTGGCCACAAACATGAACTCCCTGCAAACACCCCCCCCCCCCCAAGAAGGAGCTTGTCCGGAGAGGCTCCCGGTTCCAAAGGAGCTCTTTCTTCAGGCCAGAGGAAGGGACAGAAGACCCGGCATGAGCCTCTCTCTGGACAACATCCCATCCACTGCATAAAAGCAGCCACTCAAGCATCAGGAACATGGGACTGTGTGGCCCACATGTTGCAAAGTGTGTAGGAGCTGTGGCTGAAATGCAGCTATGGAGCTTGAGGCTGGAAGGCCACCTCATGGCTATGAGATGGGGTGGGTCCCATTAGGGGACCCCCTCTCTTCCCATTAAAAAAAGGTCTGTTGTGGCTTAGTGGCTAAGACCCTGGAGTTGACAAGCGAAAGGTCAGCAGGTCAACAGTTCAAGACCCTAGTGAGCTCCCGTTATCTATCCCAGCTCCTTCCAACCTAGCAAAAAAATTGCAGGTTGATAAATGGGTACCACTGGTACCCATACCCATGTATCGCCTTCTGGCTGAAAAAAGCGGTATATAAATAAACCGATGATGATGAAAGTGGCCGTCTCTCCCTTGGAAGATCTTAAACCACACTGAAAGAAGGTCCACCAGGGATGCTTTAGCTGCCGATTGTCCTATGGGGGGGGGGGTTCATGCTCGATTACCCTTGGCATCCCTTCCCACTTGGCGGTCCTCTAATTCTGCCCTTCATTCACAAGAGTCCAAGAGCATAAAGCAACAATGGCTTTTGCCAAGCACTTTGGCTCTTTCTCTGGCGTGATGGTTAACCTTGCTTCTCTCGCTCGCTCTTTGCCCTCCGTACCTTGGGAGGGTGGCGGCAGGCCTGGATTGTGAGAATCACCGAACAAGATGGTGAACCAAGCTGTTTAAAGCATAAAAGAAATCAAAGGAACAGAGTGGAGTGTATTTGTAGAGCGTTGGGCTGGAAGAGAAATGCGAAACAGGCCCTGGGGCTGCGCAAGGCAGTGACTGCCTTTGACACGAAGGAAAGGCCTTCGCTTGAAATAAATGCCTCTAGTGCATGGAAGCATTCTTGCCCACATTTGGTCTCTTGTGCTGGCACTGGCCTCGTTTATTCTACACATATTTGGCGCGCATCTCCTTGAGGAAGGCGGTTGCAGGGGGCACAGACCTTGTTTGCAAATGGCTTCTCTTTTTTAGGGGGGGGGGGTTCTCCCCCCCTTCATGCTTTTGCATGGCTCTGTGCCAACAAATCAAGGCTCACAACTCCACAAGTGCCTTGCTTACCCCAGCAGGGATTTCCAGTGCTCAAATCTTCTCTTCTGCATCCTGGGCAAAGCTGGGCCAGGCCCTTCCTGTCTGATAAACCTCAAGGCTAAGCAAGGACTTGGATCCCACCTCCCAATAATGCTGTTCATGGTCTGCCCCCTCTGCTACTCTGAGCAAGTCCACTTGAAGCAGCCCTCCTTCAACCCACATCCTGACGATGCACATAGATCCATGTCTAGAGCCTACGCAAGGGATGAGGCGTTCCTTGAAAACGTGGCATTTGTCACCCCACAAATCATTGTCTTCTAGATCACACAAGGGCAGCTGACTCTCCGTAGGCTACTCATTCCTTCTGCCCATGGCCATGCCACAGAAATCTGGGAGCAAACAGTGCCTGCAAATTCTCCACTGAGAGCCAGTGTGTTGTTTGCCTGAAACCAGGGGTGCCCAAACTACAGCCCATGGGCCAGATCTGGCCCCTGATGCCAATTCATCCAGCCCACACTGCCCTCGTCGCTCCCAGAAGCAGAAGTAAAACACTCCCATGTCGGCATGTTTTACTTCCACTTCTGGGAGCGACAACAGCAGCGTGTGACAGATGAATTGGCATCGGGGGCCAGATCTGGCCCATGGGCCGTAGTTTGGGCAACCCTGGCTTAAGCAGAGAAAATGTCAACCTAAAATCCATCTCATCCTGTTTCAAAACTTATCTGTTGCAAAACAGATTGCAAGGCGCGTTTTGCTTCTGCTTCCGGTGGGAGGAACCATGTGTCCGGCCCGCTGAACCACGTGACCGACCGGCCGGCAGCCTGCCTTAAATGGAGGGTTGTGGTCTTTTGGTTTCCTTCCTGGTTTACAAGTTCACAAACCAGGACAAGCCTTTTTTAGAATCAAAAGAGGAGGAGGGAGAAGGTTGTTATTTTGTCTATGGGCTGGTGTGGTGATGAGGTGATGAGGCACCCAGGTAGGCAGTGCAGGACCAGGGACAGCTCCCGGGAAGGGAGGCTTGCATTAATGATGGCTGAAGTTGTGTTGAACTAACTGACTGGAAGGTCGGAGTTCGATTCCCAGGTACTGCAGGGCGGAGTGACCTCCTGCCTCTGTCCCTGCTCCTGCTACCCTAGCAGTTCGAAAGCAAGACATTGCAAGTAGATAAATAAGGACTACTTCGGTGTGAAGGTAAACAGCGACCCTTGCACTCCAATGTTGAGGCATGGCTGGCACATGTCCACAGAAACATCTGCAAATGCAGGCAGCGCTGGCTCTTTGGCTATGAAACAGAGTTGAGCACTGAACCCTAGAGTCGGATACGACTGGCTTTTGAGCAAGGGTGCCCTCCTAGGCCTCTTCTTTTATACTTTACATCTGAAGTTCTCAACCTTTTAAAGCCATGGGCCAGGTCACGCTCCCTCAGATAGCTTTGGGGGCTGGACGGCAATTTTGCCCTTCCTCCACCACATGGCACTTCCTGGTGTGGTGGAGGCAGTGGGGGGGACCACAGGAAATGGTGCTGTGGGCCACATCCGGCTTGTGGGCTGCAGGTTGAGAATCCCTGCTTTACATCCATCATGAGTAAAGGTTAGAGGGACACCAAGTCTGGCTCATGACATTGCAATGTTCCCATGAATTCCGACAGAGATATCATCACATCAAACATAAACCCACTCCCAAGTCAAACTTGCTTGGCTACAAAGCGGGTATTGCTGGAATAAGGCAGAGTTTTCTTCTCCATTAAACAGGGTGAGGAATTTTAGCATCTTCACAAAAAGTCAAAAAGCAAGACTTGGGCTTCCCAGGAAAAATTGCAGACACAAAATATTACACCTGGCTGATTTCCCCCCCCCCCCAAAAAAAATAAAAATAATAATTGCATTCTGAATTTGGCCTCTTCCCTGAAAATGCGCCTCTCTTTCTGCTTTGTCAAGCAAATTAATGAACTGACCATGGATATGACTCACTGCTACGCCTGTGCAACTGCCAAATATCAGAGGCTGCACGTCAGAGGTTGTGTCAATTGCTGAATGGTCACGAGAAACATTGCCGGGAAGAAGCGTCTGCCACTTGCATGTCAGCTATCAGTTGCTGTTACATGCCTCAGAGTCTCCCGATGTCAAAGGCAGCCGGGGTGCTAAACATCAGTGGGAAAGGCAGGGAGTGCCCCTCCGCCCGCACTGCCCGCCCGCATGCACGCCTGCCCGGGGTCTATCCAGCAACAACATTCTTAGCAGAGAGGGAGAGGCCAAACAGTTCAGTTCTCTATAGGGAAATCACATCTGGCTTCTTGCAGAGGTGGAGGAGAGCAAGAAACACTCACTCCTGTCCGAGAATGCGGACTAGATTTTTAACTGGTGCAGGTGGGAGGGAGTTTTTCAGTGTTTTTAGGAATTTTAAGGGCTTCTATAGGTTAAACGTTGAGGATTTTATGTACGCCGCCCAGAGTCGCACATCGATTGGGGCAGCTATACAAATTGATGAATGAATGAATGAATGAATGAATGAATGAATGAATGAATGAATGAATGAATGAATGAATGAATAAGGTCTTCCTGCCAGGCTGGGCCGCCGGCTGCCCTCTCCTCCTCGCCATTTCTCCAGCAGCTGCTTTAATCATTCATTTCAAGGATTTCTACACTGCCTTTCAAGCAACCCAAGGTTTCTCCAGGAAGCCCAGAGCAGCTACACAATTCTGCACTGTCTGATGATTTGCAAGAACTTTACCAGAACCTGCTGGCCATGGGAGGCCAATGTTGATTTTCTGGAGTCAGAGCGGATAAGCTAGGCACATGGATCATTAGCTTCTTCCTTCCTTCCTTCCTTCCTTCCTTCCATGTCCCAACTGCTTGTCCAATTAGCTTTTCCTGTAAGCACCTCTGAACAGGATAACATCTCCTTCATCCGAGACTGAGGTTTTTAAACCATCTTGGTGTCTTGCACCCAGTTTGTTTTTAAATATCTGAGAGTAAATAAAACAGTATAAGAAGTGGAAGAAGTAGAAGCAGTGACAGATTTTACTTTCTTAGGATCCAAGATCACTGCAGATGGGGATTGCAGCCATGAAATAAAAAGGCGACTGATGCTTGGGCGACATTAAGTACATTAGAAGTAAGAACCCAACTAGGAAGGCCATTGGACCATTAGATGACAATGGAAGGCAAGGGGTTATTAAAGAGGAAACAGAGATTGCAGAGAGACTCAATGAATTCTTTGCTTCAGTATTCACTGAAGAAGACAGAGACCACATGCCCAAAGCAGAGCCTATCTTCGTGGGGAGGGAAACCGAAGAATTAAGCAAGATAGAAATAACCAGGGAGGAGGTCCTTGCATGTCTTGTTAAGCTAAACACTAACAAATCCCCAGGACCAGATGGCATCCATCCACGAGTTCTCAGGGAACTTAAAGATGAAATTGCTGATATCCTAGCCAAAATATATAATCTTTCCCTCAAATCAGGCTTTGTGCCTGATGACTGGAAGGTAGCGAATGTAACACCAATTTTCAAAAAAGGATCCAGGGGTGATCCAGGAAATTACCGGCCTGTCAGTTTGACATGTGTCCCAGGTAAAGTGATGGAAACCATCCTAAAAGACAGAATTAATAGTTACATAGAAGAGAAGGCACTGCTAAAGGAGAGCCAACATGGCTTTTGCAAGGGCAAATCATGCCTCACTAATCTGTTGGAATTTTTTGAGAGTGTCAACAAGCATGTGGATAAGGGGGATCCAGTTGACATTGTTTATCTGGACTTTCAGAAGGCTTTTGACAAGGTCCCACACCAAAGGCTCTTGAATAAACTTACCAGTCATGGAATAAAGGGACAGGTCTTGTCCTGGATCAGCAACTGGCTAAGGGACAGGAAACAGAGGGTAGCACTAAATGGACACTTCTCCAAGTGGAGGGAAGTAAAGAGTGGGGTCCCCCAAGGTTCAGTACTGGGACCCCTGCTTTTCAACCTCTTAATAAATGATCTAGAGGTAGGAGTAAAAAGCAAGGTAGCCAAATTTGCTGACGACACTAAATTATACAGGGTAGTGAAAACTGTGAGAGATTGTGAAGAGCTCCAGAGGGATCTCTTGACACTGGGGGAGTGGGCAAAACAGTGGCAAATGAGTTTCAACATTAGTAAGTGCAGAGTGATGCATGTTGGGGCAAAGAACCCCAATTACATTTATAAACTGATGGGGTCTGAACTCTCTGCGACAAACCAGGAAAGGGACCTTGGTGTCCTGGTGGACAAGAACTCAATGAAGGTGTCAACCCAGTGTGCCTCAGCAGTGAAAAAAGCAAACTCAATGCTAGGGATCATTAGGAAGGGTATAGAAAATAAGTCAGCAAGTGTCATTTTGCCTCTTTATAAATCTATGGTGAGGCCCCATCTGGAATATTGTGTACAGTTCTGGTCGCCATACCTCCAGAAGGATATTATGGAGTTGGAGAAAGTACAGAGGAGGGCAACCAGAATGATTAGGGGACTGGAACACCTTCCTTACCATCTGAGGCTGCAACGGTTGGGCCTCTTCACTCTTGAACGACGGCGTCTAAGAGGTGACCTGATTGAAGTTTATAAAATCATGCACGGTGTGGACAAGGTAGATAAGGAAAAACTGTTTTCCCTATCGCACAACACTAGAACTAGGGGACACTCCATGAAACTTTTGGGTACTAGTTCTCAAACAAATAAGAGAAAGTACTTTTTCACCCAGAGGATTACTGGTCTATGGAACTCCCTGCCAGAAGAAGTGGTGACAGCTGTCAGTCTTCACAGCTTTAAGAAAGGATTAGACAAGTTCATGGAGGACAAGGTTATCAATGGCTATAATTATGGCTACCTAAGGACAACCTCCGGGTTGGAGAGATAGGCAGGATATCTCTCAATGCCATTTCCAGGGAATCCTAAGCAGGTGAAGGCATCTCCTTGGGAATAATACCCTGAAGCAAATGGTCAGCCACTGTGTGAGACAGAATGCTGGACTGGATGGGCTGTGGCCTGTTCCAGCAAGGCTGTTCTTATGTTCTTATGTTCTTATGACAAGCTATGAGAAACCTGGGGAACATAGTTAAAGTAGAGACATCACCTTACAAACAAAAGTTTGCATAGTCAAAGCAATGGTATTTCCGGTGGTAATGTATGGCTGTGAGAGCTGGACCATTAGAAAGGCTGAGCGAAGAAAAATAGATGCCTTTGAGATGTGGTGCTGGAGGAGAGTGTTGAGAGTCTCCTGGACAGCAAGGAGAACAAATAGGTCAATATTAGAAATTAGCCCTGAGTGCTCCTTAGAAGGACAAATAACAAAGATGAAGTTGAAGTATTTTGGACATCAAATGAGAAGAGAGGATTCACTTGAGAAGGCCTTGATGCTGGGGAAGGTGGAGGGCAAAAGAAGAAGGGGACGGCCAAAGATGAGATGGCTAGATGGTATTGTAGACACAATGGGCACGGGGCTGTGTGGACTAAGGAGGATGGTGGAGGACAGAGGTGCCTGGAGAGCGATGGTCCATGGGGTCGCAAAGAGTCGGAATCGACTGTGCGACCGAACAACAACAAAAGAAAACAGAACAGCAAAAAAAATTTTTGACATAAAACATTGTGGCACCTTAAAGACCAACTCGTGTATTTAGCTGTGAGTGTTCATGGACCAAGTCCACTTCATCAGACCTAAGACTGAGTCCTCATAGCACCAATTTAAATGCAGTGAAACCTTGCATAAAGAGCACCTCGCTTAGAGACTAACTCGCTTAAAGAGCAGAATTTTCTCTGAATGGTCGCCTCACTTAACAACTAAGAACAACCAAAGACTTGTTTCACAACTGCCAGAAGTCACAATCGGTCACTTACGATGGCAGCGGTGGTGCTTTTTGGAAGTGTTTCGCTTCAAGAGCCATTCACTTAAAGGGCAATCCCGTGGAACGCATGATGCTCTTTAAGCTATGTACCACAGAATGGGGCATTTAAAGCTCAAGGCACTCCTGCCTGTTTGCAAGTAATCTAAAGGACACATTGACCTCTTGGAAGTTTTTCATGCGAGAGGCCATTGTTGGGAGCACCCCATAACCAAAACAAGAGGCTTCAGGCTGGTGGGACGACCCCCACATTTTGAAGGGTTCCATCCTTTCCATGTCTGGATTGATACCTATCCCCACCTTATAGGCAGAAGTCCTGAGATGGGAGAGGGTTCAAGCCCTGAAATGCGCACAAGAGGCATGAAGTGATGCCTCACGCAAACAGGGGGATGGACGGCTTTCGTAAAAGGACTTTCTTCGGTGTGTAGGAAGGAGGCAGAACATGCTGGCTGTGGGTCGCTATTTCGCCCCCACCTCCACAGACACCTCCAGGAGAGAGAAAGGCCCGGCAAGCGGAGCCGCCCAGGGCCCTGGTTCATCGTCTCACAGCACTTCCTTCTGTGCATGAAAGAGTCCCATCTTTCATCCGAAAGCCTTTGGCCCCAGAGAGGGTTCCTTGCCTAGCAGGGGAAAAGGCCGCCAGAGCTCAGCTCTCTTCGTGAGGTTCCTCGGAGGACTGAGCGCCAGTTATTATGAAATCATTAAATTAATAACTTGGCAATATGGGCAGATACAGAAAGCAATCTGTCCCTTGAACAAAAGGAATTACCCACAGTCCAAACATTCAGCATTTAATTGAAAAATGAATTAGAACGGCATACAGGATTTCTGCCTCGAATTGTCAACAGAGTTATGTAAACATGTCATCCCGTTCTCTCTCTCTGAGTGTGTGTGCATGCGTGTGCATGCGTGTGCATGCGTGTGTGTTTGCAAGAGACAGGAGTCAAGAGAAGGGATGGGCCTGTGAGCCCTTTTGAAGATCATCGTCAAGGTCACCCTTTCTTGAAAGCCAGTCATATCTAACTCTAGGGTGGGGTGCTCACCTCTGTTTACAGCCAGAAAGCCAGACATTTCCACGGTCATGTGGCAGGCAGAAGTAGACACCAGAGAACACAAGTTGCTGTTACCTTCCTTGCCAATGCAGTACTTACTTATCTACTTGTCTTGTCTTGCTTTTGACCCGCTAGTTTAGCAGGAGCTGGAAGAGACAACAGGGAGCTCACTCTGTCATGCAGCACTCGGGTCTTGAACTGATGACCTGCCGGCCGTCAGTTTGCAAAGCTCAGTGTCTTAACCAATAAGCTGCCATCCAGCCTTCAAAGCTGACTGAGAGAGCATGATCTGGTCCCTGGCTTGAAAAGGTTGGGAACCCCTGATTTAGGGACTCCGACCCTCAGCCTATTCAGGGTCCTCCAAATGATGTAGGGAAAGTTGAGATCTTCATCCATCTCATCCTTTCCTGTCCTTCCTTGTCCAGTGAGCTCCTTTCTTCCTCTTGCTCTTGCGTACCCAAAGCCTACAAGGAAGGTTGTGATTTAGGGGTGTGTGTGTGTGTGTTGGGGTATGAAGAGAAACCCTCCTGCCTTGCAGGCTAAAGGGCACCTTCTGGAGGGGAGGGGGGCATGTGCTGGCCCCTGGTGCTGCCTGCCATACAGATCTAGTGGAAATAGCCCCCTCCCTGTCCCACCCCCCAGCCTGGTTTCGAAATCCTTGGGAACATCCTATTTGCAGACCCACCAGTTATTATTTTCCACCCCTGCCTTTTGGATTTCCATGCGAACTATCTAGCTTTCCATTTGCTTGGAATTAATTTGTCCTAATCTATGTGCGTGCATACTTTGATTGCTTTTGATTAAGTTTAACAAGCTGGGGGAAAAAAATCTGCTGTTTTGAGCATCAGAGTAAACAAAACCCGTTTTCTGGATTTGCTTGTACATAATTAATACAGGCTGTCAATTTTTTTTTGGGTGCAGTGAAAATGTCTCTTATGTTACACTAAAATGTGTGTTGCTGTAATTAGTGCTACACGCAACCCAAATACGCTCCGGATGAATTTGCAAGCACCTCCAGACAGACGCGTCATGCCAGCCACTTTCCACGTTGCATAAAAACAGAATAGTAACAACAATTAGACTTCTAGACTTCCTTCTCCAAAGCAGCTTAGGACACACGATGATCTCTGAAGGATGGAAGAGGCTGAGTCAACTTTGAACCCCATCAGGACTGAACTCACAACGTTTTGGCTGCAGTACAGCCATTTTAACCCCATGCGCCACAAGGGCTCTGAATTGGTGGCGGAGCAGAGAGAAGGTGTGGTAGCCAATTCTCTCCTGGAAGAGCCCAGTGCTGTGCTTCAGGGAATGCTTTAAAGGCCTAGTAAAGGTAAAGGTCACCCTTGTGCGAAAGCCAGTTGTATCTGACTCTAGGGTTCAGTGCTCATCTCTGTATATAGCCAAAGAGTCAGTGCTGTCTGTGTTTGCAGACGTTTTCCATGCACACGTGGCAGACATGCCTAGGCACCGAAGTGCACGGAACGCTGTTTACCTTCCCACTGAAGTGATCCCGATTTATTTACTTGCAGTTTCTTGCTTTTGAGCTGCTAGGTTGGCAGGAGCTGGGACAGAGACGGGTGCTCATTCCGTCATGCAGTACTCAGGTTTTGAACTGCTGACCTTCCGCCTCCCAGTCAGCGTCTTAACCACTTGAGTCACTGCAGTCTACAATCAGAATAATTGCTAGTCAGAAATAACGACGGCCATTGTGCCCATCCAGGTCTTCACTTCCAATCGAGTCCACCAACTGCTTCCCATGGACCCCGGCCATGAGGAAAACAAAACACACACACACACATAGGAAGCTGAGTGGAGGGGCGGCATAGACTGTGAGGGGATGTAAGTCTTCGCCTCACACCCTAACTGGTTGCAAGGCATATTATGTCTGTGATGCACTTTAAAACCCTACTTCAGGGGCACACAGGAGGTGCTGGGACTTTTCCCTGATGTGCTCCATGGGCCAGTGTATTTAGGCCAGAGCAGGATTGCAGACTTCCAGCTACAATGCTCAACTTGCCTGAGCTTCAATGCTCAACTCCTCTGCTGACAGTCTGGACAAAGATCCCTGCGTCTTCCAGAACCTGCTATGAGAACTGACTCTTTGCACTGATCCTGAGGATGGCTTTTGCCTGACATGCCATCTGTGCTTGCTGGACCTTAAAGAAGGACTAAAGGTAAAGGTAAAGGTTTCCCTTGCTCGAAAGCCAGTCGTATCCGACTCTAGGGTGCAGTGCTCATCTCTGTTTCTAAGCCGAAGAGCCAGCGCTGTCTGCTTCTGCAGACATTTCTGTGGTCATGTGGCAGGCATGACTAGACACTGGAGCGCATGTAACGCTGCTTACCTTTCCCACCGAAGTGGTCCCTATTTATCAACTTGCAATTTCTTGCTTTCGAACTGCTAGGTTGGCAGGAGCTGGGACAAAGACGGGAGCTCATTCCGTCCTGCAGTTCTCGGGAATCGAACTGCTGACCTTCCGCTTCCCAGTCAGTGTCTTAGCTACTTGAGCCACTGCACTGCATACCAGTCTGCTAACCGTTGACATCAACATAGACAGCGCCCAGGATGGAGATCACAACTAGAAAGGAAGGGAGGAAGGAAGGAAGAGGCAGAGGAGGGCAAGGGTAGAGAGACGGAGAGGCAACAAGCACACTTTGGCACCTCATAACATATATTTCTGAATTGCTCTATTAAAAAAAAAAGATGCTCAAGGCAATTTGCAATAAAACAATGCAAGAAAGCCAGGCATTCAAGCAAGGGCTAAAGCAAAGCTACTGACATGCACGTTTCACTCTCGAGGAACCAGGGAACCACTCCAGGGCTCAAAGTATATGTGGTTGTGTCTCTTGGAAGGAAAATGCCTGGCCTTTTTATTGCGGGGGCGGGGGGGGCGGGGGGGAGAGCACTGTGCAACCAACCAAGGTTTATTTCAACATCTTTCCCCCACTGGTTCTCAACAGGTGGAGGTGGAGAGAGAAGGCGGGCAGGCGGGTGGGCAGGTGGGGTGGATTTAGGAGCAAATTAGCCAATTCCCTTCCTTTCTCCCAAGGCCTCCCCCCCCGCCCCCCCCAGCCCCACTACCCTTGTACTGTCTAATGACAGTACAGTAATTGCAAACAGCTTCAAAGAATGGGAGAATTAATGACTAGAAATGAAGGCAGTTAAGTGCGAAGGAAACCAGGCCACTTGGTGCAACGCCCGTTGTGCAGACGTTGAATATTTATGGCAAAACACGTCCAATGAGGCTGTAAATCAGGGAGGGTGGTTTGCCAAGTAATTAAAACAAGAGGCAAGGCCGGGGGCGGAAGGATGCCCAGCAGTGGGGGAGACAACCACGGAGCAACTGCCCAGGGGGTCGGAGCCCTACAACAGAGATGGGGGGTGGAGGTCAGAGACAACCCTGCACTGGAGGGTTGTTGTTGTGTGGTTTTTTTGGGGGGAGGTACTTCTATAGGCCCCCCCCCACTCCTCTCCATAGTGCCGTCTCTGGATGGTGCATTTTCACCCCAAATATTCTGGGGACTTACTTGGCCGACCTTGGGAGGATGGAAGAGGCTGAGGCAACCTTGATCCCCAGTCAGGGTTGAACTCACAACATTCTGGCTGAAACACAGCAATTTAACCCCTGCATCACCAGGGCTCTATAAGGACCGGTTGCTTACCTGTAACTGTTGTTCTTCTTTGTCATGGTCCCCTGTGAATCCCCCCCCCCAAGGGGTTTAATGCACGCCATAGCAGCTTAGAGCTGTGTGGTGGCTTCACAGGGGGCCACGAAGAAGAACTTGATAGGGCGTAGGGGCAGAAATAGACATTGTGAGTTCGATCCTGATGGGGATCAAGGTTGACTCATCCTCTCCCATCCTTCCGTGGTTGGTAAAAATGAGGAACCAGTATTTTGGAGTGCAAAACACTAGTGACCTTGTGAACCACCCTGAGAAGTGCACGAAGCACTATGGGGAGGGGTGAGGGGTATAGAAGCATGTTTGCTATTTCTATTGCTACAGACTGTAGCGGAAAAGAAAAGTTGGTTAGAAGCTAAAGTCCCAAGACCAGTGATTGTTGGATCTGGGCCGCGAAGCGGCTGTTGGGTCCCGGAGGAGACTGGTCAAGCAATGAGACACGAGGCAAGATGGAGCGAAGACCAGTGATTTAATGAAGGCAAATCATCAGTATTTATCATGTACAGGCTGCATGCAAAAGGACTGCGATCTGACAGGATCCACATGCCATGTTTACACGAGTTAATTGGGAAACTCTTCAGGGGAGTTAATTAACTAACTTAATCAATGACAGGGGAACTCCATTGTTCCAAGCTATCTGGGGTAAACATGTGGCTGGTATTGGTTTTAGGACTTAGAGTAATCCGCAGATGCAAGATTACCTATTACATGACTAGCCAGTTAGTCATTAGCTTCCTATTGTCCGAGCTTCTTGTCAGGTCAGCTGTAGGTGAATTAAACCCTATCTAATTTTCCGCTCCCCCAATTTCTGTCCCTTCAGGAACCCCTGGCAACGAGGTGATCACCCATCACCGGGGTTCTGTCAGGGCCAGTATACCAATTGTGTGCACGGATACCACAAGTGATGACAAACCTTTTAGAGACTGAGTGCCCAAACTGCAATCCCAGATCCACTTATGTATCACAAAGTGCCAAAACAGCAACGGGGGGAGGGGGGGAGGAAATGCTCCCATTGGGCTGCTGGGCAGAGGGGCGGGGCAAACTCTGTGCTGGGGGAGGGAGGAAGTTCTCCTATTGGGCTGCTGGGCAGAGGGGCGGGGTGAACTCTATGCTGGAGGAGGGAGGAAGCTCTCCCATTGGGCTGCTGGGCAGAGGGGCGGGGTGAACTCTATGCTGGGGGAGGGAGGAAGCTCTCCTATTGGGCTGCTGGGCAGAGGGGCGGGGTGAACTCTATGCTGGGGGAGGGAGGAAGCTCTCCCATTGGGCTGCTGGGCAGAGGGGCGGGGTGAACTCTGTGTTGGGAGAGGGAGGAAGTGCTCCTATTGGGCTGCTGGGTAGAAGGGCAGGGCAAACTCTGTATTGGAGTGACTGCACGGGTGCCCACCGAAAGTGGGCACCATTGGTTGAGTGCCACCATTGGTTGAAAGGCAGTCAATGAGGGGAGCCAGGGCTTTTGGAGGCTTGGGGTGGGGGAGACCTGACTCTCCCCCGACTTTCTTCTGCTTGCCTGGTCTTAACAGTTCTCCCCACCACCACCCAAATCAAGGCTCTGCGATTCTGGCTTGCAAATCCACCCACCCACATACCCACCCCCCTTTTGCTAAGAGCCCTTCCCCAGCCTTCCCCGAAGCCTCATTAACTTCCCCCTGCTCAGCAAGGCTCCTGTTCAGATGGTTATTAATGTCAGCCTTGAGCTGGAGCCTCTTCTACTTCAGATTAATCCTGCAAGCAAGCCGGTGTCAAGTACACAACAGCACACAAAAGCACAGGGAGTGACAAGGAGGGCTGGGAAATGGGGGTAGAGAGTATGTGTGTGTGTGAATATCTTTTGCATTTGAGCCCAGGATGAGACCGCAGCTGGTACATGAGAGGAACTCTATTTTGCTCCCAGTCAAAGAACCTTCCCATAGGGAGGGAGAGTAGGATCAGCCCCCCCCCCCCCATCCCAACTACATCCCGAAACAGGAGCCATGTTTCCCCCCCCCCCCAAGTCATGGCCCACTTGAAAGCAAAATTAGCCCTCCCCCCCCCCCACTCCTTTCTAAATCAACCATTTCATTTTTTCCTCTTTCCCTGGAAAATGTGGGTTGAGGGAGGGGGGGGGGGGTTGTCTAGTGAATATGAGCCAGGGCAAGTAGTGATATATCATCATCCCCCCCCCCCCCCAAAAAAAAATATCATTATTCTGTAAAACCATCATTTATTACATTTCTAAGGGCTTCCATTTGGAAAAGGAAACCCAAATGAAAAGACTTGCAGAATGGCCTTAGGAAGACAGGTGCCCAAACTTTTCGGGTCGTGTCACGTGGTTCCTCCCCATGGAAGCGGAAGTGAAGCACGTCTTGCAACCTGTTTGGCAACATGATGAGATAGATTTGTAGGCTGCCATTTTCTCTGCTTAAACCAGGGGTGCCCAAACTATGACCCATGGGCCAGATCTGGCCCTTGACACCAATTCATCTGGCCCACACCACCCTTGCTGCTCCTGGGAACAGAAGTAAAATACACCCGTACAGGCACATTTTACTTCCACTTCCAGGAGCGGCAAAGGCGGCGCAGGTCGAATGAATTGGTGACGGTGGCCAGATCTGGCCTATGGGCCATAGTTTGGGCACCCCGGCTTAGAAGGTGGCAGTATGGATAATGCGAAAGGAGGCACATAGGCCATTAAAAAAACAAGTTTGCTTTCCACTTTCCTCTAATTGAAGGAGACAGAGACAGCCCATGAGCCCTGTGCATCAACACCATTAAAAGCATGTTGGGTTTTAATAAACATGCTGGGGATTCATTTGGCTGAAAGAGGCTGAGTCCACCTTGATCCCTGGCAGGACTGAACTCACAATGTTTTGGCTGCAGGATAGCAGTTTAACCCCTGTGCCACCAGGACTCTATGATGACAGGTTGCATACCTGTAACTGTTTTCCTTCTTCTTCTTCTTCTTCTTCTTCTTCTTCTTCTTCTTCTTCTTCGTCCCTGGTGAATCCACACAATGTGGATTCACAGAGGCCACAAAGAAGAACTTGAGAGAGCATAGGGCAGGGATTCTCAAGCTGAGGCCTGTGAGCCAGATTTGGCCCACGGCACCATTTCATTTGCTCAACCACACTTGGAAGTGCCATGTGGTGGAGGAAGGGCAAAATGGCCATCCAGCTCCCGAAGCTGTCTGAGGGAGCATGACCAGCTTATAAAAGGTTGAGAACTCCTGGTGTAGGGGTAGAAGTAGACGTTGTAGAGAGCACAGCTGTTTAACCTCTGCACACCCAGGGCTCTACATCAACAGGTTGCTTCCCTGTACCTGTCATCCTTCTCCACAGTCCCCTGTGAATCGAAGTCACATCGTGAGCATAGTTCTAGCGCTGCAGTTTAGCCTTTGCATCCCAAGAGTTTTTCTGCCATGCTCTGCACCTTCTCAGTCCCTGTCTTTTGGAAGCCCCAGGGCCAGACTTTCTAGGCCAGGTTTATTTTAATTTTTTTCACAACTCTTTTTAAGGATCCCAGACCACGTGTCTGGCCACTGTTCTGCCCCTTGCCCTTTCCACTCTGGGGTCTGTTGCCTGTGAGTCTCCAGCCAAGCCAATTCGTCTGTGCACCTGCAAATCCCTGGCTTCGATTCATCGCTTGGGGCATTCTTTGTTGGGTGTTCCTGGATGCACGCGCACACACACATGCACACCGGTCGCCTTCCTGGACGCAGGCTCTCAAGACACACGCTGGCAATTTGTCTCGAGCGATTTGGTCAGCTCGGAGCAGCGGCAGTCCTTTGGGCTATCAAAGCTTCATGAAGAAGGGGCTGAAATGTTCACACTGGCAATTTCCCTGCCAGACAATATGATTTCTCTGCAAGATTCCAGTGGAAAACGTCAATTAAGATGAAGTGTTTCAGTGGAGAGTGCGCGGGGTGGGGGGGGGGGGGGGAGAGGAGAGAAATGTAGTTGTTTCAACAGATTAAATCACTGGGATTCAATTGAAAAGCTGGTTGAGACCCACAAAGCTTGGTTGGCTTTTAATATTCTGGCATCTTGACTGTTTGCTAGAGGTGATGGTTTTCTGGGAAAGGGTGACTTTTATTGAGGTTTTTTTTTCTTACGAGAGGTTAATAGTTTCCTGGGGGGGGGGGAAGGCTTTTTTTTGTTTTTGCATAATCAAAATACAGAATATCCCATGAGGAATATAAAATGTCTCGGGTGTGATTTGTGTTTTTCCTCCGGCGTTTTTATTCCTTTTGAGTAATAAAGCGCACATACAAGAAACACAGAAGGCATGAGTGATAGTTAAGAAAGATGCAAACCCTCCTCCTAATACGTTAAATTCGTATATTTAAAGCACCAGATGGGTTGTTTGCATCTGAATTTGCGATTCTTTTTGCATTCACACAAATTGTCAGTTTTGTGCAAAACAAAGAGGCCGTTGTGTGCAAAAACAACTAACTCTGCACGGCAGGAGGATGAGTTTTGTGGGAGGAAATATCACATTTGCCAAAGTGAGAATTTTATTAGGGAGCATTTGGAAATTCCTTGCCAGCCGGAAGAAGAAGGTGCGCCTTCACAGCCAGTCCATCGGGCATGGCCTCTTCTGCCTCCATGACCATTGGGAATCAGAGGTGCTCCTCTGTTTATTTTGCCGTTGGGCCCAATAGGATGGTTTCCAGTGGCATTTCCTCCACCGAGGAGGACCATCACCCCACCTAAAGGGACTCATCCACCCGTAGTCGTTGGCCCCTTTAGGGAGTTAGGTTATTTACCACCACCCAACACTTGATGTTGAGTCGCTGGCTGTACGGACTACTCCATTACCGTAGCAGGACGTCCGGCCACACCAAACACTGGAGAAAACATGAGATTCAGGAGGCCACCCCTGGCTGTTCACAGACACCTAAGAAGTGAGCGGCCACCCTCTCTCCATTCTCTCACAACCAGAGGAGTCATCTCTCACAAGCCAAGAAGGGAGGGCAGACTCCAGTCCCCAACGGTCCTGGCCGCCAGTGCTGAGCCCCAGTAAGCGACGTCTTCCCTTAGCAGGGAAAAGGCAAAGATCCTCCTCTGGGGGAGGAAAAGGCAGACAACCATCAGAGTTGCGAGGTGAGTGGGGGGCAGTGTCCCCATCACCTCCAGGCTGGCCCATTCAGCCCAAGAGCCGGGAGGTCGGCGGTGGTGTTTCAGGACCAAGGACAGCAGCCAGGGAGCCCTTCAGGGCTGCAGGTGAGCTAATAACAATCCCGTGTTAGAAATTATTCTGGGCTAACAGGAGTATTTATTTATTTATTTATTTTGCTGGAGGAACTCTGTTCAGAGGACGCCCGGATGAGGCTCCTTCCATGTCCCCAAGTTCTTT
Source organism: Bradypodion ventrale (assembly GCA_035047345.1). Taxonomy (NCBI): domain Eukaryota; kingdom Metazoa; phylum Chordata; class Lepidosauria; order Squamata; family Chamaeleonidae; genus Bradypodion; species Bradypodion ventrale. Next base: position 1,013,946 of record JAWDJE010000010.1, on the reverse strand, counting down.
TCCCCACCTAAGTTGTCCCTATTGATCTCTACTTACAATTTCTTGCTTTCGAACTGCTAGGTTGGCAGGAGCTGGGACAGATGAAGGGCACTCAATCTGTCAAGCAGCACCCAGGTCTCAAACTGCCGACTTGCTGGCCTTCCAGCTAACAAGGCAAGCTTCTTAACTCTTGGCCATTTTGTACTGCTGGCCCCAGACGAATCCTTTGGGCTCTTAGGACCAAGCGTGACCGAGAGAGAAAGATGCCCCCGAACAACCATCCCTTGTTTGGAGAAGACAGCGGTGGTCCATAAGATCTTTGCACAGAAAAAAAGCGACCCTGGCAAAGCCGGGCCTTTGCTTGTGGGCATTTCCAAACTTCAGACAAAGAGGAAGGAAAGCAGGCCATCAATCACACCCTCTTTCATGTTCGACTGCCAGGATGATGGAGAACAAGCCAGAAGAACTGGAAATCTTCATCCAGGAGGGTAAACATGGGACAAGTGAGACTTAGTGAGACGACTATCACAACCGGAACACAGCAATTGTATATAAGGGGATGTGTTGTTCAAACAGAACCGAAACAGGAGAAAAGGGCATGTGCGGAGTAACAGTTTATGTCAAAAATACACACCCCTGTGAGGAATTGGGCAGGTTTTGCCTTGAGAAAAGGAGACCAAAAGGGTTTGCAATGCTAGCAGTCTCCAAACACCTGAAAGATGGTCATAAACCAGAAGGACAAGATGCGTTCTCAATCATCCCAGAGTGCAGGACGTGTAATAATGGGTTCCAATTACAGCCTAGTATTTAATATTTCTTCCCTCTTCCCAGATAATTTGCTTTCCTGCCGTCTGGGAAGGCTCGGAGGCTGATCATCCCGCCTTTCAATCCCACACATTAATGTTGTGTCATCTCTCATCCCAGTGCGCGCACAGATCCGGCGAGACAACCTTCAGCAGCCAGCTCTGACAAAATTCTCCCCCCACAAGCTGGGCGCCTTGACATGATTTGCCCTGGATAAGAGTGGCAAAGCCAGACACGACCTTATCAGACAAGTCAGAATCAAATCGCCGGATGACCAAAGACTGCTTGGATTCAACAGTAAAGGTAAAGGTTTCCCTTGCTCGAAAGCCAGCTGTATCCAAATCTAGGGTGCAGTGCTCATCTGTTTCAAAGCCAAAGAGCCAGCGCTGTCTCATGCTGCAGACGTTCCTGTGGTCATGTGGCAGGCATAACTAGACACCAGAAGAGCGCATGGAACGCTGTTACCTTCCCACCGAAGTGGTCCCTATTTGTCTACTTGCAATGTCTTGCTTTCAAACTACTAGGTTGGCAGGAGCTGGGACAAAGACGGGCGCTCACTCCGTCCTGCAGTACTCGGGAATCGAACTGCTGACCTTCCGCCTCCCAGTCAGCATCTTAGTCACTTGAGCCACTGCAGTGGATTCAACAAGAAACCCCAAATAGGAGAAGCCAATCCGATCACCCTTTTAAGGGGGATAAGAATAGCCTTCCCTGCACATTGCTCATCCTTTTACAAATGTTCTATGAGGTTATGGCAAAATATTATTTGGCTTCCCTGTCTCGTATTGGAGGAATTATTGAGTGGGAATGGGAGCAAAAATATCAGCAACCTTCAATAATTTAATAGCTCATATTCTTTACAGTCTTGGGTGATTTTTTTCAAAGAAAGAAAAACAATTTAAAGTAACTCTCCATGTAGGGACACATTTCTCATCCCTGTAATCAATTTACTGGATATATGTTAAAGCAGGAGTGCCCAAACTATAGCCCATGGGCCGGATCCGGCCCCTGACACCAATTCATCCAGCCTAAGCCACCCTTGCCATTCCTGGAAACGGAAGTAAAACACGCCCATACGGGTGCATTTTACTTCCGCTTCCAAGAGCGGCAAGGGCCAGATCCGGCCCACGGGCCATAGTTTGGGCACCCCTATGTTAAAGAAAACACCGCTGCCTTCTGTTGTTATTTTTTAAACAAATGCATCAATGTGTGATAGATTCATGAAGCGTTCCTGCTACCAAGCAAGCAAGAAAGCAACAGAATGCCAGGCTCTCCCCAAAGAGCTATGGGATTATGGAGGTGAATTCCCACCTGCTGGGAGATGTTCTGAATCGCCTTTCCTGGCCACTCACATTGTCTTTCATATTTTGGCTGGAGTTTCATGCACGCTCAGGGTTCTTCAGTGTGCGCTAAGCAGGGCAATGGTGTGCCACCCTCAATGTTCCAGGGTAAAAATAGGATTTCCCTGGATTTTGCTCAACATCCCCACGCCAATGCCCAGCATTTGAGGGTGGTGCGCCGTCAGCTGCCAGGGACTTGACAAAACCCCTTCTCTATCCATGTTGAGACAGCCTGATGCAGCTGATGGCTCACCTTGGTCTGGGGCCAGGATGACCTCTCGGACACCAGCCTTGAGCCAAGCTGAGCAGCCCCGAGGCACATTTCCTGGGCCGAAGGGCCAAGAACCAAGGCAGAGACCACGTGCTTCTCGGTAAGTTTATTCTACTGAATGGTTAAGCATCCCCACTCTCTCGCCACGGGGCAGCTGGGAGGGAGGGGGGTTCTTCCCCCCAACTCTGGGCTGGGGCTGCTTTGCTGCCCTCACAACAGATACAATTTCTTTCTTTAAAAAGCCTTTCTCATAAGACATGTGGTCATTTCGTTCCCACTGTCTGTGTTTTCATTCCCCCCCCCCTTTTTTTTAATAAAAATCCACCCAGGAAAGGAAACTAAAAGCCTTTGAGTTGAATGAGAGGGTTACATAGCGACCCACTGGACGTCTAGGGAGAGAGATGGCTCTCTTTGCCTTGATATACAGATGTGGGGCATGGGGGGGGAGACCAACGCCCACTGGCTGCTACCTGCGCCATTTCCCCCTGCCCAGAACCCAAAGGTGGCCGTGGCGAAACTTGGCCATGGGGTGGCTTCACTTTCTCTGCCACGAGTGGGGAAAGGGAGGGGTGGGGTGGGGGAAAACAGGGTTACCCACTTACCAAAGATGCCCCCCCTCACATAAACACCCCCACCCCACCCCAGCTGCAAAGGTCTTTTCAGGTGGAGAAGATTAAGGGATTTCTGTGGGTCCTTTAGGATACTTAAGGGGGAAATTACACAGGATCCATATGGGGCAGAAAGGATCATTGTTGGGGTCACCATAACCCTTACACTCCGTGGTGGCAGACATGGCAACATGGGGCTCGTGGGGCTCGTGGGGCCCGCTCCGTCTTCCAGCCCGACAGAGTCTTTGCTGCTTTCCTCCCAAACTCCTGTCTGGGCTCCGTTGGCACAGGTGAGTCTGCAGGTGAGGGGAGGCTTGGCTTTGGCATGGGTCTCTGAAGACAAAGCACAGACCCCAAAAGGAGGAGGAGGAGGAAGAAAGGCAGGGAAGAAGGAAGGAAGGAAGGAAGGAAGGAAGGAAGGACGGACTCCTGGCTTCCTCAGATCTGCTTTCATGGCACAGTGGAAAGTGTCCAGATGGGCGCTCCGGCCACGGCGGCTGCTCAGAAGGAGAGACTCCGGAGGGAAACGCTGAAGGAGGGGAAAGAGTCCTGGCCATCCGTCTGTCCGGCCGCCCTTCCCTTGGTCCCTGTGGCAGAGGGTTTGCATGGCACTTCCTCCCTCACCTGTGCTGCCCACTCTCTCTGCCGTCCGGTCCACTGGGCTCCTATAATGCCACTTTGGCCAGGAGGAAGGGGAGAGCCGCCAAGGAGCCCAGGAAGGGGCTTGAGCCGCCTGAGGCCTGGGGGCCCATGAAGGTCTTCTGTTCCGGCATGAGGGCCGTCGTCAGGGATTTCTGGAGGAGGGAGGGGAGAAAGAGGGGCTCAGGTGGGCTGCAAGGCTGACACGGACAGCTGTGCCCCCATCCCAAGCCAAAAAAAAGGAAGGCATGTGAGCCCACCCGTGGACATGGGGCTGCAGGAAGATGCGCTTCCCAGGGTGAAGGTGAAGTTTTGGAGAGCCTCTTGAAAGAAGGCCCGGGGGGGGGGGGGAGAATTAGGGTTATCCCTGGGGCGGCATTGGTTTCCCCCCACCACCACCACCCAGCCACACTGGGGGAGAGCTTGGGAAGGGCCCATGCGGAACCCTAAGCAGCTCCACAAGGAAACTCCCTTTTGACACACACACACACGTGGCCAAAGCTTAGCCCAGGGTCCGAACAGTCACTGACCTCCGAGAGGCAGAGACTCCGCTGGCGAGACGTGTTCACCTGAAGCCCACCTTCCTGCAGAGACAAAAGGGAAACCACCTTTAGGGATCTGTCTGGAGGTACCTGAGGGTCACCTTCAACTCCCAGGGAAACCTTCTCACCCCCCTGTCCCAGACCCCTCTGTCACTTCCACCACTGCTATCCAGCCACCCGGATACACTGCATGCACAAAGATCACATGTGCTTCGAGTGGCCTTGCTCTGATGCGCAGGTAAAATAGGAAGAGTCCCAAAGGGCTTGGCTAGGAAACAATCGAGGTTCCTGCTCTGGATCTTCTTACCCCAAAGGGGCACTGCCCAAGCCATGGCAGGCTTTGGCTTCACAGGACAACCCTGGCAGTGAGAATACGCATCCTTTTCAGCACCACAGGCTGTGAGTCAAGCCACTTTGTGGGGCCAAGCATCGGGGCCTGATGGGAGGAAGAGGTTCAGGGCGCTCTTCCCAGACTGCTGCTCTGCCGCCTCCTGTTTCGGAAAGGACCGGTTCTGGCCTCGGATGCGCCGCAACTCTAGCATGAAATTGAGCCGCTGATTGTCTCACGCAGAGGTAACAAGAAACAGGAGACGGAACTCCTCAGCCATGCCAGGTCTCATTAGCAGCTGCCCAAGGGTGACTCCTTGGCTGCCTCTGCAGCTGCTCACCAGGTGGATGATGATGATGATGATGATGATGATTCATCTTTCTTTTCCTGCAGCAGCTGAGGAGTGCAGCCCAATGGGCAGCAAGACCACCACGGCCAGGAGGGCAGGGCAGGGGTGTGTGGGTGGTGGTGGTGGGTGGCAGCATCTCCTGACACGATTCCCTCTCTGGGTCTACGTCCTGACTTGGAGCTGGTTGCCGTGTCTGTAAAGGTCACCCTTGTTCAAAAGCCAGCCGTATCCAACTCTAAGGTTCAGCGCTCATCTCTGTTTCAAAGCTGAAGAACCAGCGCTGTCTGCTTCTGCAGATGCTTACGTGTACATGTGGCAGGCATGACTGGACACTGGAGTGCACGGAATGCTGTTTACCTTCCCACCAAAGTGGTCCCTATTTATCTACTTGCAATGTCTTGCTTTCGAACTGCTAGGCTGGCAGGAGCTGGGACAGAGGACGGGAGCTCACTCCATCATCCAATACCCGGGAATCAAACTGTCAGCATCTTAACCACTTGAACCACTGCGGTCTACTGTCATGGCTGTGCTGCAAGCAAAAGCCGGGGGTGGAGAGGGGGCCTTCACTTCTCCCTCCCTCTCTCTCCTTCTCTTGCAAGAGGTAAGAAAAGCCCTTCCAAGACATGGCAGAAAACCCTGGCTCAAGTGGCTGCTGTAAGGCTAGTCCTCAAGGAAGGGCGGAGCTCCAGGTGAGATGGACAGGTGAGAAGGAGGGGCCACACCTCTTTCAGACCCAACCATGGGAAATGGCCTTGGTGTCAACCAATTTCTTTTTTTACATACCAATCCTATTGGGAGGCTGCCAGGCCATTGACAGCATTGGCAGTATGCCTCCCCCCGCCACACCCACAATTTGAGGGGAAACATCTCAGAGCATCGGATGCTTACAAGGCGCACAACTAATTGTTAATATATTTGAATAACATCTCATAAAAATAGTCTAGCTGTGGAGGAAAAAGGCAACCATAGGCACACCTTTATCCAAAGGCACAGATACAGGCTAAAATTATCTTAAACTGAAAAGGGTGGGTGGAAGGTTTTGTAAAAGCCGGCATGGAAATTAAATGGAATGAAGAAGCTAATGAGGTTCTGGGAAGCCCAGCCCAAAAAAATGAATGACAGCAGGAGATTTCCATGCCTGCTTCACCTGGGCAGCCTGACAGGTGAGGAGGAGGAGGAGGAGCATTGGGTGGCACCACCTGAAGGAGCACAGAGCTCTCCCTGGACAGGGGCCTTACCTGGACCAAGGTGCATGTGGTGATCATACTAGTGTCGTAGAGGGCATTGCTGTCGTTGATGTCAGACGGCAAAGAAGGGCCTTTCTCCATCTTGGGGGCCATGGTGACTGGCGGCAAGGGAGGGGGCTTGGGGTGGAAACCGATGTCTGTGCCATTGCCAAAGGCCTGGATGGCATTTCCTGGGCAAAGGAGAGAGAGAGAGAAATGGACTTTTATTGAGTGAAGAAACACATAACTATAACCCTGGGATATTTAACAAGGATATGTGTAGCAATAGGAATTAAACTGAGATATACAGTGGACCCTGACTTAACAAGCAGATCGCTTGACACAACATTTGCATAACAAAAGGAAACCCATAGAAAAGAGCGGCTCGGTTAATACATTTTTTCAGATATTTATTAATTGGTTTTCAATGCATTCCGTGTGGGAAATTTCATTCAATGAATGCCCATGGGAAATTCACTTTATAAATTTTTCATAGTCCAAAAGGTCCCAGAGAACACATTGAATTTGTTAAGTGAGGGTCCACTGTACTGCTTCTCCATAGTGCTTCTTAGTGCACTCTCTGGGTGGTTCACAAGGTCCCTATCACCACCACCACCACCACCACCACCACGTGGCTTCTTACGCAGACAGGGGTTTTCTGTGAAGTCCCCCAGAAACCTCTCACACTCCTCCTCCATGTTGCTGCTGCCCCGGCAGGTGCATGATGGGGACACCTTGAGGCTAGTGGGGCTGGCGTCAATGTAGTTGGGCGTCATGTCGAACCCTGGGACAGAAGAAACAAAAGGAGGATGCGCAGCTCGAGGTTGCCCCGTGGCTCCGGTGCAGAATCAGGAGAAGCCACGGGCCACCCTGACCCCTGGGGGCCAGGTAGGTTGGCCTTCTCCCATTGCCTGAGGGATTCTGTGGCCAAAGCCTGGGGGAGATGAGTGGGGCCGGACGGGGTGGGCACCATCTGATGCCACAGAGGTGGCACAAACGATGAAACCAAGGACCCAGGGCAAGCGCTTTCTGCTGAGTGGATGTGGGCACCTGTGCCAGGTGTGAGGGCTCCTCCTCAGCCAGAAGGGCACATCCTGTCTACCGTGAGTTCAGTTTCCTCCTTCCAAAGGTGACACTCCCTTGCAAAGCCTTGGCATGGCTTTGATGGCCCTGACTGTTCATTCCCTTTTTATGGGAAAGTGGAGCACATGGCGTTACCCTCCCGATAAGTGGGGAAGGTGCCTCCCAAACCCAGGGCCGTTCACTTATCGCACTCTGCCCTGCTGTCCGGCCTCTCTGCCCCCAGGGTCAGACACACTTCTGCTATGGGTTGGGCCATCATAACACCACCAACTCAGTTGACACCCCCCCCCCTCCGCACCCCCCAGAAGGACATAGCAAGACCTCTCACCTATCAGCCCCGTGTAGGAGGCCAGACAGGCCTGGAAATTCTCCCCTGGGCAGCCGGTCATGGACCGAAAGGAGGCCTGACAGTTGGTGTGGAAATCGGCCAGCCTTGACCTGGTTAACATGAAAAGAGAGAGAGAGAGAAATATATATGGAAAGTGAGATTTGCCCCCTAGGAAATAGGAAGGCATTTAAGAACGAAAGAGAGAGAGAAAGGGCAAGAATCAGAACATGGCACATGAGACGAGAGAAAGCCATGGGAAGCATTTGCGGCAGGTCACAACTCTCCTTTAACACCCTCTCATGTCCCTTCCAAGGGACTGCGGTGGCTTAGTGGTTAAGAAGCTGAGCTTGATTGATTGGAAGTTTGGCAGGTCAGCAGTTCAAGACCTGAGTGCTGCGCGACAGAGTGAGCACCCATCATCTGTCCCAGCTCCTGCCAAGCTAGCAGTTTGAAAGTAAGAAACTGCAAGTAGATAAATAAATAGGTACTGCTTCAGCAGGAAAGGGAACAGTGTTTCGTGTTCTCTGGCATCTAATCCTGCCCGCCACAGGACCATGGAAACATCTGGAGACGCCGACAGTGCTGGCTGGCTCTTTGGCTGTAAATGGAGATGAGCACTGAACCCTAGAGTCAGATACAACTGGCTTTCGAGCAAGGGAGACCTTGAGTTTTGTCCCTCCTGGCTTGACGTGGGGCTCACAGCCTGAGCAAGAGGGAGAAGGAAGGGCGAACAGGAGTGGAACCCGTCACCCTGGCAGGGCTTCATGCCCCTTTCGATCATCTCTCATGGCCACTTGTGAACATGTTTGCTCATTTCCATGCCCGACTGCCCTCCAATTAGCCTCCGTTGCCCTCGCTGCCAGCCCCACACGGCCACCTCACGGGGTCCATCCTGGGACAGGTCATGATCCCCTCCACCTCCTGCGTCCAGGAGCCCACCAGCAAGCGAGAGAGAGAGCACACGTGTGCCTCCTCATTCCTGAAAATGGGTCCTGAAGAGGCCAGCCAAGAAGGCATGGATGAGCATGATGTTCGCTTCACCTACAGAGGTGTCTCGTGATGGGGTGCGTGGGGGATATGCCTTGCCAAAGCTCGGCACTGCCAGGTGGACGGAATGATGAATGACGATTTGTTTCCCTAAGACCAGCCGAAGGTTGCACGGAATGAATAAAGAGGACGCCAGATGGAAGGAGGACTTCTCCGGCATGAATCATATCCTCCAGGACAGGAGTGCATCTCCGCAGAACATCTCTCTCGCTCTCTCGCTCTCTGCCTGATTTATCCATCAGACAGGGAGAGAAATGCAAACGGGCGTCTGACTCCCCATCCACCCTGGAGGCCTTGATCATCATCATCATCATCATTATCGTTTCAATGGCCCAGAGTCAGCAGGGCAGGTTCCTACCTGGCCAGCTCAGGTGGTTTGTCACTGTCAGCCTTCGCTCCGGGCATCTTCCAAGGCGAATGCTATTCTTTCCACACTACACGGCCTGCCAGCTGTTAATCGGCTCATGATATCCAAACCAGATGTTGTGCTCTTTCTCCATTAAGCACCATGAATCTGCAGTGACTGGAGGAAACTTTTACCTGCCAGCCAGCCAGAAAACATCTTCCTGTGGATCAGATGTCTCCTTGCAGTGCCTCGTGGAGTGGGGGAGCATGAGGCTGGGCGGGCGAGGGGGGGCGCGACAGATGAACCAGGCCATAGAGAGCCTTGGTGGCACAGTGGGGAAATTGCTGTACTGCAGCCAGAACTTTGTGAGTTTGATCCTGACCAGGGATCAAGGTTGACTCAGTCTTCCATCTGTCCCCGGTCGGTCAAATGAGGACCCAGCATGTTGGGGACTTAATGCTAATTACCTTGTGAACTGCCCAGCGAGGGGTGCCCAAACTTTAGCCTGTGGGCCAGACCAAACCCCTGACATAATTCATCTGGCCCACGCTGCCCTCGTCGCTCCCGGAAGCAGAAGTAAAATGCGCCTGTACAGGTGCATTTTACTTCCGCTTCCGGGAGCGACGAGGGCAGCACAGGCCGGATGAAGTGGTGTCAGAGGCCAGTTCCAGCCCACAGGCCATAGTTTGGGCACCATTGGTTTAAGCAGAGAAAATGGCAGCCTAAAATCTATCTCGCGTGACCGGCCTGCTGAACCATGTGACCGGCCCGCGGCACCCCTACATTAACTCTTATATGGTGTCATCGCTATTGCTAAATCCTTGTTAAAGAGAACAATTTTGAAATATAACAATCCTTGTTAAATAGAGGGTCACCCTTGCTCGAAAGCCAGTCGTATCCAACTCTAGGGTTCAGTGCTCATCTCTGTTCCAAAGCCAAAGAACCAGTGCTGTCTGCTTCTGCAGACGTTTCCGTGGTCATGTGGCAGGCATGCCTAGACACCGGAGCGCATGGAACGCTGTTTGCCTTCCCACCGAACTGCTAGGTTGGCAGGAGCCTGGGAGCAGACGACGGGAGCTCATTCCGTCCTGCAGTATTCAGGTATCGAACTGCTGACCTGCCGCCTTCCAGTCAGCATCTTCTTAACCACTTGAGCCACTGCAGTCCCTTGTTAAATAGAACAACGTTCTAATTATGGGCTATCTACGCTGTTTCTATTTCTGCCCCGATGCTCTATCAAGTTCATTTTGGCAATCCAAAGTTTGAGCTGGACACCAAAGAAGAAAGAAGAAGACCTGCTGGATTTGCAGTGTGTGTGTGGGGTGTTTGTGTGTGTGTGTGTGTGGGTGTATTCAGAGCTTCTCTGAGCAGCTGGTTGACTCCTTCCTTGGCCCAAAATGCCTCCAGCCAAGGCAGCTGCTTTTGGGCAGAAGGGAAATGCATTGATGTGTCCAGTGGATCAAAGGAGAACCACAGGAAACCGAATTCTCTGAGGCTCCTGCGTTTTTCCACCTCTTTCTCTTTCTCTGGCTCTCATACCAGACTTTCAGGAAATGAGCACCTGTCCTGGCCCCACCCCTCCTCTGAACATCTTGCCAGCCTCCATCTTCTGCCCACTTTTCTAGAACTCCCACGGGGCTCGGTTGCAGCTCTAACGGCCGGCCGGCCCACCCTTGTGCCCCTCGAGCTTGGCAAGAGCAATTAGAAATCAGACTTATATACCCATCCCTTAGCACTTAGTGCCCAGTCTGGGCAGCCCACAGGTTAATTAGCATTTTGCTCCCAACATGCTGGGTCCTCATTTCCCTGATCCCGGTAGGAGGGAAGAGGCTGAGTTAACCGTGATCCCCGTCAGGATCGAACTCACCAGGTTTTGGCTGCAGTACAGCAGTTTAACCCTTGGCCACCAGGGCTCTTCTTCCCCTACCTGCGTCTGTTTGGCAGACAACTTCCGCCATGCGCCCACACCCCCATCTTGTGACAGGTTCATTTTGCTTTCCTGTGGCTACCTGTACTTGGAGGTGAGCCCCAACCTGCCCCATGGGGAACCCCCGTGGTCTCCTCACCTGCATCCAAAGGCTCTTATTCCCCTGGTCAGAGAAGGGAAGAATTAGAGGCAGGCATCATCTAGTCAGTTAATGACTGGAGGAACGTTCTGTCCCATCGAACTGCTAACTAAGCTGAACAGGAGTGGATGTTCCTCTGAGCCAGCCCTGGGTCTGCTATAGACTTCCTGCCACATGAAGTCAATACCTATGGAAATTTCTCTATTTAATTATTCAGCCTGACTTGACTTATTGGGGGGGGGGGGGGTTTGCTACGCTGGTGGCTGGCCTTGAGCAAAGCTGCCATAGGACTGAATGGGCTTCTCCCAGCTTGGCTGAGATAAACCTTTGAAAAGCACATTGGCCTCTGGGTGTGGGGAGCTCTGTGGGCATAGCCGCACAACGACACCTCCACAAAAGTTACCGCCACGACATGAACTGCCCCTTCCCTAGAATGGCACCCTGCTAGCACAAACTCCGTGCACGGCTCACAACACACACCTTGAAAGCTGTGGTTTTCCAGTCCAGAAGGAAAAAGCCACCCCCGTTTTGCAGAGAAATGGCGAGCGGATTTCTCCCTTTCCTCCCCTGAGGAAGGGATCTTAAAATCCCACTCCCCAAACTGGCAAAGGCTGGATTCCTTGGGAGGGGGTGGGCTTGTGGGAGGAGGGGGTCTCTTCCCTGAAGGATAAATTCTGGTCTGCACGCCTTCTAAAGCTTTGTCACACGGCGGCTTTGCTCCTCGTTTTTCAGTTTTATTGTCTTGTTATGCCAGGATTGAGTTTCTTATTTTATGGATGGGCTGGGGTATTCCCCCCCCCCCCACACACACACACACACACACCTTCTCATATTTGTGTGTGTATTATGTCTGCAAGCCACCCAGAATGGCTCATGCTCGATGGGGTGGGGTAGGAATTAAATAAATTAAATAAAAGTATCCCAAGGGGAAGATCAATTGCCAATAATTCCCTTGAAAGTGACAAAGACTCACGTCACCGTGCTGAAAATGAGAAAACCCACTCTTCCATCTCAGTATCTTACAAACACTCTCACACACGCGCACACACGCACACACACACACACACACACACACACACACACACACGCACGCACAAAGAGCATCAGTTTCATTTCTCCTCTGGCATTCTTTCAGCACAGAGACCCGAAAGCAGTTTGCAAAAATGCTCATTTTAAAAACGTCTACGTTATAACATTAAAATGAAGCCAAGCATTTAACAAACCCATAACTGGTTGAAAAAAACTTCAACAGTAAGACTGCAGAGTCCACACACACACACACACACACACACACACACACACACACACACACACACACACCCTCTTAAAAGTGCCTTTCTCGGCCTTCCGCCCGGTTACCAAGTGTTTGCCTAAAAAGGAGGGGAGGGAAAATGTCTTTTCCTGCCTGCCCAAAAGCAACAGGGAAAAAATACCATCCTGGGATCAAGTGGCAGAGAGTTGCACAGTCAAGGGGGAAACACATCCCACTCTGCCTTGTGCCCTCGCCAAACATGCTTGTAGAGAGGCCGAGAGAAAGACCCTTCCTGGAAAGTCTTAAAATCTGGTGAGGAGATGTAGCTCTTCAGGCTACCTAGACCAGGGGTGCGCAAACTACGGCCCGTGGGATGGATCCAGCCCCTGGCACCACTTCATCCAGCCCATGCTGCCCATGCCGCTCCTGGAAGCAGAAGTAAAGTGTGTCTGTATGGGCACGTTTTACTTCCGCCTCCAGGAGTGGCCAGGGCAGCGTGGGCCGGATGAATTGGCGCCAGGAGCCAGATTCGGCCCACAGGCCATAGTTTGTGCACCCCTGGCCTAGACCCAAACTGCACCGGTCTACATTAGATTCCCATCGAGAGCAAAGAAGTGACCTTAAGGAAGAAGGGGCTTTGACTCCTTTCAGAGTGCAGGCAGGGCAGTGAAAAACCTGAATTATTCGGGTGCTGCACCAGAAGAGCATCCATCATGAATGATGGTTTTGCTCAGCACAGACGCAGGAGGAGGGGGTAGTCTACCTGCCCTCCTCCTCCTCCTCCTCCTCCTCTTCTTCCTCCACAGTTCTTTTCTTTCTTGGATTTCTCTTGGCAGCCAAAAGGCACAGAATGGAAGTGAAGGGAAAAGTCAACGTAAAAATGACAGTCTCTTTCTTTCTTTTTTCTTGTTTCTTTCTTTCTCTCCATCCATCCAGCCCAACCTCTGGTGGAAATACGTCTTTTTTGCAGAAGTCGGGAAATGCTTTGGAGGCAGCCTCAGCCAAGCATGTGAAGAGCAGATTATTTGCGGGCCTGATTTGCTGATGCAAGATGAACGAAACACACACACAGAGAGAGAGAGAGAGAGAGCCAAGGCCAGGCTGCTGAAATCAGCCCTTTCTGCCTTGCCTTTCCCTCCTCGTTTTCCTCAGCTGAGGTTACAGTTTTTGCAAAAGGCTTTGTGTTCTGGGGGCTCAAAGCTGTCAGCTGCCATCAGAGCCGCGGCGCTAAAAACCTTGTCAGAAGCCTCCGCCGCCACGGCACGAAAGGCAGGCAGGGAGACGCCAAGCAAAGGGTAACAAGGAGCCCCCCCACCCCCCCACCCCCCCAGCCCTGTTTGGGAGGGAAGCCGGATTGCTCATCCTCTCCCCCGCCCCACCGACCTTGTGCCATTTGCCCCTCCGGGCAGAAGGAGACATGGGGGGCGGGGGGGGGGGGGCTGGAGCCCTGGACCAGAGCTAGGCTGGTGCAGCTGGAAAGAAGCAGCAGAGACCACCAGGAGCAATGGCTTGACTCAGTCCTCGCCTACAAACATGCCATCCGTCCACTCTACCAATTGCAGCTCCAGGGACGGATGGCCCTACTACCATTAGGTCCTGCTGACCTCAGAGGGAAGAGGCTGGAAGGACGGCCACTGGAGTCTGCCGGCCCCCTTCTGCCCGTGGGGAGGCAGAGGGCTCAACATGGAAGCCCCCCATCTGTGGGGATGACGAGCATCCTTGGCCCCAGAGATGGAGGGAAGCAACCTCCTTCTCTTCCCAAAGGTCTGGCCCTCTTTCCGTAGTAGGGCTCTCACCATCATCAGCCAGTTCCCTGCTTTTGTGCAGAGTGGCACAGTATGGGGTGGCAGCGACTCTGTGTGTGTGTGTGAGAGAGAGAGAGAGAGAGAGAGAGAGCCTGCAGAATGACACCTGCCTTGTTTGTCTCTCCAGCAGAAAACGACACTTGAGATTTTAAGGGAAATTACAGTTTTAAAGGAAATTGCAGTTCGAAAGCAAGAAATTGCAAGTAGATAAATAGGAACCACTTTGGTGGGAAGGTAAACAGTGTTCCATGCACTTCAGTGCTTAGGCACGCCTGCCACATGACCATGGAAACGTCTGCAAACACAGACAGCGCTGGCTCTTTGGCTATAAACAGGGATGAGCACTGAACCCTAGAGTCAGATAGGGCTGGCTTTTGAGCAAGGGTGACAGTGCCCTTGGCCTTGATCTTTACAGAGTCTCTGGAGGGAAAGGAAAGACCTCCTTGTCTCATTCTTGCCCAGATGCAGGACAACCACCCTTAAGGGTCTACATTTCCATGGCCCAAGGCAATGAGGAGGAGGAGGAGGAGGAGGAGGGATCTGTTCTTCCTCTCCACCAGCTCAGTCCTGGATCTCAGGACCAGCAATGGAAGCAGCAATACGCAGGAAGCCTTCTTTTGCCTCTGGCTGCCCAACCTCTGGCTCTCAGCCTACCTTCTCCAGTCTTGGCTCCAAAGCCCCATCTCTTTCCCCCAGAAGAAGAACCCACCTGGTCCCACTTTCAGCCCAGAACTGACTCTGGCCCTTTTCTGGTCCTTCTCTGCCCCTCCGCCCCCATGAGCATCATCCCAGGCCTGCTGCTTTTCCCCGTCTCCTCTGGCTCATCAGAGATAGTGGTGGAGAAAAATCTCTCCTTAAATGTTTCTAATTACAGCTCATTTTTTACCCATTAGCTCTCTTGCTGGAGGCTTAATTACCTCCTGTCCTTGTGCCGTGCTCTCCGTCTATCACTACAATATTACCGCAGCAGGGTCCCGATGACTGGGTGGAGGGAGGGAGGGGTGGGTGGGTGGGTCCTTCATGGAGCCCTATCTCTAAACTGTCAGGATGGGCAGCTCTAAACCCATGGCTTGTTTGGATGGGGCAGGATGAAACTCACAGTGCTTGGGGTGCCATGCCAAGCTCAAGAGCAACATCTGTCAGGAGTGGAAACCCTTCCTTTGCTTGGCCCCAGAGCCGAAAGGAAGGACTCCAGACTTTCCTCTCCTTGTCACTCATGAAGGTTGTCAAGGGTCTCACCAGGCCTGGAAGCCCTTGGTCAAAGCAGTCTAAATCAGGGATGCCCAATCTTTCTGGGTCGCGGGCCGGTCACGTGGTTCAGTGGAGCCGGTCAAGTGGTTCCTTCCATCAGAAGTGGAAGTAAATGCTTTGCAATCTGTTTTTGCAACAGGATGAGATAGATTTTAAGCTGCCATTTTCTCTGCTTAAACCGGGATGCCCAAACTGTGTCCCATGGGCCAGATCCGGCCCCTGATGCCAATTCATCCAGCCTGTGTCACCCTCATTGCTCCCGGAAGTGTAACCTTTTTTTAAAGACCCTCTTCTCAAAATACTTGTTCCCTATGTGTAAATGTTATGCCAACCAAGAGACCGAAGAGGAGAAGAAAGCCAAATAATCCATATTTCACCAGCCTGGAAACAAAACACATTTCCCTCCACCTTCCAAAGAAGAAAAGGGCACGGTCCCCATTTATGCTCTGCGGAAAATCCTTCTTGCTTTCCATCCAAGGTACGTAGGAATAAACTGTGGGGCAGGAACTCATCAAAGGATGAAGGAGAAAGAGGTGAAATTTTGTCCTCCTCCTTTTCATTGTGTTCCTTGGGCTCCATGAAGCATTTCTGTCCCACACAAGTTCCACATCAGGTGGCGAAACCAGCGTTAAACAGCAGGGAAGTTTGTGCGCATTGCATGAAAGCAATTTTCATGATCTATGCAATCCATGGATTTCTACACATTTCCCCAAAAGTCTGGAGCCGTGGGATTGTTTTTAAAAACACTGGGCACTTTAGAGCAGGGGTGCCCAAACTATGGCCTGAGGCTGGATCCGGCGCCCAATGCCAATTCATCTGGCCCACAAAACCCTTGTCACTCCTGGAAGCAGAAGTAAAACGCGCCCATATGGGTGCATTTTACTTCCGCTTCCAGGAGCGACGAGGGCTTCGCAGGCTGGATGAATTGGCACCCAGGGCCAGATTTGGTCCCTGGGCCATAGTGAGCACTTCCCTAAACCACGTGACCAGCCCGTGGCCTGAAAGGTTTGGGCACCCCTGCTTTAGAGGCACATAAACCTAAGAAAACGAGAATCCGATGCTTGCAGATCCCTCTTGATTACAGAAACAGCGTCCTCTAAAATGGTGATATTTTTGAACCCCCATCGGGCCCAACTCAATGGGCAACGACCACCTTGGGTTGCTGGCTAATCTTTCTCACACTAGGCCAGGCATAAGGAACTGTGGGGATGAATTCACCCAAAGGTGGCTTCAATTTGGCCTAGCCATGAAAGAAGACAACGGGAAACCTAAAGCTATGGGCGCATTTTGGTTACTATTCTCACAGACCATCAGTTGAATTAAGCTGTCAAATAGGCAGAAGGGAAGTGGGGATGGGTCGTGGGTGGGGTGGGTGGGGGGCAGAAGTGAATGCCTATTTCTCTTCTGTCAGAGGAAGCAGTGAGCAGGAAGGGCTGGCAATGGGCATCTCATGCCCTGTCTTCAGACGGTTGAGGGCTGCGGGGCACCTGGGCATTGGCTGTGACCGCCAGCCGGGCAGCTCGTGAGACAGCGGGGGACGTTCTGGCCGCTGGAGAGACAGACCGGCAGGCAGGCGGGGTGAGAAAGCAGAGCCAGAGAGCCAAACACATCTGGCTGGCGGTGATGACAGCTCCCCTTCGGCCGGGCTCTTGACACCTCCTCTCTTCCTCCTCCTCCTCCTCCTCTTAACATCACTCCTGATCTCTCTCTCTCGCTCGCTCTGATCTCTTCTGACACCACAGGCATCCCGGGGTCCAGTCCTAGCCGTCACAGACACCCATACACACATAGCTCCTTCCCTCTCTCCTTCCTGGCAACCTGGCTGGCATGTCTCGCCAAGCATACACCTTTTCTCACCTACCTTTAGTGTCCCAAAGTGTCCCTCTAAGCTAATGGCAAGAGCACAGCTGGTGTGTGTGTGTGCGTGCATGCGTGTGTGCGTGTGTGCATGTGTGTGTGTGTGTGTGTGTGTATGGCCATTTTGCCCTTTCTCCACCACATGGCACTTCCGGGTGTGGTGGAGGCAGTGGGGAGGCGGGGGCACATGAAATGATGTCACGGGCTCCATCCGGCCCACAGGCCGCAGGTTGAGAATCCCTCATTCAACTCATTAAGGTGGGTAGTCAACCTTTGGGTCTATTTCTCTCTCTCTCTCTCTCTCTGCCCTGTAATTTTTCTTCTCCAATAAAAGCAACTTGTCCAGGTGCCACAACAGTTCTGTCTTTGGCATGTTTTGCTGTTGTTGGGTTTCTTGCTTGATGTGCTTCACAGACTTACACGGCCACCTGCTTTGGAAAAGACCTGAGAGGACTCTCTTTTCCCCCCCCCCCCGGCTAACATGAAGACGCCTTCTCTGATGGGACGGCTGCCACATTCACAGCAGAACCAAAGAGATTTCTCTCCCCCCCACCCTGCACTTTCTTCTGGGTTTCCTTTTGATGCTCTATCAATGCTCAATCTGACTCCCAACTTGCAAACTGTTCCAGCCAAGAGTGGGGTTTAGGCCCCTCCTCACTGAGGTTGGACTTCATAAAGCACTTTTTTCCTTTTTTAGCTTTTCTTCTTCCTCTTGGGATCGTTGACAAGAATGGAAACAAATGAAAATCCTTATTTCCACAGATTGCTACTTTAACAACAAAACAGTTTGTTCTAGTTGAGACTAGTTCCTGCCCCCACCACACACACACAAAAAAACCCCCAAACACTAAAGAGAACTGGTTCACCCTTTGCATTGCAGACCACAAACACAGAAAGCCTTGATTTGGTTTTGACCACAAACACAGGGGTGGCCAAACTACGGCCCATGGGCCAGATCTGGCCCCTGATGCTAATTCATCAGGCCCACAAAGCCCTCGTTGCTTCTGGAAGGGGAAGTGAAATGCACCCGTATGGGTGTGTTTTACTTCTGCTTCTGGGAGCAACAAGGGCTTCACAGGCCAGATGAATGGGCATCAGGGGCCATAGTGACCGGCCCCCTGAACCATGTGACTGGCCCGTGCCTCGAAATGTTTGGGCACCCACACCCTTGTTCTAACCATTCTGTTTGGTTCTCGAAATCAAGCAAGACTCCCCAGAGTGCAGACAGGAGTCTTGGGCGGAACGAGTGCACATATGTGGGTCTGAAGCTCACACCGAAATCATGGCTCTCGAGTCCTGGAGGCTTCCTGGCATTTTTAGTGAGCAAACTCTGGCCTTATGTGTACAAAAAGTGCTTCCCTCCTTCAAAAAGGCGCAGCAGGAGCATCTCCACCTTTCCCCCTACACTTTCCACCAGAAGAAAATCTGGAACTTTGTTCCATGGGGAGGTGGGCACTCGAGAATAGGCAGTTCCTTCCCAACCTTTTTGAGCCGAGGGCTGGGGTCACATGAGGCTCTCAGTCAGCTTTGAGGGCCAGACAGCCATTTTGCCCTGCCTGCACGATGGGGATGGCCATTTTGTCCCAACAGCTTCAAAGGGGTGGCCATTTTGTTTCTTGAATGCCTTTGGAGGGGTGGGGGCCCCACATGAAATGGTGCCATGGGCTGGATCCCTTTCCCGCCGAAGCAGTATCTTTTTATCTACTTGCAATTTCTTGCTTTCAAACTGCATGGTTGGCAGGAGCTGGGACAGAGGACGGGAGCGGATTCCATTATGCAGCACTCGGGTTTCAAACTGCTGACCTGCCAACAGTGATGCACTGAAGCAGGTCCTGTCCTGTTCTGGTGAACCGGTAGCGGAAATTCTCCCCAGGCCATGCCCACCTGGCCGACCACACCCACCTCCATGCCCCATTGCATTGGCCCCGCCCACAGAGGTGGTAGTAAAATTTTTTGGAGTGCATCACTGCCTGCCGACCTTCCAGTCATCAAGTTCAGCATCTTAACCACCTAGCCACTGCAATAGCTCAGGAACCCAAGAAGAGGAGGACAAAAACACCCTTATTTCCACCCTTTGCTCCCTGGCATTCCAGCTCGAGGCAGCCAGTGGAAGTCCTCGGGCGTCGCTTACCGGCAGAGTGGGTCCGAGCGGCACTGGTCACGCAGCTCCAGGCAGTTGGGCGGCTCCTTCTCCTCCTCCTGGTCGTAGGCGCAGTGGGGGACGATGGTCTGTCGCCTCCGCTCGGCGCAAGCCTGGTCCTTGCAGGAGCAGAAGAGCAGCCGGTAGGTGTACTCGCTGGGCACGCGGTCGAAAAACTGGCGCAGGGCTTTGTGGCACCGGCGGCGATTGCAGCGCTCGGTGACAGAGACCTCCTTGTTGCAGATGGAGATGTATCCCGAGCGCAGCTGCTTGCAGTTATTGTTCAGGTTGCAGGCTTTGGCTGCGTCCAGGCAGTGGTTGATCTTGGGGTGGCCGGCAGAATCCGTCCCTGTCCGAGGAGGGGGAGAGGAAAAGGCAGGGCAGGGGTGAGAGCGACGCTGGGCAGTCCACAGGGTCTGGGCAGGGCAAAGACAGCAGCCCAGAAGACCCAAAGGATCGCATGCGGCCAATACCACTCACAGGCCAAAGGGCAGCATTTTGGTGCACGGACATCTCCCAAACTACCCCTTTGGACCCTCTGCAAAGTCAAAGGGCATCCCTTCCCTTCATGCTCTGCTCAAGCAGCCCAGCACAAGGCATTGCATACGGCAGGAGGTGCAGCACAACCCCTGGCCAACATCTGGAGAGGAGGGAGCCCTGCGCCTTCCATACCCATCGCCCCTTGCACTGCTGCTGGTGGTGGTGGTCCCTCCAAATGAGATTCAGATCTTTCCAAATTCCCCAAAGGCCCTTTGGCCAAAACCCCAGGAACAAGGAGCCAACCAGCCTCCATGGCCAAGACGGGCTCCCTGAAATGCCGGCCATTGGTCTCTTCCCGTCATCCAAACCCAGGTGGTCTCCAAGGGGGAAACCTCATGGCTGCCCCCCTAACTGAAGACACAGGGGGGAAAGAATCAACATTTGTTTTACAGAAGCAGGAGTAACCCGAGGGAGTGAGCTGGGCCAGGCGCCGGGCTCACCTGGCTAACACCTGGATGCTCTCCCTGCCCCAGGGGAGGACGCAATGCCCACAGGAAGCACCCAAACACAGAAGGGCTCAGGCGGGCCCCTCTGGGCTGCCCTTGCCAATCCAAGAAGCTCCCTTCGCAGCCATGCTCTTGAGGTGTACAGACAGAGGAGTCTGCTTTGCCACCCACCCACCCACCCACCCGCCACCGCCATTCCCAGCTCTCAGGTTTTTCTGGTGAAGTTCACATGTGTCGAGGGTTATGAAAGTCCCGCCCAGCCAAGGCAGAGAAAGAGAAAGGGAGGTTTCCCACAAGCCCAGAACGTGCTCATTAGCCACATGGTTTTGATTCAAACCCTCTTTCGGTACAACCGAAGGCTGGGGCTTTCCCTGCCCAATCTCTTGGGGCCGCGGGGTGGGGGGGGGAGGGAGGGCGGCCCTTTGGATGCCAGAGTTGGGCTCTGATCAGAAGTAGAAACTCACATGAGTTCCTCTGGAAGGCTCATCCACAAAGACCCGGCGATGGTCCCTGGGCACAGAAGGAGGGGGGATAGGAAAGGGTTGGGTAGCATTGCCTCTCCCCCCCCACCCCACCCCAGGGGCCAGGGCAGCAACAGCTGGGAGGGGGCTCTGGAGGGGGCTGCTGGTTCTCCACTCCTTGCCTTGGGCCCAATGACATGAGATCCCGGCATATCCCCTGGGATGGGGTGATGCTGTTCCTCCCAATTTCAGTGATGAAAACCATCCACAAAGCCCAGCAGCCTGCTGCCATCGGACCCGGGGCTGCATTCAGACAGAGAGATGCTGGTTTTTCCTCCTCGGTGTATTTTTACTGGGAAAGCACATGGCAGGAGCAGTGAGACAGGCAGGAGCATTGAACATGGGAGATGAAGGTTCTCTTCTTCTCAAAGCAAAGCAATCTCACTCCCATACCCTGCCTGATACAAGCGCTTAGTGCGCTCTCTGGGGCGGTTCGCAAAGAGCAGGGAGTCAACATGCGAAGGAGGGAGCCACCGTAGCCACCACCACCCCTTCCCTGCTTCGTGCCCAGCGAGAAGAAAGGCTTCGGGTACCAAGTCTAGTCCCGACTGATAAGCCGACTTTGAGGCTGCCGTGGGTCTGGCAGAAGACGCCGGAAGATCAAAGCCCTTCTTCCCCATAAAGCTCCTCTTGACACACAGCAAAGAATCCCTCTTTCTCTCCCCTCCCCAACACGGCAATCCCCCCTCCTCTTCCCCCCTCCTCTTCTCTTTCAAGTGTGAATCCAGCAGCCTCCTAGGGGGGGGGGGGGGGGTGAACGCCAAAGGCTTGGTTGTCTGATCCTCCTCCAGGAACTGGGGGGGGGGGGTGTCCTGCGAGCAGCACAATGAAGCCGTGACTTCAAGGGAGACCCGGATGGCTTTCTGGCTGGAGAGTGTGATTTGTGATTTGGATGGAGAATGCCTTTGTACAACAACAACAGCCACACAGCTGTGGATGCCACGCCAGCAAGGCACAGAGATGCCACTGGTTTGTTCCTTGAACACACATTGACTCTGCTTGTCCTCTGAAAGAGTGTCTCCCAGCCTTTGGGTGTTTGTTCTTCAATTCCCAGAATCCGAAGTCAGGACACTGGCTGGTCAGTGCTTTGAGGAACCGAGTCCGTGAACTTCAAGCTTTGGGGAATTGGCTTAGGCTTCTGGGAACTGAAGTCCCAAACCCAAAGGTTGGGGGAACACGGCTCTTCTCAAAGGTATCCAGAGTAGCATTACATGCACCAATCCCAAATCTCTCACAGCTCAGGAGAGAGAGAGTGAGTGAATGAGCCACTGCAAAGGCCCCCTTTAAATCAGGGGTTCCCAACCTTTCCAAGCCGGGGGGCCAGATTATGCTCTATCAGTCACCGTCAAGAGCCAGATGGTCATTTTGCCCTGCTGGCCTATTAGGTGAGGAGGAAGGAAGGAAGGAAGGAAAGGTTGGCAGAGAGCAAAACTGCTGGGCTCTGGATGCCACCCGCCCACCCAGCCACCCCCATCACTGGCCCACCCAGCCATGCTCAGCAGTGGGGCATCCAGTCTCTGCCCACCCACCTACCCACCCTCCTACCCCATCACAGCCGAATTACCCTCTGTGCATGCCAGCCTCTCTACCATTTGGCCCAGCGTCTCCTGCCTTGCCAGTCCAGATGCCACGCTGGCCCTTCCCCCATGGCATCTTAGTGTCTCAAAACCCCAAAGCCTTGGAAGACAAAAAGCAGCCTCTCTAACCTATTTTCTAGTGAGACTTCTTGGCAGGCCTGACAGCGAAGGAATGAAGCCGTGGAACTCCCTGAAATTTAAATAACATGTTTTCCTGCATCTGCCTTTAGATGCAACCTGCGGGTAATCGCTTTAACATGCTCTCCCTGTGCCAAGACGCTGAGAAAAATCAGACTCTTCCACACAGAACCCAATGCAGGGCTAACTCCTACAAACACACACATGCACACACACACGCACACACACACACACACACACACACACACACACACACACACACACACACACACACACACACACACACACACACACACACACACACACACACACACACACACACACACACTATGCCTCTCCCTGGTCGATGCACTCCCTGAAAGCATTTTTACTGTTGAGCTGTAGAATAAATACGCCCAAGAGCTCAGGCTTCCCGATGCCAAACATGGCAGGGTTCCTGTTGTTTTCCACCAGCTAAATGGTTTATTGATGGTGGTTTAATTCAGAGCAGCAAAAAGGGAAACTATTGTCAACCAGAATAGAGGCGCTGCATTTCTTGGAAGTGAGTTTTGCAGATATTAGCTTTGAAATGTCAAGCCCGGCTTCCTGCCCAAAAGAATGGGGATGATGAATGGGACCCACATCTCCTCTGCCCCGAAGGCAACACTCTCTATGGGACATTCTTGGGATCAAGGGGGAGGGGGGATCCAGCAGGCACTGACCCTCAACCTCTGCCCAGCAGGCAAGAGAAGGAGGGTCCCCTGACCCTGCCCAGGCTCAAACACACCCAAACACATGCACAGACACACACACACATACACACACACAGAGCTGCTCTCAGGGCCGGGAGAAAGCAGAGAGCTCACCCCACACAGGATAGCGGACCATCTTATCTAAAAGAGGACTTAAGGCCCCCCTGCTCAAAGGTCCTCTAAACCGCAACCGAGTGGCAAATAAACCATCTTTCCCTTCAAGAGCAAATGTTCCCCCCATGAAGCAAGCAGTGCGATCCGTCCCCCTGAACCCATCAGCTCTACCTGTGGCTAAGGGAGGGAAAGGTGATTCCCCCCCCCCCAACTCTCTCTTTTTCTCTGCCACACTTAGAAGCCACCCACATCACAGCAGTCCCTGTTTTAAAGCTAGCAACGAAGAAAGGGCAGGTGACAGCAACCCAGAACAAACAAACAAACAAACAAACAACAGCCAGCCCTCACCTGCCCAATAATTGCCCCTTCCATAGGCTTGTAGAAAGGATGGTGGCTGGCAGAAGCCAGGGCTGAGAGGGAGATCAGCAGTGGCCCCCACACCACTCTCCACAAACCCACTCCCACAAGTCCACGGAAGCTGTCGCAGGAGAGACCGCCCAGCCTGGGAAGCCTGACAATGTCCCACACAGCCTGGCAGGTTGGCTCCTAGACAAGAGGTTGGCTCCTCCATTCGTAGAGTTCCCTAGTTGGAAGAAGGGTCCCCTTGAGGCCATCCAATCCAACCCATTCCTGCTCAATGCAGGGATCCAAATCAAAGCAGATTCGACAGATCGGGTTGCTTTCCAATTCTCTCTTAAAGGCATCTGATGTTGGAGCGCGCACCACCTCTCAAGGCGTGTGGGTTCCACTGTCGTACTGCTCTGACCGTTATGGAGTTTCCCCTCCTATTCAGCCTATATCTCTGGCTTCCTGAGCCCATTATTATGTGTCGTGCACTCTGGGGTGATGGAGAATAGACCCTTCCCTTCCTCCTGATGACCATCTTTGAAGAGCACTATCATCATCACCCTCTCCCCTCTGAGTCTCCTTTTCTCAAGGCTAAATACTGTACCCCCAGTTCCTTCCGTCTTTCCTCCTCCATAGGGCTTGGTTTCCAGTTCCTCTGGCCATCCTTTCCTGCCCTTCTCTGGACCTGCTCTAACTTGTTGGCCTCTTTCTTAAACTACAAGGGACTGCAGTGGCTCAAGTGGTTGAGACGCTGACTGGAAGGCGGCAGGTCAGCAGTTCGATACCTGGGTACTGCACGACGGAATGAGCTCCTATCTCTGCCCCAGCTAGCAGTTTGAAAGCAAGAAATTGCAAGTAGATAAATAGGGTAAACAGGGTAAATAGTGTTCTGTGTGCTCCACTGTGTAGTCATGCCTGCCACATGACCACGGAAATGTCTGCAAATGTAGACAGCGCTGGCTCTTCGGCTAAGGAACAGAGATGAGCACTGAACCCTAGAGTCGGATACGACTGGCTTTTTGAGCAAGGGAGACCTTTACCTTTACCTTTTTAAACTGCAGTGACCAGAATTGGACACAGGACTCCAGATGTGGCCTAACTAGTGCAGAATAGCCCCACTTTGGCCAGCTTCCCACAGGGCAACGCCCCACAACACAGAGTGTCCAACATGGAGTTGTGGCTCACCAACTCATCTCGGGAGCCTTGGCCGGAGGTGGCCAGAGGAGGTCATTCATTGTCTCTGTGGGCAGCCTGAGAGGCTCAAGGGCAAGAGCCGTCCAAAGTCCCGGCTGGCTGATGTTGGACCTGACTTTTTTTTTTTGCCCTTTTGAGCACTTCAAAGGCCTTTTGGCTTAAAAGCCGCGACCGGATTTAACAGTCCATCCCGAAGGAAACGGAGGAGGCCACACCGCCTTCGGGCTCTTCTCCCCACCTCCTCGCTGGCTGAAGGAGACCAGCTCTCCTGCCAAAAAGCTAGGGCTGGAAAGGTTCTGGTTTCAGCCGGGCAGGGAGGGAAGGGAAGGGAAGGGAAGGGTGGGTGTCCCAAACCCAGGAGCCAAATGTGAAGGTCAGCCCATGTGACCTTCGGCAGCTGCCAAAATGTTGAAACGGCCCTTTGACTCTGCTCTGCAGGGACAAGGCAGGCGCTGCGCCATGGACTCTTGGCCGCCTGGAAGTGCCAGCCCAGAGGTTGCCCTTTGCCCACATCCTGCAAGGGCCCAGGGGAGGGGAGGGGAGGGGAGGTCAATGGTACCTCTTCTCCTGCCCACCCACCCGCCCGTCCACCTGCCAGCATCTAGTAAGGACGATACCTCCAGAGGAATGGTTGCCCTTCGCACACTTGGATCTCACCAAGGAGCAGGAAAACATCCCAGACATTTGCTCTCTCCAGTGGGAGAGATTTGCAAGAGATGGTTGAGCCCTTTTCTCACTGTGCTATTTGTACAACATACTGGGGGGGGCTGTTTGGAGAGGGGGTTGTTTTGCATTGTTTTGTTTTCCAGAATAAACAAGACAAGGTTTTGCAGACAGAGATTAGGGAATGGGGGGGGGGAGGGAGAGAAGGGTCCTGGAGGATCTTGTTCTCAGCCAGCTTTCACGGGGGCTTCTTGCAACAACCGAAGGGTTTTCCCTTCCTCTGGCCCTTCTCCCTGTGGGGGTGGGGAGGTGGGCTCCCAAACTAGCAACCCAAGGGCAGGACCAGGAGGGTGGGGGTAGGGTGAGGTGAAGTGACCCAAGACACCGGCAACAGGCATGGAGACCACCTTTCTCCAAGACTGGGAGCAGAACCTGAGAGGCTCCAGATGTTTCTCCAGAGGCACGCGCCAGGACCGTGCGCTCCTGTGACGATTCCTGCCATTCCTCTCACTTCCCAGTATGGGAGGCTGGAGACTGCCGGAGAAAAGCAGCCCTCGATCTACAAGGGCACCCTGACATCTTGAGTCCAGGTGGGTCGGAGATGGAAGGGGCTCTCAAGGGGGAGGGAGGAGTAAACAGGCCGGGAGAACAAGGGAAGGTGGGAGGGAGGCCGCCTGGGCCTCGGCTTTTATTACCTGACACAATGGAAGCGAGTCTGAAGATATCCGAGAGTCGGGAGGAGGCCACAGGCTCGTAGGGGGAGGCTTCATAAAACTCTTCTCCTGGAGGATGGAAAGGAGGCAGAGGACAATTGAGCAGCCTTGCCAAGCCAACCTGTGGCCAAAGAGGCTATGGCACAACCCCTGGCACTGCCCTGGGGGGGGGGGGCATCTCTGGTGGCAGAGCCAATTCATGCATGGCAAGGGGGAGAGGGAGCAGGGAAATGGACACAGACCCCTTTCAGCTGGGCCCCCTAAATGGGGACACAACTGTGGGTCCTCAGCACACGGGCACTTAGAACTGTGGTGGCAAACTTTGGCACTCCAGCTGTTCTTGGACTTCAATTCCCAGAAGCCCAAGTTCCTGTGAACACACACGAATTGTGATTTACTGCACATACATGCAGTAAACCCATTCGTGTGGATTCACAGAGACCTGGGCTTCTGGGAATTGAAGTCCAAGAACAGCTGGAGTGCCAAAGTTCGCCATCACGGACCTAGAAGGACCATTCCGTGCCAGGTTTCCTCAAGAGCAACTGCCTTGGCCAACGCTCATGCCATTTTTTGAAGAACATCCCTGGGAGCGCTGGGGGCACAGGGGTTAAGCGGCTGTCCTGCAGCCAAAATGTGGTGAGATCAATCCTGATGGGGATCAAGGTTGACTCAGCCTCTTCCATTCTTCTCAGGACAAATGAGTACCTAGATGTTACTGAGGGCAATTTGCTCTTATAAACTGCACAGAGAGTACAGTAAGTGCGATGGGGTGGTATAGAAGTGCCGTTGCTATTATTATGTCCAGGGTGGAGTTTTGGGGGAGGGCAGAATCCGGAGGGTCTCAAAGAAGCCCTGAAGGGGTTGGTCTTGAGTAGCCAGGATCCGGCCCTTTCCCAGAAGATGTTCAGCATCCTTTCAGTCCCCTGTGTTGGGAAGAGGGCACAGAGGGAGGAAGGGAGGGAGGGAGGGAGGGTTCTCGCTAGGCAAGCCAAAGGAAAGAGAGAAGGTTCCCCTGGGATTTTCCCCTCTGGGGTCCCTCGCCTGCCCCCCTCCCTGCGTTTGTGACCCAGAAGCCCAGCTGCAATCAGAACAGGAGCTGATGGGCAGGCTGGGAGCCATCGGGCCGGAGCTGGCCCACGCTCTCTGCCATGGCAGCTGCTCCTCCATGGACAATGACAAATGCATTTCATTATGAGAAGTCCTTCCCCACCACCAGGCAGGACCATCTGCCAGGGCACCGGGAGTGCCTCTCAAGGGCCCTGGGCTCTGCCTTAACGCCTTCCCTGCCTGCCAGAGGCCAAAGCCCAGGAACCAGGAGGGGAGTGGGCAAAGCAGAGGGCAACATTCCCTCCCAGCCCACCCATGCTTCTTTCTCAAGACAGACAGGCTGGCATTGCCCACACAAGACCTGCCCAAGACCGATGCTGCCCACATCTCAGGGCACAGTTCTTACATACACACACACACACACAAGCATGCTCATGTGCAGACATGCCATATGCTCACCGCCGGTCAATCCCAGGTGGAGGCTCCAGTAGATCTGGAGACAGAGCAGCTCCTTCTTCATGCCACGCTTACAGCGGCAGTCATAGAGCGGGCTCTCCTGCAGCACCTCCAGGGCCGCCTGGCACTCTTTGTTGGCCAGCATGGTGTTGCGGTCCCGGCCGGCCACACACTGGCGCAGGGTGCGGTACCGTGAGCTGCAGCTGGACTCGGCCGCGCACAGTTCGTTGGCCCGGACGCAGTCCACGGGGGTCCTCCAGCCCAAGGGGCCAGGCGCGGCTAAGGAGGACGGAGCGGTGGCCCAGGCAGCGGAGAACATCTTGTCTGGAGGAAGATGGAGCAGCCGGGGCAGGGCAGGGCCGAAGAGGAGGAGGAAAGGGAAGAGAGATAAGAGAGGTGAGCATTCATCAATGAGGAGGGGGGCAAATGATGCTTCCATTCCTCTGAGCTCCCCACCACCACCACCACCACAGGCCTTCCCTCCAGGGTCAAAACCAAAAGATCAGCTCAGCTCTAGACCACCACAGCTGACCACATCATTGCAACCCAGCCCTGGTCCATGCCGACCTCTCTGCATACCACACGGTACCGGGGTAGGAGAGAGGAGAGGGCCAGTAACTGCTCAACCTCCCCCCACTTCACTAGCCCTGCCCCACACCCAAGAGAGGCTGCATGCCTCCACTGGGACTTTCCTCGGTCCCCTTCGCCAAAGCCACGGCAAAAGAGAGAAAGGTGGCCAGGAGAAAGCCAGAGACCGGAGAGGGCACCAAGAGCCCCCACGGCCTCTGCCAGGCCCCACGGAGCCCTTTTCCAGGCCATCGAACTGGTGGCTGCATTTTACCCACTGAGCTGTTCATTTCAAGTCTGCGTTCATCCCTTTTCCCATCCATGCCCAGCTTCTCAGGAAAGGAATATGAACACGGATGGAAACTTCCTTCAAGAACAGATTCAAGGTCCTTTTGAAAACCCACAAGATTTCCTTGTGATGTCTCTCCCCCCCCCCCCCCATCACCCCACCACGCCCAACCAGACCTCTGTTGGGGAACTGAAATCCCACTCAGGATGAGAATTTGGAGCTGTTCCGTAGTGGCTAAGACACTGACTGGAAGGCGGGAGGTCAGCAGTTCAATTCCTGGGTACTGCATGACAGTTTGAGCACCCGTCTCTGTCCCAGCTCCTGCCAACCTAGCAGTTTTAAAGCAAGAGATTGCAAGTAGGTAAATAGGGACCACTTCAGTGGGAAGGTAAACAGCGTTCCATGCACTCCGGTGTCTAGTCATGCCTGCCACATGGATGGATCCTTAGCCTAGGGGTGGTCAAACTTTTCAGGTTATGGGCCAGTCACGTAGTCCAGCATGCCAGTCACTTGGTTCCTCCCACTGGAAGCGGAGGTAAAACATGCCTTGCAATCTGTTTTGCAACAGGATGAGATAGACTTTAATCTGCCATTTAATCTGCTTAAACTAGAGGTGCCCAAACTATGGTCCGTGGGCCAGATCCAGCCCCCAATGCCAATTCATCCAGCCCATGCTGGCCTCGTTGCTCTTGGAAGTGGAAGAAAAATGTGCCCAAATGGTGTGGGTTGGATGAATTGGCATCAGGGGCTGGATCTGGCCCATGGGCCATAGTTTGGGCACCCATGCCTTAGCCGGTTCAGCCCCACTCCGCCCTCACACCGGATCTACAGAAGAGTTTCAAGCCTTGCTTCCCCCTCCTTGAAAGAGCCTAAGAAAGAGAGACTCAAATGCCAGAGGAACTCCCTGGACAGTTTCATCCCAAGGTTGTCGCAGGGCACAGCACTGTGCAAATACTGTACAACCTTTGTGCGCGTGGGCCACAGTTCAAAGATGTTCCTGCGAACTTGGGAACCTTGCAAAGTTCATGTCAGTTCGCGCATTTCCAGGCTGAGAGAGTCTGCCGAGAACATGTTGCTCTCATTAGAACCACATCAAAGGGAGAAAGTGTGACAAAGGGTTGGATAAACAAACCCAAGTTCTCATCTGTTTTATGGAATTAAAGTCACGCAGATGAAGGAGGGGAGGAGGGTTGGCCACGAGTGAAGAAGATGATGAGGATTCCCATCCAGCTCCCGGGGCGTCCTACCAGAAGGTGCCAAGAGCCTCCCCAGAGCACACAGTCTGTCACAGACATGTAGATGGCAATGGGACATTTCTGGTGCATGCTCCATGCCATGCAGGAAGCAATGGGCAAGGCCCCATGCCAGAGCCCAAGAATTACATGGGTGAGGGACTGTGCAAAGTGGGACAGAAGGAAGGGTTCCTTCCATCCATTTATCCATACATACATTCATCCATCCATCTCTTCCTTCCTTCCTCGGGAACTCAACCTGGCTTCTCCAAGGATGGAACAGGACAAATAAATAGTGCCTGTCCCACAAAGGGAGTACCTCCATCTAGGTACCATCTGACTGGCAGCGGTCAGCTGGCATTCACAAGGTATAGGTGGGGGTGGGGGAGGTGTTCACCTGCTTGATAACATTTCTTTGGCCTGGTCTGGAAACCACCCCTTTTCCACCAAGATGGACAAATTTTTTTTTTGGGGGGGTGTCTTTCCACCAAGATGGACAGATGGGGGGGGGGGTCTTTTCCCTGCCTGAATCACAGCCACACTGGCCTCTGTCAGCACCACACATACACCCTGCTCTGCCCCCCCCCCCAAGAGCTCTGCCTTCGCCTTGTCCTCTCTGCTGAACCCATGTCCACATGAAGACCAACCTGGAAGCCACCAGCTTTGTTCCAAGTTCTTCTCTAGCCCAGCAAATGGTCCTCCACTGCATGGAGACAACCTGGTCCAGGTAGGCTGCTCACAGCATCACCCTTGGGTCTATCCTCTCTTCCCATCACTGGGCCCAAAGAAGCCCGAAAGAGCTGCCCAAAACCCTTCAGCCCCACCTTGCTTCTCAAGACACCTGGTGTTTTAGCACACAATGGCTGGTCACCTTGGAAGGGCGTGGCCAAACAACTGGAGCCTGGGCCCACATCTGGCTATGGAGAACCAAGGCCACCAAAGTTGATCCAGAAATGCCGTGGGGCTGCCTCTCCTTGCCACCATCTTCCTCAAAAGCAGAGCAGGCACCAGTGATCTCCCCAGTTCCTGAAGGATGGAAGGTGCCATCTTAGCCCAGTGAGGACCGAGGCCGGCCTGCTTCTCCAGCAGGGAGGATCAGGGCGGTCCAGAATGACCGCGTTGCCATCATTTGCAAAATGACAAAGGTGGACAAGGTTGGTGAGGCAGGAAGCAGGCAGCAACCTGTGCAGGATGAGACACAATGTTGGCTAAGCTTCCAGCGCTGAGAATGCGCACAAAGGACCCCACGATTGAAAGAGTTTGGAAGTCGGATCTTCACGAGCACAGAACAAGCCTCCGCCAACGGCCACGATGGGTCAAGAGAGAAGTCACGAGCAGGCCCCGTTTTGTTGTCTGAATGCACAGCGTTGCAACCTCCTCCCCCTTGCCTACAACAACAAGTGCAAAGCATGAGTGCATGATGCATCATGTGCATGGTGTTCATCAGTTTAGCAACAGTTGTGTGCTTCTCCCCCTGGGCTATGTGAGAGCTGCCACTCCCCCAATTCTGCCCCCCACCAAAGAAGGGATTTCAGCAACCCGTCACAACCTCACATCTGGAGCATCTGCTCCATTAAGCAAAGCAGAATGCCTTGCACGCCATCATCACCCGGCGAGTGTCTCTCTTGATGGAATGAAAGCACTGCAGGCAACAACCAAAACCCCAAGAGTGGCAGGTGCTCCTGATCTCATGGGACGGACGTTCAAGAGACTCCTAGAACGACACCCACACCGTTCCTGTTCACTCGGGAAGCCAAAGAAGTCATTCTCCAGATTTAGTTAAACTCTGACTATCCAGTCTGGGCAGAGCCGCACCAAACACTCTGACAAGGGAGCAGAACAGCTTCAGCCACAAACCCTGATAGAGCATGACTGCTTTGAACATTTCATCACAAAACTCCACTTTAAGACGCACCAACACTCAGCATAGGGGGGCAGGAAACTGTTCACGGTGGCAAAAAGACCCTGCCTTTAAGCTGCAGAATCCACACAGCCCGAGAGCAGCCGCCACCAACCACCATTTCCATGTCATCCACCAAACCACAGACAAATGTGGGGTGTGGAAAGCAAGCCACAAAGGAGAGAGACCTCCGCTGATCTACCCAGACAAGGCAGTCCAGATCAAACTGCAATATCCGAAGGCAACGGGAGGCAACCACGTCGAGTGACATTACGGCAACTCAGCAACGTATTTCTACAGACAGCAGTTGGGGGTGGGGAGAGTCCTTCTGCTCCAGAGAATCCAGTTGGTCAAGGCTGAACCGAAATTAGCCCTCCCGTTTCCAGTCTCTGTGTCACTCCTGTCAAAGCACACTCCCGACCCTGACAGAGGCTTGAAATGTTTGCACGGCTTTAAATTCAAGTCCAGAACAAAAACCGCCGCACACCCTACGATGGGAATCCCCAGAGAGTGACTCTTATTCTGCAGAGATGCACAGAGCACAAGCTGGATTTCTGCATAATGCGGGGCAGAAAGGTTCTCGTTACTTCAAATCAAAAAACAAAAGTTGTGAGAAATCTGCCATACCTTATTAAACGACTCGTCTCAATTCCATAAGCAGACAACAATAGACCCTTTTGTTTTCCTCTGTGCAAATTAGTTCTACTAGGACCGGAGCCTTCAGACTCAATTCTTCCCCCATAGCCACAGCCAAACGCCTCCCTATAACCAAACACATTGGGGGCAGACCCTGTTTGAGGACCTCAGGCACTGGCAGGGAACATCAGCTGAGCACCTTGCAAAAGGAAAGATGGCTTGGGAACCCCTCCAGGTGGTGGTTGTGGAATGGTAGGACGTGGCTGACCCACGTGGCACCTGGGACCCCTCTACTTTGGGCAAAACCTCCCCAGGTGAAAAAACATGCCCCTTCTCTATCCTCAAGGCTCTACCTGTACCTGCTCTGCTCCTGCCTGATCACGTACTCCACTGCCAACCAAGGCCAGAATTGATTTTGAGAGGGCAACCAATGAAAGTCATAGACTCTGAGAGAGAGAGAGTGTGTGTGTGTGTGTGAATGTGCTCCAGCTTTTAGCCCCAACTTCCTTCACTTGGTTCCCCAACAGCCACCCCTCCCAACTCACGTACAGCCCTTTCTGCCTCTAAGACAGGTGTGTCCAAACCTTTGGGGTCATGGGCCGGTTATGTGGTTCAGCAGGTTGGTCACATGGTTCCTCCCACCAGAAGCAGGAATAAAATGCACCTTGCAATCTGTTTTGCAACAGGATGAGATAGATTTCAAGCTGCCATTTTCTCTGCTTATTGCCTGTGGGCCAGATCCAGCCCCTGACACCAATTCATCTGGCCTGCGCCATCCTTGTCACTCCCAGAAGTAAAGCAGGCACAACTCACTTCCATTTCCAGGAGCGACAAGGACGGCATGGGCCAGATGAATTGGTGTTGGGGGCCGGATCTTGGCCACAGGCCATAGTTTGGACACCCCTGCTGTAAGGTAGCCCAGGTGGCTTCATCAGAACTGTCCATGACACTGGCAAGCAAAGAAGGCCCTGTTTCGGCCTTATGTGAAAATATCCACAGCCCAGTGTGTAGCTGTTTTTTAAAAAAATTAAAAATAAGAAGAGTGAGGGATAAATGCCATGTTAGGCATAACTGGAAGGAAGTTCAGGCCAGGAAAGGCTGCCATGTTTGAGGTTGGTTTTGCCCTCAGAGAGTGAGTGGGTGGGGGAAATGAATAAGAAGAAACAAGAGAAAGACGATGTGAAGTTATGCATAGGTTGGGCAAGAAAAGATTTGCACTGTAAAGGTGTGGAACTCACTGCCACAAGGTGGCTTTAAAAGGTAAGGTAAAGGTAAAAGTCACCCTTGTTTGAAAGCCAGTCGTATCCCACTCTAGGGTTCAGTGCTCATCTCTGTTTCATAGCTGAAGAGCCAGCGCTGTCTGCTTTTGCAGACATTTGCATGGTCATGTGGCAGGCATGACTAGACACCGGAGCGCACGGAGCAATAAATCCCACCTCAAGTGGCCCCGCCCCATTCTTCCATTCACAAACAACAGGCCTTCATCATGCTGCGCTGTCAGGTGTGTGCAAACAGCAGGTTTGTGTTTTTTTTAAACCCACCAGGCTCACGTTTTCCGGCTGGTGGCTTCTGTCCTTCGTCCCCAGCCTTTGCTAAGGCCAGGCAGGGAGAGATGCCTTCCGGTGGCCTGTCTCTCTTGGGAGGCTGAGCCCAGGCAGATCTACCTGTGAGACAGCCACCCCCCACCCCACCCTGCCACACACACCCCTGGGCCACCCTTGGGACAGAAAGGTCACAGACCTCCCACCACTAGCTGTTAGAGTTGGAGAGAGTGTGACTTAGAGGCAGCCATCCAGAGTCCCCATCTAAGTCTCAAAGGGAAAACCATTTGTTCAGCGATGGAGTCTCTGTCTCGCTGCTCTGCATGAGGCAGGCCCAGGAAAAGGCAGGTGGCCGAAAGGAAAAGCCAAGAGAGATGAAAACGCAGGCATCATCCTTCACCTCTCCAAGGGCCAGGGGTGGACAGAGGGGGCCTTTCCTGGCTTCAAGGCACCTGCAACGCAAGTCTGCTTCCTTTCCTAGCTGGCCTTTGGCTCTGAAGCAGCCGGAGCCCTCTGAGGGCTGGTTCCTTGCAGGGGAGGTCCTGCCTTAATCATGTCTCTCCCACAGCAATGGGCCCCACTGGCCCCAGTCCTGAAGGGTCAGGACAAAAGTGGACCAAAAAGCTGGGACTGGGCGGGGCGGGGGGGCCTCTTCTGTGAGGCTGAACAGACCTAAAGTTTGACACTTGCATGGTAAGGGGGGGGGGGGGTCCTAGGCAGCAGGCAGGAAAAAAGGGGGGGTTGTTAGTCTCCCCACCTCTCTCTCCACCACAGGGCCATAGCCAGGATTCTAGAGGGGGGGGGGTCAAGAAGGGCAAAAAAATTCCGGTAGGGACAACAATGTCGCATTCACCTATATAACATTGCCATCACGGGGTGGGTTGGGGGGGGGGCTTTTAGCTCAGGACGGTTGGGGGGGGCACACCTCTGACTACGTCCCTGCTCCACCCTATTTCCTGGAGACTCCTAAGAACAAGCACTCAGTGGCCAGGAAGGAGCATAAGAAGGAAACCTGGGAGAAGAAGAACCCCTTATCCCCCCCCCCTTTCAAGTCCCCTCTCCAGGGTTCCCTGCTGGGCCTGGACGTTTCCTCAATTCCTCCCACCCACCCCCACCTGCATGTCGAGAGAGTTGGCCCTGAGGCTCAGCTTCGTGAAGGGGGGGGGGCTTGTCCTGGGAAGTGTTTCGGCCCCTTCCGTGACAGGCAGCCTGTCCTGCATCATGGAAAACCTCTTCTGCCCCACCTGGCCAAGGACATTGAGGGGGGGAGGGGGGAGGACAGGCCCCAGCAGGCACGGAGCCCCGGCGGCCCCTCCCTCCCTCCCTCCCTCCCTCCCAGGACGGCAGGCGAGTGAACCGCGCGGCTCCTCCGGAGGGGTTCAGAGTCTGCGGCGCCCACCTCGGCGCTCAAGCCGTCTGAGGTTCCTGGCTATCCAACCCGTTTTCTGGAGCCGGCGGTCCTGGCCCAGCCCTCTCGCCCCGAGAAGACTCCCCGAAAGAGAGCTCGTGAATTGCTCGCCCACCTGCTCGCCCCGAAACGGGTCCCTCCCGGGGCGCGCCCGGCTTGCACTCCCGCGGCAGCCTTTCCCCCTCCCGGCAAGAGGGGGGGCCTCAGCGGCCGGGCCAAACGGCGGCCGACCCGGGAGTCCCGTCCAAGCTGCCTCAGCCCGGGAGAAAGGCGGCGGTGGGGGTGGGGGACCTCCAAGCCGACCTTGAGAGGGGAAGTCGCGCCGCCCGAGGCTCTCCGCCGCCCCTCCCCGCCCCCCCCCGCGCCCCGCCTGCCCGTGCCCGGTGGCCACGTCGGCGGCTGTGACTGCTCGTGGTAAGGTGGTGGCGGTGGTGGTCCCGGGGCCCCCTCTAGCCGCGCCCTCCACTTGGCAGCGGTGGCAGCAATACCGGCGCTTCCCCCCCTCCTTCCCCGACCCCCCCCCCCCGTCGCCCCCACTCACCCAGCGCCTGGAGGAGGAGGAGGAAGACAAGGAGGCACCCGGCGCCGTAGGTCACCATGGCAGGGTCCGGGGAGGGGGCGGCCGGGCCAGTCCTTCCTCTCCGGCCGGCGGCGCAAAAGGGGCTCCCGCCGTCCCGACCACGGGCGGCTCTGCCCCGGCGCCTCCTGGGACGCCCCCCCCCCCTCCTGCGCCCCCCCCCGGCCCCCGCGCCGCCCCCGCCGCCGCCCCTCAGCTGCCGCGAGGCGTAGGCTGGGTCCCGGGCGCCGCGGGCAGCATCTTGCCTGGGGAGGGGCAGGAGGAGGAGGAGGAAGAGGAGGGCGAGGCCAGCCGCGAGGGGAGCCCCGGGACGCCTTTGCTTCGTCCGGCGCGGGACGCGCTTTCGCTGCGCTCGCCCCGGGAAGGACCCGCACGACGACGACGAAGACGACGCCCCGACCCCAGCCGCAGCCGCCGCCGCAGCTCCTGGAATCGCGAGTTGGACGGTGGCGGCGGAGGAAGAGGAGGGAGAGAAAGAAGAAGAGGAGGAGGAGTTGGCGTTGGCACCGTCCCCTGCCTCCCCTCCCCTCCCCTCTGCCACTGCTTTAGCCCCCGCTCGGCGGGTCCGGCGGCTGGGGGAGGCGGGGTGGGGCCTGCTCCCGATCTGCCCACCTCGGGGAGGACGGGGTGGGGAAGGGGCGCCACCACCCCCGGCCCCCGCTCCCTCCCCCCCCCCAAGGGACAGAACGAGTGACCCGGCCGGCCTCGAGAAGTCCTTGCCTCCGCCTCTCGTGCGCCCCGTCCAACTCGGGCCCTTTCGTGGGCCATCCCCTCGGTAGGGGGGGGGGGGCGCAGAAGGAGAAGGGCGCGGGTTGTGGGGTAGGGGCAGAAGGAGGCGTCCCGAGGCCTCTGGACAACCTACGTCCCTTGGATTGGGGCGGGGGGGGGGGGCTGACACCACACACACACACTCACAAGCGGTGCCGGTCCCTAACCTTAACGGTCTGGCCCTCCCGAGAGTCAGCAGTGAGGCCTCAGGCATGGCACTTCGGGGTGGGGGGCAGGCATAAAAGGAAACCCCATTGGCTACACACGTGAGGTACCAGGGCGTCTACTGTCTCGGGCAGCAAAATGTCTTGGGCTGCCCTGGATTCAAATCCGAGCTTTCCAGCCCTCGAATCCGCTGTGGTTGGGGGCCCACCAAGGAACCAAGGGAGGGGCCAGAGCTCTGGGGGGACCCTCCTGGGGGCTGCCTTGCCCCCCTTCTTCGTGAGGATAAACCTCTCCAGGAAGCGGAGGGGGTCAGACCCTGCCCGACGTGGGAAGAGACTATTGTGACCTAAAGCCAGGGCTCGGCTATGGGAGGGGAGGGGGCTCCTCCGGCTCTGTTGGGGGCTGCCCCCCCCCCAACCGGGGCAGAGGGACTCCAGGGGGTGGGGCGCTGGCTATGTTCTGCTCCCCCCATCCCCGGGGCAGCTGCTCAGAATCCATCCTTGCCCCCCCCTCCTCTACTTGGGTGGCCTTAAAAGAAGCCTCCGGTCTGCTCCATTACTTGAGCGACTAGAGAGCCACCCTAGACAAGAAAGCGATGGGCCTCACCCCAGCCGCCGCCCCCCACATCTACTCCCGGACCTCCTGCCTGGGTCGGTCCCTGGGCACTTGGCTGGCCATTCCTGGCCCGGCTTCCCAGGCAGACTGGAACAGAACCAGAGCCAAGCCAGGGGGATTGGGGGGGGGGGGTACCCAGGACAGCACACAGTAGTGTGTGTTATCGCTTCTGTCGGCTTGCAAAGCCTCCTCCCCCAGGGTTGCAAAACTGCGGGTGGGGGGCGTCCTCAGGCTGGCCTCCCTCCACCCCCACCCCCTTTCCTCTTGCCCTGGGCAGAAGTTGGAGGCTGGCGTTTCCCACTGATCCTGTGTTACAATAGCGTGTGTACTTGTGTGAGCATTTATGAGTCACAAGTGTGGGTGGGAAGGAATGGCAATTACAACTGACAAGGGGGGAGGGGAGGGGTTCTCTGAAACTCAGCCCTGCCCAATAGATTCCTCCCCAAGGGACCCCGGTGGGCTTATTCGGGCCACCCAGTGGACCCTTCCTCTGGCGGCTCCATGGGCCACTGTGGGAGAATTCAGGGACAGCAAAAGCTACTGGAAAGCCCATGAGGTCCAGTTGTTGGTCTTGCTGCTGCTGCTCACCAAAGCAGAGGAGAGAATTCAGTCTCAAAACATTGAAGAAGTGGGAGAAGGAAGTCTTTTGACCCAGGAGGTTGTGGCTAATGGTCACAACTCTGACCAAGTGTGAGACTCTTGAGGCTTCTCCAAACCAGCTTTTGAGTGGACCCCATTAAAAATATGTAGGCAAAACAGATGGAGACCCTATAACCACCGGAGAGGGTCAGGCAGGTCTCCACAAGCTGGCCAGCCCCCTTCACCCGCTTGCAAAGGAAGTATTTGGCTGTGGCTTGCTGGGGTTGGGAACAATCTTCTGGTTGGGTAACGCCTTTGGGGAGGGCCAAGTGGTTCAGGTCTCTGGCTGCAGAGCCAGAGGTTGGGAGTTCTATCCCCACACTGGGGCCCCTGGCAGCCAAAGCCAGCCTATGTAGCCCTGAGCCAGCTTTGCCCACAATCTCAGGGCAGCCCCTAGAAAGATAGAAGGAGAAAACCCTTCTGTGCATTTCTCTACCTAGGGGAGAAAACCTGGAAAGGGTCAGCCTAAGTCAGAACTGACTAAGTGACACATTTCCTACTTTTGTCTGTGTGCATGGTGGGTGTGGTAGGCAACGGGCTTCCCTCCTTACTGCCTCTGCGTTCGCCCACAACCACAGTGCGGTTCCTTCACCCTGGACAGGGTCTTGTGGGAGGGGGCTGGTTTGGAGCCATGGCAAGGCCACGGCAGAAAGGAAACCCCCGTGTTCTGTCCTGTTCCACTTCATCTTCAGGGGTGCCCAAACTTTTCAGGCCACGGGCCGGTCATGTGGTTTACGGATGCCCAAACTACGGCCCGGGGACTGGATTCGGTCCTCAACGCCAATTCATTTGGCCCACGCCACCCTCGTCACTCCCAGAAGTGGAAGTAAAATGTGCCCATATGGGTGTGTTTTACTTCTACTTCTGGGAGCAACAAGGATGGCGTGGGCCTAATGAATTGGCATTGGGGGCCAGATCCAGCCCCCAGGCCATACTTTGGGCACCCCTGTCCTAAGTAAATGTCCAGATTTGGTAGCCACAGCTGCTCTGGACTCCTTGGCTGTGTGGACTTCTGGCTTCTCTCCATCCAAGGAAGCTCAGGCGAGGCCGCGTCCAAAGCCGGATGCCTCTCTGGACCTGCGACTGGATTTGGGCAGTGGCTGGTTTTGAAACTCTGCTCCAAGATGCTTCTTTCAGGCAGACGACGGTCTGGGTTATTCACAAGACGGGCCATTTCGAAATCTGTTGTGACTGGAGTGGAGACGTACAAGAGACAGCTGTGCCCACATGCTGCTACACCCCTAGTCTGTGTTCCAGATTTTGGACACGTTCCTGCAAATCCTGCAAATCCTGCACTGTCCTATGAGAAGCTGCCAGAGAAGACAATGCCTCCCCGTCGCTCTCTAACTAGATGTCTCTCTCACTGGCTCAATTCTTATTGTTCTGACATCGAACCTCCCTCTGCTGTGTGTGTGCGTGCGTGTGTGCGCGCGTGCGCGTGCGCCTGCTTGCTCGCTCTCTCCTCTACCAGCCACACTCTACAGTCAACCCTTCTGCTCACACACTTGCAAGGGGTTTCTAGTCATGGGAAGATGGTTTCTCCTAAAGGAGTCTTTCCTGCTGGAAAAGCGAAGGAGGCAGTTTGGCCAGGGAGATGACAAAAACAATCTCAGCCCAAATGCTTTATAGGGGAAGGGACCAAGGTTACTCTGCGGACCATGGGCGCCCAAACTTTTTGGGCCAGAGGCCAGGGGCCAGTCACTTTGGCCCACAGACTGGATCAGGGCCCCGATGCCAATTCATCTGGCCTGGGAAGCCCTCGTCACTCCCAGAAGAAGAAGTAAAACGTGCTCGTGCGGGCGCATTTTACTTCCACTTCCAGGGGTGATGAGGGCGTCGTAAGCTGGATGAATTGGTTTCAGAGCCAGATCTGGCCATAGTTTGGACACCCCTCTTCTCTGCGCCTGACGATTGGCCTCAATCAAACAAGGAATACAATTGAATTTCACTAAAAGCCAGGAAGGCCAGCCTCTTCTCTGAGGGGCTGCTCACAGTGGGGGAGTGGGTGACAGAATGACTTGCATGAGGTGGATGCATTGGAGCATAATTAAATTAGAAACCTTCTCACCTCATTTAGAGAGGCCAACTGGCCGGCAAGGGACTTGAAACAATGCTAAGTGCACATATCTCTCTATGCAAACATCTTTCTTATGCCCAAGGGATGCTGTCTTTCTTTGGGTAGCTTATGGGGAGAGGATGGGGCTTGTGGGTAGCAAGTCTTAGCAATGTGTGAGCAGAATTGACAGGCAGTGTTTGTGCCACTCACGACCAGTGTGTCTGTCTGCAGGGAGTCAAGGAATATGAGAAATTGAAGACTCTGGGACAGGCAAGACTCCCTCCGTTTCCCCCTGCCCGACAACCTAGCTCTCCAGCTGACAGCCCACTCTTCCCAAAGTCATGTAAGATGCCTGTGGTTCCCCCTAGACCAGTGTTTCCCAAACGTGGGGCCCACACCCCACAGGGGGACTCCAATTCCCAGAAGCCTAAGTCAGTACATTGGCTGAACAGTGCTTTGGGGAAATGACTTAAGCTTCTGGGAACTGAAATCCAAGAACCAAAGATTGGGAAACACCGGTTTAGACAAAGAACAGGCAGGTTAGGAAAGCAGACAAAAATATTTGCAGCTTTGCCAAGAACTTGGCGTGGGGATTCCCTTCACACACAGATAAACTTAGATTCCGATGCCTAGGCTTGGCTATTTTCCTGACCTCAGAAATCAATTATTTCTGCCTCTCCAATAAAGCCTGGTTTGGTCTCATTTGCTCCCCCACCCCAATGCCTTTCCCTCCTGTTTTCCAGGTGGGTTTCTGGCTTGAATAAACCGTTGACAATGGCCAGCCCCCTCCCCACCCCACAAACCACCCACCCCAAATCTCTTGAAGTCCCTGAAGGCTCATCTTAACAAGTGGTTTGCTTTGCCACATTTGAATATTTATGGAGTAGTGTGTTTGCATCCTTGCCCACTTGGTGCAAATGAGCCACCCTCGGTCTTCAAAGGAAGAGGCTCCTTCCTTCGGCCATTGCTCTCTGCTTTGGATTCTGCTCTCCTGGTTCTGCCTGCCTTCTTTGGAAAGGCCCCTCTCGGCGGTGGCATGTCAAAGAGCAGCAGAGGCCAAGGCAAGCAAGAGGACCATTAAAGAGTCTGGGGCGGCAGAAGCCATCATTGCTTCCTAATTTACAAAAAAAAGGCCACTGCCTTTGAACAGCTGTGTTTGTCAGTCTTCTCCTTCAGCTTTGAAGACAGAGAAGGTTTTTGGTTCAGGAGCTCATGGGGCCATCTTGCCCAGCTGGGGCCATTGGGTTCTCTTTCAGTTCCAGAGTGTTTAAAGAAAGTGTGCCATCACAGCCATGCTAAGCTACTCATGAGGCACCTGGGGCAGGTGAGGTTGGGGCAGTCTAAGCTTCACCCCTGGTTTAGAGCACCAGCCGGACTCTCGGAACAAGAGCAGACTGAAGCTCTGCTGGACCCCTACACTCCCTGGCAGAGATAACTGTGCCATTGGCCTCTGGCACACTCTCCAGCAGTGCCCGCTTTGCCATAGCATAGCGTTGGGCAGGATTCCTGGTCATTCACCTCTGGCGCCCAATCCACTCTGATGCCAGAAAGGAGGTGGTCGGCATCAAGGTAGGCAGAGGGCAAGATCAGGAAAAACAACAAGGTGACCTGCAGCCTCCTAGTCCCAGCCTAACGGTAGCCACTTGTCCAACTAGGAAAGGAACTCACCTGCAGGAGATGTCCTCTTGGGGAAGGGTTATCTCTACTCCCGAGGAGGCATCTTCCATACCTGTCAAGTTTTGGGAAATTTCTGTCAAACCTCCGTATTTTACACGCTTTCCCGCTGTCATCCCACATTAGTTAGAATGCAATTAGACTGGAGTTAGACTGGAGGCCAGCACAGGATAAGCATCACTGTCCAGTTTCCTGTTTTGGCTGGGAAATGTCCCTTATTTGACAGAAATTTCCCGAAACTTGACAGGTATGATCTTCTCTTTGGTGATCCATTTCTTGCTGCCAACCACATTGCCCGTTGGATCTTCTCAGCCACAGACTTTGGGGTGTCCTAGTTGGGTGGGTGGGAATCCCTTCCCCCCTGGGGAGGGTCCGATTAGCTTCTGCCCTCCCTCCCTCCCTCTTCTGGTGCGGGTCCAGTTCTGAGTGGTTTTCATTTTGCAAGCTACTTGGACTGTGTATTTTTTCCTGTTCCCTCCTCTGGATGAGCAATTTTACTGTCACTTTTTAGCTTCCAGATTCTCCTCATATTTGTAGTGTGTGTGTGTGTGTGTGTGTGTGTGTGTGTGTGTGTGTGTGTGTGTGTGTGTGTGTGTGTGTGTGTGTGTGTGTGTGTGTGTGTTTTGTACATGTTTTATCCTACCTTGCCTGAAAGTGGCATCTCATTTCCCAAAGAAATGTTCCCATGTCTCCAGCACAGCTTGTGCTCTCGGGAGCTTAATGGCACCTCTACACATACCGTAGATCTTGCCCAGCCAGGAGGCAGGAGTGGGTGAGCTGCACCTGTCCACACCTGGCTTCCATCTCTGTTGCTGACCAAACTGTGCGGGAGGACTCCTTGGCAACCTCAAAAGCAGGGGTGCCCAAACTTTTCAGGCCATGGGCCGGCCACGTGGGTCAGCAGGCCAGTCATGTGGTTTTGCCCACTGGAAGCAGAAGTAAAACGTGCCTTGCAATCTGTTTTACAACAGGATGAGATAGATTTTAAGCTGCCATTTTCTCTGCTTAAACCAGGGGTGCCCAAACTATGGCCTGTGGGCCAGATGTGTCCCTCAATGCCATTCATCCAGACCACACCACCCTCATCGCTCCCGGAAGTGGAAGCAAAACATGCTCATCCGGGTGTGTTTTACTTCCACTTCTAGGAACAATTAGGGTTGCATGGGCTAGATGAATGGCATTGGGGGCCAGATCTGGCCCTCAAGCCATAGTT
The DNA here is from genome assembly GCA_035047345.1 of Bradypodion ventrale. Taxonomy (NCBI): domain Eukaryota; kingdom Metazoa; phylum Chordata; class Lepidosauria; order Squamata; family Chamaeleonidae; genus Bradypodion; species Bradypodion ventrale. Next base: position 970,917 of record JAWDJE010000010.1, on the reverse strand, counting down.
TGGGCACCCCTGCTCTAAAGTGTTCCCCAGCTGCTGTCAGGGGCTACCCCACAGGAGCCCGGCAGTCCCCCTGAGTCCCTGCGTGGCTGGTATAGTCTCTCACTTCCTCTGTAGTAAATCCCGGCTGATTTGTCAGCGGGAGTGTTTTCATCTCCCTCCTGGCAGGCACACAGGAGTTTGCCTTGCCGGTGGTTAGAAACCCTCACCTGCCTTTCCACTGGCTTAAGTTAGGTTTTCTCATGCATGCCTTGTGGCCACCCATCCCAGACTTGCTGCGGCTGCAAAGGCTCTTCAGGGCCCCCTGCTAAAGAGACTCCATATTTTCCTTTTGATTTCAGCATGAATTGGCAGAACTGCAAGGAGGTTGCATGGGGTTCTGCTCTGTCATCCTCGTTGGCTTTTGGCCATGACCCCTGGCTCTTGGCGCACGCACACACACACACACACAGTCCTTTGGCCAGGGTCAACCCAGAGCAAGATGTTTGGGGTGCTGAGTGTCTTCAGAGGGAGCCCCTAGAAAGCCCTTGCTATGCCCATCAGGGCTGAATGGTCCATTCCTTTCCTTATCCAGTCTCTTCGGATTACACAGGGAGACACAGCTTCTCTTGTCTGGAGGAGGAGGAGAAGGAAGGTCTCAATGCTCCCCCCTCACGCATCCCCCGGAAACCCTGTCCTTCATCCTCGTTGACCAAACAGGAAGCAACATTTGCCACTTGGGAGCATTTTAAAACCTTACGGTTGGACCAAGCAAGTGACCCAAGGGTGCTCTCATTCCAAGGGCAAATTCACTCTCCCCCCGCCCCCAGGAGGGTCACTTTCTACCCAGCGGTTTGGCCAGAAAGGGCTGGAGAGCACCCCAAGAAGCAACCTATGAAACAGAGAGGCTGAAGCAGACAGGGAGCTGTCCAGCCCACTGGACTAGAGCAGAACTGGCAAAACCAGGGCAAGGGCAAGGCGGCCAGGTGAGGCATGGCCTTCCTTCCCCAGTCCTCTGAGCCTTCCCTCCCTCTCCCTTCTGGATCCTCAGGGTCTCTCAGCTTCTTCCCCTCCCAAAGAAGCCTGGCAAGCATCAGCCTAGAAGACCCCTAGCATGTGTGTAAGTGGGTCTGAGTTCAGAAAGAGGCAAGTCCCACTGGGTTTCAGCCTCCTACAGTGCTTATGAGCTAGACCAGGGGTGGTGGGGAACCTGCAGCCCTGAGGGGAGAAGCCTGGCCTCCTGGGAGTTGAAGCCCTAGTCCTCTAGGTGTTCTGGAACCTCCATTCCCAGAAGCCCAGACTTCTCTCCTCCGGGCTTCAGGTTCCCTACCACCCCTGGTCTAGGACAACCTAGGCTGGACTACAGGCCCTTTCACCTCTGGGTCCGGGAACCCCCCCCCCCGCCCTCTTTGGGTGGAAGCCCTTGGCCACATAAGGCAACTCCTTTCATCAACACCGTTTGCCCCTTCCTCACACACACACACACACACCCAAGGGGCCAGCATTGCCCACCCCCTCTTCCTGAGGCTTAGAGCAGGTTCCTTCAGCCACCCGTGCACCAGAGGCTGGGTACCAAGAGCCCAAGGCTAAAGGAGGCACCAGTGATGACCAGGGAGGATGGATCCCGTTCTTCCCCCCATTCCCCCCCCCCCCCATGACTCCTTCTGCTGAGCCAATGCTATCAGAGCCCATCCACTGGTCCAGACCATCTGCTTCCCCTCCTGTTTGATTTACCGCTTTCATTCTTGTTGGCAGTGGAAGATGAGCTTAATTAAATGTATTTTTATGTGCCTTTAATAACATTTGCAACAGTTACCAGCAAAGACAGTCGGAAGATGAGAAAAAGCAAAACCAGCAATTACTTCCAACCGTTTGCAAATGCTGGCATGGAACTTTTTCTCTCCCTCCTACCTCTCAGGGAAGCAGGAGTTCTTGGTCCACCTTGATGAAGGGAGGGAGGGAGGAAGAAGAAGAAGAAGAAGAAAGAAGAAGAAAGGGGCGCCTTCGTTTTTATCACGAGAACAGTCCCAGCCCTGTAACCTTGTGCAGACCCTGAAAATGAAATCAGGGAAAGAGCTCCACATCTAATCTTATGGGACCCCTTGGGGGTGGTGGGGGTGGGAAAGACAAGCTGAATACAAGATTTCTAGACCAGATCCGGATCATGACCATGGCCAGGGTTTCTGCATTCTAGGGCAGTAAATAAAGAAAAAGAAAACCAGGTCTCTGATACACGAGATCAATAGCAAATCTATCATGCCTGGGAAGCCAGATAAATGGGATAACTTTCAGGAAAAGCTGAGAGATGCAGAGAATTGAATGTCAACAAAGAATTATGAGTGTTGGAACAGAGCCCAGAAAATAAACACCATTTTTGTGTCAGTGCTGGAAAACCACCGTTTCAGGATGTCCTCTGATGGGTGGCCAGGTGTCCTCTTCCTCAGGTCATCTAGGAAAGGAGAGTCCACCCCGTCTCCATTATTCTATGATCCTATAATCCCATGGCCTGGCTGGGAAGTTATGGGGCATCTCATCCATCGCTCCCTCTTTGCTGCTGAGAGAGGAAGAGGACCAACACTGCCAGCATTTGCAGACATTTCTATGGTCATGTGGCAGGCATGACTAGATGCTGCAATACATGCAGCAATGTTACCGTTACCGCCGAAACCGCCGAAGCAGTGCTTATTTATCTACTTGCAATTTCTTGCTTTCAAACTGCTAGGTTGGCAGGAGCAAGGGCGGGTGCTCACTCTAGACTGGGGACCCCAACCTTTTTCTGGCCATGCCCCACCTAAGAGTCTCTAAAATCCTGATGCCATCCACCTCTGCTCCCTGGGGATCTATAATTCTTATTATTCAAAAAGTGAACTCCTATTCACATGGAGGAAGCCTAAAAGGCCATTATCTTGGTCTAAATCATTGTAGAATTGTCGCCCTTAAAAATTGCCATCCTGTGGGGCATATGCCCCATGTTGGGAACCATGGCTTTAGACCATGGCAAAATCCATCTTGTTCAGACCATTGTAGTGTGTCTCTATGACCATCAGACAGCATTTACTGATGTGGCAAAATACCAGATTGGTAACATATACACAGAGACCGTATCTCATTCATCTCCTAGGAGGCCAAACTAGTCAAAATGAAGCCAGCTCTCTCACATGGGTGGCTACTTGCCAGTGTCACAATTTACAAGGCTTGTGATGTGTATCCCAGTAAAGTAAATTATATGAAGTGTAAAAAATGTATCTGATTCATGCCAGAATCCACACTTTTCTGGGACAAACGCCAACGATAACAAACACGGCTTCTGAGTGTTCCTTGTTAAGTTCTTTTTAAGTTCTTCCAGGGATGTTCAGGCATTAAACTTTCGAACCCAGGGGTGCCCAAACTTTTCAGGCCTTAGGCTTCTGGGAATTGAAGTCCAAAAATTCAAAGGTTGGGAATCACTTCTTCCATCAACATCAGGATTGGAGCCTTATTTCCCCACCCCACCCCACCCACCCACCCAGCACCAAAAGGAAGAGCAATGCAATGCCGCCCCCAACTTTGCCTTCTTATTCCAAGTCCGCCGTTCTCTGCAATCGATCCTTGAGCCCCTCAGCGCACCACGGGAAGGATAATTGGGCTTCTGCATCTGATGTGATTAACTGCCACTGTAAATTGAGCCTTCTGCCATTAAACCTCCTCTCCCACTCCATACGGGCAGGAAAGAGACAAAGAAGGAGTGTGGGGCCAATTCCTGCCCAAAAGAGGACCGTACAACACAGCCTCAGGTGCTTTGCAGGTGGCCACGCCTAGCATCACCTGGCTACCTTCTTTAGAGCCCTGCATTTCTGTGTCAGAGAAATACTTTGGGGTTTTTGGGAGAATCTAACCTGCCTGAGTCTTTGGCTCGGATTGAGAATGGTGGGTTGGTTCACCTCAGGATGTTGCACTTCAGGCAGCAGAATAGCTTAGGCTGCTGTGTGGTGTGTTCCCCTGCCTCCTCCTCTGATCTGAGCCCCCTGGGACGCCTTCTCTCTGCCCTAGATCGGACTCAGTCCAGCTGTCTTTTCTCTCTGCCATTTCCTACCTAGACCATTTGCATCATATTATGCAGGCAATTTGCACGGGCCACCTCTGGGTCACAGTGATCAGTGGAAGCCACTTCACTCCCCATTGGGCTCCTCCTTAATGTAAGCCTAATTTGATTACGCTGCAACCTGGCCATGCTGTGATGGAATAATTGGGAAGTTCTGCTCGGCCGCCGTGGGTCACTGCGTTTGCCTTCTCCGAAACACAGGGTGGGAGAGGCCTAGATTGGACCACAGCAATATCGACCATGGATGAACTTCCTACTCTGGCAGACGTGACCTAGTGCTGGGCACTGCAAAGCTTTAAGGGGATGCAGGCAAAACAAAGGACAACCCATCCACCTTCCAAATCACCTTGTTTTGGTGTGGGATGGTCAGCATTCCCCTTTGGACAGCCCTTCTCTCTCTCCTTCTCCTCCTCCACTGGTCTCCATGTTGACCCCATCACCGCTGCACGGAAAGGGCTGGCCAGTTTGGCAGGCCTCGTGCTCTTGGGCCCTACAGCCCCACAATTGGAACAGTAGAAACCCAGGGCCTCAGTGATGGTTGGGTTTGGTTTGGTTTGGTTTGGTTTGGTTTGGTTTGGGTTGGGTTGGGTTGGGTTGGGTTGGGTTGGGATGGGATGGGATGGGATGGGATGGGGTTGGGTTGGGTTGGGTTGGGTAGGTTTCTGCCCATGAAGGACATCATGAAGGGAATGGTGTCAACGCAATGAACAGGCAGGTGATCCATACCTCTGGGCATCATACCTTAAACACAAGACAGAGGGAGAAATGCATGCAGGGGAAATGGATCCCACTGAGATCTTTTTCCTGATGTTTGGAGAAGAAAGCCATGAAGCGAATTGCTTTTGACATTCTACTAAATGTCAGTTTTATATGGGACCCAACTCAGAAGATGAATCCTCTGGATGCTAATTGGAGACATGAGGCTCCCATTAGCTGGGACAAAACATGGCATCCTTCTGCTTCAGATGCCTTGATTGATAAAACTGTTCTTTTTATGGGCTAATTAATTGGAATGTCATTCTGCCTGCTGGAATTTGTTCTTCAGCTCCAGGGAGCTCCAGGGTTATTTCAGCAGCAGGGCAGGCGGATAATAGGCCACGGCGTGTCCGCTGGGAAGAGGGAAGAATGAAGGCAAGGCCCAGAAATGGACAAAATGAGTGTGTTCGAAACACAGAGGAGAAGTGTGCACGCTCTTTCTCATGCTTGTCATCTTTTATAGGGGAAAAAGTAGTTGCCAGAGTAGCGGAGAATAAAAAAACTGAGAGAATTTAATATTTCAGAAGACAGAGACAGAATTCAAGATGACCTAAAGCCATGGTGACCAACCTTGGCACTCCCGCTGCTCTTGAAATTCAATTCCCAGAAGCCCAAGTCCCTGTGAATCCACACAAATGGCATTCGTGTGGATTCACAGGGACTTGGGCTTCTGGGAATTGAAGTCCAAGAACAGCTGGAGTGCCAAGGTTCACCCTCACTGAAAATAGATTGGCGAACCAGGCCAAACAAGTTTTAAGAGGGAAGCAAATGGAATCCTTCTCTACTTGATATTTCTGTGAATTTTTGGATCCTGGCAGATTATATTTTTAACATAGTGACCAGCATATTAACTTTGCAACTCTGTCTCTCTGTCTGTCTTGCCTGCCTGCCTGCCTTCTATCTATCTATCTATCTATCTATCTATCTATCTATCTATCTATCTATCTATCTATCTATCTATCTATCTATCTATCTATCTATCTATCTATCTATCTATCGTGGAAGGAGAGGCTGTAAAAATAGAGCCCCTTTACAAAGTGTCACATTTTAAAATAATCTGTGTTGAGCATAGGAAGAGGGTAAAGGAAGGGTTGAGCCTGAGGCCAGAGGCTGTCGTATGCAATCACATCAGTCCTTGGTGGGGACATATGACTGCTAAACTGATGTGCCCCCAATGGGTGATGGCTGTGCTGGGGAAGAAGAGGGTCCTTCTCTCGAGACCGCTCTCTCCTCCCATCCCAGACTCTCCTCTGGGCAGCCTTAGCATCTGTCATTCTGTCCCTTTGCAGACACACGGTCTAGTCAGGATGGACAGAGAGAGAGAGAGAGACCCAGGAGCTGCCTTGCTTGCTTAAGCCTTCCTTGTGCCTGCAGAAGAGAAGAGGCGGATGAAGATGGCCATCTATCCACCCACAGGAAGGGGAGACAATCAAGTTGACACACGAAGACTGAGCCCATACACACACATGCCTGCCCTGTGCATGCTCACACTGTCAGCAAGTTAATGAGGGAGTAAGAACAACGAGGGGTGCAAAGCAGCCAGGACCACGCTGGAGGCCTCAAGCATGAGCTGTTTTCACCTGAAGGTCAGAGGGGCTCTGGCTCATGCCTGCCCCTGCGGTGGGCACATCTCTTGCTTACCAGTGCATCCTAAGTGGAGAGACACTGGAGCCCACTATGAAGCCCAACCCTGAGACACCATGTCCCAACCCTTCTGGCCCTCCTCAGCCCACTTTCCCCAAAGAGGGACTAAATGACCTGTGGGGAGAGTCTCTCATGCTCTCGGTGATGGCAGCTGCCTTGGCTGACAGGGACACCCCAAAGTTTGTGGTTGGGAAGATCCAATGGGCAGCTCCTTAGGTGTGTGTGTGTGGGGGGGGGCTTTCTCCAGCCCTCCCCCCCCTCAACAAGCTCATCCTCTTCTTGTTTGCTCCAGAAATCCAGAGTAATCTAAGCTCAAAGTCTTCAAAGTGCCCAGGCGGAGTGAGGCCCCTTGATTTGGACCATAGAAAACATATCGGAGAGGAGCAATAGCGATACAATAATAATTTCATGTCAGAAATTATTCTGGGTTGGAAGTATTTTTGTTGGAGAAACTCTGCTCAGGGGATGCCTGAATGAGAGTCCTTTCATGTCCCCAAGATCTTTTCCCACAGAAGTGGCCCCTATTGATCGACTTGCAATTTCTTGCTTTCGAACTGCTAGGTTGGCAGGCACTGGGACAGATGACAAGAGCTCACTCCATTGTGCAGCACTCAGTTCTTGAACTGCCAACTTGCCAGCCTTACAGCTAACAAGGCGAGCTTCTTAACCACTGAGTCAGTGCAGTCCCAGCAGTAGTGATAGCAATGACATGTCTACTCCCACCCATGCCCCATAGTACATAGGGCACTCTCTGGGAGGGTCACAAGTTAATTAGCATTTTAACATGCTGGGTCCTCATTTAAGGATGGATGGAAGAGACTGAGTCGACCTTGTGCCCTGGTCAGGATCAAACGCACAATGTTCTGGCTGGAGGACAGCAGTTTTAACCCCTGCGCCACCAGGGCTCTCTCTGTGGACCCATGCCTTTCTCACAGGTCCCCTTTGACTGTCAACATGAGTTCTTGTGAAATGAGAACCCACCATCTAACCCTGCACCATGTGCGATGTATTCCAAGAACAGGGGTGCTCAAATTTTTTGGGCTGTGGGCCAGTCACGTGGTTCAGTGGGCCGGTCGCCACGTGGTTCCTCCCACCGAAAGCAGAAGTAAAATGCACCTTGTAATGTTTTGCAACAGGATGAGATAGATTTTTAAGCTGCCAATTTCTCTGCTTAAACCAGGGGTGCCCAAACTATGGTCCGTGGGCTGGATCTGTCCCCCAAAGCCAATTCATCTGACCCATGCTGCCCTCATCGCTCCAGGAAGCAGAAGTAAAATGCGCCCATACGGGCACGTTTTACTTCCGCTTCTGGGAGTAATGAGGGTGACACGGAATGGATGAAGTGGCATCGGGGCCCAGATCTGGCCCATGGGCTGTAGTTTGAGCACACCTGTCCTATAATAACAGGGAGGCGCAGCTGGACGTGGGGGGGGGGCATCGGAGGAGGCCATATTGTTTCCAACCCTCCGTCTAGAAAGGGCAGGAATCCACGGGTCTCTCGGGTCTCCCGGCCTTTGGTTCTACTTAACACCGGCTGGCATGCAGATCAGATAGGCTCCGCGGTTAGGCTCTCCCGGCACAGAGGGAGCCCCGGGAAAGGGGAGACGGTCCCTCCCTCCCTCCCGTGGCTACCCGGTGGTTTGGGCTGAGATGGAGGAGCGAAGCCAACGTCATTCCCCGGGAAGAAGACAGACGGAAGGTTAACCTTGCTGTCCCCGCTGGGCACGCTTGGCACCGGAGCTGTCGAGAAGCATCAGGGCGGCCTGGCAAGCCTCCCTCCCTCCCTGCCTCCCTGCCTCCCTGCGAGTGGAGCTGGCCTTCGTGTCGGCTGCCTGCAGGCCACGTAAACGGAGGGGCTGCGAGACTCCGCCGCCTGCGACTGCGGAGAGCAAGCCGGGGCCCCCGCGGGCCGCTTTTGACTTTGCCCGACGCCGCCGACGCCGACGGGACTCTCTTCTCTCCCGGCGACTCAGGAGGGATGCCGCCGGGCCAGGGAGGAGCCCGACGCTGCTGCTACGGACGCTGCTGCGGCCATTGCCATGCAAGCGCCACGTAGGGCAGCAACCCCCCCTGGCCCCCCAAGTCGCCCTGGCCCTTGCGCACCTCCACAGGTGTGGGCGGGGGGGGGGGGGACGACTCAGTTGCTTCCTGCAAAACGGCAGCCTTCTCTCCCCCCCCCCTCCCCACTGTTGGTGGTCAGACAGGACGATACAAGTGGGGCAGGCGAATCCCCACGGCCCGGAATGGGTCCTTTGACTGGCAAAGGGGTCGGTCTAAACCAGGGGTGCCCAAACTTGGTGTAGCCGGCTTGTCATGTCGTTCCTCCCACTGAAAGTAGAAGTAAAATGTATGCGCCTTGCAAGCTGTTGGGCAACAAGATGAGATAGATTCTAGGCTGCCATTGTCTCGGCTTAAACCAGGGGTGTGTCCAAACTATGGCCTGTGGGCCAGATCCAGCCTCTGATGTCAATGCATCCAGCCCACGCCGCCTTCATCGCTCCGCATGGGAGTGTTTTACTTCCACTTCCAGGAGCAGCGAGGGTGGCGTGGGCCAGATGAATTTGTGTTGGGGGCCGGATCCAGCCCACAGGCCATAGTTTAGGTGCACCCCTGGTCTAAATGGCCTTGGGAAGCCCGTCCAACTCCACCAGGGTCTGCTTTGGAAGGCAGGACGGGAAGGAAAGGAGGGGCTTGGCAAAAACCGTGACTACGGGGAAACAGTTGGAGGGAAGGTGGGCTGGGGCGGGGGTCTCTCCCCCACTTGTCCACTTGTCTCCGGCGATTCAGGTGGGGCTTAAGGAAGGTCCCCGAGGCAGGAATGGCTGGCCTTGATGGCAGGAGGAGTTATCCATAAGCCCCACAAAGCCAGAGTCAGCCGTCGCTCCTGAAACCTTGTGCCCATCTGGACTTGGAGCTCTCGTCTCAAGGGACAGCCTGGCTCTGGGGCTGCCCTACACCAGGCCAGAGAGGGGCTGACCAGGCCCGGGGAGGGCGGAGGAAAGGGACCACAGACTCCCCCGCCAGTTGGCTGGCTGCCCGGGACCGAACACTCCATTCCAGGCGCATCCAGGATCATCCCTGTCTGTTTGGCCTGTGGGGCTGGGGAGGGGGGGGGGCTCTGCCACACACACCCCACCCTCCCCATCCCCGCCGCAAAGCTCCCGCAAACAGGCAGCGAAGCTCGCAAGCGCTTCTTTGTTGGCTGCCGGAGGGAGTAGGAGCCTCAGACGGATCTCTTGGGGGGTGGGGCTGCCTGTGGATAAGGAAATGGGGAGGGGGGAGAGGCTGTTCGTCTTGGGCGGGCGTTGCTCTTTCTCTCCCCCCCCCCCCCCCCACTTCTCTCTCTCTCTCTCTCGCCGTCGGGTTCTTCAAAGCCACTTCGCCTCCCGGGAAGGCTGGGCAGCGGCAGGAAAGCACAGCTGGATCGCGGGAACCGAGACCCTTGAGATGTGTTTGGTGGGTTTTTCCCTCGGACTCCGAGCCTGATCCTGGCCTCCTCCGCTGCCCACTCGCCCCGTCCAATGCCAAGGCAGAGGTGCCGGCAGCCGGCGGCCCCCCAAGGATCCTGTGCCGGCTTCTCTCCGCTCCGGGATTTGGCCCCCATCCATGACCGTCGAACAAGCCGGTTTCCCGAGACTGGATCTTGTGCCTGGAAAGGGCGGGGGGGGGGCCGGGGGGGAAATATACAGCCTTGCCGCTGGAACAGCCTTCTCCCCCCCCCCGCCCACGCTGAACATGAAGCAGTGGACTTCCCCCCCCCCCTCGATTCCACGCAGCATCGGGCAAAGCGAGATAAAGGCGCGTCTGCCAGGGACGTGTGAATCCTTCGCTTTGCCTCGGACAATCCCGCCTGCAGAAGGCAGGAAAGCCGCCCAGGAGGCTCCCCAGGAAGGGCCTGCCTTTCCCTCCCTTCTCCCAGGATGGCTCTGCTTAGATTCCCCCCCCCCTGCCTTCTGCCCTTTGCTGCCCCCTCCCCGTCCCAGGACGGGTTCCCTGCAAAGTGCCCATCGCTGGACACATGCTCGCTTTCCGTCTATAGAAGCGCTCAGCTCTGCCAAAGGATTCGCATAATGGGTTTGGCGGGGAAGGGGGCGGGGGGGGGGGGGGGCAAGAGAAACGGTGGTTGCTGGAAAACCAGAAGCAGCAGAATTGCAAACAAGCAAATAACCAAGAACCCTCTGGGTGTGAACTGTGCACCTTGAGATGGAGAGGGCCAGAGGTTTCCACCTCTGGGATTATATCAGCAGGTATGGGAAGGGGGACCTTCCTGGGGAAAGCCTGCCTACCCCATAACAATAGTGGCCACTGCCCTCACCCTCACCCCCAGACCCTGCTGACTCCTTTCTGAGCATGACTTCAGGCGTAGCTTATCAGGCTCAACTACACCAGAGATGACAGTCTTCAAACTCCACCCTGTTCCCAAACTGCTCAAAGAAGCATCCTGTGACACTGATTCCCACACCCCAGGCGTACTGTGGCCCCATCGCCTCATCCCGTGGAACAATCGCGGGCCTTTTCATTTCATTTCTTTATTTGCTGAACTTGTCTTCCACCCAAGCACTACTCTGGGAGGCTCACAGACATAGATTAACAACAAGAGGGGGGGGCGGACTGTGACATTGACCCCCTCAATTAACCACCAATAAATAAAGATGAACCCAGTACAATATTTCGGACCACAACTTCTTTATTTCAAACCATTCAGAAATGCTGTCAGAGAAGTCCCATGGGAGCATAGAGGAGTCTTTTCAACAAGGGCAAGGGGGTGAAATGAGAAAACGCCAAGTGGCTAAGATGCTGACTGGGAAGCAGAAGGTCAGCAGTTTGAGACCCAGGTACTGCAGGATGGAATGAGCGGCTGTCTTTGTCCCAGCTCCTGCCAACATAGCAGTTCGAAAGCAAGACATTGTAAGGGACCACTTCGGTGAGAAGGTAAACAGCGCTCCATTCGCTCCAGTGTCTAGTCATGCCTGCCACATGACTATGGAAATGTCTGCAGAAGCAGACAGCTCTGGCTCTTTGGGTATGAAACAAAGATGAGCACTGCACCCTAGAGTTGGATATGACTCGCTTTCAAGCAAGGGAAACCTTTACCTTTACCACCTTCTGTATGAAAGAGGATCTACTGGTTTGATTGTTCTTCGCTCAAATAACACTCTCCCCCCCCCCCCCCCCCCCGCCCACGCCAAGGGCCCAGGAGGAAAGCCTGAGCCTTGGAGATAGCCCTAGGTTGCCCTCTTTGAAGCAGGAGAGACTTCCTTTGCTTGCCTTGTTTGTTTACCATCTTTGCATGCTGGCTCAGGAGTGGTTAAGAAGCTCGCCCTGTTAGGTGGCAAGTCGGCAGTTCAAGATCCGAGCACTGCATGATTGTGCTCCCCTTGAGGACATGAAAGGAGCCTCATCTGGGCGTCCCCTGAGCAGAGTTTCTCCAGCAAAAATCCTTTCAACCCAGAATAATTTCCGACATGAAATTATCATTATTATCTTGGCATTCTGCCCTTGGTACAACCTATTGACTGAGCTTAACGAGCCCAGATATGGATCGCAACTAGAACATGCATGGGACGCTCCGGAGGAGCCGCAGCTAATGGGAGAAAGGTATGAATAATGAAGTAGAACCAAAGAGCGGCAAAGAGCCTCGCTTAATCACAGGTTGCCATTGAATCGAAGGAGGGTGGGGGGGAGGCCTTATTCCACCCTCCTGAATGCCACCATCTCTGAGCCAGAAGGAAGTTTGCAGGTCATGCTGTTGGTTTGCCCTGCCTTCCAAGAGGAAAAAGACATGCTTGCCTGGGCACAGGAGCCGAGAGCCCTGGCTCACTGGGAAAAGGGCCAGGCCAGGTTTTCGAGCAAGAGAGACACGTTGACTTTTACTAGACACTGCTGGGTGAGCAGGGGCTAAAACTCCTCAGGCCCTGACTCTTTCCTCTTGAGGGTCTGGTGGGGCTTCCTGCAGCCCAACCCCAAGGTGAATTCAGTGAGTTTGAGCCCAGGGTGGAAGAGAGGAGGCAGGAGTATTGGGGGTGGGGGAGAGAGAAGGGCCAGGACCCGCCCAGTTGGAAAGCCAACAGAGAGGCCATTTAGGAGCCAGTTCTTCCCAGCAAAGTGCAGCTGTGAATTGAGGATGAGGACTAAGAGCAGCCAAGGCAGCGCTTTTTCTTGCTGACCCAACCAGGAAACCTGATTCATCGCCTCGTCAATACCAAGCATTTATTATACCTAAGGAGGTCGTAATGGAGACGCAGCCGAGGGGCCTTTTCCGGGACATCTTCTACCCACTAAGAGGCCAAATGTCCTTGAGCCCCAAGTGACCGGGGGTCACATGGGCAGCTTCCTCTTTCCCTAACCGCTGCCTAACTGTCTGTCCACAGCTGACCACATCTTAGTTGCACACCTCCAAGGAACCATAACTGACAGCGTCCGCACAACACACTTACAGCCATGTAACTGTGTGGTGTTCATCCTGAAGAATCCTGGGCTCTGTCATTTGGGCTGGGAAGCTTGGCCTGCAGTTCTGGAGGCAACAATTCCACCTTTTTAACCCCTAGAAAGTTGATCTCAAGCCTCGAACCAGCACCAATAGTTGGGACAGGAAACCTGGCTTCTATGTTTGACCTCAAGGACCTCAGAAAATGTGCTCTTCTTTCTCTCGGCCATTTTTCTCTTTCAGAAGATGATTTCAGACCCCATCAGAGGAGCAGAATGTTCTTAGAAGTCAAATGGGACCCCACTCATTTGTCGTCCGGGGCCCATTGGATTGAGGTCCACTGCTCTGGTTCAGAAGCTGCTAAAACTGGCCTAGACCCTTGTCGAGTGAACCTCCTTGGGCCTTCTGTCTGAGACTTCCCCTGCTTCCTAACTCCCCTGGGCACCCACACTGGAGCCCTGCTGAAAGAGTCTTAGGCAGCAGGATGCCCTTGCAGGGGGGCGGGGGGGTTGTCTCTTGTTTTGGTGAACTGCTTCCTACTTTGCACTTCTGTGCAGCCGGGTGGAAGGTTAAGGATCATATGGCAGTGGGAAAATAGACCCTCTTGTTAGTATCACCCCACCTAAGATCAGGAGAGACGTAGCAGTGGATGCCCAAGGAATTAAACAAGAGAAGGACCCTCGACATGATCCTCTGAACGGAGGTGAGCCTCAAGTCCACCATGGCTCAGATCCAGGAAGAGCTTTAGGGCAAGAACAAACACTCTTGAAGGTATGCAAGAGAAAAACCAAAATAGAAGATGGAAGAAGGAGCTCACTGGACATGGAAGAGCATTAAAGAAGGAGGTGGCTGAGGAACTCAACCTCCCCTGCATCATTTGGAGGACCCTGAGTAGGCTGAGGGTTGGCGTCTCTAAATGCAAGACCAACAGGCTCGAGTGAGGGCTGCTGGAAGACAACAACACGCAGGGTGAATGTGGAGAGATACAGAATCCATTGGCTCATTGAGTGGTCTGCCGATGACTGCCAGAAACAGGCACCCATGGGGAATTAAGTTTGGCCAGTGACAAAGCCAAGAAAGTGGCTTGTTTTGGCAGTCCAAAATGGGACAGGAAAGAGGAACCTGGGAGGGGTTGGCCTGGCTTGGGGGACCAGAAGAAGGATGCCGGCAGCAGCAACTTCTCCCAGCCCTGCATAGCCTCCTCCACTGCGTCTCGCCCATCATCTCTGAGATTCACCTTCCGAGCAGAGAGATTTATGGTCCGAGGGCGTTCTGCCAGGGGGGAAGAGCACCACAGTGCATCTTCTCAGCAGCTGTGGAAAGAAGCTGTGCTCTTCTTTAATGCACCAATATTTCTTCTAGATTATGTTCAGTCATTTCTTGGCCTGAGATCATTGCGCAGCATGTTTTATGTGGCCGCAACAAAACCAGCCCTTTCCAGTCTCCACTGGGCAGCCACAGAGAGACAAACCAGCATGAAGACCGTGTGTCCCAGAGGTGCGTGAATGGTCCTCTATACGGTGGCTCAAGTGGCTAAGACAGTGACTGGGAGGTGGAAGGTCAGCAGTTCGATTCCCGAATACTACAGGATGGAATGAGCTTCCGTTATTGTCCCAGCTCCTGCCAACCTAGTGGTTCGAAAGCAAGAAATTGCAAGTAGATAAATAGGGACCACTTTGGTAGGAAGGTAAGCGGCATTCCGTGCACTTTGGTGTCTAGTCATGCCTGCCACAGGACCACAGAAACATCTGCAGGAGCAGACAGCGTGGCTCTTCGGCTATGAAACCAAGATGAGCACTGAACCCTAGAGTCGGATATGACTGGCTTTCGAGCAAGGGTAACCTTTACAGCTGTCATACTTTGCTGGCCCTCGCACTGCAAGGCTGTGAAGTGCTTTTGGCCACATGGGGCTCTTGAGGAAGTCTGGATGGGCAGAATTGCAGGCTTCCGGTGTGAATGGTCACTGGCCTACGTATTTTCAATTTCATCCACTGAGATTTGCTGAATGTGTTCATTTGAGCATGCAAAAAAAAAAAAAAGTTGCACAAATCAGCTCTCTGGCAGGTAAGGCAGCAAAGTCAGGCCCCAAAGGATGTTGAGATTGGGCCACCATCTGTAGAAGAGCCAGTTGTTGGGTCAAAAGCCAAGGGATTTCCTGCATGAAGCAACAAGCCCCCCCCCCCCCCCAGAGCAAGAGCAACTCCTATAACACACACACACCCATCATTGCACTTAGTGCACTCTCTGGACCAGGGGTGCCCAAACTATGGCCTGTGGGCTGCGCTGGATCCAGCCCCTGACACCAATTCCCCTGGCCCACACCACCCTTGTCGCTCCTGCAAGCGGAAGTAAAATGTGCCGGTACGGGCATAGTTTGGGCACTCCTGCTCTGGGTGGTTCACAAGTTAATTTGCATTATTGCTCCCAACATGGTGGAGACTCATTTTACCAATCTCAGAAGGATGGAAGAGGCTTGTGTCAACCGGATTGAACTCACAACACTCTGGCTGCAGTACAGCAGTTTAACTCCTGCACCACCAGGGCTCTTGGGTGTACCCAAACTGCCTCCCAGGGAGAGGCCCTCCCTGCTTTCTGTGCCTACCACTTTCCCATACTTGCAAAGCTGCCGTCATTGGTGGAGGTGCTCGTGGTAGTGATGGGGGTGGAAGGCGGTGGTGATGGTGGTGGTTGCAGTGGCAGTAGCACATGAATCATTCCCCACACAAGCAAAGCCATCTGGCTGAGCTTGGCCCTCCTGCCACACCACAGGGGGCTGTTAACACAAACCATATGCTGTGCTTGAAATTAATAATAATTTTCACTCCTACCAGCTGCTGGTAATTGGTTTTCCCTTCCCTCGGATGATGGAGAGTAGCAGGGTGGAAAGGCAGATGCCCTCACTGTTGCCAAACCCTCGTGAGGGGAGACCATGTTTGTTTTGGGAAGGTCAAGACCTTTGCCTGGTCAGGTTAGAGCGGGAGTCACTTGGGAAAGCCCCATGCACAATGTGGGCTACACAGTGGTGCCCTTTGGATGCCAGGGCCGGCATTCCAAGCCCCCTGGAAGCACACCATGGGCTGGCAATTGCTCAAACCCTTTCTCTATCCATACAGTGCCTGGAGCACTGCAGCAAGGTCACAGGATAATGGTGTTGGAAGAGGCCCCATGAGGGCATCCAGTCGAACCTCCTGCCACTCAGTGCAGGAATCCAAATCAAAAGAAGATCTGACAGATGGAGGAGGCTTTGCAAGGAAACACACACACACAAACACACACACACCAATGGTGACCATGGGAGTCACACAATGGCCACAGCAGTGGGAAATGGCTTGGCACACATTGGTCACTTCCGGTGGCATCTGCTTGTCCTTTGAGTGGCCAAAGCCCCAGACTTTCTAGATATCAGATCCTGGCCATGGTTACTGGAAGGCTATAGGAGAGCCTGTGTTTAATATAGACAGGGATAGCCACGTACGCCACACCTCTAGCCATCAGTATCGTGAGCACGGCGTCCCTTTTGCTTAACTGTGGTGTGTTTGCTGTGTTACCTGAAAAGGACATACCTGCACAGGTGGCCGGTAATTCTGGTCCCACTTCCTCTAAGCAAGCTTCATTGGGTGGGTGGGTGGGTTTGATTGATTGGTTGTGTGGTTGTGTGGTTGTGTGGTTGTGTGGTGGGTTGTGTTAGTCGGTTACTTGGTTGGTTTATATTTATATCCTGCCCATCTGGGATCTTCTCCCACTGAATGGCATACAACAATTAGGGAAAAAACCATACAATGCAAACCAAATATAATACAATGTAAAGCAAGAAATTGTTGTCAACCTTTTTAAGGCTTGGGCCGGGTCATGCTGTCTCAGACAGCTTCAGGCCATTTTGCCCTTCCTCCACTACATGGCACTTCCTGGTGTGTTAGAGGCAGTGTGTGGGGGGGTCACATGAAATGGTGGTGTGGGCCGCATCTGGCCCACAGGCCGCAGGTTGAGAATCCCTGGTGTAAATTCTTCGTGCTTTCCAAGCTTTGCCCATTTCCACAGAGCTTTGCTAGGGCAAAGGAAGGCTCCATTCCTTCCATGGCTGGTGGGTTTAAGGTGCGCCGTTTTGCCCCCCACAGAAGCAGGAGTGGAGGAGGAGCATCTTTTTCCAACGGGAGTGCGTTGTTGCGAATTTTCCCTTGCAGCTGCAGTGCCGCCTGTACAGGTGGGTGGGAACGGAGGTTGCTGAGCCATATTTGTGTGATGTGGCTGACAGGTTGTGTATGGGGAAGTCTTTTTTTTTCCATTTACATAATTTGCCTTAGTTTTGTAAAACACCACAGAACAAGGGAAGGGAAACATGCAAAACACACCAGTTCTGCAGAGATGGGGAAACAAGCCCTCCTCCGTTCAGCTGCCAGGCAGCTTCAGCTTTGCACGCGTGTTCCTCCCACCCCTTGAACTCGTAGAAGGAGAGCCAAGCACACACGGGGAAACCTAGCAAACCGGTGCCGTAGAGAGAGCCCCACCTGAGAGCAGCCACTGAGGGAGGAGGCTTCATACCTGGGCAGAATTTGCAAAACAATTGCAGTCACCAGAATTTTGCTCCACGTTCCAAACACAAGCAAGCAAAGTGGTGTGATCCTGACACGATCCAAAAGCAAGGGGTGTGCTTGCTCGTTTTGCTCAGGGTCTCAGAGCAAGCCTCCCAAGAGATTTTGTTTGCCGAACTCCAGAGGTCCTGATGCTGGGGATGCCAGAGCTAACTAGCATCTGGAAGCAGAAAGACGGCACTAGACTTTGGAGCAAAGGGTCAGGGTCAAGGTTAAGGTCAAGGTCTCCCTTGCTCAAAAGCCAGTCGTATCTGACTCTAGGGGCCGGTGCTAATCTCTATTTACAGCCAAAGGGCCGCCATCTCACTGGGCAGCCCAACAGACTCAAGGGGAAGAGCCTCAAAAAACCCATCTGGGATGAGCCCTGGTGGAACAGGAGTTAAAACTGCTGTCCTGCAACCAAAACGTTCTGAGTTTGATCCTGATGGGGATCCAGGTTGACTGAGCCTTCCATCCTTCAGAGATCCGTCAAATGAAGACCCAGCATGTTGGGGGCAAAATGCTAATTAACTTGTGAACCGTCCAGAGCAGGGGTGCCCAAACCTTTTGGGCCATGGGCAGGTCATGTGGTTCAGGGGGCCAGTAATGTGATTCCTCCCATGGGAATCAGAAGTAAAACGTGCCTTGTAATCTGTTTTGCAACAGGATGAGATAGATTTTAGGCTGCCATTTTCTCTGCTTAAACCAGGGGTGCCCAAACTATAGCCCACAAGCCAGATCTGGCCCCTGATGCCCTTGTTGCTCCCAGAAGCAGAAGTATTTACTTACGGTTTCAGGAGCAATGAGGGCGGCATGGGCTGGATGAATTGGTGTCAGGGGCTGGATCTGGCCCACGGGCCATAGGTTGGGCAGAGAGTGTTATGGGGGAATGGTGTAGAAGCGTAATTGCAAATTGCTAAATATGTCATAAGGGCTCCCTCTGCACTGCCGAGAACCAAAACTAACAACCAAAATCCAAAACAAAGAAAAGTCCGCATTATGGAAAACTGGAACGAGGCTTTTAGCTGCTTGTTTTCTTTCATTTTGGTTTCCTTGTTTGTTTTTGCACTTTGGAAAGCCTGAACAGCCCTTGGGAGATCCTGAGCAAAGACCCCGGAGCCGGATGGGAGGAAGGGGAGAGCAGGGAGGGGAGGGGAGGGGAGGGCCCCCATCCTCCCCTTTCTCTCTGCTGGGTCTCCTCTTCCTCCTGGCCCATCCCTCACGATCCCACTCAATACCTTCCAGCCGTTCCTGCATTTCCCTCTTAGTCATCATTAGGGCCAGGCTGATACCGTTAATGGTATTTCCATAATTGAACAAAGAGGATGGCTGCACAATCTCTCCAGCGCTGAAATACTCTCCAGGGCTCCATCAGCTCAACTTTAATGCAGTTTATTGTTATTTTAGCCCTCGTCAAATATTTAGCAATAGCTGGGGAAAACACACACACACACACACCCAAGCTATCAGCCAGTGGCGAAAGCAAAGGACTCAACCCAGATAGCTCTGGGGCTGCTGCCCATGAGCCCAGCAAGACCAGCTTCCCCTTCTCCAGAATGAAGGGAAGGAATGGCCAAAGTGCACCTGTGGTGGGTGCCAGAGATGGCTTGCCATGCCAGGGCTCCCATGGAAGAGTCACAGCTTGGGCAGCACTCTCACAGTTGGACCTTCATCTGATGCAACCCCAGGATTCGTAATCTCAAAAGGACAGAGATTTCTCTCTCTAAGGAATGAGAGCAGAGATGCAAAGCCCGTCACCCAAGGAAGGGTCTCAACACGCTTTATAATGGAGCTATTATGTAAGTCAGGGGTGTCCAAACTATGGCTCACAGGCCGGATCCACACACACACACACCCAACACCAATTCATCCAGCCCACACCGCCCTTGTCACTCCAGGAGCAGCAAGGGCAACATGGGCTGGATGAACTGGTGTCAGGGGTGGATCTGGCCCATGGGCCAGAGTTTGGGCACCCCTGGTTTAATCAGAGAACATGGCAACCTAAAAATCGATCCTGTCCTGTTGCAAAACAGATTGCAAGGCACGTTTTCCCCTGCTTCTGGGGGGAGGAACCATGTGACCGGCCTACTGAACCACACGACTGGCCCACTGAACCACATGAATGGTCCATGGCCTGAAAGGTTTGGGCACCCCTGGTGTAAAAGAAGGAGAGCACACAGATTCTGGCAGGGTCCATGGGTTTGACAACCTCGGTGGTTCTCCGCTTCCCTTCCCAGGGTTCCTGGGCTTGGCCATTGGGACTCTGGTCCCGGTGACCAGGCGGTTTCCCGCTCCTGCAGCCCAGGGTGTTGGAGATCCTGTTTTCCTGATTCTCTCTCCTAGGAGACAATTAGCATTAGCCAATGACTCCATCTCTGGCGAGGATGTTTGTGTGCACACTCAACACAATAAAAAGTGCATTCCCATCTCCATCCTGGCCTCCTGTTGGGTTCGTCCTACTCACCAGACACACAATAATTCCACCAGGAAGTGTATGGAATACCACATGACAAGATCACCTTGGAGGCACGTGGTCACTTTTGGGGCCATGGGTGAATCCAAAATAAACAGAGCAACATTTGAAGCAGGAGTTCTCAACCTTATAAAGCCAGGGGCCATTGGGTCATGCTCCCTCAGACAGCTTTGGGGGCCAGACAGCCATTTTGCCCTTCCTCCACCACATGGCACTTCAGGGTGTGGTGCAGGCAGGGGGGGGGAGCACTTGAAATGGCACCGTGGGCCACATCCAGCCCATGGGCCGCAGGTTGAGAATCCCCGGTTTGAAGGGTTGTCCCTTCTGAAAGCCCCAGCAGGGCAGGCAGGAAGATTAAGAAAGAGAGAGAAGGAGATCTTAGTGGAGAAGAGAGAGAGAAAGAGAGAGAAACCCTCTCGGATCAATCAGCACTTAGGGTGGCCACTAATGAACCGGAGGTGTTAAATGAGCCGAGGAGGCCAAGAGATCAATGAACAGGGAAGGAGGCAACAGCGGGGCTTTAGCAACAGCCACCCTCAGGGAAACACTTGCCTGGGTGTTTGTGGGCCTTGGGGTAATTGCCAATTAATTTCCATTCAAGACACTATAAGGCAAGGGCAGGAAATTGCTGCTTCCAGCAAAGACCTGGGCAGGAGACCCTGAGCCCTGCTGCTGACAACCGGCAG
Source organism: Bradypodion ventrale (assembly GCA_035047345.1). NCBI lineage: Eukaryota > Metazoa > Chordata > Lepidosauria > Squamata > Chamaeleonidae > Bradypodion > Bradypodion ventrale. The sequence goes on along the minus strand of JAWDJE010000010.1, from coordinate 950,306 downwards.
GTTTCCTACCCACTCCCTGCCTGGCGGAGGTGGTCAGGCCAGGGCGGTTGCCTTTAAATACACCGAACTGGGCTCCCAGGCAGCTGTGAGGGGAAATTCCCTAATAGGGAAGAACCAGGTTGTCCTGCCATGGATACAGGAGGAGGAGGAGGAAGAGGAGGAGGAGGAGAAGTACCCTTGCGCCCAGGTACAGCTGCTGGAAGAAAAAGGAGGCCTTTTTTTGGAAGAGCATCATATGGAAAAGCTATGAGTCCACAGACGTCTTAGGTGGCTTTGCACAGACAGATGGTACCCAATGCCAGAAACCCTTGGCTAGCCATGGAGCCTCCTACTTTGCCAAGGGTGTCCAGGCCCAGGGAACAAGTTGCTCTCCTTCCACTGGACAATGGCAATGCAGGTCAGGAAACCTGATGTCCAAGAATGCTTGTCCATCATGTGGGTTTTGCTGCCACAGACGAATGCCGCCCTGGTTGGCTCACCTGGGAGTGTCTCCGCTGCGCCCCTTGGCTTATCAAACCCAAGAGATGCCCAGTTCTTCTTCTTCTTTTCAAAAGTCAGGAGATCCATGGCAGCCCTTCCCTTATGACCTGAAGCAGGACAATATTCCCGCCTGAGGTCACCCTTGCTCGGAAGCCAGTCGTATCCAACTCTAGGGTTCAGTGCTCACCTCTGTTTATGGCCAAAGAGCCAGCACTGTCTACATCTGCAGACATTTCCGTGGACATGTGGCAGGCAAGCCCAGACACAGGAGCTCAGGGAATGCTGTTTATCTTCCCTCCGAAGTGGCCCCTATGTATCTACTTGCAATTTCTTGCTTTTGAACTGCTAGGTTGACAGGAGCTGGGACAGAGACTGGTGCTCACTCTGTCATGCAGTACCCAGGAATCGAACTCCGACCTTCCAGTCAGTGAGTTCAACATCTTAACCACTTGAGTCTCATCTGAAGGGAGCCCGATCAGCCCTTCTGTACAGAAGAGGGCAAGTGGAGGAATGTGGGCAGGAACTGCCATAGTGTGAATGGCAGCAAAGGGTCAAGTGGGAATGTCCAGGGTTCTCTGGCCAGGGTGGCCCTCTTGCCTTGACCAGCAGACATACAACCACAAGACCACCAGCAGCTGTGTTGGCTGAATTCTCTGCCTCACCTGTTCAACTAACACACACCCGGGTGCACATTCCCTCCACCACCACCCATCCCCTTCTTCACCCACAGAGAGCTTGCGCCAATGTGTCAAAGAAGGAGAAGACGATGAAAGCCAGGCCTGCCCAATTGTGCCATTCTGGGTATGGAAGCCTCTGCCCCCCCCCCCCCCCACGCAGCCAGGTTGATTGACATAAATCTGGGTGTCAGGGAGGGGGGAGGCTGTCATTTAGCACCTCTAATACTTCCCGGTAATGTCATTACGCCCTCCCATCGAGCCACTAATGTGGTTTGGAGCTGCGCTGTGGCGGCGCGCAAGACTCAGCCGCCGCCATCCAGAGCACATGTGGTAAAGGAGGAGGCTCTTAATCCGAGGAGACATCGGCAGGGAAGGGGGGCCTGAAACCATGGGGAAGGTGTGAAGCAAAGGGTCCCTGCTCAAGGCTGGCCCAAGGGGGGCTGTTGCATCTCCCCAAAGAGAGACACCCTCTGAAGTGTATTCCAAAATCTGGAAATCCCTTAGTGAAAGACCTTTTACCCAATGGGTTGAATCCACGCAAAGGAAGGTCGTGAGCCGAGCCCAGTGATGGCCAACCTTGGCACTCCAGGTGTTTTTTGACTTCAATTCCCAGGCGTCCAAGTCAGCGCTTCTGCTGATCAAGGCTTCTGGGAATTGAAGTTCAAGAACACCTGGAGTGCCAAGGTTGGCCATCACTGGCCTAAACCTAAGCCAGCTGACGTCTGAGTAGGTATTACACAATTTCATTTTAATCCTTGCCTAACTTTAACCTGTAAGAAAGGTGTCATGATGTTGAACCAGAGCTTCTCATACCATCCACCTTAGTTATCTGTCTAGTAACTTTCCCGCAGAAACTACTAACAGAAGTAGCAAAAAACTAACAAGTTTAATAGCGAAAGAAAAGCCAGAGTCCAATCAATCCAAGTTTTCAATAGCAACTACTGTACTGTACTTTGAAATCTTGCTTAACCACAGAGAGTGCTTATTGAGCCACCGTCTTTGCTGAACACATTATGAACAGCGGGATGGGATTGCTACGTAAGCAAGGAACACTTTCAGGTAAGTCTCCATAGATCGCACTTTTGGTGGCATTTTTGCAACGACACCCAACTGTATTTTGTATTCTTGCTTCCTAGTTAAACATGCTTACTCTTATCTCCGGGCAGGGCGGCCCTTTGGCATGATTGTTCTTATGCCAGGAATCAAAGGCAGAGCGGACAAATGCAGGGTGAGGCTCAAGCAGGATGCACAGAAAGCAGGATGCACGGCCAAATTTCCAGCTTATAAACAACCGCAGCCCTGCTCCCATTTACAGTAAATGAACAGAAGCACCAGAAGGGCTGGAATCCTCTACCTGCTGAAGGACGGGGGGGGGGGGGGGGGGGGGGGGGCGAGAGTGAGACCAACTGCTTTCACCAGACATACAGACTCTACTGTGGTGTGATGGTGGGTTGGGTTGAGTTGGGTTGGTTGGCTGGCTGGCTGGCTGGCTGGCTGGTTGGTTGGTAGGTTGGTTGGTTCATTTGTTTGTTTGTTGGCTGGTTGGCTGGTTGGCTGGCTGGCTGGCTGGCTGGCTGGCTGGCTGGCTGGTTGGTTGGTTGGCTGGCTGGCTGGCTGGCTGGCTGGTTGGTTGGTTCGTTCATTCATCGATTTGTTCGTTGGCTGGCTGGTTGGCTGGCTGGCTGGTTGGTTGGTTGGTTGGTTGGTTGGTTCATTTGTTTGTTTGTTGGCTGGTTGGCTGGCTGGCTGGCTGGCTGGCTGGCTGGCTGGCTGGTTGGTTGGCTGGCTGGCTGGCTGGCTGGTTGGTTGGTTGGTTCGTTCATTCATTCATTTGTTCGTTGGCTGGCTGGCTGGCTGGCTGGTTGGTTGGTTGGTTAATTGGTTCATTCGTTCACTCATTTGTTCGTTGGCTTGCTGGCTGGTTGGTTGGTTGGGCTCCCAAGGGGCACAGAAATTGGAAGTGAAGAAAGTAGGGTGGAGGAATAAAAGCAACTCAGACCGAAAAATCCAGCCCTGAGAGTGAATTGGATTCTGCTTCCAGGTTCTTGGGTAAAAGGTTCTAGTGTGCATCTTACCCATCACTCTCCATCAGCATCAGCATCACTTCTTCCCCCCTCCTTCTCCTCTGTCCCCTGCCCCAAATCATGTGGGGTGGGTTTCCTTAGCATCCCTCCCCTTGAGCTTCCATGTGTAGCGTGCCCATGCCCAGTGTACCCCTCAGGATGAATCCAGCCCAAGGGACTTACTGAAGGAGGCCCTCCAGCAATAGGATCAAAGCAGCCCCCCCCCACACTCCTGTTTGCCTCCCCCTCCCGCCCCCCCCCGCCCCCCCCTTTGTTTCCCGGCTGAGCCATGCCTGGCAAATAACAGCACCGAGTGTGGAGCTTAGCTAAATCTATGTTTGGATTAGGCAGGCTCTAAAATGCATTAATCAGAGTAACTCAATCACGGTGGGAACTCTCTAATCAGGTTAGATGGCAGAGGCAAAGCAGGCAGGCTGGGCCTCGGCTCAGCCTTTTCATTCTCAGGCTGGTGTTTGTTTGCTCCCTGAAGGGAGGGGGGTCTTTCTGCCCACCACCCCGGGGGCTTCCGGGCAGCCTCTGGCGCATCTCTGCAGCAGTTATAACCCCGGTGGGGGTCAAGAGGCCAGAGATATCTGTAGCCCCCCCAAGCCCCTCTCCTTCCCACTGAGGTTCCAGAGCCAAAAAGAACAGAGGCTCCTTCCTTCTTTGCCCACAAAGGGGTGATGGGCAAAGGCTGAAGAGAATTGGGAAAGAGGCAGAAAGGAAAGGGTCGGGAGGGGCACCCGTTGAATAACAAAAGGGATGCCAGGACTTGGCATGACGGGACAGACACACACCAGAGAGCCAAGCCAGTAAACGTGACTCTTTCCCTGACCCTTGGATGGCACTGAAACGAACCCATGTGTTGTGCAAGGTATGCTCAGTTCTGATGGGAAGGGTTGGAACCACTGTGTACTTTTTATTAACTCCGCTCTTTGTCTTCTTCTTTTTTATGCCAAGAAAGGTTAAACCAGGGATGCCCAAACTATGGCCCATAGGCTGTATCCAGCCCCCGACGCATTTTACTTACATTTCCAGGAGTGATGAGAGCTTCATGGGCCAGATGAATTGGTGTTGGGGGGCAGATCCAGCCCATGGGCCATAGTGACCGGGCCCCTGAACCACATGACCGGCCCGCAGCCTGAAAGGTTTGGGCACCCCTGGGTTAAACAAACAAATAAATAAACAACTAGCTAAATGCACCAGGGTCACAATACACATGCATGACCAGATGAGATGGATGCAAGGGGGGGCATTCCCCCCATGAACAACCCTGCCATGGGGGGGCGAGAACCATCTCTATGTCTTTTGCTAACGAAGGAGAGCATTTGCTGGCAAGACTGGAGGGGTGTGTGTGTTAAACCCCCCCTTTTTTTCCCCTTTGCACTTTAGAGCCCACTTGGGGAGGGGGTGGCAAAGCTAAGCTCCGAAGGGGCCAGCAGGACAGGCAGAAGAAGGTCTCGAAGTGGACAGCCTCTCCTCATTACTGCCAATCATTAATTAGCCATGCTGTGTCTGGCACGGAATGATGTTTGGGGCTGAGCCACGTGGGGCTGTGGTCTGTTTTTACCGAGGCTGAATTACTTCTTCTCGACGGGGTTGCTTGGCTTGTAATTGTTGTAAATTGCGAATGCCCTCCCCAGAAGGGTGGTGTATAGGGCTTCTTAATTAATTGATTGGTTAATTATTGATGACAAGATCACGGGTTGACTTGATTCATAATTGATGATTAAGGGTGAAAAGAAAGAAATCAGGCTTTGGCTGTAGCGGAGACTGAGGGCCGAAGGAGGGACTTGACTTTCCTCACAGGTAAACCGCCTGCTAGTCTTGACAGACTTACCTGGTAGGACATCAAGGGCCAAAAGGTGTTTGTCTTGGGAGGTCTGGATGGGACCAGAGGATTGCCCAGGTGGCACAGCATCAGTACATCGAGGGCCAATGGGGGGGGGGGGGGTTGTAGGGTCTTTCCAAAGGGTTCTCTGTCTCCATCGCTCCCTCCACCCGGAGTTGGTTCCCTCACAGAGGGATCCCTGCCTCCTTTCTCGGCACTGTGGCCTCCTGTTCTGTAGTGCCCAGTCTGGTTGGCACGCATGAGATTCAAAACAGTCGTTTTTGTGTACCTGGCCTATAGAATAACCTGGGGAGGTAATTAGCATGGATTAGCCATGTTACTATAGAAACAGAATCATTTTACTGGAGCATTGGGGGGGGGGGCAGAGAAAGCATTTTGAGGGAAAGAGAAATATTTTTCCAACATTGTCCTCCTTTACCAACACAGATACTATTCAATCCCCTGGCAAAAGAGGGGTGGGAGTTCTCCTGTACCAAGAGTCAGCCCTTGGCTTCATCTAACCAATGGTTTCCTATGCCAGATTGAAACCACTCTCCAAAGCCAAGGGGTGAGGGGTGTGTGTGTGGACGTGCCCAGCCTGGAACTTTGCCCCCGAAGACAGGGGTGCCCTGGATTGAACCCAAGACCTACTACCTTCCCCCTTTCTTGGGACAGAGAAACTGGTGTGTTTTATCCAGCATGCGCTTTCCCGGGGCTATTGCTGCCGCCATGGGACTAGCCAAGGTTTTACCTGCAGAAGGTGAGCAGGCTGCCTTTTGTCCTGCAAAGAAACAGCACAGGTAAATCAGTGTAAGGGACATCTGAGAGTGGATGTTGGCATTGGCTATGGCATGGCAGGTGTTCCCTATCCCACCTATTGCTGGGATAACTGGTGTCTTCTCCTCGACAGTCCCAAGAATGGCCTGTGCTAATTGTGCGTCAAGGTCTTCTTCTTTGGGTGCTGCATCCGATCTGAATATTGGCTGCCATCCTAGTGATCAGCGATGAAGACTGTCCTGAGAATATAATGCAGTGACCTTCCATTGACCTTCTCCATCACAGCATGACCCCCGTACCACGGGTCCAGTTCTGCGAGTCACTTTCTGGTCCTGAGCTCTTTTGCTATGCAAAGTCCTCATCATCAGGCCAGGATGGATGAAGCTGCTGCCCTCCATCAAGAGGGATTCAAATGGCACCATTTAATCCCCTTGGGGACCCTCACCCTTCCCTGTGGACTTCATCACCCAAGGTCGTGAGTCTTCAGGGTGGTCAGGTTAGTTAACTGCCGCCTGACATTCGGTGTTGAGTCACTGGCAGTAGGGTCTACTCTATGGCCATAGCAGGATAAACCTGGCCAGACTGGAGTCCACAGTCTGGACACCTCCCATTCTTCCTCTCTCTGTTTGCCTGGCCTCAGGAGACGTGGTTGGGATTGGCTGGAAGCCATGTGGCAAAGCAGCACATTCACAAACCCCAACACACAAACCTAGATTGTCACCCCCAAAGCTGATCTGAATGGCATCTCAGGGACCCTCTGCACAGATGCATTTCTCTCCACCACCACCCAACTCACAAGACATTTTAGGGCCGCCACAGACTCCGGCGGACCCATGTCTCCCTAGCCCACCACAGCAAGGATGGGTTAGGATAGGCGATACCTGCAGCTTTTCCAACCACAGCAGAAACCCAAATCCCCAAAGAGCTGTTGCGTTTTATAGTGAAAGCCTTTGGCTCCAGGAAGGAAACTCAAGCTCTCAGCATGACAGAAGCCCCCCCACCCCCACCCATCCTCTCTCTCTCCCTACTGCTGCTGTGTTAATGGCTGAAAACAAAAAAAAACCCTTCAAACGCTACAGGCCCCACTTTAAAGTGGGGTGGGGATGAGGTGGGAGCGAATCCTGCTCCTAAACAAGCCCTAGATGCTGAGCTGCCTGGCCTAGAAAGAAAGAAAGAAAGAAAGAAAGAAAGGGGGCCTGGCGGTGGTCCCTCCTCCTCCTCCTCCTCTCTGTGAAGGAAGCCACTGAAGTATTGACAACAATAAAGCAAAGCATTTCATTTATAATTCAGAGGCAGCTGGAAAGTGAGGGGTTTTTCTTTTAAATAGCTGAGGTAGTCACAGCACGGCCTCCTGACATAGAGCCACTCTTCAGCCGAGGGCACCATCTGCTCACCCCCACACTTTCCAAGGGCCCCGTCTCAGTAGGGTCCTCTCCAACAGGATCCCACCCCAGATCACCCAGCGGGACTCAAGCCTTGCATCGCTGGATGGGATGGGATGGGATGGAAGGGGGTGCAGGGGACACCCTGTTTGTTCATTTGCTTACGAGGAGATCGATGCATTTCTCTTGAATCAGATGTTTGTGACTGCTGCTGCTGCTGCTTCCGTGTCCAGATCAAACCCTGGACTGCCAAAATGAAGCCACTCTCTTGGCTTCGTTGTTGGCCAAACCTCATCGGTGCAGGTTTATGGAAGGAATCGGCAGACCAGCAAATGAGCCCCTGGATCCTCTCTCTCTCTCTCCACATTCATACAGCCTGTTGTTGTCCTCTATCAGCCCCCACTTGAGCCTGTTGGTCTTGCATTTAGGGACTCTGACCTTCAGCCTATTCAGGGTCCTCCAAGTCACTTATGAGAGGTTGAGTTCCTCAGTCATATCCCCCTCCTTTAATTTTATTCCTTGTACCAATGAAGATTTAATTATGGCCAATGACAAAGCCAAGAAGGTGGCTTCATTTTGGCGCTCCAAATTTTGATCTGGACACAGAAGAAGAAGAAGAAGTGGACGAAACCAAAAACACTTCTCAACCGATCCCTGTTTCTGTTCCATACATCCGAAGGCTTGCCTGGGTAGTTTCCACAACACGAGATAAAGCACAAATAGCAAAAGAAAGGACCAAAGAGAGTGAATTGCAGGGCCTTCCTAGCCTAAATGTCTCCTCAGCTGCCATGAAAAAAGAAAACTTATCCTTAGTACGTTTTGGTAGCTTTCACATGCCACAGCTGCTTTTTACTGCACAAGACTCACACACAAGCATACACACACCATATGGCAGGGGTGCCCAAACTACAGTCCATCGGCCAGATCTGGTCCCTGACACCAGTTCATCCGGCCCACACCACCCTAGTCGCTCCCGGAAGCGGAAATAAAATGCACCCTTATGGTGCATTTTACTTCTACTTTTGGGGGCGATGAGGGTGGCATGGGCCAGATGAATTGGTGTCAAGGCCAGATCTGGCCCATAGGCTGTAGTTTGGGCAGCCCTGGTTTAAGCAGAGAAAGTGGTGTCTTAAAATCTATCTCATCCTGTTGCAGAACAGATTGCAAGGTGTGTTTTACTTCCACTTCCAGTGGGAGGAACAACATGACCGGCCCGCTGGACCACATGACTGGCCCATGACCCGAAAGGTTTGGGCACCCCTACCCTATGGAAAATGCATTAGCCAGAGGCTTCGGGCCATGCCTGGCCATCCAGTCCTTCTTCTTGCCTCTCTGGAACTTCTTCTGATCCACATCTGGAATCCAGCTCAGTCCCGGGTAGGGAGAGTTCGCGGGCGCTCTGCCGGGTCCCCGACCGGGGGGGGGGGGGGGGGCACCTCTTTACAAAACGTGCAGGTGGGAACTGGGGCAAGATTCCTGACACGTGTCTCGGCTGGGCTCCTTCCGGCCTCTTGCCCTGGATCGCGGCTGCGGATGCCCGGTTGGGCGACCGGCGACTGCCGCCCCCTCCGCCCTGGGCGGGTGGCGGCCCGGCGCGGGCGAGCCGAGCCGAGCCAAGCCAAGCCAAGCCAAGCGTGGGGCGCGGCTGCCCCCCAGTGGTGCCCTAGCACCGGCAAGCACAACCTCCGGCCTCCGCTTGGCCAGCCCAGCTGCAAGTTAATTTGCAAGGCGGGGGGATGTTTTAAAAATGCAAATTATTACATCTGTGATGGGGGGGGGGGGGGGGGCTTTTTTTTATTTTTAGCAAAGAGCAGACCGTTCCCTCCTCCTCCTCCCCGCCCCCCCTCAAGCACTTAAGCCCACCTTGTTGCATTGGTCTCTCCTCTGGAGCCATAAATAAGCCAGGCAGAAGTTGCAAAAGGGGTTCTTAAGCTTTACTAAGGAAATGCATGTGTTAGGAAAGCCTGTCCTAACATGACCCTGGGGCATTCATTCCTCGTGGCATGAACACCTGGACCAAAGAGAGGATGGCAACGCCCCTTTCAAGAGACAGATGTTGACTACTGGAATAGAGTCTGGTGTGTTTTTTTTGGGGGGGTCAGAAGGGAAGAAGGGTAAATCTCCCCTTTTTTACAGGATCAATAGGGCAGCCCATAGAAAGACACAGACTACACTTACCTCTTGAGTGCCCCTAGGCCACAGGGATGGCCAACCTTAGCACTCTATCTGTTCTTGAACTTCAACTCCCAGAAGCCCTGATCAGCAGGAGTGCTGACTTGGGCTTCTGGGAACTGAAGTCCAAGAACACCTGGAGCACCAACAAGGTTCACCATCACTGCGATAGGAGGCATCTGTGGGTACAAAAGCATCGAGTCAATGGTTCCCAAAGAGACCTCCAACCCAAGTTTAGTGGGATGGGAGAAGTTCCTGCTGTGTACGCAGACATTTTAAACAGCTAAGGAAGGTGTGCCCAAGCTACGGCCTATGGGCCAGATCCGACCCACGACACCAATTCATCTGGCCCATGCCGCCCTTGCCGCTCCCAGAAGTGGAAGTAAAACATCCCCATCTGGGCGCGTTTTACTTCCACCTCCGGGAGCGGCAAGGGTGGCATGGGCCGGATGAATTGGTGTCAGAGGCCTACGGGCCATAGTTTGGGCACACCTGGTTTAAGCAGAGAAAATGACAGGCTAAAATCTATCCCATCCTGTTGCAAAACACAGAGTGCAAGGCACGTTTTACTTCTACTTCTAGTGGGAGGAACCACATGACCAGCCCACTAAACCACGTGAACGGCCCATGGCTCCAAAAGTTTGGGCACCCCTAAGCTAAGGAATGCTCTCTTCTAATGATGGGTTATTTGGAACTCCTGTCTCTGCTTTAATACTGCTGCATTCATAACGAAAGGTAGGAATAGCAATAAGCAATGACACTTCTGTACAGTCCCCATGGTGCTCAGCGCACTCTCTGGGTGGGTTCACAAGTTAATAAAGAGGAAGGGGATGATGCGTTCTCCATCATCCGAGCGTGCAGGGCGCATAATAACAGGCTGAAACACAAGGAAGCCAGAGATAGGCTGGATATCAAGGAAAACATCTTAACGGTTAGAGCAGTACGACAGAGGAACCCATGGCCTCGAGAGGTGGTGAGCACTCCAACCCCGGAAGCTTTCGAGAGCGAATTGGAAAGCAAGCCTGTCAGTTCTGCATTGAGCAGGGATGGGTTGGACCACATGGCCATGTGGGGCCCCGTCTTCCAGCTCAGGGATTCTATGACTCTTCTGATCCTTGAACCTTGGGGTCGCATCCTCACAGCCGGTTTCTGCCAGGCCATTTGTCTCTGGCCTGGGCAGCTGGATTGGATGCCACCATCCTGGGCACGGAGTAGTCATCCAGGCCTGGGCTGTAGGGGTATTCGTAACCCACCACGTCCTCCGCCTGCAGCTTCCAGGCCTCCCCTTTCAGCTCCTGGGGCTCGTCATAAATCTCCGGGAGCAGGACCTCTGGGTTGTCATAGATATGATCCTGCCCAGCCCAGGACGGCTCCAGGCCTGACCCATGAGTTTCTCCATAAGAGACAGGAGGACTGGGTAAGGGCAAGGGGCATCTGCTACCCTCGGCACCCCTGAACGGCCTGGAGATGGCATCAAACGGTTCTGAATACACGGACTCGGGTACGGCTTGGCCCAGCGAGACAGATGTCTTCCTTGACCCTTCCATTGGCTGGAGATTTTGCCTGGGCTGGGAATCAGACAAGTGGACGCAGTCAGCCCTGGGGGAAAGGCAATCCCTGGTTGGCATCGTCTGCCCACTGGCCTCCATGGAGAGGGTTTTGGTGCCCAGGGTTTGGAAGGAGAGCTTCGGGTCCAGCACGGGACCTTTGCCGCCCAAGCTGCCCTGCTTGGTGATGGCCCCAGCAGGAAGGCTGGCAGCCCCACAAGACCTGGCCGGACAGGCTTCCTTCAGGGCTTGGGCATCCTTCTGGGCTCGGATGGCCTCTTCGATGGCTTGGAGGATCTCGCTGCCCTGCTTGGTGGCGAACTCAAACGTGCCTTCCCCGGAATCGCACCTCCGCCCGGCTTCAAAGGAGAAGAGGACCTGTGGGAGAGAAGAAGAGCCAGAAGCTCAGAGGATTTGTGGGCCAGGACCTCCCTGGCTGACAATGGCCAGTGGAGAAGAGGTCAGGTTTGGGAGAGATGGGACATTGGCCGGCCATGGAGAGCGACAAGGGTGTCGCGGGCCGGATGAATTGGCATCGGGGGCAGATCTGGCCCACGGGCAATAGTCTGGGCACCCTTGGTCTGGGAAGTGAAGCCTGGCTTCCCTCAACCCCCACCCACCCACCCACCCCACACCCTGCAGAGACCCTATGGGGAGGGACTACAAGGGTAGGGCAAGGATCCAGACTACTGCCCGTGGGCCAGATCCGCCCCTGATGCCAATTCATCAGGCCCGCGACGCCCTTGTCGCTCCTGGAAGCGGAAGTAAAACGCGCCCATGGGCGCGTTTTACTTCCGCTTCCAGGAGCGACAAGGGCGTCGCGGGCCGGATGAATTGGCATCGGGGGCGGATCTGGCATTGGGGCGGATCTGGCCCATGGGCAGTAGTTTGGCCACCCCTGGTTTAAGCAGAGAAAATGGCAGCCCAAAATCTCTCTCATCCTGTTGCGAAACACAGATTGCAAGGCGCATTTTACTTCTGCTTCTGGTGGGAGGAACCACGTGACAGGCCTGCTGAAGCATGTGACCGGCCCGCACCCCAAAAATGTTTGGGCACCCCTGATCCAGACCTTCCTTCCATTGCCCAGCTGCCTCTTGGCTCTTGGTAGCAGAAGAGCAGCTTCCAGGGAAACCATGGCTACTCTCAGAGATCTTTCTGTCCAGCCCCATCCTCATGAGTTTCTTCACCTCATGAGCAAACTGAGGAGTCGGAAGGAGCAGAGCTCAGGGGAAGGGTGGCATCTGTGTCTGCAGATGTTTCCATGGACACGTGGCAGGCATGACTGGATGCCAGAGCACCCAGAATGCTATTACCTTTCCCTCCGAAGCAGTACCTCTTTATCTACATGCAATTTCTTGCTTTTGAACTTCTAGACTGGCAGGACCAGGGACAGAAGACAGGCGCTCACTCCATCTTGCAGCACTCATGTCTTAAACTTCTGACCAGCTGACCTTCCAGTTGTCAGGTTCAGCTTCTTAACCACTAAGCCACCGCAGTCCCTCCTACTAGCCTTCCCCAGGGGATGGACTAGACCCCAAAAGACCCTGTGGGTTTCTCACACACACCCCAGTACCTTGTCATGACCAAACCTCCGCAGGAACTGGTATGGCCAGGAGTGGAGCACCGTCCCCTTCTGAGTCTCACACAGCGCTAGGGCATCCGGCCTGGCAGCAAGAAGAAACCGGCCCCAAATCCGGATGCGCTCAGAGGCTGGCGTAGCCACCACAGCCACCGGGAAGTCGGACTTTGTGCCTGTGAGAGGAACAACACACCACTGGGACGAAGGCAGAACAGAGAAGGGCTCCAGGCACCACAAGAAGGGTCACCACTGGCGGTGCAAGGTTTAAACTGCAGTACTGCAACCAAAACCTTGTGAGTTCAATCCTGACCAGGGCTCAAGGTTGACTCAACCTCTTCCATCCTTCCAAGGTCAGTGAAATGAGTCCCCAACATGTTGTTGGGGGCCAAAATGCTCTTTATATTTAAACCACCCAGAGAGTGCACTATAAGTGTCATTGCTTATGGCTACCATCCTTCTTGGTGCTGGTGGCTAACCCAGGCCCACCTGGGGGAAGGAACTGGCCCCAGCCAGATGAAGATACCCCACCTTCCCAATTGTCACGATGAAGGGCTCAAACAGCAGGCACAAAACAGAACCAGATCCCAGGGGTGGGCGGATGGACGGATGGATGGACGGACGGACGGAGAGGCAACTCCCTGTTTTGCCCTGTCTTGGATTCCATGCCAAGCAAAGGGCCGGTGGGAGGCACTAGCAGGGAGGAAACCGCATGGGGAGGCGGTGTGGGGGTTGATAAGCAGCCGGTGGAGGAGCCTCGGAGGCTGTGGAGAGCTGCCAGTTATCTGCGCCGGGCTCAGGCCTTCAAAACCACCAGGCAGGAAGAGAGCAAGCCAGGCTTTCCACCCCCACTTTGGTCAGAACGGAGAGCGCAGGTTGCGCTGAGTGGCTCCAGGGGAGGAAAGGCAGCTCAGCTTTCCAAGGTCTGTCCTTTGCAACCAGGCTCCGGACAGATTCCCAAAGGGAAGAGAAGACCCAGGGCCAGAGATCGACCTCCTCTCCTCCTCCTCCTCCTCTTGGGCAGAGGGACTCTAGCCAGCCTTCTCCCCAAAAACACAGAAGAATGCTGAGTTTTCCCTTCCTTTAGAGCAGGCGTCCCATTCTAAGGCCCATGGGCCAGATCCGGCCCATGGCACAATGTCATGTGGCTCCCCAACCCCTCCAAGGGCATTCGAGAAACAAAATGGCCACCTCTTTGAAGCTTTAGTAGTTCCCTTGAAGAGCAGTCATGACAGCAGTGCTCACCTGCTCATCTTCCTTAAGCCGTTAACTCTTTTTCTTGGTCTGTCCAGCCTCCAGGTAGACCAGCATACCTGTCAACCATGGCTCCGGGAAATACGGGACCTGCGCAGAACAGTTCTGCGCAGATCACCTTCTACGCATGCGTAGAAGGCTTTTATGCAAGCATAGAAGGCTTTTACGCAAGCGTAGAAGGGTTCTACGCAAGCGTAAAAGCCTTTTATGCATGCGTAGAAGGTGATCTGCGCAGAAGGGATGTGCAGTACCTCTTTTTCCCCCGCTGCCAATTCCAGGGTTTGGGCAGCTGCGGGCAGGAAATGGTGCAAATCAGCGCCGAAAATCGGGAAATCCCAGCCAATCCGGGAAGGTTGACAGGTATGCACCAGGGATTTGCAACCTCCGGCCTGTGGGCTGGACCTGGACCCCAATGCCATTCCATCCAGCCCACGGCGGCGACCCCCAGAAGCAGAAGGAATGCAGATGTGCAAATGCACCCACCACGTTTTACAGCCATGTTTACAGCAGGGGGGGGAACCCACATGCCTGGCCCACTCAGCTGTCTGAGCAGGCGTGGTCCGGCCCATGGCGCGGAAATGTTGAGAACCCCTGAGATAGTTGATCTCTGCCCTCCATCAACGGATGAGGGAGAGGGAGAGGCTGCCCAACCCAGCCCAACCTGCAGCCTCCTTTGCGCTCCTCTTACCTTTCCCAGCCGAGCTGTACAGGGGATTCTCTGCCATGGTGAGAGAAGACGGTGGCTCACCCTTCTTCTCCTCCTCCTCCTCCTCCTCCTCTTCCTCCTCTGGGAGTTTCTTCCCAGGCCTCCCCTGGCAGACTTTGCTGTCATTCTAGAACCCAGAAAGAAGAGGAGTCGCGCCCTGAGCGAAAAGCAAGCCCAGGGGCCTGCCTTGAGCTCAGCTTCATCACTAAGAACGATTCTCCGAGTTGTGACCCAGACCGATGCCGTTCCCAGGCCCTGGGCTCAAGGGACCGTGGGGCTGGATCTGACAACAGCAACCATTGTAGGCTAGAGGGTGGGGTGGGGACTTTCCCTCACATCTGTGGCATCCTGAGGGGAACGTCTTTCCTAATTCCCTGTATCTTTTGAGCATTTCTCCTATTCTGCCCCTCTTCCCCTTCTCCGTGTCTCCATCATTTCCACAGATCCACGGCAGCCAGTGGTCTACCTTCCTTCTGCCACCCTGACCTTCCACTCTTCCCACCGGGCAACATCTTTCCTTAACATCCTAAGGCTGGCACCTTTTCACCCCCAGGCAGCAGGGACGGCATCTGCCGGCATCCCACCCCACTCGCCTCCCACTGGACCAAGCAATGGCATGACTGCCGGATCCTCACCAGAAACGCCTGCTGGCAAAGGTCCCGGACCCAGTCCGCTGCCTCCGTGGTGGGGGCTGCCAGCAGGTACCCCTTTTCAGTGGTCTCCAGGAGGAAAGGTGAGGTCTCCTTGGGGCATGTGGCTTCGCCACAGGCCTCCGCCACATGCACACAGTCCCTGAGGCGGATGGAGCATCTTCTGGTCTTCTCTGCTTTCCTGGCTTTCTCAGTGGATGCCGGCCGAGAGCCCTCCAGGAGATCCAGGCGTGCTGGGACTCCGGTGCTCTCCCTGTACAAAATGCCCCAAAACTTCCTCCACTTCTGGGGGGAAAGAGGAATGCAAGAAAACATTCAGAACCCCCCAGTGTCTTCAGTGTCAGCCCCAGCCAGAGCCTCCAACCCATTTGCACCCTCGGCCTGCTCCACACCCTTGGTTCACCTGCTGTGAATGAAACCATCTGCATAGTAACAGGATGTCTCAAACCTACACCAGTTGAGAAAATAGACTCTCTTGTTGGTATTGCTCCACCTAAGATCAGGAGAGAAGTAGCAGCGGACGCCGAAGGAACTAAGCAAGAGAAAGACCCTCGATATCTTCTGAATGGAGATGAGCCTCAAGTCCACCAACTCAGATCCAGGAAGAGCTTTATGGCAAGAACAAACATTCTTGAGGGTACGCAAGAGCAAAACCAAATTAAAAGATGGAGGAAGGAGCTCACTGGACAAGGAATGACATTAAAGGAGGAGATGGCTGAGGAAGTCAACCTCCTTTATGTCACTTGGAGAACCATGAATAGGCTAAGGGTTGGGGTCCCTAAATGCAAGACCAACAGGCTCAAGTGGGGGCCGCTGGCGGAATATGACATGCTGTGTGAATGTGGAGAGATACAGAATCCATTGGCTCATTTGCCAGTCTACCAATGACTGCCAGAAACACGCACCAATGAGGACTTGGGTTTGGGCCATGACAAAGCCAAGAAAGTGGCTTCGTCTTGGCAGCTTAGGGTCTGATTTGGACACGAATGCAGAAGAAGACTTGCTGTCTTATCCAGGGTTTGATTGGGATATGAAAGAAGAAGTGAAATCATCAGGAAGTATCCCCACACACAATTAAAATGTGTTTTTTTCAATGGGAAGATTCGGTACAGATGGGAGGCCTCCCTGGATCAGGCCAGAGGTCCTGAATCCGGCCTCCTCTGGCCTCCACTAGCAAGCCAACCAGCCATAAATGACCTTTGTCTCTCTTTTGAGCAAGGAAATCTGTTCTTTGCTAGCACAGTCATAACACCACTAAAGTTGTTTTTAAAGGTGTCTTTGCAAGTAGCTGTTATGACCTCCTGGGCTAATGAATTCCTGACAATTCACGATATACCGTACTGCTATCTCCTCCCTTCCCACATTGACTTGGAGTTTCTCTTTCAATTTTGTTTCCACTTATCCTTCAGTGCAACTCAAACTGCGTACTACAACAACATTATTGTTTTTTGCAACAACGGGCAAAACATCCCTGTAACACTAAGATACATACATTTCTACAGGCAAAACCCTGCTGCCTGTGTGGTCAGAATTATTGAAAATAAGCAGAAACTATTGTTTGCTAGCTTTGCCAATGGAGAAGAGCAGTCAGAAGCATGAATGACACTAAACTTTGTCATTCATAACATATGAAGAATAATTTCTGTTAGAGAAAGCACTGCAACGAAAGCAGTTTTTAAATTTCATAAGAACAGGGGTCTTTTGTGGAGGTATAATCTATCCTTTGAAACAAAACAGGATTGAAAAGCTTTGGTCAAGGTCTCCCTAGCTGGAACGCCAGTTGTATCCAACTCTGGGGGTCAGTGGTCCTCTATGTGTACAGCCAAAGAGCTGTCTGCGTCTGCATTTCATTTCATTCCATTTATTATTTATATCCTGCTTTCCTCGACCAAAGAGGGACTGCAGTGGCTCAAGTAGCTAAAACGCTGACTGGGAAGTGGAAGGTCAGCAGTTCGATTCCCGAGTCCTGCAGGACGGAATGAGCTCCCGTCTTTGTCCCAACCTAGCCGTTTGAAAGCAAGAAATTGAAAGTAGATAAATAGGAACCAATTTGGTGGGATGGTAACAGCATTCCGTGCACTCCGGTGTCTAGTCATGCCTGCCACATGACCACGGAAACGTCTGCAGAAGCAGACAGCACTGGCTTTTTGGCTTGGAAACAGAGACGAGCACTGCACCCTAGAGTCAGATACGACTGGCTTTCGAGCAAGGGAAACCTTTACCTTTACCTTTCCTCGACCAAATAGGCGACCCTAAGCAGCCTTTACAACATGAAAAAATATACAGTGTCAAAATGCAATGCAACAAATACAATAAAGAATACAGTTACAGTACAGATACAAACTTACAAATTACAAGTCAAAAAAGCAATACAAATTAGAAATCCCTTAGAAGAAAACAATATCAATTCCCAGGCAACGTATCAATAAAGGGAACAGTATCATCTCAACAACAGCACTACCATACATTTCCATGGTCATGTGGCAGGCAATCAACTTGCTATTTTTTTGCTTTCCAACTGCTAGATTGGCAGGAAGTGGAACCGACAATGGACACTCACTCCGTCGCGCAGCACTCGGGTCTTGAACTGCTGACCTGCCGACCTTCCAGTCATCAAGTTCGGCGTCTTAGCCACTAAGCCTCCATAGTCCCTTGAAAAGCTTTGGAGGCATCTTCAAAAAGTGAGATGTTTTGCACAGATCGCCTGGGCCAAAGGCAGCCGCAGCCGGCAGTCGCACGGTGGTGGGTCTCCAGTAAAAGGTAGAAGTCAAGCAGGTGCCCTCCTGGCCCTCTCCTTGAACCTTACCTTGCCAAAGGTCTGCTGCTGGTGGAAGTAGAGGAAGCCTTCCTTCACCACGGCCTCTTCCATTGTGATGCAACGAGCCAAATATCCCCACCGACACTCCTTCACTCAACAACACTTTTTGCCCAGTTTCCTCTCTCTGTCTTTCTTCCACACCCCTCTTTCCGCATGTGGGCTCACGTTGCCTCTCCACAACCCTTCCTTCCTCTCCTCACCACCCCCGCTTTACCTCTAATCATGCTCCTCAACTCCGCTTCCTGGAGCTGCAGTCTTGCCCCAAAAGCTCCGGAAGAGACACGTGTGTGCAAGCAGACAGACACAAACACGCACATCGTGTATAAATAGGAGACACATACGCACAAAGGGGGCTGACGCTCAAAAAGCAGGTTTCACGGCCAACCGACAGCAGGCAACCAATGCTGCAATGCTAGAGGCAAATGCAAAAACATTTTAGGGTGGAGTTGAGACTCTGATAAGGCCTCCATTTCTCTTGGACTTACTCAAAGCCAGTCTTGGATTCTGAGCTTGAGCCAGACTTCTGAAATCCAATGTTTCCTTTTTTTTAAACTATTTTTTATATTTTTTTAATTTTAAAATTTATACATAATACAACACACTACAATACATTAAAAAACACAACAAAATACAAAACAATCACCATGTGATATTTACATTGCCATGGAGACAGGGTTACCTCATTTCAACTTGGTTCATTTCCAAAATGAATGCTGATCAGGCATTGGCTTCAAACCTTGCCCATTATTCAAAGTATAATCGAAGAAACAACTCCACATTTCCTGAAATTTATTTTCTTTAATTAATCCTTTTCTTAAATTTAATTCCCAGGTAAGTTTATCATTTAATGCGATATTCCATAACTCATTGTACCATTGTTCAATTTTTGGAG
Organism: Bradypodion ventrale; assembly: GCA_035047345.1. Classification (NCBI taxonomy): domain Eukaryota; kingdom Metazoa; phylum Chordata; class Lepidosauria; order Squamata; family Chamaeleonidae; genus Bradypodion; species Bradypodion ventrale. The sequence continues at coordinate 931,481 of JAWDJE010000010.1, read as the reverse complement.
TAACTTCATTTTTCCAATTCCGTGCTATGCAATGTGTAGCACTTGATAACATAACTGCCATTAGCTCCCTTTTACAACAATCAACTTTGTCTACATCCGTTAGCATAACTGTACCTACATCCAATTTAACTTTTGCATTCAGAATTCTACCAATTTCATACTCTACATTCATCCAAAATGGCTTCAGCTTCTTACACCCCCACCACCATATATGCTCATATGTGCCTATATCCTCCTCGCACCTCCAACATACATTTGATTTTATCCTATCAATTAAGTGCAACCGCACAGGGGTCATATACCATTTCCATAATAGCTTATGATTATGCTCCTTAATTCTTACCGATAGTGCTTTCATGAAAAGAAGGATCAAATCAAATGTTTCTGCCTCTCAATCGATTGTCATCAGAAATGCGAAACACAGCTGCAATGTTTCTTCTCCGTCAGAACAGAACAAGATTTGAACGAGTAGTACCCCTTCCGAGAGTATTAAAGATGCTAAATTAGAAACCGATAGGCAATTTCATGCTATGTACCTTTGATGTTTTTAAAGGGATCGACTTTATAAACTCCTAAGCAACATTGGGAAGAACGTGTGAGCTTTGGGAGTGCTTCTGTGGACAAGCTTGTTTAGATAAAGATGAAGAAAGCGTGAGTTGCTTGTGCAAGAGCAGTCTGCCCATTTGAATGCCATCCTCTATGGAAATGACAACAAGCACGTAAAAATGCTCCAAGTTTCAGTTTAGCAGCTGCAGCTTCTGTGAATGGGGAATCCAGATGAGGAGGAGAATTCGCTCCCTCCCTGTTGCTTGGCGACAAGGCAATTTGAACGCATCTGAAGAGAGGTTAGAGAGATGAGATGTTAAGACTTTTTTAATAATAATAATAATAATAATAATAATAATAATAATAATAATAATAATAATAATAATAATAATAATAATAATAATAATAATAATAATAATCAGACACATTGGCGAAGGCGACCGTAGCAGCCTCAATTCCTTCTCTGGAGCAGAACAGTTGTAAAACATGTCTCAGGATTAGAAGGCAGATGTACCTCTCCTTCCTTCCGTCCCTCTTAGAGCATTGTTTCTCAGAGAAAAGATGTTAATTGTGGGAGCCAGCCTGGCTGTCTTTCGCATCAGTGAAGCTTGAGTTGTCACAAAGCAATGCCCATTCTGCTGGCTGTCCAGAAAAGGCTGCCTGTGGCTACCGGCCATCTAGGAGACACCCAGCAGAGCAGGACGGTCCGTGCACGTCTTCTGTTGTTCGTCAGCTATTCCAGAAACCAGCCAACAGGCCACCGATGGGTCCTTACACATAGTATGTAGCATTCAACTGTATCCTCAGCTCAAGCCAAGATGGGTCCTGGGTGCCCCATTATTTAATACGAAAGCTCTTCCTTCACAAAAGGTCTGTCTAGAAGAGGGAGTTTAGAAGGGACCGCAGAGGCTCAAGTGGCTAAGACACTGACTGGAAGGTGGGAGGGCAGCAGTTCAATTCCCGAGGACTGCAGGACGGAATGAGCTCCCGTCTTTGTCCCAGGCTCCTGCCAACCTAGCAGTTCGAAAGCAAGAAATTGCAAGTAGATAAATAGGGACCACTTAGGTCATGCCTGCCACATGTCTGTGGAAACGTCTGGAGAAGCAGTGCTGGCTCTTCAGCTGTGAAACAGAGATGAGCACTGAACCCTAGAGTCGGATACACCTGGTTTTCGAGCAAGGGGAACCTTTACCTTTACTAAAAGAAGGAGGTACCCTGTTGTCCTCCCTTCCCATGCCAAAGTACCAGGTTTGAGAGCCACAGATTCCTGCCCTTTAGACCCCACAACTCTTGAGGGTATTAAAGGGTTACAGGAAGATACAACTATGGGCCAGATTGCAAGAGTGATGGCTGGGGGTGTCCAAAGGAAGGGAGGCCACTAAGGATGGCGCCTGCCGTCCCCACCCCCCAACTGCCTAGCTTCATATTTGGGCCAGCTCCATCCTGCAACTACCCAGGGTGCAGCTACCTAGTGGCGCAGGGGTTAAACTGCTATCCTGCAGCCAAAAGGTTATGAGTTTGATCCTGACCAGGGATCAAGGTTGACCCTGTCCCTTCCAAGGTCAATAAAATGAGGACCCAGCATAGAAATTTGGATTATAAATAAGTAAATAAATAAAATGTTAACGAGGGCAACATGCTAATTACCTTGGGAACTGCCCATAGAGTGCAATAAGCCCTCTGGGGTAGGTATAGAAATGTCATTTCTATTGCTACCCCACCCATGGCTTTAGTATCACTAGAGGGGGGTTTCTATGATGGGGGGTGGAGTGGGTGAAGGTCTGAGGACCACTCCCCACCCACCCACCCACCCCAAAAAGAGCAGAGACTCCCAAGGGGCTTTAACCCCTCAGCCCATCCACCAGGAAAGCTCTGCTCCAACATCAGGTTTTTAGTCCTGTTGAATTTTTGAAATAGTAGGGGCTGCAGTGGGTGGCTCAAGGGGTTAAGACGCTGACTGGAAGGCGGCAGGTCAGCAGTTCAAGACCCGAGTGCGGCACGGCGGGCGGCCTGCTCCAGCTCCTTCCTCCCAACCTAGCAGTTTGAAAGCAAGAAATTGCAAGTAGATAGATAGGTACCACCTAGGTGGGGAGGTAAACAGTGCTCTGCGCACTAGTCCGGTGTCTCTAGGCATGCCTGCCACATGACCACGGGGACGGTCTGCAAAACGCAGAGCGCGCTGGCTCTTTGGATGCAAACAGAGATGAGCACTGAAGCCTAGCGTCGGATACGGCTGGCTTTCGAGCCAGGGTGACCTTTATTTACCTTTAGAGGTTTGGGTCTATGTTTCAAGCCTATCAGAGAGTAAACAAAAGAAGAGGCCTTGCAGATTTAAATGTGAGCTTGTAAATTTAACATTTTTAATGTATTTAAATGTCCCTTTGCGTGGCAGAGACTGAGGGAGGGAGGGAGGGGAATCCTTACCCCCACCCCCACCCCAAGGAGAGCAGCTGCTGCGGGTCGCCGTCCCTCCCCACTTCTTCTTCTTCTTCGCAGATAGACTGCTCCTACCCCCGGGGAGCTCTACCTCCACGCCGGGGGGTGGGGGTGGGGGCGGGGGGTTTGGGGCGCGCGGCCCCTTTAAGAGCCATGTCAACAAAGAGAGCCCCCCCCTCCTCCTCCTCCCCGCCCCTCTCCGACGTCGCTGCTGCGCGACCGCCAGGCTTACGTCGCCGGAGCGGGCGGCGCCATTCTCCAAGCGCCGCGCGCCGCCGTAGCCTCGCGGCTCTCCCGCTCGCCCCGGATCGGAGCCCTACGCTGAGTGCGTAAGGGGGGCTGCTGCTGCGCAGGCGCAGTAGGGCCCTGCCTGGGTCGCGACGGCGGCAGAGCAGCGAAGAAGCGGCGGCGGCGGCAGAAGCGGCGGCGGCGGCGGCGGCAGAGAGACCATGAATGGAGCAAAATGGCGGACCATGTGCAGGTGAGGGAGAGGCCGGGCCAGGCCAGGCCGGGGAGGGAGGAGGGGAGCCAGTAGGCCTCCCTCGCCTGGCTGGGCCTTCCCTGGAAGAAGCCTCGTCGCCCGGCCTGGGAATAAAGCGAGGAGGAGGAGGAGGAGGAGGAGGAGGAAGGGCCAAAGGGCAGGGGCCGCTCTTGGGCTCCGGATGGGACCCCCGGTCTCTCCTAGGGAGGGGGAGGGTGGGCCTGGGCTCGGAGCGGCCCCCACGCGGTGGGTTGGAGCCAGAGTCAGGCCTTTGGCCTGCAGAGAAAAGGCGCTGGCGAGGCCGCATCCAGGACCCTGGCTTTGGGGGGTGGGGGTGGAAGGAAACCATGCGGCACCTGGAGTGGGGGTGGGGGGGTGGGGGGTCCTCACATTCACTCCGGGCAAGTCTTGTTTTGTGTCCACATCAAACCCTGGACTGTCCGGATGGAGCCACTTTGCCCCTTGGCTTTGGCCAAAAATTAAGTCTTGATGGGTGCAGGTTTCGGGCCATACAGGTGGAACTCAGAAAATCAGAATATCGTGCAAATGGATACGTTCATAATGCAACTTAAAAGGTGAAACAAATGCACGAGATAGAGACTCATTGCATGCAAAGCGAGAGAGTTCAAGCCTGACTTTGTTATCCTATGGATGCTTATGGCTTACAGCTTATGAAAACACTAACCTCCCCAATCTCATGTACCCCATAATCAGCACATAATCTCATGTACGCCACGATCATCACAATTATAGCGAATTAAGGCATGACACATCTCGCTTTGCATGTAGTGAGTTAGACATAAAGAATAAACCTACTACATGCAGGTGAAACTCGGAAAATTAGAATATCGTGCAAATGTCCATTCATTTCACTTAAAAGGTGAAGTAAATATATGAGATAAGACTCACTACATGCAAAGCATGCCTTTATTCGTTATAATTGTGGTGATCATGGCGTACAGCATACATGAGATTATGTGATGATTATGGGGTACATGAGATTGGGGTTTTGGGGGGTTTTCATAAGCTGTAAGCCATAAGCATCAATATTATAACAAAGTAAGGCTTGAACTATCTCGCTTTGAATAAAATGAGTCTCTTATCTCATATATTTGTTTCACTTTTTAAGTGAAATGAATGGACATTTGCACAATATTCTAATTTTCCGAGTTTCACCTGTACAATAGGCAGAAGTAACAAATGAGCTGGATTCTATCTCTCTCCACATTTCACAAAGAATAGTAGTGAACTACACTGAAGCCTCTTCCCCTTAGATTTCCCTCTGGTTCTGGAACTTCTTTGTGCATCGCCCACAGATTATTTATCGGCTCATTTTGCAGCCATGGGGACTAGTAACGTGAGCATGCCAGTTGACCCACTGCTTCCAAGAAGCCTGCAAGATGGGGATGGATCAAACCCTGGACTGCCAAAAGGAAGCCCCCTTCTTGGCTTTGCCATTGGCCATAATTAAATCTCCATTGGTGCATGTTTCTGGTAGTGATCAACAGACCAAGAAATGAGCCAAATTCTGTCGCTCTCCACGTTCACACCGTGGGTTGTTATCCACCAGCAGCCCCCATTTGAACATGTAGGTTTTACATTTAGGGGACTCCGGCCCTCAACCTATTCAGGGTCCTCCAAGTGACATTAGGGGAGGTTGAGTTCCTCAGCCAGATCCTCCTCCTTTAATGTTCTTCCTTCTCCAGTGAGCTCCTTTCTCCATCTTCTAATTTGGCCTTGCTCTTGCATACTCTCAAGAGTGAAACACAGCAAGGGATTTGGGCATCTTTTCCCCTGCAAAATGGCCAGATTCAAAACCTCTGGGTCAAAGTAGGATCTGTTGATTTTGTGGGCTGAGGTTTGGGCGGCTTCTGTTGCACCGTGAATGTAGAAGTGAATCGAAAGCTACTGGCAGTTAGCTGTCCAATGTGCATAAGCATACATTACTCTTTTGACGTCCTGAAAGAAGTAGCTTTCCCTTTTAAAAGAAAACTTTCCAGATTGAAGACCAGTTGCATTTGAATATGAATATCCAGGTGGATATGTAAGTACTGTACTGTAGTCCTTGGCAGGGCTGATTTATTGGGGTGGCTTGACCTCTGACCTCCAACCCTGCCATAGTAATGCATAAATAATGGATACTTTTGCTTGCAAATTAAAAATCATTGCAGAACGTGTGACTGATTGCCTAGAAGATCTTACGTCTGGCCTTGAATTGGATAATGGGGAGGAAATTCCAGAAGGGTGGTTTGATACCTTTGTACTGTATGTAATGACTACATTTCACTTCTAGAGATAATATTGACTCCGGGTGAAAGAATTAAGGATGCAAATAGGTATGAGAACTGACGTTTTTTTCACCTCTTTTTAGTCCGTTTAGCTGGTGAATGCAGCTCAAAGCAGGTTTTGCTGAATTTAATTGGTGGCTGTTTCAATGCCCCATTCCTATTTTTCTCAGTTTTCTTGGTATTCCTTTTCTTCATTATGGTATGTCATAAAGTAATCATTGTATAAGAGGCTGCTTTTTTTAAAAAAAGACATACAGTGATGGGATTTGGATGGGTGTAGAATTAATTCTTCAATAAAATACTGTTTAGAGCAGCTTTTGTCAGTACTGGGTGTGTTCCGACTGGGTAGTGATGTTGAAGTTCTTGCTCCTTCCTTTAGCTCAGGGGTGGCCAAACTTTTCGGGTAGCAGGCTAGTCCTGTGGTTCCTGCCACCAGAAGCGGAAGTTAAACGTGCCCACGCATGTGCAAAACATTGCCGTAAATGCACCTGTGGTTGTTGTAAACGCATTTGCGACAGCTACAGGTGCATTTATGGCAGCATTTAACTTCCACTTCCAGGAGTGGCAAGGGCACACAGGGCAGATTATTAGGCGCTGTAGGCTGGATCTGGCCCATGGGCCGTAGTTTGGTAACCCCTGCTTTAGCTCATATGGTTTGTTGTCTGTCATTTTTGCTCTCTGGGTATCTGCCATAATACAGGTTAGACAGTTAGATTGTGGTCTGAGTGTTGGAGGGCCCGACGGAGCTAGATTGTGTTTTGGCTTTTTTAAAAATTATTTATTTTATTTATAATCCAAATTTCTATGCCGCCCATTCAGGGCGGCTCACAACAGGATTAAGACATACATATTAAAAACAATTAAAACCCCAACATGCCCACCCACCTATTAAAAACTAACCACATTAAAACTGCCCGCAGTTCTGTCCTACATAATTTTAATGCTGTTGTGTACAACTTGTGAGACATGAAGCTGAATGCCTCCAGGTAACCCAAGCATTTTGCAACAGGAGGTGAAAAGGGGCCATAAGATACGCCAGACCCAAATAAAAGGTTCTGGTCCATAGAACCCTGTTGTGCTCCTTGGTTAGAGTTGCAGCAGGCCAAACAGAAACAAGCAGGGCCGTGATGTGCGCGGTTGCTCAGTGCTTTGTGCTCAGGAGGAAAGTCAGTTCCTGTCTCATCAGAAGCACAAAAGGCTGGTGGAAGTGCAGGGGATCTTCGGTGCCTCCTTTGCTGCTGGGTTTCAAGATAGCTCATTACTTAACGAAGTTGGGGTTGTTGGGGTGTGTGTGTTGTTTTTTTACTCAGAAGAAGTTCTAGCAAAGGAGGGGTGGGATCCTTCATTTACCCACCCACCCACCGCATCCCATTATGAGAAAAAGATGGGCGGCTAAAAGTGCAGCAGTTTGTAAAGTAAAAGCTGCCACAGTCTTTGGGAGAAACTTTGGTGTATTTTCTGGTGGCCTTTCTGGCTTTGTCTTTTGAAAGTGAAATGCTGCTATAATACATGTGTAGAGCACATGTTACCCACCGTAGCCTGAAGCAACCATGCTTGTTAAGGCTTGCTCCCTTGTGTTGATTGATAGTTCCAGTCCCAAGCTTCACATCCCACCCTCCCCAATGTAGTGGTCCATGTAGTCTTATATGCTGTTGAATTGCCCTTCCTCCTAATCTTGCCACCCTCTAATTTTACAGTCTTTCCATCCAGTTTTGGGCTGAAGTACAGTAGCTTTTTGAAGTCATGCTGCATTGCCATCTGTGACTAATGCCTGTTGATGGTGTTCCTGCTTGCATCACTGTGTTGACACAGCAACAGACAACATCATCGGGAGGACTAGAAGTCATAAGTAATTAATGAAGCGATCATTTATTTTGTGGCAACATTTCTTAAGAGGTTATTATCAATATCAGCGTATTTAAGGACAACAAGCAAAAACCACACCAAATTATTGCGGCACCTTAAAGACTAAGAGACTTATTTTTGTAAGATTAGGTCTTTCATTATTTGTACCAGCATTTGCACAATTTAAAAATTAGGGATTATGAAATCTTAGTAGAAATCAAAACAAATTATAATGTTAAATAATTATACTGTTTTTGACCAGAGGTGCGAGTCTTCAGTAGCATTTTCTCGGCCATCTTAGCGTGGGGTGAGGTGGGGGGTACACAGAAAGATTTATTTATTTATTTATCATTCACATTTGTAAATGCCGCCCACTCAGGCAGAACCCGACTCAGGGCGGCATTACAACAATTCCAAAAAATACATAAAAACATTGTAAAACCTTATAAAACCCACCCAATAAAAAACCCACCCAATAAAAAATCCGACATCCACCCCCATTTAAAACCCATATCCCACTCACCCGTCCCACCTACCACACAGAGGGAAAGAGAGAGAGTCTTATAAAAGCCAGCCGGCGGGGGCCATAGTCCCGTTCGGGCCCCACACCTGCCCTGCCAGCCAGGTCTTTACTCCTTTCCTGAAGGGCAGCAATTCACTTTGAAGTCTTAGATCTGTTGGTAGGAGGTTCCAGAGGGTTGGTGCGGACACGGAGAAGGCCCTCCTTCGGGTGCTAGATAAATGTGCACCCCTCGTTGATGGCACCATTAGAGAGCCTCTCCGGTCACCTAATCTCAACATTGCTGTGGAAATCAAAGGAAGGGTCTCCCACAAGATAGCCTCCAGGAACCATTACCACCCTCACACTGACACAAATGATCAACTGACATTCTCATATTCCAGGAGTTGCATCTATGCTGATGGATCGTGCTTTGACAGTCTATCTAGAGGTAAAACTCTTGTGTCCACTCAGCATTCTTGAGTCCTCGGCCTTAGAAGGTCTTCACCCTTATATTATTAAGGCAGCCTGCTGAAACCAAACTCTAAAAAGCGCAAGTCTGTGCCTTCCACTTAAAGAACATCAAACTGAGAAGGAAGCTCTGAGTCAGCTGGAAAGGCAAGATTTTGGAACCCTGCCCTAAAATGGCTTCTCCTCCTCCTCCTTCTTCTGTGTCTAGACCAGACATGAAACTGCCAAAATGAAGGCACCTTTGAGTGAGTTCATTCCAAGATCCTCCTTGGAGATTGTGGTATTCTTGAGACACAATCAGGCATAATACCTTGGTACTGGCCACCTTGTGTTGCCGGCTAATCTTTCTCACACTAGGTCAGGCAAAGGGAATTGCATCACCATCATCATAATGATAGGACAGAGATGGGTGCTCAGTCCGTCATGCAGTACCCGGGGCTCGAACTGCCAACTTGCCAGCCTTCCAGCTAACAAAGCAAGCTTCTTAACCACTGAGCCACCACAAACCCCACTGCAGAATGAACTCACTCAAAGGTGCCTTCATTTTGGCAGTTTCATGTCTGGTCTAGACACAGAAGAAGGAGGAGGAGGAGAAGCCATTTTAGGGCAGGGTTCCAAAATCTTGCCTTTCCAGCTGACTCAGAGCTTCCTTCTCAGTTTGATGTTCTTTAAGTGGAAGGCACAGACTTGCGCTTTTTAGAGTTTGGTTTCAGCAGGCTGCCTTAATAATATAAGGGTGAAGACCTTCTAAGGCCGAGGACTCAAGAATGCTCAGTGGACACAAGAGTTTTACCTCTAGATAGACTGTCAAAGCACGATCCATCAGCATAGATGCAACTCCTGGAATATGAGAATGTCAGTTGATCATTTGTGTCAGTGTGAGGGTGGTAATGGTTCCTGGAGGCTATCTTGTGGGAGACCCTTCCTTTGATTTCCACAGCAATGTTGAGATTAGGTGAGCCTTGGGTGAAGGGAATTGCAATTCACAAAAGCTCACACTTCTGGAGAGTGCACTAAACGCTACGGGGGCGGTATGTAAGTACAATTGCTCTTCTTCTCTGGCCATGCGTTGACAGAAAGAACCCTTGGCTCTTTCTCCCAATCCAAAGATGGTTAGGATTCCTTTGCTGGCTTTTCCACGAGAAGCTGCCGCCACCACTGCTAAGGATACGAGTGCGTAGGAGCCTCTATGCACAAAGGGCTGGACCAGGTAGACTTTGTAATGTGGTCAGCGGAAGGGGGTACCTGATACACCTTATTTTGGAATGTGTTGTGTCAGCAGCTGCAGCAAGCACTGGATGGCTTTCACACTGCCTGCCTCATGGCCTTTGGGCCTTATCTGCCCTATCCAGATATCCTTTGCTGCATCGTGAACTGGGCTCAGTCCTACTTTTATCTCCCTTCAAGAAACTGACATTGTTGAGCTACAGTAAGGGGTAATTGCCTCTTTCTTGCCCCAACTGGTTGGCAACTTGGAAAGGGCCATGTATCTCTCATTCAGGGCCAACCGGTTGCTGAGAGGAATGCTTAGAACACAAAACAAAGCCAAATGGTTCTGTTTTTTTTATTCTTTAGCAGATTAAAAAAAAATTCGGAACGGATTAATTGGTTTTCAATGCATTCCCATGGGAAACCGTGTTTCTGTTAATTTAATGTTCGGTATTAAGACGCTGACTGGGAAGCGGAAGGTCAGCAGTTCGATTCCTGAGGACTGCAGGATGGCATGGACTCCCGTCTTTGTCCCAGCTCCTGCCAACCTAGCAGTTCGGAAGCAAGAAATTGCAAGTAGATAAATAGGGACCACTTCAGTGGGAAGGTAAACAGCGTTCCTTGCGCTCTGGTGTCTAGTCATGCCTGCCACATGACCACGGAAATGTCTGCAGAAGCAGACAGCGCTGGGCTCTTCGGCTTTGAAACAGAGATGAGCACTGCACCCTAGAGTCGAATACGACTGGCTTTCGAGCAAGGGAAACCTTTATTTTGGTTTTCAGTGCATTCCTATGGGAAGTTGCATTCAATGCATTCCTATGGGAAACTTAGTTAAAGTAATTTTTGCTGTAAGAAACGTCTCAAAGCAATCACGAAGAATGTCTCAAAATAGTTATGTAATTATGACTTATGATTACCAGGAAGTCCCCTGGACCAGATGGACTTGGTTTTGAAAAGCAAAAGATTTCTGCCGATCCACTGATTCCAAAGTTATATTATTGGTAGAAAAATGGCCTTTGGGTCTAGTTCTTTATTGAACACGGCTCATTTTACTAACGTCCATCCCTGAACCTAATGGGCCACACTCAACAACCCAATTCTAGATGCTAATAATCTTCTAGGCTTCCTCATAGGCTTCAAGAGGGATTGCCCCATTCATGTAGACCAGGGGTCGGCAACCTTTTAAAGTCATGGGCCGGGTCATGCTCCCGCAGACAGTTGAGAGGTCCAGACTGGTGGACTGTAAACACGGCCGTGGCTGCTTCTGGTAATGGCAGCAGTTGGAGCAAGGGCAGGGCCCTGATGGTTTGGCTCATAGGTCGCCATAGGTTGCCCATCCCTGATGTAGACCATATCATGTGTATCAAACATAGGCAGGCAGGAGTCTGATCATGTTCAACTAGCTGTTGACTTAGTTGCTTGTGTGATGAGCTCAAGCAGAGATGCCTTCCTTCACTGACTACTGAAGAAGTCTTTCCATCGGCAATTTAACTTTTTTACATTGGCTAAGTTTGATTTTCCTTCGGTGCCCTGGCTAAACTGGCTGCATTTTCAACATGTGGTGGCACTGACCTCACATCTTTAACTGCTAGTTTTCTTCCCTTTGCAATGGCTTATTGGTCTCATAAAAAGAAAAAGAGCCTGCAGTATTCATTAACAAATATGTATTGTTGGTCATTATGCACTTTATGCAGAGTTTTATCAAGAAAAGGCATGGAGAATTAGGTTGTCCTGTTTTGGCCTAACCAGCAGGTGGTGACATTGGCCTTTGTGACGGGTGCACAATACAGTACATATCTGGATTTTAAACTATAAACCAGTGGTTCTCAGCCTATGGCCCACAAGCCCATGGAACCATTTCTTGTGGCCCACATCACCGTTTCCAAAGGAAGCAGATATATTGATGATAGCCATAAATGTGCCCGCAGCTGTTGTAAACGTGTTTACAACAGCCGTGGACACATTTTACGGCAGGGGGTCCGTCCCCTCTGCTGTCAGAGGGGTTGTGGTCCAGCCCTCGGCCTGAAAAGTTTGAGGACCCCTGCTATAAACCATACCTCTGTGTCATGTATATTGAACTGCATAACATACATTCAGTAAATGTTTGAGCACATCAGCTCATTGCTAGCATTGTAATCCCTGCCCTGACGTAGCTTACTTTTCATTTTGTTTTGAGTCAGTCTTTGAATTTCACAGGTTGTTCTTGTGTCTTAAAAAAATATTGGTTTGTCTGCAGAACTGAATTCTCTGTGTCCTTCTGGTGGCTAAAAGACTTCAGCGGCAGCCCTCGAAAGGCAAACGTCCCTCTCCTTTCCCAAGTGGGCAGAGACAACCTCGTAATGTTTTTAGCACTTGCACATGCAGAACATATAAAGGCCGGCTCTTTGTGGATAGAGTATGTAAAGGCCAGCTCTTTGTGGATATCCGGCCAAACATTTGGTCACCTTTCCTTAATGCTTATTACAGTCAGTTTCTCATTGCTGTATTTTCTGTTTATTATCTCTGTGTATGTCTTTTGATGCTTTCTTCTTAAAACTATTGTTTATCTAGTGCAGTTTTTCCAAATGCAAGCTATAACCATATAGTGAGTTTTGGCTGGCTAGAATTCTGGTCTGGCCACTGATTCTTCTCTCTCTGGGGAGTTTCAGGTCCATGAAGGGACTCCTAACTTCCAGGCATGTGTGTGTATGCGTGCGTGCGCATGTGTGTGTGTGTTTAGCTTGTCTGTTGCTCAGAATCTTTTGGGACAGCATGGTTTTTCTCAGGATGTCCATGATGGGGTTTCTGTGTCAGAGGCATTTGTGGCCAGGGGTGCGCTACAGAGCATTGGACAAATGGACGGAAGCAAGAGGGGTTTTCTCACCTCCTGAGATGGTCTGATTCCTTGTGGAACAGCTCAGCATGCCATTGCCAAGTTCTTCCTAACAGTAGTCCTGTCTCTTGTAGTTTTTTAAAATTTGCTAACATTATTTTAATAGTAGCAAGCATAACGTGGATTAGAAGTCTTTAAAGTTTTTCATCATTTAACTTCTTTATTTCAACAAACTTATTTGATATGTTTATCCCCAAATACTTCAAACTTTCCTTAATCTGAATATTATATTTATCTTTAATCCTTTTCTGTTCTTCTTTATCAATATTACAAAATATTGTTTCTGATTTTGTCCCAATTTATTTTTAAACCTGTCATTTCTCCCAATTTCTTAAGATGTAATTGTACCTTTTCTATAACTTTTTTAGGATTTATTTTCATAATTATTAAAGTATCATCATTATACAAACTAATTTTATTCCTTTCTACTCCTTCAATACTACGGTCTTCCCTTATGGCACTCGCCAGCAATTCCATTGCCATAATAAACAGAATTGGTGATAACGGACAACCTTATCGGGTTCCTGCTTTAAGTTCTACGTGGCTCAAGTGGTTAAGACTCTGACTGGAAGGCAGCAGGTCAGCAGTTCGATACCCCAGTACTGCACAACGTCAGCTCCTGCCAACCTAGCAGTTCAAAAGCAAGTAGATAAATAGGGACCACTTCGGTGGGAAGGTAAACAGCGTTCCTTGCATTCTGGTGCCTAGTCATGCCTGCCACATGTCCACAGAAACGTCTGCAGATGCAGACAGCGCTGGCTCTTCAGCTTTGAAACACAGATGAGCACTGAACCCTAGAGTCATATACGACTGGCTTTCAAGCAAGGGTGACACTTAGCCTTTTACTATACATCGGGCTGAACGCACTAGTCTAGCTCAGAAGGGCCAATTACTACAAGCTACCCGGATGAGAAGTGCAGAGTTCCAACTATTGTATGTATTTCTCTCATCTTACACGTTTGTTACAGTTAGTACAAATGTTTTGGCTTTCCTAGGTTCCTATTAAGGTTTTGTGTTTAAACATAAACAGATTTTGGCAATACACTATGTAACTGAATTGAAGATACAGTAGTGGAAGTTTCTCAGCAACAGAAAGAGTCCTTGGTGTTCATATCATGGAATGCTCTCCTTTGGGGTGTAAAATAGGGTTGGGGGAAGGGGATAGACTTCTTCCAGACTGGCGTGCAAGGTTCTGCTGAGAATCATCTCGCTCAGCATCGTACGTCATGCTAAAGTAGACATTAGAATGAATGGAACTTATGGAGGAGTTGACTAGCCCAATCTCCTACTCTTGTACAACTTGCAAGACTAAAAAATAGGATTTTGGTCTCTGTGACATCCAGAGGCTGAGAAGCAGAGGCTGGTGGCACTCCCCTGTGAGAATGAGACGGCACAATTTTTCAGCAGAAGGGACCTTGGCAATTATCAGGCAGAGCATTGATAGTTCAGGATTTGTGCTGACAGCGGAAAATCAGAGGTTAACATTTCTATCTCTCTCTCTCTCTCTCTCTCTCCATAGCACCTACCTGTGCCAGTCCCAAAGGGGCCAGTTCTGCAAAAACCCTGACCGAGTTCTTCTTCTCCTCTTTGGTTTCTTCTCCTTCCAGAGTCTAGCCCAGCTAGAGAACCTGTGCAAGCAGCTGTACGAGACGACTGACACCACAACGCGGCTCCAAGCGGAGAAGGCCTTGGTGGAGTTTACCAATAGCCCGGACTGCTTGAACAAGTGCCAGCTTCTCCTGGAAAGAGGGAGCGTACGTAGGCCAGGAGTCATGTTCCATCAGATAGCTTCGGGGGCAGGACGGCCATTTTGCCCTTCATCCACCACATGGCACTTCCGGGTGTGGTGGAGGCAGGGGTGGGGTGGGGCATGAAATGGTACCGTGGGCTGCAGGTTGAGAATCCCTGGAGTAGGCAAATCAGACTTCTGGTGGCCCTGCTTATGCAACACACACACCGATGCCCACCCCCATCCCTCTGTGTCCTAGGCCTTTGCTTGTGAGGGCTCAGGAAAGCTCTGGGCCCAGAAATTATGCCAGGCCTTCTGTCAGCATGGCATCTTCCCTGCCCTAAACTGGGAGGTCGTTGCCACAGTCATTCTTTTTGGGGTCTGTTGTCTTTGGGGATCCCAGTATGTGGAACATGTTCGCCTTCAGCCTAAAGCAGTGATGGGCAGTCTTGGCCCTCCAGCTGTTCTTGATCTTCAATTCCCAGAAACCCTGACCAGCTGGTGTGTTGACTTGGGCTTCTGGGAATTGAAGTTCAAGAACAGCTGGAGGGCCAAGACTGCCCATCTCTGGCCTAAAGGCATGGTTGGGAAGAAAGCAGGACTTTCTCCTGTCTCGGAGAGGCCAGTCTTGCACACAATTTCATTAACGTGTTTTCTATTAAGGGGTGACAGGTAAACCTAGGAAGAGCATGCCAGAGTGGTACACAAAACTCTCACTTGCGCATGTCCTGTAGTGCGCAGGAGAGAGGAACCGTGATTTCTTGGGAGGTTGACTTTTCTGCAATGTTGCCAGCAGCATGCAGAACAATGGCCTCTGATGAGACAAAGCAACTTGGGCATTTTCCATGGTCCTCCACAAGCCACCTGCACGTCCAGCGGGAGGTCTTACTCACTTGGCTGGGGCTGCTGGTGGTAGGAATTGTTCTGCCCAGAGGCCAGTCTCAGAGCAGACTGCAAAGTTGATCCTGAAAATGTCCCCCTTTGACTCAGGAATGCTTGGACAGGAGCAGACTGTGTTTATGCTAATGGTGTTTTTTTTTCAAGCCATGTCTTTTGAAAAAATTTGTTTTAAAATATTTATGCCCCTCCCTTTTCTCCTTAAGAGGGACTGAGGCAGCCAACATTATTAAAACAAATAATATCCAAAGCTCTTTTTAAAACACAGAAGAACAACATGGGCATCCCCAGCAGACTCCCTGAATCTGTCTTCCCTTCCCTTCCCTTGGGGAACTTTTCCTACTCTTCCATGCTGTTGCTGTTCTGCACAGGATGGTGTCTGGCTTGAGCGAGGCCTAACTCTTCCTGCCAGCCTCAAGGAAAGTTGTGAACAAAATGATTTCCTTGCCCTGAACAGTCACTTTCTTTACCTGCTGGTTTGCCTATGAGCCTAATCCTTTGCCTTCTTCTCTTTGCAGTCTTCTTACTCCCAGTTGTTGGCAGCGACATGCCTTACGAAGCTGGTGTCACGCACAAACAACCCTTTGCCCTTGGAGCAACGGATAGATATACGTAAGTGAGAACAACGAGAACAACACACACACACACACACACACACACACACACACACACACACACACACACACACACACACACACACACACACACACACACACACACACACACACACACACACACACACACACACACACACACACACACACACACACACACACACACACCGGATAGTTGTTCAGATCACTCTTTGGGGCAGCCTGCACTGGGTTGAAACAATTGCTTAGAGGAGTCTAAAAGAGGCAGGGGTGCTGCCCACTGTATCTCAGCGCTAGCTAGCAGCTATTTAGAACTCCCAACTTGAGGAAGAGCTGGGCAGATTTATGGCTTTGGATTGCAGCTCCCAGAGTCCGCCAAGCAGCACAGGATTTTGGGTGTTGTAGTCCAAAAGCACCAATCTGCACCCTTTGGCTGTACGTTGTTTAATCGTGAAACAGCCCGGATGGGTAGGTTTTATCTGACATTGGTCTCAGTACAATGAACGCGTCTAATGGGCTTTGCTGACATTTCTCAAAACAGTGTTAGTAAATCTGCCATGGTGTGTCAGCAAAACTGAAGGGAGAAAACTAAAAAAAGGCAAAATATTGTGCCACTTTGTAGACTAGCATCTTGTTCAGTCTGGGCTTTCTGAAGAGTTTAAAAGAAATGGAGTTTCACTGAGATAAATCTCTTTACTTTTCAAGTGCCACAATATTTTGCATTTTTCTTTTTTACCCCGTCTTCTCTTTAATTTTGCCAACAGGCTTTGAAAAAAGTGACTTAACAGATTAGAACAAGAGTGCCCAAACTTTTCAGGCTGTGGGCCGGTCACTATGGCCCGGGGGCTGTATTCCCCCCCCCCCATGGCAATTCATCCATACGGGAGCATTTTGCTTCCGCTTCCAGGAGAGATAAGGGCTTTACGGGCTGGATGAATTGGCATCGGGGGCTGGATCCGGGCCCCGTGTCGTAGTTTGGGAACCCCTGGATTAGAAAGAGTGGATTTGCTTCCTCTCCTGTTTCCCTTTCTTCTCCAAGCTCAAGTCAGCCGCTAGTGCAGGTCAAAAACAACAACAACTTAACCCTCTAAATGAAGTGTGCTAACAAGTCAAGCAGCCACCATCAGATGGAATAGTAGAGAAACTGTTCGCTTCTCTGTTTTGTCTTTCAGGAAACTATGTGCTCAACTATCTTGCTACCCGGCCTAAGCTGGCAACTTTTGTCACACAAGCACTAATTCAGTTGTATGCCAGGATCACCAAGCTAGGCTGGTTTGACTGCCAGAAGGATGAATATGTCTTCAGGAATGTAATCACAGACGTCACGAGGTTCTTGCAGGTTGGTTTCCTTGTCCAGCTCCTTCAACTTTTATTTTACAGTTTCGCCAAGACAATTTGAGGAATGCCCAGAGTTTGGAACATGACTTAAAACAGGGGCGCCAAAACATTTAGGGCCATGGGCCCTAAAACATGGTTCAGGGGGCCAGTCACTTGCCCATGGGCCGGATCCACCCCCCCGACGCCAATTCATCCGCCCACAAAGCCCTCATTGCTCCCAGAAGCAGAAGTAAAACGTATCCATACGGGCGTGTTTTACTTCCGCTTCCGGGAGCAACAAGGGCTTTGTGGGCCAGATGAATTGGTGTCAAGGGCCGTATCCAGCCCGCAGGCTGTAGTTTGGGCACCCAACTTAAAAATTAACATGAACCATTTTACTTCCTCTTTCTGATGGCTTTTCAGTTATTTGAAGATTCTTATTATAGCTAGCAATAGCAATTCCACTTATATACCCCCCCTCTCCATAGTGCTTAGTGCACTCTCTGGGCGGTTCACAAGTTAATTAACATTTTGCCCACAACATACTGGGTTCTTATTCGACCAAGGATGGAAGGCTGAGTCAAGCTTGAGCCCTGGTCAGGATCGAACTCACAACCTTTTGGCTGCAGTACAGCAGTTTATCCACCGTGCCACCAGAACTTGCTTCTTAATCTCCCCTTTGAATTTGTCTAATCTGCCTCAAAAGGTAGTAGCTAAACCAACACAGCCTCTTCTATCACCTTAAACAATGATCAGTCTCAGTTGCTGGGGTTGTTTGTTTTTAACATTGATGGCTTAATTAGCTGCCCTGACTTCCGCTACGTTGGAGGCGTTGAATTCCATGACTCAGCGTGTTCTGGGTGGGGAAGGGATTTTCCTGCCTTGTGTCTCCTTGCCTCGACGTTGTTCAATCATCCAGAATTCTAGTCTCTTGAGAGAGGGAGATAACACGGGCGTTTTGTGAGGATGTGAGTGTGTTTTGAAAAGTATCTGGGAATGAAAACGCACAATCGTGCTTTCACTCTCTCTGTCCCATCCCTGTGAAAGGGTTGGCTTTGAGCTGGGAGTCTAAAAGTCCAGGGCAGCGTGAAAAGTGTTTAGGCTGAGTTGCAGAGAAGGAAACCGTGTTGAACAAAGGAGAAGCTTTAAAAAAAAATTTTTAAACATGCAGCCGTTCAGTTAAGCCAAGATTTTATTTTTAAAAAATTGATTTCTCTGCCTGCTCAGATCATGCTTTGCAACTCAGGCCGGATTTCTCTATTCTTTCCCCAGGACACTGTGGAGCATTGTATCATTGGCGTGACAATCCTGTCCCAGCTCACAAACGAAATTAACCAAGTAAGTATGGCAGCCGTCCTCAGCAAAGTCAGTCTCTATTCCCCCCCCCCCCCCCCGAATGGTTTTCAATGCATATTCAGCACATTTTTGACAGCGGCCTCTAGTGGCCAGCTCTGGTAAATGCCGGACCAGTCCCCGACAATCAGCTGTTGAGGGGAAGGGGAAATTTTTGGCATTTCCTGGTGGCGGGGGGGGGGGGAGCTTCTGGCAGGGCCAAAACACGCCGGGAAAAAATCAAAAATGGTGCGGAAATGCTCCGAACACCCTCCCGCTGCTGTGGGGAGCGTCAGATGACCCCAAAAAATGTTTCGTATCTCGGGGGAAATGTATCTTGAAGCATTATTTTTCTGGGATTTCCTTTCATATTGTGAGTTTTTCATTATTCGAGGCATTTGTAACTCGGGGTTTTACTGTAGTAGATTAATTATTAGCTCTTGGGTCTCTTGCGGGGTCTGCATTAGATACTACTTGTGTGAGTTGGATGTGTATTCCCAAAGCTATGAATGTGAAGAACCGTTTTAAACAGGGGAAAGCAATCTTTCTTTGGGTCAGTCTTGTGCAATTTAGGAGCGGAATTCTTGTCTGAGAAGGAATAGGGGCATTTTTTTTTTTTAATACAAGAGGCCAAAGTTGGGTGCAAATGAGGTCACGCAGCTCATTAGATCGTCAAACCAGACTTGGCTTTGCTAATCTGTGTGCAGCCATTTCAGTCTCCAAGGCTTGAAAGGAGAAAAAGATTTTGTGAATTAATTGCAACCTACGGTGTTAGGCGGCAAAGAATGTAGGTGGATTCTTCGGGGTTCTGGTCTCCAAAGTGGGGGTGTCAGTGTCTTGGTCTTGCCTTCTCTGCTGTCAGCCCTTGGGATTGGGGTGGGGGGTCGCAGTTGTCAGCTCACTCTGTGCCCCCTTTCCCAGAAGATGGCCTTGGGT
Source organism: Bradypodion ventrale (assembly GCA_035047345.1). NCBI lineage: Eukaryota > Metazoa > Chordata > Lepidosauria > Squamata > Chamaeleonidae > Bradypodion > Bradypodion ventrale. The sequence continues at coordinate 912,030 of JAWDJE010000010.1, read as the reverse complement.
CGAATGGACTGTTCTGTCTGTCTGTCTGATTGACAACTCAGGAGTGAGTGACCTGGGCTGCTTTCCGCAGTGCTCAGGACTTTAGACAGTGTTTTTCAGGGCCTGGGAAGAGGAGTGATGCACAAGAGGAGGAGGCCACCTGGCTTGCTGGATAGGGAGCAGAAGGGCACCCAGGCAACAACCCGGGCAAGTGCACAGATGCTGGTGGTGGTGGCTCACTACACTTCCAGTTGTGCCATCTGGATGCCTACTGTCCCCCTTCTACACATGCATATATATGCACAGAGGCATCTTCAGCAGGACTTTGCTGGTATGGCCAGTTTTATTGCGTTGGTTCTTGGCTTGTCGGTTTGTGGAGCAGAAACTCTTTCTGGATTGCTCTGTAAGTTGGTGCAGACCGAGAATGACCCTCAAGTCTTTTGGATTTTCTGTTCCAGACAGCAGAATTTCATATAAATATCTGCTCCTCCATTGGCATGTGCTTCCAAAGCACTTCTGACTTGCAGCTGCACTGTGACATAAGAACATAAGAACATAAGAACAGCCTTGCTGGAACAGGCCACAGCCCATCCAGTCCAGCATTCTGTCTCACACAGTGGCTCACCATTTCCTTCAGGGTATTCCCAAGCAGATGCCTTCACCTGCTTAGGATTCCCTGGAAATGATATTGAGAGATATCCTGCCTATCTCTCCAACCCGGAGGTTGTCCTTAAGTATCCATAATTATACCCATTGATACTCTTGTCCTCCATGAACTTGTCTAATCCTTTCTTAAAGCTGTCAAGACTGACAGCTGTCACCACTTCTTCTGGCAGGGAGTTCCATAGACCAGTAATCCTCTGGGTGAAAAAGTACTTTCTCTTATTTGTTTGAGAACTAGTACCCAAAAGTTTCATCGAGTGTCCCCTAGTTCTAGTGTTATGCGATAGGGAAAACAGTTTTTCCTTATCTACTTTGTCCACACCATGCATGATTTTATAAACTTCAATCAGGTCACCTCTTAGACGTCGTCGTTCAAGAGTGAAGAGGCCCAACCGTTGCAGCCTCAGATGGTAAGGAAGGTGTTCCAGTCCCCTAATCATTCTGGTTGCCCTCCTCTGCACTTTTTCCAGCTCCATAATATCCTTCTGGAGGTATGGCGACCAGAACTGTACACAGTATTCCAGATGGGGCCTCACCATAGATTTATAAAGAGGCAAAATGACACTTGCTGACTTATTTTCTATACCCTTCCTAATGATCCCTAGCATTGAGTTTGCTTTTTTCACTGCTGAGGCACACTGGGTTGACACCTTCATTGAGCTGTCCACCAGGACACCAAGGTCCCTTTCCTGGTTTGTCGCAGAGAGTTCAGACCCCATCAGTTTATAAATGTAATTGGGGTTCTTTGCCCCAACATGCATCACTCTGCACTTACTAATGTTGAAACTCATTTGCCACTGTTTTGCCCACTCCCCCAGTGTTGAGAGATCCCTCTGGAGCTCCTCACAATCTCTCACAGTTTTCACTACCCTGTATAATTTAGTGTCATCAGCAAATTTGGCTACCTTGCTTTTTACTCCTACCTCTAGATCATTTATGAAGAGGTTGAAAAGCAGGGGTCCCAGTACTGAACCTTGGGGGACCCCACTCTTTACTTCCCTCCACTTGGAGAAGTGTCCATTTAGTGCTACCCTCTGTTTCCTGTCCCTTAGCCAGTTGCTGATCCAGGACAAGACCTGTCCCTTTATTCCATGACTGGTAAGTTTATTCAAGAGCCTTTGGTGTGGGACCTTGTCAAAAGCCTTCTGAAAGTCCAGATAAACAATGTCAACTGGATCCTCTCCAAATCCCATTGTTCAATCGCGAGGCTTCGCTGCCTTAAAAATCGACTTTTCTTAGGCTTCTTGGTTTAATAACTCACTCCGTTCCTGCATGTTACTTCTTTGGCTTGCCTCTAGATTTTGTTTTCTTTGTACTTCAGTTTCTGGTCTAAATTCCTTGTCATGGTTTTTAATTAGTTTTAACTATGTCATTTTTATATATTATTGTAAACCGCCCTGAGTCGGCCTCGGCCGAGTGGGCAGTGAAGAACTCTAACTAATAAATAAATAAATCTGTCGTTCTGTTGGAAAGCAAAGTGGATGTAAATAGAGGTGAGTTCCAGGGTGGGATTGTAGTGACCTTCTTCATGGTCCGTGTGTGCGCACATGCATGCGTGCGTGCTCCTCCTGCCAGGATAGCTGCCCATCCTCAAGTCAGGAAGACTTGGGGGCTGCCAACACGCCCGTTCATAGTTTTGTTCACAGGGCAGTCAGATGGTAACTGTCCTTCACAATTGTCACTCTAGGCAAGTAGCGTGGCTTTTGTTGGCAATTTGAGAGAAATGTAACACCAGTATAGAGGCCACTATCCTCAACTCATGCAGAACAAGAGAGAAAGAGCAGGAGGTGGCCCTGCCGTGTGCCGTGATGATCTTGGTTGGTGGCATGGCTCCCATTGGGCTCCTGGCGCTCATCCTCTAGAGCTCCCTTGACAATCCCCTCTTTCTCCCCAGGCAGACACTACACACCCTCTGACCAAACACAGGAAGATTGCCTCGTCATTCCGCGATTCGTCTTTGTTTGATATTTTCACACTCTCATGCAATTTACTGAAGCAGGTAAGGAAGATGTGACCGAGCCTCTGGAATATTAAGGGTTGGAAATGTCATCGTTCCCAATACTTTGGAAGGAAGGCTGTCGTTTCCTGGCTCAAAAAAGGATGTCTGTGCCACCTGAGATAGGTCTGGAAGCCTCTGTGCTTAAACGAAGCTGGATTCCCTAGGAGGGAGGCTGTGTGTGCTACAAGGGAGGAGGAGATGGTGCTGGAATGTCAATGTGAGCGCTCAGAAGGGCCGTTGCTCTTGGATTGTCACAGTTATTGGTTGGGGCAGTAAACAAGGAGACTGGGTATTAAAGTACACAGCCAATTAGAGTAATGGTAATTGCTCTGACCCCCGGGTGCATTCCATTTCCGAAGCAACTGTACATATTTAGGCTGTTTACAGTTACAGTAAGTCTTTCAGTAATTTCTCATGGGGTTGGCGAGGCTTTGCCCTAGGAGCCCTTTGCCACATCCTCAGGGCAGCCTGCAGGAATTTGAAAGGCCAGAGTGTTACCTGTGAGACGTCAAGGGAGGAAGGGTGGCGTGGGGAGAGGTTTCGGGTCAAACTGAGTTCCACCTTCACTTTTGCTACCGAGAGAGTGCAGGCGCACGAGGAAGCTTCTGGCGAAGGAGCTTGGAGACGGGGCCGCTGGCCTTCCACGCTGGAGGGTCTTTTGGGCATTTGAGACTCCAGCAGTTGGTTCAGAGTTGTCCTGTTTCTTTGTAGGCATCGGGGAAAACCCTGAACTTGAACGACGAAAGCCAGCACGGCCTCCTCATGCAGCTCCTTAAGCTGACACACAATTGCCTGAACTTTGACTTCATTGGTACGTCAACGGATGAGTCCTCCGACGATCTCTGCACTGTGCAGATCCCCACCAGCTGGAGGTCAGGTAAGGGGAAGAGACGCTGCCTCGGCCTGGCTTTGAGACTTCGCTCAATAAACGGGACCTGCCAGGGCACAAAGGGGGGTTTGTGTGTCATTTGCAGACGTAACTCTGGGGCATACAGTGAAGCACATACTTCTGGCTTTTGGAAGGTCCAGACCTCGGAGCTTAAATTTGGTGCACACTTAAGTGCACTCAGTCAGTGACAGCGGTACCCAAACTGTTGATTGGATCTGGGGGGCCCATGCCAATTCATCCAGCCCACGCCACCCTCGTTGCTCCCGGAAGCAGAAGTTAAAATGCCCATACGGGCATGTTTTACTTCTGCTTCTAGGAGTGACGAGGGCGGTGTGGGCCGGATGAATTGGTATTGGGGGCCAGATTCGGCCCATGGGCACCCCTGGTTTAAGCAGAGAAAATGACAGCCTAAAAATCTATCTCCTCCTGTTGCAAAACATTGCAAGGCGTGTTTTACTTCCGCTTCCGGTGGGAGGAACCATGTGACCGGCCCACTGAACTATGTGACCGGCCAACGGCCAAACCCCTGCTCTATGGGGCTGGTCTCAGGAACCTGTTTAGTATTTATTCTTCATTTAGTACTACATTACTTGAACTCTTTGCATGAGAAATGGTCTGTGCTGGTTAGATCTCAGAGCTGAAGGCCGTCATAGGTTCGGAGGGCCAGGGACAGTTCTTTGACATGTGGTGCTTTCGGTGCCTGTAGTAAGACGGTGTTTGGGTCTCTTCTAGCTTTTCTGGATTCCTCGACATTGCAGCTGTTTTTCGACCTGTACCATTCCATCCCTCCTACGTTTTCCCCTCTGGTGAGTGTGGCATCCCCATAACATGTCCTGGAGGGAGGGTGAGCAGACGAAGGGTCCTCCCTTTGTGGCCCCCACGTGAAAGGCTGCCTTGGTTCAGTCCATCATCTGCAACCTCTCCCCTGCAAGTGCTCCTTGCCACGCCATGATGGATCGGCTTCCTCCCTAGCTACGTTTTTCTGGACAATTAATTCATGGTATTTTCCCCCCACATCCTTTTTTCTTTCCTTTTAGGTCTTATCGTGCCTAGTGCAAATTGCTTCTGTCCGTAGGTCCTTATTTAACAATGCAGAAAGAGCAAAGTTCCTCTCTCATCTCGTTGATGGTGTCAAGCGAATACTGGAAAACCCCCAGGTGTGTAGATGTCAGAATTGGGGTGGGTGAGAGGTGGGAGCGAGCCTTTCTGAGCATGGCCACAAAATGTCTCGGAAGGAGACGGGAAGTGGATTCCTTGGGACCCAGGATAACACGGGAGCTCTTGAGAGCGCCATTCAAAGGGGAAACAACGCTAAAAACCAGGACAGAAAAGCTAGTTCATCACCCAGACGGAGCCAAAGAGGAGGCGTGGGTTTTGCACAGAGTCTGAAGGTGTTAACAAAATTAAAGCTCATCATTAATTTTAATTATGATGGCTGTTATTGTGCTCTTTATTCCCTTCTAAGAAAGAACTCCAGCTTGAGCATTATTATCCTGGTTTAATGCTGTAATAATTTAATGCTGATCCCTGGTATCCTGAGAGAAATGCAATACAAATACTGTAACTAAGATGTCAAGGTCACCCCTTGCTCGAAAGCCAGTCGTATCCGACTCTAGGGTTCAGTGCTCATCTCTGTTTCAAAGCCGAAGAGCCAGCGCTGTCTGCGTGTGCAGACATTTCTGTGGACATTTGGCAGGCATGCCTAGACACCAGAACGCACGGAACGTTGTTTACCTTCCCACCAAAGTGGTATCTCTTTGTCTACTTGCAATTTCTTGCTTTTGAACTGCTAGGTTGTCAGGAGCTGGGACAGAGACGGAAGCTCATTCCATCGTGCAGTACTCGGGTTGTGAACTGCTGACGTTCCACCTCCCAGTCAGCATCTTAACCACTTGGGCCACTGCAGATAATAGATGTGAGCAATAGCTTGCATGCCTTGTTTGAGCTCTGCTAAGCAGGCGGAAGGGTCTTGTTCTCCTTGTTTTGAGGGATCTCTTCCCACCTGGGGGTTGATTCCAGTGTAGCCAACCTCGCAGGCAGGGTGGTCTGACCACATCTCCCTCGGTTGTTTTTTTCTTCTTCTCAGAGCTTGTCAGATCCAAACAACTACCACGAGTTTTGTCGGCTTCTCGCTCGGCTGAAAAGCAATTACCAACTGGGAGAGCTGGTGAAAGTGGAAAACTATCCCGAGGTGATCCGACTCATCGCCAACTTCACAGTGACCAGCCTGCAGGTAGGAAGCCGATTGACTCCCATTTGGTTTGCTCATGTGGGGGTGGGGGAGATTGGGTGGCACTTGCAACCGAGGGCAGCAGCCACAGCAGACCTTGACCCAGTGGTGATTGCACGGCCTGAGTGGGGATGGCAGGAGGTCCCGCTCACCTCTCCAAACAGCAGTCCTGACCCCTTGCAAGACCTGAGGAGAAAGACTCCACTCCTCATAGCTGCCAGGGGTAGCATCAGGGTCACCATTCCCAAAGATAATGCTGGACTTTGCATGCCATGAGAGGGAGGGAGAGCATGGCTTTCCCTGTGGATCCTAGTTTGTGGGAGATTCCCTTTCCCTGCCAGGCACCTCTTTCAGCAGCACACACCACCACCAGCACCCACCCCCACCCCCACCCACACACACACACACACCTCCTCCACAGAATGGAATGGAAGGAGAACAGAGATGCTTGGCTGGCTAAAAGAGAACAAATCCTGGGTAAGGAAGTGGAAGGGTTCAAGACACCAACTTCTAATGTCAAGCCAGGACTGACTTAGAGTGATCCTACTAGGGCTTTCGAGGTCAGTGAGGTATCTAAGGAGTGGCTTTAAACCATTTCCACTCCCCACCCCCAAGTGAGCTTCTGTGGCCAAGCAGGGGTTCAAACCCTGTTCCCCAGAGTCCTAGTCCATCGCTCTATCCGATACACCGCACTGGGTCATCTTAATTGCATGCTGTTAAATCAGTGGTGATTTATAGCGACACTGCTGAGGGTTTTCTAGAGAGGGGAATACACAGAAGGGGTTTTTGTTTTTGTTTTTTTTGCACCCTTCCCTTCCTCTGGGACTCTACTGTGGAGTTTTCCCCAAGGCGGCGTCACAGGCTCCTCCTCTCTCAAGAGGCACATCGAACTCCCATCCTCTGGCTCCACAGCCAGAGACCTAAATCCCCGAGCCCTCCATCCAGCACACCTATCTCTATAGGACCCAGAATCCACGTTGTGTGTCGGTAGTCGTGGCCCGCGCTGTTTCCATATCATCCAAGGGTCTCGTTGTCCACCAAGGTTTCCCTTCCATTTGTTTATGTACAGCACTGGGAGTTTGCCCCCAACAGTGTACACTACCTGCTGAGCTTGTGGCAACGGTTGGCGGCCTCCGTTCCTTACGTCAAGGCCACGGAGCCCCACATGCTGGAGACCTACACGCCCGAAGTGACCAAAGCTTACATCACATCCAGACTGGAGTCTGTGCACATCATCCTTAGGTAATGAGGGCAGTGGGGAGGAGGAAGGAGAGCATGGGCTCTTGAGAGAGGTTAGGCATGGCAGGCTGGAGCAGCTGGGATTGTGCCCATGGCTATGGAGGTTTCCTTCCCCACCCCACCCACCCTGGGCTCCCAGTGACCCACCAACCCTGCCTGCCTTCTCCAGCATTTTAATTTCTCACTGTCCATTGCCTGGACTCTCAAGCAGAGTTGGTGGAGCTGAAAGGCACCGACGGCGTGTCCTGTTCCTTTGCCATGACAGCAACTCTTTGGAACTCTCTGCCCATTGAGCTGCACCAGGCGCCAACTTTAGTTGTCTTTGAGAAACATGTGAAACCCTTTCTTTTAAAAAGAGGCTTTTAAAGACATCTTACCAACTGCTGAGCCGCAGTTCCAACTGTATCCTATTCCATCCCCAATATGTGCTGTTTTGGGGACATTGTTAATGGGGGTTTTTGTCATTGTTTATAATTTTATCTGGTGGGTTTATTGTTTACGTTTAATTATGTCTTGGTATTGGAATTTTTTTAACCTGTTTGCCACCTAGAATGGGAGAATATCCTAAATAAAATGACAGGGTGGGGGTGATGGTGAGAAGAGGGACTAGAGCAGTGATGGCCAACCTTGGCGCTCCAGCTGTTTTTGGACTTCAATTCCCAGAAGCCCAAGTCAGCATTCGTGCTGATAAGGGCTTCTGAGAATTGAAATTCAAGAACAGCTGGAGTGCCAATGCTGGCCATCACTGGACTAGATGTTTTTTCTCTTTTGATACATTCTCTGTGCCTGCCACGGGGCTGTGTTCTAACCCATGCCTTCCTTTCTGTTGCTTCCTCTGTGGACAGAGACGGCCTGGAAGACCCGCTGGACGACACGGGTCTGGTGCAGCAGCAACTTGACCAGCTCTCCACTATTGGCCGTTGCGAGTATGAGAAGACGTGCGCACTCTTGGTGCAGCTCTTTGACCAGTCAGCCCAGTCTTACCAGGAGCTCTTGCAGAGCGCCACGGCAATCCCGGTGGACATTGCCGTGCAGGAAGGTCAGCCCTGGGAGAGGGGAGGGTGGGCCGGTTTTCTGGGGTGACGGCAAAGCAAAAGCAGTCACACTTCTATGTCATTGCTTAGTGCCCTCTTTGGGTGGTTTAGAGAGTAATGAGCATTTTACACCCCACCCTCCATCCCAACATGCTGGGTTTCATTTGACTGACCTGGGAAGGATGGAAGAGGCTGAGTCAACCTTGATCCCTGTCAGGATTGAACTCGCAACCTTTTGCCTGCAGGACAGCCATTTAACCCCTGTGCCACCAGGACTCTATAAGGAGAGACTGCTTACCTGTAACTTGTTCTTCTTCATGGTCCCCTGTGAATCCATACCAATGGGTTTACTGTGTGTACACGCAGTAAACCCATTCATGTGGATTCACAGGGGACCATGAAGAAGAAGTACTTGATAGAGTATCGGGGTAGAAAGAGACATTGTCAGCCTATCATTAGAACATTGTTATATTTAACAAGGATATAGCAATTCCACTTCTATACCCCCCCCCCTCTCTATAGCGCCTAGTGCACTCTCTGGGCGGTTCACAGAGTAATCAGTATTTTTGCCCCTAACATGTTGAGGACTCATTTGACTGATTAAGGGCTGCAATGGCTCAGTCGTTAGGAAGTTTGCCTTGTGAGCTGGAAAGCTGGCAAGTTGGCAGTTCGAGACCCGGGTACTGCATGACAGTTTGAGCACCCGTCTCTGTCCCAGTTCTTGGGAACATGAAAGGAGCCTCATTGGGGCATCCCCTGAGCGGAGTTTCTCCCGCAAAAATCATTTCAACCCAGAATAATTTCTGGCATTAAATTATTAATATTATTATTATTATTATTATTATTATTATTATTATTATTATTATTATTATTATTATTATTATTATTATTATTATTATTATTATTATTATAATACTGACTTCAGAAGGATGGGAAAGTCTGAGTCCGCCCCTGCTCCACCTCCAGGGCCCTGGTCGGTTTTGAAGGCATTCCTTCCCTGCCCCGATCTTGATGTCTTTCCCAGCTTCCAAGGTGTCTGCTTTTGTCTTGGCTTTTGGGAGGATACATTTCTGTGGGTTGAGATCTGGGTCTCTTCTGGTTTCAGGCCGCCTGACGTGGCTTGTTTATATCATCGGGGCTGTGATTGGTGGCCGAGTATCGTTTGCCAGTACAGACGAGCAGGACGCCATGGATGGTGAATTGGTTTGTCGGTAGGATCTTTTGTGTTTTTAAGCATCTAAAAACATCCCTGGTTACAAGAAGCCTCCGCGCCCTTTTCCTGCTTCACAGTCTCACGCTGGCAATAGTCATATCAGAAAGAGCTGGGAGGGAAATGTCCCTGGGTGGCTGGAGAGGGTAACTGGAAGAGCCACGGGAGAGCTTTTTGGTAGGTTCTGCTGCCGTACGCAGCTTGAGCCTTCCGTTCCCTGGGATTGAAGTCCAATTGAAGTCTGGCTTGATTCCTCCCCAGGGTCCTTCAGCTCATGAACCTGACGGATTCACGCCTGGCACAGGCAGGCAACGAGAAACTGGAGCTTGCCATGCTCAGCTTCTTTGAGCAGTTTCGGAAAATCTACATCGGAGACCAGGTGCAGAAATCTTCCAAGGTAACGGCTTCTTCTGGCAACCTCCCTCCCACATTTCCCCGGTTCACTTGGCCTTGTGGTTTTGTTCTTCCAGCCTCGGTCTCCTTCTGCCACAGACTCTCAGCCCACCACTCTTTGTTCATGGATTCCGGCAAGATGAGACATGGTTGTTGCTGACCCTAAAAGCCACAGGCACCGTAAAGGTTTTGGGTGATGTGGCTTCTCCTCACTTAGCCCCCCCCCCCCCCGACCCCAAACCAGAAACTTGCTCACTAGGGCCTCAATCTGTTTTGTTAGTCCCAGCTCAGTCAATCCAGTAAAGGTATATTGGTGAGTTGCCGCTTAAATCAGTCCCACTTTTTCAGTGGGTGAGCCTAGTTGGGCTCAAGCCCCATGAGAGGACATGTTCGGAGCAGTCTCCTATGAGATGCATTGCTTGAAGCATTTGCGCTGTTTGAGTCCAAGTCAAGGCAGCTGGGAACACAGAGTTCATGGGCTAGAACAGTGATGGCGAACCTTGGTACTCCAGCTGTGGGTTTACGGGGACTTGGGCTTCTAGGAATTGAAGTCCAAAAACAGCTGGAGTGCCAAGGTTCGCCATCACAGGGTTAGACTGAGGATGTAGCTCCAGGAAGGTTGTATCTGGTGCTCTGAAGCCTGAGAGAGAAGCCACCCCTCTTAACGACCCCTTTTTTCTATTATTATTATTATTGTTGTTGTTGTTGTTATTATTATTATTATTATTATTATTATTATTATTATTATTATTATTATTATTATTATTATTATTATTATTATTATTATTATTATGTGCTCCTAGGCAGTCCCAGACCCCAATGTTAACTATGGCTGCCCTACTACAGGGTCTTCAGCAGGGACCAGAAGTGCCTTCTTAAGCTATGGCCGCAACGCAGGCCGTGCTGCTTTTGACTGCTGGGGAAAGGGGCGAGTTGACACTCTGTTAGGCTCCCGTTGCCTTCAGGTGTCTTCTTTCAGGTGTTTTCTTGGCCAGTCCAACTCCAACCCTCCTGAGCATGTCCCTTTCCCTCTCCTAGCTGTATCGCCGTCTCTCGGAGGTCCTGGGGCTGAACGATGAAACCATGGTGCTCAGCGTCTTCATCGGGAAAATGTAAGTATTCTCGTGTTGTTGCCTCTGTCTCCGCCTTACCCAAGAAAGCTCAGGATTGGGTAGGAAAGAGCGGCTGGTTGCCAAAAAGCCAGTTTTTACCTCGGTGGGGCCACATTCTAAGGAGGCTCCTCTGGTAGAGGTGGACCTCAGCCAAATGCTAGTTTCCCCCTCACCTTTGGTGCCTTAACTCAAATGGCAGAAGAGGAGAAGGATTCTCTGGCCCTCCTCCCTTGAAAGCACCTGAGTTTGGGATCCAGGTAGCCAAAAGAGGTACTGATGGATGGGATTTTCCAGTCAACCCAGTGTGACTGGAGGGCTTTGGTGCTGAGAAGGTTCCCTCCTCGTGTTTTTTCTTCCTGTGCCTTTTCCTCAGGAGGGGGGAACACGTGAGTCTTGTGCGTTTTTAACCTGAGCATCTTTCTCCCTCCTTGTAGCATCACTAACTTGAAGTACTGGGGCCGGTGTGAGCCGATCACCTCCAAGACACTGCAGCTTCTCAACGACCTCTCCATTGGATATCCTTTGCCCCAGATTTTGCTAGGCTGGTGCATTCATGCGGGTCTCTCCCCACCCCACCCCACCCCACCCCACCCCCCAAAGACGTGGTGATTTTTGGGAAGAAGCCACCTCTTTACCATTTCTTCACCTGGTCTTTCTGACAGGGCGCGAATGGCTCCCTGGATAGTTTCCTTAACCTTCTTTCTACCTACAGCAGTGTTAGGAAACTGGTGAAACTGAGCGCTGTGCAGTTCATGCTGAACAATCACACTGTAAGTGGCAACGTGCTTTGGCTGTTGGGGAGGAAGGGAGGGTGGGACTCCATGCGCAGTCCTTGGACAGATATTTCCCCAACAACGTCCTCTAAAAGACCGTCTATTCTGGGCCGTTTTTATTTCCGTGGCTTACCTCGAATGCTGACAAATGGTCTCCACTCCCTGATTCCTGTCTAGAAAAGTTTGGTTCTTAGCTGGTTCCCCTGCTGAAGGCAGATGACGAGGGCTCTCTCCTACTGTAGCCATGGCTGGGGAAACCTTCTGTGCCCTCTGCCGCCTGCCCTGCTTTTCCTGGGATACCGTCGGCTCCTCCTCCTGCCAGACCCGGTGTCTCCCTGGCTAATGGCGTGTTTCTCCTTCTGCAGAGCGAACACTTTTCGTTTTTGGGGATCAATAATCAGTCCAACTTGAGTGACATGAGATGCCGGACAACTTTCTACACTGCGCTGGGGCGCCTCCTCATGGTGGACCTAGGTATTGGACTACACCCACCCACTCACCTGCTCTTACGGCTCCAAGAACTGGACTGTGTGAACCTTGTGATTGTCACTTGGATCTAGTTAGGGTCAGGGGCAATTCACCAGTCTAGGGAGAAGGGTCACCCACTCCCTTCACTGAGACTCTTGTGCCAGAGCTGGTCTGTCCCTCCTGGTCATATGTCGGTACCCAAAGCTCAGCCACTGGGGCTCACACTCCTCCTGCGTCAGTGGTACCAGAGAGGGTCTTGCGTGGATGTTGCAGACCCAGAGGGGCCTATAGAAGATAATACTCTTTCTTCCAGGGGAGGATGAGGACCAGTATGAGCAGTTTATGCTGCCCCTCACAGCGGCCTTTGAGACAGTGGCCCAGATGTTCAGCACCAACACCTTCAACGAGCAGGAGGCCAAAGTAAGGAAGGTTCCGGCTTTCAGCCCCTGTATGGAGGGAGGGAGGGACTCTCCAGAGAGTGTCGCTTGACCCTGGAGACCTGCTGTGACCGCCAATGTTTGTGCTTTGGACTTCAGTTCCCAGCAGCCTCAGTCAGTCCATTAGCTGGTCAGTGGTTTGGGGAATTGACTTAGGTCTGCTGGGAATTGAAGTCCAAGAACCCAAGGGTGGGAAAACACTGCTCTGTGAATCCACACGAATGGGTTTACTGTGCTTCATACACACAGGGGACCCCTTTTGTGTGGGTCCACAGAGCCGTGTTTCCCAACCTTGGGTTCTTGGACTTCAATTTTGAGCAGCCTCAGTCAGTCCATTAGCTGATCAGTGCTTTGGGGGAATTGACTGAGGCGTCTGGGAATTGAAGTCCATAAACCCAACTGTTGGGGACCATGGCTTTAAGCCTCTCTTTCCCAGTGACTCTTCCTCCGCATCCTTCCACAGAGGCTGCTCAGGGGCCGATGGAACCGTTTGCCTCTCCTCTCACCTGCCTCTCTCTCTCTCCTCCTCCTCCTCCTCCTCCTCCTCCTCCTCCTTCTCCATGCAGAGAACGCTGGTTGGCCTGGTGAGAGACCTGAGAGGAATCGCCTTTGCCTTCAACGCCAAGACCAGCTTCATGATGCTCTTTGAGTGGATGTATCCTTCTTCCCTCTCGTGCCTCAGCCCCACCTCCCCACGGCTGAGACTTCGCCTGAGAATGGGAGGGAGGGGGCTCCCTGGGCTTGCAGGTGAATTCCCGGGTATCTCCAGGGATGGCCTTGACTAGTGGCCATTGGGGCAGCTGCTCCTCTTGAACTGAACATCCTGCCAAACATCTCTCTGGGTGGGCTTTGGGGTTTAAAGCCACCCGGAAGCCTGATTGTGTCTCCTTAGCTTCTCCTCCACAGCTATCCTTCCTATATGCCCATCTTGCAGCGGGCGGTGGAGCTCTGGTACCACGACCCGGCCTGCACCACCCCTGTGCTCAAGTTGATGGCTGAGCTGGTACACAACAGGTAAGTGGGCGGACACTTGGAGTTGGCAGCAGGTGACATGGGCGACAGAGATAGAAATCACCCACTCTTGTGCCACTCAAGCACACCTTTCTGTCGTCAAGGGCAGTGCTGACAACAATTACAATGCATTTTTTAAAGATGTCTCCAAAGCATGATAGCAATCACACTTCTCTACCCTGCCCCATGGAAGCACTGACTGCCCTCTCTGGGTAGTTCACCAGTGAATTGGCATTATTGCCCCCCAATATATTGGGCCCTTATTTTACCAACTTCAGGAAGATGGGAGAGGCTGAGTCAAGCTTGAGCCCTGGTCAGGATTGAACTCCTGCTGCTCTTCCTCAAATGCCTGGGCCAAGTTGCAACTGTGCTGCTCGCTTGCTTTCCAGATCCCAGAGGCTTCAGTTCGATGTCTCTTCGCCCAATGGTATCCTGCTGTTCCGGGAGACCAGTAAAATGATCACGACCTATGGTGGGTATTGGTGGGAGGGCGCGCACACATACACGTTTCCCTTGCCGGATCGCTCTGAGCAAGGTCTGGATGATGGGCCACTGCTGAGTTTGTGACTTCTGGCTGCAGGTTGAGAGTTGCCATAATTCTCTCCCACAAAAACCGGGACAGGTTATCTACAAAATAGCCTTTTTAAAAACAAAGATAATATAATGACAGCTATAAAACACTTTCAGATTAAATATATCAATACATAAATCAATACATTTATTGCTGCCATCTGCTGTACTTCTGAGAAGTCATGTCATGGTCAACTCTTAACGTCCTCAGTTCCAGGATACACACTGGTCACAACGGGCGGTGGTGTAGGGTGAGGACTTTAAGATTTGTCTCCAGGTATACTCCAATGTGGCAGGAAATCGCTTGTTGATGGTGAGAGTTTGAATTTATTTTAATGGTGTTTTATAATACACAATCAGTAAGTTTTAAAAATCCAGGACTTTAACATAATTTTTATTTAACTGGCTGGGACAATTTTTCCCACATTGAATCCAGGACAATCCCGGTTTCCCGGGATGTATGGCAACCTTATGCGGGTTTGACTCGGCACCAAGGGGACGAGGAGGAGGCTGGCCCTGCCCGCCCTGGGCAGATGCTCCTCCCCTGCGAAGCCCATGCTGGTGGGCACGGGAGAGCTCACACACACAGGCAGGCTCAGGGCTATGCCATGCTTGTGTGCTCTTGAGTGGGCATTTCAGGGCCAAGTGAGGATTTACACACATGGCGCCATCTCCCAACTGTGATAAAGGGGAAGACTTGAAATGGGGAATAAGCCTCCATCAAAAATAACCCTTTTGTTTAGAAATGGCAACGTGGCATTTGCTCTTTTTAAAAAAAAACAATTGTTTTATGTGTTACCAAGCACACCTGTCTTGCAGGGTTTCTTCCAAAACTTGTGTAGGTGGTTATGTTATTTGGGGGTGTCTTTAACAGACAAGGGACTGCAGTGGCTTAGTGATTAAGACGCTGAACCTGATGATTGGAAGGTTGGCAGAGCAGGAGTTGCGAGACCCGAGTGTTCCACTCCCATCGTCTGTCCCCAGCTCCTGCCAACCTAGCCATTTGAAAGCAAGAAATTGCAGGTAGAGGAATAGTTACCACTTTGGTGGGGAAGGTAACATGCCTGCCATAACTGGCCTTTGAGCACAGGCGACCTTGACCTATAACCTAACAGGCATCCCATCTTACCCAGCCAAGGCCCAGCCCCTTCCCCTTTTAATTGATTTACTAAGATGGCGGGGCATCCTTTTTAAGCCTGGGGTGGTGGCCTTTTAGGCAGTGACCTCTGACCCCCTTGGATTTCCTCCTACCTCAGAGGACATCCTAAGAAGCAACGTGGAGGCAAGGTTACTTTGGGACGTGCCGGGAGGGAGACCAGCTCCTTTTCTCCTGCCTTTGTAGGGAACCGCATCTTGACCCTGGGGGAACTTCCCAAGGACCGCGTGTACGCCTTGAAGCTCAAAGGGATCTCCGTCTGCTTCTCCATGCTCAAGGCAGCGCTGAGTGGCGGCTACGTCAACTTTGGCGTCTTCCGCCTCTATGGAGACGATGCCCTGGACAATGCCTTGCAGACCTTCATCAAGCTACTACTCTCCATCCCACACAGTGACCTCCTGGTAAGCCAGCGAGAGACTGACCTGCCAGCCCAGCTCACCTCCGTGTCTCTCCCACATTCCCCAATCCCAGCCACCATGTTCCGGTTAAGATATCCTCTCTGCATGGCCCTGAGAGGACGCACTTGGCCTTAGACCCTGCCAGAGGGGATCTTTGTGTAGGCTGCTGGAGGGATTTGGCAGGTCATGAGCAGATGGGAGGATGCAAACATAAGAACATAAGAAGAACATAAAAGCAGCCTTGCTGGAAAAGGCCACAGGAGCCCATCCAGTCCAGCATCCAGTCACCATTTCCTTCAGAGTATTCCCAAGCAGTTGCCTTCACCTGCTTAGGATTCCTGCCTGGAAATGGCATTGAGAGATATCCTGCCTATCTCTCCAACCCGGAGGTTGTCCTTAAGTATCCATAATTATAGCCATGGATACCCTTGTCCTCCATGAACTTGTCTAATCCTTTCTTGAAGCTGTCGAGACTGACAGCTGTCACCACTTCTTCTGGCAGGGAGTTCCATAGACCAGTAATCCTCTGGGTGAAAAAGTACTTTCTCTTATTTGTTTGAGAACTAGTACCCAAAAGTTTCATGGAGTGTCCCCTAGTTCTAGTGTTATGCGATAGGGAAAACAGTTTTCCCTTATCTACTTTGTCCACACCGTGCATGATTTTATAAACTTCAATCAGGTCACCTCTTAGACACCTGGGTTTCACCTGCAGCGCCTGAGCACTATCTTTCCAAAGTCTCATGTGCAGCCAGTGAGAGGAAGAACAGGTCCATGGGTTCAAAACCAAGAGGCAGCATCAAGAGCTCATGGGTTCATGAAGCAGCACAAGATCTGTCTTGGCTCTTCGGCCAGCCTGAGATTGTTGGCGTTTGGGGTGCTTTGAAAACCGCTGTCTCTGACACTTGAGCCCACCACAGGTTGCCTTTGAATGGCATGGCTGATCCCAGGGTTTACACCTTCCTCCGGTTACCCCGCCGCTGCCTCATATACCAAAGGGGGTCTCTCTCTCTCTCCCTCTCTCTCTCTTTCACACTTCCTTCCTCTCTCGGTTGCAGGACTACCCCAAGCTCAGCCAGTCCTATTACTCACTACTGGAAGTCCTGACCCAGGATCACATGAGTTTTATAGCCAGCCTGGAGCCCCACGTCATCATGTACATCCTGTCCTCCATTTCGGAGGGTCTCACAGCTCTGGGTGAGTCTTGGCGCTCTCTCAGTCCCAACAGGCCTCATTGAGAAGATAGCAGTCCTGCTCACAGAGCCAATTCCATGGGGATGAGGAGAGGGGGCTAGAACAGCGGCGCCCAAACTTTTTGGGTTGTGGGCCAGTCACGTGGTTCAGTGGGCCAGTCCAGGGATTGTTTATGTTGTTTATGTTTATTCAATTTATACCCCGCCCTATTCAGCACATGGCCGACTCAGGGAATTGAAGTCGTCCCACCGCAAGCAAAACACACCTTGCAATTTGTTTTGCTACAGGATGAGATAGATTTTTAGACTGCCATAGTCTCTACTTAAACCAGGGGTGCCCAAACTATGGCCCGTGGGCCGGCTCCAGCTCCTGATGCCCATTCATCCAGCCCGTGCCGCCCTCAGAAGTGGAAGTAAAACACGCCCCATGAAATGGTGCTTTGGGCCACAGGCCATAGGTTGAGCCCCTGCTCTAGGGGTTCATCTCCGTTTACAGCCAAAGAGCAAGCACTATCTGGGCACGTTTTACTTCCGCTTCCAGGAGCAACGAGGGCGGCATGGGCCGGATGAATTGGTGTCAGGAGCTGGAGCCAGGCCATGGGCCGTAATTTGGGCACCGCGGGCTAGAAGCTGGTTAGCAAACCAGCACGAACTGCAGCCGAAGAATGGAATAGAATAAATCTTTATTGTCATTGTCCCCTTGCGGGAACAATGAAATTTCTCGGTTGCTATATCAACTCAAAATAAGGCACTCCACGTGAATTTAAAACAACTACAGAAACACTAATTAAAACAGTACAATACAGTACCATATGACAAATAAAATAAAATAAGATGACTTCGGAGTCCAGGGTTTCCATTTAAGGCCAAAATTGCTCTAGAAAAGAAGCCGTTCTTAAGATGGCTCGTTCTTGCCTTCATTGTTCTATATCTCCGTCCCGATGGCAGCAGCTCGAAGAAGCAGGTGAGCAGGATGCCATGGGTCTCCTAAAATATATATATATATATATATAAAAAACAAAACGCTTTTCTATGGTACCTGATGGTATAAATGTGTTCTAAAGTGGAAAGTGAGCAACCAATAATAGCATTCCAAGTCCCACATGTGTTGTCTCTGCAAGAAGGCTGGGTGTTCTGCCGCGATGGAGGTGGGGCGGGCAGGCATCCACCTAGCTGTAGTTTTGTGCCCGGCTGGAGTCCATCCACTCAGCCTCTTTTTCCTGTCCTTCCAGACACCATGGTTTGCACGGGTTGCTGCTCCTGCCTGGACCACATTGTCACCTATCTCTTCAAGCAGCTCTCGCGCAGCACCAAGAAACGAGCAGCCCCCTTAGCCCAGGAGAGCGATCGGTTTCTGCACATCATGCAGCAGCACCCGGAGATGATCCAGCAGGTGAGGAGCCGTGAGGGCAGTCAGTTTTGACGGTCTCCGCACATAATAAGCACAGACCCCTTTTACCTGAGGAAGAAGACCTGCTCATCAGGACCCTCCGCCTGAGTTCTCTCAAGGTCACCCACTGTATCAAGGCCCTTCACTTAATTAACCCACAGTATAGAGAACTCCCATACTTGAGAAAGCTGATGAGACTTCCCTTAGGCCCGTGATGGTGAACCTCGGCACTCCAGATGTTCTTGGACTTCAGTTCCCAGAAGCCCAAGCCTCCGTGAATCCACACGAAAGGGTTTGCTGCGATTCATCCGACCCGCGCTGCCCACGTCGCTCCTGGAAGCGGAAGTGAAACGCTGATGTGGAGGCAGGTGGGGGGCACATGAAATGGCACCATGGGCCACATACGGCCCACAGGCTGCAGGTTGAGAATCCCTGCTTGAGGCCTAAACTCACTTCTAGCAAAAAGACTAGCAAAAGAGTATACATGTTTTAACACAAAAAAGTGCATTTTAAAAAGTACAGATCCATGACATGGGTTAAACCACTGGAGGGGATGGGGTCCCAATACATGTGGCTGTGTAAACTTTCCAAGGCCCGGCAATGACCTGTGCAGCTTCCAGGTGACAACACGTAAAAACCCCTTGGTCAAGACCGTTCACTCTCTGAACTGATCAGTAGCGCGGGGTGGGCCAGGGGTTACACAGGAAGAGCCTCCTCGAAGATGGGGCTATTTTTGAACCACCATCCAGCATAAAAAACCTGGTCATGGCACCCTTGCGTTGCCGACTAACCTTTCTCACGCTACGTCAGGCCAAAGGAACTGCGGAATGAACTCACCCAAAAAGTGCCTTCATTTTGGCAGTTTCACATCTGGCCTAGACATCAAAGAAGAAGAAGAAGAGTTCAAAAACTTGCCATGAGCTTTGGAAAAGAGTCGCCTTTGGCTTTAACCATCTTGCTGGTTCCTCCTAGATGCTGTCGACCGTGCTGAATATCATCATCTTTGAGGACTGCCGGAATCAGTGGTCCATGTCCAGGCCTCTCCTTGGCTTGATACTCCTGAATGAAAAGGTGAGGAAGGCCCCTCCATGGGGCCCTGGTGCGAATCCTGCGGGCCAAGGTGGCTTTTGAAAAGGGGGGGGGAAGGCCCTGGGACCCGGCAGCTACGTAGCTCCTCGGTAGCTGACTTCCACCTCTCCTGCTCCCTTTCCTCCGTCTTCCTTGCCCTCCACACAACCACCTCCCCCAGTATTTCTCCGACTTAAGGAATAGTATCGTGAACAGCCAGCCGCCAGAAAAGCAGCAAGCGATGCACCTCTGCTTTGAAAACCTCATGGAAGGCATTGAACGGAATCTACTCACCAAGAATCGCGATAGGTCAGTATCTGCCAGGCGAGACCCTTGGGAAACTCTCCGAGTGGGGGGTGGGGGGACTCCTCGATCAGTTCTTGAACCTGCCTTGGGAAAGGTCTCTTCTCCCTTCCTGTCACTTCCCACATTGAACAGCACCAGTGGGGGGAAACATCCTCTGTCATGAACTGCGTGTGACAGCCATGTTTGCCAAAGAGACCCAAGGGTGGGGTGGGATATCTCTGGGCTAAGGCCACAAGAAGTCGTCTTTGAGGGAACATAAGCAGCTGTTAGAAAGGTTCCATAGAAAAGGGCTTGAAACAGCTGTCGCCCTTTAGAGCAGGGGGTTCCCCAACTTTTCAAGCCTGGGGGGCCGGCTCATGCTCTCTCTGTCAACTTCGAGGGCCAGACAGGCATTTGCCCTGACTACACGATGGGGGGTGACCATTTAGTCCCAACAGCTTCGAGGGGTGTGTGTCTCTCAAATGCCCTTGGAGGGGTTGGGTGGGGCGCATGAAATGGTGCCGTGAGCCAGATCCAGCCCACGGGCCTTAGGTTGCGAACCCCTGCTCTAGAGACTGCCCCCTCCATTAAAGTATGCGACTCCAGTCCCCTTAACATTGGTTGCTCAGCTCAGCCGCCAGGAGGAACCACATGACCGGGCTGCACAGCTGGCAGAGGGGGCATGTTCAGGCCCCTGGCGGGAAACGTTTGGGCACCTCTGGACTAAACTTCAGAAAGCCCAAAGCTAGAATCTTGAGAAATCATGTTTACTTGAGTGAACACCCAATGTTGTGGACTGTCACGTGGTTGGAGCTTTTCTCCAGGTAAAATTAGATATTCAAGTTGGGGAAATGCTTTGTGCAATAATTTAAAGCCAGTTCTTTGAAAGTTTGCCCAAGAGCCACGTTAAAGCTCCAGAGCCACTTGTGGGCCGTGCCGTAGCAAAGCCGTGTGTGTGTGCCCCCCCTTCCTTCCTTCCTCAACATCACTTTGTTCTGCATCCTTGGCAGATTTACACAGAACCTGTCTGCATTCCGGCGGGAGGTGAACGACTCTATGAAGAACTCCTCCACCTACGGGGTAAACAGCAACGACATGATGAGCTGACGTCTCGTGAGAAGCCTCTCTCTGGCCTAGGCCCGGGAGGTTAACTTTTCCGATGGAAAGACAAAAGGGCATTTCTGAACCCTAACGCTCTGGTCCCTGGGGCTAGGCTGCAGGAGGAGGAGGAGGAAGGGGGGTGAGACGTTGTTCGCCAGGGAGGGAAGGAGGGCAGGGAGGGGGCTTTTCCCCTTGGGAAAGAGAGCGGGGCAGAGATCGGCGTCTCCCGGGGAGGGGGGGGAACGTCCGAGAGGAGGAAACCTCCCCCCCTCCCCATGTCCTGCCTCAGCCTGCCTTGTATAAACATGTACATTTTTCATAACATTTTGAACAAGGTTTATATTGACTCAAGTTTAAAAAAGTGTGACTGAAATTTTTACAGAGTTTAGTGCACCAATGCTGAAGTGAGGGTTGTATGCAAGAGTGCGGAAGCGGCGTCTCCTGGCCACCTGCCATGTTCCTGGGTAAGGGGTGTGTGTGTGTGTGTGCGTGTGCGTGAAAGTACAGAGTTATATTTAGTAACAAGTGTAGAGAGGGGCACAAGAAGTGTAAAGTTCCAAATGTATATTTTTCTGAGACATCCCTTTGACCTGCCCAAACCTCCCCTTGTTAGGAACTCAAAGCCATGCCGTGCTCCGTGCTGTTCCATGAGTGTCTGCCCCTTGCCCTGTCTCGCGGCGCAACCTTTCTAGCTTGGTCCTGACATCCAGGCGCAGAAAGCCTGAGCCGTACATCTATCTACGGCCGTTTCTTCCTTAGTGCATCGCCCCAGACTCTCCTTCACGTGTGAATCTCCTTCCTTCCTTCCTTCCTTCCCAGCTGGTGAGAAATATGTGGAGAAGTGGCAGATAATGGGCAATGCGCTCTCTCCTCCTTCCCAAGACACACAACCATGGGGGAATGCCTCGCCTCCCATTGGTTTCCCTCTAGAGCCATGATGACGAACCTTGGTACTCCAGATGTTCTTGGACTTTGATTCCCAGAAGCCCAAGCCCCTGTGAATCCACACGAAGGGGTTTGCTGTGATTCATCCGGCCACGCGCCACCCTCGTCGCTCCTGGAAGCGGAAGTAAAACGCACCCGTACGGAGGAAGGGTTAACCCGGAAGAACCTTAATCGTACGGGCACATTTAACTTCCACTTCCGGGAGTGACAAGGGCAGCGCGGGGCGGATGAATAACAGTAAATCCATTAGTGTGGATTTACAGGGGCTTCTGGGAATCGAAGTCTTAAGAACATATGGAGTGCCAAGGTTCGCCATCACGGGGCTCTAGAGCCTTGCCTCTATTTGTGCGTGGCTCTGCCATGGAGGTCTGGATCTGGGCAGCAGCTGCCAGGGTAGGTTCTAAAAAACCTTTGGAAGTTTAAATTGACTTTGTGCGGATGATGGGGTGGGGGAAGGAGATGAGACCCTGTTTGCCATGTACTTTCCCCCCATCCTTCTTGCTGCTAATCCTGTGCACCCCATAGCCCAGCTCTAACCTGTCTTGGTTTCTTTTCCCAGATAGCAGCACCACCACCTCAGTTTTGTGTTCTTCTTTCCTCTGGCGATTGTGTGTTGGGTCTTTTTCTTTTTTTTTGCGTGAGCCGATTGCTGGATGACTTGTAAGGGTGTTTGCTGCATACAGTGTAAGCATTGTGGCTGCAAATAAACTTCAGTGGTTTCTACTGAGCTGTGTGCAACCAGGCCAGAGTGTTACTCTTGTGTAATGCAAAAGACAGTGTGTGGACAACGGGAGGGGAAGCCTGGGAACAATCGTGGTCAACCCAGTGTTTGAAGATTAGGAACACAGGACAGGGGGAAAAAATAGCCTCAGCACAATCCGGGTGTCGTGTTGTGTGTGTTTTCAAAAATAGCAAAGTTAATTACATTTTAATCCCTTCTCCTTACATTGTGGTTTACAAACAAAGGTTTTGGACTGAATCTGAAAGTTTTGCTAAAATTAAAAGCTAGCTTCAGATTTCCTTATCCTCAGAAAGATATTTCAGTCAGAAGCCAGAACAAAAGAACGATGAGAGGCTGTAACCGTCATTTATTTGTTTATTTAGACAGAACGGTTTCTAGCCCTGGGGAAAAAGGATGTCTCTTGTGGAAGGAATTGCTTAGTTGCAACGGCTCGCAATAAGTTAACTGTCATGTTTATCAAAATTGCAGTACCTGATATAGCAATAATGGCAATGACACTTGTTCTACACCACCACTTTCTCCCTTCTAAAAGTACACGCTGTTGGCTTGGTGCCAAAAGTGGCACGAGAATTTGGACAGCCAGCCCCTCCCTCTCTATATACATCCCAACGACTCAAAGGGGCTTGTTTAGAAGCTGCTTTGTCAAGTGACAGGATTTCAGCCTCTGTGTTGGGGAGGTGCGTGGGCCACACCATGAGCCACATCACTGGAAACGGGAGTAAAAAGCTATTGTTACATTGGACAAAGTTATCGCTTTTTAAGTTACAATGTGAACTCACTCTACTTTTGTTAGGAAAAGGAACTAATTATTACCACACCATGAATGCAGTCGTTGTTTCCAAGACCTGAGCATCGAAACAAACTGGCACTTTACAGCAAGATCTGTCTGGGAAAATCACCCTCAACATTTTGAGCAGTTTGGCACAACTGAGAATGACGTCCATTCTGGACTTGGCTCTTGATCCCACACTTTTACTTGGGAGTAAACCCTCCCTCCTGAGAGGTCCTGGGACTGAAACTCAGTTGTAGAACATGATGCTCCTTTGGTCTGACAGATGCCAATTCGAGTCTTGCATGCAACTCTGACACCACAGCAGGTTTGCATGTCTTTAACTCCAAATTAAGCTTAAACATTTGTACTGGAAAAGCTGCATTCGTTGCAGTACTGTGCGTACCAGTGAAAGAGGCAGGAAACTCAGATGCCACTAGAACTCACGTGCGCTGCTGATTTTCAATGGGTACATTTAATTTTTATTGGCACTGTAGTCAGTTGCTTAAAGTTACAGGAGCTGGCTGCTGTGGTTGAGTCCCAAAACATATCACCATTTTAGCATCGAATCGGATCCCAGCATCGTGTGTGTTTTTGCACTTTGTAGGGAACACAGTCACTGTTTCAACCGGAGCAGATGCTGCATCAAAGAGTGAGATCCCTTTCTTTCCTTTTGAATGAATAAACTGCCTTCTCTGGGAAAGCAGCCCGTCTCAGCCAGAGCTGGACACTCCTGTGTGTAAGCAGACGTCCTTGGCTCTGTCATAAACAATGCTGTTGTAGCCTTCTCGGTTACGGGCTATTTCAATGGCGAAGAACTGGATCCTGGTGGCTGAGAAGAGAAGTTCCTTTAGAGCAGGAAAATGCTAGCCATTGAGCTCAATCATCCCTCTGACCCACAAAAAACTGGGGGTGGGTGGGTGGGAGTGAGTAAGGGAAAGCAGGGAGAAAACTCCCCACATGTGAGAAAAGCATCTTACTCTAGAAAACATATTGCCTCTGTTTCTGCAAGTGACATATATTTTAGAGGCAGTGAAAACAAACAATTTTATCATTTTGACTGGAGTGAGCTTGCCTTGACTAGGAAACCCATGACAACTAGCCAGCTGTTTTTACCTGATTCTCAAATCTTTCTTTATGACGGTGCAAGACCAGCATAGCTGGTTTTACCTGGCCACAGAGTAGGTGTTCTCTCCCAAAAGTACACAAAACAAGCACAGGTTTTTGTTTTTTTACCAAATATTGTATTCTCCTCTGTGTATCCTTGACTGCAGTCCAGTCTTAGAAGGGTGCCATAATTAAAGTCCTCGACTATCCCATCAAATGTCAAACAGAACGGGCGCCACTTCTACACGCAAGAAAAACAAGAATTATGCTCTGTTCTCCACCCACCACCCACCCCATGTACAGAGCAAGCCATTGATAGTAGTAACACAGCTCCAACTAACCCAACACCAACCTCTTTGGCTGGTTCAGATTTAAGGTCCTCCGGGTTGAGCACGTCAATGGTGAGGTCCTTAAAGATCTTCCTGAATTCCCCGTAGATCTGGTCGTCGACTTTAGTAAGCTTCAGGAACTTGGGATCAACTGAAGAAATCAGCTGCAAAAAAAAGAAAAAGGGGTGGGGAAGAACTGGGTTTGGGAATAAACTTTCCAGCGGTGCTCTCATAAATTAGGGATCAGGTGGTACGCCCTGGCAACAAGCCAGCCAGGATGGACAGGATCCTCAGTGGGCTGAGGATGGACATTGACAAAGGAGGGGTCAGCCACCCCCTTCCGGGGAGGGGAGAGAAGTCGATTCAGGCTGGGCCATCAGTGGCCCTGACTCTGGCACGCAGAGGGTCGCGCTTCAGCCGAGGCAGACCAGCGATGGGAGTAGGGATTCCAGGCAGACTTACGTTGAAGTAGACCTCGGCGTGCTGGTAGGCCTTCATCGCCCACACCATCTCCACACTGGGCTGCAAAGAGAACCAGAGCCTCAGCTGGGGACGGGGCGGGGGGGGGGGGGGGGGGAGGCGAGTTACCTAGGGTTTGGTCCTTGAGTTTTGTTTGATTGGAGGGGAGAGAATCACCCTTGTTCTTTGCTGATATTTATCATTTATGCACAGCAGTTGATTTTATTCTTTATGTCTCACCTTTTGCTAATTGTAGATATTTTTTTAACATATTGTAAGCCGCCCAGAGTAGGAAAATATCCCAAACAGGTGGGATATACAGGTGAAACTTGGAAAATTGTGCAAATGTTCCTTCAGTCCAGTAATGCAACTTAAAAAGGTGAAACAAATATATGAGGCAGAGACTCATTTCCATGCAAAGCCAGATGGTTCAAGCCTGACTTTGTTATACTCTGGATGCTTATGAAACCCTCCCCCAATATCCCTAATGTAATAAACAGAATTACATGAAGTAGCGAGGGCAGGCCCCGAACCCCCGGGGGAGCGGGATAGGCAAGGGGGTGGCGGGGGGGGGGGGACCTGCCTGCCTGCCTGCTTGCTTGCCCCCTTCTCCTTCCTCCTCCCCGTCCTGAGCCTCCCTTCCCTTCCCTTCCCTTCCCTTCCCGCCGGGCGAGCGGCACTCACGTCGTTCCCGAAGTTCTCGGCCGGCAGCGACAGCGCCTGGGCGGCGGCTTCGAGCCCTCCCTGCATGGGGAGAGAAAGGTTTTGCGGTTCGAGCCCCGCGGCCGCCTCAGGGGAAGGGAAGCGTCCCGGCCGGCCACCCACCCACCCACTCCGCCGGACTCACCAGCGCGGCCAAACCGCCTCCCGTGGGCGCCGCCATCTTGCCCGACCTCACACGCATGCGCAGCTCACGTAGGTCTTGTCCTCACCCGGCCCCAAAGGGGGCGTGGCGCCGGAAGAAAGGCCTACTTCCGGTCTCGGCCTGCCTGTGATTGCTGTTGCTACTACGCCGGTCTTTTTCGGTCGAAAGGGGGGAAATTTCGGGAGAATTATGAGGCGTCGTCGGAGGAGCCCCCGCCACGACGGGCCCCTCCGTCCCCGCAGCCCCCTGAGGCGCGGAAGGGATGTCCAGGAATGGGGGGGGGAGGGCGTCGTCCCTCGAGGCCGTCCAGTCGGAGCCCCCCCCCCCCCCTTCCCTTCCCTTCCCTCCCAAAGGGCTAACGAAGCCCCCTGGCCTGGCTGGGCCCCCGCCTCCATTCGCTCCTCTGCCATTGTGGCTGCCATGATCCCAACCTCCCTCCTCGCCTATGGATGGGGCTTACGTTTCAGTCAGACCTCCTCCAGGCGCAGCTCGCACCGTCCCCTCCTCTGTCTCTGGCGACAACCTGCCTTGTGAGGTAGACCCCTTGGTGAGAAATTGGGCAGCTCCTCAGCTTCCCCTGAGGGATTCTCAACCTGCGACCCGTGGGCCAGATGTGTCCCATTGCATCATTTCACGTGCTCTCCCCCTCCCTCCCTCCCCACTGCCTCCACCACACCAGGAAGTGTGCCATGGGGTGGGGGAAGGGCAAAAATGGCCCTCTGGCCCCTGAAGGTGTCTATTGAGGGAGCGTGACCCAATGCTCTCCCCCCCCCCTCCCGGCTTTTAAAAGGTTGAGAACTGCTCCAATGCAGGAGTTCCCCACACACCACATCGCCTTTGATGCTTAAGAGTCTCTCACACGGCTTTCCTGACTTGGAGAAACCCATGAGGAGTGAAGAAACTCTTCAGCACTTTGGATTTGGGAACAGAAACCTACTTACTTACTTACTTACTTACTTATTCAGCAGTTCTTTCCCCCTCAGGAATCAACAATGGCCTCAGATGATCTGTCTGCGATGGGGTCTGTCATGGAATCTTAAGCCATAATAAAGGAAGGGGAAAGGAAAGCAAGGTTTGGTGTTGAACGCAAAGTCCAAGGAGAAGCAGGGGACACTTCAGGCATTTGCTTTTTGAAGCTGACAAAATCACATCTGGCCCTAGTACTGGGATTCTCAACCTGTGGGCCGGATGCGGCCCATGGCAACATTTCATGTGCCGCCGCCCCTCCACCACACCAGAAAGTGCCATGTGGTGGAGGAAAAGCAAAATGGCCATCCAACCCTGAAGGTGTCTGAGGGAATGTGACCCAGCCCACGGCTTTAAAACTCCTGCCCTAGTGGGACCTTTTGACTGTAGGAAGACAGACAATCCTAGGCTGGGTTTTTTTTCTTCCATTTAATGTGGTGACACACATCTTTATTCGGCTGTCAGTCACTATTTAATGTGGTAACTAGAAGGAAACAACCAGGGAAGGGAGACAGAAGGGAGTAACTGATAAGAGTGACTAAGAAGTCAACTTTCTAATCCTGAATTAACCAGCCAAGCTGCCAGCATAAATCATTCCTTCAGTTTCCCACGTGACACCTAAAGCCTCTTTAAAGCATTGTTAGCCTCCATTTGGGAACAAACTTGTGCTTTGGGAACGAAACACATGTCAGAATAAGCACCAGAAGGCAAAGCAAAGTGACCTTGCATTTTATGCTACATTTATACATTTAATACAAAAGGTATTAAATCTTCAGTCAGACTTGACAGCTAAGCCCACAGGTATGCCTTATTCGAGTTGATCTATAGCAACCAAGAAATTTTGTTGTTCCCGCAAGGGGACAATGACAATAAAGATCTAGCTTAGCTTAGCATTCGGGAAGCCTAAGGGCCCCAAGGAAGTCAAGAATGACTCTCCACTCGAGGAAACTGGTCTGCAGTGTCCTGCTGTGTCTCTGAACTGAGATTCAAGCAAAAAGGGCAAGCCGCTCCTCCGCCTGCATTTAAACACAAGAACTCATCTGTCTCTGAAACTGCCCAGCGTGGAGAATTCAGCTAAGCAAATGCTGAAAACAAGCGTGCCTAATTCTTTCTCTACAAATCAAGTTGGGGATTTGGTGCTCTAAAGCGATAGACTAAAGCCGCAGTTCTATACCACGGCAGAATGAGAACTAACCTGCAATAGGGTCATCTTCTAAAGAGAAATGTTGTTATCCTAGAGGTGTACAAATCAAATATGTTACAACCTTAGCAGTTTTCTGGTGCCAGGAGGAGGAGGACCTCTTCAAACTACAAGATTGCAGGTAATGGTACAACAATAAGTCCTAATCATTCCAGTTCCTGCCAGTACAGAGGTACTTGCTGCTAAATCAGGGGTGGAGATGGGCCACATGAAATGGCACCGTGGGCCAGGGCCGTAGCCAGAAGGGGTCCAGGGTGGGCTTGGCCTACCCTGAGTTAGTTGGTTGCCGACCCTGGCAAGGTGTGGTTTCCCATAGAAATGCATTAAAAAGAAGCTTTGTTGCCCACCCTGAAAAAATATCCACCCACTCACAGCTAGAATCCTGGCTATGGCCCTGCTGCGGGGCCACAGGTTGAGAACCCCCTGGGCAAGACGGGGCCCAGGAGGCCTCCCTGGGAATCTCTGTTTCCTCTTTGGGGGCATTTTTCCTGCCAGCAGGTCAAAAGAGAAGGGGGCCTCTTTATTCATTCATTCATTCATTCATTCAGTTTGTATAGCTCTGGCCAACCCCAGCTCCTCACCGACTATGACCAAGCCCTGCCATTGAATGGTTGGCTTTCCCCAAGGGTGCAGCAAGAGTGTGAAACATGTTAGTTCAACTTGAGGAAGACATTTCCCCAAGTCATTCTCCTCTAGGAGATCCATGATGAGAGGCATCATGATAAAAAACTATTATTAGGAACAACTTCACTGTTCGAGTGAAGAGAGTGGAGCCAGCAGCCACACTGAGAGGTGGTGAGAGTGTGCCAACACTGGAAGCCGCCTTCAAGAGAGAATTGGAAAGCAATCCTACCTGCCAGATCTGCTTTGGTTTTGGATTCCTGCCTCGAGCAAGGGTGGGTAGGCTAGATGGCCTCACAGACCCCACCACCACCCCCTTTCCAACCCAGGGATCCCATGAGAAGACCAGCCTGGGTGGGAAACAGTCGTGCAGGTGGAAGGAAGTGGAGAGGAGCAACAGGGAAAGAGGAAGGGCGGCCATCAGATGGACTGGCTCTCTAAGGAAGCAAGACCTGGGAGTTAAGGACACCAGAGTCACTGGAGGTCAGGGGACGCGAAAGGACGGACGGACGGGTTTCTGATGGCCACAAGGGGGCGCCGCGCCCCTCCCTCGGGTCCGAAGGCAGCGGGGCTCTGGGCTGGGGGGCTGAGCAGGGCCGGAAAGGGTCTGCGAGTACGCGGCAGCCCAAAGCGGGGTGTGCGTGTGCGTGTGCGTGTGTGTGTAGGTCGCTGCTTTGGCATAAACCAGAGCCTTGATTCGCGGGGCTCCGGCTCCGGCCCCCGTTGGCCAGACCGTACGCTGCCCGCCCCTCCTCCTCCTCCGCGGCCTCCTGGCCCTCCCCTTCCCCATCATCCCGGCAGGTGCCGGAGGAAGCCCACCTGCCGCCGACCCCCAGCGCGCACGTGTCGCTCCTCTCGGCGCCCGGCCGGGGGTGGGTTGGCCTGGGCTGCCCTCCGCTCGGTCCCAGGTGCCCTGGGGTGGGTGGGGGTGGGGCGCACGTGCCCGCGCCTACGTGCTCACCCAGGGGTGCCTGCCTGCCTGCCTTGGGGCGGAGCCGAGGGGGCCCTGCTGGCACGGTTGCCTCCCAGGGACCCCGGCCGCCCCCGCCCCCAGCCTCACCTGAGCCGGCCCAGGGGCCGCTCGCTCCCTGTCGTCGGCTCTGCTTCGGGGGTCGTTACCTCCTCCTGGGCCGTCCGCCCCCTCCATCCCCGGGTTGCTGCGGGAGACCGAGCGAGAGAGCGGGTTGGTCCTCCGGTCCGTCGGTCGCGGTGGCAACGCGCAGCAGGGGCGAGGCGGCACTGGCTGAGATGCGCCGGGCGGAGGAGGAGGAGGAGGCAAAGGACTCGCTGGCTCCAGGCGCCTCTGGAGGAAAGGAAGGTAGGCCGGCGGGGGGGGGGGCGGGAGGGGGCGCTGCTTCTGTCCCTCCCGAGGTGGAGGAAGAGGAGGAAGAGACGTTTTGCCCAGGCAGCAGCGCAGGGAGAGGCAGCAAGGGAGGGGCGGGCGGCAGCGTCTCCCGACTGCTTGGGAGCTGCCCCGGAGGAAGGCTGGCCCTGGCTGGGGAGGGAGGACGAGCGGCGATGGCCTCCGACTCCGGGCGCTCAAGGTAGGCCAGAGAACTAGGGAGGGGGCGGGGGCGGGGGAAACACAGATTTTCCTCAACACCCCCCCCCCCTCCCCTTTCCTGCCATCTCTCCTGCACAGGTGACATACCACCAAAAGATGCTGGGTCTAGCCTGACTGGCTGCCTCTACAATACGTGAATTATTATTTTTTGAGGGGGGAGGGGTTGGATACACCACAAGTCTCCCCCCCCCGCCCCCACTTTCCTTGCACCCATGCTGCAGTCTGAGTCTCCCCTTTAAGCCTTGAATTTCTCTGCCGCCTCTCCTCTGTCCCAAAGTTTGAAGGTTTGGTTCCCACCCTCCACCCCACCCCACCCCGCAGGCCGCCTTGCCCATCCACAGACCCTCCGCCAGATCCTTTCAGGGCTTCCTTCAAGGCCCAGCGGTCCTATGGCATCTCCCACCCCTTCCTCCTCCCCTGCCTGGGCAGTTTGGGCCAGAGATGGTCCAGCCCAAGGGTCAGAGGCATTTCCTGCTCTTCCTCTGATGCCCTAAAGCAGGGGTGCCCAAACTACTGCCCACAGGACAGATCTGGCCCCTGACACAAATTTGTCCGTCCCACGCCACCCTCATTGCTCTAGGGCACATTTTGCTTCTGCTTCAGGGAGCAATGAGGGCAGCATGGGCTGGATGAATTGGCATCCGGGGCCAGATCTGGCCCACGCACAGTATGGCCTAAGGAGTGGTGCTTTCTTTCCAGCTAAGGATGGGGGCTCTGTGTGTGTGTGGGTGGGTGTGTATCTCAGCAGAGGACTTGCTTCCCAAGTGTGTGTCGGGGAGGGGAGGGGCTGCCCATCGTCTGTCTGTCTGTCTGTATGTATGTGTATTGCATCTGGAAACAGGCAAGCTCCATTGGCCACACCCAGGAGGTTTCCACCCCTTGATGTGGAAAAACAGATGTGCTTGTACGGGAGGCAGGAAACATCTCTCAGGTGCTAAACATATTTACTGGAGTTCACAAAAAGGGCCTCCCCCAAGAGCGTGGCATTTTTGAGCCACAATTAGGCATACCCCCAATGGCCACCTTGTGTTGCCAGCTAATCTTTCTCACACTAGGTCACCAGGCAAAAGGAACTGCAGAATGAACTCACCCAAAGGTGCCTTCACTTGGGCAGTTTCACGTCTGGCCTAGACACAGAAGAAGAAGAAGAAGAAGAACCTATTGAATGAACAACAAGTTTCACAGGTACACGTGAACTAACAGGTAGAGGAGGAGGAGGAGGCCTGGCTCTGTCTTAGAGCTCAGAGTTGGCCAGAGGCTCTGTGTCAGAGAGAGAAGGAACCTGGGGAAGATCTTCCATCCCCTGAGCAGGCCCTCATCCACAGCCAAAGCCTTGCCAGCAGAGAAAATGGCCAGCCAGCGTAGCAGGGGATGGAGCAGGTCAAAAGTGGCTCTCTGGTTGCATCCCTTTGGTCAAGACATGGCAGGTGGCCTTTGGGGCTAGGGTGTGGCAGCTCTCTGGAGCCAGAGAGGCAAAGCCCCCCCCCCCTCCACCTGGTCGGGCCAATTCCTCCAAGGGCTCCTTCTTATCCCAACCCAGTCCCATGCATGGATTAGGGGCACGGATTAGGGGTGCATAGGTAGACTTGGGTGGGTCCATTCTGCCCAGACAATGGGACCAAGTCCGGCCTGGATGGGTCAGCCAGTGACCCTTTCCTCGACTGAAGGAAGTCTTCCTTCAGGCAGAAATTAAGCTCTGTGAGGGTTAATTCACAGGAGTCCGCGAAGGTGTTTGTGTGTTGACCTGAGATGACCAAACCTGGCCCAGGTGGCCCTCTTCTGAACGGCGACGTTTGGGCCCGGTGTAGGCTTGAGCCCCTGCACCTTTCCTGTCGGCCCGAGTGCGGGGCCGGGACTGCGGCTGTCCAGGCGGCGAGGCGGACGCTCCGGCCGGTCCTCCGTCCCCGCGCGAGCGAGCGGCGCAAGCAACCCCAGCCGCCTCCAGCGGGGCGCGCCCGCCTCCTCCTCCTCCTCCTCCTCCTCCCGCGGCCGGATCAGGCCGCCGCTCCCCCGAGCCAGCCCAGCGGAGCCTCCCCCTCCAGCCGCCCGCCCTCTCGGGCCGGCGCCGTGTGCTGCGGGGTGGGTGGGCTGGCTGCTTCGCCCGCTCGTCCTTGCCTTGCTCCGCCGCCGCCGCCGCCGCCGCGTGTCCTGAGAGCGCCCGAGACGGCCTGCGCCACATCCGAGCCCTTGCCTGGCGAAGCTGCCGGTGTGTGTGTGTGCGTGTGTGGCGGCGGGGGGGGGGGGGGGCCTCGTGGGCGGCCGCGCCCCAGTCCAGTCCAGTCCAGTCCCGGCCCGGTGAGTGGAGGCTTCGCTTCGGGGCGGGAGGCGGCCGCGGGCAGGTGAGCTGCAGGTCGAGCCCTCCTCCCGGGGAGCTTCGCCCGGCCGGGCGCCCCTCCCGCCGCACCTGTTTGGTGGCCGCCCGTCGTCCCGCAGGTCTTCGGCCGCGGCGGAGGAGGGGAGGGGGAGGCTCCTTGGTGGGCATGCGTGCCTTTCCTGGGGGGGGGGGGGGAGGGAGAGAGCTGGTAGGGGGGCTACCCCATGCCCTTCCCCCTCCCTCCCCTCCCCTCCCCTCCCCTCCGGAACGACCTCTGCGGCAGGTGCAGGTCCGGCAGGGCGTGGGCTGTGCAGGAGCCGCCCCAGGGCTGAGGCCGAGGCTTTCTCGAGGCAGAGGAGCTTCGGGGGTGGGGGCTTGGGGGTCGGGGCCACGACGGGGCCCCTCAGGGCTTTCAGGGCTTCTTCTTGGCGGGGGCGGCGACTGGGCCGGTCTGCGCCACGCCTGCCCCCACCCACCCCCATCACCCCGGGCCGCTCCGTGCTCACCCTCGCCATCATCATCCACCTCCTCCTCAGCCCTCGGTAGAAGCCGGTTGCCAACTGCGCGTGCGGGCAGGGCTCCTGTGCCGTTCACTTCACGGCCAAATGCGGAGCCAGCAGGAGAGGAGGAGGAGGAGGAGGAGGCGCCGGGGCGGGAGAGGCTCTTTCGCCGCTGCCTTGGTTTCCGATGGGTTTGGGAAGAAGAGAGGGGGGGAGAGACACCCTCGTCGCCTTGGATCGATGGGGGGGCGGGGTGGGTCATCGGAACCGGGCTCGAGGCCCCTGCTGGGCGGGAGGGGCTGAGGCGGCTCTCCCCTTGAAGGGCCATTCGCCCCCCCCCACCACCACCACCCACCCTTGGCTTGCTGCGTAAGCGGTCTCGAAAGTTCCCGGCAGGCAGGGGAAGTCCCAAGCGAGGGGGGCCTTATAGCGCAGCCTATGAGCCCTAGCCATCCTCGCCGCCTGCTTGCCAGGGAGGGAATCCTCCTCCTGTGGAGATGCTCTGAGGAGTTGAGGCACCAGGAGGTTGCCCAGCCGTGGCCTGGTCTGTTGGTCAGCCCAGTCCTGAGCAGGGCGTCAGGCAGACGGACAGACAGACAGACCAATTGGCAGCGCCAGCTGTCCCAGGTCCTTCTAGGTCAGGGGTGCTCAAACTTTTCAAGCTGTGGGCCGGCGCCCAACCCGCTGCCAGGCCAGTCATGTGGTTCCTCCCACTGGGAGTGGAACTAAAATGTGCCTTGCAATCTGTTTTGCAACAGGATGAGATAGATTTGAAGCTGCTGTTTTCTCTGCTTAAACCAGGGGTGCCCAAAACTATGGCCCATGGGCTGGATCCAGCCCCTGATGCCAATTCAGTCAGCCCATGCTGCCTTTGTCGACGAGGACACTGCAGGCCAGATGAATTTGCATTGGGGGGCCGGAGCCAGCCTGTGGGCCCTGTCTATGCCAACAGCCCTGGCACTAGGGCAGTGGAAGGAGCGACCCTTGGCACATTGGATGCCCAGGGACACATGATGGAAGACCTGAGTGCCTCCTGCTTGCTTCAAATCTTGGCTCTGGCCAGCTTCTTTGTCACCATTGCTGGGGGGGAGGGGGAGGTTTCAGGGAGCCCTTTTGGGGTGCAGGACTAGAGAGCGGCCTCTGCCCTCCCAGCCTGAGCCACAAAAGAGGTATCTCAAGGGCAGGAATCATCTTCTGAAGGAGGTGCTGGGCCTTGCCCACCCCGCCTGCTCTAGGGCTGATTAGGCCATGTGGGCTCCGGGGCCTTCCTGCCCACCATCAACACCTTGGCCCGGTTTCCGCCATTGCCTCACCACAAAGGCAGCCTGTGGTGGCGGGGGGGGGGGGAGAGAGATCTCCCGCTCTGTGCTCTTCCCCGTTCCGGACATTCAGGGACATTCAGACCACTGTATTTGGGGAGATCAACTGGGCCACTCACTGGCTTGCCAGGAGAGGAGTCTGGCAGGAAGGTGGAAAGGTCTGCTCTTTCCCAGCCAGCCTCCCAGCAGCAAACTCCACCCTCTGTCCAGGGCCACACTGGATGCCTCCAACCAGGGCAGGGCAAGGCAAAACAAGGCAAGCCCCATGTGCTGCTCATGTTGTCATGCCAGAAAATGTCTGACCAGCAAGGAGGGGAAATCGGGGCTTCTGGAAGAGTTGAGTTGCTCCCATGTTTGAAAGAGTTTCTGCCCAACTGCTCATTGATCACTCTAAGGCATGGGTGCCCAAACTGTGGCCTGTGGGCCAGATCTGGCCCCCAACACCAATTCATTTGGCCCACAATGCTGTCGTCACTCCTGGAAGTGGAAGTAAAAAAGTGCCCATACAGACACATTTTACTTCCACTTCCAGGAGCGACAAGGGCATTGTGGGCCAGATGTATTGGAATTGGGGGCTGGATCTAGCCCACAGGCCATAGTGACCTCCCCCTGGACCACATGACTGGCCTGCGGCCTGAAAAATTTGGGCACCCTACTCTAAGGTGAACCATGTGCCTTTTCTGTGAGCTTCACAGGAGGAGGAGGAGGCCGTTTTAGGCAGGCACGGCCCAGGTTGTCTTGACCACTACTTGCCTTTGGCTTCCAGCCCTCCCTGCACTTCAGGCCCAAAGGAGGAGGAGGCCGCCTTCCTTCCTTCCTTCCTTCCTTCCTTCCTTCCTCTGCAGAGAGAGCTCTTTGCCCACCCGTCTTGGCCACCTCTTCTGTGGGCAGCAGCACAGGCTGTCTGGTGGGTGCTCAGGAAGAGATGGATCTTTCCTGATCACCGTTGGGGACTCAAAAGGCCATGCAGCTGAGATGCTGCAGATGGCATGGAGGCAGTTCCATGCGCTGCACAAGTGTTTTGTTGAGGAGCAAACCGTGTGAACCGCAAAGAGCCAGGGATGGTCCCTTTGTTCCATTGTGTGTCGGTTGGCCCTGAGCTCTTCTCCATCCTGGGGGTTTGGTGAGGCTTTCCTGACGAGCTTTTTGGTTCTGCCGACCTTGCTTGGCTGTATGTATCTGCAGGGATGGAGGGCTGTTGGGAGAGAGTTTGTTGTTGAATAAGTTGTGTGGCCTTCCTTTCTTCTTTCCTTCCTCAGAAGGAGAAAACGGTCAGCTGTGTGTTGAGACGGAGGCATGAGACGGCAACCTTACAAGGCCCAGAGGCACTGTTGCATTTCTCCTTCTGAGAGGAGTATTGTTGGAGCAAGTAGAAAGGAAGGCACCGGAGGGGGGCAGAAGCAGAGAGGCCAGCCAAGAAAGGGCAGAGCAGTCTTGCTTGCAGAGAACGGCAACTTCTTTCCATAGGAATGACAGAAGGGCACAGGTAGAGCCGGCCCAGAAACTCCACCCTTGCCTCTTCCTGCCCTGTTCTGCTTTGCTGGTAAGACTCTCTTTCTTTCTTTCTTTCTTTTTTCCTTCTTTCTTCCTCCCTCCCTCCCTCTCTCACGCACACACATACAATGCGCAGGCTAATCCTGCTTTTAATCACAGATTACGTCTCTCCTCGTGACCCTCCCCACCTGTCAGCTGAAGTCAAGGATGGCTTCTTCTTCTCAGCAAAGCACTGACCCTACAAGCCCCCGGTGGGAGATGCCATGGGGAAGCCTTGCACACTCTTCCATGATCTACACCACTGAGCCTTACTACACACACACACACACACACACACACACACACACACACACACACACACACACACACACACACACACACACACACACACACACACACACAGCTGCCAGGCCACCAGTTGAGGGCTTATGATCCAGCAGGACCTTCTCCTCTCCAGGGCATTTGCAACTCTCCTTTGTTACACTGCTAGGGTCTACACAGGAGCACTTCCTGATGCTCTGGCCCTGGATTGGTTCTCAAGTGTGGTTGTCCACTTTGGGAAACGAGGATCTTCATCTTGCCGCCACCCCCACCCACCCCAATGTTTTAGACCTGTCCAACATGGATCCAAGGAGTGCAACTAACTAAACCAGTCCATGGGAATGTTTTGGGTGGGTGGGTGGGGGGAGAGACTTGCTTCTGCTGACCTGGAAGGAGAGGATAGAAGCCCCCCACCCTCTTGGCTGTGGTGGCCTGTCTTGTAAAAAGCCATCTTTTGGCCAGGTTTATGGCATCAAAAGAGGGGTGAAAGGGGTTGACCAGGCACATGCAAGCTACGTGGCATATGGAGAGGAGAGGGACGGAGTGTGTGTTTGTTCCATGAGCTTTCTCTCTGCCTGGCAGTCTCCCTTGTGCCATTAGTACTAGCAGCTTCCACATTAAGGTTTCCTGGTCTCTAATGGGTTGGGCTGGAGGAGGAGGAGGAGGCAGCCTCCCTCCCTGCAATTCTCTCCACCACTCCACATGCATAGATTGGTGCGGCCCCGGCCTTCGTCGCAGGCAATCCATGTTCGACGGGCAAGTGGGCCAGTTTCTGTGTGTTGTTCAACACCTATGGCTTAGCAGGAAGGCTTTGATTGGCACTCACAGCATTTGGCCCAGAGGGACTGTGGGTCCTCTGTTGCCCACCCGG
Organism: Bradypodion ventrale; assembly: GCA_035047345.1. NCBI lineage: Eukaryota > Metazoa > Chordata > Lepidosauria > Squamata > Chamaeleonidae > Bradypodion > Bradypodion ventrale. Next base: position 875,048 of record JAWDJE010000010.1, on the reverse strand, counting down.
GGCTGATGGCCTTCAGGGAGTGGGTCCTCTGTGAATGTCCACCCAAGAGGGGTGGTTTTGATAGCCCAGGAGAGCAGAGTCATCCGGCCTGCGGCTGCAGCCGGCTTTGGGGGTCAAACAGGAGACAAGGCCTAGCTATGGGACCCGCCCATGGATGGTTCTGGAATAGCCACAGAGAGGCACACAACAGTTGCGTCGCTTTCCCTCTCTGGGCTCTTAAGGCAAAGAGAGAGCAGGCAGGGAAGTGGGCAGCAGGTTGGCCTGATGTCATGCCATGGCCTGCTGGCCCACCAGCCGTCTTGCCTCCAGAGCTTTCTGGTCTTGTGGTGGTGCTGCCAGCTTGCACTGTGTGTCGATGTGTTGCTCTTTGTTCTCAGAGATTGGCTTCCTTACCTGATGTTTGGCCAGGGAAGAGGCCAGGGGCCAGGGGCTCTGCTTTGCCTGCCTCAGGAGAAGACACACGCACACTCTCTCTCTCTCTTTCTCTCTCCTGTCCAGAAGTCCTTGTGTCTGTGCCTTGCCTAGAGCTGAAGGTCAGGGCCAAGACACTGTCTGGAGAAACCAAGGGAAGGCACTCAGGGCCCTGAATGGGGGGCCGGGGGGGGGGCGCGCTGCGGCAGGGCCTTCATTCACCCACCAGCCAGGCCTCCTCCTCCTCCTCCCCGTGTGTGTGTGTGTGTGTGTGTGTGTGTGTGTGTGTGTGTGTGTGTGTGTGTCTCTGACACACGAGAGTGCCTCTCTGTTCTTCCGACGTGGAGGAGGAGGAGGACGAGGGAGGTGAGGGACTCGAACTTGCGCAGGCGAGTCGGGCAAAGAGCACCTGGCCCACGGGCCGGCGGGGCCCCCCTCCCTCCCTCCCTCCCTCCCTCCAGGTGCCCGCGGGAGTCCAGCCTGTGGGCTGCTGCTGCTGACCCTGCGCTCCCACCCCACCGCCGGCCCCTCCGCGCCCGCCCCGCCTGCTTCTGGAACCTGCGAGCCGGCCGCGTCCCTTCTGGCACCCTCGGCTCGGCAGCGCTTCCCAGGGCATCCCCCCACCCCCGCCTCCTGACCCGGCCGGCCCGGGGGAGCGCCAAGCGGGGAGGGGGCGTGGGGGGGGGGCTGGGCTCAGGCCACCCAGGGGGAGGGACGGGCGGACTTTCCTCCCCTTCGGGAGCTCAGGGGAGCTGGACAAGCCCAACGCAGCCGGTCGCAGCACGGACGGGACGGGGCTGCCGTGTCCCTGCGCGGGGGGGTGGGGGGCGTCCAGGAGCGGAAGGGCCCTCTGGACATGCTCAGAGGCTCGCCCGCCCGCGGGCAGGGACGCAAGCTAGCGCCACCCGCCCTCCCGGCACTTATCTGCGACGGCAGGCGGGCGTCTCTGGGGAGGGTCCCGGCACGGCGGGTGGGGGTGGGCGGCTGTGCTCCGCTGATTGCCGGGCCCCCTCCCTCCCTCCGGCCTGGCGCTGCGCTCCTGATAAGCGGAGGAGGGAAAGACACACGCGCAGACACACACACACACACACACGCACGCACACAACCTGGCTCTTACAACACTCCTTGCCTGAGGAAGGGGGGTGACACCCGGGGCGGGGGGGGGGGGCGCCTGGGACGTCTGGCCTAGTTTCTGTCTGTCTGTCTTTCTCTCTCACACGCACACACACGCACACACACGCACACACACGCACACACCCGGGATGCCCGCCTGGATGATGGGGAGCTTTGGAAGAGTGGAAGGAGAATGAAGGGTGGCTAGAAAGAGGGAGGAAGGTGGAGGGCCCCCACCCTCACCCCTACCCCCAGGAAAGTGAATGTTGTGGGGAGGAGGGGACCAAGACATGCCCCTGTAGATCTTCCTGAGCTGCAACCTTTGGGGTCGAAGGAAGGCCTGGTGGGCAACCCAGGGAGGAGAAGCGCCCTTGGCGAGGATGAGGAAGGTTCTGGCCTGCAGGTTGTCCTACACATGAGAGGAGAGAGGCAGGAAGGTTCACACACACACACACCTGCCCACCCTGTTCCCACCTGCTGCACTTCCCGTCCACACCACTGTCATTAACCTTAACAGAAGAATTCCCTGGATGCCAAGTGAAAGTCTTTCTGAAGGTTTCGTTGGCATGCACAGGGGGAGGGGGAATACATTTTCTGGGGGAGTAGTCTTAGCTCCATCCCCCCACCCTCACCCACCCACCCCCAGCCCACCCTCCTAAACCCACCTTTGCCTTTCCTATCACCTCAAAAGCTTCTCAAATTGTGTCCCCACTTAATTTGTTTTGAACGATACTCATAGAAGTCATGGTTCCAGGTGTGTGGGGAGAATTAGCTATGGGAGAATGGTCAGAACATTGAAGCATGACTGGGGTGATTTTTTTGTGGGGGGTCATTGGGGTGACTGTGACACCCTACCCACTGGAATGAGCTTGCTTTTGTGTGTGGGGGGGTACTTGAAAATGCTGTTTCTGGGCAGAAGTTATCATTTTATGTGCATGTGTAAAAAAAAATGTTCCAATCAGTTGCATCTGAGGAGATTCGGTACTAGAATGGCATGGAGGGTAGATGTAGATGAGCTGAATAATTCATTTTAGTCTGGGGTTTGCATGGGGGAAAATAACTGATTAACTCGTCCTCTGTTAAATTTGTCCTTTGGTGAAGGAAGGAAGGAAGGAGAGAAGACAAGGGAAGGAAGGAAGAAGGAAGGAATAGAAGATAAAGGAAGGAAGGAAGGAAGGAAGGAAGGAAGGGGGAGAGCCAGTGAGTTGTCTTGGCTTCTAAGAAGAGAAGATCAAGTGCCTCCCTACTCACCTGCCTCCCTGCCCCCCCCCCCATAGAAGCGGGAGGGAATGGTTGGGGGTTGGGTTGGGTGCTGGCTGTGGAGGCTCTGCTTCCTGCTTCCCTTCAGGAACAAGGAGAGGTCAGGTCACTCCACAGCAGCCGCTAGCCAGCCCTCTCCCCGTTCCCACCCCAGCCCTCCCCTCCCCATGGATAGAGGCTGCCAGTGTATCAGCCGCTGCACAGCCTGTGGAAAATGTGATCTCAGGGTGGCTATCCTGCCAGGCCTGGGCGCTTGCCCTGTGCAGCACATTACAAAGCATATCCTTATCCGCTGCCCTTCCTGTTCCTTGGCTGAGCACAGAACGGGCTTTCAGGCCAGAGGAATGGAAGACCCGCCCGTCCGCCCACTCTTCCTCCCTTCTTCCACCCAGGGTGAGCCTGCCACCGACTCCTGTGCGTTCCCTCCCAGAATCCAGGGCAGAATTCAGTGGAGCCCCAGGTATGGGACTCAAAGGGACTCAAAGGAACATCCCGCCTTCAATGGCCCCAATGCTGCCTTGAGTTTCCCTTCGGCTTTGGCTATTTTCCAGGCCAGTTCCAGGTGCTTCCAAAGACATTGGCCTCCCTTCCTCCTTGTCAGGACATTTCTGGTCAACAGAGAGAGGAGTGTAGAGACCCTCCTGCTCCTGACGACAGAAGGGGCGAGTTTTTAGGCTGCCACAAAAGTCTCCCTTCATACAGAAATAACCCAACGAGAAGGAAAACCCCTGCAAAATCTGGTGGCTCTTTGGCCATCAACCGGTGGTTTGAGCCCACACTTTGAGGGAGTCCTCCTCTAAGACTGGGGTTAGTAGTAGTGTTGCTAAGGGCCAGCTTCCCCCCCCCCCTGCCCTTTAGTCTTTTGATCCCCACCGGCCAGGAGCACAGACAGAAAACAGCCTCTTCAGTAGTCTGATTTTTTTTAAAAGGAAAGCCATTGTGATAAGCATTCAGTGCATTAGTGTATCAAAACAACAAGCCTACTGTTCACTCACTCTATAACTTCTGAACGCAGCCATAAATCAACCTCCTCTCTCCTCCTGGCACCTCACTATGAAGTGGGCCAGGGGTGTGTGGGGTGTGGGTGGGGAGTGAAAGTGGCCCAGGCCAGAGAGTCACTCTCACTTTCTCCCCTCCCTCTTTCCCTGGGAACAAGGTGGAAGGAGGAAAGCTCAACAGAGAACAAGACATACTCCACTCGGCTTAGCACTTCTCCCCTCCCTCCTCCCTCCCTTCCAACCACTCTGTCTCACACCTCCCCACTTCCTCAGATACACAGAGTGCAGTATTCAGGGCCACAGGCCAGGTATCTCAGTGGTTAAAGTCGTGGTGGTGGGGATCAGAGCCGGAAGCAGCGAGGCATGGAAGGGGGCAATTGTGTCATGGACAATTGTCACAGACTCTCAAAAGGCCCAGCAAAAGTGTCAACATCTTGACCACAGCGGGGGTCCATTGTCTACCTCCATCTATTACCCTCTGAGGTGTTAAACCAGGGTGCCCAAACTATGGCCCATGTGTCAGATCCAGGCCCCAATGCCAATTCATCCGGCCCATGCCACCCATGCCACTCCCAGAAGTGGAAGTAAAACACAGCCGTAAAACACACCCATAAAACACACCCATGGCATGGGCCAGACGAATTGGCTTTGGGGCCTGGATCTGGCCCACAGGCCATAGTTTGGGCGCCCCTGGTTTAAGGAGAGAAAGTGACAGCTTAAAATCTACCTCACCCTGTTGCAAAACAGATTGCAAAGCGTGTTTGACTTCCGCTTCCTGTGAGAGGAACCACATGCCCTGCCCGCGGCCTGAAAAGTTTGGGCACCCCTGTGTTAAACGCAGTGGTTTCTGCTTCCAGGAAAGGGTCTGTCTGGTTTGTCTGCAGCCAAGCCCTTGCGGGGAGCCTGGAGGTCTGTCCCTTGGAAACAGCCACTTTGAGATCAAGGGCAGAGACTCCTAGGAGGGCAAAATGTTCTGAACACGCGCACTGGTTATGTGTCCCCACCCCCCACTTTCCAGAGAAGCGCTCTTCTTTTGTAAACCAGGCACCACATTCCTTTGGGCTCTTGGGAGAGTACTTGTTGTTATCTGATGTTGCAGAACACCAAACAATGCTGCGACAGTGGAAATCTGAGTACAGTGGCCGAACCTGTCGGGGACGGAACGAGATCTGTGGGCCTTTATTAGATGGGAGTCCTACAATGGCCGGATCTGGTCTGGAATCAGATTCCTGAGAATGTGTTTGTGCACAACGGTGGTGTGGGGGTTGTAGCTCTTTGTGGGGAAGGAGGCAGAACAGGAAGGGAGTCCGACTGTGACATTGGGGATGTGGAAGGAAGGCTGTGCAGCTCTTCAGCAGGCAGGTGGGAAGGAGCAGAGGTGGAAAATTTGGGGTGGAGAGAGAGAGAGCGCGTGTCCAGAGGACCTCTGCATTTGTTCCCTGTGAGCCTTTGTTCTTTGGAAAGTGTCCTTTCTTCCTCTTGTTTTCTTCCTCTAAAACCGACCTGAAATGCCCCAAGTAGGAGAGAGAATCACAAGTGGACAAAGGAGAACAAAGTCAGCAACAATAAAACACAAGATGGAGGTCTCTCCTGTTCACTTGTGGCAAAGGGCTCTCCTCTTCCTTCCCTTCCTATGTGTGTTATGGATGCCACCACTTTCAGAAGTGGAAGAATAAAAAGTAAATAAGTGGTTGAATTTTCAATGCTGAGGCCAGTGCAAGACTGACAGCTCAAATCAGGGATTCTCAACCTGCGGCCTGTGGGCCGGATGCAGCAGTGGTGGGATTCAGCAGGTTTGCACCAGTTCAATAGAACTGGTAGCAGAAATCCCATCCAATTTTTGAAATAGAGTAGTCCTAATTTGGGTGCAACGCAGGGCTTTCCCCCTGGCCACACCCGCCACACCACGCCCACAGAGTAGGTAGGAAAAGTTTTTTGAATCCCACCATTGGGATGCGGCCTATGGTGCCATTTCAGGGGCGGGGGGGGGGCGCCTCCTTCACACCAGGAAGTGTCATGTAGTGGAGGAAGGGCAAAATGGCCGTCCGGCCCCCGATGCTGTCTGAGGGAGCGTGACGCGGCCCCCGGCTTTAAAAGGTTGAGAACTCCTGGCCTAGATCAGTCCTCTGGCGCTGCAGTCAAGCGATTGTGTCTCACCCAAGCCAGGGTTCACCTGGTTGTGTGACTTCTAGTAGGTTTCCTATAGAGATCTTCTTATGGCCCTTTGGGGTAGAAACCCAACATTTGATTTCTACACCATTATTTGTTTGTTCTCAACTAGATCTCAGATTCGGGGCTTGGATTGTATTTACCTTCTCTTAGCCTTGCTGCCTTTTCTATTGACTGCCGTTTGCTTTTTCCCATTTCTTTACTTCCTTCCCTTGAAGATAAATGTGGACAACGGCCAAAATCTGGCCCAAGCGGCTTCCCCACCTTGAGAGCACAGCAAATGCTTCTTTAGGGTTGGGTTGGCCAGCTGGCCGGCTGAGGGAGCGCCACTCGCACTCCTGCCCGCCCGCCCGCCTGCCCGTTGCCAGGCCCTGTCCTCTCTCTGGAGCTTTCCCTGGCGTGTGCTGTTCCTAACGAAATGGCTCATTAACTCTTGTTGTTCTGCGAACGCCCGCCTGGCAGCCTGATGAGCGGCGGATGAGCGAGGCACGCAAAGGCCATTGTCTGACAGGCAGGAGTGGAGAGGGGGTCGTCTGCCTCCAGTGAGTTGCAGATGTTGTGTGTGTGGCTTCTGCAGATGTTGTGGGGACCAACTGAACACAGCTGTGCTCCACTGCTGGGGGTGGGGCCCATGGGGGGCCTGGACCGTAAAAAGCCGAGACTACGGCTGTTTTGTGGACTGGATGGATTTGGTCCATAGCCCTGGTCACCTCTCGGGTCTCCTGGTGGGCCAAAGCCGTGGCTTTGAGCTTGGGCCACCTGACCTGTGGCTCACTGCTAATGATGGCAGACTATGTGCCAAACTCTTTTTGACCCATAATAGCCTTTGACACTTTGAGAGCGTGTCTGAGCGTTCTTTCCTGCTGGCAAGTGAATCGGAGGCCTCATTTGTGCCCAATGCATTTGGTGAAGAAGTCAGGAGGTATCTCTGTTGTCCTAATACCACCACCACCACCACCACTGGAAGCCCATCAACTTCTGGGAGTGCTCTCTGGCTTCAACCCTTCCACTCAGTGGTTGAGACGATCAGGTCTTCCTTTTTGTCTTTACAGAAGAAGCTGCTCCCGGTTTGAGTCTCAGCCAGTCCAGAGGGATGCGGAGGTCCCGATCGGCAGGTAGGGACCATTCTGCCTCTAGCCCAGGGGTGTCTAAGCTTTATGGGCCACAGGCCGGTCACATGGTTCAGTGGGCCGGTCACATGGTTCCTCCCACTAGAAGCGGAAGTAAAATGTGCCTTGCAATCTGTTTTGCAACAGGATGAGATAGATTTTAGGCTGATATCATCTCTGCTTAAGCCAAGGGTACCCAAACTATGGGCCGTGGGCCAGATCCATCCCCAATGCCAATTCATCTGGCCCAGTGGAAAATGCACCCATATGTGAGTGACGAGGGGCATCAGGGGTGGATCTGGCCCACGAGCCATAGTTTGGCCACCTCTTCTCCCTGGCTACCTCTCACTGGCCAATGGCCCTCCTTTCTTCACTGAAGGGCTTGGCGGTGGGCAAACCAGTTGAGCTTTTTCTCTCTGCAAAAGTGCAGCCTGACCGAATTTCACCTTCCCTTGGTAGCATAAGCCATGCATCTTTCATGTGGCTCTCACATCGCATTAGCATCACCTCCCTGCCCCTATCTCTGCTTGGCTGGCTCAGCTCCCAACGATGGGGAAGGAAGCCCAAGACCCCAGAGACCTGGACTGTCGTGCGGGGCTTTACGTCTGAGCAGACCACAAGCAGAGGCAAAGCCGCCCGTCTCTTTTGTGCCTCTCTAGTGCCACACTTACCACCAGTGAGTCCCAAGTGGGCGCTAGACACCTCCAAGGCACCAGGCACATCCATAGGGAGGCTGCGCCCTGGCCAAGCTGAGAAGGATGGATTCACAAGGAGGAAGACAGGAAGGACCCCAAGTGTCAAGAGTACTGAAGGAGATTTCGATGTGAGGAGATGTTCCCAGGAGGAACAAGAGGGTCAGTCAGTGGCCCCACAGCTGCCACCCCACAGCCTCCCCAATTGAGCCAAAGGGCTGCCTTTCAAAGCCACGGACATGAAGCCTGGTTGTTCCTCCAAGAACCCCACAGAAATATATAGTCTTCTAGGTTAAAAGAAAAATCACACAGGGTTCCTCCACTTACCCCACTAAAGGGTTAAATCCAAAATGAACAGAGGCAGCCCTCTCTGGTCCTACCCAAATTCATCACGAGATCCAGGGGAAACTTTTCCTTCCTGGCAAACATTCCAGGCAACATCGGCTTGTTTCGTTCTACGCGCTTTCTTGGTCTCCATTGCGTCTATGCTCCACAAGCACAAAAACTTCGCAAAGTCGGTTTTGCAAACCCTTGGGCGCAAACCTTCTCAAGGAGCTTCCTGAGTGCACGTGGGGGGAGGGGGCTGAAGGCAATGTTTGCCCACCTGCCCCCACCCCATAGGTCCCATTCTGGCTTGCTGGGGCTGAATGTTGACATGGAAGCCTAGTCTTGGAGCAGGGTTGAGTCAAAGCTGCTGAAAGAGAGCATTTCTTCCTCTGGCTTCCCATCTGGGTCCCACGCTGGGTCGTCTGCCATGAAGATGTTCCTAGTTCTCCACCAGAACAACATCACTCTCCCCTTAAAAAGTAGCTTGGCAGGAGGGGGTAGGACAGCTGCAGAGCCCATGGGTCCACCCCACAGATCAGGCATTCTCAACCTACGGCCCATGGGCCAGACCTGGCCCCTGAAGCCATTTCATCAGGCCCGCGATGCCCTCGCCAAACCAGGAAGTGTGGGGAAACTGTGTCCCGCACATGCGCAGAATGCCACTAAATGCATTCTGCATATGTGCAGTGCACGTTTTACGTCTGCTTCCAGGTGGGCAGAACCACATGATCGGCCCGGGAGGCATGGTCAGGCCCATGAACTGGAAACCTTGAGAAAGCCTGCCACAGATACACACACACACACACACACACACACACACACACACACACACACACACACACACACACACACACACACACACACACACACACACACACACACACACACACCACCCCCTGCTGACTCTTTGGTCTCCTCTGTCCACACAGGACTTGGTGAATGAGCCCAACCCTCCATCAGGACACTGAATGGAGAAGCTACATAAGGTAAGAGCTCTCGGGTCCCTTTTTTTTTTTGGGGGGGGGGGCGCGTTGGTATGGGGGGGAGCCACCACTCAGCTGAGACAAACAAATCTGTGTTTTGTCATTTGGGCACATTCTTCTCCCAGTCCATGGAGCGTGTATCTCTGTGTATCTGTGTGAATTGTGGGGCGGGGGGGGGGGGGGCAGAATGTCATGCGCTTGGATGCCAAAAAACACAAGTGTGTGTTGTGGTTGCTAAGAGAGGAAACCCAGGTATTCTCGGTGACATCAGGGAGCCTCAGGGCCTGCTCACCCCACAACCCCATCCCTAATGCTAACCCTCTAATCTTTACTAGACCAGAGTCCTTAGGGAGCCTAGAACAGGGACTCTCAATCTGTGGCCCGTGGGCCAGATGCAGCCCGCAGCCCCATTTCATGTAGCCCCACCACCACCTCCACCACACCAGGGAGTTCCATGTGGCAGAGGCAAGGCAAAATGGCCCCGAAGCTGTCTGAGGGAGCATGACCCGACCGGCCCCCAGCTTAAAAAGGTTGAGAACTCCTGGACTAGAAGATACCCCCAATAGAGGGGTGTGTGTGGTTTTTTTAAAAAAAAACATGGTCTAGAGCCGTGATGGGCGAACCTTGGCACTCCAGCTGTTCTTGGACTTCAATTCCCAGAAGTCCAAGTCTCTGTGAATCCACACGAATGGGTTTACTGTGCACGCAGTAAAACCCATTTGTGTGGATTCACAGAAACATGGGCTTCTGGGAATTGAAGTCCAACAACAGCTGGAGTGCCAAGGTTCGCCCATCACTGGTCTAGAAAGTAGGAAAATACAAGTGTGTGTGTGTGTGTGTGTGTGTGTGTGTGTAGATAAGAGTGTCATGCTCTGCCAGAGAACAGAGATAATATATTGAGCAGTGTTGTGGGATATTTTAAGCCCTGCGCCAGAGAGGGCGTTTCATGGGCTTATGGTCTCATTGTAAGAGACAAAAAGCAGGGCAGATTCTTCTAGTAGGACAAAGCTGGAATCGTGACACCAGCGGGCGGAAGGATGATGAAAGGCTGGATGGAGCTCAGACAAGGCTGGCCAATTTCTGGAAAACCTTCTGGAGAGGAGGCTGAAGGGGGGGGTGGGGGGGTAGTATTGTGACGGGGAATCGAAGGCTGGAGTTGATGCCAGAGGTTGGCATTTCTAAGCAGGAACTGGCAGGGGAACCAAGGCGCCAGGTGTCATGTCAGGTGAGGCCCAAAGTGGTGAGAGAAATCAGGCTCCCCTTTTTATTTTCCTTTCTTGGCTGGAGAATTTCTGTCTATGAACAATGACAACCACAAGGTTTTGGGACTGAAGTTGTGTCTCGTCCGATGCAATGCATCGAAACAAACAAACACTCCACTCCGCGGCCCTCTCCGAGCAAGGCTGACTTTTGAGAAGCCGTAACGAAGCATTCTGTTCCTCTGTAGGTTGGTCCAAACCAGGGTGCCCAAACTTTCCGGGCCGTGGGCCGGTCACATGGAACAGTGGTTCCTCCCACCGGAAGCAGAAGTAAAATGCATCTTGCAGCCTGTTTTGCAACAGGATGAGATAGATTTTTAGGCTGCCATTTTCTCAGCTTAAACCAGGGGCGGCTAAACTACGGCCCATGGGCCAGATCCAGCTCCCAACACCAATTCATCTGGCCCACACCGCCTTTGCTGCTCCTGGAAGCGGAAGTAAAACGTGGCCGTATGGGTGCATTTTACTTTCACTTCCAGGAGTGGCAAGGGCGGCGTTGGCTGGATAAATTAGTGTTGGGGGCCGGATCTGGCTCTTGGGCCGTAATTTAGCCACCCCTAGTCCAAACAATGGCCTTTAGTTGAGGAAGGTACTGGAATTCAGTGAGGTTGCAAAAGACCCTTTAGCACCAGACCCTGGTATTATTCTCTGCCCAGTAATCTGTTTTGCTTATTTCATTTCATTTCATTTGTTAGATTTGTACTCAACAAAAATGTGACTTACAATAGAGAATATACAATAGAAATACAAGTTACAAGTACAAGTTACAAAGTGATATATGAGTATCAAGTCGATTTCCACAGTCAAAGCCCATATACATACAGTACAAGTACAAGAGTAAAGATACAATACATTGATTTATTTAATGTTTCCTGGCTCTGGGTGTTTGAGAGGCAAAGGCACACTTGGTTTCGCAAACAAAAACACTTCTTTCCTTGCGGCCCACGTTGGGATTCTGGATCAGTTTTTTGGGGGGAAGCCCTCATTCACGCATACAGTGGGAGGGCTTTAGTGTTGTTTTACGTAGTCCTACTGCGTCGTGGTTAAGACGCTGAACTTAACAACTGGAAGGTTGGCTGTTTGAGACCCTGGAGTGAGCTCCTGCCATCTGTCCCAGCTCCTGCCAACCTAGCAGTTTGAAAGGAAGAAATTGCAAGGGACCACTTCAGCAGGGAAGGTACACTGTGCTCCGTGCGCTCCATTGGAACTTGGTAACGCCCCCAAAGTGTGGGGTTGTGAGAGTCGGTTGGCCCTGCAAAGAGATTGCATGTCTCTGTTTGTGCAAGAGAAGTGGAAGAATCCCTGGTGAAGAAAGGTGGGCACCAGTGGGTGGGTGGGTGGGTGATTCCAGAGCATTTGCAGAGCTCTCTCTCTCTCTTTGCCAAGGCTGCCTCTGTGTGCCTGCCATGTGCTGCTCCCTTCAGCTGCGCTCACACCCCTTTGGCCTGGGGGCCAGGATGGCCGAGTGACCAGCGCCACCTGCTGCCTTGTAGATAAATAGGGACCACTTCGGTGGGAAGGTAAACAGCGTTCCGTGTGCTTCGGTGTCTAGTCATGCCTGCCACATGACCACGGAAATGTCTGCAGCAGCAGACAGCGCTGGCTCTTTGGCTTTGAAACAGAGATGAGCACTGCACCCTAGAGTCGGATACGACTGGCTTTCAAGCAAGGGAAACCTTTAACTTTAGTCTCATTTTATTTAACTTATTTATTTAATTGAATTTATATCCCGCCCTCTTGCCCTAGGGCAACTCAGGGCTGCGCACAATTGCATAAAAACATTACAAATGCCCCATAAACTACAATAAAAGACTCGTAGCAGTAATAATATTAATAATTTTGTGACAGAAATTACTCTGTGTCGAAAGGATTTTTGCTGGAGGAAACTCTGCTCAGGGGACGCCCGAATGATGCTCCTTTCATGTCCCCCAAGATCTTTCCCCCACTGTTGATCTACAATACTTGCAATTTCTTGCTTTCGATCCTAGCGGTTACCATTACTGTTATCATTTCTTTCTTATTTCTTTCTAACCAATTGTTCCCTAAATCCATCCGTAAAGCAATTCTGGGACACATCTCTAATTTTATAGAGAAGAAGATTGGGTTAACTTCTTCAAAACAATTTCCTCCTGCGTTTTCTTAACACGTTTCCATTCCCACCACAATGAACAGAGAGAGTTTATCTCCCATTCTCTTTCTTGCATCTTTCACATTCATTCAAGTCTGATTTATATTGGGCGGCAATATAAACCGGATAAATAAATAAATAAATCTCCAGCAATCCTTCTTATATTTAGAATTAGAATGGCTTAACCCATAGCTGTCAAGTATCCCTTATTGGCTGGGAAAACCCCTTATTTTACCCTCTTTCCCACCGTCATCCCTTATTAATTAGACTGCAATGCCCTATTGCCACCATTGGAGGGCAGCACAGGATAAGCATCGCTGTCAAGTATCCCGTATTTGCCAGGAAATTTCCCTTATTTTTAAATCCAAAACTTGACAGGTATGGCTTAACCGTTCTGCTGGCCTTTGGCCCAGCCTTGGCAAGGATCCCTCTTATTTCAGAAGGTGCAGAATCTGACCCAAGTTGGGGGCCGGTGGAGCTGCTTTTTGGGTGGTGGGGCTAAGCAGCAATGGCAACAATCCTGGGTGTGGGGGCTGTAGATTTGGGGCTCCATTCTGTGCCCCTTCCTTTCCGGAAGAAGGAATGTTTGCTTCCTTGCGCTGTTGCAAAATCCTGGCAGTGAAAGGAACGTGCAGTTGAAGCATCAAAGGGACCCAATCCACTGACTTTCCACCCTTTCTCCCTTTCAGGAAAAACTGACTTCCCCGGGAAGTGTCAGCTCATCGCGGGGCTCCAGTGTCCCGGGATCTCCTGCCAGCGTTGTGGTGAGTGCCATTGGGGTATGTGTGTGTCCTGGGTGCCTCCCAAGGGGCTCCTCGGTCAAGGTTCCTCCTCCAATGGAGAGTTATCCAGCCCCAGGTGAGACTGAAGGGCCAAGAACCATCACACACACACATGCATGTATGCACGCACACACACACACACTCACACCAGTTCTGGCCCACAGGCCTCCTCCCGTACCTGGGTCACGTCTCTCCCTGTTTAAGAGGTAGCATTTTGCACCCTGTCCAGGTACATGAGCACATGCAGTTTTGTGTCATTTGCTGTGCCCACATGAGGTTCTTCCTTTGGGGTGATGTGTCTGTGGCCCATGGCACCAAATCATCTGGCCCACCACCCTCTCTTCTGCCGCCACCGCCAGAAGCAGTGGAAACAGCCATAAATGCATCCATGGCTGTCGTAGACACGACAGCTGTAAATGTGGACATAGTTGTCATAAACATATTTTTATGCATTTACGGCTGTCATAAACCCATTTATGACAGTCGTGGACATGTTTTATGGCAGCATTTACAGCAGGGGACCACCAGTCCGCCCCTCTTAACTGTCTGAGGGAGTGTGACTTGGCCCTTGACTTAAAAATGTTGGCAACCCCTGGGATAGATACTGAATTGTGCCCACACTTGCCAGCCATGAAGCCTTGGAGAGACCCTCTGCATTGCTGCAGAAGGCACTTGATTCGGCCTCAGGCAGCGTCTCCAGATGGGGGTGAGAAACATCTGCCTGAAATCCAGGTGGCTGCCGGTTGAGGCTGACCATGCCCAGCTGGATGGACAGCAAGGACGGGGTTGCCAGAGAAGGTCACTTCCTCCTCCTCTTCCTTCCCTCCCTCTCAGGCCAAGATGGACAATGAAGTCTACAAGGACTTGGCGGCCATTCCCAAGGACAAGGCCATCCTGGACATTGAGCGCCCAGACCTGATGATCTATGAGCCCCACTTCACCTACTCCGTCATGGACCACATAGAGAGGCCACGGAGCCGCGAGGTGAGGCAGGCCAGGTCCCCTCAGGGGGTCCAGGTGGGTTGGGGGGCCCAGGAGGTTTCTTTGGGAGGGGAAAGGCTTCACCCTTCGAGGGAAGGTCCGGGTCCTGTTCCAGAGGGCCGGTTCACAGCTGCTTTGCTCCCCTGTGATGTTGTGGAGTCCCAAACTGTGCTCTGTTTGTGTCTGCTTAGCTGAGCTTCTGAGAGCAACATTGCAGGCTCATGGGGCAACGTAGTAGGAGTAAATGTAGGACGCGCATAGAGTCATGAACACATCAGGCGGCCCCTCAAGTAACGCCCGTCTTTCTTGTTAGAGTTTTTCAGATGGTTCGGCCCAATAACTCCAAAGACAGTCTATTACAATTAAAGTCTTTTATTCCCACTGCACGCATGGCGGTCAGTGGCTGTATCAAGGGTCAAAGATGGAAGGGAAGGTCAGGAGGTTGAGGTGGTCCTTTAATAGGGTTAGATGAGGTCAGAGGTGCAAGGTTCAGGGGGATAGGGTTACAATGGCAAGGCATTGTGGTACATGTAGTTTAGGTCAGTTTGATATTACATCTGACAAAACCCCTTCTAATATCATACAGGCTGGCTACATTGAGTACAGACTTGAGTATTTTATTTGCTAAGACATAAACTATCAAACAGGTATTCATGCTGGGCTAAGGGGAGTGGTTTGGTCAGTATGTCTGCCACTTGTTCCTTTGTCTCGCAATGTGTTAGCTCCATAAAGCCTTTCCTTATCATCTGTCTCACATTTCTGCACTTGATATCTATGTGTCTGGATTTTCGGTTTATAGTATCACCCTTTGCTATCTCTATGGCCGCCTGGCTATCTTCGTGGATGGTGATGGGGAGCTTGGGTTTCTCCCAGATAAGAGAGATCAGTTCGTTTATCCAGATTAGGTCACATGCGGCATCGGACAGGCAGACATATTCCGCCTCAGCGGTGGAAGTAGAAACCAGTTTCTGCTTCTCGGTGCGCCAGTATATTGGGCTGCCATTTAGCATCACTATGTAGCCGGATGTGCTCTTTCTGGTTCCTGAACACCCGCCCCAATCAGCATTGGCGTAGCATGACAGGTTGATTTCTTCGTCTACTCGAGGGGTGAGCAATAATTCTGTCTCCATGGTGCCCTTCAGGTATCTCAGCAGTCTCTTGACGGCCGCCCAATGGAATGCCTTTGGGTTACTGGAGTGGCGTGAGAGAAGGTTTACCGCCAGCATAATGTCAGGCCTGGTCCAGTTGGCTATGTGTAATAACGATCCGATGATGGATCTGTAAAGGCTGATGTCTTCAAATGGTTCCCCTTCCTCATAGGCGTTTTTCACGAAGTCTGTTTGCATAGGTGTCCCACAGGGGTGAGCGTTTGACATGTTGCATCTGTCAAGGAGTTCGGCTATTTTCTCTTTCTGGGAGAGTCCAAAACCGTTGGGTATCCTTGAGACTTGCACTCCTAAATATTTGTTTACTCTCCCCAAGTTTTTCAGGGAGAACTCATTTTGCAGTCCTTGAGCGAACTCATCGCATTTGGACTTACTTTTCCCAAAGTACAACAAATCGTCAACATATACTAGAACTTTTTCAACTTCCTCTGATGATTTCCTTAGAAAAACACATTTGTCGTCCTCGACTGGGAAAAAGTTCAATTGCCTCATTGCCTCGGCCAGACATTCGTACCACCTTCTGCTGGACTGTTTTAGGCCATAGAGACTTTTGCTGAGTAGCCATGTTTCCCCTCTGTTGCGCCCAAAACCAGGTGGTGCTCTGACATATATTTCCTTGTCAAGGTCTGCATGGAGGTATGCTGTCTGCACATTAAACTGATACACTTGCTCCCCGAGAATGGTTGCCATCACTAGAGCGGCCTTTACGCTTTCTGGCTTCACCGTGGGGGAGTACGTGTCCTCGTAATCATCTGGGTATCGCTGGGTGAACCCCTGGGCGACTAGTCGCGCCTTGTACATTACCCCTTCGTTTTCCAACGGTTTCACTTTAAATACCCATTTTGTTCCCACTGTCCTCTGTCCCTCAGGGACCTCGGCAGGAGCGTACACTCCGAGGGTTTTGAGGCTTTCCATCTCCCTTTCCATTGCCGCTCGCCACTTGTCGTTGTCACCCTTGTGTCTGCGTGGGTACTCGTCCTCTCTGCGTATGGTAGCCCTGTCTCTCCTAAGGTTATCCTCAGCTATGAGTTTCTTAGTGATGTACCTCAATGTGGCATTGTCACTTCCCAAATTATCCAGTTGAGTCAGGAAATAGTCCCAGCTTGAATCAAGAGAGTTGTATATAATGCTAATCTGGTGCTGATCCGTCACGATTTCCCCCCTTCTTATGAGGTCGGATCTCATGTTGTTTAGTTTCATCAAGTGCTCACTCATCGTTGATCCCTCTTTCATTTTGTATGCATACAACTCTCTCAATAGCAAGCAGGTGGTAGTCCTTTCATTGCAATAAAACATTTCATACAATATCCCCCAAACCTCATGCACAGTTAGCCCATCAGGGATGCTCCCATACATTGAAGTGTCAATGGAACTTAGAAGTAAACAGAACACTCTGTGGTGCAGTCTGTCCACCTTTAGGGTCCATGGCTTCCTTGGTGGGTCCTGGATCAGGTACAAAGCCCCCTCACTCATCAAAATTACCTGAAATTGTTGCGCCCAGTCCATGAGGTTCTCCCCAGTCATGCAAAGGATTGGGAAGTTGTGTGGTAGTTGGATGTGCTGGCCGGCATTGCTCCCTTTGCTGGATCTGGTCTGGTGTCCTGGGCTGTCTTTATATGGGCAGTAAGGGATGGGGACACAGATATTTGCTATTGGATGTCCCATCTGCAGTTTTTCTGGTCGCCTGTGGGGGGAGCTCACTGGTCCTCTACCCATCGAGCGACCTGGGTTGACCTGCACTTCCTCTCCTTCGCCAGAGGGGGAGCTCTCCTGCTCCTCTTGCCCCTGCGTGAGTCTCATTGTTTGCTGGCTGCCGAGGTGAGCGGACCTCTGCTCCGGAGGTCCTGCTGCTTCGGGCTGGAGCGTCGGTGGGAGGTCGTCTTCATCGCTGGAGCCGCTTTCCTCGTCGGAGGATCCTGTGGAGCTGTCGCATGGAGGCCGCCATCTTTGCTGGGTTGATGGGGGTTTGCGCCGTGGCCCCGTGTGGAGGTTGGCTCCCTCGTCCGGACGTCCCCCGTGCTTGGGTCGGGCAGGCGGCGAGTCATAGTAGGCCTCACTTTCTTCGTTCTGCCTTGCGTGTGCCTCCGGTCTTCCCGCACGGACGTGTGTCTTGCGGGTGTCGCGTCCCTCCCATTCACGGTAGCGCGTTTCTGGGGGGCGGCTGCGTCCCCTTCGGTTTTTGGCTGAGAAGGGCTTGCGATGGCTTTCTTCCAGGGAGAGGTCGTGTCCCCTTCGGCTTCTGGTTGCGAAGGGGGCCTCTGCCCATGTGGGAAGTTCGGCCCAGTTATCGGCAGCGGTTCCCTCGGATGCATGGTGCCTGTTTGGGGGTCTCCGCCCCTCTTTTGGTTCCTGGGGGCTGAGGGTTGGCATGTCCCGCATTTCTAGGGCCTGTGTGTCCACCCTCTGGGGCCCCAGGGCCTTTTCTTTTCTTCGCGTGGTTGGGGCGCACGGGTTATCTGCGGGTATTGTTGTTCCGGTGGGCTTTCCCGCCGGTGTGTTCGATTCTAGGGCCACCGCTTGTAATTGGTCGGCTATCTTGGCTAGATTTAAACCCGGTGTGGTGCTTGGTGTTCCCGCCATGGAGGATCTCGGGGTAGGGCTTACCGTGCCGTTGGTGTGGAGTTCGTCACCGATGTTCATCAAGGCCAGTAGCTCTGCCGTGGGGATTGTCCCTCTCCCGGCTATCGCCCTGTAGATTTTGGCTGTCAGGCTTTCCTCTTGGTCGTCCCTTTCGGTGGGTGCCCCCCACCCGGTCTCGGCCTCCGTTTGGCCATCTGGCTCCATCTCCGTGATGGTCCGGTCGGGGTTGACCTCTTCCATTACCGTTTGGGGTCGTGCGATTGCCTGTTCCGGAGTTCCGGGTCCAGTTGGTCTGGCTCGTGTTCTGGACCCTCCTTTGTTCAGCCGGGTCCTTCTTTTGGTCATTTGTTTTTGTTTTGGAGTTGTTTGTGGGCAAACCAAACCTCTGCTACTATTTTGTTAGAGTTTTTCAGATGCTTCGGCCGAATAACTCCAAAGACCGTCTATTACAATTAGAGTCTTTTCTTCCCATTGCCTGCATGGTGGTCAGTGGCTGTATCAAGGGTCAAAGATGGAAAGGGAGGGCAGGGGGTTGAGGTGGTCCTTTAGTAGGGCCGGATGAGGTCAGAGGTGCAAGAGGTGCAAGGGGGATTGGGTTACAGTGGCAAGGCATTGTGGTACATGTAGTTCAGGTCAGTTTGATATTACACCTGACGTTTCTCCACTCCTTCTCTCTGCAGCGTTCTCTTTCTCCCAAATCTCTCTCTCCTCCTCCCTCTCCGGAAGTAAGTGCTACTCAGAGGTGCCTGGGGAAGGGTCTCGCAGGGAGGGGGGGAGGAGGCCACCAGAGCGGGACCCCAAGGGGGGGGGAGAGAGAGAGATCCGTGGTTTCCCTCCCTCTGGCGGCCATTAGTCCAGGGACGGCCCACCTTGCCAGGCGCTTCCGTTGGCCAGCCGGTCCAGTCGTTGTCGTCCTGTGCCCGCCTCTCTTTGTGTGTGTGTGTGTGCATGCGTGCGCACTTGTGTTGCCTGCCACAGCCTCAAGGGATGCTGACCTTCCTGGTGCTACAAGGCTGCCCGTCTGCCTGCCCTGGGGTGGGGGTGGGAGGGGTGGGGGTCAGGGTTGTCCCAGGCAAGGGGGGTGGGGAAAGGACTCACAGACGGTGGCAGGATTTTACCCCAGAGAGAGGATACCGGGCTTGGGTCAACCAGGCAGGAAAGCCTGGGGGGACCGGGGGGGGGGCTTCTTCTTCCACCCCTTTGCAAAAGGGGCCTGGTTTTGAGTTTGATGGGTTCACCCCCTGCGTGCTTCAACACCACCTTTGACCTCAGGTCCACCAGGAGTGGGCAGAGAACAAGTCTCCGGCAAATGCCTCCCACGGAGCCAGCCACAGGTCCGGCAGCGCCAGCCGCAGCGGAGTGCACCACTTCCACCGTCCGGGTAAGGACCCACCGCCCCCCCTCTGCCCCCTTGCCCTCCTGGCACAGTCAACCCACTCGCGTGGGTTCACAGGGGACCACCAAGAAGAAGAACCAGAGCTACAGGTAAGCCACCTACCTGTCTTTAGAGAGCCCAAGTGGCACAGGGGTTCAACTACTGTACTGCAACCAAAACCTTGTTAGTTCCATCCTGACCATGGCTCAAGGTTGACTCAACCTTCCATCTTACAGGGGTGGATGAAGTGAGTCCCCAGCATGTCATTGGGGGCAAAATGCTAGTTAACAGTTGAACTGCCCAGAGAGGGCACTACGAAGCGCTTCTATGGGGTGGGGGTTCTCCTCTGCCCCCCCACCCCCCCAAAAAAGAGGGGGAGCCTCACCCAAGGAGGCTTCCTCAGGGGGTTCACCTGCCCCTCTTCCCTCCTACAGACACCAACGTAGCAGAGCCCAACATCTACAAGAAGCCTCCCATATACAAGCAACGGGGTACGTGCTGAGATTTGGGGTGGGGGTGGGGGTGATTTGGGGTCTGTGTCTCGAAGCCTCCCCCTCCTTTCTGTCCCTTCCAGAGTCCAGAGCGACCACCACGGCAGTGCCGCCCCCGCACAGCAAACACCCGGCTGAGGGCCTGGTTATTGAGTCCTCCAAGTTCCCAGCCGCCCAGCCGCCCGATCCCAGCCAGCCGGCCAAAATTGAGACGGACTACTGGCCCTGCCCGCCGTCCCTGGCTGTCATGGGTAAGTGGGGGGTCGGGGGGGCCCTGTGGCCTCCTGTGGGCAGCTGGAAGTGGGGGCAGATCTTGGCAGGGGAGGGGGCTCAGGACCGATCCTTGATGGTTGGGGGGTTCCCACGAGAGGTTCTGCCTTGGCACACCAGATTGGGGGGGGGGGGCTATCCCCCCAGCCACGTATTGCTGCTTCTGTACCTAAAGCCTCCCCCCCCCCTTCTTGACACCTACAGAAACTGAGTGGAGGCAGCGGCGGATGATGGCCAAGGGCAGGGAGGGCGAAGAAGATGAGGAGGAGGAGGAGAACAGCCTCCGGGAACTGCAGAAGCAAGAACTGAGCAAGGTGAGAAGAGGTGGAGGGGGTGGAGTGTGTGTGTGGGGCCTTGGGGGAGAAGGGGTTGTCACCTGCATGACCCCCCTCTGGCCACCTTGGCAGACCCCCCCCCCCCTCCAACTCGCCAGGACAGTCCTGGGGGCCTCTAGACGGAGGGTCACCTGTTGGCCACTTCTGGGCTAGCGCCTCCTCCTGGTCATTCCTTGCGCCACTGAGCATCTCCCCCCCCACCCCCACCCCCACCCGTCACCCCAATTTGTCCCTCCCCTCCGCAGGTTGCCTCCAACCTGGGCAAGCTCATCCTGAAGGAGGAGATGGAGAAGTCGGTCCTCCCGATCCGGAGGAAAACCCGCTCTCTCCCAGACCGGACCCCTTTCCACACTTGTGAGTCCGGGAGGAGTCCCGACGACAACAGGGGAAGAGTGGAAACTCCGCTTGGGCCTGGAGGAGGTGGCCAGGGGGTGGTGGTGGTTCTTGGCTGCTGGGTCTTGTCTTCTACCTCACCTGGCAGAGGAGGAGGAGGAGGAGGAGGAGGAGGGCTGGAGGCTCTCTTGCTCCTCCCACTACCACTTGTGTGTAAGGAATGGGGTGTTGTGTGGTGGTGAGAGAAGAGGGAGTAGACGCCACTTCTCCTCCTCTTCCTCCTCCTCCTCCTCCTTCTTCTTCTTATTATTCTTATTATTATTATTATTATTATTATTATTATTAGCAGGGCCTCTTCTCTGGCCTCTCCAGATCCCACCCAGCTCATGCCTGCAGAGCCAGCTTGGTTCCCAGCATGAGGAGAAAGTCTTCTAGACAGAAACGGAATAAACATACCAATGGATGGATGGATAGATGGATGGAAGGAACGAACTGATGGAAGGATGGAAGGAACTGTTGGATGGATGGGTGGATGGATGGATGGATGGAAGGAAGGAACGAATGAATGAACTGATGGATGGAAGGAAGGAACTGTTGGATGGATGGATGGATGGATGGAAGGAAGGAACGAATGAATGAACTAATGGATGGAAGGAAGGAACTGTTGGATGGATGGATGGATGGAAGGAAGGAAGTGATAGATGGAAGGAAAGAAGGAAGGAAAGAACTGATGGATGGAAGAAACTGGTGTGTGTGTGTGTGTGTGTGTGTGTGTGTGTGTGTGTGTGTGTGTGTGTGTGTGTGTGTGTGTGTGTGTGAAAGGAACTGATGGATGGATAGATGGAAGGAACTGATGGATGGAGGGATGGAAGGAACTGATGGATGGAGGGATGGCCTCTGCTTCAGCCACCTGGGCCCTGCCCTTTGCCCAGCATCTTCCTCCAAGACTTTGGCCAGAGGCGCTCTGTGTCCCTCCTCCTTCTTCTTAGGGGTGGAGGGGCTTAACTCCCCCTGCCTGCAATGCTTGCCCAGTGGTGATGGCTGCCCTTCTTCTTCTTCTTCTTCTCCCCCAGCCCTGCCTGTCGGGAGCTCCAAATCGGCCTCCCTTCCGGCCTACGGGAGGAGTCCCCTGACCAGGGTAAGGAGCCGGCCCACCAGGGCCACCCCCACCCCTGCCCCACCTGCCAGGGGCCTGTGAGCCAAGAAGAGGCCAGTGCAGAAATGGCTTCTTCCATGCCCCAGATCTGGGTCTCAGAAAGGATGGAGGGGGGGCCCCTTCCGAAGGAGGGTGGTCCTGACCCCGACCCCCATTCCACAATGAGGAGACACCCCCACTCCCCCCCCAGGGTTGCCCCCCCCCCAAGCCCAGTGCATGCCATTGGAGGGCTGCCCAAAGGGAGAGCCTCTGCCCACCGTCTGCTTGTGGAAGCATCCCCATGGCCATGGAGGGCTCCCCCCCCCCCCTCTAAGGATCAGCCGAGGGGCAGGAAAGGCTGCCCAGCCTCCTCCTCCTCCTCCTCTCAGGGTGACCCACCTGTCCTTTCTTCCCTCGGCAGCTCCAGTCCACAGAGTTCAGCCCTTCTGGGAGTGAAAGAGGCAGCCCAGGTAATAAGAGGCAGGCAAAGCCAGGGGTGGGGGGTGGGACGGGGACCTCCATTGCCCCCCCCCACCCGCTCCTCCTGCTCCGGGGCTGCCTTGAGTCCCTTGAAAGGCCTCACTGTCAGAGCACACCTGCCCCTGCCCCCCTGCCTGCAAAGAGGGAGAACTGGCTCAGACACCCCCTCCCCCCTTTCTCTCTTGCAGGCCTGCAGGTAAGCCCACCTGCACAGTGGGAGACACCAGAGGAGGAGGAGGAGGAGGAGGAGGAAGCAAACAAGTGCTGGGCTGCCCCGTCTCTGGATCCCAGGCCAGGGAGGAGAGTGGCCCACCAGGAGGGGAGGGGGAGGGGGAGGGAGCTGGGCTAAGACCCCCACCCACCCCCCAAAAAAATCATAGTAAGGAGTCATTCCAGCTGGGGATGGAAACCCAGCACTTGGCGTGTCCTGGAGTTTCTTTCTTTCTTTCTTTTCTTTTCCTTTCTTTCTGTCTTTCTCTCTCTCTCTCTGCAGAACGGCAGCCAGAGAGGTCGGATGGACAGAGGGAACTCCCTCCCTAGCATGCTGGAACAGAAGGTGAGGCGCCTCCCTCCCCACCCTTTACCTGGGGCAAGGGCAGGGCAAGGGCTTGGCATGTACGTGGGGTGGGTAACACACCTGCCCTGCCCCCCCCCCATCCCTCCGCTCTCCCCCTTCAGATCTACCCGTATGAGATGCTGACCGTGACGAATCGAAGCAGAGCAAAGCTGCCCCCGGGAGTGGACCGGATGAGGCTAGAGGTAGGCCGAGGGCGGCCCCTGACCCCTCCCCACCTGCAAGGCTACACAGAGCCTTTCTTTTTTGGGGTGGGTGGGGGGGTGGGTGGGGGGTTCTGATCTGGCCTCCCAAACCTTGCAAACTGAGCGGCCCCCTCCCCTGTTCCCCCCTCCCCCCCCCCCGCGCAGAGGCACCTTTCCCCGGAGGATTTCCAGCGGGTCTTTGACATGTCGCCCGAGGCGTTTGCCAAGCTGGCCCTGTGGAAGCGCAATGCGCTGAAGAAGAAGGCCTTCCTCTTCTGAGAGGACCCTCCGTGCCCACCTCTCGCTCTCGACCCACCTGGCACCACAGACGCTTCAGGCAGAGCCACGTGTTGAGCTGGTTCTGCTCCTCTAGGACTTCCCTCCCTCTCCCTGGACGGACGGACAGAGAAAGCCCCCGGACCATGGGATGCAGGAAAGAGGAAGAGCCCGGCCCAGTCCGGATGGGGCGCCCCCTCCCTCCCCACTGCCCAGTAGGTGCCCCCCACCCCATCCTGCTGGAACCAGGGGAGAAGGCTCCGTCATGGCCATGGGGTTGTTTGGTGGTCCTTCTCCCCAGCTGGAGCGGGGGGGGGGGGGGTCCAGAGGCTGATGGTGTGTGCAGAGGACCCCCCACTCCCAGCTACCCCTTGGCACAAAGCCTGCCCACCCCCACCCCCCCACCCCTGAGCCAGGAGAGGAAGCAGAGATGCCAGGAGGTGAGCATCAGCATCCCAGTGCCAGATGTGGCTCCCCAGCCTCCCCTGTCCTGCCCCATCGAGTGGCCCTCACTTTCCATCTGCAGAAAGAGGCCACAGGCACCCCCACCCCCAAAAGGGCTTTGTTGTGCCCTGTGGTTCCCTCTCCATTGCCCCTTAGCCCCTTGGGTGGTCAGACGCCCCTTCTCCCTCCCTGTGCCCTTCCTTCCTTCCTTCCACCCTCTCTGCCAGGGCTCCATCCGGCCTCTGCCCCCAAGCCCCCCTCTGCTCAGCCTCACCTGCCTCCCTCCTGGCCACTGACCCCCCTCCTTCTCTGCCCTCCCCCCCTCCCACATTGCTGCCCCATCTAGGACCATTTCTTCTGCAGCCAGAGGGGGTGGGCCAGTGAGTCTACCTTCCCCGGGGACCCTCCCACCTTCCCTGGGGAGCTGCCCTGCTTTGCCCCTTGCAGCAGGACCCCCTCGCCAGCCAGGCTCTTCATCAGGAGGAGCAAGGGAGGAGGAGGAGGAGACCCATCTTCCACAGAGCACTGGGGCTGATGGGCACAAGGACCATGGTTGCTGCTGAAAGATAAGAGCTCTCTCTCTCTCCGGCCTGACCAGAAAAAGGCTGGTGGCCTTTCCTCCCCCCCCCCCGCTTCTCCCCCCCCCCCGCATCCTCCCTTCTCCCCCCCCCCTTTGTGCAGACCTGTCCTTTCCTCGCAGCCCCCTTGCCCAGGCCCACTTTCCACTGCTCCTCCCTCCCTCCCTCTTGTGAACGTCTGTCTATAAATATACCAACACGGGACTTTTCCGAAGGATCACCCCCCCCCCCCCCCATCTCACCGTCACTTCTGCCGAGGATGATGGCAGGCTCTGTGTGTGTGAAGAGGAGGAGAATCCCAACCTCCAACCCCCCCCTTGGGATTAAATGTGAAGTGGCTTGAGTCCAAAGGCTTGGTTCCGGTTTGTCCTGGCGCGCAATCGGGGCGGCCACCGCCGTGTCCGTCCTGCCGCGTTTCCCAGCTTCTCGTTGAGGCGAAACCCTGGCCTTCCCTCCTTCAGCCACAGCCAGCTGAGAGCAGGTCTGGGCTCGCCTCCACTCACCTCCTCCTCCAGCCCAGGGCCTGCTTACTCCAAGCACGACACGGTATAGGTCCATGATGGCGAACCTTGGCACTCTAGATGGCACTCCGGACGGGCACGTTTTACTTCCGCTTCCAGGAGCGATGAGGGCGACATGGGCTGGATGAATCACAGCAAACCCATTCGTGTGGATTCACAGGGGCTTCTGGGAATTGGAAGTCCAAGAACATCTGGAGTGACAAGGTTTGCCATCACGGGTATAGGTTTTAATGGGCGAAACTCGAGGCTAGTGTTCTTGGACTTCCAATTCCCAGAACCCCAAGTCCCTGTGAATCCACTGCATACGTGCAGTAAACCCATTCGTCTGGATCCACAGAGACTTAGGCTTCTGGAAACTGAAGTCCAAGAACACCTGGAGTGCCAAGGTTGGCCATCGTGGCTCTAGACCCCGGGCAGCTTCCTACGAGGCCCATGGGGTGGGGCTGAAGGGCATCTTAGCAAAGCATGCATGCACATGCACGCACACACACACACACTCCCAGGAAACATCGTTTGCATGCAGGTATTTATTCCCTGCCAGAGCAGTCAAGGTATGGGATGACATTAGGCTAAGGGCAGAAGAGGAGATCCAGAAAACGTCCCTCATACATTCCAAGAACTACGGGTTTTGAAGCCCCTCGGACTAATCTGGAACGACACTGCGATTTCCCCTCTGATGCAGCAAGGTGGCATATGAGGTGTGTGTGGCCTGTTCACAGGAGGCGCATCATCCTCCTCGTCATCCTCACCAAAGTCTTGCTGTCCGCTCAGCAGCTACGCCTGAGGCGAAGGGAAGCTATTTCAGCCAGATCCACTTGTCTCCAACATCCTCGTTGTAGCCGGGTGCGTAGTGATGCCCTGGATACTGTGGCGGAAAGAAGGAAGGAGAGAAAGGTGAGCGGTTGACGCAGGATGACGCCAAACCCATCCCTTGGGTTCGCCTCCCTTCTGAGTAGACCACCCCAGTGGGGAGCCCCCCCTTTTCCACCCACTCTCCTTTGACTCTTGGCCAGATAGAGAGCTCCCAGCCATTCCCCGTCAAGCTGCTGAATTCTTCCCTCTCACCTCAGGGGTTGGGCAGGGACAGGCGAGCGCAGCTGGTTTAAAACCAGTGCAGAATACGGAGGGTCTGGTCCCGGGATGGCCAACCTTGGGCACTCCAGGTGTTCAATTCCCAGAAGCCCAAGTCAGCACTCCTGCTGGTCAGGGCTTCTGGGAATTGAAGTCCAAGAACAGCTGGAGTGCCAAGGTGCGCCATCACGGGTCTAGTCTAAGCTCAAGCCTAAGCGGACAGCCCCTGACACCCGGTCAGATAACATGACCCTCAACTGCCAAATGTAAAACAGAAACAGGCAGGGTTTTGGCATATAAATTTGACAATTAAATTAAAATTAAATTTGGCACAAAAGCTTTCAGGTCAATTCCAACTTAAGAAAGTCCTGGAAAGGGTTACCCTAAGGTTAGAGGCGCATTTCCCAAACTATGTTCTGCGGAACACGGGTGGGGCTTTGATTCCCAGACGCCAAAACCAGTCCATTGGCCGATCAATGCTTTGGGGGAATCGACTGAGGCTTCTGGGGATTAAAGTCCAAGAACCTCTTGATCGATTTCGATTCCAGGGCCACGAACTAGTTTTTTCCTTTGATTTTCTGCTTTGGTTTTTTAAGAGACGGCTTGGCTGCTCCCTCCGGGCAACTTGGGAGGCAAAGGGCTGCTGTGCCTGCAGGTCCCCGGGTGGGCTTTCCCTCTGCTCCGCTTTCCAGGCGGAAGGGATGCTCTCCCCTTGCCCACCCACCCCCATGGCCCAAGGAGAGCCAGAGCTCAGCCTGGCCTGCCACACATGCCCTGGGGGTGACATTGGGAGGGGGGTTTGAGCCTCTCTTACCGACTTCCACACCTCGTGCATTTTTAGCCCAAGGGTTCCGCTCACGGTCAGCTCTGGGATGTGGAAAGGGAGGCTGGCCGGAATCATCACCGCCATCTTGTCTTGAACGCTAAATGAGCCAAAAAGGAAAGTCAAGAGAAACGGAGCTGGAGGCCTCTTGGGAAGAGGAAAGGAAACCATGGGGTGACTGCAGTGGCTTCTAGTGGAAGACTTGATGGCCAGAGTTCAAGGTCTGAGTACTGCACAACAGAGTGAGTTCTAGTCATTTGTCCCAGCTCCTGCCAACCTAGCACTTCGAAAGTGAGAAATTGCAAGTAGATAAATAGGTACCACTTCGGTGGGAAGGTAAACAACATCCCATGCACTCCAGTGTCTAGTCCTGCCTGCCACATATCCATGTAAATGTCTGCAGACGCAGACAGCGCTGGCTCTTTGGCTTTGAAACAGAGATGAGCACTCAACCTTAGAGTCAGATATGAGTGGACTTTGAGCAAGAGCAACCCAAGAGCATCACAGGGTGTGGATCGACACAATGGGGCGACCTATGGAGGAAGGCCTGACTTACAAGAGCCTGAGGTTGTGAATGGTGGTCTCTGTCACTTCCAGCCAAGGCCCCTTGTCAAACTTCAGGAGGTCAATGTCTTCCAGGACCTGCATGGAAGGGAAAGGACAACTTGAACACCCAAGCCCCCACAGGAAGGGTGATGATGATGATGATGGGGGGGGGGGGGGGGGGGCGGCTAGCCTTTCCCTCAAGAGCCCGGCATGTTCTTTGCAAGAGCAAACAGTACCCCCCCTCCCTCCACCTGCCCAGAGAACCAAATGCCCTTCAGCCTTTGCCCCCACCCACACCCACCCCTTTATAAAACCACCCCGGTTTTAATGCAATGCCCATTTCACTAGCCCCACCTGCAGAAGAAAAACCTCCCACCACCCAAGCCCCCTTCCCTGTGACGTAATTTGGAGTGGTGGTGGTGGTGGTAGGCTGCTACAACCACTTACTTTCTCCACCTCTTCAGCCTCACGAGCAGTGTACTGCAGCACCTCAGCAATTTCACTAGGAAAGTGAAAAGATGGCTTGCGTTACACAACACCAAAAAACAAAGAGGTTAATCTAAAACTCTACAGAATTTCCTCTAAGATCCTCCAACTCCCCAGGGGTGGTTGCTCTGGAATCTACACACACACACCCTAGAGCAGTGATGGCCAACCTTGGCACTCCAGGTGTTCTTGGACTTCAATTTCCACAAGCCCTGACCAGCAGGTGCGCTGACTTTGGGCTTCTGGGAATTGAAGCCCAAGAACACACCTGGAGAGGCAAGTTTGCAGACCCTCTGCTCTAGAATGACAAGTTGCTCACCTGTAACTCTTCTTCTTCGTGTACATGCAGTAAACCCATTCACGTGGATTCGCCGAGACCACGAAGATGAACTTGATGGAGCATAGGGGCTGATCTAGACAATAGCTCCTTACACTTGGCCCTCCAGATGTTCTTGGATTTCAATTCCCACAAGCCCTGACCAGCAGGAGTGCTGACTTTGGGCTTCTGGGAATTGAAGTTCAAGAACACCTGGAGTGCCAAGGTTGGGGCCACCACTGCCCTAGAAAGTGCCAGAGTAGTAGAGGGAAGCTGTTTTGCCCTTACCTTGGGGAGACCCAGGGGGTGACAGCACAAAGCTTTTCAATACATCAAGGGCAGGATGGGGAGCTGAAAGCCACATGTCTGTCTGTCTCACAGTAGCCAAATGGGTTTGATGGCATTAAAAACACATTTCCATTAAAGACTATCTGCAGACTTCATCAGAAACTGTCTGACGTTTGGACATTCATGTATCTATTCAAATGCTCTGCTATCGAAAGACCAAATTCTCATCAGAAAACGGCCCAGTTTGTTAAGTTTTTCAGTGTAGACTTTAACAAACAGGTGATAAAAGGACTGGCCGGGAACCACCAGCCGTCTGGAAAACCATTTTGTAAAATCTCTCGTGTGCCTCTTTACTAACCTCATCCGTGGCAAGAATTGTTTCTTATAGGCATCTTCAATACTCTGAAGGTAAGCAGGTGAGACCTTTCTTTCATACGGCTGAAAGGGAAACACAGTGTTCGTTCACACACATCCATCATCTGCCAAGGATAAGCCCTGAATGGCCCCCATGAGGGCCACAGCTTGGATTTCTGGGGAACTTAATGCTTCAGCAGCAAGACATTAAAGGGGGAAGCAGGGCAAGAGAAAGAGCTCATCCGGACCTCTCAGTGGCAACTCACAAGCTAGCCCAGTGATGAGCAGTCTTGGCCCTCCAGCTGTTCTTGAACTTCAATTCCCAGAAGCCCAAGTCAACACACCAGCTGGTCAGGGTTTCTGGGAATTGAAGTTCAAGAACAGCTGGAGGGCCAAGACTGCCTATCACTGATACCACACGGCATGGGTACCACATGATGGCTCTGTCTGAAAGTGGCCAACCTTGAAGGCACACAGGGTTCCTTCCTCAGGCGAGACCTAGCTGGTCAAGACACAAACCCTTAGTGGACACTCCTCAGCCCTGTTCCATTTAGAGCAGGGGTGCCCAAACTACGGCCTGTGGGCCAGATCTGACCCCCAACGCCAATTCATCCGGCCCACACCACCCTCATCGCTCCCGGAAGCAGAAGTAAAACATGCCCAGTGTGTCTTACTTCTGCATTCCAGGAGCGGTGGGTGAGGGTGGCATGGGCCAGATGAATTGGCATCGGGGGCCAAAACTGGCCTGCAGACTGTAGTTTGGGCTTCCCTGGTTTAAGCAGATAAAATGGCAGCTTAAAATCTGTCTCTCATCCTGTTGCAAAACAGATGACAAGACACTGGCTAAGTGGGGAGACAGACGTGATGGGTGCAGTTAACTGTCAACAGACAACATACCTTTGCATTTACGCTAGCCCATAAGCCAAGCTGGCTAAGGGAGGAGAAAGACGTGATGTGTAAGGGGGCAGAGGATTCCACCCTTCCAGGCAGAGTGGGGTTAAACCTGTGGTCGTTATGAACATTTTGCATGAATCAAAAAGAGTGGGTGTTCAGCTCCTCTGGCCAGAGAGTTGTACTCTCCTACCTGGAGGTGGCCATGTGGCAGCAGCCACACAAGCCAGGACACGATCTCTGAGGCAAACGCTTGCACTCCTCCTCCTCCTCGTTCACTGGAAGAACCTGGCTTACCTCCCCTTTCGCTGCGATCCTTTTCAGGACTTCCGAGACAGGTTCGTCAATGTAAATGACCAGGTGAGGTGGCAAAAACTCATACAGACTGTACTCCTTCATCTGCTTGTAGTGATCGACACCTGCAGAGGAAGCCAACGGGGACAAAGGAAGGCTTCAGCCAGCAGAGGAGGAGGAGGAAGAGGAGGAGGAGGAGGAGGAGGAGGAGGAGGCTCTCCTGGTCCAGACTAAGCCAGGGCAAAGCTCCAGGTTCCATGCCAGGCACGTTGGGTCAGGCCAGGTTGCTTTAGCGGCACAGAGACTCCTGGGCACCCCAGGTTTGAGCTATCCAAGGCCCACGAGAACAAGGCAGTCCTGGTTCCAACCCCAGCTCATGGCGGAGGGTGCTGGTTGGCCAGAAGGAAGCCCCTCCCCTCCAGCGGAGCTGCCTCACAGAAGGGTTGTGGGGAGACGCCTTTGTCTGCTTGGAGGAAGAGTGGGGCCAGCACTCAAAGGAATGAAGCCTGTTCTAGATGCAAAGCCCTGGAGAGGAATTTCAGTTCTTCTCTCACAGGCCTGCTAAAATAATGGCAGCAGTCTACCAGTCATGGTTCATACTGACACAGCCCTTTGCTAACTTCACAGCAAGCTTTCTCAACCTTTTCAGGGCGGGGGCCGGATCACTCACCTCAGAATGGCTGCACGGGCCGGTCATGTGTTTACGCGCAAGTTCTTGTGCGAGTTCTCATGCGATTTTGGCACGTTCTTGCGTGAAAACTCTTGTTTTTTGGCAAGTTCTCACATTTTTGCGCGAGAATTCGCTGGAAACATGCGAGAACTCACCTAAAAATGCACGTTTTCATGTGAGAACTCGCCAAGATTGTGCGAGAACTCACCGAAATCACACAAGAACTCACCGAAACCGCACATTTTTGCCAGTTTTGGGCACTTTTCAGCATTTCTGGGCAGGGGCGGTGGTGGGAACAAGGAGGGCAACAGGGACCAGATGAAATGGCTTTGGGGGCTGGGTTTGGCCCATGGGCCATAGGTTGAGAATGCTGCTTTACAGGAGCATCTGTCATGTCATTTACAGGAGAATTTGTCATGTCAAAGAATCGGGAGCCGGAGTGTTAAAGAGAAGATCTTCCATCTCTAGTCCAAACATGGAGATGGTTCTTGTGGTCTACTAGCATCATAACATTCCTGCACAAAGGTTACTCACAACGTTTAAGAATATAGCCTTGCTGAAACATCGCCTCCAAGAAGACATAGTCACTGAAGGGGGAACGTTCCAGCACAACTCCTTGTCCTGAAGAGAAACAGAGAATGAGGGACACAAAACTTCAGGGCGAGAATGCACGCCCCCCCCCCTCCTAGTTTAACAAAAGAGGTTGTCATCGTCGTCGCCGTCCCCCACCCCCCCAAGAAACAGTGTTAAGCAAAGTTTTTACTTGGTCACCACTTTTCATGTTAACTCCTGCTCCTGTTACTGTACTAAAAACAACCTTTAAACCACCACAAGAAATCTTGTCACAGTTCCACCAGGGAATGATAACAACATGTTGGGGAAAAGTGACACACTGGTTTTAGAACAAACTCTTAACAGTAAGCACAATTTTTTAATTAATATAAATAAAAGACACACACACACATACACACATCTTAATGGAAAAGTAAACTATCAAATGTAACAATCCAACAGGCACAACAAGAAACACACAAGTATATATGGAGAGAGGCTGCTTGTTCCAATACATCACTACCATCAAAACTCAAGGCCACAGGTGCCCAAACTATGTCCCAGGGGCCAGATCCGGCCCCCGATTGCTAATTCTTCCGGCCCACAAAGCCCTCGTCACTCCCAGAAGCAGAAGTAAAATGTGCCCATAAATCGCACTTCGTGGGCCAGATGAATTGGCATCGGGGCTGGATTCGGCCTCCGGGCTGTAGTTTGGGCACCCCTGAATCACATGACCGGCCCGTGGCCTGAAAGGTTTGGGCACCCCTGCTCAAGACAATGGGCATCAGCTGACAAAGAAAATGGTTCTGATTTTAGTCCTTTCTTATTTTTCTTTGACGCTGCATTCATAAAATCTGTAACCATGAATAATTAGAATAAAACCAATAAAGGTTTTATGCATTTATTTCAGCATCCCGTTCTGCAAACTATACAGATGAATGGTCATGTTGTCTGTTGCTTACCCACTCAAAAGGCACATGAGAGCCTCCCAAGGTTTCTTAGGCTGCCTAACAAACTGACTTCTTCAGCAATGACCACCAGCTTTCCCCCTTTTTTTTTTACCATGGGGACCCCTCAGTCCATTCTCCTGCTTTCCCAAAAGCATGATGGATTTTGGAACAGTTACACTGAACTCTCTCAAGGCACCTTCCCGCTCCCTGCGCTTTTTTCAGGTCCTCGTTTGACGTTAGTTTTCCTGCAAAGAGGAAACCCAGCAAGTGAGCTACCTGTCGCAAAGAGGTGTTCCAGGGCATCTGCGTACTGCAGGAGGCGGGAACCGTACAGGAAGGCTTGCAGGCGGTATGAGTTCCCATTTGGACTTTTAGGGTCATCATAAAACGCCTCCAGGCTGCAATCGCCAGTAAACAGTTGATCCACGGCTGTGTCCAATCCATTGGCCTTGTCCGCATAATGAACATCTGCTTCCGGAAAATATCGCAAACCTGGAAAGGGTAAAGGTGTAAAAAAAAATGATGTCCAAGTTCAAGTGGGCACACCTAGAAGGCCAAGGGTCATCTAGCCCCAAACCATGGGTGCTCAATGCTCAGGTTGAACTAGCGTTTAGCCCATAATGTCAGGAATACCTACCCAGTTGTTCTGCTATCTGCTGTGCAAGTTTGCTTTTCCCCACACGGAGGTTGCCGTCCACCGTGATGACTTTGCTGTATTTGTGGAACCGCTTCATAGCTCTGTCTCCCAGGCAATGAGCCAAGAAACCATACCGCAGATTGTTGTGGGAACTCACATGGAACCTTGCCTGGAATTTTTTAAAAAATATCCTGTTGTCAAATAAAATTTGCTTCAGTTAAATGTTCTGGCTATCCATGTGGTATGAAACATGTTTTTTTTCCCCCAGCATGGATTCCAGTTACTTCAACAGTTCCTTTCCAAACAGGAAATGTAGGTGTTATTTCTTTTCCTTCTGTCAAAGCGGACCGGAGGGGCTCCCTAATTGTCCCAACTGCCAGAGGGGCTCGTCTCTCTGGCACACATAAGAACATAAGAACAGCCTTGCTGGAACAGGCCACAGCCCATCCAGTCCAGCATTCTGTCTCACACAGTGGCTCACCATTTCCTTCAGGGTATTCCCAAGGAGATGCCTTCACCTGCTTAGGATTCCCTGGAAATGGCACACGAAGGAGGACCTTTTCCGTGTCCGCACCGGCCTTGTGGAACCTCCTACCTGTAGAGTTGCGGGAGCAGACGGAGCTGCTGCCTTTCAGAAAAGACCTAAAAACCTGGTTGGTGGGGCAGGTGTGGGGCCCAGAAGGAAGGAAGGTCCCGCCTGTTGGCTTATAAAATAAGCCCCCATTTCTTTTAATTGTTCAATGCAGGCAGTTTTAATGTGGGTAGTTTTTTTAAAGATGAACAGGGTAGGTGGATGGGTATGTTGGGTTTTTAATGGTTTAATTGTTTTTATGTATGTTTTAACTTGTCATGAGCTGCCCTGAGTCGGGTTTACCTGATTGAGCGGCATAAAAATCTGAATTTAAAATAAAAAATAAATAAAAATCCAAATATAGGCAATCAGCCATGAAGACTGTCCCGAGAATACAATGCAGTGGCGTTTCATCTGCCTTCGGCACCGCAGCATGATGACCCCCATAGTACCACTGATCTAGTCCTCCATGAGTCCCTTTCTGGTCCTGAGTCCTCATCATCATCATCATCATCATCATCCCCAGGCCAGGATGGATGATGTTGCTGCCCTCCCATCCAGAGGGATTCAAGTGGGACCATTTAATCCACTTGGGGAGCCTCATCGCCCTTCCTTCCCTGTGGACTTCGCCACCCAAGGCCCATTAATGCTCAGGGATGTCAGGTGAGTGAACCGCTGCCTGACACTCGGTGTCGAGTCCTTGGTGGTTATAGTCCTACTCTACTGCCGTAGCAGGATGACCTGGCCAGGTATGCGTTGCTACTTAGAATGGTAGAAAAAGCTGAGACGCCCTTGAAAGATGGCGCTGGAGGGAAGCCCTGCAAATGCCCTGGCGAGGAGATGGGGAAAAGAGCAGGTGGACTGGATGGCCTCACGGGGGCCCCTTCTGAGGGAGAGTCGCGGCCTACCTCGCGGGGCTGCTGGGGGTGGGACCAGCTCCTGCAGGGGTCGAGCCAAGGGTGGCTCCCTCTCTCTTCCTTTCCGCCCTCCTTGGCCTACCTTGCGGGGCTGTGGTGAGGGTGAAGCGGGGAGGGGGGGCGGTGGGAGGCCTGGGGCTGGCTGGTGGCTCCCTCCCTCCCTCCCTCCTTCCCACTCACCGCGCCCAGGCCTCCCCTTCCCGCTCGGGCCCCGCAGACCTTCGGCAGGGGCGGCAGCGGCAGCCGCAGCAGCGCCTGCCTGGCCAAGGACATCACGGCGGCGCCCTCCAAGGAAGGAACAGCCCCGCGCCGGAAGTTCCCCGCGCAGGCCCCGCCTCTTCCGCTCTGGCCCTAATGCCGGCGGTCGCGGAGGGTGACGTGCCCAGGTAGGTCCCGCCCCTTCTCTCTGATTGGTGCTTCCGGACGCTCCTCCTCGGGGGAACCCGGAAGCGGCCCTCTGGTCGGAAGGGCTCGCCCGGGGACCGCCGCCGCCGCCGCCGCCCGCCCCACCCACCTACGGTTGCCATGGCGCTGCTCGGCCGCCTGGGCGCCTTCCTGCAGCGAGCGGTGGAGACGGTGCGGGGCCGAGACGGGCAAAGGGAGGGAGGGGTGGGGGGGGGAGATTGGGGGGGGGGGTCCCTCTGCCCTTTAACCCTTTCCTTCCCTCCCTCCCGCAGGAGGAGCCCCGCCTCGACCTCCCGGCCGCCTTCACGGAGCACTGGACGGGCATCACCCACTACTACCTGGAGGCCACAGGTAGGCCCGGAGGGGAGGGAGGGAAGGAAGGACGGTGCCCCCCCACCCCTGGGGCTCGAGGCCCAGGGACACTCCCTACACCCCACCCCACCCCCGTGCAACAGCAAAAAAACCCCAAAAATCACCTTGTGGCACCTTCTAGGCCACTGATGGCGAACCTTGGCACTCCAGGTGTTCTTGGTCTTCATAGAAGCCAAAGTCTGTGAATCCACACAAATGGGTTTATTGCATTCGTGTGGATTCGCAGAAACCTGGGCTTCTGGGAACTGAAGTCCAAGAACACACACAGTAAACCCATTCATGTGGATTCACAGAGGCTTTTGCTTCTGGGAACTGAAGCCCAAGAACACACAGTAAACCCATTCCTGTGGCTCCTGGAGGCATAGAGCCTGACCACCCAATGCGCAGAGTGACCTCCTCCGTTTGCACCACTCCGAAGGGGCTGGCCAACCCCTTGCCAAGAGGGACCTACCTCACCCCCACTGCTGGGCAGGCCATTAATGTGGCTGTCCAAGTAGCTGTCCTTCCATATGGCTTTTCATCCATCTCCGTGTTAATTGTGGCTCGGGTTGAAGGGAGCCTACAGTGGCATCTGACGAAGGAAGGAAGGAAGAGTGTTGAGTGTGTTTGTGTGGCATGGCAGCTGTTTCTCTTTTCTGCAGACGAAAGCAAGCCTGCGAAAGAGACGGACATCCCCTGGCACTTGAAGCAGATGCTGGACATCCTGGTCCATGAGGAGAAGCAGCAGCCAGCAGGGGAAACCGGGCCCTGCTTGGAGTACTTGCTTCAGCACAAAGTCTTGGAGACCCTCAGCACTCTGGGGAAAGCGGAGGTACCACCGGCCTCCTCCTGTGGCTGAGCTATTGCTTCTCTGTGGCCAATGCTTCTCACTGTGTTGCTGTCAGTTGGCCCATGGGAATTAAAGTAGCCATTCCTCTTCAGAGCTGACTCCCTTGTGGCCTTTGTTGTACTACCTTCTTTTATAATGGGAAGTCCCAGCATTATTTAAGCACTTGCCTTGGGAGGGGCAACTTGATGGTTGCAGCCCAACAACGTAGGGTGGTTGGACTGCCAATCCCACCCACCCACCAGCCATGCCTAGGTTCCTCTGGTCTCTTCGGATCTTGTCATGTTGTGTAGTTGGAGCCACATGAAAGAGGCAAAGTAACCGACTGGCTGTTATCACTGCTTAGGTCCTATCATCAGTGAGGAACTTCCACCAAAAAAAATATGAATACTTCTTCCCCTCCCCAACTCTACATTTACTTATGCTTGAATTATGCTTTTATTCTGCCTTTGTTGTTGGGGTCCATGTACACAATGTGTTTGCATTGAGATCTAGCAAAGGAACAGTTTTTATGAGGAGTCCCTGGGCTCTTCCTTCATCCTTTGTGCGAGAAGCACCACAGTTGGATTAATAAATAGTTAATTTTTGCCCAGTGAGGGTCAACAGCGGGGGTATTTGGGGGCAGCATTGATGGTGCAACCCTTTGCCAGGCTGCTTCTTGTATGACTCCTGTCTCTCTTCTGGCCCCCAGTATCCTCCTGGGATGAGGTCACAGGTGCTCCTTTTCTTCAGCCGCCTGTTGGGACAAATGCGATGCTGTTTGCTGCATTACCTGAACGTGTACAGGCCTGTCCAGGTGAGTGCCATTTTGATGAGCCAGCTGGAGTTTGTCTGGACCAGCTTGTCCTGCCGAAAAAAGGGTGCAGGGTTTGTTTAATGTTTTAAGACTGTAATGCTTTATATTACTATTGTAATGTCACCCCAAGTTGCTCTTTCGAATTGGGAGGCAATATATAAATTTGAACAATAAGTAAATAAATAGATAAACAAGTGCTGTTGTGCATGCTTTAAGAATAGTGCCACAGTGAGACCAGTTTTGGAACAGAAACTACATTCTGCAGCCTATGATGTATTTGATGCCAGCGCAGAGTTGCTCGCTCTGATCCTGTTTCCCCTGGTTAGAGTGTCTGGCTTGGAGAGGTTCAGAACCTCCATCCGCAGGTGTCCCTGATGCACCTGGCTTCTCTCTTGGCGTCTGGGGCTGAGTCTTGCTTTCTCCACCCCAACCCCTGTGGTTCCTTCTACAGAAGCTCCTCCAGCTTGGCAGTGACACGTTGGGCCCCGACCCTGAGAAGGAAATGATCCAGTTTGTCACTGTGCTGTGTACGAAGATCAGACTGGACCCGTCTCTGCTTCCTTACACTCTGGAGGTAAGGAATGGGCCCCTTAGGGAGGCTGAGGGAGTCTGTTCTGGGCCTCCATGGGTTGGTCAGTGGAGATGGTGACCCAGAACTGGCCAGTGTTGGGAGCCTATGCGTGACGCAGCATTGGGAGCATATTTGAGCACTCAGAGAAATCGGATAGCGAGACGGTCACTCTGCCTAGTTGATCAGTGTAGCTCCAGGAGGCTTCAGGGAAGATCAGCCACTGTATCTCTCCCTACTTGTGCTTTCTAGGACAAGCAACCAGCCCAACCACTCCACCATGGTGGAGCAGCAGATGAGGCACTTGTGGGCGCTGCCAGGCGTCTGTCCACTGGTTCCGAGGAGGCGCTTGATGGGGTTTCGCCAATGAGACTCTCCTCCCTGGCTCAGAACCTGGTCACCTCTCTGGTCAGCCTGTGCAAGAGCAAGGTATGGGGCTGTAGCCCTGGGTGGGAGGGTGGGTGGGTGGGGGGCACCTAATCCCTTGCCTTCTCCCCTAAGAGACCATTTGCCCCCCCTCCCTCCCTCTGCTTTTTGGCCACTGGAGAAGCAGCTCTTTTGGGGAAGGAGGGTTCCCTTCCAGAGAGGCTACAGGCAGGTCCTCTTTGCTGACCCCAGTAGAAAATGAAGGTGGCCCTGAAAGCCCAGGAAGCGCTGCTGTTGCTGACCAGCATCGACCACCCAACAACCGCCATGGCCTTGACCCACGAAGGCCGGCTGGGCCACCTCCTGGCTGACCACCTCTGCTCCCTCTACGAGGACATCCCGGCTACCATCAGCCCTGCTGACGTTGGCTCACTTCCCCCAGTCAGCTGGAGGTAAATGGGGTGCCATCTCTCCTAGTCATGCTGGGGAGAAGTCAGGGAATTTCCCAGGGAGGCCCCTTGGCAGTGGACCTGGTGCCTCGACTGGATGTACCACACTTTGCAGGAAGAGGGAGACAGGTTGGGAAGAGGGAGAAAACGCACGCACGCACGCCTGCCTTCTTTCCTTCAGTCTCTGCCACTCTCCCAGTGGGGCAGGGAGGGAGGGAAGAGGGGCTAAACTTAGGGTTTCGACAGGAGGAGAGAAGCCAACGGGGTCATCGCCGCTCTTTGGAGACTCCATCTCACCTCTTTGCAGGCTGTCAGGCCATCCTGTGAAGGAAGAGAGCTCCTCCTTCCTGGGGCGTCTTGGCCTGGAGGCCTTCTTCGGCTGGGTGGATTTCTGTGACTGCCTTACGAAGGAGGCCCACCACCCGGTAAGGAAAGGAGCCTTTCCCTTCTTTTGCCCTAAGGCATTTCTTGGGAAGGAAGCCATGAGCCTTGAGGCTGAACCTCCCCCCCCCCCCACCCTGGTGCTTACAAGTGGTGGTGGTGGTGGTGGTGTGTGTGGAGGTGCTGAAGGGGAACAGCAGGACTTTGAGTCATTTTTGCCCTGTGCCTCCTCCCCACCCGCAGGTTGTTGCCAAGGCTGTTTGTGAAGCCCTGGGGCAGAGGCTCTTCTTGGGGAAGCTGCGGCCCCACCTCTTGCAGATGTGAGTTTGGGCAGGAGAGATTGGGGGTGGGAGGGTCTCCTTCCTGTCCTTCCCCCTCCCCAACTGGAGGCAACTCTTCTGACCCCGCTTGGCCTTTCCACCAGGGCGGAAGATGGCATCCTCCTCTCCACGGCCCTCCTAACCAGCCTGGCCAGGCGCCTCAAGGCTCCAGCCCTTCTCTGGGAACTCGTTGCCTTCGTCTTGGGGGGCGTGGAGGAACCCTCTGCCTCGGAGGGTCCAGATCAGCAGCAGCACCTTCTGCGTTCCCACTTGATTAGCCGCTGCAACCATTTGTCTGACGAGGTGAGCTGGACCTTGCGGAGAGAGGGAGAGAGAGAGAGAGAGAGAGGCTGCTCTGGTTGGGCTTCCAGTGCCAAAGAAGAGCCTCTGCTTCTGGGCCTTCCTCTCAGCCGTTCCTCCTCCTCCTCCTCCCTGCAGATCAGCAGAGCCAACCTAAGGCTGTTTGAGGAGCTGCTTCAACTTCCGGACCCCCGCATTACACAGAGCCTGGTGCTTTGCCACTTGGAGGACCGCGGCTACATCCAGAGAAACCCCTCCGGGCAAGAGGAGCCGCCTGGCCCTCGCGAGGCAGAGCCCTGTGAGGAGGGAGTGTAAGTGGGCCAGGAAGTGCTAGATTGGCAATTTTGGCTGACTGGCCTTTACTTTCGTTGGGTCGGGTCGATGCTTTCTTGGCCTCCTCCTCCCTCCTCTGCTGTGTGGTCTTTGATGTTTGCTTTCCATCTTGGCCATCTTGAGGGCGAAGGCATCACGGCTTGAAAGAGAAGCTCGTCAGAGTGGAGGCTTGAAGCCTTTCCTTTGTTTGCCCCGGCAGAGACCTGGAGGAGGATCCCTATTTCATGGATGGCTTCCCAAGTGGCCGCTTCCAGGCTGGCCCAGAGCCAGACCTTCCCACTGGCCTCAAGCCACGGGCTCCGCCGGAAGGAGGTGCTGGGGTGAAAGAGGTGGTCAGCAGGTAGGCAGCACCCTCCAAAGCGCTCTCTCTCTCTTCACAGGTCAAGCCCATTCTCCCCCGCACCCCCAATACACACACACACACCCCTACCTTGAGGGCAGTCCTCTGACAGGAAGGGTGTCTTGCTTGGGCTTCATGTCCAAACTCCTGGGCTAGAATGGCTGGCGGGAAGCAGCCGCCTGTCTTGAGGTGTGGTTTCTGCCCTCATGCTCTCTGTAGCTGCTGCTCCTCCCTCCTCCGGATCCCACGGACTCACCTCCATAATGCTTTCCCTTCCAGTTTCCTTTGCCTGGTTCCCAGTGAAGCCAAAACCTCGGCCTACTTGGAAGAGGCAGGCTACGACACCTACGTCCATGATGCGAGCGCACTGGTGAGTCCGACCCGGCCCCCCTTAGCCTTCGCCCTGCAACCCAACACCCACCCAACCCTCTGTTCCTTGCAACACAGCAGGGGACACACACACCGCGCACCATTCCCTCCTTCCCTTCCCCTCTTTTGCTGTCCACTTCTACGACCGGATTCCTCTCTCAGTTTCAGGAATGCTGTGCGCGTGCTTCCCAGTGGAACTGGCCTGGGACTCCTCGGCCCCTGGAAAGTTGCCCTGCAGGGTCCAGCTTCTATGAGGGCGATCTCCTGAAAGTGCTCTTTGATCGGCTCACACAGATCCTAGACCAGGTGGGGCAGGCAGGACCCTCCCAGGCCTGGTCTTGTGGGTGGCCAGGATGAGCAGCCCCACAGCCTGGTCTGCAGGTGACAGGGAGGGAGACGTTGTGGGCTGGATTCCTTCCCTGGGAGAAGATGGGGAGGGAGAACGGGAAGACTTCCTCACGCCAAGGAGTAGCAGCAGCAGGGGCTGAGAGCGCCGCCTCCTCTTCCTCTTTTCTTCACTGCAGCCCTATGCAGTGAACCTACAGGTGACGTCGGTGCTTTCCCGGCTGGCCCTCCTTCCTCACCCCCACCTCCACGAGTACCTGCTGGACCCTTACCTCCCACTCACCCATGGCTGCAGGAGCCTCTTCTCCGTGCTGATCAGGGTAACGCCCGGCCTTGGTTGCGAGTCCAAGTGGTGGGCGGAGGGGCGGGTGTGCCAGGGCCCAGAGAGGGGAGTACAGGAGGAGCTCTTGTACCCATGGCCAAGAGGAGCCCATGCAGAGCTCTTACGGGGGGGGTCTCTCCTTCTTAGGTCATTGGGGACCTGATGCAGAGGACCCATCGCATACCAAACTTCCCCGCCACTCTGCTGCTGGTCCGGAGGCGGCTGATGGGGCTGGTCCCTGAAGAGCAGCAGTGAGTAGCCAGCTGTGGCCAGATCAGACCCCTCCCTTGTCTCAGGCTTGGGACAGACCTATTGTCTAACTTTGGGTTAGACAGCGCCTTCCCACCATCACCACCGACCCACTTCTGTTGGAGCCCCTTCAGGCTGACTTGTGAGCACAGGAGCAGAAAAACAAGGGAAACGTTTGAGGAAGGGAGCTCTCTGGTTCCTGGGGGGTGGATTCTCTGGAAGGAGCTCATGGCATGGAAGTCTCTCCTCGGGGAGGATCCATGGGGGGTCAGGGCCAGAATGCCAGCCACCACCCAAGGAGAGCCTTGCTATAAACCTTGTGCCACAAATACCTTCTGCGGCCTTTGCTGTTCCATGTGCCACTCACCTACTTTGCGTGTAACTAAGAGAGGTGTGGGGGCTTTCTTTGTGCCGATTAGCGGAGGAAGGAGGTGGGGAAAGGGGAGGGAGGGAGGAAGGGAGCCAGCCAGCCAACCCATTCCCCTGCCCTGACTTCCTGGCTCTTTGCAGGATCAGACACCAGACCCTCCTGGAAGGGGTGGTGGTCCTTGAGGAGTTCTGCAAGGAACTGGCCGCCATCGTCTTTGTCAAATCCATGCTGGAGGGACCCCCTTGATCTCACATCTGCAGGACAAAGGAAGCCATAAAGACCGCCGTTGGCCAACAGCAGGTGCCTGGGACGTACATCCTTGACATCCATACTTGCTTGGTACATGGGACCTTGACAATCACATCTGAACGGGCATCTCCTGTGGCCCCTGCCCTCCACAAGAGGAGGCCCAAGCAGTCCTCAAGGGCCTGGGCCACTTTCTACAACCCATTTGAGCTGGACCAGTCTTGCTCAGAGCAGCAGCTGTGTGTGTGCATGCACGTAGAACAAGGGTGCTTTTGGGAGCTGGGTTGTTTTTAATGACTGATGTTGTTCTCCAATGAGAAATCAGCTTCTTCTGCTTCTCTGTTTGGGGGGGGGGGGGGAGCGCAAGACAACTGGGACTAAACCTGTGCTGCCGTCTTTTGGGGGCCTGCTGTGGCTTCTCTCAGGCGGCCCACCTCTTGGGACTGGGCCACTGGCTGCCCATCCACTGGGGCCATCTCTGCAGGGGGTGGGCAGGAAGGCTGCAGCCCTGATGGCTGGCAGCAGTCCCCCCACCCCTCACCCCTCGAGGCAGTTGGGTTTTGTTTCTGGGTGTAATTGAAGGCCCTCCTCTCTTGTTCTTCTTACACAGTCAAACCTTTCTAGTCACAACTACTCAGGAAGCGCTTGTTTTGACATTTAAAGGATATGTTTTTAACTTTAGGAGCCCTGGTGGCGCGGTGGTTAAAACTTCTGTACTGCAACCAGAACAGTGTGAGTTCAATCCTGATAGGGATCATGGTTGACTCAGCCTTCCATCCTTCCGAAGTCAGTAAAATGAGGACCCACCATGTTGGGAGCAAATGCTAATTAACTTGTGAACTACCCAGAGAGTTCACTGAGCGCTACGGACAGGGGGTATAGAAGTGGAATTGCTACTGCTATAATTGCTACTTTCATCAGAGCTTCCAAATGTACCCTATTTGTCACCCGTTAATCAGGTGCAGCATTTAGAGAAGTAGCAGCATTAAGGTTGATTACCAAAGCTGGTCACAGGCGCATGCTCATCTGAGACACTACATCCTGTTAAAGACACTCTTGTCTGTGCAGGCTGAAAATACACTACAGGTCTCCTTCCATATCTGCAGGTCTAAAATTAATTATCTGAAATACACACTATAGCATGTTACCCGAGTTGGCCACTAGAGGCCACTGTCTGCCATATAATGTTATAAGGAAAGGAGGCGGATATTTTAGTAGCTCTCATGTAGAACAATGGAGGCATTTGAAACCTCCCTTTCTTCTATGAATCAGGTGTATATGTTAAATATAGGGTTCACTATTCCCTATCATTATGTACATCTGTAGGTGTTCCTGAAACGTACCCCCCATGATAGAAGCAGACCTGTATAGTACAGCAGCAAAAGTGGCATTTAACAAGTCCATACATTTCTTGGTAAATTTCCCTACTTTTGAAGGGGTGGCTACAGGACTGAATCATTTCTCACTTGTGCCTGAAATAAATGACAATATGGTGATAAACCCAATGGGCTCCTCGTTGTGTTGCAATGCCAGACGAACAGGAAACTTGGTGGCAATCTAAAGACAAGTGCAGCGACCTTCCAATACTCAGTCCAGCAAAGAAAGCCACAGGGAACTACAAGCAAACCTACCTCTTTATTTCTTTGCAAACCGGAGGACTGCTGTGGACCACTGGAAGGCAAGTCAGGTTGAACTGGAGATACGGCAAAGGAGGAGGAGAAGAGCTTTGGTGGAATGTGGCCGTTTGGTTTTTTGTTACAAGCCGGGCATTTACAATCACACTTCTTAGTAGCCTAGACCTTGCTCCCCTCAGGGCCCGCGAATGGATGCTCCTTTGGCAAGAGGGGTAAAAGCTGGGAGCATCCAGTGATTGGTTTCTAAGCAGAAGGAAGCAATAATGCGTAGCTTCATGCACAGATCCCTGAAGAGGCCTGGTGGCTTTTGGTTCAGGCCAATGCAGTCTTCTAGCAAACGGCAACTGAAGGACCATGGAGGCTTCAGGACCAACCTGTGGCTCAGGAGTAATTGCGGAGAGGGAGGAAGGCATCTGTGTGGAGCCTGTCTAGGAGTTTGCTTCTCAGGGCTTCGTTCTCCACCTTCAACCAGGTGAAAGCCCTGCTCTGTAAAGCTGGCGGGGTCTCCTTTGGCTGCTTGCCTGGGTCCTCAATTGATGCAACCACGTTGAAGCAGATGCCATCGCTGCGCCCGGGTTCCTTGCCCGAGTGCTGCAGCCCTACCAGGCCACGGACGCGCAGGGCCAGATGGGGTTGAGGCAGACATTTCTGGACGAGTTGTTGCAGGGCCCACTGCAGTCTGTTCTGGCTGGATTCGGTGGGAGCCAAGCCACTGGCAGCCAGAGGGAGATGCGGAGCCCCAGCTGTGCCCAGAAGCACCCACAAGGCATCGCCACGGCCCACAAAGACCAGCAGGAGCCGCTGGCAGATGAGAGCACAAGGCAGCTCCGCAGGCAGGATGGGAGGGTAGGCAGGCTTAGCCTGATACTGCACAGCCAGCTCTATCAGAGGCAAGATGTCCCAGGCGCGGAGCGGGATGGTAGGCGTCTCCCGGTTGCACCACTGAGCCTGGAGCGACTCCATGTCGGCCTCCTGCAACGTCTTCAAGGTGCCGCCTGGAGGAAG
This sequence comes from Bradypodion ventrale, assembly GCA_035047345.1. Classification (NCBI taxonomy): domain Eukaryota; kingdom Metazoa; phylum Chordata; class Lepidosauria; order Squamata; family Chamaeleonidae; genus Bradypodion; species Bradypodion ventrale. The sequence goes on along the minus strand of JAWDJE010000010.1, from coordinate 830,731 downwards.
AGGGGGAGCAACCAATCACCCATAGGACACAATGCACACGATGCCCTTCAACATGCACTGAGATGAGGAGAACCTTACGTTGGCAAGAGGAAACGGTGTTGAGGTGGCCCGATATTGGGCAGATCTGTCATCTAGCCCCTTTTAATCCCTTTTTGTTTTAGATATGTTAATTTTAGCTTTGTATGTTTATTATAATGCTGGGGGTGCCTCTGGCAGGAAGAAAGAAAGAAAGACAAGGGGGGGGGGGGAAGCAAGGGCTGGGCAAGTGCCGAGGTCGGACCCTGTGCCAGCACAACGACCCTGTGGGGGGGGTGGGGGATGATGAGCTGGCCAATATTTTGCAGTTAGAGCTCAGGGTAAGTAGGGGTTCAAACCTTGAGAAATCCATTGCTCGTCTCGGCCTAGGTTGAGGGGGGGGGGGATAGAAATCCAACAATTCAATTCAATCAAAATCTTAAAAACCTGACAGCCCTCTCAGGCGCCAATGGCATGTGCCGGAGACCGTGGTGGTGGCGGTGGTGGTGGTGGGGAAGGTTTCCACCGCACGACTTGGGCCTCTGGCCCACAGCCCTTGGGGGGCAGCGTAGCCCCCCTGCCCCAGCCCTCCTGGCTTGCCAATGGCTTTTACCCTGAGAGGCTGCTGCGGTGGGGAGCAGAGGGCCCCCCCCTCTCCCTCCTCCCCACCGGGGGAAGCAAGGCAGGCAGGCAGGCAGGCAGGCACCCACCGGTGGGCCGCGCGAGGAAGGCGAAGCGGATCCAGGCGGGGCCTCGCTCCTCGACGGCCAGCAGGGTGACCGGCTGGCAGAGCAGGCCCGTCTCCTCGCGCACCTCCCGGCGCAGCGCCTCGGCCACCGTCTCGCGGGGCTCCATCCGCCCGGCCGGCAGGTACCACTTCCCGCGGCACTCGGGCTTGGCCTCCTGGGTCATCAGCACCTGGCCCTGCGGGGGAGGAGGAGGAAGGCGGGTGGGTGGGTGGGTCGGTGGGCGAGAGAGGCCGCCGTGGGGGGGGGGGGCGGACACCCCCACCCCACCCACACCCCCGGCTCCCTGCCTGCCTGACCTGCTCGTTGAAGAGGACGCCCAGGACCACGTAGCAGGTGTTCCGGCGCAGGTGGGCGCGCTCGGGGCGGGCCGGCGGAGGGGGGGCGGCGGCGTCGCAGCCTTCCTTGGCGGGCACCGGCCAGCCCTGCCCGCCCAGCACCGCCTCCACCTCCGACGCCGAGGTCGCCGCCGCCGCCGCCGCCATCTTCCTCCGAGGGCCCTCTGCACACGCCCAGAGGCTAGGTCAGCGCCGCCGCCGCCGCCGCCGGTCTCCCTGTAGTCGCCCCCCTGCTCCACCCCACTCCTCCTCCTCCTCCTCACAGGGGAGGGGGGCCGCGGGAGAGCCCTCTGCACGCGCCCAGAGGCTAGGTCAGTCAGAGCGGCCCCATCATCCCTCCCCCCTGTTCTTCTGAGCAACGGCTTCCCGAGCAACGGAAGTCCCACCCCCGCCGCACCCTGATTGGCCGAACCGGGCCCTCGCTTCGCCATTGGACTTCCGCGGCTGCTTTTTCCGGCGCGCTTTGTGACGTCATGGCTCTGCGCCCATAGGCAAAGAGGAGGACGAGGAGGAAGCGGAGCCATTTTCTCTTCCCGGCCAAGCAGACCTTCTCTCGCCGCTCTCTCCCCTCGGGAGGCCGCAGGAGCCCCGGGCTGGAGTGTGAAGGCCTCCTCCTCCTCCCCCCCCCCCTGGGCCACAGAAGGAGCCCCTTCGCTGGCCCTGAAACGAGCCAGGCGCTGGACACGGGGGTGGAGGTTCAGTCGGACACTCGAGTCCGACCCTTTGCCGCCACCCATCCGCCCCCTCCTCTGCTGCCCCCTCCTCCATCTTTCCCAGCATCAGGGCCTTCTCGAGTGAGTCCTCTCTTCCCCATTTGGTGGCCAAAATCATTGTACCTGTCCTTCCAAGGAGCAGTCAGGGTGAGGTTGGGTTTCCTTTCAGGGTGGGCTGATTTAATCTCTTTAAATCATAAAAGTCCCCTCCGAGCACCACAGAGTTCAAAGGCGCCTATTCTTCTGCGCTCGTGTCTTCCGTAGTAAGGTCCAGCACTCACAGCCATTCATTACAAGAAAAAAAAGTGCTTTATTTAAAAATACAGTAAAATTACAAGAAAAAAGTGCTTTTATTTTAAAATACAGTAAAATTGACACAGACATTTAAGGTCCTGAGTGGTCCTGGTCTTCAGGTAGGCACAGTAAGCGTGTGTGTGTGTGTGTGTGTGAGGTTTAAGCCCCTTGGGATAATTCTCATGCCAAAAAGGCATAAGTGAGGTTGAGGCTGGGGGTGCTTCAAGGCCAGAGACCCAGTCAGTTTCTTTGGTTCAGCATCCCTGCACCACCACCAGCCCCAGAAAACCCCAGGCAATGCCTCTGGGTCTCTGCAGCAGGTGTTCATGCTGAGCTAGGAACAAAACGGGGGGTGGGTGGGGTGTTACTTTTTTGAAAGGGGAAGTCAGGATATGGCACTGTGGGCAAGGGTTAGTAAAGGCACAAAGTGCAGAGGAAAGGCTCTTTAGGCACAGGCACCAGTGGGGGAGGATTCTTAGACAAAGTGGCCCCAAAAGCCTGTCACACACCCCTGAACCAAGCAGAGGAGCTGTGTGGCATAGGAGAGAAGCCTCTCAACCACTGCTCCCCCTACCACCCCCCACCCCCCGCCCTCCACAACATTGAGAGATAATTCTCTTCAAACCACCAAGCTTATTGACAAGAGAAGTCTCTCTCTGAAGCCTCTTCCCTTCCACAACCAAAGCCAGTGTCACAACTTGGGCCACTGTGGCTGTGGCAACCTAAGAAAGGCATTTATAGCCAGGGATGGGATGTTGGCACTTCCACTCGGCCGCTCCAGCACTCATGGCAGTGAAAGCCCTCAAATCACAAGGGGGTTACACACCGGCCCGTTCTGCACTGACTGTTTTGAACCACAAGAAAAACCAGAAGCACGTGGACAGGCCTGTCCTGAGATGCCTGTGAGAGTGATCACTGCTACTCCCACCTACGGCCTCGCAAGTAGCAGAAAGCCCTAGGTCTCCCACAGTGGCAGGAGGGGGGGTGGGAGTTTCCCTGCAGTTCAAAGCTAAAGTGGCACTGGAGGAGCATGGAAGTAGGACAGGCTGGTTTAATTCTGGCCATAGAAGTGTTGAAAACAAAAGTTCCACCCCGGTTCACTACCACCAACCACCACACAAGAGGAAACCGTGTCAACCATTAAACACCAAAGCAGCCCCCAGGTCCAGCTGTTTCCTGTGCTGGCTCTGGCCGCAGGTCCTGTGCGGGGGGGGGGGGGGGGGGGAGCTCCAACCGGCAGCTTAGGTCTCCTGGTCAACAACCTTCTTTCTGGGCCGCCCTCGCACCAGCCGCACAGAGCCCTGTGGGGGGAGAAGCAAATCAGCGTTTGGGAAGGGAGGGCTGGCTTGTTCCTCTCATGATTCAACAGGGCAAACCGCCGCCTCCTCAGCCCAGACACACACCCACTTCCCCATGCCACACCGTCTCCACCATATGCGCCAGCTGCTACTCAGCAGGCAGGCCAACGCGAGGCGTACCTCCATTACCCAGCCAGTGACCATGATAAAGATAAATTCTATATGTATATATACAGGCTTACTTCCTTGGTTGGTGGCTTCCTCTTCACCACACGAAGGCTCTGGCTCCTTGACAGCGGCTTCGGAGGCAGGGTGTCCTTTTTGTGAGTCCGGCGGGGGCCTGTAGAGAGCTCAGAGTCCGACCAGCAGTCCTCCTCATTGCTGTCTGAGCCTGGCGGGTGGGAAACCATCCTGTGTCCTGCAAGAGAAGTCCCGAGTTAATGGCTCTCTGGCTTGTGGTCAGCCAAACCAACCAGGGAGCCAAGACCTAGACTTTATACCCTGTCTTAGGCTTCTGTTGAGCAGCTGTGGAAGGGAGAGCCAATGCAATCCATTCCCTACCCTCTTCCCCGCAGCAGCAGCAACACCACCACAACCACCCCTTCCAGAAAAGAGAAGGGCATTCCTCCACTGGCAGGGGGTGGGAGACAACCACATTCCCAGGGTGACCAACAACGCACTCACTTACCAATGGGCTGGCGACGGAGGTCCTGCTCTTCTAGATACAGTGGGTCGGAGTAATGTACAGGCTCCGAGTCTGGGACGGAGGACAAATCCTGCATGCTGAAACTGCGCAGGCGGCCAGCCAAAGCACCTTGGCCCTGCCCAGAGGGAGAAGGAAGAGACGGGGAAAGGCTGCTTAGGACTTTGGTTCTCTTAGAGCTGGTCCGAGGGATCCATGTTTTAAAAAGCAAGACAATTGGATCGAACATGGCTCAGCTGTCAAAGAAAAGAGGTGCCTGGCCTTGGCTTCGCTTTTCCCTCCTTCTTCTGCAAAGCATTGAGTAGAGAAGTGCCGCGCACCCTGCACATAGCAGTGCACTCCGCTGTGCAAAACATACATGGTGAGCATGTCATTCATTTCCTCCTATCAAAGGCAGACCGGCTGTGCTTAATTGGCTGCATAGCTGATTCATGGCCCAAAGACGGTGCTGCTCATTCCATCGCGACACAGGAAGAGGGTAATGCGTTTGAAATGTCATGCATTTCTTGCCGGTTTAGACTGTTTCGAAGGCAGAAACGCAGGCTTGGGAAGTGCTTGTTTTGCTTGTTTTGCAGTTAAACTAATTTACCATGCTTCACTGTAAATTAAATTAAGAACTTATACTTAGGAAGTTCAAGCGTTTAAGCGTTCATTGTATTATCTTAAGAGCGCTTTTCATTCAGCTGCCAGCCCTGCGCACCAGCCTCAGGGTGACCCCGTCAGCAAAAAAGAAGCCCAATGTGTTTTACCCTCCCAGATCCAGGCTTAACAGGCAAAGGTGACCTGCCTGCTTCCCAGGGTGATGAAACCTTTCCACAGTGTGGCATCTGGGCAAACAGGTACAGCCACCATCACCTTGGGCAAACCACCCACCCACCCTCTTCTGGCTGGCTACCAGCAAGGATTTTCAAGGCAGGGGGAGGGAGCCGTTTGCTTCCCAAGCCAGACAAAGAGAGATCCTGGACCTGGGAACAGCAAGGCAATTGGGTGGCTCCGGGTCCCAACTGGGGCCATGATGGCGGCCACCTTATTCCGCCGCTGCCCCAGGGGAAGACTGGGCTACCTTGGCCGCTGCCTGGACTGCTGCCGTGGCTGCTACGTTGAGGCTCTTCTTCCCAAAGCTCACGAGGGTCTCGTAGCTGCGCTCCTTGGCCTGGAGGATGAGCAGATCGATCTCCTGCAGAGAAAGAGAGAGGGGTGGGTGGGGAGGAAGCAGACTCCAGGGGCTCCCCCTGGCCCTACTTGTTTGGCCCTACAGGCCCCCCCCCCGCCCTTCCACCAGGTGGGCTCGACTGGAGGAGAAAGACCCTTACTTTCTCTTTGCGGGACAGCGTGGGGTGCACAAACTTGCGGTAAAGGAGGCTGGCTCCTCTGGTGTAAGGTGAGAGCAGCCACACCACGAAGGCCATCTTGATCTCGTAGTAGAAGGGGAACCTGCTCGAGTGAAGACCAACACATGAGAATGGAGTAGCAGGGGGAGGGGGGGCTTCGGGAGCCCCCAAAGGTGGACTAAGAGCTGGCAGATATTCTGTAACTTACAACTCACTGCATTTTCACAACAAAAGTCACGTTACAACACAGGGGAACCACGAAAGCAGGCGTGCTCAACCTACGGCCTGCAGGCCAAACCCGGCCCCTGAAGTCATTTCATCAGGCCCGTGGCAACCTCGCCAAACCCGGAAGTTGGGGGGAAACTGTGTGCCGTGCATGTGCAGAACCCTGCTAAATGTATTCTGCACTTGTATGGTGTGCATTTTACTTCTGCTTCCGGGTGGGCGGAACCACGTGGCCGGCCGGCCCGATCAGCGGCCCAGGAGGCGTGGTCAGGCCCAAGACCCGAAAGTGGTTGAGAAAGCCTGCACTAAAGAGACCTGCACCGCCACCAGGGCTCTATAAGGACAGGTTGCGTACCTGTTACTGTTGTTGTTCCCCTTTGTGGCCTCTGTGAATCCACACAAATGGGTTTATTGCACATAAACGCAGTAAATCCATTCGTGTGGATTCACGGAGACCCTGAAGAAGAACTTGAGAGAGCGAAGGGGCAGAAAGAGACATTGTAGATAACCCGTCATTAGAACAGTTGTATTTAACAAGGATTGTTCTACTGAACAAAGACATAACAATAGCAATTCCACTTCTGTACCATCCCAAGTGGTTCACACATTACTGAGCATTTTTGCCCCCAACATGCTGGGGCCCAATCTCAGAAGGATGGAAGAGGCTAAGAGTCAACCCGGATCCATCTCTGCTTCCAATGTGCCACAAGGGTGATGGAGGAGAAACCCTTGGACATGAATCAGCCCCCAGGCCAAAGCCTTTGCCAGGCAGGGCAACGACCCACCAGGACAGGAAGACTTCGGCCACCGCCTCCGTCGCCATGAAGAGCGAGAAGACAATCCAGTACATCATCCAGCGCACCTGCGGGGAGAGAGGGAGGAACGCCTGTGGGGTGAGTCTGAACACCACTCTCCCTCTTGAGACCCCAGATGGCCAGACTTCCCCAAAGCGCCACCTCCATTGTCAGCAAGAGCAAGGCTGGGAAGCTCAGCACACACACACCCATAACTCCTTAATGGACACAAGGCAGGGGAAAGGAGATCAGTGATGATATAACCTTGGTGCTCCGGTGATGGCTGGCCAACCTTGGCACTCCAGGTGTTCTTGGACTTCAAATCCCAGAAGGCCCTGATCCACAGGAGGAATGCTGAGTTGGTCTTCTGGGAATTGGAGTCCATGAACACCTGGAGTGCCAAGGTTGGCCATCTCTACCTTATACCCCCCTCCCCAATTAAATAAAATATTCAGGAAAACAGAAGGTTTGGGGTGGGGGATGCAACCCTCCATCTGTGGCCCTAGAGATGCACACACCCTGGGGGCCAAAGGAAGAGCTGCCTCCCCACCACTTACGTATTCACGGATGTTCTTGTTCTTGACCGCCTTGTAAGACGCATAGGCCGGATAGAGCATCCCCAGGACCAGCCTGTAGCGGAAAGAAGGCGTCAGGCAGGCCGGCCAGCACCGGTACAGCCCCGCCAGCAGCCACAGGCAGCCCTGCCGCCCGAGGCGCAGAACCTTGGCCTTCAGGGCTTCCAGGAGGTCCATGGGAGGGGGGGGGGGGTTGGCCGGCTGGACACTCGGTCCAAAGGCAGGCAGGCAGGCAGGCAGGTGGGTGGGTGGGTGCGTCTCCCTGCCCCAAGGGACCTCCAACAAGAGGCTCAGCTGCTCCTCCAGCTCAGCCCCACGGGGTGGTGGTGGGGCGGGGGTTCCTCCCTTCCCCAATATCCGGCCCCGACGCCCAGGGACAGGTGGCTCCTCCTCCGGTACTACCGGCTCTACCGGCTCCGTTGCCGCCGCCGGGAGGATGATGCCAATAACCATCTCCATCACACTCCTATCCCGCCGCGCCCCCCCCGCCCCCCATGGCGCTTCAGAGACGAAGAAGTAGGCGGCATTCGCTGAGCGGTTGGTTCTCCGTGGACCCCCCGCGGAAGGATGGAAGAGAGGCCGAGAGGCGACAGACCACCAGTCACCCTTTGGTCCCGAGCCCGGTCAGGATCGAACTCGCCACCTTTTGGCTGCAGCAGCAGGACAGCCGTTTAACAACCGCCCAGCCCACCCCCGCGGCTCTTGAACCGCCCTGGCGGAGGGCTTTGGTCCGCCACGGGGGCGCCCCGTCGGAGGAGGAGGAGCTTCTGCGGCCGGCCGCAGGGCCAGGATGGAAGCCCCCCCCCCCCCGGCGCTGCCCACTCCACCCACCTACCCACCACGGGACCCCTGGCAAGATGCCACCCCCAGCCCAGCCCCACCGTGGCTTCCCCGGAGCAAGACGCCGGCCGCGCCCCAAGGGCCCCCCGACGACAAGATCGGGCGAGGCGGCCCCGCTTCCTTCCTCCTCCTCCTCCTCCTCCTCACCCCCCCCCCAGGGGAAGGGTCTCCTCGGGGGACCCCGAATTCCACCAGCCCCCCCTTCCCCCCCCCGCCTGTCCCTTGTTCGGCCCCACCACTCACTCCAGGGTGCGGCACAGGATCCAGGCCACCATGGCGGCGTCGGGGAGCGGGGGGGAGGGAGGGAGGGGGGGGGCAAAGGGGGCGCGCAGAGGACTCCGGAAGGACCGACGGACGAACTCGTTACTTTGTAGCCACCGGACTTCCCCGCCGCGTTCCACGAGCCACTGCGCACGCGCCGGCACCCCTTCCCCAAACGGCCGGAGCCAGGATGCTCCCTCCCGATTGGTCGCCTTGAGCCACGCCCACGCGGACGGTCCAATAGGAGGAGGCCGGCGGGGCCACGCCCCGCGCGGCCAGCTGATGGGTTTGAAATCGGGAGCCGAGGGTTCGCGGGCCGCCGGAGGCCTTTAGGGCGGCCAGGAAAGGAGGAGGGGGGGGGGAGGGAGGGTCCCTTCTTGAACGCCTATTTATTTACAAACAATACATGATATTCTATGTTTCTAAGGGCAGTGATGGCGAACCTTGGCACTCCTGGTGTTCTTGGACTGCACTTCCCAGAAGCCCAAGTCAATGCACACCTGTTGACCAAGGCTTCTGGGAACTGAGGTTCAAGAACACCAGGAGTGCCAAGGTTGGCCATCACTGTTCTAAGGGATCCAAGATCACTGCAGAGGGTGACTGCTGGAGCCATGAAATCAAAAGACGCTTCCTTCTGGGGAGGTAAACTGTGAGAGCCAGCGTAACAAAAAGGAGAGAGACATCACCTTGCCAACAAAAGTCCGCATAGTCAAAGCCATGATCTTCCTGGTAGTCATGTAGGGTTGTGAGATCTGGACCACAAGGAAGGCTGAGCGCAGAAGGAGAGTAGATGCCTTTGAATTCTGTGGTGATGGGGGAGACGTTTATGAGTCCCCTGGACTGCAAGGAGAGCACATCAGTCCATCTTGAAGGAAATCAACCCTGACTGCTCCTTGGAAGGACAGATACTGAAGTTGAAGCTCAATTACTTTGGTCACCAAATGAGAAGAGAGGACTCACTCGAGAAGGCCTTGATGCTGGGAAAGACCGAAGGCCAAAGGAGAAGAGGGAGGCAGAGGATGAGGTGGATGGATGGTATCGTTGATGCAGTGGGCATAGATCTGGGTGGGCTCCGGAGGATGGCACAGGACAGAGGATCCTGGCGTGTGGTGGTCCAGGGGTCGCAAAGGGTCAGAATCGACTGTGCGACTGAACAACAACAACAATGTTTATTTCTTATTTAAAACAACAAATAAAAACAATGAAAAAGGGAGAAATTTATAGCAATAATACAATAGCCAAAGGACACTAGCCAAATTTATATCCATCCTGTGTGTAAATTTAAATTGAATCACACTAATAATATCTGCTAACACTGAAAAAGCAGGAAAAGGGGGGAAATCTGGATTCCATGACCATGAATGGTCTGCTTAGAAGCCCTTCGTCACATCTCAAGTAAAGTAGCAGAGCCCACATTTCCAATGGAAAAGTAGAACCTGTAGCTCTCGCCACAGGCTAGCAACCACCCCACTAATAACAACAATAATAATAATTTTGTGACAGAAATTATTCTGGGTTGAAAGGATGTTTTCTGGAGGAACTCCACTCAGGGGATGCTCGAATGAGGCTCCTTCCATGCCCAAAAGATCTTTCCCCACCGAAGTGGTCCCTATTGTAAAGGTAAAGGTTTCCCTTGCTCGAAAGCTAGTCGTATCTGACTCTAGGGTGCAGTGCTCATCTCTGTTCCCAAGCCGAAGAGCCCAGCTGTCTGTTTCTGCAGATGTTTCCGTGGTCATGTGGCAGGCATGACTAGACACCAGAGCGCACGGAACGCTGTTACCTTCCCACTGAAGTGGTCCCTATTGATCTACTTGCAATGTCTTGCTTTCAAACTGCTAGGTTGGCAGGAGCTGGGGCAGAGGACAGGAGCTCAAACCATCATGCAGGACAGTGTCTGGGTCTTGAACTGCCTACTGGCCGGCGAAGGTTGAAAGAGCTTCAGCGCATGCGTCCTTTCTGACGCTGGCTGGCTGTGGGTTTCTGCCCACCCTTTGCCAGTCCTGATCTTTCCCTGCCTCCTGTTGTCTTGCTAAAAATTGCCATTTGCTTTGAAAGCTGCCGGGTGCCTCTTTGCTTCTCAGAACTGGTTGCAAAAAGTGTTTTCAGAAGGTCACACTCTGTGCCAATGAGGCTTGCACAAGAGTGTGCCTTTTCAGCTGAAATCCCCGGGGGTGCCCCTGAATGCCCTAACCCAAGCCAGCCCATCCTAGCCTGGAGTGGGAGGAGGGTGGGGGGCAGAAGAAGAGGAGAGGCTGCCTAAGGGCCCTCCAAGGCCTCACCCACCCCCCCGACGGACTGAATGGCTCCCATTCAGGCCCTGTTTACTCAGCTGCCTGAGCCCATTTCAAGAACCCCACTCAGCTGAAGGAGAGGCTGAGTTAAGGGCCAAGGCGTATGCTCCCCCTCGTGAGAAACGGCCTCTCCTTACCCATCTCCTGCCATGGAATGTGCATGCCATGGCTGCCCCCCCTGCCCACACTCTCTTCCTTCAACTTCTGAAACTTCAAAGGTGGAACCAGGAATCTAGGCGCGCACACACACACACACCTCCAATCTGCAGAAGTGTTTCTCTTGGCAAGAGACTGCAGTGGCTCAAGTGGCTAAGATGCTGACTGGGAGGCGGAAGGGTCAGCAGTTCGATCCCCGAGTACTGCATGACAGAGTGAGCTCCCGTCTTCGTCCCAGGCTCCCGCCAACATAGCTGTTTGAAAGCAAGAAATTGCAAGTAGATAAATAGGGACCACTTCGGTGGGAAAGGTAAACAGCGTTCCGTGTCTAGTCATGCCTGCCACATGACCACAGAAACGTCTGCAGAAGCAGACAGCGCTGGCTCTTCGGCTTTGAAACAGAGATGAGCACTGAACCCTAGAGTCGGATACGACTGGCTTTCGAGGAAGGGAAACCTTTACCTTCAATATGTCTTGGCAGGGGCATCCTTGTCCCAGCAGGGCCCTGGCATTGATGTTGCTCCTCATGTGAGTTCAGAAGGGAGGGAAATTGACAACTCCTGCCACTTCATCTAATGTGTCCCCCCGCCCCTCAATTTTAAAAAAGTGCTTATGGCTACCCTGTCCGAGGAGGGAGGAGCCTCAGGTAGCTGGTTGGAGTGATTTCTGTCGTCTCCTTCTCCAGACAAAGAAAAAAGGTCCTATTTGGGTTAAAAGTTCCATGGAACTTGCCAAAAGATAGCTACTGCAATCCTTTGGATGCTAAGGTACCGTGGGAGGTGTTGAAGGTCCTGTTGGAAAACTATTTGCTGATAAATCTTCTGTTGAAAAATACCGGAGAGAAAAGTGCTAAGAAGCAGAGGAGGCCTTTGACTCATACCTGTCAAGTTTTGGATTTGGAAATAAGGGAAATTTCCCGGCAAATACGGGATACTTGACAGCGATGCTTATCCTGTGCTGCCCTCCAATGGTGGCAATAGGGCATTGCAGTCTAATTAATAAGGGATGACGTCAGGGAAGAGGGTAAAATAAGGGGTTTTCCTGGCCAATACGGGATACTTGACAGCTATGCTTTGGCGGCAAGGCTTTTTAAAGCAATAGACCTGCCATCTCCCTTTTATTGCTGTGAGGACTTTCTTTTTCACCTCTTTGCCTCTGATACAATTTGGGAGGAAAAGGCTTCATACAAGATTGGTTTGGAAAAGTTTGCAGTTTGCAGTTTATCCACTCAAGCTGTTTCTTTTTGTTGCCGTCCTAATTTCAGAGGGAGGAACCGCCATATGGGGCTGAGCCGACAGAGCTGGCATGAAGCCAGGTGCTTTTTGTGATAAGATAAAGCTTTGTGGTTGTAAATTAAAATAAAACTGCAGTCTCTTAGTAGCTGGTGGAAAAGTATTTGTGGACTATTGATAGGTGCAAGTTGCAGAGCAAATAATATCAGGTACTGGAAGAGAGAAAACAGTAAGAGACTTTTCTTTTTTTTTACAAGAGTTACTGCAGTGGTGGTGGATCAAAATAAATGAAGAGGAGAGTCTGGAAAAAAGAGGCTGTATCTGATAAAACATATATTCTTGTCAGTGCAGATGACAGCCCAATAAACAAAGAAGAATCTGAAAATATGGATGCAAGACTACCCTCTAAGGAAAAACCGAGTGGAGATTTGACTCTGTTGGAATTAAAAGACTTTATAACTATAACATCTAATGAAGATAAAAAAGAAAATAAACAGTTTGTTAAAGAGGTGGTCAGAGAGGAAGTGCAATCTCTGGACTAAACATGAGAACCAATACTTTGGAGTCAGAGGTTAAGGACTTGGTGGAGATTGCAGTAAGGCATGAAAAGACTATGGACAAAAGATTTAAGCAACTGGTGAAGCTACAGGATCAATCAAAAAAGAAAAACATCAGGATTAAGTTTTCCCCCAACATGGATAAAGACAATTTAAAAATTGAAGTAGTTAAATGGTTACAAACCTTTGCTTTGGACTCTGGCCCAATTAAAGAAGAAGAGATCGAAGCAATTTTTAAGGTCGGTTTCAAGAGAGGTCAACGCCCCAGAGATATGATAATTACTTTTGTATCAGGTTATTAAAAAAGATCAAGTAATGGACTATTTAAGGAAGCATGGTGACTCTGCATTAAAGATAGGAGAAGTAAAAGTACATCATGATTTAAGTAATGAGACTATACAATGGAGAAGACAGATGAAGCCGATAACTGAAATTTTGTTTAATTGCAATATAAGATATCAATGGGGTTTCCCTAACTTCTTAAAGATATTTCATGATGGGAAGGTGGTTAGAGCGGAGGACCCAAAGGGCGCAATGAGACAACTTGAATTACTAAAAATTATAGCGATGGGAGACGCAAACTGGGAAAAACTGGTAGAAAATCTCTATGGAGAAGGTTCAGAAAGATCAAAGGGGAAAGAGGAGTATCAAGCAAAGGACAAAGGGAGAAACCTTTTGGTTATGGAAGTGGAGGGGAAATAAGAGAAGAAACGGATGCAAAATTGACTGGTGCAAAGATAAAGCCAAAAGCCCAAAAGTAAAAATAATATATAAATAGGCACAGTCAAGAAAGTGTTAACAATTTAGGAATATGAATAGAATAGGGACCAAAAGAATTAAAATAGAGGGAAAATATGAGAAGGAGATGGGGAATAGTGAAAGAAGGAATTTAGAATAGAAGGGATAGGCTCTCCCTCCTCCTCCTCCCCCCCATTCCCTAAATGGGTGCAGCCAGGCAATAATTAACCTGGCAGGGGGGGGGGGATTGCGTGTTGGTGGGTGGAGGGTTATATGTTACATGTTGCATGTTATATGTTATAAAATTAAAAAAGAGAGCAAAAATGGCTGCCCTGTCCAAATCCTGGAAGTGTTACCCTTCCCTGTCCAGAACCCTCTAAGGCTGAGGAGGCTGGTGAGACTCTGTGGAAAACTAGTTGTACATACAGGTCACACCCATTCATTCCAGGCTAAACAGCTGCTATGGGGGCCGGGTCAGGGGGACTTGCTGCCAAGTGGGCAGGCTGTGAGATGGAATAGGGTCCCTGCGATCAATACTGACTGAGCTCCTCGACAGGTGTGGACCGCTCTGGATGGTCACCTTTTTGTCCCCTGAGAAGGCCTCCTCCTGGCCCTGCCCTTAGGACAGGGGTGCCCAAACTACGGTCCACAGGCTGGATGCAGCCCCCAACACCAATTCATCCGGCCCGCAAAGCCCTCGTTGCTCCCGGAAGCGGAAGTAAAACGCGCCCGTACGGGCGCGTTTTACTTCCGCTTCCGGGAGCAACGAGGGCTTTGCGGGCCGGATGAATTGGTGTTGGGGGCTGCATCCAGCCTGTGGACCGTAGTGACCGGCCCCCTGAACCACATGACTGGCCTGCGGCCCAAAAGGTTTAGGCACCCCTGCCTTAGGAGGAAGCCAGGCTGGAGACTCAAGTGGCCACTCACTCACTCACTCACTTGACGCCTTGGGCCGGGAGGGGGGGGTGTCCATAGGCCTCCCCCATTGGCTGGGCTTCCCACTCCCCTTCCTCCAGCCCCACTACAAAAGGGTCCACCCAGGGGCTGCCTGGACAGACACCTAAGCCAAGCCCTCCTCCCGCCATGAGGCTGCTGCTCCTGTTCATGATGCTCTTCTGTGGCAACCCAGGTAAAGCACCTGGTGGGAGGGAGGGAGGGGGTAAAGAAAGCAAGACCACCCCCCCTCCATCCACTCAGGGTCCAGGACTGGAGCTAGTGGTGGCCATGAAGCTCTGGTCGGCCTCTCCCCTTGCCCAGTGCCCACAGCCGTAGTGGGCAGGGAGGAGAGTCCCTCTGGCCACCTGGCAGCTGTCCTGAAAAGCAGGTGGGGGGGGGGGGGAGAGAAGGAGAGACCCCCCCTCAACTCCAGTGTCCAGCAGCTGGTGGGGGAAGGAAACACTAGAGGGTGGGGGTGGGATTCTGTTTCAGCAAGGAGGTCTACAGGATTTCTGAGTAGGGGGGGGGGCTGCTGGCCCCACGAGTCCACCTTCTTGGCTTTGGACGCAGTGGCAGGTGGAAGAGGGGGGGTTTGGGTTGGTTTTTCTTTCCCCTCCATCCCTACTTCGGTTTCTTCGGGCGCTTCGCCTGGCTTCCCCCGGCAGTGCAGACTGGAGAGTCCGGGGGATGAAAAAGGGGGCAGCGATGCGGGTGGGGGTGGGGGTGGGGTGGGGGTCCTGAAAGACTCCGGTGCGCTCGGGAAGGAGTTGCCCCCACCCCACCCCCTTGGCCAACAGAGAAAGAGAGAGCGCCTTGGTCCAGCCTTGCCAAAAATGGAGGGGGCGGGAGGCTTCGGGGGTGTCGAGGAGGACTTCTCTTGCCCCCCCCTCCTCCTCCTCCTCACCAGGGGCTATTATTCCCTGCCTCACCCCCACCCAGGGGGGGCCCGATCCCCAAGCGCTCCCTCCCTCCGCTCTCCCCCCCTCCCTCCCTCCTTCCCGCCTGCATCGCCTTCTGCGCCGCCCCGTCGGAGTTTCGGAGGGGAGGCAACGACGGCCCGGTTCCTCCGGTCCGTGGCCCCCCTGGGGAGGCACCGTGAGAGAAGCAGCGGGGTGGGGGTGGGTGGGTGGGTGGGGGTTATGTGGGCTTAGGGAGAGACCCCACCCCCACCCCCTCCACCCCCGGAGTAGCCTCTGGTCCTGGCTGCCTTCCTCTGCGCACCGACGCCTTCTCTCTCTCTTCCCCTCCCTCCTCCTCCTCCTCCTCCTCGCAGCCGCCTGGGCCCGGGATCAGAGCCGCCGCCCCACCGCCGCCCCGGACCCGGACCCGGACCCGGACGAGGGGTGCTCCGGGGGTCCCGCGTCCTGGTGCCGGAGCCTGGCCACGGCCGCCCGCTGCGGCGCTTTGAGACTCTGCCTGCTGCGCCAAGGAGGAAGAGGGGGCCTGGTGGGGCACGGGGTAGGTAGGACGCAGCCTTTCCCCACCCCATCCCCCGATTGGGACCTCCTGGGGGCGGCAAGGGGGGGGGTCCCTGCCCCTGTGTCCCCCCCCCCCCCCTCATCCCTTTCCTAACGAAGCCCCCTCCTTTCCCTCGCTTCCTTCCAGGAGGAATCCTGCCGGGACTGCAAGCAGGTGGTGACTCTCCTCCTCCGCCTGGTCAAGGAGTCCCGCTTCCAGGTGACCCACCACGGGGCTTGGGGGGGGGGGGCTTGGGGGGTCCCCCCTCGGCCGCCTGGCCTCATTGCTCACCCCCACCTCCAGCCCTGTCAGCTCAAGGCAGGGCTGCCTCCCCTTGGGGTGTGTGTGTGTGTGCAGAGCCAGGGCGAGTTGAAGCCCCCCCCCCCCGCCGCCGCCCCCCATACTCATCCTCCCCCCCCCTCTTTTTCCTCCTGCAGAAAGCCGTCCGGACGTACCTGGAGGGGCAATGTGAGGCTTTGCCCCTGCAGACGTTGGTGCCCCGGTGCCAGGAGCTGGTGGACTCCTACTATGACCTCTTCGTCGCCCGCCTGGAAGGGCAGGTGGTAAGAGCACCCCTTTACCCCCTGGCCCAGGCAAAGGGGGTGGGTGGGTGGGTGGGGTGGGTGGTCTGGTCTCCTCCTCAGCCAGCTGGACACGGGCAGGCGAGCAAAGAAGGCCCGTCTCCGGCTTTGGGGTTGCCCCACGGAACCCTTCGTGGAGGGAGGAGTCCCTTCAAAGGGGCCAGTGCAGTGGGGTGCGGTGGGGTGGGCTGGGGTGGGCTGGGGTTTCCCCCATTGATCTCCTTGCAATGGCTTACTTTCAAACTGTTAGGTTGGCAGGAGCTGGGACAGAGGATGGGAGCTCACTCTGTCCCTTGTGCAGCACTCGGGTCTCGAACTGCTGTCCTGCCAACCTTCCAGACGTCAAGCTCAGCGTCTTAACCACTCAGCCACGGCAGTCCCTTTGATTTAAGTTTGTACATGACTCTAATTTTGCATATCAATTATCCTATGCAGTTTTATGCAGACTGGAAGCCAGGCTTGTCCTTCTTGGGGGGGGGGGGGGGGAGGGGGATCCGCCCCCCAATGCTCTGTCCTGTTGTGAACTCTGTCCTGGAAGAACCGGTGGGTCCAGGCCACTTCTGGTTCCTGTCTTCCACCCTCTCCCCCTTCGTAGCTAGGGATGGAGATGGTAACCAGACCTCCGGCTGCCCCACCTGGGCCCCAGGAAGGGCTGTCAGGTAGACTTCACCCCTCTTTCACTTCTTCAGAAACCGGACCTGCTCTGTGCCAAGGTGGGTCTTTGCTCCTCCGACCCCCTGGAGCCCCCGGACGTCTCCAGCCCACTCAGTCCAGAACTGGAAAAGATCCTTTGGCCACAGCAAGGCCAAGATCCCATCCTGCCCAACAGCCAGGCCCAGGTAAGGAGCCCTCTTTTCAAGGGACCCTGACCCCTCCCTCCTCTCCTTAGGGCCGTGATGGCGAACCTTGGCACTCCAGATGTTCTTGGACTTCAATTCCCAGAAGCCCAACACCCTGTGAATCCACATGAATGGGTTTGCTGCGATTCATCTGGCCTGCGCCGCCCCCATCGCTCCCGGAAGTGGAAGTAAAACGCACCCGTACGGAGGAAGGGTTAACCCGGAAAAGCCTTAACTGTACAGGCGTGTTTTACTTCCACTTCTGGGAGTGACGAGGGCAGCGCAGGCCGGATGAATCTCAGCAAACCCATCCGTGTGGATTCACAGGGTGCTTGGGCTTCTGGGAATTGAAGTCCAAGAACATCTAGAGTGCCAAGGTTCGCCATCACGGCCTTAGGGGAAGGGACTCTTGGGAAAGGTGGGAGCCTCTGTGTGTGTGTGTGTGCGTGCGTGCGTGCGTGTGTGCGTGCACGTGCGCTTTGGCTACTAAGGCTTCTAAGGCTTCTATCCCAGGAGGATTCATAGCATAACTGCTTCCTTTCCTAGGGAAGTCCTGGTGAGGAGTTCCCCATCCCTCTTCCAACGTGTTGGATCTGCAGGAAGTTTGCCGGCCAGGTGGAGTCTCTCATCCCAAAGGTGGAGTAAACTTCAGCCCCCACCCCTCATCCTCTCACTCACATAGGGGGCTAAATTGAGGGGGGGGGGGAAGGGGGAGAGGGGGGAGAGATAAATGTTTCTGCCCTCTTGTGCTAAATTTGAGACTATGCATGTTCTGTACCTCTTGGCCCTGTTGAGTCTTGGCTTGTTATTTTAAAGCAGGGATTCTCAGCCTGTGGCCCACGGGCCAGATGCGGCCCACAATTCCATTTCATGTGGGGGCCCCAACTCCACCGCACCCAGAAATGCCATAGGGTGGAGGAAGGGCCAAATGGCCGTCCGGCCCCCGAAGAGAGCGTGACCCGGGCCCCATCTTAAGAAGGTTGAGAACTCCCATTTCAAAGTATGGGCTCATTCTGAACCGTATAATTAAATATCTAGTTTTGGAATAAGGACTTGTTGAAAGTTTTGATCGGAAGCTGACATCTAAACCCATGTGCCTTTCTTTATAAGCTTTGAGGCTTTTTTATGGCAATGCTTGTGGATGGACCTCCTTTAATGAAGCCAAATTTTCTTTCCATAGGTATTTTTGAGTGCTGTGTGTACCATGTTGGGCTGTGGAGTATAAAGCAGTGAGGAATTGCCTCCCACTTATGTGACACCACTTTCCTGTTTCGAAGATAAGCCTCTGTTCCCTTCCGATGCTCTCTCGCACTCTCTCTTTAAACGAGCTCCTAATTTCAACCTTTTTACCATCACATCCACGATGCTTTATAGTCAAGCCCACTGTTGGATGCAATGCGTGTGGCCTTTCCCCAGCACTCAAGTAACTGTAAAAATGAATGGTACTCATGTGGCAACATGGCCTGAGATGTTGCTCTGCTTCATGCTGACCGAGTCTGGAAGTGCTGGAAACAAATGTTTCAGATGTAACGAGGAGCTCGTGTCTCACATCCTGGGACGTCATGTGTGAATTCCTGTTCTCCCGTGTAGGCTAATTTCCGTGCAACTATTAAATGCGTTTTTGTGAAACATGGCCCTAGTCACTGTAGGCTTCCTGTTGTATGGTGTCCGTTTCTCTCTCTCTGCCTTCATTCATATCCCATTAGAAATCAAAGGCTGGATCCGATTATTGAAGCAGGGGCTGGTATAGCGTTCTACGTGGTGAAAAGCTCTGGTGGCGCAAGGGTTAAACTTCTGTACTGCAGCCAAAAGGTTGCGAGTTTGATCCTGATGGGGATCAAGGTTGGCTCAGCCTCTTACGGTTGGTAAAATTAGGACCCAGCATGTATTTTGGGGGCAAAATGCTAATCAACTTGTGAAATGCTCAGAGAGTACATTAAACGCTATAAGGTGGCATAGAAGTGGGATTGCTATTGCTATACCCTTGTTAAATATAACAATTCTTAAATATAATAATTATAAAATATAACAATGTTCTAATTATGGGCTATCTAAAATGTCTATTTATGCCCCTATGCTCTATCATTCTTTGTGGCCTCTGTGAATCCATAGGTGCCATAAACCCATTCATGTGAATTCACAGGGGACCACAAAGAACCACCAGAGTTACAGGTAAGCAACCTGTCCTTATAGAGCCCTGGTGGCCACGCAGGGGTTAAACTGCTCTACTGCAACCAAAGGATTGTGAGTTTGATCCTGACATGGGCTCAAGGTTGAATCAGCTTTCCATCCTTCTCATGTCAGTAAAATGAGTCCCCAGCATGTTAGGGGCAAAATGCTAATTTCCTTGTGAACCACCCAGAGAGGGCATTAAGCACTAGGGTGAGGTGGTATTGAGCAGGGGTGCCCAAACTACGTCCCGGGGGCCAGATCTGGCCCTGATGACAATCAATCTGGCCCACGTCGCTCCCGCAAGCAGAAGCAAAACGGGTCTGTATGCTTCCAGGAGTGATGAGGGCTTTCGGGGGGGGGGGATTGGTGTCAGGGGCCAGATCTGGCCCCCGGGCCATAGTGACCAGCTCCATGAACCATGTAAGTTTGGGCACCCCTGGTATAGAGACTTCATTGCTATTGCTCTTCTCCACGATCTTCACCCGTCCTTGATTGATCATCTCATCCTAAAGGACGGGACTGCCTTGTTCACAAGGTGGTGATGAACGCTCTCTTGTGCAATCAGTGCGGGGAAGCATCAACCGCACATGGCATGCTACGGGTTGGCAGAAGCAGGGTGGGTTCTGCCCTGGGGAGTCAGGAAAGGACTCACATCTCTCCCCTCCCCTGCCCCCCCCCATTCCATCCCTGCCCCCTTTGCTCTTTCCCCAGGAGACAATCAGCAAATCCATGTCCCAGCTGTGCCACCTCCTGCCCTTAACCTTGACAGGCATGTGTGAGTGCATGGTGGAGAAATACTCCGTGATCCTCGTGCAAATACTTGTGAACAAGCTGGGGCCGGACCTGATCTGTGGCCTGCTAAACATGTGTGCTACGGATGAAAACTGTGGGCAAGGTACAGCACAGCGCAAAGCTCCCCCTGGGCTCTTCTTCCCGAGCTCTTTGCCCAAGCAGGCAAGTGCCAGGCAGGCCTCTGTGTGCCATCCTGGGTGAACCACTTCCAGCCATGCCTTCCACCACCAGCTTCCAAGACTGGCAACCCAAGTGCCCCTCCCGTGGGCATCAGGGTGCACGGGTTCCCGTGCAGCCAGGGCTACAGGGGCTGACCCCATGGAAGAAGCCAGGGGTGCCCAAACTTTTTGTGCCATGGGCCGGTCACGTGGTTCCTCCTGCCAGAAATAAAACCCACCTTGCAATCGGTTTTGCAACAGATACCCTTTGCAACAGGATGAAAGAGATTTTAGGCTGCCACTTCCTCTGCTTAAACCAGAGGTGCCCAAACTACAGCCTGTGTGTTTTACTTCCACGAGTGACGAGGATGGTGCAGGCCAGATGAATTGGCATTGGGGGCCGGATCTGGCCCATGGGCTGTAGTTTGGACACCTCTGGAATAAGACAACCTATTGGCTGGGGTTGCAAAGCCCAGCTGCCCAACCCTGGGCACTCAGGAAGGGGTCCCTCTTCCCCACTGGCAAGGGAGGTTTCATACAGGGCAGGGCCATCTGGCGTAGTTGGGCCATGGTCCCCGCTGCACTGCAAGACAACCTTGTGGTGCGGTGCTCATGGCTGTTGGCAAAGGAGGCTGGGAGGAGACCAGCAGCCCTTGGGGAGGGGCATTTCCATAGGGCACGAGAGGCAGGGAAGTGGCTCCTCTGCCCCCCCGGCCCACCAAGCCTGTGTGCGTCTCTACTGCAGAAATGCCCCACGGGGCTCCCCCAGTCCCTGTGGACAGGTGCCAGACCTGCCTGGGGATCAGCGACCAGGTGAAAGCAGCTCTCACGGCCAACAGCTCCCGGGAGGAGGTGGAGGTGGCCCTGATCCTGGCCTGCGCCAAGACTTCTTTCCTGGACTGGCAGGAGGTGAGAGAGACCCAGAGAAAGTGCAGTGCCTTTTCTCCTTCAGCACCTCTGCACATCACTGGGATTGCCAGGGTCAACCACTGTGCCCACACCTTCTTTGGCCAGGCGGTCAAGCTGTAAGAGAAGGTTGGTTGGGCCCCAGGGGCAAAGGGGCAAGGACCCCCTGGGACGTGGGCAGACGAGGCTCCTCTCTCTCTCCTCTCTGGCAGTGCGAAAGCTTCCTCAGGCGGCACCAGGGCCAGTTAGTCAGGCTGCTCCAAAAGCCGTGGGACTCAAAGACGACCTGCCAGGTAAGAGGAGGAGGGGACAATGCTCAAGAGGCCTCCGTTCCAAACGCCTCTCCTTAGCCCTGCAGGGGTGCCCAAACGTTTTGAGCCACGGGGCCAGTCACGTGGTTCAGGGAGCTGGTCACTATGGCCCGGATCTGGCCCACGCCAATTCATCCGGCCCACAAAGCCCTTGTCACTCACGGAAGTGTGCAGGCTCGTTTTACTTCTGCTTCTGGGAGCGGTGTGGGCTTCGTGGGCCAGATGGATTGTCGTCGGGGCATACGAGCCTTAGGGGAGAGGCCACCAGAACTCAAGAGTGGCTTGGGACTAGCTAAAAATCCAGGGCAGGAACTCATCCCACTCTGCTCAGAGGGTGCCTCACCTGTCAGGGACGTCCCAGGCTGACACACCTGTCAGCATCACAGGGACAGGCTGGGGTCCAGAGGGGTGGGGGTGGGGTGGGGGCACTTGAGAAAAGTACACTGGAAGCAAGGCCAGCTCCCCTCCTTATCAAACTCTCCCCACCCCCACCCCTTGATTCTTGCTAACAGGAGCTGGGGGACTGCGTGGCCCGAGAGGAGTCTTCTGCAACCTCCATTGCTTGTGCCCAGGGTCCAGCTTATTGGTGCTCCAGTTTGAGGACGGCTGAAGAATGCAAGGTCAGACCCCAGGAAGGGGGGGCAGGGGAATCCATCAGGCCCAGGGATCGAACCCCCCAGTGGCTAAGGAGATGCTCATCGGTAGAGCCCCCCCTGCCCCCCTCCCAGCAAAGAAGGCAGGCAGGCCAGCCCTACATTTCCATCCGCCCAGTTGGCTGTGGCATGACCCATTCCCTAGCCGAGGGCTACCTTTCCAAAGGAGGGTTGGGCTTCTGCCCAAACTGTCCAGGTATCAGTGAAAAGGGGCTTGGGACCCCCCCAGGTCAGTGCCAGGCATTGGGGGGGGGGGGCTGCAGGAGTTCCCCTCCCATTGACTCACAGCGCGGGAGGCAGGATGGATGGATGGATGGATGGATGCAGAAGATGGGTCGGGTCGTCAGAGCTCAGCCAGAGGTTCACAAAACAGTTTCCCACAAAGTAGCATTAGGACTGCCAGGCTGTTTCATGCCTGGAGCGCATGGGTGCTAGCAGGCCACACCCTTGGGGGCTGTGCTCTAACCTCTCCCTTCTCCCCAGGCCATTCAGCACTGCCAGGCTCACGTGTGGCTGTAGCCCAACAAGAGAGAGAGAGGGAGAGAGAGAGAAGACCCACTTCCTCCAGGTTGAAGTCCTTGACCCTCGTCTTCTTCTGCTGGTGGCTTGGATTTGTCACAGCCACTGAATCCTCAAGCGACAGAAAGCTTTCATGTTCTCAGCCATTAAAGCTTATGCCCAAATCCTCTCCTGCGGCGTCTGTTTCTTCTTTCTTCCAGCCCATGTTTCTTTGATGCTCGTGAGCTGGGTGGGGCACAAGAGACACACACTCACACCCCATGCACGGGGACAGCGTGGCCAAGCCAGACCCCTGGCCAGAGAGAGATCCAGATGGACAGGGCTGGCCAGCCCCCCCCCCCGCCCTTCGGGCCCTTGATAGATAGATAAATCTTTATTGTCATTGTCCTGCACAGAACAACGAGATGGGGGGGGGGGAACACTTAACAACCCAACAAAACCTAAACAAAATACAACTATACAAAATTATCAACATACTCCCACCCCACATATACATTTAACCCCTAAAATGCTCTAAAAACTCTATATACAGAAGCTCCCTCATAGACTGCATTGCACTGCATTCAAAGCCAGAACCGCTTTTGGGTAGAAACTATTTCTCCAGCGGCTGGTCCTGGTCTTTATGACCCTATACCTTCTTCTAGAAGGCAGAAGCTGAAAGAGATCATTCCCGGGGTGCGTGCGTACTATCCTGCGCAATCTCTACAGCTTTCTTATAACACCTGGTGGCATAGATTTGCTCTAGAGTGGGAAGAGTACGCCCGATTATCCGCTCCGCAGTCATTATGACCCTGGACAGCATTGTTCTTCCCCCAGCTGTACAACTCCCAAACCATACACACAGACCACACACAGACCATAGGTTAACACACTCTCTATGGTACAGTGGTAGAAGAATGCCAACAGCAGGTAAACCTTTGAAAGGTTGTTCTGTTCTTCTTCCTGAGGATTCTCAAGAAGTCTAACCTCTGCTGTGCTCTCTTCATCATCAGAGCTTTGGTGTTTGCTCCCCATGTTAGATCCTCCCTCAGCTCCATTCCCAGAAGTCGAAACACCGAGACCTGTTCCACACAATTCCCTCCAATAATAAGTGGCTGGATGTTCAATTTGCATTTTCTAAAGTCCACAATGATCTCTTTTGTCTTTTTTACATTGAGGAATAAATTGTTTTCCCTACACCACTCTGTCAGCATCTCAACCTCCTTCCTGGAAGCCGACTCCCCCTCCCCAGCAGTCATCAGACCCACCACCGTTGTGTCGTCTGCAAACTTGATGATCTTATTGCTGGGGTAACTGGGAACACAATCATATGTGTAAAGCGTGTACAGAAGCGGGCTCAGCACACACCCCTGCGGCGTCCCCGTACTTATACTGAGATCCGCAGAGACATGAGAGCCCATCCTGACCCATTGGGAACGATCTGATAGAAAATCTAGTATCCACCTGCATAAGCATGGTGGAAGCCCCAGATCTAATAATTTGGGCACCAGTCTATGCGGAAGAAGAGTATTAAAAGCAGAACTAAAATCTACAAATAACAATCTCGCATAAGTCCCTTGTTTCTCCAAATGGGCCCTTCCTGGAACCCCCGTCCCAGGGGTGGAGGGGTGGAGAGGCCCACCCCAGGACCAGCCAGGCCTGAGGTCCAGCAGCCTCTTCCTCCTCACAAGCACACCCGCCGTCTCCCCCACACACAGGATGAGGGGGTCTTAAGAAGGGGGAACGTTAAGAAATGTAAAATGGACGTTCTTGGGCCAAAATAATAAAGGTCACCCTTCCTTGAAAGTCAGCTGCGTCCAACTCTAGGGAGCGGCACTCATCTCCTTTTACAACCAAAGAGATGGCACTGTCTGTGTCTACTGACCTTTACTGACTAGACACTGGAGCACATGGAACGCTATTACCTTTCCTGCCGAAGGGGTCCCTATTGATCTACTTGCAATGCCTTGCTTTCGAACTGCTAGGTTGGCAGGAGCTGGGACAGAGATGGGGGGGAGGGGGCTCACTCCATCGTGCCAGTACTTGGGTCTCAGACTGCTGGCCTTCCAGTTGTCAAGTTCAGCATCTTCACCACTAAGCCACTACAGTCCCTTGGGCCAAAACACATAAGTTCAAAGAGCGGGCAACATACTTGGCACAATAAGGAAGGGGGCGAGGGGTGGGTGGGCTGAGTTTCTCTTGCGTTAATATTGCTCCAGGAGGGGGGTGGGTGGGAGCAAAATGCTTCCGCCTCCTCTGACACACTGCAGCCAGCAAGCATCCCCTGAGCTGTGCAAGGAAGAGAGGGGACGAGAGAGAGAGCGCCATGAACATAAGGGCCGCCATGGAAAGCCTTCCCTGCCCAACAGGGTTTGTCCTTGAGACAGTCAAGCTTTGGAGAGAGCTGAGCCAGGAGTGAGTCTTGAGTCCAGGGCAAGAGGCAGAAGGAAGACGAGAAGACTTACAAAGCCAAAAGTCCACACATTTAATGCACGAACACAAGGGATGGCAGAAGCACCCGTACAAAAGGCCTCTCCGGCCACAGCATCATGATGAGCTTGCTTGAGGGGAGCCTTTCAGGAGGGGGGTGGGGGGCGTTGGCCAGACCCAGAAAGGTCTTGGCAAGTCCCTGGCTCAGGGCCTCTAGGCCAGTGATGGCCAACCCTGGGGTTCCAGTGGGGTTCTGGAACTTCCAACTCCCAGAAGCCCAAGTCTCCGTGAATCCAGACAAATGGGTTGACTGCGTGTATGCAGCATTTTGACCCAAGAATGATGCCCATTTGTGTAGTAGGTTCACAGGGACTTGCCCCAAGAACAGCTGGAGTGCCCAAGGTTCGCCACCACTGCTCTAGGCTGAAGGGAGGGAGGCCCACCCCCAGTGGCTGCTCTCAAGAAGGGAGACGATGAGTAACACAGTTGTGTGTGGGTGTGTGTCTCAGTTTCACTGCAAAGTCCCCGTTGCCCCATGCCAGTAGAGGTGTGTGCGTGTGTGAGGCTGGTGATGATCTCTCCCTTCCCTCCTTTTCCTTCTGAGGCTTTCACGCCTGACGTTACGCCCCTTGTTGGTTCGTCTCTTCTTTGGTGACTCGTCTCTTCCAGATCTGCAGAAATCAAGCAAATCCCAGAGTTTTTTTTTTTTAAAAGGCCACCCTTTTCCTGGGCTTTTGAGCTCTATGTGCCTCAAGGTTGGCTCAATCGGCCGCAGGTCATCTCAACCAGCCCGCTCAGGTGTCACCCTTCAGCTCAATGGGGAAAACACGCAGGGTCATAGCTCTGCTGATGGTGCCGAGGTCCTTGGGAAGCCGCGGCTGATTAGAGCTCTGCCCAGGGGGACAAAAACATCAGGTGGGCTCATAAGGTCCAAGACTCACCTGGATGTAAGCCTCCGACAGCGTGATCATCTGGGGGAGAATGTCCGTCACTTGCAAATCCTGCAGCTCATACCACTTGCCGGTGCCCTGCCGGGTGGGGGAGGAACGGGGGATCACAAGAGGGGAAACGACGTCAGGGTGGGGAGATGCTAACCAACCCTCCAGTCATCAAGTTCAGAGTCTTAACCACTAAGCCACTGGAGTTTCAAGACATGCGATGGAGCATTGCAATTTCCCTTGGGAAGGTCAGGAAAACCCAAAGAAGGCCATGAAAGAGCAGGCCAGAACTCTCTCTCCGGCTCCCCTGGCCACTTTTCCACGAGGACTCACGTGATGCAGGACATGAATCCTGTAGGCTCCTTCCGCAGGCTTCCCATCATGCACAATGTTGGCAACGAGATCGTAGGTTGTGTTCTCGTGCACAGCCTGGACTTCCTCAGAGAGGTACTCCCGGAGATCCACATTCCTGCAAAAAGCAAAGGAAGGGCACAGCAGGCTGAGAACCACAGAAGGAGATGTCAGGGCGAGAGGTGAAAACCACGTCATAAAGGTGTAGACCAGTGGTGGCAAACCTATGGCACGTGTGCCAGAGGGGGCACTCAGAGCCTTCTCTATGGGCATGCGTGCCATCGCCCCTGCACAGTTTGCCCCACCCCTCTGCCCAGCAGCCCAATGGGAGCACTTCCTCCCTCCCATTGCCATGTTGGCACTTTGCAATAAATAAATGAGTTTTGGGTTGCAGTTTGGGCACTTGGTCTCCAAAAGGTTTGCCATCACTGATGTAGACCAAGGACTAAACAGAGCCCATCAGACTTCATAGTCTCAGACACGGGTTCAAACATTCACTTTACTACTAGACAATTCCCAGAGTCCAAAGGGAAAGAGTGGCCCCCTTCTTCCTTCTACACTTCTGAGACCCAAACATCCACAAGGGCCTTCTTTGCAGCAGTTCTGGCCAGCCAGAAAGCCCTCCTCATGGGTGGTTTCTAAAGGATGGCTGCTAGAAGATCGGGCGGCATGCCAGCTGAGAGTAGATGCTGTCCGTTCCCTTAAACCAGGGCTGGACCCAGGATTCTTCTTCTAGGAATCAAAATAGGACGTTTTGCCTCTGGCTTAAACCGAGGCTGGAACAGTTCCTGGGTCCAAAATGCCCTGGTCCCCTGGCAGGGCTGGGGACGACGACCCTGAGGGGGAGCCACTCTTCAGGGTGGAGAAACCGGAGCTAGACGGGCCATGGCTCTTACACCTGGAAGAAACATATCCACCCCTGGTTCATCCCGAGTTCCATCCTTGCAGGTTCCAGAGATGGAGTCCCTCCCAGAGAGGGGAGGCGGAAGGGGTGGTGCTTACGTGATGGGGAAATTGACAATGGTGGGGTTCTTCTCGACAAAGAAATTGTTTTTGGTGAAGCGCTTAATGCAGAAGATGAGGTAAGGAGGCAGCTTGGTGAGCTGGAAGCGCTTTAGAAAGTTCTCCTTGTAGGTTTTGTACTCCTGGAAAGACCAAAAGCAAAGAAGTCTGAAGGCAATCATGCCCTGGGAGGCACGGACAGATCCATGGGGCAGATCCGTGGGCTTTGAGAGTGAGGACAGCATTGGGCTCTCCCAGCCACGCAGCCAACTGGGCCGCGTTCCCCAGGCAGCTTCCAGCCCTCAAGCCCTGCTGCTAGAGAGCTTCAGCGAGCTTTACCTTCTCCGTGATGCCATTGAACTTGGCCAGGATGTTGAAGAGGGGCACCTGGGGGATGATGAGCTGTTCTTTCTCGTCCTTGTAGAGGGGGGCCGTGGGGAGGTCCAGGGTCAGGTACATGAAGGTGGACTCCACCATCTTCTCCTGGTACTCCTCGTTCTGGAGCAGCTGCTCCTTCTCCTCTGCAGGCTGAGAGAGAGAGAGAGAGAACGGCAAGGGCCAGCAAAGCAGAATTAAGCAAAGCCTCAGGCCTGGCCCGGCCAGTCCTCCCTGCTGCGGGTCAAGGGGGAGACAGGTCTGCCTGGAGCAAAACGCCTTCCAACAAAGGAGGGCAAACCAAGCTTCCTCATGTTGCGTAAGTGTCAGAGGTCAGCTTGACACAAGACTCTCCTGTAGTCACCGGCGAAGCAGGTTTAAACCTGCTTCCCCCTCCCACCAGGTTCCCCTGCCTTTGTAAGGAAGATTTCTACATGGGGCCGAAACGTACCAGATCTGGATGTGGCAACTTCTTGGTAAATATCCGCATGGAGCCCTGAAAGACATCCGTCACGATGGCTGTTGAGAGAGAGAAAGAAAAATGTTTACCTTCCAAGCCCTTTTATTTTAACCTGTTCCCATCTTTAAAAAAAGTGTGGCAGGCAAAACTTGTAAGAATCCCTTCTCCCATTAAAAATAAAAAATCTACAAAAATAGAACCAAAGAGTTTGCAAAATGGGGAGGGGAGATCCAATCGAACAGAAAGTGCATACGAGCCAATAGTTTTTCTTGTTCCTGGTATATTTATATGTACAGTGGAACCTTGGCAAACATAATTAATGTGTTCTCTGGGACTGTAAACTGAGCCCCTATTTTCTATGGATTTCCTTTTGTTATGCAATGTTTATGTTAACTGAGATGTTTGTTAACCGAGGTTCCACTGTATTTTTTTTTAAAATGTGTGACTGTTTTTAATATGTGAGTTTGCTGTGGTTAGCCAAGCAGAGTAGGAAAATCTCATAGATGGACGGGGCATAAAATAAATAAATAGATGAGCCAACCTAAAGTGAGTGAACTCTCTCACCAATTTCCCAGTCTTTTGTAATCTGCTTTGAGAGGAGGTAAACATTATTATTATTATTATTATTTTGGGGGGGGACACAGGAGGTCCCCCAAGCATCTCCGTGTCTCACTTACTCTTCTTCTTCTTCTTTGTCCCGCCAAGAGCCAAGTGCAAAGCATTCAGGAACCAGGAGAGAAACTCAACTGCATCACCTGCAAAAGGGAGAAGATGCACAATATAGGGGGGAGGGGGGGAGGCAGCGTTCAGGATCCAGCCTTTGCATTGAAAGCCAAGCTTCCTCCACTCCTTTGCAAAGGAAGCGGTCAATGCAGACAGAAAAGGATGAGCCGCCCTTCAGGGAACGGTGGGGGACAAAGATCATCCACCCTACATCCATCCCAACAGTTTGCCATTAAGGCAGCTGGTGCAACCTTCACCTCAGATTTTTCCAAACTCCCTCTGGCACCCCCTCCCTCCCTCCCTTCTCTTCCCTCTCGACCTCCTGCTGAGGTTCACCTTGCTTTGTGATCTGGAAGTTCTTCTTGCTGCAAAGGACCACGGCCTGCAGCATTTCATGGGGAGAGACGTGAGCTTTGAAATTTCTAGGATTCCACAGTTTCCTCATGAGTTCTCCAAACCTCTGGACCAGCAGGAACATGATGTCCCCTGGGGGGCGCTTGATGTTTTTGTAGTTCTCCTCCTCCAAGAAATAATTCCGCAGGGGAGGGACATTGGACAGTGCCTAGAAACACAGGTGTTAGAAGCGGCACAGCCTTTATGTATAAACACAGAGAATCCCCTACTGCAAAACTCAGAAGCAGCATATACAGTATTGCAGACTAAATTAAATTGAGATGCAATCACAGCCACTGAACTCCACTGCATCTGACTCTACAAAGTTACACCACTGAATTTTACAGCTCAAGATTTTGCTCAATGATTTGCTGCTGCTAAAACCAAGCCCGGCAAACTTAATCCCTTCAGACCTTTAGCACTTAATCTACATTCTAGCTGCAACCATAACTCTTCCAAGCCACCACTGTTCCTGAAACCTTGTCTAAAAGGGGAGCCAAGCAGTAACCCTGTGGCTTCAGCATTCTACCCTGGAGCCAGGATCAGGTCTTCAGAACACAGGAGGGCAGCAGCCAGAAATTTAAATTGCCAGAAGGGTAGCTACGTTCTCCTGGTGCAGCATGAAAGCACCAAAAAGAGTAACACATTTTACTGTACACAAGATTTCATGGAGCAGATAAATGCATCCAAAGAGGGAGGCTACAGAACATCAAAGGTTACGTCAAACGAAACCTGTTCAGTTTTTAGTGTCACAAAACTCTCAAAAATATGAAGCACTTAGTAACCTGCAAATTGTGTGATTTCAAGAGAAATTCCCACTCAAGTTACTTTGATGACTTTTCAAACTGCCAAAAATTTCTAATGAAATGGCAAAGAGTACCCCTACAGCTTTCATCTCCAGAATATGATTAATCATCAGAATGGTCTGGAAAGGTGGTTCAGGATGAGAGAACGGATCCCTCTTATCTAGCTGAGATGCCTGAGAGAAGCAGCCTGCTCTATAGCTGTTCCTTTTGTTTCACAAAGGTCACAGTACCTGGAGAACGGCATTGGCGTAGTCATTGGCTTTTATATTGTTCAGTCCCACGATGCCTGGCAGGTAGGTGGTGCCGTCATAGGCCCGAGAAAGTTTTGCCTGCTTGTCTAAATTGGCAATGTGCTGTTTGGTGAAGGTGGGCTTCAGGACATACTGGAGGGTAGAGAGAACAGAGAGAGAGAGAGAGAGACATCAAGATGCAGACAGCCCCACTGCTATGGGGGTTAGAGCCCCGGCTTAGCCATGCCTGTTCTCTCTCCTAGAAGGCGACCCTGCTCTTTCCCAAGGGTCAAATATTCATAGGATCTCAGACTGTCAGCAATACAATTTCAAATAATGTTAAGCAGCATTCCCAAGTCATTTTCCACTGTAAGCACACGGATCTCCTGAACAGCAAACATGGCCCAGCTGAAGTCCTGTGAGGTCAGAAGCAACAAAGGCCTAAGGAAAAACAAGGCACTGGTTTCTACACACAAGATTACAGTCCCACTAGTTATGAAATGGTAAAGGACATATGCTCATGAATTAACAGAATTTTAATAAAATGAAGCAGTCTTGCGAACTTCAAAGACCTACAGAATGTTAACAGAACAGAAACTTTAAAAAATAAAACATTCTGACAAGAAGAAAGACTTCCAACTTCACATCAAATATCAAACACAGGCATTTCTTTTTTGTTGCAATATTTTCTTGTAGGGTGGAGGGAGCCACAGAGAAGTAGAACAAATCACAGCCACTTACAGCTATATTTAAATCTGGACTTTTCCATTATTTAGAATGGGTCTCTTAGGTACACTCCAGGAAGGAGTGAACATTATGTCAATTGAAGGCTGGGCAACTGTGAAAAGGGTCTAATCAGTAATATAAAAAGATTTAGTCTAATTCAGTCTAATTCATTACAGGACTGTTTCATAATTTCTCACCAAGCCGTCTGTCAAGAAGACACATACCGTGATATCCTCAAGTGAAGAGTCAATGATTTCATAGTTGTCTGGCAGACAATAAAACTTCAAGGTGTGAAGATTGAGGAACACGTGATGACTGAACTGGACACTGTGGATGTACGCATGTGATTTCAAGCCACGACCTGTGGGGTAAAGAGGAGGCACACAAACAACTCTGCTATTAAGAGGGCCAGGCACAACTGACTTTGAGCAACTGAAGAGACCTCAGAATTACTATGGGCACGAGACTTTATCATGCACCACTGTACTGGAGGCAGTGAAGTGACAAGGGGCACCTGCTAGCAAGGCGTGGTGACAAGGAACAGTCAACTGCTTAGGAAACCAAAATGTCTGCAATCCAAATTCTATGGTGGGTTGGGGGTTTTTTTTATAATTATTTTTTATAATTGTTTTTATGTCTTTTGTGAATTGTTGTGATGCCGCCCTGAGTCGGGTTCTGCCTGAGCGGGCGGCATATACAAATTTGACTAATAAATAAATAAATAAATAAATAAATAAGTTAAATTATTTCAGCTAAAATCTCACACAAAAGGCAGACTAGAAAATGTAAGGATGAAAGGAAAGTAAGACCAAGGGAGACGCAAGCAAGCAGAATGTAGAAAGAGCACCGTGGGCTTAGCCAAAGAAACTTGCTTCCTTGCTAAGGGTGGTTGTGGTGGTTTGAGGAGATAAGCAATGATTGAGAGGTGAGCTATGGCTGCTCACAGAAAGCCGGCATTTAAGAAGGGAGATTGGTCAAAAGACAAGGCCGGCAGTGGCCTGGAAACCCACAAAGGGAATGGAATACTGCTGTGCAAAGGAGGTTCGCTTGCTGCCAAGACCAAGGACTTTCTAGAATCCTGGCATTCCAATTGTGGATTGTACCACCGGCTGGGAGAATTAGTCCCCTTGTGATCCAAAGAAGCCATAATGAAAGCAGCTAAGGCTCAATTTCAAATGCCAATTTGAACAAAATAGCCTGTTTTAAGATACCCTAACAACACAATCAGAGAGAACAAGGACTGCAGCACCATTTTTGAGCATTTTATGATCAGATACACAATATTAAATTTTTTGCCTATTATCTATAACGTCCCAGCATTACATGCCCCAAAGGAAGTATTTCCAAGCAATGTTATTTTCGCATTAAGGGAAGGAACACAGAAACAAACTCACCCTGAAAGTATTTTCCACACACCAAACAAGCATAGACGTTGATATGTGAGAGAGAAATAGAACACAGCTTCTCAAAATCAAAATCCAGCACGCTCCTACAACAGCAAAACATTGAGATATTAATGTTACACTATAGCTAAATAGCTCCTGGGGCAACAGCCTCTAACAGAATCAGATAGCAGAGATTAACACTACCCGTGTTATGCGTCAGATGGGCCATGCAAGAGACCATTGCGCTGCTGTCCCGAGGAGTGGAGGCTTACCTAAGAGTGTAAATTCTAGCAGGAGAGCACAACCTCCACAGAAAGACCATAATGCACAGTATCTGACTTCCTCCTCCTCCTCCTCCTCTTGCCAGACCTAACACTTCAAGTAAAATTGCTCAACTTTTTCAAAAGTTGAACAACAGAGACAAGTAACCCTTGGAGTTTAACTCAGATACAGCTGTTTGCAGATCCATTCCAATAAACAGATAAGTTTATGATCAATTTGAATGTAAACTGCTACTTCTATACATAAACATATAGTAAAATATTTGTGCCAAGTTGTATAAAGCTTACTTTGTACTCTTAAAATAGGAGACTAAATTGTCATCTGATACAGAAACAAGTAGTGGATATTTTCAAATGATCCCAGCTAGTGCCTCTTTATATTCCCACACGTTGCAGATTTTGCATCTGAGCAGGCTACTTCATGCTGTTACACCTCCTTTATCTGTCCCTATCATGCCTTTCCAACTTCTGCATGCGCATATATTTTCTGCTGCACTTTAAGCTGCCGTTCCCCGCCAGACGCTCTTCTTTTCATCTTGATACTGACTTGTTTATGGTGTCCAAGTAGGGGCAGTGCCTGCTCCTTCGGTCCTCGGGGTCAAATCGGCCATATTTCGCTGTTAGAGGGAAACGGGAGAGAAAGAAGCCCAATGAGAGCAAAGAGACACACAAGGATGACAGAGAGGAAGGCTTTAGTCTGCTATAAACGTCCTGTGCATCCTTTAGCATTTCGTGTCCATCTGCTGGTTTATTGCTGGGGATTTTTTCCCCTCACTCAGAAAGCGAAGCTCAGCAAGTTATGGCGAGGCTGACCACGCTGGGCTTCTGCGCTGACGGCCTGCCTTCCGGAGCCTCCCCACACGGAGAAGGAGGGAACGGCTTCGCTCTGTTACATGTAAAGGTCACCCTTGCTCGAAAGCCAGTTGCATCTGCCTCTAGGGTTCAGTGCTCATCTCATTTTATAGCCGAAGAGCCAGCGCTGTCTGCGTTGGCAGGCGTTTCCCTTCCTATGTGTAGCAGGCATGCCTAGACACCCAAGTGCAGGGAACACTGTTACGCGAACAGTGTTTAAAAACCCAGATCCGCTCTTCGGGTTCACGTTGCCCTTCCTGTGCTTCATTCAGTGCCTCCCTGGTTTCTGGGGGAAATGCCATGCTCACCTGGACAACTCTGGGCCGGGGTCTTGGCCCATCTGACTGAGCCCCCCTCGTCCCCCATGGCCTCCCCTACGGGGCTCTTCGCCATAGGGAAGCTTGCCTGCCCCCCCCCCCCATACCTGCTCTTCCTCCCTCCGAGGTTACTTGGACACCCTCCCCACCCACCCACACACCCACTGGCGCCGGGGCGGTGAGGAACGAGGGGGTGATTAACCCTTCTGCAGGCTGAGCAGATCCTCCGCCTGATCTCCCTCACTGTGAACTACCAGTCCCATGTTCCACAGCCAGGGCGGCGGGCGGGCGGGGACCCTGGGGCTTGCTGCAGCCCACCCTCGGCCTTCCCTGCAGCACCGCTGCCTCTTGTGGCGGGGAGTTCCGTCGCCTTGCAGGCCGGCCAGAGGCCTCCCTCCCTCTCCCCGCCTGGTACCCACCGGTGGGCTGGTCGTCGTCGTCCTCCTCCTCCTCGTCGTCTTCCTGCGGCTCCTGCTTGATGGCGGGCTCGCCGTCGGGCTCCCGCTTCACTCGCACGGGGGCCACCACTTTCGCCGAGGCCCTGTCCTCCCCGCGGGCCTCGGGCGGGAGGCGCCTGGAGGGCGGCCGCGAGCGCCGCTCCCGCTTCACGCGAACCGACATCTCCACGGAAACGACACAAGGCAGCCAGGCGCATGCGCGGGAACTAAGGGAAGGCGTCCGGCGGGCGGGCGCGCCGCTATGACGTTGAGGAGAGGGAGACGGCCGCTCCACCAAGGGTCGTGAGAGAACGTGTGACGCCATCTCTCCGCGACGGATGTTTTGCTACGAGACAGCGGGTGACGTTACCGCGCGCATGCGCAGAACCCGCCCCAATAACGTTCCTTCCCGCAACTCCCCCGGGGCAAGAGTCCGAGCAGGGCTGCGCATGCGCCGTGGCTGAAGCCACTCTCCCGCCGCGACAGGCGCTGAGCGGGCTTTTGCAAAAAGTAATTGCCAACCCAGCAGTTGGAAAGCAAGACATTGCAAGTAGATAAATAGGGACCACTTCGGTGGGAAGGTAACAGCGTTCCGGGCGCTCCGGTGTCTAGTCCTGCCTGCCACATGACCACGGAAACGTCTGTAGAAGCAGACAGCACTCACGCGCGGGCTCTTTGGCTCTGAAACAGAGATGAACACTGAACCCTAGAGTCGGATACGACTGGCTTTCGAGCAAAAGAAACATTTACCTTTACTAATTGCATGTAACGAGTAATGGAGAGTAACTGATTGTTGTAACGTGAATTCAGAGCGAGTCTAGTCCTGGCCTGAACTCGGCCGCCAGCCAGGCCAGAAAATCCCCGTCCCGCCCCCGGGGTGGGTGTGGGGGACGACGAAGACGAAGGCCGAAGCCCCTCAGGCGACCCTGGAATGGGGGGGGGGGGGAATTGATTGCTTGAATTAACTAACTAACTAAGTTTAAAGCCTCCCTCCCCCGGAAGCGGAAGGAAAGGGCCCGGGGAGGGAGTCCGTCGGCGCCTCCTCCTCCTTCCCGGGGGGCCCCGGTAGGAAGGCATGGAGGCAGCAGCTACTCGTGGGGGCTGCCGTGGTCCGGGGGGGCGCCTCGACCTCAGCCACGGCTTCGTCCGCCACATTCGGCGCAACCAGATCGCCAGGTAGGGAGGGGGGGAAGGCCATGGGGGGAGGGGGATCGCAGAAGCCCCGCTGGTCCTTCTCGGGGGGTGGGGGCTGATGCTCAGCCACATGCACACACACACACACACGCCCCCCACAAAGAACGGGTTTTTGCAAAAAGTAATTGCATGTAACGCTAAAGGCGAAGGGGAGGCAAAGATTCTTGACACCTCCTGGGGACAAGGAAAGTCCCAGTTTTAGGGACCCTGGGAGCGCCCCACCCCCACCCACCCTCTTGAAACCAAACTCTGGCACAATAAAGGGGGGGAAAACCCCTCCCCTCCCCCAGGAATGAGGGTTTTACAACAAAACATGGGGCACGTGGAACCTAAAGTGGATTCCTGCCATGCTCGCTATTTCAACAAGCATGTGGATAAGGGGGATCCAGTTGACATTGTTTATCTGGACTTTCAGAAGGCTTTTGACAAGGTCCCACACCAAAGGCTCTTGAATAAACTTACTAGTCATGGAATAAAGGGACAGGTCTTGTCCTGGATCAGCAACTGGCTAAGGGACAGGAAACAGAGGGTAGCACTCAATGGACACTTCTTCAAGTGGAGGGAAGTCAAGAGTGGGGTCCCCCAAGGTTCAGGACTGGGACCCCTGCTTTTCAACCTCTTCATAAATGATCTAGAGGTAGGAGTAAAAAGCAAGGGAGCCAAATTTGCTGACGACACTAAATTATACAGGGTAGTGAAAACTGTGAGAGATTGTGAGGAGCTCCAGAGGGATCTCTCGACACTGGGGGAGTGGGCAAAACAGTGGCAAATGAGCTTCAACATCAGTAAGTGCAGAGTGATGCATGTTGGGGCAAAAAACCCCAATTACATTTATAAACTGATGGGGTCAGAACTCTCTGCAACAAACCAGGAAAGGGACCTTGGTGTCCTGGTGGACAACTCAATGAAGGTGTCAACCCAGTGTGCCTCAGCAGTGAAAAAAGCAAACTCAATACTAGGGATCATTAGGAAGGGTATAGAAAATAAGTCAGCAAGTGTCATTTTGCCTCTTTATAAATCTATGGTGAGGCCCCATCTGGAAGACTGTGTACAGTTCTGGTCGCCATACCTCCAGAAGGATATTATGGAGCTGGAAAAAGTACAGAGGAGGGCAACCAGAAGGATTAGGGGACTGCAACACCTTCCTTACCATCTGAGGCTGCAACGGTTGCGCCTCTTCGCTCTTGAACGATGGAGTCTAAGAGGTGACCTGATTGAAGTTTATAAAATCATGCACGGTGTGGACCAAAGTAGATAAGGAAAAACTGTTTTTCCCTATCGCACAACACTAGAACTAGGGGACACTCCATGAAACTTTTGGGTACTAGTTCTCAAACAAATAAGAGAAAGTACTTTTTCACCCAGAGGATTGCTGGTCTATGGAACTCCCTGCCAGAAGGCGTGGTGACAGTTGTCAGTCTTGACAGCTTTAAGAAAGGATTAGACAAGTTCATGGAGGAGAAGGGTATCAATGGCTATAATTACAATGGTTACCTAAGGACAACCTCCGCTGGGTTGGAGAGATAGGCAGGATATCTCTCAATGCTATTTCCAGGGAATCCTAAACAGGTGAAGGCATCTCCTTGGGAATACCCTGAAGGAAATGGTGAGCCACTGTGTGAGACAGAATGCTGGACTGGATGGGCTGTGGCCTGTTCCAGCAAGGCTGTTCTTATGTTCCCCTCGCATTTGTGTTTCTTCGCACGCACGCACGCACACACGCGCACACACACACACACACACACCAGGAGGCCCCAGCCCTCCTTGTGTGAAAAGCAGAGGGGGAACCCAAGTCCTGCTGGTGCCTTGAGTTTGCCTCCTGAAAGCCTGATCACATTTCCTCCCCAGGGATGACTATGACAGAGAAATGAAAGAAGCCAAAGAAAAAGTGAAGAGGAGGCATACGCCAGCTCCGGCCAGGCCCAAGAAACCGGATCAACAGGTCTACCACCCTGGCAGGAGAGGTGAGTCTCTCCCCCCCACCCCCAGTCTTCCAATATGTTTTGTGTATTTGCCCAGAGCACCCATTGCACACTGATATTCACGTGGTCCTGTTTCTTCCTTGGGGACTGGCTGTTGAAGTGGAGGCACATAGCGAGAAAACTGGCCACTAAACCCCGGCGTCGACTTTTTGTTTCCCAGGTAAAGGTGAGACCCCACCTGGCCTGGAGTATGAGGGGTCCAGTGAGAGCAGCTCCAGCACAGAACCGGATCCCAATGGGCCGCCCCTCTTCTGCCTGGAGTATGAGGCTGACAGCGGCAAGATCACCTCAGTGGTGGTGCACCAGGTGAGCCCCTGCCTGCCAGGGAGGCTTCAGCAAACCAAGAACTTTAGCTCTGAGTGGTGCTCTTGGAAGTGCAATGGGGGTGCGGGGGGCAGACGCTTGGAGTGAGTGGTGGTGGGGAATTTACCGCTCAGAGTCGACTTCACAATCATTGTTTTGTAGAGACCAAGGACGCTTGTGTTGCGACTTTTTCCGACAGTGCACCAAATTTCTCTAGCCAGGTAGGGAAAGAATTGCATTAGTAACCTCCTCTCTGCTGGCTGGCTGCCTGCCTCCCGGGACCTGTTTTGCAAGACATGATCTGAAAGATGAATTGTGGCTGATGCTAAAGCCAAGAAAGTGGCTTCGTTTTGGCAATCCAAAGTTTGATCTGGACACAGAAGAAGAAGAAGACTGAAAGGGAGCCCGCCCTAGAGAAACCAGTTAGTCAGTGAGTCCAGGGGTTTCATGAGTCAGTGTGGGGAAGGAGAATGTGTCAGTTAGCCTTGCAGAAGTTTCCTGGGACCTCTGTTTTTGCGTGGCCTATCCTTGCCTTCTCTTAGCGTTCTCTTCACATCTCCATGCAGGACACTGACCCTGAGGAGGTGGTGGAGAAGGTCAGCCTCCAGAACCAGCTGGAACCCTCCCTGCGGGATGCCCTGAGGCAACGGGTGCAGCAGGAGCTAGAGAAACGCCGAGCAAAGCGCTGATGATGATGACGACGATGGCTTAGCTGGGAATGGCTTTGTGGGGGGGGGGGGAGGCTGCCCCCTCAATGGTGGTTGGCTTGGAGGCTTGCCAAGGGCCCAAGCACTGGCCAGAGCTCTTTCCTGGCACTGGGCAGGCTGGTCCTTCTGCCGCCTCCTTTCTTGCAGTGGCCAAGATCAAAATGAGGATTTGAAGCTGTCAGTGGCTACCGGTGGAGAAGCTCAGCCGGGAATATTGCTGAGAGTCTCTTTAGGAAAGAAATAGTTCAGTTGAACCTAGTCAGGCGGCTCTTTCTAGCCATGTTCGTCTTCTTCCCTGACTCTAGTACCCGATTACTGAACAATCCTTAAGCTTCTTTGGGGAGCAGCAAAGCCCCGGCCTGAAGTGTCTCTAGAAAACTGGGGGAATTCAGACTGAGGCAGACCTCTCGCTAACCTTCCTGCGGTGAGGTGACTGAACCTCCCATGAGTAGCACAGCAAGTGGAAAGTGGGTGCTCTGCTCCCAGTTCACCTTGACTGTGACATTCTGAGTGGACTCCCCAGAATGAAATGACACGGTCCTCTAAATCAGGGGTGCCCAAACCTTTCGGGCTGTGGGCCTATCATGTGGTTCCTTCCACTGGAAGTGGAAGTAAAACGCGTCTTGCAATCTGTTTTGCAACAGGATGAGACAGGTTTTAGGCTGCCATAGTCTCTGCTTAAGACAGGGGTCAGGTGCACATCTGTCTCTATGGCATCTTGTTTCCAAATCGGGCAGTAGAACTTCCTTCCAGACAGTAAAGCTGGAGAGCTGAACTTGTAGTATTTTGTTGGCATGGGAAGAAGATAAAAGCAGGGAGGTTTAATCTAGCATTCAGCTGCAAATGATGTTATGTTGTACTTTCTTCTGACTCACAAATGTTCTAAAAACGTGGCTTAGGGTTGTAAATAAACACCTGTCGCTTTCTGTCATCCTTTGGTCCTTTCTGGCATTTCTTCGGAGAGTTTGCTGTTCTCTATGCCTCTCCCGTGGAACTTACAAATCTTTCTAGATATTCACTGGAAGCATTTATCGGTTGCCTTCCAGGGCTGTGTCTTGGCAGCAAGAAAGACAGTTTTAAAGTACTGCCTGCATCTGGCAGGCATGACTAGTGCACGGAACACTGTTTACCTTTCCCACAGAAGTGGCCCCTATTGATCTACTTGCAATGTCTTGCTTTTGAACTGCTAAGTTGGCAGGAGCAGTACCCGGGTCTCGAACTCCGACCTTCCAGTCTTCGAGTCCCCAAAGAATGCATCCTTCTGGGAACACACACCGCCTCCTTTGCCACCCACCCACCTGGCCTGGAGAAGAGTCTTCTTTCCTAGGGTTGTGAGAGGAGGGGGAGGAGGAGAGGGACAAGATCCCCGCACGGGGGAGGGAAGGGGGGGTTGCCTGGAGTGTTCCTCGGAGGGGGGGGCAGGGGGGCCTCTCTCTCCACCTGCCTTCCTTCCTTCCTTCGGGGCATTTTGGACAGAGAGGCGGTGATGATGGTGATGATGATGGTAGCGAGGCCTCCAGACTGCTGCTGCCGAGCTGATCGCTCCCCATCCGAGGGCGTTGGTGGCCCCCAAGAAAGAGCCTCCGTGCCGGTGCCGGACTTTCCTGCCCCCTCCCCCCCTCCCAATGGACGGAGCTGCGCCTTCGGCCAACGGCGCCAGCCGGCGGGTCTTGCAGCGCTCCTCGTCCATCTGAAACGGGGGCGGAGGGGTGGGTGTGGGTGTGTGTGTCCGTCCCGCGGAAAGCCTGGGTTTGCTCTCCCCACCACCACCGGGGGGGGGAGGGCGGAGCGGAGAGCAGGACTACATTTCCCAGCTGCCCCGGGTGGGAGGGAGGGAAAAGGGAGGTCTGGCCCGGGTCTGGTCAGCTGGTGGTCAGCGGAGGGGGGGCGCCGTCGGGGGGGGGGGGGGGCAAGCCTGGCCCTTGGGAGCTCAGTCCGGGGCAGAGGCGGCGGCGGTGGGGCTGCGCCGTCTCCTCTTCCTCCTCCTCCTCCTCCTGCTCAGGCTGCGCCGGCTGGTAAGGCACGAGCCCTTCTCTCTCTCTGTGTGTGTGTGTGTGTGTGTGTCCAGCTTCCCCGGTGGAATGCCTGCCTGCCTGCTTGGACGCAAGGCGGCGGCCGGGCATCCGGGACGGGACGGGACGGGGCCCCGATCCCGTCTCCTCCCGCCACCAGCAGGTGGTCCCCGGCCGGGGCTTGTGCAGAAAGGTCTGCCTTCGGGAGGGAGGGAGGGAGATTGGGGTCCCCCTGCCCCACCCCTCCACCCCCCACTCCACCCCCGCAGGGCTTGCGCGAGAGGAGACCCCCCGACTTTCCAGCCTGACCCGGGTGGGGCTCCGTGGGTGTCTCCCTTGGTGGGGCTCCTAGGGTAGCGCTTGAAGGCAGAGCTTCTTCATCTCAACTTTTCCCAGTGGGTCAAGCTCCCTCCCACGGCTGCGGGGGGGGGGGGGGGGGGCGGACGGCCATTTTGCCCTGGCTGCTGCCACACGTGGCACTTCCAGGTGTGACCACGAAGGCAAGGGAGGGCCACATGAAATGGTCTCGTGGGCCACAACCGGCTTCCGGACCATAGGTTGAGAACCCCTGCTTTAAGGGTTGGGTTCCGGTGGGTGGCTTTAACCAGGGGCGGCTTGGCACACATACACAGACGGCCCCTGCCCCTGCCCCTGCCCCCACCCACCCGCAAATGTCCGGCAACTGAGACAGTCTCAGCCACATCCTAAGGCAGGGGTGTCCAAACTATGACCCGCGGGCCGGACGTGCCCCCCAATGCCAATTCATCCAGCCCACAAAACCCTCGTTGCTCCCGGAAGCAGAAGGAGTGACTGGCCACAGGGGAGGGGGCTGACCTTCTCCCACTTGCTGGCATTGGAGGCAAGCAAGGCTGACCAGACCAGGCAGGAGAAGGTCAGACGGGGGTTGTGTCCAAGCAAGGCAGCTGAGGGAGAAGCCCCCTTGCGTCGTGCCAGAGGGGGACCATCCAGAGGGGCATCAAATCCTCACCTTTTAAGGTCCGGCTGTTTTAAAATCTGTGCTGGAAAAGTCTCAAAAACCATCTGGCCCAGGACGTAGAGCATATGGCTCTCTGGGTGTTGTTCAACTTCACATTCCATGCTCCCTGACTACTAAGGATGCTGATGGGAGTTGTAGTCCAGTGACCTCTGGAGGGCCGTCATTTCCTGACCCCAGTGGAAGAGACCGTCTCCGGGGGTGGGGGTGGGGGTGGGGGTGGGAGTCCTTAAAACTCATCCATTCAAAGAGCACCCCACTCCCAAGGTGGTTTCCCACTGCCAGGTAGCTGGTGGAGGCAGGAAGTTTCTTCCGAAGGATTGTTCTGAACCCCTGTGCGCAGGTGAGTTTTATTCAAAGCCTGCTAGTCACTGGACATTTTGAAAAAGCAAAACAAAGTTCTCAAAGGCTTAGATGCGTCATAGGTCAAGGGTCTGCCCTTTTGCTCTTCTGGGCAAGGCTTTGGGCACCGCAGCAGGCAGGAAGCATCAGTCACCCTGCCTGTTTCCAAGCATTCAAGAGTTCCTTCCTCTGGTCCACGTGCAAGAAATTCAAAACACGATTGTAAACATTTGGATAGAATATGCAGGGAAAGCTTGAAGCCAAAGGGACGTTTCCTCTGCCAGAAGCAACAGAGCATGGAGGACTCCCCTGCATGGGGCAGTGTGGCATGGCTCCCAGAGCCTATCCCTGCCTTACCTGGATGTTCTGGAGACCTCCCCCTGCCCAGGTTTGCTTAGGTTGGTGATGGCAAACCTTGGCACTCCAGGTGTTCTTGGACTTCAATTGCCAGAAGCCCAAGTCTCTGTGAATCCACACGAATGGGTTTACAGAGACTTGGGCTTCTGGGAATTGGAAGTCCAAGAACACCTGGAGTGCCAAGGTGCATCGTCACGGGCCTAAGCCCTGCAACCCTGTTTGCCTCCTCGAATGGCAGCCTTGACAAAGATGAGAAATCACTGTGACCGTGTTCAGTTCAACTCACGAGCAGCCTCTGCGTAGACCTGTCAGAAAGTGGTGCGGGTGGGAGGTAGTTTTTCATTGTTTTTAGGAATTTTAAGGGTTTCTATAGTTTAAATGTTGGGGTTTTTATGTACGCCGCCCAGAGTCGCATGTCGATTGGGGTGGCTATACA
Organism: Bradypodion ventrale; assembly: GCA_035047345.1. Lineage (NCBI taxonomy): Eukaryota > Metazoa > Chordata > Lepidosauria > Squamata > Chamaeleonidae > Bradypodion > Bradypodion ventrale. The sequence goes on along the minus strand of JAWDJE010000010.1, from coordinate 788,287 downwards.
AATTGAATAAATATAAACAAATAAATAAGTCTGCAGGACATCTGCGTATTCCTGGGACCTACACGTATCCCACCCACCCCCTGATCCCCACATGCTGTCTGGCTGAAGACCTATCCTAGTGCTTCGAAGCCCTCCATTCTGGAAGTGGGTTGGATGGATCTTACTTGTAAAAATAATGGCGGTGGGATTCCTGCCGAGTGTTTATTATCAGGCCAGCCAAACCCCCGGGAATCAGCGGCAGTGTCTGGACTCTCTTTTTGCAGCCAAGGCTGTTCCTCCGGACGTCTGAGCAGCATATCCTAATACATAAAGCTCTTCAGGGCCAGGATACATTTAAATACGATACAGAGCACTGAATTAACAGAAACAGACTTGGGAGAATCAATGAACTGCTTTTCATTGCTCTCCCAGGAGGCTACCGAGACCGGTTGAAAGTCTATGGCTGCTTTCCAGAAATAAAAGAATAGATAAAGTTTAGGGCACATTGAACCAGAAGGCTCAAAATATTTGCACTACATTCATCTTTCATTTTAAATTGGGCTATTTTTGAAAGCAAAGCACACAGCCGGGCACCAGCGGCCTGGTTCTAAATCTTGGCTTTTGCTTTTTTTTTTTAGTGTTTATTTTTAAGATGGTTTATGTTTATTGGCTTGGCTTTTGGCAGGAGCAGAAGAACTCTTTCTCGTTCTCAATGTGGAGTGTGGCAAATCCACAGTCTTGACAAGATTCCAGGATGTTTACGCTCTTGGTGGTGTCGTGTTTGCTTTGTTGCATTACTGTGATATTGTTATTCTTTTCCAAAATAGTTTTCAAACTGGTGTTTTATTTGCTCCGATACATAATAGTTTTCAAACTGGTGTTTTACTTGCTCCGATACATAATAGTTTTCAAACTGGTGTTTTATTTGCTCCGATACATAATATTTTTCAAACTGGTGTTTTATTTGCTCCGATACATAATAGTTTTCAAACTGGTGTTTTATTTGCTCCGATACATAATAGTTTTCAAACTGGTGTTTTACTTGCTCCGATACATAGTTAGCTGCCTTGAACTTCCTTTTGAGTTTACAATAATTGAAAGGAAGAGTTAAGCAAAGAAAATGCAAGTACAGTATTAGCTGTCTCAGAAATAAAATTGCCTAGGCATACTTTAACCAGAGAAGAGTAAAGTGTGTGATGCAAAAGTGTATGCCTGGGTTGCCTAGTTCAGAAACCCAGGTAGGCCTTTAAAAAGGCTTGAGGGATGGGTGCTTACCTGGCAAGGCTGATTCCAACCCTGGCAGCACAAAGCACAATTTTACCATAAAATCCCCCCCCCCCACCCGCCCTGGGTGATGTGCTGCAGGATGAGGGAACCAGTAGTTATGACACCGCGTTGTGTAGGACACAAAACTCTGGCCAGATAGCAGTTGAGATCTGAGAAAGCGCAAGGTTTCCCAGCCCAGCTGTGGGTGCAAAGGCTCTGTGGAAACCATGAGTAGGCAGGCTTCTAGACAACAACAAGGACACACACTAAACTTCAAAGAAGGTGACTGAATGCTCCAAATTTATCTCCAGCATGTGGATAAACATTAATTTCGTGACGAATGACTTGTCAGGACTAAGAACCGAAATGGAAAGCCGTTTCAAACAGCCATTGCATAATTTGCCCTTATTTTACAACAGGGGTGTCCAAACTACGGCCCGGGCTGGATCCGGCCTCTGATGCCAATTCATCCGGCCTGTGAAGCCCTCGTCGCTCCTGGAAGCGGAAGTAAAATGCGCATTTTACTTCTGCTTCCAGGAGCGACGAAGGCCATATGAATTGGTGTCAGGGGCTGGATCGGACTCCCGGGCTTTAGTTTGGGCAACCCAGTTTCTAGAGCCTCCTGCTCCCTCTTTGAGCCGATCTCCTGGTCTCCTTATAGTGATTTTCCGTTAAAGCGAACCGCCCAGAGGAATGCATTGCACGGTTGAAAAGAAAAATTAAGTAAAACACTTAAAGCATTTACCACCAAACTAATATAAGGTTATTTTCCAACAGTAAAGCAAACTGCGGTTTCTCATAGGAATGCATTGAAACGCCAAAAACTGTTCCGGGGGGGGAAAAAATTCCCGTCATTTCCTATGGATTTCTGTCCTTGAAGCGAGTTTTTCTCTACCCAGAAAGAGGGACAAGGGGCATCTTTTGCCTCTTCCATAGGAGAAGCCATGCCAGGCCTTCAAGATGTCAGGAATGAAAGAAAGGAATGATAATCACCCCCACCTGCGCCATCATCTTCTCCTCTCTTCCAGGAGGCCCCTGTGGATGGTTCCAGCCGGAAGTCGCACGTGATCTCCACCCACCCACCCACCCCTCCCCTCTCCCCCTCCCCTCCCCCATCTCTTCTCTGGTGGGTCTCCCCCTCCCCTACACACCCCACACATGTTGTGTACCTCCACTCCCTCATGACAGCGTGGATTCTCCTCCCCGTCAGCCTCTCTGCCTTCTCCATCACCGGGATATGGATCGTGTAAGTCAGGGGTGCCCAAAGTTTTCGGGCCGGTCACGGGGTTCCTCTCGCTGGAAGTAGAAGTAAAATGTGCCTTGCAATCTCTTTTGCAACAGGATGAGATAGATTTTTAAGCTGCTTAAATCAGGGGTCCCCCAACTATGGCCCATGGGCTGGATCCGGCCCCTGATGCCAATTCATCCGGCCCGTGCTGCCCTCATCACTCCCAGAAGCAGAAGTAAAACGCACCCATACAGGTGCTTCCGGGAGTGGTGAGGGCCAGATGAATTGGTATCAGGGGCCAGATCTGGCCCACAGGCTGTAGTTTGGGCACCCCTAGTGTAAGTTTTGTCTGGGTCAGGGTCCGGTGCCAAGGGGTGGCCAGTCCAAACAAAAAAGCTCAGGTTCTCCCTCCGCCCCGTCCCCAGCGCCACCTCAAGTGGTTTCTCAACTTCATTTTAGAGAAGGGGGCTGTGGAGGCCAGAGAGCAAAGTCCATCCTTGGGAGAGCAGCTTCTTCAGGAAGAGGTCAATGATCCAATGCTTGCCTGAACATTGCCTGGGTGGGTGGGGGAGGTTGGACATAAATCCCGAGAACAAACATTGGGGTGGGGATGGTCTTCAGAAGTGGGTCAATGGGGGGCCAAAGTCCCCCCAGGCTTCAGGGATAGCTACCATGGCCACCCTGATGTCTTGTAGCAGCCCTAGTTAGTGGCACAGGGGGGTCAAAATGCTGTCCTGCAGCCAAAAGGTGGTGAGTTTGATCCTGATGGGGATCAAGGTTGACTCAACCTCTCCCATCCTTCTGATCTCAGTAAAACTTCAAAGAAGGCTACAAATGCTACAAGGAGAGCCACAGTGTGTTGTGGCAAACACTGCGCAAGAGAAGGGTCATCTCTGGGAGCAAGTCAAGTTTTGAGGAAAGTAGTGTTAACTTCATGATGGATGACTTGGAATGGTGAACCTTGGCACTCCAGATGTTCTTGGACTTCAATTCCCAGAAGCCCAAGCACCCTGTGAATCCACACGAATGGGTTTACTGCGATTCATCCGGCCCTCGCTGCCCTCGTCGCTCCTGGAAGCGGATGTAAAAGGCGCCCGTATGGTTAAGGCTCTTCCGGATTAATCCTTCCTCCATCCGGGTGCGTTTTACTTCCGCTTCCATGAGAGACGAGAGCAGCGTGGGCCAGGTGAGTTGCAGTAAACCCATTCGTGTGGATTCACCCACAGTACACTGAACTGGGATGAAGGAAGAGGCTAAGTCACCCTTGATCCCTGGTCAGGATCAAACTCCCAACCTTTTGGCTGCAGTACCAGTGGCTTAACCCCTCCCTCCGCCGCCTGTGCCTCCTCCATGGGTCTTTGCCCAGTGGCCCTTGCCATTGAGACCTTCCTAGTGGCTCCTCTGCCCTCTTGGGGTGGAAGCCGCATGGGCACCCGCAACCTGTGCAGCCCCAATGGAGTTGTGGTTGGCGTATCTTTAGGAGTCACTCTTTGAAGCCCTTGTCCTGCTCCTCTCCTGACGGGCATGGCTCTCCTCCCTCTCCTTCCTACAGGTACGCCATGGCTGTGATCAACCACCATGTGTGCCCAGTGGAGAACTGGTGAGTCCATTCCCCCCTCTGGCAGGAGGGCACAACCGGGGCTGCCAGGCTGAGCCTATTGGTGGGGTCCCCGCCCCACCCCCCTCATACCCACACTTCATCTCTCCAACCCATTGTAGGTCCTACAACGAGTCCTGCTCTGCTGAGCCAGCCAAACAGGGCTATCCCAAAAGCTGCTGCACCTTGGAGGATATCCCACTGATCAGGTGAGCTGGGAGGGAAGCTCCACCGGGCCTCAGGCGGAGGCCTCTCCTGGGCGGCCTCTTCCAGGAGACAGTGGGCCCTGGCACCTCTCAGCCAGGCTGACCCCCTCTTGACCTTTCCTGCCCCTGCAGTAAATGTGGCACGTATCCTCCAGAGAGCTGCCTCTTCAGCCTTATCGGGAACATCGGCGCTTTCATGGGTAAGCACTGCTTCCTCCCCCCCACCCACCCCCACCCGGCTTTACAGCTGAGTAGTGGCTCAAGTGGCTAAAATGCTGACTGGGAGGCAGAAGGTCAGCAGTTTGATTCCCGAGTACTGCAGGACGGAATGAGCGCCCGTCTCTGTCCCAGCTCCTGCCAACCTAGCAGTTCGAAAGCAAGAAATTGCAAGGAGATAAATAGGGACCACTTTGGTGGGAAGGTTATCAGCATTCCGTTCGCTTCCGGTGTCTAGTTATGCCTGCCACATGACCACGGAAATGTCTGCAGAAGCAGACAGCGCTGGCTCTTTGGGTTTGAAACAGAGATGAGCACTGGACCCTAGAGTCGGATACGGCTGGCTTTCGAGCAAGGGGAACCTTTAGGGCCCTTTCTGAGAGTCCCTGGGGAGTGTGGATTTCCGCAAGCACATACCAGGGCTTCCAGCGCGGCGCAGGAAGCCTCGTTCCAAGAAACGGCCTTGGTGGTTCCCACTCGGCCACTGCTCCCGTCAGCCCCCGCTCTCTGTCCCAGCACCTGCCGACTTAGCCCTTCGAAAGCCAAAAGTGGCAAGGAGAGGAAGAGGTGCCACTTCAGCAGGAAAGGGAACAGCATTCCATGTCATGTCTGCCACAGGACCATGGGGACGTCTGCAGACGCAGGCGAGCTCTTTGGCTGTAAACGGAGATGAACACTGAACACTAGACTTGGATATGGCTGGCTTTCAAGCATGGCAGGCCTTGGCCTAGCCCCCCCATCCTCCTCTTTCTGATCCCTGGGGGGAGCATGGCTGCCCACAAGCACGTGCCAGGGCTTCAAGAGGAGGGCAGGAAGCCTCGTTGCACGGAAGCAGCGCCTTCGTGGCACGGGAGGTTTCCCCTGCCACGCCTGGTGTGGGAACGGCATCCTGGAGATGGGCAAGAGCCTTCCTGGAAACACCCGTTCGTTATCTGGTGACGGATTCCTTGCTTGGCCTTTTCCTCCCTCCAAGCAGCCGTCGGTCCGGAAGGGGCCGGGCAGGCCGGAATTGGGTCAGAATCCAACCAGGACTTTAGAGAGGAGGCCCGGTTTCTCTTGAGAGAGGCTAGCAGACTGCCCTCAGTTCACACACAGGGCTCCGGTTCTTCCCTCGGGTGGGGAGGAACCTAGAGTGGGGTGTCCGGGAAAGACGCGCCAATTTGCATGGAGAGAAAGGCGGCCCAGAAGCAGAAGGGGCAGGAAAGGCGCTCCAATTGAAGGTCTGATGGGCCGGCCTCCGCCTCCCCCCTGGGCTCACCGTGGGCCATGGCTTGGAAGAGAGCACCCCTCAAAGTGTCACAAAGTCTGGTGGCGCAGGGGTTAAACTGCTGTCATGCAGCCAAAACATTGTGAGTTCGATCCTGATGGGGATTCAAGGGCGACCTGTCCTTCCGATCTCAGTAAAATGAGTTCCTAGCATGTTGGGGGGGAAATGCTAATTAACATGTGAACCATCTAGGGCAGGGGTGCCCAAACTTTTCCGGGTGTGGGTCGGTCATGTAGCTCAGGGGGCTTGTCACTATGGCCCTTGGGCCATATTTGGCCCCCAATGCCAATTCACCCGCCCCATGAAGTCCTCGTTGCTCCCGGAAGGGGAAGTAAAACATGCATTTTACTTCCACTTCCGGGAGCGGCGAGGGCTTCGTAGGTCAGATGAATTGGCGTCAGGGGCCAGATCCGTCCCCCAGGCCGTAGTTTGGGCACTCCTGACCTAGGGAGCACTAAGCACCTATATGGGGGCAGTACATTTAAGTGTGATTGCTCTCCAACCCTCTTCCCTGCTTTTTTCCGCAGTGGTGGCCGTCTGTTTCCTACGCTACGGTCAGCTAATCGAGCAGAGCCACAGCTCCTGGGTGAACACGATGGCATTGGTCACGGGCTGCACCAATGCCGCCGGCCTGGTGGTGGTGGGCAATTTCCAGGTGGGCTGAGATGTGGCGGAGGTGGTGACAGGCGGGCAGAGGGGTCAGGGGTGATGACGGGAACTTCCTTTGGCAGGGGGTCCAACTCTTCCCTCCCTGTGGCTTGTCTTGAGTGGGAAAGGCCAGCCTTATGCGCCCAAGGCAGACAGGTATGCATCCGTCCATCCTACTTCTCTCCCCAGGTGGACTATGCCAAATCCCTCCACTACGTGGGCGCCGGGGTGGCCTTTCTCTCCGGCCTGCTCTTCGTCTGCCTCCAGTGCGTCCTCTCTTACCATGTGGCTGCCTCCGTCCTCGACTTCTGGATGGCGCACCTTCGTGTCTTCCTTACCGCCATGGCCTTAATTTCCCTCGTCCTCAGTATCCTTTCCAGGCTGACTTTCCTGGGGACAGGACACCCGGGGTGTGTGCATGTGTGTGCACGTGTGTGTGACGTCTTCCCTGTCTCCGGGGGGGGGGGGGGGGGTGTCACCTTTGCTCCTGTGCTGCCCCCTCTTTGGCTCAAGGTCTGTTCGTGATCCTCACCACCTGCTTCCTGGGCTACAAACCAGGAAAGGGACCTTGGTGTCCTGGTGGATGAAGGCTCAATGAAGGTGTCACCCCAGTGTGCCTCAGCAGTGGAAAAAGCAAACTCCATGCTAGGGATCCTTAGGAAGGGCATAGGAAATAAGTGTCCTTTTCCCCCCATGGCAAAAGGGTCTCCGTCCTTTCCTTGACTCTCCCTCCCCTCCAGGTGGGATCTTTTTCACCCACGAGAGCTTCCTCCTGCAGCACCTGGCCGCCATCTGCGAGTGGGTCTTCGTCATCGACATCCTGGTCTTCTACGGCACCTTCACCTATGAGTTCGGGTCCGTCTCCAACGACACCCTGGTGGCGGCCCTCCAACATGCGCACAGCCGGGGCTGCAAATCCCCCGGAGGGAGCAGCACCTCCACCCACCTGAACTGCAACCCGGAGAGCATCGCCATGATCTGAGAGCTGGGGGGCAGGTGGGGGGGGGGCTGCCTGCTCCTCCTCGGGATGCCATTGGTTCCCCCCATGGGGGAAGAGGGTCACCACAGCTCTCCCTCCCATGGATTATAGTTTTGTACCAAAATACTTTTTTTAAAAAAAGTCGCAGCCAAGGGAAGTCCCAGGGGGCTGCGGTAGCTTAGTGGTTAAGACACTGAACATGACCGGCTGGAAGGTCAGCAGTTCGTGACCTGAGTGCTGCACGACGGAGTGAGCTCCTGTCGTCTGTCCCAGCTCCTGCCAGCCCAGCAGTTCGAAATCGCAAGTAGATAAATACAGTACCGTATTTACAAGCAGATAAATACCGTATTTACAAGCAGATAAATACCATCTTTGCCGGTGTATAAGACGCATCAGAGTATAAGACGCACCCTGTTATTACCAAAATAGGCCACTATATACAGTACAAGAGGCACTCCATTTTCCCAATGTATTTTAAGGGGGGAAACGTGGGTCTTATACACCAGCAAACAGGGCAAGTAACCCTTTGATGGGGAAGGTAACAGCATTCTGTGTGCTCCGGTGTCTAGCCCTGCCTGCCACATGACCATGGAAATGTCTGCGTATGTGGATAGCGCTGGCTGTTTGGCTGTAAACGGAGGTGAGCACTGAACCCTAGGGTCAGACACGACTGGCTTTTGAACAAGGGCAACCATTGCCTTTTTACCTGCTGCCCCCACTGTATTGCTCCTTTCCATCCACCTGGGGGGGGGGGGATGTCTGTTTCTTTAAAAACGCCAGGCCAGATATGGGGCAAAACTCCACGCTGCTCACACACACACCCTCACCTGGATCGTGGCCACCTTCCTGCCAGTCTTTGCTCCAGGGCCAGATGCCCTTTGAGTGGGATTGGCAGGTGAGGGTCCCTGTGCCAAAGTGGTTTCCGGTGTGTGTGTAAACCAGGGGTGCCCAAATTTTTCAGATCGTGGACCGTTCACGTGGTTCCTCCCACTGGAAGCGGAAGTAAAACGCGCCTTGCAATCTGTTTTGCAACAGGAGGAGATAGGTTTCTAGGCTGCAATTCTCTCTGCTTAAACCAGGGGTGCTCAAACTATGGCCTGTGGGCCGGATCCGGCCCCCAACACCAATTCGTCCAGTCTGCGCTACCCTTGCTGCTCCTGGAAGCGGAAGTAAAATGCACCTGCTTCCAGGAGCGGCAAGGGTGGCGTGGGCTGGGTGAATTAGTGTTGGGCTGGATGTGGCCCACAGGCCATAGTTTGGGCACCCCCGGTGTAAACAGAACTCACTCCCGCTTGCTAAGACCTTCCAGTTTGGGTTCCTGCAAACAACACTAAGCCCTTGACCGGGTATGCATCTCACTGCCTATCCCAACCTCCCGTTTCCTTTCGGAGCCACATCACGGCTCCATGCGCACCGTTCAAAGAGGCCGGGGGCGAGCAGGCAAAACACCTCGTGGCCCCCAAAAGCAGTCAGGTTTCCTAACACCTCAAAGGATGATGCCTTTGAAATGGGAACCCCCACACACCTACCCCCCCATCTCAAAATCCAGATTTCCTGGACAGTCCAGGTGGGGGGAAAGCAAGACCTCCTCACCGCTTCTCTCCCCCCCCCCCCCCGGCCTGAGCTGGTCTGTTGGGGTGAAGACCTCCTGGTATTTTTTTAGAACTTTCTTTTTTTATATCTCTCTATAAAAATGTGTATAAAAAGAGTTGCAGAAAACCAGGATTGCCTCGTTGTCTTTACGTAGGTGTGGAAGGAAGAGTGGCGTCAGTGCCAGGCAGGCTGCTGATGCTGCAAAATGAGTAGAAGAGCCTCCAACCCTGGGAACAGTCTGCCTTGGCCTTTCCACCCTGCAGCCCTGGGGTGGGTGGGTGGGTGGCCGGTCTCTGTCTGCAACCTGTGCGCTTTCTGTCTCTGGTTGTGCTCAGAAGGGGCAGGAGGAGCTACACAGAGGGGGCGAGTCTGAGAAATCTGGGGGGACGTTTATTCCTGGCACCCAACAGACCTTTCCCAGGGAAAAGGGGGGGGGGAGGCTCCAGCCAACACACGCTGGGGCTGAAGGGAAGCAGGCCAAGCTCCGGTTCCCCCAGGAGAGGAGGAAGAGGTGTGCAGGCAGGCAGGCAGGCAGGCAGGCAGGCAGGCAGGCACGAGGGTGGGTGGGTGGGTGGTCATGTGTACATCGCTCCATGCAGGTACTCCAGCCGGTGGGCCTGCTGTTGCCTCCGTACCTTGAGAAGAAAGGAAGGACGGACGGTTAAGCGGGATGTCCCAGAAGGAGAAACAAGCCGACTCTTCAGCCCCCAACAAATATACCTCTGCAGCTGCTACAGAATACAAAACACTGTGTGCTCCAGTGTCTTGTCATGCCTGCCACGTGACCACGGAAACGTCTGCAGAAGCTGACAGCGCTGGCTCTGAAGCAGAGATGAGCACTGAACCCTAGAGTCGGGTACGACTGGCTTTCGAGCAAGGGAGACCTTTTACCTTTACTATCTTAATAGCAGAATGACTGCAGTGGCTGAGTGGTTAAGATGCTTAACTTGATAGCCAGAAGGTCAGCAGTTCGAGACCTAAGTGCTTGTGTGACGGAGTGAGCGCCTGTGGTCTGTCCCAGCTCCTGCCAACCTAGCAGTTTGAAAGCAAGATGTTGCAAGTAGATAAATATGGTGGAGCCACTTTGGTGGGTTAAGAAGCTTGTCTTGTTAGCTGGAAGGAATGCAATTTGGCAGTTAGAGACCCAGGTGCTGCATGACGGATTGAGTGCCCATTGTCTGTCCCAGCTCTTGGGGGCATGAAAGGAGCCTCATCTGGGCATCCCCTGAGTGGAGTTTCTCCAGCAAAAATCCTGTCAACTCATGAGGAAGGGGCCCCTTGGTGGTGGGGCAAGAGGGAGGGGTTTGGAAGCTGCAGCTAAATCCAAAAAGGAGGCTTGTGTCATTAGTGGTGTGTCATCCTTTCATTAAGTAAGAAACGGTCCTCCTCACCTGCAACAAAGGTCTCCTCTCTACACAGCTGGGTCTCCCGATCCCTGGCTGTGCATTTGGCTTCTGCTGTGACTTCCCAATCTCTACCCCAGGGGTGCCCAAACTACAGCCTGTGGACCAGATCCAACCCCTGACGTCAATTCATCCGGCCCATGCTACCCTCGTTGCTCCTGGAAGTGGAAGTAAAACAAGCCCATATGGGCGCATTCCACTTCCAGGAGTGGAGTGGGCCGGATGAATTGGCATATGTGGGCTGGATCTGGCCCATGGGCCAATAGTTTGGAGACCCCTGCTCTACCCAATTAAATGACTCCATACCTCTGCTTAGGAGGACAGCTGGTTTCACCTGCTCCTGAGTCTTGCTTTATAAAGCTGTCTTGGGGAAGGGGGAATCCTTGAAGACTTGCAGCAGTCAAGACAGTGGCAAGCAAGGGGTGGAGGCTCTGTGCCCCCCTCTGCCCCCACTCCTCACCTTGTCTTTCTTGTATTCTTCATATTCCTCGTCATCTGTCGGCAGCTCGTGGCGGCAGAGAGGGCACGAGTTGGTCTGGGCAGGGAGAAAGGGAGGGAGGAGTTGGCCCCTTAAAATCCAGAATCCCAAAGTCCACAGGTGGCCAACCAACGAACCAACCCACCATCCATCCCTCCATTTATTGCATTTCCTCGCCCGCCCCAGCTTCCACTCTCTTGCCTGACAAAGCGCTCTGTGGAGCTCAAAGGCTTGCCCCTGTTGTGCATTGACAGGTGACCCCAGCCAAGCCCCCCTCCCCATCCCTCCCTCCAAGGAGAAGGGACCCCCTCCCATCCCAGGGCCTCACCTTTCCCAGCCATGGAAGGATGCAGCCAGCGTGGAAAAGATGCTGGCAGGGCATTTTCCGGACCGCCTCGTCCTCCTCGAATTCCAGCAGGCACACGGGGCACTTGAGGGCTTTATCTGAACCCCCCAGAGAAGACAGAGAGAGAGAGAGAGACACACACGGAGGGCATCATGGGGTCGGGCTAGATGCCCTTCGGGTGCCCCAGAAGCCTACATCTCCCTGCTTCTACAAGGGGTCTGCCCCAATTCTCACCGGTCTCTTCTTACCTGCCTGACCTACTTCCCAACCCAAGGACTTTCCATGGGGGGGAGGGGGAGGGTAGGAGGAGGAGAGCAGACAGACGCCAAACCCCCCCCCCCACACACACACACACACAAAAGACACACACACCCTCTTACCTGCTTGCAGCGGGGTGACCCGCACGACGGGAAGGCTCTCTACAGCCTGCTTGGCAGCCGGTGGGGGGAGCCGGTGGTCCCAGTCGCCGCTGCCCAGCGAGGCCAAGTTGATGTCCAGGCCGCTGAAGAGAGACCTAGGCAGGCAGGGGGCGAGGGGGCAGAGAAGGGTCAAGAGCCCCCTCGGGGCACACAGAGGAGGGGAGCACAGGAGAGGGAGGGGGTGGGGGTCTCCGCTTGGCCTGGCTGATCCCCTCCCCCAGCCCAGCATCTGGGCAAGAGCAACCTCCGCGCCGGCCTTCCCTGCGCTTCCTGCCTCTCTGCGCCCCGCTGAGTGAGCTGCAAACTCCTCGGGGCAGAGACCCCAAACCAAGACCCGAGGGGGGGGAGAGGGAGGGCGTGCCTCCAGATTGCCACGGGCGGTCTACTCGAGAGCAAAGCAGGACCGCCGCCGCCAAGGGGGTCTCCCCTCCCCTCCCCTCCCCTCCCCACCCCCGACCCGACCCGTCACCTGGCCAGCTCCAGCAGGGCTTGGCGGTGCATCTGCTGCTCCGCGGCGGGTCCCGAGCCGGGCTCGCAGTCGTGCTCCTCGAAGTAGGAAGCCATGGCGGCCGGAGAGAGAGATCGGAGGGAGGGAGGAAGGAAGGAAGGAAGGAGTCCGCCAACAGCGAGGCCAGCCGAGAGAGAGCCCAAGCGCTCCGCTCCGCTCCGCTCCGCCCGCCGTGACTCGACTCGACGCGCCCCGCCCGGGAAGAGACGCCGCCGCCCTCGCCCTCGACGCGGCCTCCGACGGCTGCTGGAAGGTGAGGGGGGGGGGGGGGGGTTCGTTCTCCCGCGGAGGAGCTGATCCGCCTCCCCCGCCCCCCCCAGAAGCGGAGTGGGGGCTCTGTGCCTCTCCGCCCGATGCCCCTGGGTGGGGCGGGGGAAATGGCAGGGGAGAATGGACTTTGGAGTCCCACGGGGAAGGGGTTGTTGGAGCTTCCTCCCCCCCCCCCGCCCCCTTTCCCCGGAGGGAGGGCAGGATTAAGAGTCTCCCCTCCTGGCCTTGCCCAGCCCCCCCCCCTGTCAGGGGTGATATCATACTGCCATGAACTACATGTACCGTAATGCACCGCTCATGTAACCCTACCCCCTCTGACCTCCTCTGACCTCACCTAACCCTATTAAAGGACCCTCACCTACCCAACGACCCTCTCTCCTATCCTGACCACTGATCATCACTGACCGCCATGCGGCCAGTGGAAATAAAGAACTATAAAGGCAATGAATGAGTCTTGGGGTCTTTGGGCCGAACCTTCGGAAACCCTCTAACAAATTGGTAGCAGAGGATTCGTTTTGCCCATAATTAACCCCAGGAAGCAAAAATGACCAAACGGAAGACCCAGACGAGCAAAGGGGGGGCCAAGACGCAGGCCAAACCCAAGGGGCTCAAAGATGGATCCAAAACCGGAGACGACCAGCAGACGATCCAGGTAACCGAGCTCCAGAAAATAATCGCCGGGAAAGAGACAATCTCCATGGCAGAGCTACTGGCCCTGATAAACGACGGAGGTGAACATTCCAACGACAGCGCGGTAAGCTCCACCCCGGGGACCTCTGTGGCGGGAACACCAGACACAACGCCGATCCCAAATCTGGCCGACCAATTACAGATGGTGGCCTCAGATTCAAATCATCTGGTGGGAAACACCATCGGGCCAACGATACCCAGGGACAACCCAAGCGGGCCGGCAATGCATAAAAAGGAAGGGACCCTGGCACCCGGGAGGCTGGATGCACGCACCCCAGAAACGTGGGCCATGCCAATCCTCAGCCCCCAGACAATAGAAGGGGAGTGGGAAACCCCAAGAGCGCCTAAAAGGGACACCACCAGCCGCATGGCTGAGTCTCAAGGGGGGGCAGAGGATTCACCCATGACAAAAAGTCAAAGCGGACGCGAGGGGCATGGGGAACTGAGAACACAAGCAAGGGAAATGAGAGAAGCAGAAACCTACCGAGACCTTTTGCCCATCCGATCCGACCGCGGGAGAGGCTCCGAGGATGATGCAGACCCCCATGCCAGGCCACGATCTGAGGAGGCGGAGTCCTGGCGCTACGGAATTCCCCCAGCCCAACAAAGAAGGCGACATCCCTCCTACGACTCCGCCTGGCCTCCCAACCAGGAAAGCAGCCCCAGCGACGGAGCTGCACTTCCAGCAAGGCTCCAGCCAAGGCAAGCAGGACCTCCGGAACAGAGATCCACCCACCTCGAAGACCAACGACGAATGAGCTCTGCGCAGACGCAGATAAGGCAGCAGAGCTCCCCCACTGGCGAAGAAGGAGAAGTACAAGCCCCAACAGACCAGCCAAGCACCGAGAGGAGAACGGGCTCCCCCTACTGGCAACCAAAAGGGGAACAGGCGGGACTTTCAAAACCAACAATATGCGTCCCCATACCCTTCTGCCAGTTTAAAGGCAGACCAGGACACCAGAACTATTCAAGCAACCAAGCCCAACAGAGCCAACTGCCAAATAACTTCCCAACCCTCGGCATGACTGGGAAGAACTTTATGGACTGGAACCAACAATTTCAGGTACTGTTAATGAGGGAGGGGGCTTTACACCTAATTCAAGACCCACCAGAGAAGCCATGGTCCATGGAGGTGGACAGACTGCATCACAGGGCATTTTGCCTGCTTTTGGGTACCATAGATGCAACTATGTATGGGTGTATTCCAAGTGAGTCAACTGTCTATGATGTTTGGGGGAAATTATATAACATGTTTTATTGCAAGAACAGGAGCACAACGTGCTTACTGCTGAGGGAGCTGTACGCATACAAGATTAAAGAGGGAGATAGCATGGGTGAGCATCTGATGAGATTAAGCAACATGAGGTCTGATCTCATAAGAAGGGGCGAAACCGTTACTGAACAGCACCTAATCAGCATCATCTACAATTCTTTCGACCCAAGTTGGGACGACTTCCTGACCCAATTAGACAACACCAGCGGTGACAATGTCACACTGGACTATGTCACCAGGAAACTCATAGCCGAAGACAACCTCAGGAGAGACAGGGCCGCCATACGCAGGGAGAATAGGCCACACAAAAGGGTAGTTTTCACAGAACCCACAACACGTAGGGAAGACAGGCCACACAGGAGGGCAGTATTCACAGAGCAAACCAGCCCAACACGGGAATGTTACACATGTGGTTCCAGAAGACATATTAAAAGAGACTGCCCAAAATATGCCAAGGACAGGAGGGATGCAAGATACAGCCCTTCACATGACCGAACACGCCATGATGACACACCGCGGCTGAGACGCGAGTCACGAGACGAGTACTCAAACAAACTGAGTGACTACGAGGACACATATTCTCCAACGGTGAAACCAGAAAGTGTTAAGGCCGCATTAGTAATGGCAACCGTACTTGGAGAACAAGTATATCAATTTGACGTACAGACAGCGTACTTACACGCACAACTGGACAAGGAGATATACGTCAGGGCTCCACCCGGTTTTGGACGCAGCAGTGGAGAAACATGGCTGCTAAACAAGAGCCTTTACGGACTCAAGCAATCTGGCAGAAGATGGTACGAGTGCCTAGCTGAAACCATGAAGAAATTGAACTTCTCTCCAGTTAGAGAAGACAAATGTGTCTTCTTAAGAAAATCTCCAGAAGGGGTAGAAAGGGTTCTGGTTTACGTCGACGACCTGTTGTACTTTGGGAAAAGCAAGTCTAGATGCGATGAGTTCGCCAAAGGCCTACAAAACGAGTTCTCACTGAAGAGTCTAGGAAGGGTGAACAAATACCTAGGGGTACAAGTGTCAAGGATAAAGGACGGCTTTGCCATATCTCAGAAGGAGAAGATAATCGAGCTCCTTAACAAGTGTAATATGTCCGACGCCCACCCATGTGGGACCCCCATGCAGACGGATTTCGTAAAAAACTCCCACGAGGAGGGAGAACCATTCGAGGACATCACACTCTATAGATCCATCATCGGATCACTCTTGCACATCGCCAACTGGACCAGACCGGACATCTCGTTGGCAGTGAACCTTCTCTCACGTCACTCCGGCAACCCAAGGGCCCACCATTGGGTAGCCGTAAAAAGGCTGTTGAGGTACTTGAAGGGTACCATGGACAAAAAATTACTGCTAACCCCTCAAATAAATGACAGGATAAACATTTCATGCTATGCTGATGCTGACTGGGCCGGATGTACAAAGACCAGAAGGAGTACATCCGGCTACATAGTGATGCTGAATGGGAGCCCCATATATTGGCGCACTGAAAAACAAAAACTGGTCTCCTCCTCCACCGCTGAAGCAGAGTATGTATGTCTATCTAACGCAGCAGATGACCTGGTCTGGATAAACGAGCTAATCTCCCTCATCTGGGAAAAACCCAGTCTTCCCATTATCATTCATGAGGACAACAAAGCAGCCATAGACATGGCAAGGGCCGAATGTTTAGCCAGGCGATCCCGACACATCGATATCAAGTACAAAAAAGTAAGGGAACTCATAGGGGAAGGCTTCATAGACCTGATACATTGTGAAACTCAAGAACAGATAGGGGATATCCTGACCAAACCACTCCCATTAGCCCAACACAGTTATCTGCTAAATGGCCTACGTCTTAGTGAGTAGGAAAACAACAAATCCAAATCACATCACGTTCTGTCCGTATGATCTCAGAAGGGGTTTTGTCAGGGGTGATATCATACTGCCATGAACTACATGTACCGTAATGCACCGCTCATGTAACCCTACCCCCTCTGACCTCCTCTGACCTCACCAAACCCTATTAAAGGACCCTCACCTACCCAACGACCCTCTCTCCTATCCTGACCACTGATCATCACTGACCGCCATGCGGCCAGTGGAAATAAAGAACTATAAAGGCAATGAATGAGTCTTGGGGTCTTTGGGCCGAACCTTCGGAAACCCTCTAACACCCCCCCGGGTCCCTTCCCCCTCGGGGGTCCCTCCCTTGCGCCTCCTTCCTTCGGAAGACCTTCCCTCCTCCCTCTCCGTCGACCCCGCAACAGGATCTCGAGGGGCCTGGGCGCTGTCTTGGCGAGTCTCCGGGATGAGTGACCTTGAGGGTCCCCGGGCCCGGATCCTCCTGGCCCCTTTCCGAAGGCAGCGAACCCTGGGGAAGACTAGTCGGTCCCAAGGGCAAAAAGAGTCCCCTTTCTCCCGTATCCAGGCTAGGACTGCGCCCCCATCCCTTCTGGAGAGCCCCCCCTCCTTCCCTCCCCACTAAACCTTGTGTGTGTGTGTGTGTGTGTGTGTGTGTGTGTGTGTGTGTGTGTGTGTGTGTGTGTGTGTGTGTGAAGGTTTAGATACTGTTGTTTATAGACTGGTCTTTTTTGCATTGTTTTTGTAATATTGTCTTTTTTGTCTTTTGCTATTGTATGTTTAAATGGTGGTGAACCATCTTGAGTCACCCATCTGGTCAAAAAAGGCAGTATATAAATAAAACTCTATCTATCTATCTATCTATGTATCTATCTACTGTATCTATCTATCTATCAACCCCTCCTCCAGGCCAAAGTGGCTGCAGAGCTGAGAGATGGGGGTTCAATCCCCCCCACACACACACTGGGCAGGGAGAGAGCCAGCCTAAGTTGCCCCGGGCCAGCTTTGCATGCAGCGGTCCCAGGGCAGTGACCCTAAAAGATGGCTTGGAAGGAAGGAACCCCCTCCCCCCTTGTACATTTCTCCCCCAGGGACAAAAACCATGGAAAGGGTTGCCCAAAGTTTAGACTCGACTTGATGGCACAAAGGCACAATAAAATCTACACACACAGAGTTATCCAGTGTTAGGAAACCACCCTTTTACTTGTCATTGTGCCAAAGACAACTCAAACAGCTGAAGGGCAGGAAACACTCGAATGATTGTGCATTTCTATGACAAAATCTGAATTTCACTAGGACACATATTTTTAAAAAGCCATAGTAGGCAATGTGAGACCTTCCCTGCCCACCCCCCACCTTCCCTCTAAATATAATAGTTAAGTCACTTTTTATCAATTGAGCAAGCAAACCTTTATTAGGCAAGTTCCCCCTTCTTCATCCCAGGGAGAAGGGACGGACAAAGGGATGGACGGACGGACGGCATCCAGACACAAACAAACAGCAGTCCTGTGACAGAAAGGGCCTTTCTGCCGCCAACCTTTCCACTGAGCTTTGCTGCTTCTTGCCCTGGATTGCCTGGTCTTCCCAGGCTGCTGCTTTCCAGGTTACAGGGCTGGGTTCGAATGGGTGGGTGGGTTTGTGTCTGGGCAGAATTCTGTCCCCTTGTAAGTGGATGAAACACACAACACGGGGACCAGTGAGACCCCCATAAGATAGGAAAGGACAGACTAGGAGGCCTTTCGGTGAGTAGCGGAAGGCAAAGGGCTTTCGAGAGGTAATGTTCTGCCTACAATCTGGATGGCTAAACAACTGAAACAGAAAACTCCTGGCAAAAGAATAGCGAAAGGAGAACAAAACAGCCCTTTGTCTAATGCTACACCTCTGTTACTCGCCTGCCCTCTCCTCTATCTATGCTCAGGGCCTGAAGTGGAGGCAAAGATGCAAACCAACCAAGGAAACCCCTGGCTCCTGACTGAGTGAGGGGGTCCCAGTTTGCACGTTTCAAAACTCTCCAGCAATGGCTAAGACTGGAACACCCCTGGTCATGTGGCAGGCAGGACTAGACACCGGAGCACACAGAACACTGTTACCATGCCCACTGAAGCAAGACCTATTGATCTACTTGCAATTTCTTGCTTTTGAACTGTTAGGTTGGCAGTCACTGGGACAGACCACGGGAGCTCACTCTGTCACATAGCACTTGGGTCTCAAACTGCTGACCTTCTAATTGTCAAGTTCAGCATCTTAACCACGAAGCCACCACAGTCCCAATACAGTAGCATTGCAAAATGGAAATAAAATCAGTCCCAGGGAAGCTGAAGGCGACAAGAAACATCTGGCTGATGAGAGCATTTCAGCAGCTGGACAAGCTGAGGCAGCGACGGCTTGGAAGCAGGCCAGGTAGGCTTGGGTTTAGGTAGGCAGGGACTAATCTTGAGACCGGCTTAAGACGTGGCTCAGCCTGGAAGGGGAGCCACAAGGAGGAAATGCCGTGGGCACCAAAGGCTTGTGGTTCATCGACCAAACGTCCCCCAAGTGTTGGAGACAGATCCTGGGGAACATTGGACTCCTTATTTAGTGCAGGGGCCGAAATAATCCATTCTCAAGAGGTTGAGACAGCGGCTCAGCCTCCCTCTTGCCCCAAACAGCCCCCCAGGGATGCCCTGAGCCAAGGGAAGAGGAGGCAGAAGTGGGGGGTGCAGAAGAGTCTGGGGTTGTTATTCGTCTGCATCTCAGTCACACACCCCTGCGAGCCTGTGCGGGGGGCTCTGCCTAGCTCCCGGATCCTGGGAGCGTGAGGGAGAGGACGATGGCCAGGATGATGATGAGGACCACCGCGGCCACCACGGCCCCCAGGATGATCTTGTATTTGAGGTTTTCCCAGCCCTTCTTTTGAGCCAGGCTCCTGGTGGTCTTGCTGAAGGCAGAACTCTAGAGGAGGTGGAAATAGGCAGAAGAAGGGTGAGGATCCACACCACACACACACACACACAGAGCTTGGGAAACCCAGAGGGAAGTTGCAACTAGAGTAGGCCTGTTGACTCCGTGGGGAGTGAGGGATTCAACCTCTCCATCAACTCCAGGAATCCAGTGGGCCTGCTGTAGCCTCGACAGACTCTTAGTTTTCAGCCCCTTTTGGGTAAGTAACATCATGAGCATTTGACATATTTCCTTTTGAGCACAACAGGCAACATTTTCTACTATCTTCTCAACATGACTCTAGTCCAGGGCATTTTAGAGGCATTTTGATGATAATTTCCCCCGAGTCTCTGATGCCTTTCTCTTCATAACTCTTAATAAAGTGGTGAGGATTTTGTTTTGCCTTTGTCTATTTCCAAAGTGCATTACAGTATCAACATTGGCTTCTAGAGAGGGTAAAGATGGTAGGGCATTCTGTCCGTGCCATTACATGTGTGGCAAGCTGCCTGGAGCAGGAGTGCACAAACCTCTTGGGCCGTGGGCCAGTCATGTGGTTCAGGGGGCCAGTCACTATGGCCCGGGAGCTGGATCCAGCCCACAACACCAATTCATCCAGCCTGTGACACCCTCTTCGCTCCCAGAGGAGATAGATTTTAAGATGCTATTTTCTCTGCTTAAACCAGGGGTGTCCAAACTACAGCATGTGGGCCAGATCCAGCCCCTGAGGCTAATTCGTCTGGCCCACGCAACCCTCATTGCTCCTGAAAGCAGAAGTAAAATGCGTCTGTATGTTCATTTTACTTCCGCTTCCAGGAACGAAGAGGGTGGCATGGGCCAGGTGAATTGGTATTGTGGGCCAGATCCAGCCCCTGGGCTGTAGTTTGGGCACCCCCGGCATGGAGACAAGAGAATAATCAATCAAAGGGTTAAAAAAGGAAGGGTGGGCAGGGTAAACCATGCAAATTCATGCAGGTCACAAAGTTCAGTTTTTCTTAATCCAGACAGTGGAGAGTTTGGACTGCCTTTTGGAAAGTCCCCCCCCCCCCTTTCCCTTTCCCTTTTAATTAATGGTACTCAAGGTCTTGGCAATTTCCTTGAAATTGCATAACCCAGATTCAGAGATTTCCATCTGGAAGGATGGCAGGTTGCCTGGATCTCCCTCCCCCCCTCCCCCCTGCTCCTGTGAAGAACACAGGGCTCCCTCCCTTTCTGGACTTTCCCCTGAGGCAACCACACACACCATCATCCTCTTGCCAGGCCCTGCAAGCGAGAGGGTCATTCAGGTGCAGCAGGAGAGGTGGAATTCCCACCCTTCTTCCTGCAGTCTCAACAAAAAGCACCATTGCAGGGAGAGACTCTCTCCTTCCCCCTACTGGCTAATTTTGATAATGCGCTTTGGAAATATTATCCCCCCCCCCCCAAAAAAAAATCCTCCTATGTGCTGCTTCCCAAAGCCCTGCTGCCACCCACTCTCCTTGAGCTGCCTGAGGATGTTTGGACACCCTGCCTCCCCCCTGGGCCCACGCCGGGTACCTGGTTGCGCAGGTCGTCAGCCCTCTTGTCCAACTCGCTCAGCTTGCCGTCCCGCTCCAGCACTTTGCTGCAGTTCTCCATCATGATCTCCGTCACCTCCTCCGCCTCCCTCTGGCATGTCTGCAAGCGCTTGTCCTCCTGCAGCAGGAGGGGAGGAAGCAGGTCAGGGGGTGGGCGGGCAGGTGAGTGGGGTGGGGGCCCCACCAGCAGCCTCTGGAGGATGGGAGATCGGGGGGGGGCAAAGGACTCCGAGAGAAAAGGGACAACCATGACCTTGTGAAAGAGAGGCCCCCAGGCTCCTGTCTCTTTCACTGGGGGTGGGGTGGGGTGGGGGGTAAGGCAGATGTTTTAGCAAGTGTAGCTGCCTAGGCAGGCTCTACCTGTTGAAATGTCCTTCTACGCACCGTTATGGGCCCCCCCTCCATTTCCCAATGCCAGCCCAGCTGAAACTGTTGGCCGTATTTCCAAACCACCTTCTCTGGGAATTGCAGGGAAGCTTCCCATGGCTATGGGCTCCCACGTTTGTGAGCAAAGATTGCTTTGGTCCGGGAGTGGACAGAGGTGGTGGTGGGGAGGCCCAGCCTGCTTGGCTCAGGCAGGCAAGTCCGAAGGGGTGGTGGTGGTGCTATGTGGGTGGAAACACCCCACTTTCCTCCCGGAGGATCCTGGGAGTTGTGCCCCCCCCAAAAAAAGTTAACTTTCCCCAAGTCCTGGTTCCTAGTTTGGTCTGGGGGGCGGGGGCGGGGGGGGGGGGGCAGCTGGCCTGAAAGAAGAGGGCCTGAATGAAAGCAAGTGGCCAAATTCGTCAGCGTTGTTGCTTCCCGCCGCTCTGGACAGTCCTGTGATGCCTGGAAGGTTACCCAGTGCCATCGGGCCACTCACCTCACCTGTCCAGGGCCGCCTTCAGGTGAGTGGCAAGAGGAGCCTCTGGAATCCCTTATGGGGTGCAGGCTGAGGAAGGGCGGGGGGGACCTGGTGAAGGCTACTCTATAGCAAAATGGGAGGGGGGCTAATTTCTAGGGGCTCTCAAGGGTGGTCCAAAGTCCCCTCCATGCTGAGCTGAACACACTAATCCAGGGATGTCCAAACTACAGCCTGTGGGCCAGATCTGGCCCCTGATGCCAATCCATCTGGCCCACACAACACAACCCTTGCCACTCCTGGAAGCAGAAGTAAAATGGATGTGTTTTACTTCTGCTTCTGGGAGTGACGAGGGCAGCGTGGGGCCAGATGAATTGGTGTCAGGGGCCGGGGCCGGCCCACAGGCTGTAGTTTGAGCACCCCTGGTAATCCACAGGTGCCTTTAAGCTGAGAGAAATAGGTTGGTGAGTCGTGTCTCTCTCTCTCACTCTTTACATCCATCTGGACACATGTGCGCGCACACAAACACTTTGGGCAGCCCCCCCCCCCCCCCCAATATCCAAGCAGGCCAAGGGGCTCTCCAAGGAGCAACGTCCAGGGAACTACTTCAGGTCATCCTCTCACACCTGTCCCTGTACGTCTTTAGCCTCTGACCTTTAGGGGGGAGGAGGAGGAGGAGGGATCTCACCAGGACACCCGACTGGGGCCGAAGGGCCACCCAGCCCTCCTGGCCAGCTTTTCACCCTCCCAACTCTTTCCCCAGCTCCTGTTCACATGCCCAGAGACACCCTTCAAAACGACCTTCAGAGGAAAAGGCGGCCCCTTGGCCATGCCTGCTCTTCTTCTTGCTTTTGGAGCGGGCCACAGGCTTGCCTTTGTTCCCCAGACAGTTAACCTTTCACGGATAATGGGATTACTTTCTGATCGTGTCACACACCTGCCCAATATTTCCCCAGGTGGCTTTCCTGCTCTCTCTATCTTAGCACCCTCCCCAGGTCAAGAAATAAAGGGGTGATGTTTTTTGTTTGGGGGGGGGTCCCGGCACCAATCCAGCCGGTCTCCAGTACCTGAGGGCGTCTCCCCAACCCTTGACCCTAGAGGCACCTGCATGGCTGGCAGGGTAGGTGTGGGGGGTTGGTGGAGAAATAACTCCTGCCTGCTGGCTGGTTAAATAAGAGCCTTCCTTCCTTCCTTCCTTAACATGTGAGGGTGGGTCTTTTAACAGGGTTTTAAGGGAGTTAAATGGGGTCTATTTATTAAGGGGGGGTCGTAGTGTAAGCCGCCGCCACACACCTGGCCCCACACCTGGCCCCGTTGGGGGCGAAGAGGCTTCCTGGCCCCGCCCTCCCCCTCGAGGGACTCTGAAGGCATGGGAATTTGTGGGTGGTTTAGCTGATTTGTATTTATTGCATTTTTGTATTGTAGTTTGTGTAATACCATGTACGGTTGTGTAATTTTGCACTGTTGTTTTGCTTGTGAAACTGTATTTTGCTTTGTATCGGTGCTATATTGTATTTCTGTACGTTATGCATTGTGAACCGCTTTGGGTTGTCTGCTGGATGAGGAAAGCGGCATATAAGAATAAATTTCAATTCAATTCAATTCAATTCAGAGTCTTTGTGATTGGGGCGGCTTTAGAAATTCAAACAAATAAATAAAAAATAAAAATAAAATGCCAGGGGTTTCCAAACTACAGCCCAGGGGCTGGATCTGGGCCCTAATGCCAATTCATCCGGCCCATGCCACCCTAGTCGCTCCCAGAAGCAGAAGCAAAATGCACATATGGGCACATTATGCTTCCAGGAGCGATGAGGGTGGCGTGGTCCAGAGGAATTTGCATTGGGAGGGGGGGCTGAATCCGGCCCACAGGCCGTAGTTTGACCTCCCCAGGTTTAAGCAGAGAACATGGCAGCTTAAAATCTATCTCATCCTGTTACAAAACAGATTGCAAGGTGTGTTTTACTTCTGCTTCCAGGGGGGGAGGAACGCCATGACTGGCCCGCAGCCTGAAAAGTTTGGGCACCCCTGTTCTAAAGCCTCTTTTATCTGGTGGTAAGACAATGGTTTTGCCTCCCTCCTCCTCCTGGGGCATTTTCAACCTCAAGGTGGCCCTCGGCAGTGGGCCAGGAACCCCACGGGTGGGTTGCTTGTCCCAAAGCAGCAGGAAGGCAACAAGCAGTAGAACCTCCTGAGGGCAGAAGAGAAACTGACCCCAAGCCATTCACAGAGGTTTCCTCCAGCCCGCCAAGGATTTCTCTAAGGCTCATTTGATGGATGTTTGCCCTGGAAAGTGGAGAAACAGACTCTAGGCAGGATATGGCACAAAGGCAAAGGCGCCAGGATGGAGGGGAAGTTTCCCCAGGCAATGAAAGCAGGAAGAGAAGCGATTCTGGCGCAGGAGGGGGCTGGTGGCCAAAATAGAAGGGGGGGGGGCTTCCCTGCTCATTCAAGGGTAGGGTGGGGTGGGGGTCCTCGCTCCTAGAGTAATAGCAATTATGTTTGTGTACTGTCCTATAGAAGACCTTGCAGTTGTCAAGAGCAGCATCTTCACCCCCAAGCCACCGGTGCCTTCCTTTTGGCAATTTCACATCTGGCGGAGGAGGAGGAGGCGAGGCAGAGTCTACTGTGCTTGCAAATACAGTGGACTCTGGGGAGGTTTTGAGTTGGGGGAGCGAAAGGCCTGTGGTCTGGAAGAATGAGACCACAGAGGAGGAAAAGGGACCCCCGTCTAAACACAAGATGCTCTCGGGAAAAGCAACCTGGCCTTCGTGGCCCAACTCCCCATAGCCGATTCCTTCAGTTGCTGTTAAAGACAGCCTCAGACACCTTTAGACCGAGGCAGGGTGGGAATTGGGCTCCCTTGCTGAATATGGGCTGCTCGGGTGGGTTTCTCTGGTCACCTGGACTCTTGCAGCTCGGGAAGCGGCTCCTTTGCTTGCTCTCCTATCAAAGTCTTGGATAGGGGCCTTTTCTGCTCCTGCCGAGAGGACAGGAGGAGACTCTGCACTGCTCCTTATCTGCCTAACACCGTGATGGCCAACCTTGGCACTCTAAGTATTCTTGTACTTCAGTCCCCAGAAGCCCGAGTCTCTGTGAATCCACACAAATGGGTTTACAGCACAGTAAACCCATTCATGTGGATTCAGAGACTTGGGCTTCTGGGAATTGAAGTCCAAGAACACGCACAGTAAGCCCATTCATGTGGATTCACAGGGACTTGGGCTTCTGGAAATTGAAGTTCAGGAACAGCTGGAGTGCCAAGGTTGGCCATCACAGGCTTAACTCTTGGGAAGAGGCAAACAAGGGATCCTAGTTTTGTCTTCTTCTCCAGATAATGGTCAGCGTTTTAAAATTTAATTTGCACCGTGTTGTTTCATTTTTATTTGCCTGCAAGGAATGTCTGTTTATAAACATCCTTAACAAAACACAGTATAATCGCTGGCATAAAGTCTTAACCAAGCGCCTGGAGCAGAGTAACAACTTTAGTCTCAAGCAAAAGAAAAACCTGAGTCTGGCGGCAGTTTCAAGAAGAACAGGTTTATTTCACTGGGAGTTTGGGTGGATTACGATCCCCTTCTCCAAACACTTCATTCACACAGAATTCTGATGCTTTCTTCTCAAAGTTGCTACAAGACTCCTGTTTTCCTTCTTTCCCTTTCCTTTCTAATGAAAATCTCCTCCAGAGACACCATAGAATGGATCCTTTGTTCATTGCTAAAAGAAGCCAAAGTGGCCGGTGGTGGTGGTCTTTATATTCCAGCAGACCCCCTTTTCCCCCCTCCCCCCCAGTATCTTCTTCCCTTTTCCTATACTGACAATGTTATTTTGGCAAAAGCAAGGCATGAGTTGTGTGACCGAGTGAACTTTGGGTAAGACATCTTGGCAGCAGAAAGAACCCACATCCTTCCTCCAGAGCGGCTGGCGGTGACATCTGCAAGCGCAAAGCTTTGCATGGCCACCCTATGTTGAGTGTTCTCAAAAACGATTTAATTTTCTTTTAACCACCTAACCCTGGACAGCGAAGAGAACAAACAGGTCGATCTTAGAAGAAATCAACCCCGACTGCTCCTCAGAAGGTCAGATAGTGAAGATGAAGCTAAAGTACTTTGGACATCAAATGAGAAGGGAGGACTCACTCGAGAAGGCCTTGATGCTGGGAAAGGTGGAGGGCAAAAGAAGAAGGGAGCGGCCAAGGATGAGATGGCTAGATGGTATCGTAGATGCAATGGGCACAGAGTTGGGCAGGTTGAGAAGGAGGGTGGAGGACAGAGGGGCTGGCCATGGCATGCAATGGTCCATGGGTCACAAAGGGTCAGAATCAAGTGTGCGACTGAAAACAACAACAATAACAATGAAGCTGAAGTCGAAAGAAGCTGGTGGCGTCCGTTTCCCTTCCACCACAAACTTGCCAAACTCCCTCCCATCCATGTGGGAGAGGAAGGTCAGAATAATGACCTACCTACCAGGGGTGTTGTGAGGACTGCAGAGATAACGTTTTGAATATTCAGCCTGGACATGCAAAAAAAAAAATTGGGTGGGCATCAATTTTTTTTTTGTTTTGTTATTTATAAATATTCTCTAAGTTTAAACTTGTTGTCAAGATTTTTTAAATATAAAAAATGTGTTGTAAGGCACCCAGAGAGTGGGAAAATATCCCAGATGGGCAGGATAGCAATGCAATAAATAAATAAATAAATAAATAAATAAATAAATAAATATTTTGTACAAGTCGATAACGACCTGTGAACAGCAGGAGGAGGAGGAGGAGGAGGGCTGGCTGCTGCTGCTCCTCCGACCTTTCCACCCTTCTTCTCCTCCTCTCGTCGCTTCCCTCCCTGCCTGCCTGCTTTCCCCGGGGTCGGCAGGCCCAGGCAGGGACGGTCCGGGCTTGGCTGGCGTAACTTCCAAGTAACGGAACGACCTCCAAGTAGTTTCTCTCTTTTCTCTCCCACCCACCCCCGGCCTTACCATGATCGCCGCCGCCAGGGCCGTCGGGGGGTTCCAGCGGACGAGAGGAGGAGGAGGAGGAGGAAGACGGGGGTCCCCGTGTGTGTATGTGTGTGTGTGTGTGTGTGTGGGGGGGGTGTTGTCCTAAGCTAAGCCCCCTTGGTGCTTCTGCAGCCGCGCCGCTTTCCCCGGCCGGCCGGTTGCCAGTCGAGGAAGCGGGGGCGGCGCTTGCCTCCCTCTCTGCCTCCCTCCCTCCCTGCCCATATATCCGTTCCCACCCCCACCCCCCACCCACCCCGCAGAAGGCGTCGAAACCCCACCACCCCCACCCTCCCGGGCCCGCCCCCTTCCAACCCCCTCCCGGGACCGAGGAGGGAGCGAACGAAGCCTCGACGGGGACCCCAGACGCCCCCTCGCTCGGAAAGCCAACGCGCCCAAGTCCCTGCTACTCCTTGGGGGCCAGGGCCGAGACCCCCGGGTGGCTCAGGTGTGGGAGGGGGAGGCCCGAACAGAGTCCCCCCCCCCCATTTCCCTGCTGGACGCCCCGTCGGACTTTCTCCACCCACCCACCCACCCACTCCCCGTCCCGGGAGCCTCTTGCCAACCCCCTCCGGGGCTCGAGTCCTGCCCAGAGGGGACTTTCCTCTTCCCCCCCCCCCGCTGTTTTGTGGGGAGCGCCGTCAGGGAGTCCGGGGTTCTCGGTCGCCTCGCTGGAGGCGGCAGGTCCGAAGGGGTGGTGGTGGTGCTGTGCGGGTGGAAACACCCCACTTTCCTCCCGGAGGATCCTGGGAATTGTGCCCCCCACCCCCACCCCCCAAAAAATTAACTTTCCCCAAGTCCTGGTTCCTAGTTTGGTCTGGGGGGCGGGGGCGGGGGGGGGGGGCAGCTGGCCTGAAAGAAGAGGGCCTGAATGAAAGCAAGTGGCCAAATTCGTCAGCGTTGTTGCTTCCCGCCGCACCGGACAGTCCTGTGATGCCTGGAAGGTTACCCAGTGCCATCGGGCCACTCACCTCACCTGTCCGGGGCCGCTTTCAGGTGAGTGGCAAGAGGAGCCTCTGGAATCCCTTAGGGGGTGCAGGCTGAGGAAGGGGGGGGGGGGGGGAAACCTGGTGAAGGCTACTCTATAGCAAAATGGGAGGGGGGCTCCTTTCTAGGGGCTCTCAAGGGTGGCCCAAAGTCCCCCCCCATGCTGAGCTGAACACACTAATCCAGGGATGCCCAAACTACAGCCTGTGGGCCAGATCTGGCCCCTGATGCCAATCCATCTGGCCCACACAACACAACCCTTGCCACTCCTGGAAGCAGAAGTAAAACGGATGTGTTTTACTTCTGCTTCTGGGAGTGACCAGGGCAGCGTGGGGCCAGATGAATTGGTGTCAGGGGCCGGGGCCGGCCCACAGGCTGTAGTTTGGGCACCCCTGGTAATCCACAGGTGCCTTTAAGCTGAGAGAAATAGGTTGGTGAGTCGTCTCTCTCTCACACACTTTACATCCACCTGGACACACGTGCGTGCACACAAACACTTTGGGCAGCCTCTCCTCCCCCTCCAGCCCCCCCCCCCCCCCCAATATCCAAGCAGGCCAAGGGACTCTCCAAGGAGCAACGTCCAGGGAACTTCAGGTCATTCTCTTACACCTGTCCCTGTATGTCTTTAGCCTCTGACCTTTGGAGGAGGAGGAGGAGGGATCTCACCAGGACACCCGACTGGGGCCGAAGGGCCACCCAGGCCTCCTGGCCAGCTTTTCTCCCTCCCAGTCCTTTGGCTGCTTCGCTGGGCTCTTGCCTCCCCAGAAAGAAATTACAGTTTCTGGTGCAGCTCTGTCTGCCCTGGCTAAACTTCCATTGCTAGGACTGGGGAGGGAGGGAGGGAGCCTCCCCCAGCAACCACCAGCAGCAGAGAGGCCTCCTGTGGCTCAGCCAGAACATGGTCAGCCTGGTGGTCAGCCGAGCCCTCCCTGCACCCGGCCTTCCTTCAAAAGCCCAGAGGGTCACTGAGCCGGCAAGTCACCAGTTCAAGATCCAGGTACTGCAGGACAGATTGAATGCCTGTCTCTGTCCCAGCTCTTGGGGACATGAGAGGAGCCTCATGTGGGCATTCCCTGAGCGGAGTTTCTCCCGCAAAAATCCTTTCAACCCAGAATAATTTCTGACAGGACATTATTATTACTGGGGTATGTGTGTGTGTGGATCTGCCCATAGACGTTTCCAAGAGGGGAAGGTGGACATGCTTTCTGGGATTTTACAGGTGGGTCAGAAAGCTTTCTCCAACGATCCACATGGAGTCCAGGGCCAACCTTGAGCCTGGCAAAACGACTGTCTGCAGAACACATGGGTGTTCACTGAGCTTTTCTTGCCAAGCATGTGGATGTCTGGCTCTCTCTTTTCCTCCCAAGGCTATGGGCTGGCCAGCAGGCCAACAAGACCCTCCCATCCCACCACCCACCACCCCTGCAGGGCTCCAACTTCAACCTTGGCTGCTAGTCCAGCACTTGGTTCCTGCATGCCTCCCCCAACCCCCACCATAGGAGGCTGCCAATGGCCACAAATGCACCTGCTTTCCTTTCCCAGTTACCAACTGGCTGTGACCAACTGGCTGTGACCGGCTGTTAATGATAAAGCATTTGTGGAGGCCACTCGAGTATAGAACTTTATGCTGTAAGCCGCCCTGGGTAGGATAGCTTTTCCTAGAAGGGTGGGATAATCAATCAATCAATTAATCACCCTTTGGGTGTCGAGGAAGATGCAAGGTTCTTGTTCTGGCACTTCTAGCAGCCTCCACCAGTGTTATTTGGTGCTCTTGCAATATTTCTTTGATGCTCTCTCTCCACCTTCCTTTGGGTCTGTTTCATGCTTTTTGTCCTTCTCTTGCTGTCACATATGCCTTTGTATAGGATGGAGTTCCAAATGGGCAAAACCCACTGTATTTGTTGTCTCTGTATATAGTTCAAGATGGCTTCTGTTCCCATTCTTTCCCTCATAATCTCATTCCTGATTTCATCCCTTCCACTCAGCCTTCCTCAGACATCTCACTTCCGTCGTGACCAACCTTTGTTCGTGTTTTGTTGCAAGTGTCCATGTTTGGCACTGGTAACATAAGGTGGGAGCGAATAGGCGTTGTATGAGGCATTTCTTTGTGTTGGTTGGGGTTTCCGTACGTTGGAAGAGCAGAGGTCTATGGGCCAATGGGATGAAAAGGAAGGCCCCCGAAGAGCCTTCTGTTGGTTCTGGAGCTGCAGAGGTCCTGGTTGTGCAGAAGAGAAAGTCACAACAATTCAAGGGGTGTGTGTGTGTGTGTGTCTTCCATAGACAATGCTCCCCCCATGAGTGCAGATTTGTGAGTTTCAGAAAGCTGGATCCCCTTCGAAGCTGATTACATCAATCCCTGCTTCTTACACCAACTTGATGATTTTGTCACCTTGGCCAGACTGGATAGCCAAGGTCACCCGGTATCCATTCTTGGCAGGACAAAGAGCCTGAAGCGACTGACTAATAATGCAAATATTTGTAGACACAGCTGGTAGGAAGACATCTAGGTGCAACTCTACATAGACGTTGTGGTCTTAATTTATTTTATTATTGTTTAAATAACTCTCTCTCTCCTCCCTGCAACTCTTCAGTGCAAAACAGTTGCAGAATAGATTCAAAAATAAATTACAGGGGAACCCTGGGTTACAGAATTAATCCATTCGACACACACACACACACACACACACACACACACACACACACACACACACACACACACACACACACACACACACACACACACACACACACACACACACACACAGGCACAATGCAACCTGGGGAAATCTGTATTGAGAAGTAATTCTGTATTGGGGAAGGGGGGGCATTATTTTCAATGGATTCCATTCTGTACTGGGAGTTTTCTGTTAGGCGTGGTGTCTGTACCCCGTGGTTCCACTGTACTAATAAGGCAGTCTCTGCTCTCAGGCCCATGGAAGTGACTGGACTACAGGTGAGAAAGAAGCAGGAGGGAGGTGTGGGCTCATATGCCTGGGATTTGGGGGTGGGGTGGGGGTGTTTCAGGGGTTCTCTGTAGGGATTCTCTTCCTTTCCTTCCCCCACGTTCTCTCCATTTGCTTCTTGCTGATGAATCCTGGCACAGCTTTTAATGGGCTCCCTCTCCCCCCGCCCTCAGGTCAGAGGCTTCCTCAAATCCAGAGCAAACCGCCCCCCCCCCCCCCACACACCTGCTTAATTGGCCCCACTTTGCTGCCCCTCATCAACCCACTCTTCCAACAGAACAATCGCCTCTTGTTGCAAAACCAGACAGGCCATTGTGCCAGGCCTCCAGTGAGGCTGGCACAGCGGGCATCTTTTGCCATTGGAAGCTTCTGCATGAGTGGAAATGACTCAAAAGAGTCCAAATGCAGCCACATATTGTTTCCGTGTCAAAAATACCTCCCTCCCCCCCCCCCCCCCAGCTACCCTGGCAATAAAAGCCTTTGGCACATGACCACCCTCCATGGCCAGGGATGTGCCCAGAGCTTACTGGCATTTGGTGCTCAGAGCGACTCTGCCTGCTTGACTGCAGGTGGGCACAGGAAGGGTATGGACAGACCTACAGGTGCCTTGTCCGTATTTTTACCTGCTAAGCAGTTTATTTCTAATCAAGCCCTGGAATATGCTTTACAAACACCCTCTCTCAAGAAATGTTACCCTCTGGAGAACTGAGTTTCTGACAATTCTCTCTTGGGAGGGAGAGTTTCAAAGCATGGATTTCCCAAAAAACAAAATTCAACGCAACAGAAAAAGTTCTTTCTCACCTAAAATCCTTGACATACAAGCCCTGTGTCAAATGCACTCCAGCGTGTTTACATGCACAAAGAAAAATGTAGATGTGTCCCAAGTACTGCAGGGCGGAGTGAGCTCCCGTCTTTGTCCCAGCTCCTGCCAACCTAGCAGTTCGAAAGTAAGACATTGCAAGTAGATAAATGGGGACCACTTCAGTGGGAAGGTAACAGCGTTCCATGTGCTCCAGTGTCTAGTCATGCCTGCCACATGACCATGGAAACGTCTGCAAAAGCAGACAGCGCTGGTTCTTCGGCTTTGAAACAGAGATGAGCACTGCACCCTGAGTCGAATACGACTAGCTTTCGAGCAAGGGAAACCTTTACCTTACCCCTTTATTTATGCTTAGTTTGTGAACAGCAGGGGGCTCCCAAATCCTTTTTATCCTACCTGGGAATTTTTGGGTTCCCCAACCTCCTTTTCCTCTCTCAAGGTTTACTTTTGGCCGGATATTTAGAAATGCATCATTCAAAAGAAAAAGAAAGAGAGAGAGATAAGACTTCTTTATTGGTCAAGCACTCTGAAGACTGACATTTGAGATGGAGGAGAAGACTAAACATACTTTGCTAGCTAGCTGTCAGGAGACTAGTAAGGAATGGGAATAGATGTGATTTCAACGAACTCTCCCGAGCGTTTGGAGAGACATGATTCAGGCTGACTTTCTGCATGCTGAGAAACCAGGCTTGAAAGAAACCCCACCCTGAATTCTAGCAAATCAATCAATTTTGCAGATTCTGGAAGGCAAGAGAAGTCACAGCAGTGCGCATTGCCAGAGAGGATTTTCCGCTTTCTGACGATGGGCTATCTATAACGTCTGTTTTCTGCCCCTGGGCTGGACAGTCCTGGGTCTTCAGGGTCTCTGCAGAAGTGAAACAACCCCGTGAGAATCGCGCATCATGGCTTTGGAAAGTGCCATGTTAACACACCGGAAACCTGGCGCTGGGGCTACCAAATGAGAATCAGAAAGACAACGGTTCTTTTTAAAGAGGTCTCTGTATTAGCCAATAACTGCTATATACATTTATTACAGTCAGCCGATTTGACACAAGGGAAGAGAAGTCATCGTCCGTCCCCCACCCCACGCCCACCCCCATCTTCCTAAAATAAAATTAATGGGGAAAGGCCAGAGAGAGCCTCGGTTAGGAATGGTAGCAGAGATGCCCATCCAAGAGCATGGCTGTACAGGTGGCAGGTGAACAGAAGGAGGAGGAGAAGAAGAGGCTGGGAAAAGTCTGGCTTTCTCCCACGGCTCCTGAGGAGAAACACACCTGTCTAGGCTCAGTGTCTCAGGAGTCAGATCAAGAGGCTAACACAGAGGGGGAGGGAAGCCAACACGGACACACACACACACACACACACACACACACACACACACACACACACACACACACACACACACACACACACACACACACACAGATACATTTCATTAGCATTCTCCCCCTTCCTTCCTTCCTTCCTTGAATAGTGTTTCAAAAGAAAGTGGAGGGGAAAATGAAGCTGAATAATAATAATAATAAAATGTGGGCAAGGTGTGAGGGTGTGCATGTGCATGCACGCATGCGTGTGCATGTGTATTGGTGTCCCTATCTTCCCCTCTGTGTTAGCCTCTTGGTCTCGATCCTGAGATGCCTCTCAAGAGTTCATGGGAGGCTGGAAGATGCCTGCGGGCATCTCCCCAACCCAGTCCTTCCTTGACCCTAAAGTAAAGGAACCCCACCTGCATGGCATCCAGAACCCCTTTGTCTGCATCCAGAAGCGGCCAGGTATAGTTTTGGGCACCCCTGGTTTAAGCAGAGAAAATGGTAGCTTGAAATCTATCTCATCCTGTTGCAAAATAGATGGGAAGGCGCATTTTACTTCCGCTTCCAGTGGGAGGAACCACGTGACCGGGCCGTGGCCCAAAAAGTTTGGGCACCCCTGCTCTAGGCAAATCATGTTCGCAAGACACGTGGGGGTGTCAAAAAACAAACCCCATCCCAGAATCTAGACAGGGGAACCTAGGCCTGTGTTCCTTCCCCAGAACCTTTTCTGAAAAGCCCGACACCTCCTTCAAAGGGTGGGGGGGAGCGAGACCAGATCCCTAAAAGAGGATTAGAAGGAAGCACTCAAGGCACACTTGCAGGAGAGATCCCAGAGGCTGGGGTGGGGCTGGTGGGGTGGGAGAGGGGAAGGACATCTGGCCACTTCTGGATGCAGAGGGGGCCCACTTCTGGATGCAGAATCCCCCCATTCTGGATGCTGTGCAGGTGGCCAAGAGCCACAGTTTGCTCCAGAGTCTGCCCTCGGGTGTCCCTGAAGCCCAGGTGGCCCTGGGGAGCCGGTGGCTTGCAGGGAAAGCTTATACTCCCCAGAAGGAAAGATGGGGCTTGCCCTGAGGTGGGGGAGAGGAAGGCTGGGAAAGGGGACTGGGCAGCCTATGGATATGGGGGTGGGTTGGGGGCCAGGGGGCAAAACACCCACAGGGGAGACACCCACCACACCCACACCCAGGGCTTGGCGATGTCTGGCTCCATGAGACATTTCAGCTTCCAGAAGAAGAGAGGAAGGAGCAATGAGAGAAGAGAGACAAGGAGGCCTGGAGCCGAGAGCAGGCGGGCCACTGAAGTTCAAATGACACCAGTCGCAAGGAGGATAATCAGGATGAGGATGATGACAACGATGACGCTGATGATGGCAATCATCTTGGCGTTCTTCCACCAGTACTTCCGAGCCACCTTCTGGGAAGTCGTCTTGAAGTGCTCTGACTGCAGAGGAGAGAGACGGGAGGACGGGAGTTGTGTGTGTGTGTGTGTGTGGGGGGGGGGGGGTCTCATCTCTGCTTCCCTCCCACTGGAAGACCCACACACACACACACACAGAACCAGCACCTCTTCCCTTGCCAGGCCAAAGGTCCCTCCTCTGCTTCCTCTCTATCTTATTCCCTGGAGCCCCTTCAAAGAAAGTCTCCTTCCTGGCTGGGCAGGTGACTGTTTCTACACTTGGAGGTGGACGGAGGACCACCTGGAGAAACCAGAGGCCCACAAAGCGACGACCCTCAATGGGCCACAGGTGGGCCTCTCCTCCCCCCCCCCCCACCTGCCACTCACTCACCGTCGCTTCCAGGTCCTCTGTCTTGTTGCGCAAGTGGTCCAAGTTCTCCCCCCTGGCCAGGATCCGCTCCACGTTCTGTGTCATGATGTTCTTGACCCCCTCCACCTCACTCTGGAGGTTCTTCACACGGTCGGTCTCCATCCCGGCACCGCTTTTGCTATCACTCTCCTATGGGGCAAAGAAAGGGGTCTCGGAAAAGGGCAAAGCAAGGCAGGGTTGCCCAAAAGGATGGTCTGGCTTGGGAGGGGAGGGGGCACCCCAATCCACCAGCCCTTCTGAGGCTCTTCTCTGCCAGTGTCACTTCTTTTGCCCAAACACAAAGGTCATGGCAGAGGGTCCACCTTCCCATTCTGCTCCCCTGAAGGAGGAGGAGGAGGAGGAGGAGGAGTCTTCCCTGGATACAACCTCCCTATGGCAGAACCAACTCTACAAGGCTTGCTCATCAAACCAACAAACACCAAAAGGGCACCTCGAGAGAAAATCACTGGCAGAGAAACAGGGCTCAGGCAGGCAGCAGTGGAGCCCAGAAGCTTTCTGAAAGGTAGACTGAAACTCAAGCAGATCCAAGAGCTGATGGCTTCTCCCCTCCAGAAGTGCTCTTTCCTTTAGTGCAAGGGTGCCCAAATTTTTGCACGCCACGGGCCGGTGTTGTGGTTCCTCCCACCGGAAGCGGAAGTAAAACGCGCCTTGCAATCTGTTTTGCAACAGGATGAGATAGATTTTAAGCTGCCATTTTCTCTACTTAAACCAGGGGTGCCCAAACTACAGCCCCTGGGCTGGATCTGGCTCCTGACGCCAATTCATCAGGCCCACACCACCCTCATGGCTCCTGGAAACGGAAGTAAAACACGGTGGTATGGGTGTGCTTTACTTCCATTTTCCGGGAGTGATGAGGGTGGCATGGGCCGGATGAATTGGTGTCAGGGGCTGGATCCGGCCAGTGGCCTGTAGTCTGGGCACCCCTGCTTTAGTGGATCTGCTCAGGAATTTCAGGACTTCTTGATCTGCTCAGGAAGGCCAGGAACCCACCGGTCTGTAGGCTTTGCCCCCCCCCTTCTCTAGAAAAGGGCTTGATTGTCTTGTGTGTGTTGACCTGCACTGACTGTCACCTTCCCAGGTAGCATTTCATGTCTGTTGTTCATTTGTAAAGCAGGCCAGGAAGGGGCAGGGCTGCTCCCTGAGAGTCCAAAGTTTTGGGAAGCAGCCGCCATAAACCCTAATTAGCAAGTGAGACTAATTACCTCTCCCAGGAAGCACTGGGGCAGCTTTGTCCTTCTCTAGAAGAGGAAACATCACAGGTGCGCTGAGCATGCAAATTAGCTGGGATCGGTTACGCAGCAAGAGAGCCCAGAATGGCTTCTAGAGAAGACCCATAGAGCCACCTCAGATACAAATCTCCAAAGAGACAGGGGCCTGCTGGAGCACAGAGGACTCTGGAGACCTGGCTTTGAATCCTTGCTCAGCCATGGACACCCAGAGAGGAATGTCGAGGGGAAAACCAGGCCTGGGCCATCTGTTACGAAGATTTTAATAATGTGTTTCATGTAAGGTTTTTAATGATATGTTGGGTCTTTTTATACAGGGTCATGTGCAATTGGATTGTGAGCCGCCCAGAGTTGCTTTGGTGATTGGGCGGCCAGGGCCGCCATCAGGGGGGGGGACCATCAGGACTCACATCCCGGGCCCGCAGATGACGGGGGCCCGGCACCACCAGGAAACCACTGATGTGCGCATGCACAAACAAACCACGCATGCGCAGAAAACCACAGGGGCGTGGCTCCACCAGGAAACCACTGATGTATGCATGCGCAAAAAAACCACACATGCACAGAAAACCACAGAGGCACGGCCAAAATGTGTGTGTGTGTGTCTGGGGGGGGGGGCATGTACCAGGCCCGGAAATTTCTGATGCTGGCCTTGTGGGCTATACAAATCTAAATAAATAAATAATAAGTCTCCCAGACTAGAAAAACCCAGTTAGAGACCAGGCACAGAAGAACAACAGAAGTCTGAAAGAGGGAAGTCTTCCTGACCAGAGGACGATCCATCTCGGAAAGGGACGAATAGGTGTTGCTAATGTATTTAACCAAGGCTGCCTGGCAGGTTTAGGAGCAGGGACCTGATTTAACTCCCCCTCCTCTTTTCCCTAAAGGCCAGGGCTTAAGATTCATCACCTATATCAGGGATGGCCAACCTTGGCACTACTCCAGCTGTTCTTGGACTTCAATTCCCAGAAGCCCTGATCTGCAGGAATGCTGACATGAGCTTTGGGTAACTGAAGTCCAAGAATACCTGGAGTGCCAAGGTTCGCCCTCAATGACCTATATTATATGGCCCTGATGGCGAACCTTGGCACTCTAGCTGTTCTTGGACTTCAATTCCCAGGAAACCCAGGTCGCTCTGTACAAGCAGTAAGTCCATTTGTGTGGATTCACAGGGACTTGGGCTTCTGGGAACTGAATCACCTTAAAGACTAATTCCTGTATTGAAAAGAGAGCTTTTGCGGACCAAGTCCAAATCATGAGCTCACATTTAAATACAGGAGTTAGTGCAGTAAGGGGTTAAAGGAAGTGAAGTGTGGCATTTCCAGAAAGCCAGAGGAGAAAACCACACCACAGAAATACAGCAAAGCACTACTGTGAACCCCCACCCCACCCCCATCGCACCATGCAATACATTTCTATATTAAGCTTAATCGTCCCTGATGCCAAATGTAATGCGCGTTCAATAAAGTCCTATGGTGGCAGGCATGATCAGAAACGAAGCCCAAAGGCCAGTTGAAACCAAAATATGTTCCTTAAGGGAGTTCACAACGGTGGGTGGATAAAGGGGTTGCATTTGCCAAGCCAGGGGCGTAGGAACCTGTTTTGCACTTGCATCAGGGTGCTTATTGCCCCACCCCCACCCCACCCCACCCCACAAACCATCATCACACTAACTGATTTATTAGGATCAGCTGATATTTATGCAGGAGAGGCAAAAAGCAATTATCAATTGGCTCTTGGCGTTGGACTTTAGCTGGAGAGACCGGAGCCCATAAGGAGGAGAAGACAGCAGAATGCCAGCGTGAGATTTTGCAAGGAGAAGAGACACTTCGTATCAAAATCAGCAGAGGAGGCCCACCAATTTCTGTTTCCACTGGAGGGCAGGGGTTTTGTAGAGTCAATGCTCCTTAATTGCCTATTCGATAATACTGTAATACATTTTAAGTATTTACATTTTTTCAAAAAAAAATACTTCTTATTGTACCATGCTGATGGTGCACTGTTATAAAGTGATGTGAATTATTCATGATAAACCATCCTAAAATTATTTACATTGCAATAAGAAACGTTGTCGGGAGGCAAATGTAAGAACACCAGTATAATAAGTTAGGGTTAGCTAATTGTTCTATTATATTGTTTTGCTTATTTGTCTGTGCACCGCCCAGAGTGGGAAATATTCCAGATGGGCAGTATAAAAATGTAATAAATAAATGAATAAATAAATAAAATGTCTGCCAGGACACCAGGTTCCTTCGGTGGCACTAAGGGTCATCAGGGCCAACTATCTTCCCAGGGATTAGCCAAGGCAAAGTTGTCTCCCTTGGTCGAGAGCCAGTCACGTCCGACTCCAGGGTTCGGTGCTATTTATTGATTGATTGATTGATTGATTTGATTTGATTTGTATCCCGCCCTCCTGATGGGGAACACCACTCAGGTGTTTCCATTTACAGCCAAAGAGCCAGTGCTGTCTGCATCTGCAGAGATTTCCACAGTCATGTGGTAGGCATGACTAGACACCGAAGCAGACAGAACGCTGTCACCTTTCCTGCCAAAGCAGTACCTCTTTATCTACGTGCAATTTCTTGCTTTTGAACTGCTAGGTTGGCAGGAGCTGGGACAGGTGACGGGAGCTCACTCCGTCCCACAGCACTCGGGTCTCGAACTGCCGAGCCACCAACCTTTCGGTCACCAGGTCCAGGTCACCAGGTCCAGCGTCTGAACCACTAAGCCACGGCAGCCCTGGTTAGCTTGCCATTCCTTCTATGGGCAGAGGTTGTGCCAACAGACCCTGCTTCAGCCTGTGGCTCAATGGAAGTGGTCTCGTGCCTTTGCTTCCCTGGATTGGCACCCCTGGGGCCAAGGAGGCTGCAAAGGCTCCCTCTTTGGGAACCAGCTGTTGCCATTCAGGGAGGGGGCCAGCCAGGGAGGCGCCCCTTCTGGGTGATGCCAAGCAGTGGGCCCTGGCCTTCAGCTACACGGCGGTGCCCACAGAAGGGCCCTTCCGGCGAGACAGGGCAGCCAGCTCTCTGACTGTCTCTCTCCACCGGGTCAGGCCGCCTCGGCCACCCCACCACCACCTGGCCAGCCCAGACCACACCTGGCCACTTCCGCATTGGGGTGCACTCCTGGCCTGCAGAAAGAAACGCCCCTGGGCAGGGAGGGGGCTTGTGTGTGCGCTGGCCCTGGGGGTGGGGGTGGGGTGGAGAGAGGGGGAGGGAGGGCCCCCAGCCTCTCTTCCTGGATCCAGGTGGGCTCACCTGTCTCTATGCGGGAGAGACCCAGGCCCTGCTTCTCGCGCCCCCCCCCCCCCCGGCCCCGCCGCCCCTCCCGAGAAGCCTCCCGGCTGCCGGGGCTTCCCCGGGCGCCCGACTCCCCGGGAGACCCCCGAGAGCACCAGTTGCGGACCAGGGGAGCGGGCGGGCGCGGTGGGGATCCCGTCGGACGGGCGGCGGCGCCCGGGATGCCGAGCGCTGGAGCCCGTGGCACGGCGGTGCCCCGAGCCGGGAAGCCTCTGTCGGCGGCTCCTTCCTTCGACGTGGCCAGGAGGAGGCGCGCCCTCG
This sequence comes from Bradypodion ventrale, assembly GCA_035047345.1. Lineage (NCBI taxonomy): Eukaryota > Metazoa > Chordata > Lepidosauria > Squamata > Chamaeleonidae > Bradypodion > Bradypodion ventrale. The sequence continues at coordinate 749,074 of JAWDJE010000010.1, read as the reverse complement.
CCGAAGGGGTCCCGGGTCCGTCTGCCGTGGGGGTGGGGGCAGAGAAGGAGTCCCCACTTGCCTGCCCCCCCCCTCGGTTCCCCGGTGCCCGGCCGGCCGGGGATGGCTCACCATGCGTCCGTCGGGGGGTCCCGCTCGGACCCTCGGCAGTTCCTCTCCGCCGCCCCTTCCTGGTTCTTCTGGGCTGGGTCCCCGAGATAGTCGAGACTTCCTGCTTGTCCCTCCTCCGCCCCTCCGCAGGTGCCTTAACTGGGCGGATCCCCCCCGCGCGGCTCCTCCTACTCCGGAGCAAGTCCGACGGGGCGGCCGAGAAGAACGGGAGGCAGCAAGGGATGGCAAGGCGGACGGCAGTGGCCCGCGCCCTGGGGGGCCTCGTCGGGGTCGGGGCGGCGGCGGCGGCGGCGGCGAGAAGGAGCCGCGAGAGACGCGCACGCAGCAGGGGAGGGGGTTGCGGGGCTTAAAGGGGGGGGCTGATCCCCGCCAAACCCCAAACCCTGAGGCTGGCGGAGGTCTTTGAGTTGAGCTGTCCGACCGACGGGGAGGGCGTGGCTCGTCCCGTCCCGTCCCGTCTGAAGTGAAGACACGGACTCGGATCTTCCTCTCCGACCCCGAGAGTAAAGAGAAAGGCCGCTCTTGCTCGACAGCCAGCCGTGTCCGACTCTACGGGGTGGTGCTCTTCTCCGTTTACAGCCAAAGAGCCAGCGTCTTCTGCAGACGTTTCCGTGGTGATGTGACAGGCATGACTTAGACATCTCAAAGCACATTAAACTCTGTTATTTTTCCCGCGGAAGTGTTACCTGTTTATCTACTTGCAATTTCTTGCTTCCCAACTGCTAGGTTGGCAGGAGCTGGGACAAAACGACGGGAGTTCACTCCGTCGCGCAGCACTCGGGTCTCGAACTGCTGACCTGCTGACCCTCCAGTCGTCAAGTTCAGCGCCTTAACCACTAAGCCACCGAGGTCCCAAAGGATACCGAATACTTTGCCAATAAAAATCCATCCTCCTCCCCTCCAAACGCCCCTCCAGCGAGATTCATTTGACGAAGCTAGCTCTGCCCCAAGCCCAGCCTAAACCCAGCTAGACGCCCATTCCGCGTCCCCACTCTGCACATGCTCCGAAACCCCGTCCTCCAAAGCCCCAGGCCCAACTTTGAAGGGGAGAAAAAGCCCTCTGCCTATGCTCAGAGTCACCTAAAAGCTGAATGTATCTGATACATTTTTGTTATTCTCTCTCTCTCTGAGCTATTACATAAAATGGCTTCCGTTTCCCCCCCAACTCTGTTTCCCTTAATTTTTAATCCAGTAATTTCTTCAATTTTCCCCCAAATGTTTTAAAATTCTCATTATGTTGTTGATCGGGTCCTTTATTACTATTATTAAAAATTTGTAACACTTTACTTCTTTGTTAGCCGCCCATAGTCGCATTGGCGAGTGGGGCGGCATACAAATCGAATAATGATAATGATAACGATGAAGATGATGATGACAACAATAACAACAACAACACGTGTTTTTCTGTCGGTGGGGCAATTATCGATTATTGATTACTGTATTTTGTTGTTATTGTATGGTATTGTATTTTATATTGTGTTTTTTTTTTTGTATTATTTCACCTGTGAGTGTAATTGTATTATTGCTATACCTTTCTGTGATTTTGATATTTTTTGTTGTAAAATATTTTGTGAATTGTATTATTATTGTTGTTGTACAGTGGACTCTCGATTAATGACACTTTCAAATAGCGTCATTTCCGCATAACGACGCATCGTCACTCACCATGTGACTATCCTCACAATGACGAAAAACCGTAAATTGTGCGGATTAACGACTTTTTAAACGTTGTTGTGTGGATAATGACAGCTTTTTGCCCCTAGAAGGCGGAGCTGCCGTTGAAAACCACACAACGACGTTTCCCCTATAAGCGACGCTACTTGGGGAACCAAGCACAGTAGACCCTCGAATAACGACACTACTTGGTTGTGTCCCATGGCACATTTAGCCACTCTCCCCCCAGCCACCACACCAGGGGCTTGGATGGACTCGGGCCAAACTGGTCTGTTGCGGTGGAGACACACTCAGAAGATTGGGAAAGGGGTGGGGGGGGAGGAGAACAACCAATGTATTGATTGTAAAGATTTATGGTCTGCCTTTCTCCTAAAAAAAGCACCCCCACGTTTTGTCCTCCTCTTTTTACGGAGGTAAAGGTAAGGATCACCCTTGCTTGAAAGCCAGTCGTATCCGACTCTAGGGTTCGGTGCTCATCTATGTTTCAAAGCCGAAGAGACTCAGCGCTGTCTGCTTCTGCAGACGTTTTCGTGGTCATGTGGCAGGCCTGACTAGACACCGGAGTGCACGGAACGCTGTTTCCCTTCCCACCGAAGTGGTCCCTATTGATCTTCTTGCAATGTCTTGCTTTCGAACGGCTAGGTTGGCAGACGACGGGCGCTCACTCCGCCCTGCAGCACTCGGGTTTTGAACCCCTGGCCTTCCGCCTCCCAGTCAGCGTCTTACTTAGCCACTTGAGCCGCTGCAGTCTCTCTTTAGGGGGTGGATGGGGCGGGCTTAAAAGGGGGAAGGAGGGGGGAGGGGGCAGGGACAGCCTCCCTCCCAACCGGGAAGCGCCGGGATCGATCCCGCCCCGCGCCCGCCTCCGCCTCCTCCGCCCCGGCCGGCCTGGGCGGGAGCTCTTGGGACCGCCAGGGTCAGCGAGGAAGGACGGAGGATCATCGCAAGGCCGCCTCCTCGCCATGATGGGCCCCGGCAGAGGAGGAGGAGGAGGAGCCGCAGGAGCCGCCGCCGCAGCTGTCGCAGGTCCCGCCGGGGCTGGGGGGCTCGGGCTGGGGTGTGGGGAGGGCCCCGGGCAGGAAGCCCAGACCATGGGAAAGGGGGCTGCTCGGCATCCCGGTTGACCTTTTTGGGGGAGGGGGGGGAGATGGCGCCGAGGGAGGGGGCCCTAGTTCGGAGGGATGGGAAAGCAGCGTCTTCTACAGCAGCAGCCCCCCCACCCCCCCGCCGCCCTGCCCCAGCCCCAGCCCTGGGGGTCCCGGTACTGTCCCAAGAAGGGAGGAAACCCCCCCCCCCCCCCCATATCACGCTGCGCCTTTGCTTTGGCAGGAGCCGAGCCGGAGGCGGAGCGGAAGAGGTCCCGTCGGGGAGAGAAGAAGAAGAAGAAGACGATGAAGGCGCCGCCGCCGCCGCCGCCGCCCCCCGGGACCCCCCGGGACCCCCCAGCGCCGGGCGAGGCGGGCTGGACCACCAGGCGCCTGCTGGGCTTTGCCTGGGCCGACCTCTCCAGCTGGAACCGCTTCGTCTGCCTGCTCCACCGGCCCACCGACCCGGCCTCGCTGGGGGTCTTCCGCTGCCTCTTCGGTAGGGCTTGCCCCACACGCCGGGAAAGAGCGCCTGCCCAGGCCCAGCTCCCTCCCTCCCTCCCTCCCTCCCCCATCCATCCATCCATCCATCCATCCATCCATCCATCCATCCTTCCTTCCTTCCACCCATCCAGAGGATGGCAGGAGAGAGAGAGAGAGAGAGAGAGAGAGAGCTAAGACGCTGACTGGGAGGCAGGAGGTCATCAGTTCGATTCCCAAGTACTGCAGGATGGAATGAGCTCCTGTCTTTGTCCCAGCTCCTGCCAACCTAGCAGTTGGAAAGCAAGACATTGCAAGTAGATCAATAGGGACCACTTCGGTGGGAAAGGTAAAACAGCGTTCCGTGTGCTCCGGTGTCTAGTCATGCCTGCCACAAGACCACGGAAACGTCTGCAGAAGCAGACAGCGCTGGCTCTTCGGCTTTGAAACAGAGATGAGCGCTAAACCCTAGAGTCGGATACGACTAACTTTTGAGCAAGGGAGACCTTTAAAAATGATCTTTACATTTCTAAGGGAGGGAGGGAGGGGGGGATTCCACTCCAGTGGGTAGAAAAATCAATACAGAACACTGGATTGCATATCTTGGGTCAGCGCCTGACCTTTGTCTTGCCCGGAAGAGAGAAGGGACTTTAGACCACTGAGCTGTTTACTATTGGGGTGGGGGGGAGTCATTATGGCCAGGAACTGGGAATTGTCCAGCTGAGCTCCTGACAGCCTCTGAGTCCAGAGGGTATTAATGCTGTCTGTGCCCATGGCCTTCTCTCCTGGGAGGTGGGGGCACCCACCCACCCACCCCATGGCTAAAGTCTCTGGACTCCAAACCCACCTGCTCTGCTCGTCCCTTGTTGGATAGATACAGGTTTCCTTCCTGGGAAGGAAACCCCAGGTTTCTTTGGTGTTGCCCAGTTTCTGTATTTTGTGGAGGGGTGGGGTGGGGTGAGGTGGGGTGGGGTGGACGGCGACCCTGAGGCCACCTCCCTTTTGCTTCTTCTTGGCTGTGCTAACTGCCCCCTGCTCTGTCCAAGTGTCTCAGGAAGAAATGATGTGAGGTGGTTCACCTGCTTGCTTGCTTCTGTTGCCCAAAGGGAGAGAAAGGAAGGGGAAATGTTCATGTCTCTTAGTAGGAGACTTCTGTCTGTCTGTCTGTCTGTCTGCCTGCCTGCCTGCCTGCCTGCTTATTTGTGTGTTCATTTGTTACTTTTATATCCCACCCGCCTGGGATATTTTCCCACTCTGGGCAGCTTTTGGGGAGTAAGCATGGAGGGTCAAGAGGTCCACCAGCCAACAAGCCAATCCATCTCTATGCTTGGGTCACTCATAGTCCCAGATGGAGTGACTTTTTCTGACTTTTCAGACACTTTTGCAGCTACTGGCTTGTTGCCCCTGGGCTACGTGGGGCTTTCCGCCCCCCTTGAGAAATCTTCACTTTCTTCCCCTCTGCAACCCGCTTTTTAAGGCCTGGGTAGAAGTGGCTCAAGTGGCTAAGACTCTGTCTGGAAGGCAGCAGGTCAGCAGTTCGATACCCGAACACTGCAGGACAGAATACGCTCCCATCTTTGTCCCAGGTCCTGCCCAACCTTGCAGTTCAAAAGCAAGAGATTGCAAGTAGATAAATAGGGACCACTTGGATGGGAAGATAAAGAGTGTTCTGTGCGCTCCGGTGTCTAGGCATGCCTGCCACATGAAACGTCTGCAGAAGCAGACAGCGCTGGCTCTTCGGCTTTGAAACAGAGATGAGCACTGAACCCTAGAGTCAGATACGACTGGCTTTCGAGCATGGGTGACTTTTACCTTTTACCTAGAATTTCTTTCCCCATTAGGTTGATTGGCGATAAGAGGTGGTTCTGGTGGGAGCTTTGTCCTTGGCCTGTGTTTCCTTGGCCTTAATTGGCGTTTGTTTGATGAGCTGAGCATTTGGTCCCCACCCACACTTTGTCACACCAGGGACATGGTTTTGGGTGGGGGTGGAGTGGGGGACGGACGGGGGGGGGTGTCTGACCCTCTCGCTTGCTTCCTTTCCTGCTCCTCTGTGATCATGTTGCTGGTTTCAGAGCATTCCTTTGCATGTTTCTTCTTTTAATAGCAGCTACATTTTGAGGTTCTTGGCGCTTCCAAATCCCAGGGAATAACCTTTGGAAGCCTGGCAGGATAAAAGGGCCTGCCTGGCTTTTGCAAGGGAAAGACCAGCCCGTCACAAACAAAGCAAACCATGTTATTTTATGGCTGGGAGGTTTAGGAAAATGAGGGATGCACAGAAGGAGGGGGAAGCCACTTGCCTTGGTGGAGCCACAGGCAAAGGGGGGGGGGGGGATTATGAGTTCAGTGCAGGAAATGCAGCGGTGGTGAAAGACCACTCGCCTGGCACGGGGTCCGCTTCTGCTCTCCGCAGTGTCTCCTCCTCAGCTGGAGAAGCCTTCTAGTCCCTCAGAGGCCAGCAGGATTTGCCTGCGTTTCCCTTCACGGGACGAAGCCTCATCTTTGAACACATTGAACGTTTGCAGCTGATGGACCAGAGTGAGCAGGAGGGGCCGCATAGCACGTCCAGCTTTGCAGGCCCTGGTTGGTTATTTGTGCAACCAGAGGTGGGCTGGGCACCGTGGGAGGAGGTGGACAGGAAGTGACCGGGGGCACCTATTGTAGACGGTGGGGGGTGGGGGAAGAAATCCCATACATTCCCATTACCTCTGCCTGCCTCTGGGGGGTGCCAGTCACTTGGGCACACCGGGATGAGTCCCTGTATCCCTTGGGCCACCACACCAATGTGTGCAACAATACTGTGTTGTGCAAAGGAGGGAAGAGAGGGGTGTAGAATTCCCTCCCAATAATTTGCACAGAGAATGTGTGGCCCCTTCGGGTGGACTCCAGCTCCCATCTGCTCTGATTTCTGTGCAGGCTGATGGGAGTTGTCATCCCACTGCCTCAGAGTCCCTTGCCCTTGCCTACCCTGGGAGAAAGGGGTCAATGAGTGAACCTCCTCCATGGCCTCCTCCTGGTCTCTGTCCTCCCCGCCCCCTCAGGACTGTTGATGGCCTTGGACATCCCCCAGGAGCGCGGCCTGAGCTACCTGGACCACAAGTACCTGGACGGGCTGCAGGTGTGTCGCTTCCCGCTCTTCAACTTCTTAGAGCCGCTTCCTCTGGACTGGATGTACCTGATCTACACGGTTATGCTGATGGGTAAGGAAAGAGGGCAGACCTACAGAGGATTGGGGTGGTGGTGGTGGACCCGGGGATGTCCTTTGGTGCCGGGACTTCTGAGATCGGTCAAAGGTGTTGAGAAAAGGTGGCATTAACTTGGGGCCCACATTTTCCCTTGACCCTCCCAGGGGCCGTGGGGATCATGTTAGGCTGCTTCTACCGGCTCAGCTGCCTCCTCTTCCTCCTGCCTTACTGGTACGTCTTCTTCCTGGACAAAACCACCTGGAACAACCACTCCTACCTGTACGGGCTCATTGGCTTCCAGTTCCTCTTCATCAACGCAAACCGCTACTGGTAAGGGCCGCCCTGGCCTGCTCCTTTCCCCACCTGGGTTTGGGGTTTTGCAATACCTGGTTCAGGAAACATCCGGGCCAAGGTCAACGGAGCCGGGCCAAGGTCAACGGAGGTGCTGTGCTTCTCCCTGCCGCAGAGTCCAGAGGGCGGCGCAGGAAGGCAGAACTGGCCAGGACTACCAGAGAGCAAACGGGTTGATGGGTGTCCTGGACGTGACGCCAGAGCAGAGTTTCATCTCATGGGAGAGTTTGCTTCGGTCTCTGTTTACTGGAGACCAAGGGAGGCTCCCAAAAGACCTGAAACCACCAAGTTCCCTCTTGATGCCCAATCCCAGTTTTCAGATTATTCTGTTTCTGTGTGTAGGACCCAAAAGTGACAAAACTGCATAGGAATAAAAGTTAGGAGGTAACCGGACTGAGAGTCACCTTTAACCTGTTAATCTCATGAAACGGATTAATAGGTAGATAGGTAGGTAGATAGATAGATAGATAGATAGATAGATAGATAGATAGATAGATAGATAAATCTTTATTGTCATTGTCCTGCACAGAACAACAAGATTGGGGGGGAAAACCACTTATCAACCCAACAAAACCTAAACAAAATACAACTATACAAAATTATCAACATACTCCCACCCGACATATACACATTTAACCCCTAAAAAAGCTCTAAAACCTCTAAAACTCTAAAAACTATATACAGAAGCTCCCTCATAGACTGCATTGCACTGCATTCAAAGCCAGAACCGCTTTTGGGTTTTAACTGCCTGCCAGCGCATCTATGTTTGCTAAGTTAAGTTCTTGCTAAGAACTTAAGTTAGCAAACTTTGAGGGCCTCTTTGAGGACGTTGAGTGGCAAGGACTTTTTGTTATTTATTTGCTACTGGATACTTTAGTGTTAAATTGTGTTTTATTGTGTAAATTGTATCTTATGGTATTTTATCATCTTGATGTATATTGTTGAGGTTAGGATATATTTGTGAGCCGCCCAGCGTCGCACTTCGGGAGTGGGGTGGCATATAAGTCTAATAATAATAATAATAATAATAATAATAATAATAATAATAATAATAATAATAATAATAATAATAATAATAATAATAATAATAATAATAATAATAATAATAATGCATTTAGAAAGTATTAAAGATTTTTAGGCACAATTTGAGTGTATTTCTGTACATGTTAGAATCCCATTTTTGTTGTGTGGTTGTACAGTGCTTAAGTTACATGTATACAAATGTAAGACCATAGCAGAAGACCCAATGGTCAAAACAGGGAGAAACGCAAAATAAACTTTATTAAAATAGGTGTGTGTGTGTGTGGGGGGGGAGGAGACCCCAATTCTCATCTAACAGATTTGTTATTGACCAAACTTAAAGTCCTCATAGGTTTGGGTTTCTGGCACTCCTTGGCTGACCTGCAAATGAGCCGGATACTAGCAGGGCTACTAATAGGCATCTATTTCTTAGGTCGATCGACGGCCTCAGGAATCCCCGGAAGAGAAATGCCCATGTGCCGCTGTGGAATTACACCTTGCTGCGCACCCAGGTACTCATGGGGCATGAGTGGCATGGGAGCTGTCCCACCCCACACAGATGGCACATGTGCATGAGAAGCACTTGGACCCTTTGAAGACTCTGAGAGTGGTTGGAGGTGGAAATTCCCCTCTGAGCCTTCCTTCGTGGTACACACCTTGCCTACCTGTCTTCTACCGCCTTCCGCACCGGGAGCTTGGGGCCCGTTGCCCTCCTCTTTGGCTTGGCATCTTCATACCAATCCAGGCGTTTCTTTGCTTCCAACTAGATCTTCATCGTCTATTTTATCGCGGGGCTCAAGAAGCTGGATGCGGACTGGGTGGGAGGCTATTCCATGGGCAGCCTGGGGCGGCATTGGCTCTTCAGCCCCTTCAGGTGAGTCAGGAGGGGTCAGAGTCTGGGTCAAGCTGGGTTGGGGGTGGGGGGCTTGAGATGGCTGCCCTCCCTAGCGACCCCAAAGGGTTTTACTTCTGGCTCTTGCAGAACCTTCTTCTTCTCTTCTCGGCCCCAATCCTTTCTTTGTCTCCTTCAGGGCCGTGATGTCGGAGGAGATGGTCAGCCTGCTGGTGGTACATGGCGGGGGGCTTGCGCTGGACCTGACGGCTGGCTTCCTGCTCTTCTTTGACGCCACCCGCCCCATTGCCCTTTGCTTCGTCTCCTACTTCCACTGCATGAACTCCCAGCTCTTCACCATTGGTAAGTCCTAGCAGGCCAAAAGACCCCCCCCCCCTTCCCCTAATTGGGGCTTAATGACTGCGGTGGCTTAATGGTTAAGGCACTGAGCTTGACAACTGGAAGGTCGGCAGATCAGCAGTTCAAGACCCGAGTGCTGCACAATGGAGTGAGTTCCCAGCATCTGTCCCAGCTTCTGGCAACCTAGCAGTTTGAAAAGAAGAAATTGCAAGTAGATAAATAGAAAAGTAAGGTTTACTGCGATTCATCCGGCCTGCGCTGCCCTCGTCGCTCCTGGAAGTGGAAGTAAAACACACCTGTACGGAGGAAGATTCTTAACCGTATGGGCGCGTTTTACTTCTGCTTCCAGGAGCGACGAGGGCAGCATGGGTGGGCCGGATGAATGGCAGTAAACCCATTCTTGCAGAATCATGGGGGCTTGGGCTTCTGGGAATTGAAGTCCAATAATATTTGGAATGGCAAGGTTCACCATCACGGATCTAGAGAGCTCGAAGGGATCCCCCAGAACTTTCTAGTTGAATCTGGTGCCGTTGCAGGAAGTCACCGCTGATACACCCAATGACCACCCAGTTTGCTTTTGAAAACCTCCCATGCAATGGAGTCCAGTGACCACCCATCCACCAGTTGATCTAATTTCAGGGTTCCCCATACGTGGCTCTCCAGGTGTTCCTGGACCACGTCAGCACACCTGCTGATCAGGGCTTCTGGGAATTGAAGTCCAGGAACACCTGGAGAGTCAAGTTTGGGGACCCCTGGTCTAACATCAGGAAGTTCTTGCCCAATGTTTAGTCAAAATCTTTTTTCTCAGACCTTGCAGGGCTTGCTTCTGCAGGTGTGTCCCCCTCCCTCCCTCCCACCCCCCAATTCTTTAATGTGGCTTCTCACAGGGGCTTGGAAGGCTTGGCAATGACTCCTGTCTTCTGGAGGGACCGGAATTCTGTCCATCTTAAGCCTGCTCTTGAAAAGATCTCCCTCCTCCCAGCTAGTCCAAAGGAGATTACAGTATTATTATTATTATTAATGTTGTTATGATTATTTTGGCAATTAGGCATGTTCTCCTACACAATGCTGGCCACCAGCCCTCTCTTCTGCTACCCGGACTGGCCCCGCCACCTGATTGCCAGGGTGCCCACCTGCCTCCACAGAGTCCTGCCCGCAGTGGAGCCTCCCCAGCCCAGCCCAGAGTGTGTCTACGGAGAAGCCGGGCCGGAGAGGTCGGGCAGAGCTGCCCGGAAACTGGGGCTGCGCCAGAAACTGGGGGCCATCTTCACGGTGCTGTATGTGCTGCAGCAGTTCTTCATGCCTTACTCGCATTTCATCACCCAGGTGAGACGGCCTGGGAGGGGGTGGCACTCGGTCTCTAAAAGGTTCACCACCCCTGGCCTAAGCCTTTGTCAGAGACAGCCAAGCACGTGTCTGGGAACACAATGATCTGGCTAAAGATCTCCCACCATCTTTGGCTCACAGTCAAAACACCCATGTGGTTGTCCCTCTTTATTTTGACAGAGTTGTGCTTCTGCAAAGATGCACCAAGCAAACTCTGAAAAGCCACACTCCAACACATACAAACCACCACCACCACAGGGCAACCAGATCCCATCCCTGCCAACTTCAAAGAGTAGAACAGATGCCCCCGAAGGACGTGGAAATGTCGCATAGGGTCCATGGCGGACGGAAGGCAGTGTGGTTGTGTTGGGGAAAGAGGAGGAACCAGCAATGGCATCTGATCCCCTCCATATTGTCCTCTTCTGCAGGGCTACAACAACTGGACAAATGGGCTGTATGGCTATTCTTGGGACATGATGGTCCATTCGCGATCTCACCAACACGTGAAGATCACCTACCGCGATGGTGTCACAGGGGAGGTTGGGTACCTCAACCCTGGGGTGAGTCTCTCTGTTTTGGATGGATGGGTGGCCCAGGGGTGGATGGAGGTGGGGGTGGGGTCATCTTCCAGCTACTTGATAGAGGGCCTTCTCCCCACATCTGGAGACGCTTTGAGTTTCCAGGCAGGAAACAGAATGTCTACCTTCAGTCCCTCTCCTTCTTTGGCACCTGCTATTCCCCTGGACTGAAAACCCAAACTCTACATAAAGTGCCCAAATCCAGCCATCGCAATATGTCCTCCTCCAGCTCTGCCTTGAACTCTGTATCTCTTGGAAGCAGGTCTTTACGCAGAGCCGGCGCTGGAAGGACCATGCGGACATGTTGAAGCAGTATGCCACCTGCCTGAGCCACTTGCTGCAGAACTACAACATCTCCCAGCCAGAGATCTACTTTGACATTTGGGTCTCAATCAATGATCGCTTCCAGCAAAGGTTAGTGCAGTGCTGGCCCACCTTGGCCCTCCAGCTGTTCTTGGACTTCAATTCCCAGAAACCCAAGGCCCTGCGAATCCACACGGATGGGTTTACTAGCACGCCAGCTGTTCTTGGACTTCAATTCCCAGAAGCCCAAGTCCCTGGGAATCCACACGGATGAGTTTACTGCACATACGTGCAGTAAACTCATCCGTGTGGATTCCCAGGGACTTGGGCTTCTGGGAATTGAAGTCCAAGAACAGCTGGAATGCCAGGGTTTGTCATCCTAGGGTTAGCAGGTGTGTGTGTGTGGGGTCCTTTGGGGAAAGGCAAAGCCCGTGAGTCAATTTTTACAAAGTCTGCTTCATTAGACCCATCTCTTCTCACACCTAGGCCACCAATCCTGTTTCCTGTAGAGCAAACCTTTGAGCCTGTGGGCCGGGCCACTCTACTTTTGACAGCTTTGGGGGCTGGCTGTCCATTTTGCCTTTCCTTCATCACATGGCATGAAAGGAGCCTCATTCGGGCGTCCCCTGCAAAAATCCTTTCAACCCAAAGTAATCTCTGACATGAAAACACACACACACATGTTCATGTGTCGGACCAAGGAGAGAGATCTTCTGTGCTTGTTGGGTTGCTCGCGGTTGGGGTCCTTCTAACTTGAATAACAAAACTGTGGTTGTGCTGCTGGTCTCCTCTGCAGGCTCTTTGATCCCCGGGTGGACATTGTGCGGGCGGAGTGGTCCCCCTTCCAAAAGACCTCCTGGTTGAAGCCCCTCCTGGTGGACCTCTCGCCTTGGCGGACGAAGCTTCAGGAGATCGAGGACTCCCTGAACATCCAGACGGAGGTGGTCTTCATTGCAGACTTCCCAGGTAGCCTCTTAGAAGCAAACTCCTCATCCAGGCCAAGCCTAAGGTGGGAACATCTTGAGTATTTCGTGTCACGGGGTTGGGCTTATGTTTGGTGCCCAAGTTGAAGCACCAACTCAACTCTTGGCGAGGGCTGGCCAGTCACTCTAAGGCAGGGGTGCCCAAACTATGGGGCCCTGCCTTAAGCAGAAAAAATGGCAGCCTAAAAATCTATCTCATCCTGTTGCAAAACAGATTGCAAGCCACGTTTTACTTCCACTCCCGGTGGGAGGAACCATGTGGCCGGCCTTCTGAACCACGTGGCCGGCCCACGGCCCAAAACGTTCGGGCACCCTTGTTCTAAGGAACCTGTCCCCTCTCTCAATGGGATAGTGATGTTCTTTTGAGCTCAACGTGCTCTCAGGTACTAAGCCACGGACCACCACATCCTTGTCTCTCTGTGTTACCCTCCGGCAGGCTTGCATCTTGAGAACTTTGTGAGCGAAGACCTGGGCAACACCAGCCTGCATTTGCTGAAAGGGGAAGTCGTTGTGGAAGTGGTGAAAGCCCAGAAGAACCAGACGCTGCAGGAGGGAGACTGGATCCAGGTGAGGGGCTGGGCTGAAGGCAGGTGAGGTTCCTGCAGTTGCCCTTGCCACTCTTTGTTGGCGCAGCTTCAAGCGCCAACCCTGAGGTGGCTAAGAAGTCTGGGACGAGGAGAAAGGCCATCTCGGTGGCGGCACCACCAATGTTGTGGGATGCTCTATTCCACTCGAGCTGCGCCAGGCTTCCTCGCTCCAGTCTTTTTAAAAAGCATATCCCTCCCAGTTAGGGTGCTTAGGATGCTCCACTGGTCTGCTGAGTTCTGGCCCATTAGGGTCTGTTTTACTGTGAGCTTTTCTTGTAGGGTTTTTTTTGGAGTGTTTTTAATAAGTGTTTGTTGTGTGTGGGATTTTATGCTGTTAGCCGCCTCGTGTAGGGATTCATTTTTCCCTAGAGAGGCAGGGCATAAATGTAACTACTAAATAATAAATAATAAATAAATTCACGGTCACCGGGCCACGTGCCCTGCTTCCCAAACAGAAGGACTGGTTAACAGATGTTGCCGTTGCTCACAGGAGGAAACTCCACAAGTACAGGACCCTGACAGGTCAGGCGGAGCTGCATTCATGCCCACCCAAAGGGGTCAAGGCCCCAAGAGGGGATGGCAGTTATCGCCAAAAGGTCCCTGGCTTGGAAGGAGAGGCATTTGGCCCCAGACAAGGACTTCTCCTGTCCTTATTCGGGATGCTCCATTACTGGGAAACACGTTGCCCACCTTCTGATTCCTGCCCTTCAAATGTGGCTGGTGCCCTGGGTATTTTCCTACTGGGACCCCCAGGGAGATGGTGCTGAGAGCCCCCCACCCCCATCACTAGTACCTTCCCCTGTGGTGACCCCTTGCTGCCTCCTGCCTTCTCAGCCCTTTGCTCTGTCCTTTTTGGCTTCAGCTGCCACCGGGCGAATACCATAAAGTTTTCACGGTATCTCAGGAGCCCTCCTGCTACATGTATGTCTACGTCAACACCACAGAAGCAGCCCTGCAGCAGAACTTCAGTCACCTTCTGGAGCTGCGGGAGAAGGTGCAGAACGGGACGGGTGAGTTGGCTGGAGGCCAAGTGGGGGCCATTCAGTGAGGTGGCCCTCCAATCCCTAGCAATTGAGCACTCGCTCCATCCATCCAACCAACCATCCATCCAACCAACCATCCATCCCTCCAACCAACCAACCAACCATCTCTCCAACCAACCAACCAACCATCCATCCATCCATCCATCCAACCAACCATCCATCCATCCATCCAACCATCCCTCCAACCAACCATCCCTCCATCCAACCAACCAACCAACCAACCAACCAACCATTCCTCCCTCCCTCCCTCCAGCCAACCAACCAACCAACCAACCAACCAACCATCCCTCCCTCCCTCCAACCAGCCATCCATCCACCCATTGGGTTGCCTCTGGGCTGCTTTCATTTCCAAACAGAGCTTCTGATGGTAACCCCTGCTCTCTCTCTCTTCCCCAGAAACAGAGCCTCTCCCTCCAGAGCTGCAGCCCATCCTGGACGGCTCCCTGGAGAACATGACTGAAGCTGACCCGGTGGTTGAAGCCTTCCTGCGGCGGGAATCACACCGGGTGGAGCTGGAGAAGCGACGCAACGCCACGCTGGGGGAGCGTCTCCACCGTTTCGCTGCCAAAAAGTACTTCATTTTCCGCAGGAGGTACGTAGGTTGGGTGTGTGTGTGTGTGTGCCTTTGGCCAGGGGTCCTGCGGAGAAGAGGCTTCCTCTTGGTTAGGTTTTGATGTATTGCTGCCTCTTAGAGCAGCCGGACGGCAAGAGTTCTGTCCACCCACCTGTCCTTTCAAATATTTAATAATCCAAGCAAGCGGTGGTCACTCCTTCACCCTTGGCCCTCTTTGATAGCCATGTGCAGAGCCAACTCCGTTGAGGCTCCGCTCCGGCTGGTGTCCCGAAGGCAAGCAAGGGTGCCCTTTGGAGCAGGGTTGGCCTTGTCTGGACGGGAGACCTCCTGGGGATCCTGTGGTCCCCTTGCTCCATGAGATCCCCCAGGGAGGATGGAAGGGAAATGGTCTGAATCCTGTTGGTAGAAATCTGCAGGTTGGGTCAAGCTAGCTTTGGTGAAGAGGGCAAAGCCCATCATCCCCTGGGAGAGTTCCCGTTTTTGCCTTCTCACAGCAAAATCACCAGCCACCTCAAACAAACCCACTGCTTTCATCATCATCATCATCATCTTGGGTTCATAACTCTCTCCACTCTCTTATGGGTCCTTTCTTGGTTTGTGAGGGCAGGCTAGGTCCTGCAGGTGGGTTTTAAAATCTGTTTTGTACAGGCCAGCAGTTTTGAGACCCGAGTGCTGCACAGCAGAGCGAGCTCCTGTTGTCTTTCCCAGCTCCTGCCAACCTAGCAGTTTGAAAGCAAGAAATTGCAAGTAGATAAATAGCAGTGTTCCATATGCTCCGGTGTCTAGTCCTGCCTTCCACATGACCATGGAAACATCTGCTGACTCAGACAATGCTGGCTCTTTGGCTGTAAACAGAGACGGCCGTCGGCCCCTGGCATCGGACATGACTGGCTTTTGAGCCAAGGGAGGCCTTGACCTTGAGGAGGGTGACCAGGAGGCTGGTGGTCTGCTTCCTCCTTGACCTTTGCCCCCTTCCCTTTTCTCCGCAGCCTGCTGATGACTTGTATCTCCTTGCGGAACTTGGCATGGGGCCGGCCCTCCCTGGAGCTTCTGGCCAAGGAGGTGGCCTATGCCAACATGGAGGAGGACGTGGCTTCTGCAGCCGGCCAGATGGACACCCAGCAGAAAGACCAGGAGCGCTCCGACCTCTGACCCCTCCACGCCACTTTCTCCAGACCACTAGCAACCATGGCGGCAGGAGGAGGGAGGACAGGCCACTTGTGTGGCCAAGGAGCCAGTCCCTTGAGCAGCTGGACTCGGTTGAATGTTAGCCCTCATGGCTAGCACAACCCTTCTTTTTCTGGACTCTTCCCTCCCCAACCAACCTCCACTCTCTGTGCCACTGGGCCACCCAGCCACGGCCTCCTCTGCAGGCCATTTAACCCTCTGGAGGAGTTTGCATAGGGCTGGAAATGTTTAAACATGAAGAGGTGGGGGATGATTCCTCCAAGGCATCTCCCATGGATTCAGAGGGCATCAACGGTGACTCAACGGAGGGGAAGCAAAGCCATCACACCTTTTCTATCCTGTCCCATAAAAGCGCTTTGGGCTGTTATGGACTGGGCGGTTCACAAACCAATTAACTTTTTGCCCCTGAAATACACGCTGGGGATTCATCGGACTGACCTCCGAAGGATGGAAGAGGCTGAGCTAACCTTGGTCCCTTCCTAGGATTGAACTCACAACCTTTGGGTTGCAGGACAGCAGTTTAACCCCAGGAAAGGAGTCTTCTGGCCCACCTGTTTTTAATGGGACAGCGTGTGACCCTTCCTCTCTAAGCCAGCAAGCTGAGCTAGGAGACGTTGGAGCAGGGATTCTCAACCTGCGGGCTAGATGCGGCCTATGGCACCATTTCATGTGCACCCCACTCCCACTGCCTCCACCACATCAGGAAGTGCCATGTGGTGAAGGAAGGGCAAAATGGCCATCTGGCCCCCGAAGCTGAGGGAGCGTGAATCAATGGCCCCCATCTTTAAAAGGTTGAGAACTCCTGGGTTAGGCAGTAAGCGTTGCCTTGACCAAAGAGGGGTGGGTGGGTGGGTTTGGATTTGGAAAAGCCTGTCTTTGACTGGATGGAGATGGAGACGACGCCTGAGAAACCAGGGGGTGGCAAGACCTTTAAACTGGGCCTTCCAGGGGGACCAACGGCCCCCGCAGCAGCTGGACAGGATGCCAAAGACGCCTGAGCCCAGATATGCGCACAATTCCTTCCTTCTCCCCATAAGCAGCCCAAGAGGAAGTCATGGGGGTGGTGGGGGTGGCAAGACCTCCCACAAGCAGGCAACAGGGCAGGAGGAGATGTTCGGCCAAGATCTGGCCTGGCTCTGCAAGAGCTCCTTTTAGACTGACTCCAGCTGTCCCAGGCCAAACTATGGACCTTTCAGATACTGAAAACCATGGAAGACGTCGACTCCGCTGCTACCAAAGTGTTCAAGTCCGGCCACACCCGGCTGTTCTCCTGCCAAGGGCATTGTCCGGCTTCTTCCTGGAAATGGCGTTCTTAGCAGGCTAGCTTTCCAGAGGAGGGGATTCCTGTGTATCCTCGGGTCCGCTTTGCGAGCTGAGAGGAGCCCTGGCCTATGGCGGTCAGAAAAGCTGCCTAGGTCAGGAACCTCTACGTCAGGGGAGCCCAAACTTTTTGAGCCGTGGGCTGGTGACGTGGTTCTTCCCACCGGAAGCAAAAACGTGCCTTGCAATCTGTTTTCCAACAGGACGATAGATTTTAGGTTGCCACTTTATCTACTTAAACCAGGGGTGTCCAACCTACAACCTGTGGGCCAGATCCAGCTTCTGATGCCAATTCATCCGGGCCATGCTGCCCTTGTTACTGCTGGAAGTGGAAGTAAAATGCGCCCAGACGGGCGTGTTTTACTCCTGCTTCCAGAAGCAACAAGGATGGCGTGGGCCAGATGAATTGGCTTCAGGGCTGAATCTGGCCCATAGGCCATAGGTTGGGCACCTCTGCTCTATGTATTCTAGAGGGGGGGGAGGGTTTCTATGCATCCTGTGTCTCTTTCTTTTGTATTAAAAAGTCCGTTGCACAAGACGGGTGTCTTTCATGCGCTCTGCTGGTGAAGGGGAACTCTGTGGGACTTCCCAGACGGACAGCAGGAGGGAAGAGAGGTTGGCCTGTTGGCTAGAGTAGACCCTGCAGTGTTAAGTCCTGCTCTGTGAGAGGCAAAAGGCAAAAAGCAAGATGAAGAAAGAGTCAAAGGCTTTGGAATTTATTCCAGACACATTCAGTCACATGGGATTTTATATTAAAATAAAGACAGAATCACACCCATTTATTGAAGACTGTTTTTAAAATCTTGGCCTTTGCCAATCCACATGGGTGGCTGGTTTTAAGTGGCACCGCATAGACACTTCATGTGCCTGAACCCCCCCCCCCTGCCCCCCGTTCAAAAACAGCCCCTCCCCCTGATTCCCCCCCCCCCCCCTTTTTAAATGATGATAATATATTACAATCCCAGCCTAGGCTGCCAAAACCTCAAGATCCAAGGAAAGGTCCAGGCAGAGCAGAGCGTTATTCACTCCGGTCTTTGGGCTCCCGATACTTCCACTCGATGTAGTCAAAGATATCTTTCTCGCTGTCAACGGGGAGGGGCTCTCCGGCAACTCCTGCAAACACAAGGCGGAAAGGGGGGGTGCTGCCTCAGTGGCCTCTCTGGGAGGCTTCACAGGTCATTAGCATTTTGCCCCCAACAACATGCTGGGTCCTCATTTTAACAATCTCGGAAGGATGGAAGGCTGAGTAAACCTTGATCCCTCGTCAGGATTGAATTTGCAAGGTTTGGGCTCCAGTACAGCAGTTTTGACCACTGTGCCACCAGGGCTCTGTATGGGAACCCAGAGGGCCACCCCAGGTTAGGGGCACGGATGTCGGGCTGGACGTCAAGGGGGAAATGCTTGTGACCCTGACATGCATTAAACTGCCGCCCAGAGGCAGCCCCCCCCCTTCTCACCTGTGACGCCCAAAGGCCGGATTGTGTACTCGTTAAGGGTGAAGCCCATTTCCAAGGCGTGGGTCCGCATGTTCTTATTGAAGATGTCGCTTCCGGTGAAGTAGAGGACGCCACAGAAATACTGGTCCTTGGGGATCAACCTTTGGCAGAAACGAGAGAGGGGTCTGTCAGCCCCGGGGGGAGGGGGCAGCCTTTCCAGCCCATTCGGGAAAAGGCCCCTCCCCTCCCCCGGGGAGGCCGCCCACATTACAGCTGAAGTGAGATGGGGACATTGTTCTGGCACATGTTGGAGAAACAGGGTGGCCAAGTGACACCAGTCTCTGCAAAGGCTACAGAGGAGCCAGAGAAGGAAGCCCGGGGAAAAGCACTCATTTGAAGGCCGCGCAAGGCGCCCGTATCGGCTAACTCAGTCCAGGGAAAATCTCTTGCCCTTAACGCCCTGTTACGTGTGGATTCCAACGATCATTTCAGGCATTCCTGAAAGACCCTCCTCAATGATTGTAGTATTTCTGAACCACAATCAAACATACCCTGGTAAGGGTAACCTTGTGTTGCCGGCTAATCTTTCTCATCAGGCGACAGAAACTGCAGAATGGGCTCACCCACAGGTGCCTTCACTTGGGGCAGTTTCATGTCTGGCCTAGACACGGAAGACAAAGGAGTCCTCTGACAGCCTGGATGTTTATCTTCCCTCTTCTCCTAACTCTTTCAATCTCACTGAATATGGACCACCGCGGGGCCTCTACGTCATTTATTTTTTTCCTCTAATTTGTATTGTACTTCATGCCCAGCGTCTACGCCCTGCTTGAGACTTACCGGATATCAATTCTCCGGTAAGGGAAATCTGTTCCATCCTCTTTGCTGGGCAGGCGACAGACTCCCTGTAAGGGGGCCGGAAAACATGACAGGACTTGATTTACAAGACCCCCCCCCCCCCCAGTCTGATGAGCAGGGGGAGGGGAAGTCCCACCCCACCCTGCTTCTGCTTCCCCCACCCCACCCCACCCACCACAAACTGTGCCTTCTGCAAACCCACAGGGCTAAGAACACTCACCATGAACTTGGTGTCTCCCTTCGACAGGGTATCAGTAACAAAGTGGGCCTTTTCTAGTTGCTCCACAACTTGATGCAAAAGCTTTGGCTTTGGAAGCAAACAAACAAACAAACAAACCCTGGTTACAAACCCAAGCAAATCACAGGAGACATTTCCTTCTCTGGCACAGAGTATTTGGGAAGGAGGGAGGGGGTTGTCTTTATTGATCATAGGGCCAAGGAAAACTGGGACTTTCAAGTCACCAAGCCAGGGAGGCTTCACAACGTTTTATGTCATATATACCACCCCCATTTTAACTTTTGCTTTCATTCTTATTGTCTTCAATTTTACATTCAATACCTTTCTTTCTGTTTATATGAATTGCATAATTACTGCATCAGTCAGTGTCAAATATGTACAACATCTACTGACCACTTGCTCCCCATTTTCACCTACCTGGCGATGCCAGAGCATGTAAATGCGAGCAGGCAAGTCTGTTTGCTAGCCTAGCTCAGCCGTTTTTTAAATCCCCATTGGCGCAACATGCTCAAGAAAGAGCAAAAGCCCCTACCTGTTTGGAAGACTCGGAGGTGAAGTCTGGATGGGTCAGGAGGACATCCATATCGCCACTCGATTCGGCACCTTTCAGAAGAGAGTGGGGACGGGCGGTGAAGAACCAGTAGCAATAGGAATAACACTTCTATACCTCCCTCCATAGCTCTTAGTGGACTCTCTGGACCAGGGATGCCCAAATTATGGCCCAGGGGCCAGATCCAGCTCCCGACACCAATTCATCCGGCCCATGAAGCCTTCGTTGCTCCCGGAAGCAAAACGCGTTTTACTTCCGCTTCTGGGAGCGATGAGGGCTTTGCGGGCTGGATGAATTGGTGTTCGGGGCCGGCTCTGCCCCCTGGCCCATGTGATTGACCCATGGCCAAAAAAGTTTGGGCACCCCTGCTCTGGATGCTTCAAAAGGCAATTAGCATTTCGCCCCAAAAATTGCTGGGCACTCATTTTACCAACTTCAGAAGGCTGGAAGAGGCTGAGTCAACCTAGATCCCCATCAGGATCAAACTTGCCACCTTTTGGCTGCAGGACAGCAGTTTAACCTCTGCACAACCAGGGCTCTTGTAAAGTACTACTTTGGAAACTCTGTTCTCATCAAGAATAACCCACCAACACCTGGCGTGCCTCCTGCCTAATTCAGCCGTGATTGTGAAAGGCCAGTCTTGCCCTGCCTGCCAGTAAAAGAACTGAGCGCATCCCGGGTAATTCAGTAAAGCAGCTGCTAGAGTTATAGACTAAGTTAGAGAAGAAGAGGAAGATGGCAACTAAGGTATACACTAAGCCACAAGCGAGTTGTGTTTGTGTCTGTTTCCTAGCCCTCTCATCATCTCTCCTCTTCCCACTTTGGGCATCACAGTCTACATACATACACCTGGAACATCCAAGGTGCAGAAAGAACCTCAAAGGGTTCACAGGGACCGAAGCCTCTGTCCCCAGCAATAATCACCATCCATCCATCCAACCCACAGGGTTTTGAGAATGCCAGCATATCAGAGAAGAAGCAGAACCAAAACATTGTCACTCTCTGAAGACTAACTGTTATTATATTTTAATGTTAGCTTTCATGGATCAAGTCCACTTCGTCAGACACGGAAGCTAACATTAAAACATCACAGTTAGTCTTCAGAGAGCGACAATGTTTTGGTTCTGCTTCTTCTCTGATACGCTTGAAACACAGACTGACATGGCTACTATTCCAAAGAATTCAACGGCGAGAATGCCAGGAGTACCAACCTCGGCGGAAACTGCCACAGACAGTGCCAATGTACCTGGGGTCCACGTTCTTTGTCTCACTTAAGACAATTTCCTATTGTGGAGAAAACAGATAGGAGTGAAAAGTATCTCCCTCTGCCGCTCAATTGGTGGCTTGACTCTCACTGAGAGGAGCCAATATCTTTCCTCACCTGCATCTCCAACATTTCTTCCCGAGGGATTCTTTTCTCAAAATCTTCAAAGTACCTACAAAGTAAACAAAAATAGAAAATAAAGATTGCAAACGGGTGTGGGTTGGAGGCCGTTTATTTCGAAGGAAGTTCCACCAAAGTAGACATTCAAAAACCATAGAGAAATCAGGCCCATTGATGCAGGGCATCCAGAGTGTCCTTAGGATGGCTCTGGGAAATGGGGAGAAATCCCTGTTACATGTATGGTTTTGCTTGCTTTCATTAGCTTCTGCTACTTGGGGTGAATTTAATTCAGCTGCAACCTTGCCTGTGCAACATGGAATGTCCCCCCGGGACTGGCCAATTGGCCAAGGAATTCCATATCACAGCATTTCAATGAACATTTTCTAAAATGAGACTTCTTTGGAGGCTTCTTCATACTGCAAACCCATGAAAACAGCTGGTGCAAATTTCCCTGGAAAGTTCAATGCTACTAGCAAGCAAACCTGGAGGGAACGAACTGTGGCTGGGCGGCTCAGGCGGCCACAAAACTGCCGCCGCCATCACCACCTCTAGTCGTCCCCTTGGCTAACCGGCCTGGAGGGAACCAACTGCAGCTAGGCAGCTCGGGCGGCTACAAAATCGCCGCCGCTGCCATTACCGGACACTGTGTTGTTGTATTGTTCAATTATTCCAGTTTATTGTTTAATTATTCCAGTCATTATTGAAGTGTTTCTGTACTGTGATAATTTGATTCTTTGTAATTGTAATTATGATATACAGTGGTACTTCATACAGCAATTTTAATCTGTTCCACGGGGCTCGTTGTTGTACAAAACAATAGC
Source organism: Bradypodion ventrale (assembly GCA_035047345.1). Lineage (NCBI taxonomy): Eukaryota > Metazoa > Chordata > Lepidosauria > Squamata > Chamaeleonidae > Bradypodion > Bradypodion ventrale. Next base: position 726,793 of record JAWDJE010000010.1, on the reverse strand, counting down.
TATACGATGCATGCATCGTATAGCGATTTTTCCCTATGGGATGCATCGTACAACGACTTTTTTTTAAATAAGAGGTTTTTTCCATTGAAAAATTGTTGTACGATTTTCTTCCATAGGGAAAATTGTTATGCGGGACACAATTCCCCCCAAAAAACCTAATTGTTATGTGATTTCGTTGCTATACGGGGCAATTGTTTTATGCGGTTCCACTGTATATATATTTTGAAATGTCTCTGAAATGTTTGTGATACCATGTACAGGAACTTATTTATTTATTAGTCATATTTATATATGCCGCCCACTCAGGCCGAACCCGACTCAGGGCGGCATTGTGATTTTGTTTCTCTGTTGGCCGCCCAGAGTCACTTTGCAAGTGGGGCGGCATACAAGTTCAACAATTAAATTAAATTAAAACCTCTGGCCCATCTTTGGCACACAAATGCTGAAGTAATGGCAAATGGCCAAAACAAAATCTTCCACATACAAAACACACGGGTCTTACTTTAAGCCAACTCGCTGATGATGGTTCAGTTTGTGTTCATTTTTCTTTAGATCTGGAGGGAGAAAAAGGATTCATGGAATTATCCCTTAAGTGGAGCCTGAGGAAGAAGCCCTTTGTCTTGTTCATTTTGGGTTAGGTTTTGGACTCTGGTCGTTGAGGCAAAAAAATAAATAAATGAAAGAGAGAAATTGTACCACAGGCCCAACTTGATTTCTCTGTCAGATCACACATTCCATCCATAAATACAAGGCATGTTCATTCTGGCCTTTAAAAGAACATGTGGCAGGCATGACTAGACACCGGAGTGCATGGAACACTGTTACCTTCCCCGCCAAAGCTGCATCTATTTTATCTACTAGCAATGTCTTGCTTTCGAACTAATAGGTTGGCAGGAGCTGGGACAGATGATGGAACTCCGTCCATTGTGCAATACTTGGGTCTTGAACTGTTGACCTGCCGACCTTCCAGTCATCAAGTTCAGCGTCTTAACCACTAAGCCACTGCAGTCCCTTGGGAAGCTTGTACCCTTCCACATAGGCAATTCAGAGCCGACTCACCTTCCAGTGTTTTAATGCCTTCATCCACGAGTTTCCTAGCAGCAGCAGGACTAAGAAGACAACAAAGCAGTGAGACAGAATCTCAGTTGGAACATCTCAGGCCAACAATTGGTCTTAGCAATTGAGATCAACGGATCGGCTGTGGTTCGGGGGCAAATAGCAAGGGAGTTTCGGGAAGGAACCGGGCACGGAACTGCAGGAGAGGATAGAAACTACAGCACTCCAAGGGTGAGGAAAGTACAGAAAAGTCCCCAGCCCAACAATCAAGGAGACTGACAGGGACTCTGGGCATTAACATTGCCAAGGAACTCACCCTATGCCACTCACTCTGGTCAGAAAATTGATAGAAGAGCTGGTATCATCCTGCCGAATCTAATAGGGGGGAAGGACAGAATCTCAAGCTGGGGAAGTTCACAAACACATGTCAGACAAAGATGGGGATCCTGCCTCTGGTGTCTGGAAGAAGCATGGGCGTTTGTGCACGCACATTAAGAGCAAGAAAGAGCAGCTCCTTCTGCCTTTTCCGCCTCTACATGATGATCTTGGGGAGCAGAAGAGGAAAGAGTCATGAGTTCAACCATTTAATTTCCAGGGCCCAAGAAGGACCACATGTGGGAAAAGGTCCCCTCCCCGCCAGGAGGCAAAACAGCGTGGCCCTTGCAGGCAAATGGGGGATATCTTGAGAGAGCAAAAGGAAAGAGTGAGGGAGAACTCATGGACGGAAGAAGGAAGTCTCAGAAGCACAGGGACAGAGTCCTGTCTTTGCAAGGAAACAGCCTGGGGGATCACCCCCAGGCAGAATCTCCAGCAATGACTGGGTCGGACCCTCTCCTGTGTTTGGAACCCGGGATGTCAAACTCGCCCCCACTCCAACAGTAAAGACAACATTAAGACCAGCAGATCAGCATTCTGGCATAATATACGAGCCTTGGGCCAAGAAGGCAGCATCCTTTCGGACTCAATGAGGGAAAGGGATGTCATGCATATCGACTGCATATTTACTCTCCCAAAGGAAGACCCACAAACCAACACCTATGCACTGCTGAATTAAAGATTTAATTTAATTTAATTTAATTTTCGCACTTATATGCCGCCCAAATCAGGGAACCCGACTCAGGGCTGCTCACGTGATAATTAAACAATATACACGGTAAATACACAGTAATACAATATACAAAATTCAATCTACAAAAACAGCATATAATAATATACAACAAGACAATACAATACTTTCCTGCATAAAAAAGATGATCTATCTGTGCTAAACAAATTTATAATATACAAAGATTTACCTTTTCCAGCTTACGTAATTTTCCAGTAGATAAAAACTCATCAATCTTTTCAGCAATTTTAGCTCCTACGCCGTCCTGAAAGCATACATGATTTATATGGATAAATTTAAAAAAGATATGGATAAAATCTGACAAAGTAGACTTGATCCACGAAAGCTAACATTAAAATACAGCAGTGAGTCTAATTTAATTTAATTTTTGCACTTGTATGCCACCCAATCAGGGAACCCAACTCAGGGCGGCTCACATGATAATTTAAGCTGCTACAACATTTTTTTTGTATTTTTGTTAACTCTCTGACATCAAATAAAGCTTCACAGAACAGAAGAGTGCCTGTCTCTGTCCCAGCTCCTGCCAACCTAGCAGGTCGAAAGCAAGACATTGCAAGTAGATCAACAGGGACCACTTTGGTGGGGAGAAGATCTTGGCAACACGAAAGGAGCCTCATTCGGGCATCCCATAAGCCGAGTTCCTCCAACAAAAATAGCCTTTCAACCCAGAAAGCACCTTTGTGTTTCTGACATGATTTTTAAATATGTAAATTATATAACCCCCTCTTTTTCCATTGAAATTTGCTTTAGCTTGGCCAGGTTGCATCATATCTGAAACAGTGAACCAAATTGCAGAAAGTGTGAAATAATGATAACACATGTTGAACCTAGAAGAGAGAGAGAAATGCACATTCTTCCCTCGCCTGGACTTACCAGTTTCTTTGCTTCGGCTCCATTTTTGATCTTGGTTGGATATTTGGATATGACAGAAGCTGCTTTCCTGCATAAAACAATTACAAGAGAGAGAGAGAATCTGCATCACAGTCGGCTCCAAAAGTAATCAGCACATTGCATCAGACCTCTAAAGGTCTTAGCTTGTGGTCCCAGCGAAGGCAGTTTTTCCAGAAGGGTCAGTTATAGAGAAGAAATGGTCAGGAGACGGGCAAATGACAGGCCCACCTCCTTCAGAAAGATACTGGAGTCTTGCTGCAGAATACATCCAGACTGTTCACTCTGGATAGAGAGCACACATTTTTAATCTTGATGGTGCAGGATCAATCCCTGCTGTCTCCAGGAAGGACTAGGAAAGAAACCTGCCTGAAATCCTAAAGACATGTTCCCAATACACACTGACCATGCTGTGCTACACATATTGAAGATCTGACTCAAAATGTGGCAGCTTTATGTGCAGACTGCTAAAGACAGTTCTCTAAATGTCCTAATCAGGCCAGAAAGCAAGGCTGGTCACATATGTATCAATATTAACACTTTGTCGTTAAGAACGCCTGTTAGCTTGCAGGGACCCTATTTTCATTTCTGCCTGAAATCTGCATCTTATAGAAAGAAAAAACCTTCTGCTTTTTGGTTATGCATTACTGCATTATATAAGACAAAAGTATATAGTTTTTCCCCCAGTGTTTTGCCTCTTACAGGTTGTGCAAGCTTGTTTGGGAATAAAGAAGACACCGTGCAACAGATCTTAAGAGTTTGGGCTGTGTGTCAAAACATACTGGCATTGGAAAAAGAATGAATGAAGGAAGGAAGGAAGGAAGGAATGAAGGAAGGAAGGAAAAGCACAAAGTGCCCCCTGTTCTTTATTGCACTCCAAATTCCCAAGGGGATGGGTGGGTTCCAGAAAAGGGTGACCAGCTGATACTGTCCAAAAATATAGTTATTGTATTAAAACAAAGAACCCCCCCCCCCCCCACCATATATATATATATACTTACCTGTAGGCATTATATTTGTGAATAGCTCTATTCACGTTCCTTTCATAGTTGGCCAGTTCTGAAAAGAAAATGCATTTGAGCTGTAGCAAGTGGGCATGAAGTGAAACGGGGCACGAAAGTGAACCCAAGTGAAGCACAATCAAAACACAGCTAACTTCAGTGGGAAACTTAAGGCACAGGCTTAGTTTCTCTCCACTGGAATTCACAGAACCCAAAAAATGCTTCACTTGGAGTGGATCCTACTATTCGTATATAATTTGTGCCTGTGTGTGTGTGTGTGTGGGGGGGTAATTTATGCCTACTTATTACAAAATATACAACAAAGGGTTGTACAAAAATAAAAAGACGCTGACTGGGAGGTGGGCAGGAGGTCAGCAGTTCGATTCCCGAGTACTGCAGGACGGCGTGAGCACCCATCTCTGTCCCAGCTCCTGCCAGCCTAGCCGTTTGAAAGCAAGACGTTGCAAGTAGGTAAATAAGGGACCACTTTGGTGGGAAGGTAGACAGCGTTCTGTGCGCTCCGTCCGGTGCCTAGTCATGCCTGCCACCTGACCACAGAAAAGCATGCAGAAGCAGACCGCGCTGGCTCTTCGGTTTGGAAAGCCCCCTCCTCCTCCTCCTCCTCCTTAATGAGTGAGGGGCTAAGAATTCGGCAGGAGCTGAATACTACATGAGCTCGTAGTAGGATGATGATGATGATGATGTCCTCCTCCTCCTCCTCCTGCCCCTTTCCTGGCAGGGGTCAATCATCATCCCTGGGGGGCAAGCAGGAGCTCACACGGCCTCTCTCTCTCTCTCTCTCTCTCTCTCTCTCTCTGCCTGCGAGGAGGCCTGAGCCAGAGCCAGAGCCAGAGCCAGGGCCAGGGAAGGTCGTCGGGCCTCGAGGCCGGCGGCGGCCTGGGCTGACTCTCCGCGGCCTGATCGGGAGGAGGGCCCATGTGCCACACAACAACAACATCCCACCCCCCCCCCCCGCCAGGCCAGGTAGGCCACCCCTCCCGCTCCCCCTGCCTGCCTTGCCGCCCTCACCGGTGAGGAAGTCGGTGATGCCCTCGTTGGGGTTCTCCTGCGGGGCCTTGCGCTTGCTCATGGCCGGAGCCCGGAGCCCTGCGCCGCGGGGTCGCTGAGGGGCCGCTCGCTCGCTCGCTCGCTGTTTTCTACCCTTTCGTAGCTCTATGGAGAGGGAGGCGGTCGCCTTCGGAAGTGACGTCACGCATGTGCGCCGGAGTCGGACTTCCTGCGCTGCTGCCCAGCCCCGAGGAGATGTGAGTATATCCCGGCGGGTTCCTTCCTTCCTTCCTTCCTTCCTCCTCAGACGCCGGGGGTCGGTGGGGTGGGGTGTGGGGCCCCCCTTTCCGCTCACCCCACTTTCTCTCCCTTCCCCCCTCGCAGGGCAAAGGTCACCTTCAAGGTCACGCTCACCTCTGACCCGAGGCTGCCTTACAAAGTGTGAGTCCCCCCCCCCTCCCCGCCTCGGACGCCGGCCTGGTGCGCATGCGCGGCCCGGTTGGACACGTCGCTTTCGGAGTGGGATGATTGGGGGTGGGGGGTGGAGTTGGGGGGCAGTGGCCACACTTTACCGCTTGCAGGGAGGAGGGTGATGTTAGGGCAAGGCCAAGGTTTCCCTTGCTCGAAAGCCTGTCGTATCCGACTCTAGGGCGCAGTGCTCATCTCTGCTTCAAAGCCGAAGAGCCAGTGCTGTCTGCTTCTGCGGATGTTTCCGTGGACACGTGGCAGGCATGAGTGTACAAAACGCTCTTTACCTTTCCCACAGTAGTGGTCCTTATTTATCTACTTGCAGTGCCTTGCTTTCGAACGGCTAGGTTGGCAGGAGCTGGGACAGACGACGGGAGCTCACTCCGTCCTGCGGCACTCAGGAATCGAACTGCTGACTTTCCGCGTCTTAGCCATTTAAGAGGGTTGATTAAGGGGGGGTGGGCATCCCTGGGGTGGGGGATGTGGAGTGGGGGCCGTTGCCACACTTTATATCATTTCCGGGGAGGGGGGTGATTAAGTGGGGAGTTTGGGGTGGGGTGGGGGGCGTCCCTGAGGTGGGGGGGGGCACTTTCTCGGCTTCAGGGAGTTAATGTTATGACTGTGATTTTCCTGCAGCCTAAGTGTCCCTGAAGGCACCCCGTTCACTGCCGTCCTGAAGTTCGCTGCGGAAGAAGTAAGTTGTTTTCATTTTCCTACTGTGGGATTAATCCCAGGGTTGCATTTCTTCAACCGATAAGAGTTGCAGGTGGCTTTCCAGGTAGACATTTCCATGTGCAGAGGAAGAGTTCTTGAAATGAGCAAAACACGGGACCATTCAGTTGTTTTCCACCTAAGGTACAATAATCATTTTGTGTCAGAAATTATTCTGGCTTTAAATTATTTTTGCAGAAGAAACTGCTCGGGAAATGCCCAAATGATGCTCCTTTCATGAGCTGGGACAGAGACGGGCACTCAATCCGTCATGCAGTACCCGGGTATCAAACTGCTGTCTTGCCAGCCTTCCAACTAACACGTTGAGCTTCTTAACCACTGAGCCACCACTGCATCCCTTTAGAATCATACTGAGATAGTCATGGAAGCAGTGGTTTCAACCTTTTTTGGCTATGCTCCACCTAAGCATCTCTAAAATCCTGATGCCCCCCTCCTTCCCTGTGACATATAATCCCTGTTATTCAAAAAGCGAACCCCTATTCACATGGAGGAAGCCTAAAAGGCCATTCACTGCTAACAACTCATTCTCGAATTCTCCCGTTAAAAATCAAATTGCCCCACTATGGGTCGTGTGGCCCCACATTGGGAACCCCGGATATAAAGTAAATCATGAGAAGGACCAGTTAATTAAAAACATATCTTATACTTCTGTTTTCTGTAGTTCAAAGTCCCTGCAGCAACAAGTGCCATCATAACAAATGGTGAGTGTTTTTCATGCTGTTACTTTAGTACATCCTAAGCCAGATCAAGTGGTCACCGTCAGGCATTTGCTGAGTCTCCCCACCACTCAAACCAAAGCTAGTACAGAAGCAGTAACAATAAAATATTATTAACATTTCCCAGCTATCCTGAATGCGGCAGCAGGGAGTACCGTAGCTGGGAGCAGAAAGCAACTGGCTAGTTGTGGCCTCTGCTTTCCTCTCCCCAAATGGGCCAGAAGGAAGAAATCCTCCATCAGTTTTTAGCATTCCCCTTTCAGCAAGGAAGACAGAAAGAGGGTCCAAAGGAAAACCAGCATAATAATAATTATTATTAATTATCATCCCATAATACATTATGTGCCCTTTCTTTTAGTGGAGCAACGCATGACTGTGCTCTTATATGCGTTCCATGGAGCTCATGCATGGAATGGTTCGTCACAGTGCAAATTTTTTTTTTAATAGTTGGCGGCTGTGATGCAACTTTAGGCTCATCATTGTTCACTGAGAGGAGAGATTAATTAATATATTTAAGAGTGGATTAACTTCTTTGTTTCTCTTTAGATGGGATAGGAATAAATCCTGCACAGACAGCTGGTAAGTAGGTACAGTTCTGTGCTATGCTTTGCATACAAGCTTGAAAGAATGCATGCCATAGATCATCTGCCAACAGTGCACTGTTGAATATTTGATTCGTAAGAAAGAGCAGGTTTGGCCATGTCAGAACGATGCCACCATGAAACCCTTGACAGTTTTAAGTCTGCCTCTTTCAAGCGGGATTTTAACGCGGAGCCGTCCTTGAAGACGGTGACCTTAGGCATGCCACCTGCTTGGTTTCACCTGGAAAGCCACAAATGTATGGCTGCATGTTTTCAGTCTATCATGCTGCTACATAATAAGAGCATGCAGTGTTGTTATAGAGCAGTGATGGCGAACTTTGGCACTCCAAGTGTTCTTGGCCTTCATCTCCCAGAAGCCCAAGTCTGTGAATCCACACAAATGGGTTTACTGCACATATGCCGTTCGTATAAGAGACTTGGGCTTCTAGGAATTGAAGTCCAAGAACACCTGGAATGCCAAGGTTCACTATCATTGGTCTAGGCATACATGCAGTAAACCCATCTGTGTGGATTCACAGAGACTTGGGCTTCTGAGAACTGAAGTCCATGGACACCTGGAGTGCCAAGGTTGGCCATCACTGTTATAGAGGCTGATGCTTATTGTGTAGCCCTTGAGACCAAAGTGAATTTTCCACCCAGTTTACTACTGCCAGTTACTTGAATTTTTGATTCTCCGCATGTATGTATGGGTGACGATTTTTCCTTTTCTTCCATTAGGAAATGTTTTCCTGAAACATGGTTCTGAATTACGGCTTATTCCCAGAGATCGCGTTGGAAGATGTCGACACGCATGGAGTCCTCTTGGAACTAGATAATGTAATTATAAACAAGATCAGTCATCATCTTTGTGTCTATAATTCGGCTTTCCTGACTCCAAAGCGGAGGGTTTTGCACTTCTTCCCCCTGTGAAATCCTTGTGTGTTACAATTGACGCCTGCGAAGTAAAAGCCTTGCCTCGGAATTCCTTCTTAGAGAAGAGAAACCTGTGGAGAGAGCCTTATTCCAGCTCCATTCATGCGCTTGCTCTGTCCCATTCAAGTGTAGAACCATTCACTTTGATGGAACACGACTGCCCTACGCATGAGGTCTGTGTGCTGTCCACTGTAGTGAATGGGAAAGCCTACGTGCTATTTAAAGACGGCTTTAGCCTAGGTTGGGTTTAGACAGTTTGACCATGCATTCAAGAACATCTTTAAGCCTTTAAATTATCTACTTGCGAGGAAGAAAGTAGTAATTATCATTGTTGTTCAGATTACAAAATCTTGTGACAAATATTTCCTGAGTTTGATGTTTTGGTAGAAATTCCACACTACATTCCAAAAGTTTTGATTCATTCAAAGGCACTGTTTACGTGTGGGGAAATGTTGGAAGCGGTCTCTGTCCTTTAATAGTGCCAGTCTGGGCCCATAGAAATTATGGGATTGTGGTTGTTCAGATAGTGCTGCTTAGTTTTCAAACAACATGCATTTCCACCAAGGAATACTACGTTATACTCTGCAAAACTAGAAGGCTGTTTAAAAGGGTATAGATGGAGGAACGTAAACCACTAGTGGCCGTTTCAGTGTATATGAATCCCGGACCCATTATGGCCAAACTGGTTTGCACCCACTGCTAAATCTGGGTGGGTTGAACTCAAAACCTTTCCGTTGCTGGTTTTGTTTCTCTCCTCAAATGCTAAGACATCGTATGTAACGCCCAATAGTTGAGTCTGATAAAAGCAAATAATTTATCTTCAATCTTTACGGCTCTTATCTCGAAGGAAAGCCTTCCGCATAACTTATGAACATCTAATGCTAATAGGAATGCTGTTAAACTGTATTTTCGGAGCAAAATAAACATGTCCAGCATGAGGGATTCCTGATCAGCCGTCTGTACCACTGCCTGGTTCTTCTGTTGGCCTTCCATATCTCAGCGTGACACCCATAGTACCCCTGGCACAATTCCACTGGTCCCTTTCTGGTCCTGAGCCCTTCTGGCATGCAAAGCCCCTCAGTCCCAGGCCAGGATGGATGAAGCTGCCCTCCCTCCATCAAGAGGGATCTGAATGGGACCATTTAATCCACTTGGGGACCATCATCATCCCTTCCTTCCCTGTGGACTTTGGCACCCAAGGCCGTGAGTCCTCAGGGTGGCCAGGTGAGTTCCCCGTCTCCTGATGATGGGCATTGAGTCGCTTGGCAGTAGGGTCTACTCTATGGCCATAGCAGGATAACCTGGCCAGGAATCAACTATTCCACCTCCCTTCAAAAAGCTCCAGAGTAAAAGAAACACAGAAAACGCTTGCAAGGAATGCTGTGTGTGTTGAGGAAAAATTTTATATCCTTATGGTGGCAGTTTAAATGATCTGACAAAACGGAGAGAGTTGGCCTGTCCCCGTTGCTTCCCAAGCCACAGCCGAAAAAAGTTGATATTTCAGCTTCTGGGGGGGGGGGGGGGGGGTTGTTTCCCCTAGGGCTTCTGGTTGAGGGGGGGGCCAGCAGTGGTGAAGATGGAGGAGGGGCTGCCCAGGTTGCCCCCCAGGGTGATGAGCCTGGCGGTCCCTGGTGCCGTGGGCAGGAGACCCGGGGGGAGCACGTGCCGGTTCGTGACGCTCTCCCGCGTGTGGAGGATGGTGCTGCTGTCATCCATGACGGAGGGCACCCTACCCAGGGTCTCCACGGGCCCCTTGGCCGCCAGCGCCAGCTTCTCCCCCCGCGGCCCCAGGGCCCGGTCTCCTCCTTTCATGGCCGTGAGCGTCGAAGTCAGGATCACCGTCTTGGAGGCCGTCTGCAGAACGGGCCCCACCTTGGGATGGACCAGGCTGCAGGAAGTACTGGCCGGGGTGGAGGCGCCAAAGGTCACGGCCCCCAGAAGAGGGGAAGAAGAGGAGGAGGAGGCAGCGGCCGCGGCTTCAGCCATGACGGATTTTGTGAGCGCTGACAGTTTGGCATCAGACATCACGTAGAGGGTCTTCATGGGGCTTGTGGTGGTGGCGACTGAGGAAGAAGGAAAAAGACACGAGGCAGGTCAGCTTCGGTGCTTCAGGATCGCCACAAGAGCAACTCCACTTCTTCTATGCCCTCCCTCTCTGTAGCGCTTAGTGCCGTGATGACAAACCTTGGCACTCCAGCTGTTCTTGGGACCTCAGTTCCCAGAAGCCCAAGTCTCTGAATCCACACGAATGGGTTTACCGTGCGTACACATTTGCATGGATTTATAGACTTGGGCTGCTGGGAATTGAAGTCCAAGAACATCTGGAGTGCCAAGGTTTGCCATTACTGGCTTAGTGCACTCTCTGGCTGGGTCATAAGTTCATTCGCATTTTGCCCCCAACATGCTGGGCACTCATTTTACCAACCTTGGAAGGATGGAAGAGGAGAGGCTGAAAGTCAAGCTTGATCCCCCATGTCGGGATTGAACGCACAAAGTTCTGGCTACAGTACAGGAGTTTAACCCTGGCACCCTTAGGGCTCTATGGTGACAGGTTGTAATCGTTCTTCTTTGTGGTCACCTGTGAATCCACACAAATGGGTTTACTGTGCATACGTGCAGTAAACCCATTCATGTGAATTCACAGACCGTGAAGAAGAACTTGATAGAGCGTATGGGCGGAAATAGACATTGTAGATAGCCCATAATTAGGACACATTAGGAAATCGCAATCACACTTCTATACCACCCCATAATGCTTAGTTCACTTTCTGGGAGGTTCACAGGTTAATTAGCATTTTGCCCCCAACATGCTGGGAGCTCATTTTAGCAATCTCGGAAGGATGGAAGGAAGAGTCAACCCAGATGTCCATCAGGATCAACCTCACAACCTTTTGAGGCTAAAAAAAGTTGGTTCAGGTGGCCCCACGTCTTTGAGATTCACAGAGAAGCCCTGTTTGCTTCTGGCGGAGGTTTGCCTCTTCCTCCTCGTGACGGAAGTCCCAGAGATAGATGCACATAGGAAATGCCAGGAAACCCCCCTGGTGTGTGCCCCACATCGACCCGGCTGTGGCATAAATCTTAGGAGGGGAGGCTTCATCCTTGAAGGCACCACAGGCAGGGCTGGCGCTTCTGGCGCCATTGCTCACCTACAGCTGCTGGTGGCGGTGGTGGCGTAGCAGCGGCACTTAGTTGCGATGGACGGTCTGCAAAAGGCATCATCTCCGTGCTGCTCACCTGGGCTTTGCCAAGCTCCACCTGGGGCAACAAGGGCTTGCTGGCAGGGCCACCGTCTGGAGCCTGGAGCAAGTTTCGGAGGGGAAAGGAGTAGAGAAAAAGGGCACTTAAACAACAGATCACGGGAAGGCCAGAGCAGCATTTATTTCCCCACATCAAAGCGTGTCATTGCCGCCACAAAAAAAGGGAAGGTGGATTAAAGACCAAAAAGCAGAGGAAACGAACAGGCCGCGGCATGAGAAAAGTCACTCCTTCCTTCCCTTAAACTTGCGCCTTTTGGCTTTCTGTGAATGTCCTGCTCGTTGACTCAAAGTCTGGTCTATGGGGATGGCTGTTCCTAGTCGAAAGTGACAGCCCTGGCAAAAGAAGGCATGGTGGGCCGGCCACAGCCATGGGCGGAGGCCACGGGAAGCCCAGCTCTCTGCACTAGCCTTCGGCTTAACAAAACTGCCAAGGTATCTCGTAACTGTCAAAAACCATCTCAGGTCAAATGGGTGTAAATCAAGGGTGCCCAAACTATGGCCCACAGGCCGGATCTGGCCCCCGACACAAATTAATCCAGCCCACACTCCTCCTGGAAGCAAAATGTGCATGCGCCGAACGCTGCCGTAAACGACCCATGTTCACAACAGCTGCAGGTCATTTACGGCAGCGTTCTGCACGGGTGCGTCCTGCGTATTTTGCTTGCGCGTCTGGTGAGAGGAACCACGGGACCGGCCCCCGTGGCCCGAAAAGTTTAAGGGCGCCCCAATGGAAACAAACAGGAATGAAACAAAAACAGACCCAATCAAAACTCCGTAAAGGAGCTAGACAACTTGCCAGGTTCTGACTCTGCAGACGTTTCCGTGGTCATGTGGCAGGCATGGCTAGATGCCAGAGCACACGTAACGCTGTTATCTTTCCTGCCAAAGTAGTACCTATTCATCTACTGGCCATATTTTGCTTTTGAACTGCTAGGTTGGCAGGAGCTGGGAGCTCACTCCATTGGCGCATCACTCGGGCCTCAAACTGCTGACCTGCCGACTTTCCAGTCATCAAGTTCAGGGTCTTAACCACTAAGCCACCACAGTCCCTAAACCAGCAAAAGGCTTGGTGAAAACGGCAGAGGAGTTGGCTCAAAGCTTGAACACTGTCTATGCTTCTGTGGCTCCCTTGTGGGCGCATCCATCGTTACCTGGGGCGGCTGCAGTGGAGGCAGCAGGAGCTGTTGCTGTTCTTCCAAGGGAGGAGGCTGGAGGGTTCCCACGGGGGCCTGGCTGAGGGTGGGCATCCGGCCGGCCTGTCCCCGCAGGGTGACGGTGATGGTGGTGGGAGCTTTTAAGCCTGGCAGAGGACAGGAGGCGGGGGAGTCACCAGGAGGAAACACGTGACCTGAACCACATGACTGGCCCACAGTCCGAAAAGTTTGGGCTCTCCGGCTTTAGAGGGCCAGGCTCAGATGCACATTTTTAGAGTGACCCAAAGCGGAAAAGGCATGTTTGCCTCAAGGAAAGGCATCAAGAAATTCAGAGTTGGCCTTTTTATTCTATCAACCTTTTGAGCTAAATTAGGCTGACTCTATCTATCTCTCGGGAATAGGGGGGGGGGAGAAAGAGGGCAGAGTTCCCCCCCACCCCCGACTGGTTCACATGTTAATTAACATTTTGCCCCAAACATGCTGGGTGGTTCATTTTACCGACAACAGAAGGATGGAACTTAAAGCCAACCTTTAAGTCCTGGTCAGGATCAAACTTACAACTTTTTGGCTACAAGAATGTTAGTTAACCCAGGGGTTCCCAACCTAAGGCCCGCCCGTGGGCCGGACCCAACCCACAGCGCCAGGTGTTCTTGGAGTCCAAGAATACCTGGAGTGCCGAGGTTCACCAGCACAGTCATAAATATTGGGCTATGCCCCAGGGCAGCCTCAGGCTCTGCCTATCCATGGGCGGCCCAGGTAAGCTGCCCTGGGGACAGACAGGACTCCTTCTTGCCCCCGCTCCTTCCACTGTGCTGGGGGGGGGGGGGGAGGAACTCTTACCTGACCCCTGGCCAGAGATGTGAGCCAAGCCAGGAAGGCTGCTTGCAAGCTTTGCCAGCCCGCCGTTGGTGAGCAGCTGGTGGATGGTGGTGGGTTTCCCGCCAGCTGAAGCACTGAGAGACGCCAAGGTTGTTGCGACAGGGATTGTGCGCACAAGGGTGCCCGTCGCGGTGGTGATGGCACTCAGGTTTTGCAGTGGGGCTGAAGTCTTCAGAGCTGAGGCCTGCAAAGTGATCAAGAGAAGGCGCTGTAATGATCAGAAAAGGGTCCGACCCCTTTCCCTGTTTCCTCCCATTAGGCTAGAATAAAGGACCATTTAAAACTAGGCTTGGAAATGGGAGGGCGACTCAAAGAGCAGGTTGGCCAGCCCGCGCTTGCTCCGGCGTTCCATCCACGCACTGTTCCCCGCGCGCTGTGAACCAGAGTCTCCTCCATGGGTGCCCGCCCACCTGTATCTCACCCACCTGTGCCAGAGGAGGGCCACAACCACAGGCAGCAGCAGAAGCAGCCGCGGCAAGACTCGCCGGGAGCGGAGCTGGTTTCACGCCGATGTCCTGTAGGCTGAAACTCAGGCCTTGCAAGAGGCTACTGGCGGAGGCTGAGCCTAAGGAGGAACCAGAGAGGGAGAGGAAGGGAAGGGAAGGCCCCGGATGCCCAAGGCAGCTAGCTTCGAAGAGACCGTGGGGCAGACCTGGAAGCCAGCCAAAGGCACGGTCCAGTTCTGACTCCTGAAGGACTGACCACCCAAACCCCTGACCGTTGGGGCCTCTTGAGCAGGTCCTCTCTGGAAAGCCTTGACCTGCTCTGGCCCTTACAAGGAACAACAGCCGTAGCCATGACAGTTCCAGGCCGTCCCATAGAAGCGGTCACTTTTCACGAGGGAATTAGCCTTTTGCCCTCGTTAACAGAAAGGCGGAACCTGTGAGCCCTTCGTTACCTTGGAGGGAACTGCTGGGTTGAGCCGGCAGACAAGGCGTCCCGTTGCCTCCGAGTCTGTTCTGCAGGGAATGGAAAGCGCTGGAGGAGGCTGTGCCGCAGGGGGTCGTGGCCGAGGGGACTGGGCAGGCAGCTGGGGTTTCTGCTCCAGAGGTGGTGGGCCTGGGGGGTGGGGGTGAGGGGAGGGGGTTGAGAAAGAACATCCAAGACAGTTCAATGAGTGGGAGGTCAGACTTCCTCCCCCCCACCCCATTAATAATTTAAAACCCCTATTCCACTGCACATGCACAGTAAACCCATTCCTGTGGATTCACAGAGACCACCAAGAAGAACTTGACAGAGCGTAAGGGCAGAAAGAGACATTGCAGATAGCCCGTCATTAGAACATTGTTATATTTAACAAAACCAAGGACAGAAGGCTGTGTCAACCTTGACTCCTGGTCAGGATCGAACGCACCGCCTTTTGGCTGCAGGGCGGCAGTTCAACCCCCAGGCCACCACGCGCACAATCCTGAATTATACGTGCCATATCCAAGAGTCACAGATACTCACTTGGAAGAGGCCAGCAATCCTGTCACCTCCTTTGCGTTCACCGCGGTCGGCTCCAAAGACGCGGAAGGAGGTTTCCCTGCAGCGACTTGGTCTGAATAGTAAAGAAAAAGAAGAGGGGGAAAAGGTGGCGGTGGTGGAATCAAACCCTCCTCTGAGGTTGCTAAGCTTCTCAAGCAGTGGATCCAGGAGGCTGAAAAGAACCGACTTCCAACCCTACAGAAGAGGCTGCAGCAGGGGTGGCCAAACTTTTTGCGCCATGGCCCGGTCACGTGGTTGAGTGGGCCGGTCACGTGGTCTTCCCCCCCTTACCAGAAGTAAAACGTGCGTGCACATCACGCTGCTGTAAATGCACCGTGCTTGTCATAAGCATGGTAGTGTTTTGCGCATGGACACGTTTAACTTCAGCTTCCGGGGGCCAGATTATTTGGCGCTGCGGGCCGTAGTTTGGCCATCCCTGGGCTACAGCGTCAGCAGGCCTTCTGAATGGGAGAAATAAAACCGATACAAATCCACAGGCTTGAAAGCAGAGCTCCACGTTCTTGATTATCCCACATCTTTTAATACAATTTCTATCATTCCTTTCTACTATTTTCCTTTCAGAGCAAGACGTCCAGAGCAAGACGCCTTAATCCAACTCACTCGGTCACAGGCTTCTAAAGATTTTATAAAATACACAGGAACGGAAGCAAGTTAAAAATTATGTGTTTATTGCAATGGGTTGTTTTTAAAATATATATATATATATACACATGGCAATTTATCTTCCACATTCCTCCTGTCCACGTATGGGGAGAGGGGAGTCTGGGTTTGGCTCAAGTTTACTTCTGTACTTCCTTATTTTCTGTGAAGAGAACATAAAGTTGGATAATTAAAAATATTTTTAAAAAAGAAACAGACTTTCAAAGCTGATAAATCCATGCACGGGTCAGTTCATTGGTGCATTAAAAAAAAATTCAACTATAGAATTAACCAAAGAAAAGAGTCAAAAGAGCAGAAGGATTTTAACAGCTTTGGAAGTCTGGCTCAGTGGTGAAGAAGCTCGCCTTGTTAGCTGGAAGGCCGGCAAGTCGGCAGTTTGAGACTTGGGTGCTGCGTGACGGAACGAGTGTCAGTCGTCTGTCCCAGCTCCTGCCAACCTAGCAGTTCGAAAGCAAGAAATTGCAAGTAGATGAATAGGGACCACTTGGGTGGGAAAAAGATCTTGGGGACATGAAAGGAGTCTCATTCGGGCGTCCCGAGTGGAGTTTCTCCTGCAAAAATATCCTTTCAACCCAGAATAATTTCAGACACTAAATTATTATTATTATTATTATTATTATTATTATTATTATTATTATTATTATTATTATTATTATTATTATTATTATTATTATTATTATTATTATTATTATTATAGTCCAGGGGTTCACCAAATAACCCGTCCCAACCTCGCTCCAGGCGTGGACACGGTTACAACAGTCGTAAATGCGTCTGCAGCTGTCGTAAATGTGTTTATGACAGCCATGGATGTGTTTTTTGGCAGTATTTATGGTGAGAGGAACCACCAGTCTGACCCCCTCAACTGTCTCAGGGAGCATTGACCTGGCCCCCGATGTAAAAAGGTTGAGAACCCCGGTTACGGTCCATTCAAATAGGTTCATCCAGCCCTTCACGACACACACCGACACACACGATTGCTAGGATAAACTTAGCTGAAGTGCTGACTCCCTGGAAAGCCTGCCTGCCGGAGCGAGGCAGGGATCGATCCCTCGGCCCTCTCCAACCAGCTGTGCGCATATACGGCTCATACTTAACTCAGGCACTAACCTGAAAGGATGGGGGGGGGGGGCTGCTCCTCCCAGGTCTAATCCTGCCCTTACTTAGGAGCCTTTCCTCCTCCTCAGGGGAAGATGGCTTCCTTCATTCCTGCACGTAGGAGGTACTGGGACCCTTCGTTACGAAAACAGCGGCCAAATCCCAGCAGCCTCCCTGGGATGGAGGGCAACACTAAACATGGCATGTTCACCTTCCCCAAAGTCTGTGTGAAAGACTCTATGGAGGAAGCCGATCTCCCCCCCGCACCACCACCACCCGGCCCCACCACAACTGAATTTCCTCTGAAGCCAAGACAGCTGCAGCCTCTGCCTTGTGTTTGCAACACACCAGAAGTCGTAAGAACTGCCACAGCATGTCAGACCGAACCTGGCACACCAGGGAGTTTCAGCTGTCCAGCCACGAGGGCCAAACTGCGACCCCACCAGCTTGACCAATAACCCCCAGAAATCCTCCCACCCTCCTACCTACTGGCTCCAGTTCCCAGGACTCACTTTCTGGTGGCCCCTCCGGAGGCGCTCCATTCCCCGCGGCTTCCCCCCCATGGGAGACGATGGTCACTTTGATTTTGGCCCGCTTGGCGGACTTGCCGCCATGGGTGGGACTGGGGGCCTGGTGGCGTTTCAGCTGCATCCGTAGCAGGTCCTCTTTCTCCCCAGACTCCAGCTGCGGCTCTAAAGAGCCTGGAAGCAGAAGAGGCAAGAAGAAAGCACGGGTGAAATGGGGAGACTAGAGGGCAAACCCCACCCCCCACCCCTCAGTGCCCCAGAGAGAGGGAGACCCAACCTGGCATGCTCTTACCTTGAGCCTGCTTGTGTGTCAGGGCCAGTTCTGTTCTCTGCAGAGGCCTCTTCAGCAGCTGGGCAGCACCAATTGGACCGGCCTTTTGGACCGAGGGTGCAGAAGCCATTTTGGCTTTAGGGCTGGAGGTTGGGCTACTGGAAACACTGGAGAAATCCTGCCCAAGGGAAGAAAAGTCCCCAAATGGGGGTCAGTCGGGGGGGTCAGAAGGAAAGCAGCCAGCGCTGGATCTGGCCACAGGTCAATCTATGCCCAGCCTAGGACTGACTCCTTCTGTTCTCCTCAAAGAATAACAGCTCCACGGCTGGCCCCAAGCAAAGGCAGATGTGGTGACCCACACTTTCTGTTACACCCCCCCTACAACCACCCCCTGGCTGCATCTTCATATCACATACACATCCCGGCCTTCTGTTCTCACCTCGGACCCTGAAGGAGAAGCTGGGAATTTGGCTGCAGGAGATGCAGGGCAGCTGCTCCGCTCCGACATGTCAAAAGACAAATCCCTCCTGGCTGCGTCACGGGCGGTTTTCTTCTTCCTCTCGGCATCAAGATCTCGAGGATCGGAGCCTGAGGGGCCGTCGGCTCGCGTGAGCACTCCCGTCAAGAAATCAGCGATTTCATCCTGTAGAGGCCAGAAGATGGACAGGGCCGGGCAGGTGACAACAACACCTCAAACTGCCCTGGATGGTGGCCCTAAACCCGTGACAGTGAACCTTGGCACTCCAGGTGTTCTTGTACGCACAATAAACCCATTTGTGTGGATCTAGAGACTTGGGCTTTTGGGAACTGAAGTCTAAGAACAGCTGGAGTGCCAAGGTTTGCCATCATTGCCCTAAACACAGCGGTGGTAAAAGAAAGGGAAAGGCCTGGATCTTGCCCAGCCCAGCTGTGCTTGCCCTCTGATCTCTCTCCATTCATGCCAACTGGACAGAGGGGAGAGACAATGCCTTGACTTGTGCCGGGTTGGCCCCAGAGGAACAGAAAGAAACAGAACCAAAGAGGGAAATCTTCTTTTCACTGAAGACGTTTCCGAAGGAAGAAGCTTTAGTTGAAGTCTGCTGCGACAGAAGCAAGGAGTGGGCTTGATCCACAAAAAGCGTCTTCCTTGCCTGAAAACCAGCACTCATCTCTGTTTCAAAGCCCAAGAGCCAGCGATGTCCGCATCTGCAGATGTTTCCGTGGACATGTGGCAGGCAGGACGAGACACCAAAGTGTACGGAACGCTGTTTACCTTTTAAATCTATTTGCAATTCCTTGCTTTCACACGTTTGGCGGGAGATGGGACAGACAACTTTGTTGCACAGCCCTCGGGTCTCGAACTCCTGATCTGCCAACCTTCCGGTCATCAAGTTCAATGTCTTAGCCACTAAGCCACTGGTCTGTAGTCCCAGCATGTTACATACCAACAGATGTTAACTGAGGTGAGTTCCCACGGAAGGCTGGCCCCCTCGAAAAGAAAAGGGCTACTGTCCACAAAAACTGACTGAGCAAAATGAGCCTAAGGAACGGCATGGAAAGGGTCCTGGTGGGGTTGGGGGACACCAACTCTTTATTTACCTGGATGCACCTGTCGACCATACTCTGGGTCAGGCCTTCCGACTTCTTTTTGGCTTTGCTTATCCTATGGAAAAAAGGCAGAGACTGTTAAGACCTGCCGGTCCTTTTCTGCACAGGCAGTTTGTGGTTAACAGGATGTGAGCAAGGAAAGACACTTTTAAACTCCCAGAATGAAGCCCTCCGTTGGAACGGCCGGCCGTCTTGACCCAAGGACCGAACCCACCTGAGATTATCATCAGCTCCTCCAACAACGACGAGGCTGTTCTCGGCACGAAGCTTCTCTCGGAAATCTTCCATGGCTTCCGAATTGCACTGGAGGGAGTTCTGGCCCACCACAAAGAGCACCGGCGTCTTCATGTCCAGAAGGGGGTCATCCACATCCTTCACACAAACAAACAAAAGCAATGATTCTGATCTCTTTGCGTTCTGGAAGAGGGCAGGGCAGGCACTTCAATGGTGCCAAGAATATCCCCCCATAGTTCCACTTTTTATATCAACCAATCAAGCACTCTTAGCTAACACAGGGCTAGCTGGCTGGATAGCTGAGGGGATTAGGTATCTGGCAGGGGAGCCAGAAGTTAGGGCCGTGATGGTGAACCTTGGCACTCCAGGTGTTCCTGCAATTCCCAGAAGCCCAAGTCTCTATGAATCTACACCAACTAGCACTCTAGCTGTTTCTGGACTTAAATTCCCAGAAGCCCAAGTTCCTGTGAATCTACACAAATGGGTTTACTAGCACTCTAACTGTCCTTGGACTTCAATTCCCAGAAGCCCAAGTCTTTGTGAATCCACAGTAAACCCATTCGTGTGGATTCACAGAGACTTGGGCTTCTGGGAATTGAAGTCCAAGGACAGCTGGAGTGCCAAGGTTCCTCCTGTCCACGTATGGGGAGAGGGGAGTCTGGTTTTGGTTCAAGGAGTTTAATTCTCCACTGGGAGGAAACCCAGCCTGTGGAGCCTTGGCAAACTGCACATTCCCAGGGTGCCCACTAGAAAAAGGGAATGGCCAACCACTAAATACTCTCTATCTAGAAGATCTTGGAAAGGGTCATCCTAGGTTAGAATCGCCGTGATGGCACACACTTATGAGTAGTAGTATTGGGCTGGTGATCCTATCAGATGGAGAATGATAAACACGTGAGAGAAGGTTGGGGGGGGGGAACCAGGGGGGAAAGTGGCCATCAAAATGCCACTGGTGTAAAAGCAGAAAAACAAGCTCTCGGGTCTGGTTCTCCTGTTTACTCTCAGGTCTGCCCCTCCACTTCCTCCTTACCCCTCTAGGCCCATCCACGGTTAAGAGAGGGAATCCGAGACACACCACGGCAGTAACGTCTTCCATCATGGAGACCTAGGAATGGAAACAAAGGGGGGCCCTTATTTTGGTAACCACCCCAAGAGGCCCCAAAGCTGAGCTTCAATTGAAGGGACCCTCGTAATGCTGTAGCCAAAGGGGTCAACCTTTGTGGTTGTGCAATTGTTCATATATCTGATGTTCAAGCACTATGCCAGGGATGGCGAACCTTTTAGCAGCAGTCAGTTAGGAGAAACACAACTCAGGGGCAGGACTGTGAGTTACGTACGTGGCAGGCCACTAAGGCTCCTGTGTTCCAGCCAACGAGGATGACTGGCTTGTGGGAGAAATGGTTGTGGATCTGAAAGGGAAAGAGGAAATGAACCGTCAGTCTTCTCAAGGCCCAGAACGAGCAGGGGTCAAAGAACCGAAAACAAAATTCAGTGCCAGGGTGTGTGTGTGTGTGTGTGTGTGTGTTCAAAGGCCAGGAGGAAGACAGCTGAGACGCAAGCCAAGCAAGTCCAGAGGCTGCTCCGGCCCCCCTCTCACCTCATGCACTTTGCTTCTCAGTGACCCTATCATGTGCTCCAGGCACTGCAGCACGCCAACCCCTCGGCCATTGTTGATGAGATGAGTGGCCACTGGAATCACCTGGGAAGAAGAGTAAAGAGAGGGCCCCCCTTAGGCACCTGCGCATCTGAGTGAATGTGACAGGTGCATCCCATAATTTCATTTTGGAAGGGTGAACAAAGCAACCCATGATTCTACAGCCTTAAAAGATCACAGACCTAGAGTCATCTATGCCAGTGGTGGCCACCCTTGGCACTCCAGGTGTTCTTGGACTTTCAATTCCCAGAAGCCCTAGTCTCTGTGAATCCACACGGATGAGTTTACTGTGGATTCACAGAGACTTGGGCTTCTGGGAATTGAAGGCCAAGAACACCTTGGGGTGCCAAGGTTCGCCGTCACTTATGCCCTCTGTTTTTTTGTAGTCCCTAACTTAATCTGGCACAACCTACAACCACAGCCTGCTTTCTGCAGACCTGGCATGTGTATTAACTCCACACCTTACCCAGAGCCCCTCTTGATCATGCTAGGGCCACGTAAACCTAGTCCGCCTCTGCTCATAGCCACTGCAGTACCCTAATCCTTTCAATTACACCAAACCTCAGGCGGGGAGAAATTAAGGAGAAAAGCGATATCGACACACGCAGAAGCCCAAAGAAGACAGAACAGGAAATGTATACCAACCTTTCCCAAGCAAGAGAGCTGTGACTGCCAGAAGCGATGCCGACGGGAAGTAGGGAACATGGAACTGGAGGGTCCAGAAGAGGCCAGCAGGATGAGGGGCGAACCAGGCAACTTGCTCTGGAAAATCAAGAAAAGCAGCCCACTAGTAAGGAAAGTGGCTTCTTGCCTTTGTTCCCAGCACTGCTCCAGAGACCCAAGGACAATTATCTCACCCTAAGAGCCGTGAGTGCCACCTCTAGCCAAGACAAGCCCTAAAGCTGTACCTGTTAGGCTTCCAAGACCAATAATTGCATGCCAGAGATTATTGTGTTGAAAGGGTTTTTGCTGGAGAAACTCCACTCAGGGGACGCCCGAATGAGGCTCCTCTTATGTCCCCCAAGATCTTTTTCCCACTGAAGTGGTCCCTATTGATATACTTGCAATTTCTTGCTTTCAAACTGCTAGGCTGGCAGCAGCTGGGACAGAGACGGGCGCTCAATCCTTCACGCAGTACCCGGGTCTCAAACTGCCGACTTGCCAGCCTTCCAGCTAACAAGGCAAGCTTCTTACCCACTGAACCACCCGCGGGCCCTTCAGCTTCCAACACTTAGTGTTTCCTAGTCTTTAGTCTCCCCTTCCCTATTAAGCAGCTCTATAGAAGGCACCATGGGCTGTCCTAGTACACAGAGCAGAGCAGAGCTTGGGCTGGAGACCAAGAGAACACAGACAGTGTGGGGAGTATTTTGATTTGTTTCGATCCAAGCGCTGGGGAACAACCAGTGTGGATTTTTATTTTTACTCAGAAAGGGGTGTCCACCTTAAACCATTATTCCAGCTTGGAGAGATCTATTGCAACACTGGATGCTCTAGTAGTTCAGTTCAATGGATTTATTCTAGGTAGGGAGAAAAAATTCTGTTGGGTTTAGAGCTGTGTTCTCCAATAAGTCCGTGTTCATGAGAAGTGAGTTGATGTTTAATTTCCAGGGACATGTAAGGATTTGGCCTTATGGGTGGAAATGCCATCAGACCTATAAGGTCTTCCTCTTGGATAATTCTGCAGGAAGAGCAGACTGTACTTGCTGCTAGGAAAAAGTACTCCACACATGCTCAGAGTCTCTTCTGCTACATATCCAATAGCCAAGAGAAACAGTGGGTGGGCAACCAAACCCTCTGCCCTTGACACACCTCTGTCCATAAGAAAGTATTGCTCTCTCCCCCTCTGCCCCCGGAGATATTAGATACTTTGCAAGACGAACCTATACTGGGTGTAAACCATTTCTTCTTCTCCTTCTTCGTTGTGCCCACTTCCCAGAAAGCCCTCAGGCAGACATGGCTATATGAAATCCAAGGCCCCTCCATCTCTGAAGTCCCACCCTGCCCTTACCGGCTTGTTGTGTGAAAGTACGCCGACGGCCGGGTCCCAGGGTCTCTTCAGCAAGAGGGAGAGGGCTTCGGCCCCTGCAGCGCCTGTCTTCGTGTTAGATGACAACAGCATCCGGTCGATTAGGGTGGGAATCTGGAACCCAGGAGGCAAAAGTGAGACAGGAACCCATAGTCCGAACGGGACTATGGCCCCCGCCGGCTGGCTTTTATAAGACTCTCTCTCTTTCCCTCTGTGTGGTAGGTGGGACGGGTGAGTGGGATATGGGTTTTAAATGGGGGTGGATGTCGGATTTTTCTTTTATTGGGTGGGTTTTTTATTGGGTGGGTTTTATAAGGTTTTATAATGTTTTTATGTATTTTTTGGAGTTGTTGTAATGCCGCCCTGAGTCGGGTTCTGCCTGAGTGGGCGGCATTTACAAATGTGAATGATAAATAAATAAATAAAAATAAATAGATACACATGTAACACAAAACTGTCTTTCTGAACAAATCTCTCTCTTGCAGCAGAACATCCTTCTGTTCTCCCAAACCAAACCAACCACAGATGCCTGCTTTGGACTGTGACCTGGACTAACCCACCACCAAAGATACACATTTTACAAAAGGGGATCACTTCTAATCAATTCTAGTCTTGTATTTGAGAGCTGTAACTCTGTCTCAGGCTTACACCTCAATAATCCAGCCATTAACTAAATTGCAGCTCCTTATTTCAATGGCATTCCCTCCATGTCAGTCAGAAAGAGGAAAGAAGCAGAGATGTTGCCCTAATAAGGCAGCACTATATAGGAGGAAAAAGAAGTGTTATGGCTATTCCTGGTCTCATGGCTCTTGCTTCCAGACAGGTTAGGGCCTCACCTTTCCCTTCAGGGTCTGCAGGGCATCCAGATAAGCCGCTAACATGGGCAAACTGAGCGTCTCCACAAGCATCGAGTGCAGCCACTGGATCAGTTTGGTGTCCCAGTTGATGCTGGCCAATGCCTGGCGGACCCTCCGGGCACACTTGTCCACGGCTATCCTTCTAAGCACGGGCTCGTTGGAAGCCTGAGGGCCATCATCAAGGGAGAAAGGGGAGAGACCATGGCAATGACGTCAAGCAGGCTCACCCACCCACCCCACTACAAGAGGGCAGAATTGCCTTTCCTGGGACTCAAAGCCAGAACTAGACAGGTGAGGTTGGAAATTTCCATCCAATGCCTAGTATTCCTTTGTCTGAAAATGTCACTCATAGCAATCATTAGATACCAAATATGCTTTTAGTTAAATATTGAGCTTTTCAAAACGTTCCGAATGAGGAATAAAGCCACATGTTTACTCTGTAACTGGAGACGGAACCTTTCTAACTTGACTGGACAAGGCACAGAGGTGTAAGGCGGTGGGTATAAAGCATCCTGCCGTAAACTGTATGAAATTCCAGAAGCCCAGGAGTAGCCTAGAGGGAGTTGGAGAGGAGTGGGAACAAGGAGGGTCTTCTTACCCCTTCATTGGCTAACCGGGCCAGGCGGTCAGACTGCAAGGCTTTGAGGATTTTGTTGAAGAGTTTGTTTTGGGCTACTGTCCAACCAGACCTGCAAAGGAAGAAAAAAAAATATTAGCATCTTGATGCCGAAGTGAACAGGACTGATGGTGGGTTATTCGTATTGCAAGACCTAATGACATTATGGCGAACCTTTGGTATTCCAAGTGTTCTTGGACTTCAAGTCCCAGAAGCCCAAGTCTCTGTGAATCCACACAAATGGGTATACTGCACATACGCACAGTAAACCCATTTGTGTGGATTCACAGACTTGGGCTTTTGGGAATTGAAGTCCAAGAACATGCGTAGTAAACCCATTCAAGTGGATTCACAAGGACTTGGGCTTCTGGGAATTGAGGTCCAAGAACACCTGGAGTGCCAAGGAAGCCTTACACTCAGGTTCCGCTCTATCTTCCTTGACGGCTCCTAAAATGGCAATTCATTGTGTCTGCTGCGGTGGCTCAGTGGTTAAGAAGCTGGCCTTGTTAGCTGGAAGGCAGGCAAATCGGAGGTTCAAGACCCGGGTACTGCATGACGGATTGAGCGCCCATCTGTCCCAGCTCCTGCCAACCTAGCAGACTGAAAACAAGAAATTGCAAGTAGATAAATAGGCACCACTTTGGTGGGAAAAAGATCTTAGGGACATGAAAGGAGTCTCATTCGGGCATTCCCTAAGCGGAGTTTCTCCAGCAAAAATCCTTTCAACCCAGAATAATTTATATTATTACAGTATGTCTGTTTTCCCAGATGGAGAAAGCTAGGAAAGAAGCCAGGCATCCGGGCAAAGAGGAACATGACACAGTGCGCTATAATCTGAATTTATTAGTATTCTGTGCTGATTTTCAGAGCTGTGATATTGTCTAGTCAAGGACTGCACAACCTTCTCAGATGATACGGTACCAGAGCTCTCATTGGTCACATTGTTCCAACGTTGATGTTGGTGGGGTTGTCAAACAACCTTTGAAGCGCTGAGCATTTCCCCCATTCCCACAGTCAAATTAGCCTCAGGCTCAGAAATCAAGGACATTGATAGGCTGTGGGTGTCTCATAAAGGTACAAACCTCCTAAGCCCAATGGATGGCTTCCCCCCACCCTGGTCTCCAGTCCATTACCGGTTCATGTGCTCCTCCCAGTCGTCAGGAGGCGGCGGCGTATCGGTGTCTGTGCGGGCAAAGATCACATGGCGCTCACACTCATTCATCACAGTGCGGGCCTTCTGGTTGTCATAGAGCGGCATTGGTGTGGGTGTCACCGTTTCCACATCAATGGGAACATCTGCCTCACTGAAAGCAGAGATTGTGGTTTCAAAGAACAGCACCAGTTGGCCCCATTTGTCCCCAGTTAATGGAACCAGTGGGGAAAATTCATAGGAAACATATAAGAGAACTCAAAAGCATGGGTCTAGCCCCGTTGGCTCATTCAATCCACCTCTCCCACCAGTCTGAAAGACACACAAACTTTCTCACAGCAAGATAAAACAATGCAGTTATAGGAATAATTAGAGCTCTCTAACATAACTTGGACTGCGCTGGCTTAGTGGTTAAGATGCTGAACATGACAACTGGAAGGTCAGCAGTTCGAGACCTGAGTGCTGCATGACGGAGTGAGCTCTTCTCTGTCCCAGCTCCTGCCAACCTAGCAGTTCAAAAGCAAGAAATTGCAAGTAGATAAATAGATACCCCTTTGGTGGGAAGGTAAACAGTGTTCCGTGCACTCCGATGTCTAGGCATGCCTGTCACATGTCCACAGAAACATCTGCAGACGCAGAGAGCGCTAGCTCTTTGGCTATAAACAGAGGTGAGCACCGAACCCAAGAATCGGATACAACTGGCTTTCGAGCAAGGGCGACACCTTGACCTACCATAACTTGACAACAGAACAAGGCAGAGCCAAACTCACACTGTGCTGCTCTCTTGATGTCTCTTAGGAGTAACAAACAGGAGCCGTGTGGGGCGGGCATTGCTGGCGTCAGGGTGGGCACTCCATGGCTTGGCATAGCTGTGGTCCAGGAACACAAGGTCCAGTTCTCTCTCGTGGACTGAGAGTTGGAACAGCAAAGAGGTCCCCATCCTCCGCGCCGAGGTTTGGAAATCCCGCTCGCTTCCCCGATAAGACATGGTTCACGCTTCTGCCTCTGCTGTTCCAGTCTTGATGTAAATGGACTCTAAGGCTCCCACATCCTTCCAGCTTTACAAGGGGAAAAGAAAGCAATGGCGAAAAATAAAGTCAATTTCAGTTTAGTTTAGTTTATTTGATTTATACCTCGCCCTACTCAGCACAGATCAACTCAGGGCGGCTTACGACACATTGAACAAAAATACAATGATAAAAATACAATATGACAAGAGCACAAGTAAAGGTACAATGCAATAAATACAAAATATTATCACACAATAATATGCAATACAAATACAAATAATAATAATATTTTTTTTTTTTGGAATAGCAACCGTGACTCAAATGATTAAGACATTGACTGGGAGTAGAAAGGTCAGCAGTTTAAAACCCGAGTACTGCATGACGGAATGAATGCCAGTCTGTCCCAGCTCCTGCCAACCTAGCAGTTCAAAAGCAAAAAAATTGCAAGTAGATCAATAGGGACCACTTTAGGTGCCTAGTGGTTAAGATGCTGAGCTTGGGAGACTGGAAGGTCAGATTTTGATACCCTGAGTGCTGCACAGGGATCTTGGTGACATGAAAGGAGCCTCATTCGGGCATCGCATAAGTAGAGTTCCTCCAGCAAAACTCCTTTCAACCCAGAATAATTTCTAATACATTTTTAAAAATTATTATTATCAGATCCTATCAGGTTAAAATGTGACAAAATATAAAATGATTATAGAAACAGAATTAAAAGTAGACTGATACAATCACAATAAAACCAACTATAAAGTTTACTCAATAAACATTCATTACCTTTGCATAATGTACCTGTGTACACACACAAATGAAAGTGTGTGTGTGTTTTGGTCTCAAGAGCGAAAACAGCTGTGTGCCCCCCCCCCACACACACACACAGTCTAACCCCGTGATGGTGAACCTTGGCACTCCAGATGTTCTTGGACTTCAATTCCCAGAAGCCCAAGTGAATCCACAAGAATGGGTTTGCTGTGATTCTTCTGGCCCTCGTTGCTCCCGGAAGCGGAAGTAAAATGCGCCAGACAAGAGGA
Organism: Bradypodion ventrale; assembly: GCA_035047345.1. Taxonomy (NCBI): domain Eukaryota; kingdom Metazoa; phylum Chordata; class Lepidosauria; order Squamata; family Chamaeleonidae; genus Bradypodion; species Bradypodion ventrale. Next base: position 698,788 of record JAWDJE010000010.1, on the reverse strand, counting down.
AGGGTTAACCTGGAAGAGCCTTAACTGTACGGGCGCATTTTATTTCCGATTCCGGGAGCGACGAGGGTGGTGCGGGCCAGATGAATCGCAGTAAACCCATTCGTGTGGATTCACAAGGGGCTTCTGGGAATTGAAGTCCAAGAGCATCTGGAGTGCCAAGGTTCGCCATCACGGTTCTAACCCCTTCTTTCCCCCCCCCAGGGATGGGGCCATCGCCGCCCGGAAAACAGTTATTCCGCCCAGATACAAGAGTGTCCCGGGGCATGTGCAGAGTGCCCGGAGGGCTCACTCACCTACAGAAGCCCTACTACGCGGAGCGTGATGAAGCCCAGCCCGCGGCCTTCCCCACTCGAGGCTCCGAGCCTGCGTAGCCCTGGCTCCGCCGCCGCCCGCGAGGGAACCGTGTCCGCCCTCCCTGTCTCTCACTCGAGCCCCGCCAACACCCCCGGCCCGGGGAAGGCCTCAGGCCCTCCTGCGCATGCGCAGCCCACCCCACCCTACCGTCCCACAGGGGGGCTGTCGCCGCCCGCCCGGACCAGGGGCTGGGCTCGCGCCCTCCTGCGCATGCGCCATCCGCCCTTTCCCTCCTTCCCATTGGCTGCGTCGCCTGGACGGCGCGGCGCGCGGCGATGGCGTCAGGGTTAATGGCCGCCCTGCTGCTTGCGGGGCGGGCAGTGGTGGCCGGAAGTGGCGTCGTCCGCGGTTGGTGTTGGAAGTCGACGGGCGGGGAGGCAAGCCGAGCAGCCGCCGCCATGGGGAAGAAGAAGACCGAAGTGCCCGACCGGTGAGGAGGGGGGAGGCTTCTGGGGCTGGGCTCGGCCTGACTTGACCCGGGGGGTGGGAGGGCCGTCCCAGGCCATTCTTCCGCCTGAGCCATCCCAAGCCGAGGCCCTTCGGGGGGCCCAAACGCCGGGTGACCGAGGGTGGGGCGGCAGCGAAGCCCAGGCTGAGGCCTCCCTCCCCCTTTTGCGGGTTAAAGCTGCTACGAGGGAGCCCCAGGCATGCTCTGTGGGGGATGGGAGGGGTCTTTTTTTGGGGTGGGGCTCTAAAAAAGGGGGACCCGGGTTCTGGCTGTGGGGTTTTTATTTGGGGGGCTCATTTTCACTGGGAAACCATGGCAACATGGAGATGCGTGTGGGAACAAGGCACAAAGGAAAGGGGGGAGGATAGAGGCACTCACCCCCCTTCCCTAATTAATTAAGTTAACCTGACCATGTTTTCCTAGCTTTATCCTGATTTAGGTCAAGGTAAAGGTCGCCTGTGCTCGAAAGCCAGTCGCATCCGACTCAAGGGTTCGGTGCTCATCTCCGTTTATAGCCCAAGAGCCAGCTGGCGCTGTCTGCGTCTGCAGACGTTTCCCATGGACATGTGGCAGGCATGCCTAGACGCCGGAGTGCACGTAAAGCTGTTGCCTTCCCACCGAAGTGGTACCTATTTATCTATTTGCAGTTTCTTGCTTTCGAACTGCTAGGTTGGCAAGAATATCCTGATTTAGCAATAACAATAACACTTCTGTATTGTCCCATAGTACTTAGTGTCCTTTCTTGGCGGGCCATGAAGTAATTAACATTTTTTTTGCCCTCAACATGCTGGGTCCTCATTTTTATCAACCTTGGAAGGATGGAAGAGGCTGCGTTAACCTGGATTCTTGTCAGGATTGAACTCACAACATCAGTAGTTTTGGCTGCAGTGCAGCGGTTTAGCCACCACCAAGACTTTTCTTTATATGTTTACGCCTCCTTTGAGGTTGGAGTAGAGTGGAAACTAGTTTGGGCACATGTGCAAATTGTTTACACAATGACACTAATCATATGTAACGCATTGTAGAATAACATAAAAGGGAAGAAAGACAGGTCTCCAATCTCAGTTTACAGTTTGAACTTTATTGCTATAAAGTTTCCTTACTAGCAACAAATATTCAAAGTGGTTACTTAATGTAATCAACATTACATGTGAGCAAACATTGCTTGCTTAAAGCATGTAGTGCTTATTATAGTAACAACCAACTGTTCTAAATCTTGTGGGTGTGAGTTGAAAGAAGTTATGTTAAGTTTTTCTTTCTTTCATTGCCATAGCAACACAAGGAGATTTTTTTTCCCTGGTGTTGATTTCCTCCCCCTCTCACCTGCATGCCCATTTTCTAGTACATTACTGCTTGTTAATAGATCTTTATGGTTATAAATGATTGTAGGCCTCCATTGTTACAGTCTGATTAACAGATCATGAGCCATTAGGCCATGGAAGAATCTTAAATTAAGAGTCTCTTCTCTCATATTATCTAATTGCAACTCCATCTAATTCATGTTTTAGTGGCAAGCTATAATTCTTTTTCTTTTCTAGATGGACTCAGTATATTCCTCTTGGAAGAAGAATGCCAGGAACGCGTTTCATTGCTTTTAAAGTTCCTCTTAAGAAGGTAGATAAACAGTTTTGCTCAATCAGGGCTTTGCCCACTATCTCATTGTTGAAAACCCTTTTATGGTGAGTTTTGTACACTCTTGTTACGGTTTTAAGTGAATCTCAAATTTGTGTTAACTTCCTACTTATGCTTAATAATTTATCTGTGTTTGGATGTTGTAACTTAATGCCTTTGTAGCTTACTTGTTTTAATTTGTGTGCTGTCTTGATTCCTATCCTGAGAGAAAGGTAAGACACGAATGCAGGAAATAAATCATGTTGGGTTGTAGTTTTTCTCTGCTCACTGGAGCTATTGGGAATTGGAGTCAGCATTTCTGAAGAGATACATCCTTGGTGTGGGGCAGTGTGGGGAGTTTCACAGCACGACCGCTGTGGCTAGTGGATGGTCATAAATCATGGGTGATCATTCTCCTTACCTCATCTGTGTTTACGCTGTAACTTAGAGGCCCCAGCTTGGGCCTCTCACTCCAGGCCTTTTGGCCCTCCCCACAATGCCCAGAGATGGCACGCAGTCATTCAGCTATCACGCAGCTTTCTGGCCAATTAGCAAAGTGAGCACGAGGCAGACATGCCGATATTTAGCCAATTAAGTAGCTTATGCTATCGCAGGTAACCAATAGGGATTAATTGCATATGCTTCTCTGGAATGTCTTTGTCTGTTATTCCTAATAAACACCAACCAGGCTGCCTTGCCCGGTTGCTTAGTTGCCTCTTCATGAATCAAGCCTCCGCTGTCTCTTTGATCCCAAGAACACTACAGGGCAGTTGTGGGTACCTAAAGTAGTAGTTCCTAGTGGAAATTACTAGCATAAGTTGCTCTATCTTACAAAGTGAGTTTCCCACTGTTAGGGATTGTCTGGCTGCCTGGATGTGTAATGGATAAACCACTAGAATGGAACTGTTTTAATTTCTGGAAAGGTTTAGGTTATAGCTTTGAACACTACTCTTTGTAGCCACAGTGTTAACGCTGTGCAGCAAAGGTTTCACAAATGCAGCTGAATTCTGCTTTTGACATCAGGGTACGTTCAAATATTGACAGCAACTCAGAATAGTTGGTTGAATAGCCTTGATTTCTTTTCAGGCTTTTGAATGGAGGCTTCCTGAAAGCGAACGTTTCTCTCCAACAGACCTTATTAACCAAGTTAGAGAGCAGAACGAAGAACTTGGTTTGATTATTGATTTGACCTACACCACTCGTTATTATGAGCCAATGGTAAGTTCAGTGTACCAAACTCTTTCTGAGAGATAAATATTGGCTGAAATCCAGTACTAAATCACGACTAGAGTAGGCCCATTAAATCAGTGTAACTTACAGAAGAGGTGATGGACCAAATTCCACTTATTTATTAGGCTTACTCTGATTGCACATTACTACATGGATCTCAGCCATATTAGCACAGCATTGGTTTTTTAGTATAAGAACATTTGTTAGAATTTTGCTCCTTGTTCATTGAAAGGGGTTCCATCTACCAAGGAAGCTTTGAAAAAAACGTTTAGGATTTAAGTTGGTGATTTTAAACGCCATGTCCACAAGCAATGCAACATGGAGCTTTGAAAGCAAAGTGTGTCTATGCAAACCACATTTATCACCCCTTTGCTATGACTCACTGCATCTTAGTGCACCGTAAATCTACATTGCTGCCTGAAAGAAATGGTGGAGGTTATGGTGTCAAGCATCATCGTGCCTACTGTTGAGGAAAGTGAGTAACTGGCTTGCAGGAAGACCACATAGATCAGCCATTGGTCAGGAGAGCAATGAGAGCATTTCATGGGCTGATGAGTGACCTATTCAAAAGAAAGTGCTTGGCTTTAGGTCAGAGGCCAGTGAAAATTAGGGGGGAGGTTTCTATTGGGGGGGGAAAGGTAGACTAGAGGAAATTCTCTTGTGAGCTGCTGGGCTTAAACCTTAGGTCAGGCTAGTTGAAAGATGGCAGTGAGGAAACGTGGACTTAGCTGTCTAGGGGTAAAGGAGGATGTATGCTTCTGTGATGGCTTAGTGGTTAAGATGCTGAACCTGATGACTGGAAGGTCGGCAGATCAGCATTTCAAGACCCAAGTGCTACATGACGGAGGGAGCTCCCACCTCTGTCCCAGCTAATGCCAACCTAGCAGTTCGAAAGCAAGAAATTGCAAGTAGATAAATAAGGACCACTTTGGTGGGAATGTAAACAGCGTTCTGTGCATCCCGGTGTCTAGGCATGCCTGCCACATGACCATGGAAAACGTCTGCAGAAGCAGACAGCGCTGGCTCTTCAGCTTTGAAACAGAGATTAGCACTGAACCCTAGAGTCAGATACGGTTGACTTTTGGGCAAGGGTGACCTTGGCCTATGCTCCTGCCTCTGAACTCGAGATTCATATTTTGATGCAAGCTTGTGTTTTTTTGCGGTTTCTTGCAGGATCTGCCAAGCACGGTGCAGCACTGTAAGATTTTAACCATCGGACAGGAAGTGCCCAATAATGACAGCGTGCGCAAATTTAAAAACGCGGTGAAAAGGTTTCTGATGGAAAACCAACACAATGGTGAATGTGACCCGATTTCTTGAGAAGTTGGACTTAGACAATAGAGCATTTATTAACATAGCCACAGCCGAAGAAGCATGCCCTTGCTTGATCACTTAATTTTTTTTGTACTTTTTAGCTTTAGGAATATTGGCTTTCTCTGTAATGCCGCACGCATACTGTATGGCAGGGACTCTCAACCTGCGGCCCGCGGCACCATTTCATGTGCCCCCCCCCCCCAGCCTCCACCACACCCGGAAGTGCCATGTGGTGGAGGAAGGGCAAAATAGCCATCCAGCCCCCGAAGCTATCTGAGGGAGCGTGATCCAATGGCCCCTGGCTTTAAAAAGGTTGAGAACTCCTGCTGTATGGGATGTAAGATGAAGCAACAGGGCTGCTCCCTCCCGAAAATTGGTATGGGCTGTGTTTTTCTCTTTGTGCTAACAAACAATGCTTCCAGATGAGGAGGAAATACTTGTTTTGAAGATATTTTTGAATATTTTTTGTTGAATTTTGGTCAGCTGTGGGTTAGGGAGGGATTGGAGGGGAGCTCTTGCATCCATAGATGACCCACTTATCGAAAAAGGATGTGGTTAAAAAAAAGATAACCCATCTGAAACCGAAAAGTGGGAAATAAGTGGAAGAGTGGTATGGGAATGGAGGACGACTACTCTTCTTGTGCTTATCAGACATGATCTAAAAGCAGGTCTGGTTTGTTTTATGTAACTATGAGTTCTTTGACTTTTAATGCAATTTTTAAATCATGTATTACAGTAGTTTGCTTTTCAAGATTTGAGGATGTGGTTAAATTAGGCATTGCCCAGCAAATAATCAAACTAATTTTGGGTGGTAGCTACGTACTGCCTTTGGCCCCAACAGTTGTAGGGCATGTCACCTCCTTCATGTATTCTGTGACATTATCCCTTTAATTGAGCCTATATATAAACACCCACTTTTCTATACTACTCCCCTAGACATGCTTATTGGAGTTCACTGTACGCATGGCTTGAATCGAACTGGTTACCTTGTTTGCAGGTAAGCTGCTCTCAGGATAAAAGTGCTGGTCAGCAGACTGGTTTGAAAAGGTTATGTGTATTAAAAAAATCAGTCAGTGATGGTCTGCCACATAAGTGGATGAAGAGCCTTGTTGAGGTATTTTTAATTACATTTAATGTCATCATTTCATATTAGGTCCCAGTCTTTCGGATGCAAATGAGATAGATACTATTCAGTCTGGATCTTAAAGTTTGGTGGCAAGCAGTTTTGATCTATACCCAATTTTCTAGTTAGTCTACGCCAGGTGTTCTCCACCTACAGCCCGGGGGCCGGATGCGGCCAATGGCATAATTTCATGTGGTGCCTCCACCACACCCGGAAGTACCATGTGTGGCAGGCAGGGCAAAATGGCCACCCAGCCCCTGAAGTTGTCTGAGGAAGTGTGGCCTGGCTAAGGAGAACTGGTGTTAAATTAGTTATTTAGGCATTTGCAGACAAACATTTAGAAAAATATGTTTCCCTGCAACTTATTTTCTGGATATTTTCTGCTATGAGTTGTTCTCATTCTGGTTTCGCTCCATATCTAAATAAATGTGTTGTTCTTGCATTAAGGTATCTGATTGATATCGAAGGAATGGACCCCAAAGCAGCGATAGAGTGTAAGTGTGGAATCCTCCTTAAGGCCTTTGACTGATTGCTAATTTTAGGGGAGCAGGGAGAGAGGGATCTCTGAGAAACACAGTTTGCAAAGCCGCAGACGCTGTGGTATCTACCAGGTATTTCAAACCCTCCTCAGGTTTGGTTATTAGTCATGAATGATCCTGAGGAGGTGTTGCTTCAAGTACCTTTTGGAGGTGGTGGTGATGGTATTTAGGAATAATTCTTACAGTATTCTTCTGTGTAGAGGAGAAGGCACGGAGTCACTTTGTAAAACCGCTTCCCCCTTCTTAGTATTCAACAGCTGCAGAGGACACGCGATAGAGAGGAAGAGTTATATTGATCACCTAAAGAGAGGACCTCCTAGACGGTAAGTGCTTTCTTCCGGAAGGCCTCATTAGCTACGTTTTGCTGACTTATATGAATTATTACAGTGGAACCTCGGTTAACATAATTAATGCATTCTCCGGGGTGTTTCTTATAGTGAAAATTACTTTAACCAAATTTCCTATAGGAATGCATTGAAGACCAAAATGCTTTAACCGAAATGCGGCTTCCCATAGGAATGCATTGAAAACCAATTAGTCAGTTCCGGGGGGGGGGGGGGGGATCTGCAAACTGAGCCACTATTTTCAATGGGTTTCCTTTTGTTATGTGATTTTTATGTTAACCGGGCCGTTCATTAACCGAGGTTCCACTGTACCAGGAAAGAAAAAGTCAGAATTCATAACAGGGATTTCAGCAGAAGAAATGGCTACCCAAAATCTCATGCAAGTTACCCCAAGCTTCAGCAATAATCAAAAGGGACACGTCTTTCTTTTCTTAACAACCCTTCTAAGTCCTATAATGTACAGTTGGTTCCCCAACCTGTGGGTTTTGGACTTCAGTTCCCAGAAGCCTGAGTCAATTCCCCAAAGCACTGATCAGCCAATGGACCGCCTGAGGCTTCTGGGAATGGAAGTCCAAAACCCAAAGTTTGGGGAACCCTGCGATAGTGCACACCAAGACCCCCAATTAAACAAAACAGAGTGATTGTTCATAAACTTATTCAGCTTGAAATAGACATATTTGGGTTCCATCATGTCACTGTTCCTGACAATGTGTTCCAGAAGTCCTGATTTCTAGCAAATCCTGTGTACAATACTGAGCTACTTCCATCATTCCCTAAGGCAGGAGTTCTCAACCTTTTAAAGCCGGGGGTCGGGTCATAGTCTCTCAGACAGCTTCAGGGGCCGGATGGCCATTTTGCCCTTCCTCCACCACATGGCACTTCCTGGTGTGGTAGAGGCGATAAGGGCCCACATCCAGACTGCAGGTTGAGAATCCCTAAAGGCAGATCTGGAGTTAGGCAGGAAGTCATGTACAGAAATGTCCAGAAAAGTCAGATGATCTTCTCATGCTGTGCTAGAGAGCTCCACAATGCATTAATTGCTGTTACATAGCCTGCACCTTCTTGTGCAACCTCACAAAAGAACACATTCACAAAATCATTTTATGCCCTCATTTTTTTTCCCTGTTCAAGGAATAATCCTGCAGCAGTTCCAGGAAGTGGTTGGGCTGGAGGACATTGTGGCCCTGTTCCCGGCCCTGGTTTCGAAGTTCAATACAGCGCTCAAAGCACCCAACAATTTACGTGGAAAGCACAAAGGTTTCTTGTTGTTTGTCTCACCTCACCCCACCCCCCACCCTTTTAGACATCTAGTACCGCCAGGAGAAACTGAAACAGTAGAATCTTATTCAAAGTGGGAATTGGCCAAAGGAGAGAGAGTTATGACAATATCAGGCACCTTGTTCCTCCTGAGCACAGTCAAACTATGGCCCCTGGGCCGAATCTGGCTCCCAACACCAATTCATCCAGCCTGCACCGCCCTTGTCACTCCTGGAAGCGGAGGCCACGTTTTACTTCCACTTCCGGGAGTGAGGAGGGCGGTGTGGGCCGGATGAATTGGCATCGGGGGCTGGATCAGGCCCGGGGCCGTAGTTTGGGCACCCCTGGTTTAAGCAGAGAAAATGGCAGCTTAAAATCTATTTCATCCAGATTGCAAGGCACGTTTTACTTCCAGTGGGAGGAACCACGTGACCAGCCCATGGCCTTAAAAGTTTGGGCACCCTTGGTCTAATGAGCCAGTCTCTGGGACATATTTCTAGTTCTTTCCTGCACTCTTGGGATAGATGGAGGCAGTCCTGGTTCTGTTTAGATCGCCTGTCCTGGGAAAACTGTCGCTCACAGGATTGGTGGTGACCTTCCAAGACCTGCCCATTCTCATCAGTTCTAAAGCCCTGTTATTTCCAGAGGGGAGGTTTCAGTGTCCCCCTTGGTTCTCAACCACTGGATTTAGTTAGTACCATCCAATGTTTTGCTTTTATCCCACCATAGCTGCCATGGGGTCCTAAAAACATTGGCCATAAAGAAACCTGATTCCCTGTGAGAGTCATTCTGTACTCTTACTAGATGAGGGGCTGCGGTGACTCAGTGGTTAAGAAGCTCGCCTTCTTAGATGGAAGGCTGGCAAGTTGGCAGTTCGAGACCCAGGTACCGGATTGTGCGTCCGTCTCTGTCCCAGCTCTTGGGGACATGAAAGGGGCCTCATTCGGACGTCCCCTGAGTGGAATTTCTCCCGCAAAAAACCCTTTCAACCCAGAATAATTTCTGACACGAAGTTATTACTACTAGATGAGCTGCTGTCTTCAGCATGCAGGCAGTTAGAATTCAAGCCAGACCATACCTGTCAACTGCGGCTCCGGACACAGCGGTTCTGCGCAAGTTGCATTCCACACATGCATAGAAGGCTTTTATGCTTGCGTAGAACGTGACTTATGCAGAAGGGATGCGCAGTAACTCTTTCCCCCCCGCTGCCAATTCCGGGGTTTTGGCAGCTGCAGGGGGGAAATGGCGCAAATCAGTGCCGAAAATCAGGAAATCCTGGCCAATCCGGGTAGGTTGACAGGTATGAGCCAGACTTGACTCACAGGAATGCTGTGGAAGATTGGGGTTGTGAACAGGGAGGGGCTCAAGAGGTTGTAAACCTTCCAGCCGTTTTTACAGCCTTTCACATTTGTCTCTCAGGCGTTTCCCTGCTAGGAGAGGAGGATACGGACAAAACCCACACAGGTAAATGGCAACAGATTCTCGGAAATTTCAGAGTATATTTCATATTTTCTGCCTGGCGTGCCTCAGACTGAATATACCCATAATCCTGGACTGTTTCATTCTGCCTGATCCCATTATTTGGATAAATTGTGTGTGTTATTTATTATATCAGGCATTCAGGCATTCTTGGGGAAAAAAATATTTTCTAAAGATCTAGGGCAGTTATGGCGAACCTTGGCATGCCAGGTCTTCTTGGACTTCAGTTCCCAGAAGCCCAATTCTCTGTGAATCCACACGAATTGGTTTACTGCATGTACACAGGGGCTTGGGCTTCTGGGAAGTCCAAGAACAGCTGGAGTGCCCAGCTTCGCCATCATGGATCTAGGGACAGAAGAGGGAAAGAGCTCATGGAGTTAAGTGCCTCCTGAGCTATTATTATAACTCAAATTAAATTTTCAAAGCCACAATGTGAGCAAAATTGCTACATGCTGGGTTCTGTGTTCATATGATAAAATTCGCATATGCTATCTTGGCCCAAAGTGACAAAAGTGCTTTAGTAAATGCAGATTCCTGCAGGTTATGCACATGTATTAAATATTAATAGCTGCTGCCCCTGAAATAAAATAAATGTAAAGGTCACCCTTGCTCAAAAGCCAGTCGTATCTGACTCTAGGGTTCAGTGCTCATCTCTGTTTATAGCTGAAGAGCCAGCGTTGTTTGTGTTTGCAGACGTTTCCGTAGACATGTGTCTGGCATGCCTCAACACCGGAGTGCACGGAACGCTGTTTACTTTCCCACCGAAGTGGTCCCTATTTATCTACTTGCAATTTCTTGCTTTTGAACGGCTCTGTTGGCAGGAGCTGGGGCAGAGGTGGGCATTCAGTACAGTAAAACCTCACACAAAGAGCACCTCGTTTAGAGACTAACTCGCTTAAAGAGCAGAATTTTCTCTGAATGGTCACCTCGCTTAACAACTAAAACCAACCAAAAACTCGCTTAACAACTAAATCGGGGGTTTGCACACACAATTCAGAAGTCACAATTGGTCACTTACAAGTGTTTTGCTTAAAGAGCAATCCCATGGAACGCATTATGCTCTTTAAGCGACTTACCACTGTACTCGGGTTTTGAACTGCTGACCTTCCGCCTCCCAGTCAGTGTCTTAACCAAGTAACTATGGACTAATTCACTGACTCTTTGCTAAAGTGCCAGTTACTTTCTGGGTCAGTTCGAGGTGTTGGTTTCCCAAACTGTTTTAACCTTGTAGTGCCTTGACTAGCTAAGGAACCACCTGTCTCTTTATGAACCATTTTTTGAGTGTAAAGAGAAGAATCCTTTGGTTGCCTCCTGAAGCAGCTAGGAGGCCACTTTCTCCCATGTTGGTTCCAGGCAGTGACCTGCATGTCTCTCAAACCTACTATCACACTCGCTGCTTTTAAAAGCTGCAAACCCTCAAAATAGAGTTTCTAAACTATGTTTGATGTGCCTGATTTGTACTTGGTACCTTGCATGTGCTTTGACCCTCATGTTTTGTGTGGTTTCAGACACCCGTATCATACCCAGAACTTCGTCCCCTGTGACGATGAAGGTCAGTACGTTTACAGTCCTCAAAACCCGCCCGCAAGTGGCGGCATCCATCGAAGATCAGGTTACAGTGTCCAATATAACAGTAGAGCGTTCTGCTCATATTACCAGCAACATTTCCAAGGACATGAAAGACCTAATTTCCATGAGCAGAATTCTGCTTATCCACCACAGCAAGGAAGGTATAAAATAAATAGACGATCCTACCCTAATTTTTAATGATGGAAACATAATTGGCAAGGAGGACAATCTCAAATTGATGCATTGGAAAAGAATTCTTGGCTTGCTATTTGTTCAGCAGATGAGAATCCACTTGTTACATTCTGGTTCCTGGGTAAACACTACGAAAAATACCTTGTAACCCACTTGATTTTTTTAAAAAGGTGTTCCTCTTTGGTGCCTGGTTATAAAAAAAATGTTACCATCCTAACTAATGGAAAAATTAACAGATGATGAACTTGATTGGCTGAGCTAATGAGATGTGCTTTATTGAGAAATCATGTTTGGGATAGGTATGTCATGCTGTTGAAGCTACTCACACAAATATTGTTTACACACCGAGCCTAACCTGTACAAAATATTATCTTCCGCTACAATTTATGCTTACACGCGCCACTCCATATGCAAGTGTTTTCTTTCCTCTTTTGCACAAGATGGGATTCCTGTCGCGATGCTCATGGTGTGTGTGTGTGTGACTAAAATGCATTTTTTAAAAACTATTTTGATCTACAAGTTCAATTGCATGTGTTGATAGGCTAATTATTATTGCTTTTTAAATTTGGTAAAAGCTCTGATCTGCCCGATTTTTTTAGCTTTGGTTTAAACAAATTAATGGTTGGCATCTGGTAGATTTGGGTGTGGGGGAGGTTGTGTCAAAAGTTGAAGGGAGGCAAGGGTGTGGATGAATTGGCTCCCAAAGTGTTTTTAATTGATCTGTTGTAGCATTGTGCGGCCACCTTGCTTTTAGCAAAATATTTTGTCTGAAAAATGAGTAACGTGAAATGGTGCTGATTATAGTTCAGTGCCTGGGAGTTTGAATTTTCAGCTGCCTCTTGGGATAAGGCTCATCTGCAATCATAGGAAGGCACATGTGTGTGTGTGTGCATGTGTGTATGTGTGATGCTTACCTATTTTGTTATTTGCAACTCTGGGCAATCTGCATGGAAGTCTCAGAATGCTGCCACAGAAAGAAGGACTAGTAAACCACTTCTGCAAACTTTGTATATAGAAAATACTGGAAGGTGTGTGTGTGTGTGTGGGAATCACCAATCAGGATTTACTTGATGGCACATCTTTATTTGTGTCAGATGCACCCCCAGCATATGATAAACATACAAAGTTAAAATTAACACATCTAAAAACAAAATAGAGTTTAAAAGGACTAGATGACATCCGCCCAATGTCTGGCCACATCAACAGCATATCCTCCTGCAAACATAAGGTCCCCCTCAGTGCATGTTGAGGGGCATCCTGTGCATTGTACCTTATGGGAGATAGTATGTACTTCTCCGCATTCACACAGACTGTCATCTGCAGGGGAAACCCCACTTTCTCAGATTAGCCCTTTATCTTCCTACCCCTGCACATAGTCTTGTTTAAAGCTTTCCTTGCCAGCCGTGGTTCTTGGCCAGGCAGTAGAAAGTCCTGTGGTTCTACCCAGTGATCTGGTAGCTCCTTCCTTGCTCGCCTTCCATAGGTCTAAGGCGGTGTGTGGGGTCTGTTTGTTGGGAGGGGCAGGCGTTGTTTGGAGCCTGTGCCTTGGTTTTAGTCTCTGCTGTGGTGGTGGGTGAGCAAAGAGCAGCAGGTGTGTTTGCGTCTTCCGAGGAGGAACTTGCTCTGGACCCACTCTTTCTGTCGATGGCACCTAATGAACAGTGACATGCCTAGGGTTTCACGTGCATGCTTTCTGCGTGCATTTGCAAAGATGACTTAAGCTCACGTGAAGACGCAAGCGGAGCGACTCAGTTGTGGGCTAAGGGCTTAAGATTCCCAAGGCATAGGGAAGAGGCCAGTTCTCGTCCCTAAGATGGTTAGATTCCTATCAAGGGATGTGCCTCTCCTCCCTCCCTCCATGGCCTGCTTGCCAGTGGACTGCTGCTGGGTTCTGCACCATCACATGCATTCTTTTCTTGTCCTTATGAAACCAAGGGGATAGGATTGATATCCATGGTTGTTCTTTTGCAATAAAAACAAGCTGGCTAATAAAAGTCGTGGGTTCAGATTTGACGCTGCCTCTTCGTTCCTTTTTGGGGGGGGCGTGGGGGGGCGTGGGGAGCTTCCTCAGCCTGGCCTTGGCTGGGCTTGGGCTCGATGGATGGCCTCGAGGTCTCCCCCGGTCGAGGGAGAGAAGAAAGAGCCACGTGGCCTTCCTCTCCCGCCCCAAGGCAGGACTTCCGCCAGGCGTCGCGCCTCCGCCGCGCCACTTCCGCCCGTCGCTCAACTCTGTGTCTGCGCGCCGCCCAGAGAGGCCGGAAGTGGCTTCGGCCAGGAGAAGCTCGGAAGAGGACGTTGCCCACCTCTCGGCTGCCTCGCCCGCCTCTCTCTCTCTCTCTCTCTCTCTCTCTCCGTCCGGTGGGCTGGACGAGGCCTCTCCTTCCTTCCTCCCCCTCGGTAAGGGCGTCTCCAGCGTCGGGGCGGGTGGCCTGGACAGGGCGGGGGTCGGAGAGGTGCCTCGGCCACCGCCCCCCCCTTCCTCTTCACAACAACCCTGTGGTGTCGGGTGGCTCAAAGCCGCCGGGGAAATGGCGGGTGGGGTTTCTTTCCTGGGCCAGTAGGGGTTCGAACCCGCCTCTCCTGAGTCCCGGCCCACCCAGCGGTAGTAACTCCTGCCCGCCACGGCAAGGAGAGGCCTGGGTTTGGGCCACAAGGGGCTCTTCTGCTGGCATGGGGGGTGGGGGGTGGAGGAGGAGGAGTTCTAGCCCAGGGATGGCCAACCTTGGCACTCCAGGTGTTCTTGGACTTCAATTCCCAGAAGGCCCCCCTGATCAGTAGGAGTCCTGACTTATGGGCTTCTGGGAATTGCAGCCCAAGAACACCTGGAGTGCCAAAGTTCGCCATCACTGCTCTAGTCTAGGACAGGGGTGGGTGGGCATCCTTGGCACTCACTCACCCCAGCTGTGCTTCGACTTCAATTCCCAGAAGCCCAAGTCTCTGTGAATCCACACCAATGGGTTGGTTGCGTGGGAATTGAAGTCCCAGCACACTTAGAGTGTCAAAAGTACACCATTAGTGGCCTGGGTCCATGATGGCGAACCTTGGCATGCCAGATGTTCTTGGACTTCAATTCCCAGAAGCCCAAGTCTCTGTGAATCCACACCAATGGGTTTACTCTGTGGAGAGGGAATTGGGCCGCCCCAGGGTGTCTTGTAAACCAAGTTACCCCGGTGAGGAATGGGGGTGGGGTGGGGGTCCCGCTGCTCATCTCCCACCCATTTGCCCTTGGTCATTCAACCACCTCTCAGGCACACCGATGAACCAAGCAAGCCTTCCCCTGTACTCAATGCATGGACAGACAAAGAAGAAGCTTGTGGTACTTTAAAGACTGACAGCTGGCGTTTCACGTTCACTTTCGTGGCTCATCGGGATGACGAAGGAAGTGGGCTTGATCCACAAAAAGGGACTCCCTTGCTCGAATGCCAGTTGTGTCCAACTCTAGGGGAGGTGGCGCGCATCTCCGTTGACAACCAAAGAGCCAGCAGCTCTGTCTGCGTCTGCAGGCGTTTCTGTGGTCACGTGGCAGGCAGGACTAGATGCCAGGGTGCACAGAATGATGTTACCTTTGCCACAGAAGCTATACCTGTTTATCTACTTATAATTTCCTGCTTTTGAACTGCTAGGTGGGCAGGAGCTGGCGCAGAGAAGGAGCTCACACCGTTGTGCAGCACTTGGGTCTCAAACTGCTTTCTCTCCTAACCTGTTTTTAAGGCTCTTCCACTTTTTTAATGTTACCTAGAACTAGGAGACACTCCATGAAACTTTTGGGTACTAGTTCTCAAACAAATAAGAGAAAGTACTTTTTCACCCCCAGAGCATCACTGGTCTATGGAACTCCCTGCCAGAAGAAGTGGTGACAGCTGTCAGTCTTGACAGCTTTAAGAAAGGATTAGACAAGTTCATGGAGGACAACAAGGGTATCTATGGCTACGATTATGGATACCTAAGGACAACCTCGGGGTTGGAGAGATAGGCAGGATATCTCTCAATGCCATTTCCAGGGAATCCTAAGCAGGTGAAGGCATCTGCTTGGGAATAATAATACCGTGAAGCACATGGTGAGCCACAGTGTGTGAGACAGAAGGCTGGACTGGATCATGGGCTCCTGTGGCCTGTAATCCAGCAAGGCTCTTCTTATGTTCTTTCGGTGTTTTGACATCCAGCATGGGAAGAAAAGCAGGATAGAAAAGGGGAAAAAACCGTAACTCTGAGAGCTCTTGTGGTGCAGGGGTTGAGTTGCAGCCATGCAGCCCAAACTTTGCTTGCAATCTGAGTTCGTTCCTGACAGGCTCACGGTTGATTCAACCTTCCATCCTTCTGAAGTTAGTAAAATGAGTATCCAGTGTTTGGCAAGCACAATGCTCTTTATCTTGTAAACAGCCCGGAGAGTGTTCTGAGCGCTCTATACAAGTGTATGCACGTATGTTTTACTGAATTTCCCCCCAGTCACAGAACATTCTTGAGATTTGAGGGATTTGAACGTAAACCTCCATTGATTCTCTCCACAGGCTGATTCCCAATGCCTGACCACGCAGATGTCAGACTGCCCCCAGAGGACCGGGTTCGGGGTCTTATCCAAATAGGCAGCTGTGTAGAGGTGAATGACGATGTTCCCCCACGGAGGTATTTCCGGTCTGGTGTTGAAATCATCCGGATGGCGACGATCTACTCCGAGGAAGGCAACATCGAACGGGCCTTTATATTGTACAACAAGTACATCACGTAAGAGATCCGCAGTGCTCGCTCGCTACAGGCAAAGCCACTATATTCAGAGAGGCCCTCCTGGTGACCTGTAATTCTTTCTCAGTTGCGGCTCTATTAACCTGAATTTTATAGGGAGAAGCCTTTGGGGATGTTCTCCCACTTCCTACCTGATACTTTTGTCTCTTCTTTTACTGTTTTTTGTATTGCTGCTTTTTAAAAAAGTACTTTTAGCATGTATTTACGGTACTTTGAAATGTGTCCTTGTTTGTAGGATGTCTTGCTGATTACTGTCTTGGTTGGCCTTTGGCCAGATGGGGTAATAAGGACAAATAAGTAAAGATAAGCAATTGTATGTGGTTTGTTGGTCAGTGTATGAGATCAATAAAATGGTTAAAAAGAAGAGCCCCCCTCCCCAAATCCAGGGATGGCGAACATCTTAGAGACCGAGTGCCCAAACTCAACAGGCTCTGTGCTGGGGGAAAAGGAGGAAGCACTCTCATTGGGCTGCTGGGCAGAGGGGCGGGGCGAACTCTGCTGGGGGTAGGGAGGAAGCACTGTCATTGGGTTGCTGAACAGAGGGGTGGGGCGAACTCTGCTGGGGGAAAAGGAGGAAGCACTCCCATTGGGCTACTGGGCAGAGGAGGGGGGTGAACTCTGCTGGGGGTAGGGAGGAAGCACTCATTGGGTTGCTGAACAGGGGCGGGGCGGACTCTGTGCTGGGGCGACAGTGCACATGCCCATAGAGAGGGCTCTGAGTGCCACCTCTGGCACATGTGCCATAGGTTTGCCACCACTGCCGTAAGGCTGAGTCCTCCTTGCCAGCTGTGGGAAATGGGTCTGGTTCACCCACAGTTTCCTGCCCTGTCCCTTGTGCCCGCTGTCGTAGCTGCGCCTCCCTCCCAGCCCCTGATGTGTCCTTCCTGCACTTTTCCTCTCTTACACCCGTTGCATTCAGTACATTTTTCCCTGGTTAGCCTCATCTTCGGCTCCCTGAACTCCACTTTTATGGTCATTGAGGGAGGCATAGCGGGCCAAAGGACCTGCTAAGTGTAAAGCCGGGTGGAAGCCTTCCCTCCCTTCCCTCCCTCTTCCCTCTTGGCAGCCACATCGGCCTCCTTTAATTAAACAAACACTCTACGAGGGAGTCTGCTCTCCCCTTTGAGCCCTCCGCTTGCCTAGATTTTGTGTTCTTGGAAACCACATTTTTCCCCCTCTCCAGGTAGCATATCTGGAGTAGATAAGGATGTAGCTGGGGGTACATAGAAAGAGCCACCTTGGAGATTGTGGTGTTTTTGATCCCACAATTGGGCATACCCTGATAACGGTCACCTTGTGTTGCCGGCTAGTCTTTCTCACACTGGGTCAGGCGAAAGGAATTGCAGAATGAACTCACCCAAAGGCGCCTTCAATTTTGGCAGTTTCACATCTGGCCTAGACCCAGAAGAAGAAGGAAAAGAAGAAGAACGTTGTGTTAGTAGCAGGAAGAGGTTCAGCACAAAGTGGGCTCAGACTGGTTCTGGCTTGTGAGCTTCTGGTAGCCAGGCTCGTCCTAAACCAGTTGCAGAAAGAAAGTAGATTTGCTTTGCTGGGTTGGGTCTTATTTGAGATCTGTGGTTGCAAAGCTAGCCAGTGGTTATCTGTAGATGCAGGAAGGCTTTCTGTTTACTTAGCACTCCTTCAACCTTGGCCTTTGTGTCCCTCTTTTCTTAGAAAAGAATGCAGGGAAGGCGTTCATCTGTACAACACGTTGCTCAGGCCAAGAGCTTGGCTGGTCTAGGCTCACTCAGTGGGTTTCGTGGCAGAGCGGGGATTTGAACTCGGGACTCCTCGGTCCTTGTTCAGCATTGGGCCACTACACCAGGCACATGCTCAGGAAGTAGCCTAAATGGCTGGTCCGAAAGTAGTGGGATACCACAGAAATTATTACAGTTAGTTTCAGGAAGTAGCCTATGCTTGTGTTCCTCTGGTTACAGAATGGCGGCCATGCCTTCCATAGTGGGAGAACCCATTCTGGCTTGCACCAATTATTCTTCCATGCCCGTGCTTCTGGGAGAAGGCTTTTGGTTTCTGTCCTGGAATTTTTATATTTTAAGGCAGGGGTGCCCAAACTTTTTGGGCCATGGGCCGGTCACGTGGTTCAGCGGGCCAGTCACATGGTGCAGCAGGCAGGTCACGTGGTTCCTCCCACTGGAAGCAGAAGTAAAA
Source organism: Bradypodion ventrale (assembly GCA_035047345.1). Taxonomy (NCBI): domain Eukaryota; kingdom Metazoa; phylum Chordata; class Lepidosauria; order Squamata; family Chamaeleonidae; genus Bradypodion; species Bradypodion ventrale. Next base: position 680,419 of record JAWDJE010000010.1, on the reverse strand, counting down.
CACACCTGTTTTGCAATGACGAGGGTGGCACAGGCCGGATGAATTGGCATCGGGGGTGGATCTGGCCCACAAGCCATCATTTGCACACTCTTGTTTTGAGGGTATGCACTGACATTCTGGTCATTGAATCCCCTCTGGCCCAAATGTGGATATGCGCCTGGGCCCTATGGAGAATTCCTGGGCCTGGAAGTGCCACACATTCATTTTCCTCCTTGTGTTTTTAGCCGCCACGTCTCTTATTCTCTCCCCTCTCCTTCATTCTTTCTCTCTCTTTTCCTTCTTTTACTCCCAGGCTCTTCATAGAAAAACTTCCAAAGCATCGTGAATACAAAACTGCCGTCATTCCGGAGAAGAAGGATACAGTCAAAGTAAGCGGCAGTTTTGGGGAAATTACTTTCCATAAGGTTTTCTCCTAGAAAAAAGCTCCTACGTAGTACGCCCACTGCTGGGAGGCCTGTTGTCCTGTAGCCAGAACGTTGTGGGTTCATTCCTGATGGGGATCAGCCTTTTCCATCCTCCCAGGGCCAGTAAAACCAGTCCCTAGCATGTTGGGGGCAAATGATAATTCACTTCTGAGCCACCCAGAGATGTTGAAGAGGAGGTATAGAGGTGGAATTGCAATGGCTATATTCTTGTTTAATGTGTATCCATGTTCTAATGATGAGCTTCCTACACAGTCTATTTCTGTCCCTACTATCTATCAAGTTCTTCTTCTTCATGGTCTCTGTGAATCCACACCAATGGGTTTACTGTGCGTACATGTGTACGTGCAGCAAACCCATTCGTCTGGGTTCACAGGTGACCACGAAGAAAAAGAACAGTTCCAGGTAAGCAACCTGGCATTAGAGAGCCCTAGTGGTGCAGGGGTTAAATTGCTCTCCTGCAGCCATAATGTTGTGAGTTCGACCCTGATGTGGGGATCAAAGTTGACTGCACCTCTTCCATCCTTCTGAGGTCAGTAAACGAGTCCCCAGCATGTTAATGGGGGCAAAGTGCTAATTACAGTGGGTACCTCATACAATGATTTTGACCCGTTCCACGGGGCTCGTTGTTGTACAAAACACTTGCTATACGATGCGTGCATCGTATAGCGATGTTCCCTATGGGATGCATCGTACAACGATTTTTTTTTGTTAAGTGTTTTTTCCCATTGAAAAATTGTTGTACGCTTTTTTTCGCATAGGGGAAATTGTTATGGGGGATGCCGTTCCCCCCCCCCCCCCCCCAGCCTAATTGTTATGCGATTTCATTGCTATACGGGGCGATTGTTGTATGAGGTTCCACTGTAACGTATTTGCTGGTGTATAAGACCCACTTCCCCCTTCTTAAAATACACTGGGAAAATGGAGTGCGTCTTGTACTGTATGGAGTGGCCAATAGTGTGTTTTGGTAATAACAGGGTGGGTCTTATACTCCAATGCGTCTTATACGCTGACAAATACGGTAACTTATGGAGAGTGCACGAAGCGCTTCTATGGGGCAGGTATAGGAGTGTCCTTGTGAGTTGCTGTTGGGATGAGCCACACGAGCCCCAGAGGCAAACTCTGTCTCTGTCCTGCCCTGCCCCTGGCGTCACCCGTGGCCTTCTTCCTCCACCTTCTCTCACCTCCTTCCGTCCTACCTGTAGCTCTACTGACGGGTTTGCCTCTTTCCCTTTGCTCCCCTTAGAAGCTGAAGGACGTTGCCTTCCCAAGAGCCGAGGAGCTGAAAAAGATGCTCATAGAGAAATACAGCAAAGAATATGCAGAATACAACCAACGGAAGGTGAGTAGCAACCTTGCCCTGAAAGGTCACAGCTGGCTGGAAAGGGGTCCTATGATTTGGGTGCTGTATCTAATTCCAAATATTGGCAATCTTCGTGGCGATCAGCCATGAAGGTTGTCCTAGGAACCATATAACAAAGCAGTGGCCTTCCATTGGCCTTCTGCATCGGAGCGTGACACCCCACACACACACACACACACACACCCCAGTACCACAGATCCAGTTCTGCGATTTACTTTCTGGATTTCCTGAGCCCTTTTGGCACACAAAGTCCTCAAAGTTGACTCCAGGCTGAATGAAGCGGCTGCCCATCATCTCAAAGGATCCAAGTGAGATTTCCTCCCCTTGGGACCCATCACCCCTTTTTCCTTGTGGACTTTGGCACCTAAGGCCGTTCAGCCTCAGGGGGGTCAGTTTAGCTCACTGCCGCCTAACACTCAGCATTGAGTCACTGGCAGTAGGGGAATGGTGGCCAACCTTGGGCACTCCAGGTGTTCTTCAGCTTCAATTCCCAGAAGCCTAAGTCTCTGTGAATCCACACGAATGGGTTTACTGCACAGTACGCAGGGAATTGAGAACCTGGGAATTGAAGTTCAAGAACACCTGGAGTGTCAAGGTTCGCCATCATGGCAGTAGGGTCTACTCTGTGACCATAGCATGGGGGTGCCCAAACGTTTCTGGCTGCGGTCCAGCGGAAGTGTGTCCCACTGGAATCAGAAGTAAAACGGCCTTGCAATCTGTTTTGCAACAGGATAAGATAGATTTTAAGCTGCCATTTTCTCTGCTTAAAACAGGAGCACCCAAACTATGCTCCACACAGGCTGGGTCCGGCCCCCAACACCCATTCATCCATCCCACGCCACCCTCATCGCTCTTGGAAGCGGAAGTAAAACGTGCCCATACGGGCGCGTTTTACTTCCGCTTCTGGGAGCGACGAGGCAGTGCAGGCCGGATGAATTGGTGTCTGGGGCCGGATCCAAACCATAGGGCGTAGTTTGGGGGCCCCTGCCATAGCAGGATCACCTGGCCAGGCGGGAAATGGTTCCTGCTTGGGTATTGAGGCAGGTGTGATTCCAAAGGGGGGCATCAGCCACAAGCAGCCCCATCGGTGACCCTGCGCTTTGCCTGGCATTATTCCCTTTGCAGGTGAAGCAGGAGGAGAAGTTTGCCCGCCACTTGGCCTTGCAGCAGCAGCTGGAGGAGGAGAGGCAACGGGTGGCCCTGATGAAGCAGCAACAGGCCGAGCAGGAGCAGTTCCAGGCCTTCGAAGAGATGATCCGGCACCAAGAACTGGAGAAGGAGCGGCTGAGGATTCTGCAGAAGTTTGGCAAACAGGGCCCCGACGCACTGGAGGGGCCCTTGGTCCCTGGGGTGGTCTCACCTGTCCCGGAGGCAAAAGCCGCCATTGGTCCTGGCCAGCCCCTCAGCCCCGGCAGAGGAGGAGGAGGCCTGTGCCCCAAGCCTCCCACGGTAGACCGGTCACTGAAACCAGCCGCTTTGGGGAGCCAGGAAAACAGTGAGTGTGCCTGGGAATGAATGGTCTCCCACATTGCTTGGCTTATTGTTGACCACCATGAGAAAAACTGCCCCAGCTGAGACAAAAGGTTGGGACAAAAGGTCAGTAGTTTGAGACCCGAGTGCTGCATGACGGAGTGAGCTCCCGTCATCTGTCCCAGCTTCTGCCAATCTGGCAGTCTGAAAGCAAGAAATTGCACATAGATAAATAGGTACTGCTTCAGCGGGAAAAGGTACACAGTGTTTTGTGCACTCTGGCATCTAGTCACGGCTGCCACATGACCACAGAAATGTCTTCAGACTCGGACAGCACCGGCTCTTTGGCCGTAAACGGAGAGGAGTGCACAGAACGCTGTTACCTTTCCTGCCAAAATGGTACCTATTTATCTATTTGCAATTTCTTGTCTTTGAACTTTCCAGTCGTCAAGCTCAGCATTTCAACCACTAAACCACCCCATTCACATAATCCTCATCTTCTAGACTGTGCCATTTATCTTGCCGGGCCAGGGTGGGGGGTGGGGAGAGAAATATTCCTTCTCAAAAGGAGGACCTGGAAGGTTGTGCCAGTGGCTGGGTCTGAACTAGCTCTGGCGTCGGCCTGTGGCCTGGCTCACCAAAGCCTCCTCTCTTCCTCTGTAGATGTAACCACGGAAGGCCTTCGCCAGATTATCACCCCCCGGGAGCTCTGTCACAAATTCCTCCAGTTGGCTGACGCGAACACAGCGAGGGGCGTGGAGACGTGTGGCATCCTCTGTGGGAAGCTGGTAAGATGTGGGACGCCCTTGGCGAAGCGCCTGTGCAGAGACTCACAAGGGCCCTCCTCTCGGCTCCCTTGTCCATCGGAGGTGCCTGCAGTTATAGACTGAGACAATGGTCGTGTGTTTTCCTGCTCTGAGCCCCGGTGGTGGAGTGGTTAAACTGCTGTCCTGCAACAAAAGGGTTGTGAGTTTGATCCTGACCGGGGTCAAGGTTGACTCAGCCTCTTCCATCCTTCCAAGCTCGGTCAAACGAGGACCCAGCATGTTGTTGGCAAAATGCTAATTAAATTGTGAACCACTAGAAAATGTACTAAGTGCTATGGGGACGATATAGAAGGAGGTGTCAATGCTCTTGCTGTGTCCCTGGAATGGGTTGGGGGGTGGCATCTCCTCCTCACGGCGGCCCTTGCATTCAGAGGGGTCTTCTCCTCCTCCTCCTCCTCTTCAGAAAGTGCTGATTCCTCTCCTTTCACCTTTGGTCTCTCTCTGTCCTTCGCAGATGAGGAATGAATTCACGATCACCCATGTCCTCATCCCCAAGCAGCACGGGGGTCCCGATTACTGCAACACCGAGAACGAAGAAGAGCTCTTCCTGATCCAGGACCAGGACAACCTCATCACCCTGGGATGGATCCATGTAAGGTTTTTCTCGCAGGCTTGGTGGGGGGCAGGTGGAGGCCTCCGTGGGGCTGGGCTTTTGCACTGGGTCCCCACTCCCCTTTGAAGGCCACCCCCCTTTGAAGCCGTTGGGACAAAATGGCCACCCCCATTGTGCAGGCAGGGCCAAATGGCTGTCCGGTCCTCGAAGCTGACAGAGAGCATCACCTGGCCCCCGGCTTGAAAAGGTTGGGAAGCCCTGATAGACACACTAAAGCGGTGGTCCCCAACCTTTGGGTTTTGGACTTCCATTCCCTGAAGCCTCAGTCAGTCCATTGGCTGACCAGTGCTTTGGGGAACGGACTGAGGCTTCTGGGAGTTGAAGTCCAAAAGTCAAAGGTTGGGAAAACGCTGTCCTAAAGGCAAGAGAGAAAACCTGGTTTTCCCTAGTGTTCTCTTGGGGTGGGGTGGGGTGGGGGGCTGGTTGGCAGAAACTTTAACACTTGAGCACACCTTCCTCAGGGCCAGTTCAAACTTTCCCTCCTCCTCCTGTTTCAGACACATCCTACGCAGACAGCCTTCCTCTCCAGTGTGGATTTGCACACTCACTGCTCCTACCAAATGATGATGCCAGAGTCTATAGCTATTGTATGCTCACCAAAATACCAAGAGTAAGTATTTAGGGGCACGGCAGAGATCAAAACCCAAGGAACCCAAAAGCCCACCCGAAGCTGGATGCCAGCTTTTGACCCACTGACCTTGTATGTTGTCTGTTTGTTTCCCAGGACGGGATTCTTTAAATTGACAGACCACGGTATGAAAGAGATTTCGTCGTGTCGGCAAAAAGGGTTCCACCCGCACGCCAAAGACCCCCCTCTCTTCACCGTAAGTATCCAAAGAAAAGGAAAAGTTTTCTCGAGTTTGGCCCTCTGTTCATGCCAGGCCCTGTTTGGAAGGTCTTTCTGGCCCAATATCTGTTCTGAGCCTTCTTGAGTGCGGCGAGAAACTTATTTTTGCTGGCTGGCTGTTACCAAAGGATGAGTTTCTGAGGACTGTTTTTTTACATTTCAAAGAATCCGAAGGGAGGCATTTTCACAGCAGGGTTAGAGGCAGCCTCAGCAGAGGCTTATTCGACCATGAACACGTGGTGGTCTTAAATCAGACTTTGCTGCGAGAGTTTTCTGCAGTCCGTGAGCGGGACACATTCCCGCTGCTTAGAGCAGTGATTCCCAACCCTTGGCTCTTGGACTTCCATTCCTGGAAGCCCAAGTCAATCCCCCAAAGCACTGATCAGCCAATGGACTGGCTGAGGCTTCTGGGAATTGAAGTCCAAAACCCAAAAGTTGAGGAACCCTGTGCTAGAAGACTGGGAAGGCCATCTTTAGTCTGCCGCCACCGCCATGGGTTTTGTGACTGACATCTAAGGTGCCCCCTCTGTGAACATGGGTTGTGAATGGAAGGAGTTCCTGGTGGGCATTTTGCTATGGGGCGGGGGTGGATTAAGCCCACCCCTCTCTAAAAGGAGTCTCTTTGTGACCTTGGGACACCTTGCCTAGTCTCATGCTGAAAACAATTTCCTCCTTATAGTTCCTCTGCACCAGAGACATTCTGTCGAGGTGGCTTATCAACGCACACATGCACACACCCCGATTTCCATTCATTGTGTAATTAACAATGTACTGTGTAATTGTTGTGTGAGCTGCCCTGAGTCGGGTTTCCTGATTGGGTGGCATACAAATGTGAGGATTAAATTGAATTAAATTAAAATAAAATTGTGGGGAGAAGCCCTTACCAGCCCTTCCGGTGGCAGTCTTAAGAACATCTGGGGCCCAGCTGTTCTAAAGCCAAGCTTTTGCATTTCACAAAGCGTTCTTTTTCTGTTCTTCTGCTGGGTTATGTTTCAGAATTGGGGCCAGGCAGAACTCTTTGAGCTGCCGGCACCTTTCCCCCATTTTCAGAACTGGAGACTGAGCTTGCTTTATTCTATCCCGGTATGCATTGGCCGGGCGTGATCTCTTCCTCTACGAGTGCCAGGGCTCTCAGTCCGCCTGCCTGAGTCTCTTCATGGACCTCATGGCCACAAAACGGACATTGCCTGGTCTTGGAACTTAGCCTTGTGAATTCCCCCCACCTTCCTGCCTCTTGGGTACCGCCTCGCCTGAGAGAACCTTCTGGAGAACTTTGCGCTGCTGGTGAGACATTTTTTTTTTTTGCAATGGGATGGCTCTTGCTGAAAGGAAGATTGGGTTGTAGTTTTATAACTATTCTCTAGCATTTCCCAACCTTTGGGTTTTGGACTTCCATTCCCAGAAGCCTCAGTCAGTCCGTTGGCTGATCAGTGCTTTGGGGGGGTTTGACTCAGGCTTCTGGGAATTGAAGTCCAAGAACCGGTGCTTTGGGGGGTTGAATCAGGCTTCTGAGGATTGAAGTCCAAAACCCAAAGTTTGGGAAACACTGCTAATTCATCCGGCCCGTGCCGCCCTCGTCGCTCCCAGAAGCGGAAGTAAAACGCGCCCGGATGGGCGCGTTTTACTTCCGCTTCTGGGAGCGACGAGGGCGGCGCGGGCCGGATGAATTAGCAGTGTTTCCCAAACTTTGGGTTTTGGACTTCAATTCCTGGAAACCCGAGTCAACCCCGCAAAGCACCAATTAGCCAATGTCCTGATTGAGGCTCCTGGGCATTGAAGTCCCCCACCCCATCCCCTGTGGGAATCCACTGCCCCCGTTCCTTGAGTGGTCCTGTGTGTATTCACCCGCCCTCTATTCCCACTGCAGGTGCTGCTTCCCCTCCTAAGGCCTCGTGCCTCTTTCTTGGCCACTGCAGCAGTCTGTGGGAACTGAGCATGGAGGTGGGACCCGCGCATGTTGCGTGAGCTCCCCAGCAAAGCCTTTGCTCAGCTGAATGAAGCCATGCGCAAGGGCGGAGCCCACCTGTGTGAATACACAGAGGACCACTTGAAGAAGAGCAGTTCCAGGTAAGGAGCCACCGGTCAGTCAAGGGTTGTGCTTAGCGATATTTCACTGCGCTCGCTTCGGTCGTTCTTGCCTGCTGTGACCCGTTGTCCACTTTTCTATGCTTTCCAGACCTGCAACCATGTGACAGTCATGGACCGGGAGGTGGTGGTTCTGGACCTTCGATAAAGCGAATGCCACAATGCCTTTCTCAACCATGGACTGCCCCCCCCCCCCCCGCTCTTTAGGCCAGGGGTGTCCAAACTTTTTGGGCCGGTCATGTGGTTCAGGAGGCCGGGCACGATGGCAACACCCTCATTGCTCCCGGAAGCAAAAGTACAGGCACATTTTACTTCCACTTCCCGGAGCAATGAGGGCGCCACGGGCCAGATGAATTGGCATCAGGGGCCAGATCCGGCCCGCAGGCCATAGTTTGGGCACCCCTGCTTTAGGCTAACAAATCGTAGCTGCATTGGTCCCCTCTATGCAATCGTTTCCAAGAATCTGCCTGTAAATCCCACAAGAATTTGGCATGTCCGCTCCGATTCCTGTGCGGTTGTCAGGACACTAAAGATCCAGGTGAGGAGAATGAGTTTGGGGAAGAGTAACTCAGGGTCAACACTACACTTGACTCAAGTCGTTTGGGAGGCTCTCACCAATCCTCCGCGGTCTTGACTCTTATCACTCCCTACTCCAGAGGAGAACGCAGGATCCAAGAAACGAAACCGCTTCCTAGAAGCGCCCTGGAAGGATCCGATTGTGTCAGTCCCTTCCTCCAAAGCTTTTTGGACATGGATGGAAGTGCTCAGTAGACCCCTCAACGTGGCCTGGGATGGCCAAGGCTCAATATCTCTGTGCCAACCGTCCTGCCTTCTGTGATGGGAAAGTGGTGTTTGAAACCGGGAAGGAATGAAGCTGGGTGGGGGTGGGGGGAGAAGACGGTGAGGCTCGTGTCCGTGGCGGTGGTGGTCAGACCTTTTTTTTAAAATGATTTTCTGGGGAAGTGACACACGATCCCAGGGTTTTTATTTCTTGAGAGGAAGGGGCGCTCCTGGGGGAACAGAACCCGAAGAAGAAAGGCTCCTGAAATGGGCCTACCGTCAGGAGAAGCGGCAGGTGGATTTTGCACCACAAACCTCTCCTTGAAGCAAGTGCCAATGTGAACAGAGCATTAAGTTACCTGATTCCCTTTGAGGAACGGAAGCTGGACCCTCCCTTAGTCCCGGGACGGATGGGCCATTTACCTCGGTGGTCCCTTAGTGTTGGCGAAGCTGCCAGAAGGCTGGCGAGAATTGGAGATCAACAAGCGCTCGAGGGCGTCAAGTTCCCGATCATGGTTTATGCCATGCGTAGAAGAAAGTCTAGAGCTCCCCGTTTTGGGTACGTTGGAGGTTTTATGATGAATTAGACTCCACAACCTCTGGCCTGTACAAAGTAACATCACCTAAATGATGTCCTATACTGTATGTTCTCTTTCTCACTCTTGAGGAAGGCTAATTCCATCCACTCCGTCAGAGAGAATTGTACCGGAACTGCACCTGGGAATAAAGTTAATTGGGTCTAATGCAGGGGTGCCCAAACCTTTCGGGCCGCGGGCCAGTCATGTGCTTCAGCCTGGGTTGATGTTCACAGGGTTCCTCCCACCGGAAGCAGAAGTCACACACTATCTGTCATTACCTGCTTTGAGTCGGGTTCCAGGAATGGGGGGTGGACTGGACGGCCTCGAGGGCCCCCTTCTCCCAACTCAGTGAATGCTCTAGTTCTGGACTCTCTGCAGTGTCTGTTTCTGCCCCTGCGCTCTCACGTTCTCCTTCGTGGTCCTCTGTGAATCCACACGAATGGGTTGAGTAAGCCCCATCCTCCGTGTGGATTCACAGGGGACCACAAAGAAGGACATTTCCAGGTGAGCCACCTGCCCTTATAGAGCCCGAAACAGGATTGCACTCTGCATTGGCGGACGTGGCCGTGTGCCAAGTCGGTCGCCACTGGGCACTCGAGCACACGGAACGCTGCTGTTACCTTCCCCGCTGAAGCGGTACCCGTTTATCTACTTGCCATTTCTTGCTTGCATATAAAGGCAAGCTTGCCTGGCTGGGAGACTTAATAAAGAGGGAGTGACAGGGAAAGGCGCCGGACAGAGTCCCTAAGCGTTGTCCTGCACCCACAGGTCCCCTCGCTGCCTCTTGCAAAACGGGGTTGTCCCTTTTGCTTCCACAGGCTGGCTGTGCGGGGTGGAGAGGAATCGGGGCTAAGGAGGGGGAAGAACCGGCCCTGGAAGGCCTGGCCCGTGCCTTGAAGATGTCTTGGTGGGCCGGCCGCGCTCTCTCTCCCCCCCCCCCCCCCCTTCCCATGCCTGTTCTGTGTCCATGGGCTGCATTCCATCATCCTCCCAGGGCCCTTCCTTCCTTGCTCCCTTGCTCCTTTGGCTGCCGGGCGGGCTCTGGCGCTTCCTTATTAGGCGGTGCAACTGGCAGGCCCTGGGAAGCCTTTGGGGCTGGTCCAGCCCAATGGAAAGGATGGGTGGCTGTGGGGATGCCTTTCTTGGGCTCCTTCCCTGCCAACCCATGGGTCCTGCAGACTATATCTCTAACCTTCTCCCCATTGCATGGGATGGCCATGTAAAGTGACCTCTCTGTATAGGGCAGCCCGCCCTCCTGGGGGCTTTGGGTTCCCAAGAGGGCCAGCTGTGTTGGCCAAGGCTGCTCTGGATTCACCCGCCCTTCACTTCCTATTTGCCCCAGAGCAGGGGTGCCCAAACTTTTCAAGCTGCGGGCCGGCGACATGGTTTCTCAAAGCGGAACACACCTTGAGATCTGTTCTGTTTTGCAACAGGATGCAATAGATTATAAGCTGCCATTTTCTCTGCTTAAACCAGGAGTGGCCAAACAACAGCCCATGGGCCGGATTTGGCCCATGGGCTGTGGTTTGGGCAGTTCCCCAGAGGGTCCCTAGGTGGAAACCAACAGGATGGAGTGCCCCATGTCATGGCTCAGAAAATGGCCATGAGTGCCCCCCTTTTCTGTCTATTCCAAAAGCACTGACCGGAGGGAGGGTCAGCCGAGATCCATTAGACCGATGTGGACAAACGTCTCCCCTGTTTCTAAGGCAAAGCAGTTTTACAGCATTCTGGAACTTTTTGAATGTAAAACCCTGAGCCCACAGGCTGGTTTCCTCCTTGTTTACTCTCCACCTTCTCTCTACCTGCCCCAGTCTTGCCCGAGAGGGGCAGAAGCGTGGTCGGAAGAAGGCCCTCCTTGGCTTCTTCTTCCGTGTCCAGATCAAGCCCTGGACTGCCCAAATGAAACCACTTCCTTGGCTTCGTCGTTGGCCAAACTCAAGTCCTCATCGGCACGTGTTTCTGGTAGCAAGTGAGCCAGATTCTGTATCTCTCCACATTCACACCATGCACGCCAGCAGCCCCCACTTGAGCATGTTGGTCTTGCATTTAGGGACTCTGACCCACAGTCTATTCAGGGTCCTCTAAGTGACGTTGGGGAGGTTGAGTCCCTCAGCCAGATCCTCCTCCTTTAATGCTATTCCTTGTCCAGTGAGCTCCTTCCTTCCTCCACCTTCTAATTGGGTGTTGCTCTTGCGAACCCTCAGGAATGTTCGTTCTTGCCATAAAGCTCTTCCTGGATCTGAACCGGTGGACTTGAGGCTCATTCCCATTCAGAAGATATTGAGGGTCCGTCTCTTGCTTAGTTCTCTCGGTGTCTGCTGCTATGTCTCTCCTGATCTTAGGTCCGTGATGGCCAACCTTGGCACTCCGGGTGTTCTTGGGCTTCAGTTACCAGAAGCCCAAGTCAGCGCTCCAGCTGATTAAGGCTTCTGGGAATTGAAGTTCCAGAACACCTGGAGTGCCAAGGTTGGCCATCCCTGTCTTAGGTGGAGGGATACCAACAAGAGTCCCTGTTTGTTTGTTTGGCTGACTGAAGGAAGAGTCTGCCTTGTAGCCTTTTGCTTCCCCAAGAGGCCAACCAGGTGCCAACCGATGGGTCCTGCAGACTGTCTCTAACTATCTCTAACCTTCTCCCCATTGCCTTGGCACCTGGAAAGGCCATGTCAAGTGACCTCTCTGTATAGGGCCGTGATGGCCAACCTTGGCAGTACTTCAGGTGTTCTTGGACTTCAGTTCCCAGAAAGCCCAACTCGGCACTCCTACTGCTCGGGGCTTCTGGGAACTGAAGTCCAAGAACACCTGGAGTACTGCCAAGGTTGGCCATCCCTGGTATGGGAATGTGTAGGAGGGCCCTTAACTCTGACTCTTCTCCAAAAGCCCACCTGCTCTCCTGCCTACCTTCTCGGCCTTGGTTGGCTCTTCCCTTTGGACCACCACCTTCTTTGCCCCCCCCCCCCCACTTTGCTTTTTAAGGTCCCCACGGAGGCTCCCTTTCACTGGAAAGCAGGGCTTGGCCGTGATCTGCTTCTAGCGTGTCTCTCTCTCTCGCTCTCTCTGTGGGTGGATGCGTGGCCCTCCAGCCTTCCACCTCCACCCTCAGCTATGGCCACTTGCCATAGAGTGACCTCGCTCTTGGAGGCAGAGTTCTCTGGGCACCGGCGAGCGAGCCGGCCGGCCGGCCGACTGGGTGTTAGCTGTGCCTGGCCTCCTTCCGCCCTTGGTGATGGATTTGCTTCTAGCCCTTGCCAAGGGAACTCTTTGCTGCCTCTGCAAGGAGGAGGAAAGGGCCGCCTTCGTTCTTCTTGCATTGAGTCTCTGGAGTGCGCGCAAGAGAAGGGCAGAGGCTGAGCTGCTGAACAGGAGGCTCTCCTCGCGTGGGGGCAGGAAAGGGACCTGTTTCCCTCCCTCTGCTGTGCAGGACATGCGCTCATCCAGTCACGACAGGTCTAAGCCATTCGTCTCTTTTGGCACATGGTGCTTCTCTCCTGCTCTTTTTGTCCTTTGGTACCCAGTGTGGTGTTTGCAGGTTAAGATGCTGAACCTGATGACTGGAAGGTTGGCAGGTCAGCAGTTTGAGACCCGAGTGAGCTCCCGTCACCTGTCCCAGCTCCAGCCATTTGAAAGCAAGAAATTGCAAGTAGATAAATAGTGGTGGGGAAGGTAACAGCGTGATGTGTGCTTCAATGTCCCGTCATGGCTGCCATGTGACCGCGGAAATGTCTCCAGACTCAGTCAGCGCTGGTGGCTCTTTGGCTGTAAACGGAGGTGAGCACTGAACCCTAGAGTCAGACGTAACTGGCTTTCAAGCAAGGGAGACCTTGACTATATGTGATAAGGGTGTTCAGCCCCCCCATCTTTTTAATGGCAGTTAAAGGGGCCCCCACACGGAGACCATGTGTAGCTATGTATGACACGCTGTTTCTGGGCATTGCGGCTGGGGATGCTCGTTTTGGGCTGCTATCTTAACATATATTCTTCTACAAATGCAGAAGGAGAAGGGGATGCTCTAGTTCAGGGATTCTCAATCTGCAGCCCACAGGCCGGATGTGGCCTGCGACACCATGAGTGCGGATGTGGCCCTGCGACACCATTTCATGTTGCCCCCACCACCACCACACCAGGAAGTCCTGCTGTAGTTTATCTCTTGCAGAAAGAAGAGCGAGCCAAAAGAACTTTTAAAAGGTGGGAGAATTTTAAAAAGTGCAAAAATAAGTCAATAGACCTCTAGTGGAAAGCAGAAGAGGTGAGTCGGGGGACCTTAAATCATCTGCTTTTTTGTGCCTCTGGTCTGTGGATGGAAGGAGGTGCCCCGAGTGGAACTGTAGGCGTTGCGGCTCTGGTGGGCCGGATTCTGCAGGGAATCCTGAGGCTACTACAGACAAAGCAGAGGTGGAGGTTGCAGGGCTCGGATTTCCATCTCCAAGGCGTGGAGGAAAACCAGGGGTTTGGGCCAGAGGTGCATTGAGAGCGCAAACACCGGCTCTCTGCTTTTGATGGAAACTGACTCCAAAGTTGGTTTGTTTTAATCCTGGCCTTAAGGCAGGCAGCAGGCTGGTGGGTGGGTGGGTGGGGGGTCACGTGGCTCTTCTCGCTAGAAGTGGAAGCAAGACACGCTTTTTGCAATCTGCTTTGCAACAGGATGAGATCGATTTTAAGCTGCCATTTTCTCTGATTATACCAAGGGCGCCCAAACTATGGCCCATGGGCCGATCTGGCCCTCGATGCCAATTCATCCGGCCCATGCTGCCCTCGTTGCTCCCGGAAGCAGAAGTAAAACACGCCCATACGGGTGCGTTTTACTTCCGCTTCCGGGAGCAATGAGGGCAGCGTGGACTGGATGAATTGGCATCGAGGGCCGGACCCGGCCGATGGGCTGTGGTTTGGGGGCCAGAGCAAGACCCAGGCCGGCCAGTCTCTGCCTGCAGTGCTACAGCCTCTCCTTCCACTCAACTGCTGGGCTGGTGTGTTTATTTCCCTTAAAAAGGCAACGGGGAGTTTCTCAGCCTCTGGTTGGGTCTTCGGAGGCATCCTTGGCTCTCCACTCTTAGTCTGCAAAAGGGTTGCTCCCGTCACAGCTGGCGGAGAAGAAGCTGCCGTTGGGTGTCGGAGCAGAGCTTGTGAAAAATGGGACGACTCCAGAGAAGATGCCGTGCAGGGAAGGGCCGGGGGGGGGGGGCGCGTCCAGCCGGCCTTTCTGGGCAGCTGGGTCTGGGTAGAGCCGTGATGGCGAACCTTGGCACTCCAGATGTTCTTGGACTTCAATTCCCAGAAGCCCCCGTGAATCCACACAAATGGGTTTACTGCAATTCATCCGGCCAACGCCGCCCTCGTCGCTCCTGGAAGCGGAAGTCAAACGCGCCCATACGGTTAAGGCTCTTCCAGGTTAACCCTCCATACAGGCGCATTTTACTTCCACTTCCAGGAGCAACAAAGGCGGCACGGGCCGGATGAATCACAGCAAACCCGTTCGTGTGGATTCACGAGGGCTTGGGCTTCTGGGAATTGAAGTCCAAGAACATCTGGAGCGCCAAAGTTGGCCATCATGGGTCTATGCCATCCCCATGGGAGCCCACAGTGGATGTGGAAGGTCAACCTTGCTTGGAAACCAGTCGTATCCAACTCAATGGGACTCAGTGCTCATCTCTGTTCACAGCCAAAGAGCCAGTATTCTCTGAGTCTGCAGACATTTCCGCGGTCACGAGGCAGGCAGGACTAGATGCTGAAACACACGGGACGCTGTCACCTTTCCCGCCGAAGCGGTACCTATTTATCTACTTGCAATCCCTAGCTTTCAAAATGCTAGATTGGGACAAGCGACAGGCGCTCAACCTAGAAATGCCCTCGTTAATTTCATTAGAAGGATGCAGCCCCATTTCCTGGCGGATGATGATGATGGCTCTTAATCATCACCCTCCGCAGCCAGAGGGATGCCTTTTGGGTTTCCTGCAGCTCTTTAGGCTGGCCTGGCCATTCTTGGTCACTTTTGGGCTGTGGTTGCGGGAACTTCCTTTCCCGATGGAGCTTATAAGGACTTGGCCCTGTCTTGTTTACTTAAAGCCCAACGTAAAAGGAACAGATTCACAAAACGAAGCCCTCTGATGCTTTCCAACATTTTCCCTCCCCCCCTGCAAGCATTTATTATTTTCCCCCCTTGCAATCATAACTCACCAGGCTCCGTTCTACCCTCGGCCCAAGGTCGATATAATGAAATAAAACACCTTATATGGCTAGCATACGATCCCTTAGCCTTTTTAGGGTCTCGGTTTGGGCAGATCCGCCTCTTGAGGTTTTATAGTCTCACTGGTATTTATACCAAAGGCATCACCAGCACAGAGTCCCCGCGCAAAGCAGATCTCCAGTACATTGGGTGAGTAGCCACAGGCAGGATTTTGCTTGCACAAACCATGGTAGGCGCCAGAAGGAAGCCAGGCACCCATTCAGTTGGGGGGAATCACAGAGCCTTAAGTTAGCTTGAAAACACCCTGCTGGTTTTGGGCCAGGCTTGGACGGGATCTGAGAATTGTTTTCTGAACATGTCTTTCTGGCAAAGGCACTAATAGCGAGGCAGGCGGAGAAATGATGTTCTGCGTTTACTTTAAATTTACTTTAAATCTTTGGAGGAAATCTCTGTGCGATTCTGCTCCGAGCCCAGGCGTTTAAACTGCAGGACGTGGTTGCTTCTGTTTTGTGTCAAGTATCTTCTGTTTTTGCACGTGTGTGGGCTTTTGTACAGCAGAGTGAGGAACACCACACCTTATCCAGAGCAAGCAGAGCATGAGTGCATGTTTCTCCGTATCTAGATAATTTTGTGGTCAGGAGGTTGCACCCTGTTGACAGGCTTACGGTGCAAATGCACAGGCTTAAGGTTGGAAGCGGAATTTGGTAGCCTGGGAATGACTTTTGGGGAACATTGGCGCCTTCTTCCTACGGACGTCAGATAATGATGAGAGGAGGAATCGGTCTAAGAGGGTCAGGTTTTTTCCAGTCTTGGCCTCTTTTAGTGTTTAGCCTCAGTTTCTTGATGCGTTGATGCCACTTTCTATGCCAGCTGAAACCACCAGCAGCGGTTCTGCAGATCGGAGAGCATGCCTTTTCCTTGAATTCTGCAGAAAACAGACCCTGGCAGTGTGCGGATAGGAAGGAAGGAAGGAAAGAAGGAAGGATGTGTGGGGAGGGGGGGAGGGAGGGAGGGGCCTTGGAGAGATTACTTCCATTTTTGGGAAAAGTTTGCCATGGACCTCATGTTTCGGCTTACTCACAGTCAGACTGGAGATGCACACGCCGCCGCCGCAGGGATGCTCTGATTCATGCTTGCTGCTTTTCTGATAGGGCAGCCTTTTCCAACCTTTAGCTTTGGGACTTCAATTCCCAGAATCCCAAGTCAGTTCCCCAAAGCGCTGATCAGCCAATGGACTGACTGAGGCTTCTGGGAATTGAAGCCCCCCTGTGGGGCCTAGGCCCCACGTTGGGAACTACTGTTGTAAGGAGTGTGTTGCATGTGCCCTGGGGGAGAGATTTAAATTTCCAGAAGACAAATGATGGGACTTTTGTGTTTTAACAGAATTGTCTTTTGGATATCTGAAGCTGCATCTTGCAGGGAGGGAAACCAGAAGCCGATGCAATGCGAGAATGGCCAGAATCCTCCTGAACCCTGCTGGGTCTGGGGAGCATTTCTTTTTGGACACATAGATGTTGGGGGTCAGATCTCTCTGGAGAGCCTCCTCCCCCGGATCCAGAACCCCTTTCTTTAATTTCATACGGCTCTCAGCAGAATTCACTCTGCAATTAACCCGGGCCACCACTTTTCATCCAGTCCTGCTTTACTCGTGTCAAAACCCAACCCTAGCAGTTGAGAAAGGAGCTGGGATTGAACTGCTGGGAGTCCTGGTCCCAATTAAGCCGTGTATTAAAACCACAGAGAGCCTCTTCTCTCCATTAAGGATGCAAAGTCTGCAAATGATTTGAAGTGGCTTTGCTGATGCTGCCTCTTTTTTTATACCTCTGACTGCAGGACGGAATGAGCTCCTGTCTTTGTCCCAGCTCCTGCCAACCTAGCAGTTCGAAAGCAAGAAGTTGCAAGTAGATAAATAGGGACCACTTCGGTGGGAAGGTAACAGCGTTCCATGCGCTCCGGTGTCTAGTCACGCCTGCCACATGACCACGGAAATGTCTGCAGAAGCAGGCAGCGCTGGCTCTTCGGCTTAGAAACAGAGATGAGCACTGCACCCTAGAGTCGGCTACGGCTGGCTTTCAAGCAAGGGAAACCTTGACCTTTACCATCCATAAAAGGTTGAGATTTAAATCCAGAATATGTCATTCCCATCTGAAGTCACAATACAGTCTATGATATTTTGAAATCTTTTTTCCTGACACGGCTGGTTTTTGTGCAGCGGCTCTTTAAACTTTTAACTGCAGCTCCTCCAGTTTGTTGGAGATTCTTTGTGGGAATCCTCCAAACCAGTGATGGCCAACCTTGGCACTCCAGGTGTTCTTGGACTTCCATTCCCAGAAGCCCAGGCCGGCACTCCTGCGGATCAGGGGCTTCTGGGAATTGAAGTTCAAGGACATCTGGAGTGCCAAGGTTGGCCATCACTGCTCTACACTGTAAGGTAGAAGAAGAGGCTGTTAAGCCTAAGCCTTCACGGTTTCCTCACCATTTATTACTTCACTTTTGTGCTGCTTGGCTGGTTCGAGGCAGTTCTGAGCAGTCTGCAATAAACAGCAATAACATTTACCCCTTTCTACCGCCCTATAGTGTGCCGCTTAGAGCCCTCTCTGACTGACTCGCAATAACGTGTTTACCCCTAACATGCTGAGGACTCGACTGAGTCAACCTGGATCCCCGTCAGGATCGAACTCACAGCCCATTGGTTGCAGGACAGCATTTTGAGCCCTGCACCACCAGGGCTCTGTAAGGACAAGTTGCTTACCTGTAAATGTTGTTCTTCTCTGTGGTCCCCTGTGAAGCCACACACCTATGCACAGGAAACCCATGTGGATTCTCAGAGACCATGAAGAAGAACTTGATATAGTGCTTGCCTCCCTCTGGCCGACAAAGGTCCTTTCTTGGTAGCCACTGGGCAGGCATGGGCTGAGCCACCGGGACAGTGGGATTCATCAAGGTGTGCCTCGCCTCTTGCAAATAATAATTTTATTATTATTTTATCTGTGCGGTGCGCTGCACTTTAGATGAATCCATTGCTCCAAGCTCCCTCCTTCAGCATGGAACAATGGTTCATTCTAATGCGCCTGGCGGAGTTAGCGAGGGGCAGCGACCAAGTGGTTCCTTGGGGGGCAGCTTTCTCTCCCATCCCTTGGTCGTCACCAGTCACCCCTGTCCTGCGCCGTCCCATGGTGCCCAGCACACCCCTGCCACTGGGCAGTGGAGTCGGCCACTCCCTGGGTCTTGGGAAAGGGCAGGAGGGAAGCTGGGTAAAGGCAGATTCAACAGTACCCCGGCCTCACTTTTTGGGGTGCCCCGGTCCCTTCCCTCTTGCAAGCTGCACCCTTGAACACTCCTGCCCGTTTCCGCTCTTGCACTTTTCCAGGTCCCTCATATTCTGGCACGACCTCCTAGCTCAACATGTGTGAAGAGGAGACAACCGCCCTGGTGTGCGACAACGGCTCCGGGCTTTGCAAGGCCGGTTTTGCTGGCGATGACGCCCCCCGGGCCGTGTTCCCCTCCATCGTGGGCCGCCCACGCCACCAGGTATGTCTGGCAGGAGGACCCTTTATGCGACTTTTTGTGATGGGTTGATGTTCAGCGCCGGGATCTGCAGCCAAAGCAGAGGAAGGCCAGCAAAAAACCGAGGTAGAAAGGCTTGCAAAAATCCAGATGTGGTACTCTGGACAGATAGATAAATGCTGAGACATTCTCCTTTCTCACAGAACCGTGGCAAGCGTGGCGTGTTTCAGGAAGGTTTTTTAAAAAACATATCATTTTGGAAAGGAGAGACACAATGCAAACACGATGTGTCGAAAGAAACCCGAGATGAAAAACCATCAGCCCTGATTTAGGGGGGGAAATGTTGCAATCGGTGAGAAGTAAACTCCTGGAAACAAGAAGCAACACAAAAATGTTTACCTAGTAAAAAGCAATAAAATGTTGCAAAACTTGCTCGCTTGATATAGAGACAGTGTGTTCTGTTCGAGAAAGAAATGCATTATGTATTTTACAAGACTTTACTTTCCCTTCACTTAAGAAAATGCACTCGGTTCGCTAAAGAAAGGCAAAGCTGATATACTAGCAATGTCAATTTCCCTGTGATGGATTTAATTTAAACGCCCTCCTTGTTTCTCCTGGGGATCGGGACCTTTGGACGCAGAAGCCACTTTGCAGAATTCCTTTGGGGAGAAGTTTGGGTACCAAATCAGAAAGTCATGTGCAGTGGGTTTGGTGTACATTTGGGAAACGGTTTCATGAAACAAGAGAGGCCGTGTTTGCTTTGATGGGTTAAGCCTTGGGATTCTCAACCTGCAGCCTGTGGGCCGAATGTGGCCCACAGCACCATTTCATGTGCTCTCCCCCTCCCCACTGCCTCCACCACACCAGGAAGTGCCATGGGCTGGAGGAAGGGCAAAACGGCTGTCCGGCCCCCGAGGCTGTTTGAGGGAACATGACCCAATGGCCCCTGGCTTCAAAAGGTTGAGAACTCCTGGGCTAAGCCTCTCGTACAATGGCCTTCAGTGCATTTGTGAGCACAGGGGGGATGGCCTACGGATCACATCGTGCCATCAAGACAAAAAAGGCATGTCCTGCCTTTATGCTTTCCTTCCGGAATTTCCTCCACAGCACCATCTCTAAGCCATTGAAGGTCTGGATGGGGCTTGTGTTGCCCTTCAAAGGGTCAGCGTCCTCCCCTAGAAAAGCAAGCTCATTTGCAAGGTGTGGGGGAAAAAAAGGAAAGCTCATTCTGTGACCCATAGCAGCCCCGTCCGTCTTCCAAGAGCTCTGCTTCTGACGAAGGGCAAACGGTGCAACCTGGTTTCACCCCCAACTTACAGTGGGGCCAACCAGAGCTAGCTGGCTCTTGTGGTCCGCACGGAGGTCATGCGTCTGCATGAATGGCATATTCAGGGTGTGTGGGGCAGAAGCCATGGACAGAGCCAGGGGTGTGGTGTGGGTGTGTGCAGGGAGGCAAGTTTTGCTTGAACATGGTTCTAGGGTTATTGATTCCTCACTTCCTCTCCTTGATCCTGTCTAGGGTGTGATGGTGGGGATGGGCCAGAAGGACAGCTACGTTGGGGACGAAGCCCAGAGCAAGAGGGGTATCCTCACCCTCAAATACCCCATAGAGCACGGCATCATCACCAACTGGGACGACATGGAGAAGGTCTGTTTGGGGGTGGGTGGGTCCAGTATAAAATGCTGGTGAAGGCGGGAAGGAGGGAGGCAGGCACACTGGCTTCCATAAACACCAATGCAAAGACTCCCGTTTGGCAAAATAGCCATGCTCAGAAATGGCTCGACATCTCCATCCAGTGGTGGAAAGTGGGTGCATAGGCTGCGACCCTTGCTCGAAGGCCAGTCCTCTCCGACCCCCCTGCCAGCCCTCTTTCTTCTCTCCAGATATGGCACCATTCCTTCTACAATGAGCTGCGGGTGGCTCCCGAGGAACACCCCACCCTCCTCACAGAGGCCCCCCTGAACCCCAAGGCCAACCGAGAGAAGATGACTCAGGTAAGGCAGCTCCTCCAGCGCCCGTTGAGAAGAAGTCTTCAGCTCTGGCAGACCATCAGTGACACCAGGAATCCTCTCTTGGCTCTCTTGTGCAAGTCAGGAGAGAGACGCACGTGTGGGTGTGGGTGTAGGTGTGGGTGTGGGTGTGGGTGTGGCACAGCTTAGCTACCCACTTCAGAAAAATTGCCAGGTGCCTACTTGTATCCAGCCATTGTGCAGATGGGTGAGGCTGGAGTGGGAGGAAGCCACTGTGGATCATGCCACACATGTGTAACAAATGGTGCCTTGTGGGTTTCTTGTCGTGCCTCCCTCCTAGAACCCGTTGGGTAAGAGGTTGCTAGACAAGATCCTCACAGAGCAGTCGTGGCAAACCTTGGGCACTCCAGATGTTCTTGGACTTTAATTCCCAGAAGCTCAAGTCTCTGTGAATCCACACAAATGGGTTTACTGCACGTACCCACAGTAAATCCATTCATGTGGATTCACACAGACTTGGGGTCCAAGAACACACGCAGAAAACCCATTTGTGTGGATTTACAGAGACTTGTTTTTTTGGGAATTGAAGTCTAAGAACATCTGGAGTGCCATGCTTCGCTACCACAGTCATAGAGCTTCAGAAAAAAAGGTTTCCAGAAAAGTCTGCCGACTCTCCCATGTTTCTTCCGCTCCTTCTCTCTTTCTGCCTCCTAGATCATGTTTGAAACCTTCAACGTCCCTGCTATGTACGTTGCAATCCAAGCGGTCTTGTCTCTCTACGCCTCCGGCCGTACCACTGGTGAGTGCTTTCCTTCCCTGGTTTAGAGGCCAGAGGTGCCCATGGCTCAGCTTCACTTGGGAGGGAATGCCAGCCGGTCCCAGGTGGCACATGCAGAACCCCCCTTCCCTCCCCAGGGAGATGACAACCCCTGAAAGCACCTGGGGAAGCAGTTGGGATGACTGGTTCAAGGGATGCCTGTGGGCCATGTGTTCTGGTGAATGGAAGGTTGGGTGGAAGGAAGGGAGGATGGTTGGTTGGATGGTTGAATGGAAGGTTGGATGGATGGATGGAATGAAGGAAGATTGGATGGAAGGAAGGAAGGTTGGATGAATGGAAGGATGGTTGGATGGATGGAAGGTTGGATGGTTGGTTGGATGGATGGAAGGAAGGTTGGATGGATGGAAGGATGGTTGGATGGATGGATGGAAGGTTGGATGGTTGGATGGAAGGAAGGTTGGATGGATAGATGGAAGGATGGATGGAAGGCAGATTGGATGGAAGGATAGTTGGATGGATGGAAGGAAGGAATTTAGATTTGCTGAGGACAGACTATGAGGAGGGTGGCTTGCTTGGATGAAAACCCTGATTGCCTGGTACAGTATATCACACACACCATCAATCTTGTCCCTAGGCATCGTTCTGGACTCTGGTGATGGCGTCACTCACAATGTGCCCATTTACGAAGGTTACGCTCTTCCCCACGCCATCATGCGTCTTGATCTGGCCGGCCGTGACCTCACGGACTACCTCATGAAGATCCTGACGGAGAGGGGCTACTCTTTTGTCACTACCGGTAAGGAAGGATCGGGCCTCTTGCTTGACTTGGTGGCCTCAAAGGCCCCTTCCGACTCAGGGATGCCACCATTCTCTGACTCTATCAAAGGAGGAAGCCGTGGCACTTGGGGCCAGAGATGGCTATTCTCGGGATCCCAAGCCAAAAGCCCTTGACAAGGGCCATCACAAGCTATTTTGCTGCCTGAGGAGTAAAACCCAGAACAGTTCTTCTCCCCCTTCCTCAAATTAACAAGGGAAGTTGCGAAGTTCTGCCTTATTGAAATGAACCATGTGTGCCTTCCTGTAACTCCAGGGGTTCACTTCAGGAGACCTTCCAAGCCTGTTGAATCCACCTCCTTCCTTGCCTCAATTTCGGCCCCCCTTCCCAACTCTTAACCCTCCCTTCCCACCCCACCCCAGGGTTGCCTTTGCTAAAAACCTGCCTCTTGTCCCTCTGCAGCCGAACGGGAAATTGTTCGCGACATCAAGGAGAAGCTGTGCTACGTGGCCCTGGACTTTGAAAACGAGATGGCCACGGCGGCCTCCTCCTCCTCCCTGGAAAAGAGCTACGAGTTGCCTGACGGCCAAGTCATCACCATTGGCAATGAGCGCTTCCGTTGTCCAGAAACCCTCTTCCAGCCCTCCTTCATCGGTGAGGAAGGAGGGAGGCCAGGCCTCGGGTGGTCAGGGTCCAGAGGGCCACAAACTGTGGCCAGAGGGAGCAGGGGAGGGGGGCTTCCCCTCCGGAACTGAGTTTTCCTGGCCCCGTTGGGTCAATTGGTCCAGTTGTTTTGGGTGCTCATCATTAAATATGAGCAGTGCAGGAACTCAGGGGCAGGGAGGCAGAAGCTGCTTGGGCTTGAGAGGTCTGTCTGTCTACAAAAGGAACCCTCTGGGAATGCGAAGTGAACGTGTACCATCTCTCACAGGCATGGAGTCCGCAGGCATCCACGAAACCACGTACAACTCCATCATGAAGTGCGACATCGACATCCGGAAAGACCTCTATGCCAACAACGTCCTTTCCGGAGGCACCACCATGTACCCTGGGATTGCTGACAGAATGCAGAAGGAAATTACAGCCCTGGCCCCCAGCACCATGAAGATCAAGGCAAGTCTGGCCCATTGGGTTGGGCTGGGCTGGGCTGGGTTGGGTTGGGTTGGGTTGGGTTGGGTTGGGCTGGGCTGGGTTGGGTTGGGCTGGGTTGGGAAAGCTCAGGGTGCCCCTGTTGTAGCTTGAAGATAAACAAGTCTTTGTTGGCCAATGCTTTTGTGGGCGTAACCTCCGTGGTACAGCCACGGCAGACATTTGCAAATGAAGGAGTTCTTTCGAATCCGTCCAGAGGCTGGAAACTTTCTGCCCTTCTTGGCCACCTTATCAGCCTCCCAGGAATTGTAAGTGTCCTGGCGATGGGACTACATCCCCCAGAATCCCTAGGAGGAGTAACCTTTCTAAGCCCTGGAAACTCCAGTTTGAGATCCTCCTACCAGAATCCAGTTAGCAAAAAACAGCTCAGCCGTGTGACCTGTCCATAAAGTCAAACAGAGGCAATATGTTTTATAGCAGGAATTCTCAACCTTTTTAAGATGGGGGCCATTGGGTCACACATCCTCAGACAGCTTCGGGGGCTGGATGGCCATGTTGTCCTTCTTCCACCACATAGCACTTCCTGGTGTGGTGGAGGCAGGCAGTGGGATGCGGGGGGGGGGGCATCTGAAATAATGCCGCAGGTCACATCTGGCCCACAGGCCGCAGGTTGAGCATCCCTGTTTTATAGGGTCACTTAAAACATGGCAAGGTTCTGTAACTCAAAGGTCACTTCTTCAGGTCATGGTGTGGTGTTAAAGCCAGGTTGGTTTTGCTTAGGTGTTAAATGGGGGGAAAGACAGCCAGCGGTGTCTTTTTACAACCCAAGGCAGTCCTCCAGAACCGGCCAAGAAATTTATTTGACCCACTTGGCATGCCGAATTGGTCCAGGTCAGTCCAAACCAAAGCCATGTAGTAATAGGACCTAGTGGGAGTTCTTCCTTTCTGTGATGCTGCTGTGCTGTTGGTGGAAGAGTCCATTGTCCCCAAGCAAGCGCAAGGCACGCCGTCCCTCTTCTGACGCCTGACCCTGTGTTTGCAAAACCCTCTTGGCAGATCATTGCTCCACCTGAGCGCAAATATTCCGTCTGGATCGGAGGCTCCATCCTGGCTTCCCTCTCCACTTTCCAGCAGATGTGGATCAGCAAGCCCGAGTACGACGAAGCCGGCCCGTCAATCGTCCACCGGAAGTGCTTCTAAAGGGCCGGGCGAGACCTCCTGCCAAAGCCCGGAGACCTTTCCTCCCTTCCCTCCCTCCCTCCCTTCCCTCCCTTTTGCATTTCTTTCTCATCCTTCAATAAGCATTAAAAAACATTTTTCAAGCCAGCGCATTGCCTGTGGTCCCTTTGCGCCTTGCCCTTTTCATCCGCAGGCCTTGCTACCCGAGTAGACCTCTTTGGCTTTATTGCAAAATGTCACAGAGATGGCATTGGGAAAGGGGGTCCAGAGAGGGTTGGGAAGCAGTGGTCAGATGGGTGTCGGGACCGGATCTGGCCCACGGGCCATAGTTTGCGCACCCCTGGTGTAGTGTCTTAACGGCAAACGCTCTTGTTTGCTACAGTTTGACTACATCTCTTGGTCATTGTCAATTCTGGGAGTAAAGAGACATACCAATAAACCAAAACAGGATTTATTATGCTGTAACGTTGCCTGGCTGCAGAGCCAGAGGTTGGGAGTTTGATTCCCCCCACTTTGCCTCCTAGCAGAAGAGCCATCCTGCTTAGCTTTGGGCAAGCTCAGGGTGCCCCCTAGAGGGGGGAAAGGGGGGAAACGCTTCTGTGCATTTCTCAAAATGTAAAGGTCTTCCTTGCTTGAAAGCCAGTCACGTCTGACTCTAGGGTTCGGTGCTCATCTCTGTTTACAGACAAAGAGCCAGTGCTGTCTGCGTTTGCAGACGTTTCCCTCCTGGTCATGTGGCAGACATGACTGGACACTGAAGCACACGGACTGCTGTTACCTTTCCTACTGAAAGGGGTGCCTATTGATCTACTTGCAATTTCTTGCTTTTGAATTGCAAAGTTGGCAGGAGCTGGGACAGGCGACAGGAGCTCACTCCACCACGCAAGCCCTTGGGTCTCAAACTGCTGACCTTCTCTGAATTGAATTTTATTCTTATATACCGCTTTCCTCGTCCAGCAGACAACTCAAAGCGGTTCACAATGCATAACGTACAGAAATACAATATAGCACCAATACAAAGCAAAATACAATTTCACAAGCAAAACAACAATGCAAAATTACACAACAGTACATGGTATTACACCAACTCTGGTCATCAAGTCCAGGGTTTTGAGCACCCGGCCACTGCAAGGGTCACCAAGAGTCAGACCCAACAAATACTTCACTGCATTGTGAGATGTCTGTCTGTCTATCTATCTGTCTATCCGTCTATCTATACACACACACACACACACACACACACTCTTATGTTGCTTGCATATTAGGCCTCTATTTGTCGCAGGAGGCGGCGGGACCCTGCCTGAACGCGGCCAATGACTGCAGCAGTTCCCCTCTTGGACTCCATTTCCCAGAATCCCACGAGCCCCGCCCCCCCCACCTTGCCCTGCTTTCCCCTCTCTTGCGGGCGTCGTCGCTTGGGAGCCGGAGCTCTGCGTTGAGAACCATCCCCACTCCCCCTCCCTTTGGGGCGCGGAAGGAGCCGGAAATGCACGAGCGGCTTCGGCCGAGGGGACTCGGCGGCGCAGGCGCAGTGCGGGCTGGAGTGGCGAGAGGAGGAGGAGGAGGAGGCGCTGCCGCCGCCGGTCCAGCCGCAGCTGCCGGCAGTGGATGGGATGGCGATGGCGGCGGCGCGCGGCGCGTGCACGAGGCTCTCGGTGGAGGGCAACATCGGTCAGCGGGACGGGGGGAGGGAGGGAGGGAGGGAGGGAGGGAAGCCACGAGGGTGCCCCGGGGCATGTGCAGAGTGCCCTGGTCCGTCCTTTGGGGGCCACCACGGTGCCTTGGAGGAGGAGGAGGAGGCGTTAATTAATTAATTAATTAATTAGTCCACCCCCGGGAAACGTCTCGGGATTCGGAGCGGGAGGGAGGGGGAGGGGACACGTCGTTCAGGGTCTGCGGCACGAGAAGTAACGTTTCTGGGAGTTGCAGTGACCGAAGTAACGTTTCCAGGCTCTGTAGGCTGCGGAGGTTCTGGGCGTTACAGTTACATAAGTAACGATTCCAAACTCCCCCCTCCCCCCCCGCCCCGCCCCTTGGATGAAGCCATGCTGTAGAAAGGCCAGGGCCGGGTCGGGGGTGGTGGTGGTGGTGATGATGATGATGATGATGATGATGATAGTGGTGGTGGTGGAGGAGGCAGAGAGGCCAGGTGGTGCAGGTGGTTCCCTTCAGGGCAGGTAAAGGAGGAGCAGGAGGAGGCACAAGAAAGTGAAGCAGACCTCATGATTGACAGGCGTCACTCAGAGAGATCGGAGCCCCTCCCCCTGTGCCTGAGTCACACCCACACCCACACCCGCACACACCTGGAGCAGGTAGGACAGGTGTGTGTGTGTGCAGGTGAAGAGGGTGCAGTGTCCATGCAGGCAGGGGCATCTGGGACAGGGTGGTCTTCTTCTCTCCAGGGACAACCGGTTGAGGGGTCAGATCCGGCACCCCAGTCCTTTCCGTGCCGTGATGCTGGCCCACCTGTGCTCCGGATCCGACCCTGGCTGGGCTCTGCAGGGGGGGGGGGGAATGGACGTCCCAAGCCCCTCTCCCTTCCTCCCTCCCTCCCTTCCCTGACCCCGAAGGCCTGGCTCCTCATTGCCCTGCTTGGGTCTGTCTGTCTGTCTGTCTGTCTTTCCTCTCCTGCAGCCGTGGGGAAATCCACCTTTGTGAGGCTCCTGCGCAAGGCCTTCCCCGAGTGGCAGGTGACCCCCGAGCCCATCGCCAAGTGGCAGAAGGTCCAGGCCGACACCCCCTCGCAGGTAAGGCTTTTTGGGGCGCAGACCCTGGCTGACGGGAGCCGGTGGCCGCCTGAGCACCGTGGGCTTAACGCAACTGGTTTGCAGGCAGCGCCTGTTGCAGAACGCCGCCTCTTCTTTCCCTTCTGCCGAAGAACTCCGTTGTGCCCAAAAGCTGCTCCTCCTAGCAGCCCCACCGTGGTTCCCACCGTGAAAGGGTAAGAGGGTGGTTTACGACCACCACAGGCTCACCTGCTAGACCCGTGATGGCGAACCTTGGCACTCCAGATGTTCTTGGACTTCAATTCCCAGAAGCCCAATCCCCCTGTGAATCCACATGAATGGGTTTGCTGCGATTCATCCGGCCCCCATCGCTCCTGGAAGCAGAAGTAAAATGCGGCTTAACCCTTCCTCTGTATGGGCGCATTTTACTTCCGCTTTCAGGAGCAACAGGGTCGGATGAATCGTAGCATACCCATTTGTGTGGCTTCACAGGAGGATTGGGCTTCTAGGAATTGAAGTCCAAGAACATCTGGAGTGCCAAGGTTCGCCATCACAGTGCTAGACTATGGCTCAAACACATCGCCTGCTACATTTGATACTGCTTATCTCTCCCAGCCCCAAATAATCCAGCCCCCCCTTCCTTTGATGCTCCCCTTGCCCATTGACTCTGAAATATCTGCCTTTGGCCTCTTCCCTGGTGGCGCAGGGGTTAAACTGCTGTCCTGCAGCCAGAAGGTTGTGAGTTCAATCCTGACCAGGGCTCAAAGTTGATTCAGCCTTTTCCATCAGTCGAAGGAGTCCCCCAGCAGGTTGGGGGGCAAAATGCCAATGAGTGTGTGAACTGCCCAGAGAGTGCACTAAGCGCTAGTGGTGTGTGTGTGTGTGTGTGTGTGTGTGTGTGTGTGTGTGTGTGTGTGTGTGTGTGTGTGTGTGTGTGTGTGTGTGTGTGTGTGTGTGTGTGTGACTATAAGTGTTATCACTCTATCCTTGTTAAGTATAACAATTACAATTTTTAAATACAATAATCTTCATTAAATAGAACAATGTTGTAATTATGGGGTAGCTACAACATCTATTTCTGCTCCTATGCTCTATCATGTGGGGTTCTCAACTTTTTCAAGCCATGGGGCTGGGTCACGCTCCCTCAGACAGCTGAGCGGGCCAGACTGGTGGTTTCCCCACCATAAATGCTGCCGTAAAACAGGTCCGCGACTGTGGCGAACGCATTTATGACAGCTGCGGGTGCGTTTATGGCTGTCATAAACGCGTTTATGACAGCTATAGATGTGGACGTGGCTGTTTCTGCCACTTCTGCTTCCAGTGGCGATGACAGCAGGAGCGAGGGGGTGGGCCACTTGAAATGGCACCATGAGCCGGATCTGGCCCATGGGCCGTAGGTTGAGAAACCCAGTTATATCACATTCTTCAGGCTCTATAAGGACACTTGGTTTGCCTGTAACCGTTCTTCTTCATGGTGAATCCACATGAATGGGTTTACCCTGCGTATGTGTGGATTCACAGAGAGCAGAAGGACTTGTTAGTGACTATGCAGTTATGTGTCAATGCGATTGCTTCCCTCCTGGTCCAGGCTGCTGCTCGCTCTCCGGGGTTTGGGAACCTGTTGCAGATGGTCTACCAGGAACCTTCTCGGTGGTCCTACACCTTCCAGACCTACTCTTGTCTCAGCCGCCTCAAGGCCCAACTGGAGCCTCCCCCAGTGAAGCCCCGCAAGGCGCCAGAGCTGGTCCGGGTCTTTGAGCGGTCCGTGTACAGCGACAGGTACGGTGCCTGAATGGGAGGAGGGCGCATGTTCTGTCTAGAGCACTGGTTCCCAACCTTTGGCTTTTGGACTTCGATTCCCAGAAGCCTCAGTCAATTCCCCAAAGCACTGATCAGCCGATGGACTGACTGACTGACTGACTGAGGCATATGGGAATTGAAGTCCTACCCCCTGTGGGCCCTGGGCCCCACGTTGGGAACCACTGCTCGAGATGGTTTGCCTGCCACACAACTTCCATCAGGGAGGTCCCTCTATCGAAGCTGAAAATGGGAAAAGGTGTGGAAGAATCTCATTGTTAAAAGCAACCAACTGCCTTCCCGTTTGTGGTAGGAAAATATCCCCCCACCTCCCTCCTCCAAAACGGGCTGAGTGGTGGGTGGGTGGGTGGGCTGCCCTCCTTCCTCACCTGGAGGTCTCCCTCCCCTCTCCCCAGGTACGTCTTTGCCAAGAGCCTCTTTGAGATGGGCCACCTGGCCCACGTGGAGTGGGTCATCTACCAGGACTGGCATTCCTTCCTCCTGCAGGCCTTTGAGGACCAGCTTGACCTCCAGGGCTTCCTTTACCTCCAGGCCCCTCCACAGGTAACTGGGCAGGCGGGGCCTCACCTGCGCTGCAGGCTGTCATTCTTAGAGAAACACCCCCCACCCCTTACCTGGAGAAGTGTTATGCACCTTCAGAGGAGAAGCCTGACTCTAGAGGGTGGGTCTAAGGGAGCACCTGGGGCTGGGCATCCTCCTCCCCTGCCTTGGGCATCACCTTCCCCTTCTTTCCCCAGGTGTGCATGGAGAGGCTGCGCCGCAGAGGGCGGTCTGAAGAAAGAGAGGTCCAGTTGCGCTACTTGGAACACCTCCACGCCCAGCACGAAGACTGGCTGGTGACCAAAAGCACAGAGTGAGTTGGTCGGAGGGGATGTCCAGGGGTAGGCGAGGCTGGAGCCGCCACACAGCCTCACGGCCGCCTCCTCTCACCTGGCGCACGAGCCTCTTGGTTCACCTTGACTCATGGAGGAAGGGAGGCACTGCGGTGGCTCAGGGGTCAAGCGGCTTGCCTTGTTAGCTGGAAGGCCGACAAGTCGGCAGTTCGAGACCCGGGTACCGCATGACAGAATGAGCCAGTTGTATCCGACTCTAGGGTTCGGTGCTCATCTCTGTTTCATAGTCGAAGAGCCAGCGCTGTCTGTTTCTTCAGATGTTTCCGTGGTCATGTGGCAGGCATGACTAGACACCGGAATGCACAGAACGCTGTTTATAAATATCAACAAAAAACAAAAGCAATACCCCCACATACACACACAATTAAAAACAAAACAACCCAACAACAAAGGACACATCTTGGCAATGGGAACGATTAATCCAAATCCCGCCCCCTGTTGAAAAGCTGTCTCGGGACAGTGAGTCCAACCGCGCTGTCAAAAGGCTGACGCTGTGAGGGAATCCCTTTCTGGTCCCCCCCCCACAGGATCCACTCGGGACGGCTGAGAGAGACGCCAGTCCTGTTGCTTGACGTGACGAAGGATTTTGAAAGCGACTGCGCTGAGCAAGGGAAGCTCATCCGCCAGGTAAGGGCGTCCTCTCCTGCCTTTGGTGAAAAGGCAAAACCCTTTGAGTAGCTTAGATCAGGAATGCCCCAACGATGACCCGTGGGCCGGATGTGGCCCTGACCCCAATTCATCTGGCCTGTTCCGCCCTCATTGCTCTTGGAACCATATGGGTGCATTTTATTTCTGCTTCCAGGAGCAACGAGGGTGGCGTGGGCCAGGTGAATTGGAGTCAGGGCCAGACCTGGCCCATGGGCCATAGTTTGGACACCCCTGGTTTAAGCCTAAAATCTATCTCATCCTGTTGCAGAACAGATTGCAAGACACGCATTACTTCCGCCTCTGGTGGGAGAAACCATGTGACCGACCCACAGCCCCAAAACTTTGGGCACCCCTGGCTTAGATGACCTTTCCTTGGCTTGAATGTGGACCAGTAAGGGGGTTAAGAGGGCTAGTTTTTGCCCACCTTGTTCTTTGGGGACCTTAACGTCACAACCGCTGAAGGCACCCCGTGATTGAGACCGGGACTGATCTGAGATCTTCTCCTTCCGCAGGTGAAAACCTTTGTGGAGACCCTTTCCCCGGACGCTTTCCCTTCCGCTTCCGTGGTGGCTTCGTAGCTGAGGAGGACGGGCCTCCAACCACGAAGTCTTGCTAGCCGGGAAGAGAAACTGACCGGGACAGAAAACCAAGACGGTCTACATTGCAAAGCGGAGGCCGAGTGGTTGCTTCTAGGACTTGGGGGGTGCCCAAACTACGACCCATGGGTCAGATCTGGCCTCTGGACCCCAATTCATCTGGCCTGCGCCAGACCTTTCCACGCACTTATTGGTCCTCTGGCACAGCCCAAGCAAGGAGGAGGGCTGTGCTGTGGGAAATGCCTTAGGTGCATCCATCTTTGAGCCACCTTGAGGTGGCTGACCCCTACAGGTGTCTCCTGCCCTTTCCTCACAGACCCAGGGAAAAGACCCACCCATCTCCTGTCATGTTCACTGGGGGGTGCGTTTCCTGCACCTGCCCTAACGCACTAGAAGGAATGGATTGAAAGAGCGTCCCACATTTCCCCCGCCCTCCACCTTCCCATTTCTCTGGGTCGAGGGGAAACCTGAAAGACCCCAACCCTATGGAAATGGCTCAGCTGCAGAATTGGGAATGCTTAAAAGCACGGAAGGCATTGCGGATTCAACGAGAACTAGACCTGGTGTTAAGGGGCTTGGTTGACATGCGTGTGTGTGTATGTTTGGGTGGAGGTCCTTTGTGGAATGAAATCAATAAAGTCAGATTAACGGACACGAGAGCACTTTGCTGGCTGGGAAGAGGCCAGAGGGAAAGGATTCCCTGGAATTTCTCAGACAATTCTTGCTCCAATTGGCAAGGATTGTGGAAGACCTACGACGGTTGGCTTGCTTTACCTGTGGCTTCTTACCTTGGAAAAAAGGGGGTGGGGTGGGGGTGGGTGCCTCCCCTGCCCATGCGCTTGGTTTTACATGTTGCATGGACAAAACAAACTTAGTGGTGTGCAAAGGAGTTTTGGAGCCGCCCCCGCGGGAAAGTGGATACTGGGAAGCAAACTTTTCTGGATGGCACCAACAGGTTTTCTACGCTTGGGCAGTTTCTGAAGACTTACTGAGTACTGTAGGATTGGGGTGAGCTCCTGTCCTCTGTCCCCGCTCCTGCCAAGCTAGCAGTTCGAAAGCAAGACATTGCGAGTAGATAAATAAGAGACCACTTCAGTGGGAAGGGAAAGAGCCTTCCGTACGCTCCGGTGTCTAGTCATGCCTGCCACGTGACCACGGAAACGTCTGCAGAAGCAGACAGTGCTGGCTCTCTTTGGCTTTGAAACAGATGAGCACTGAACCCTAGAGTCGGATACGACTGGCTTTTGAGCAAGGAAAGCCAAACCCTCCAAAATTCTCTCTGGGGAGCTTCAGTGGCAACCCTTGGATCGGTTTAGTACATTTTTAAACGCCAAAGTGTGTTGCGAGACTTTGTTTCCAGCTGAAACTGAGTAGCCGACTGTTGCAAGGAGGACTGCCTTTAGTTTGGGTTTATGATGCCAAAATGTGGCAGAAAGAAAAAGGGGGGGGGGGAGAGAAAGCCCCACTGAAGAAGAGCCGCCAAAGGCCTTCTGCTGCCTGAGGTAGTAAACCTCCAAGGTTCGTAGCCACAGGCACTGGGGCGGGAGCTCACTCCACCATGCAGTACTTGGGTCTTGACCTGCCGACCTTACAGCCACTCTTCTTGCGGGCCGGACAAGACGCCGGAAGGGCATTTATTTATCAGGGGCCTCGGAAAAGGTAAACGTTGCTGGGAAAGCCAGCCGCATCTGACTCTAGGGTCCGGTGCTCATCTCTTTTTACAGCCAAAGAGCCAGCACTGTCTGCATCTCTGCAGACGTTTGTGTGGTTGGTTATGTGGCAGGCAGGACTAGAGACCAGCGTGCATTGAACGCTGTTACCTTTCCCAACAAAATGGGTATTCATCTACTTGCAATTTCTTGCTTTCAAACTGCTAAGTTGGCAGGACCTAGGTAGGGGGCAGAGACAGGAGCTCACTCCGTCGGGCAGCACTCGGGTCTCGAGCTGCTGACCTTCCAGTCGCCAAGAGCAGCTCAGCGCCTTCGCCACCGGAGTAAGTAGCCCTGCTGCAAACGACGAGACTCTCCCGTTTGGACGCCGCCGCCGACAAAGACGGTGGATGGGGGCGCAACGGGGAGGGGCGAGGCGCACGTCGGGCGGGGGCCGGGGCGGAGGGGGCCCCTCTTGGCCGCCGCCGCCCCCCCTCCACCCGCGATCGCCGTCTCTCGGTCGGCGCCCTTCCCCCGACCAGGGACCAAGGAGGGGGGGGGGCGAGCGAGGCCGGTCTCGTCGGAGCGCAGCTGCGCCCCGTGGTTGGGGGGAGGGAGGGAGGGGGTGACCCGACGCCCTCCCTCCCTCCCCCTCTGCCCCGCCCGCGCCCTCGGAGGCGGCACCGCCAGAACAAAGAAGCGGCCACGCGCCTCCGCCACCGCCACCCCCCCCCCCCCGAGGAAAAGGGGGGGAGCGCGTTCCCGCCCCCTTGCCGCGAGGGCTGCACAGACGGGCCAGCGAGCGAGCGAGCGAGCGAGGGGGGCTTTGTTTTCCGGGGCGGGGGGGGGGTGGAAGGCCCTCCGGAGAGGCCTGGGAGGAGGGGGGTGGGCGGGCTTCTTCGGAGGACCCAGACAGAGGAACCTTCGAGGGGGCGGCTGGGCTGGGCTGGGCTGGGCTGGGCTGGGCAGGAGGAGCAGCCCCTCCTTCCTCCTCCTCCGAGAGCCCCTCCCACCTGGGAAAAAACACCCTCCCTCACGAGAGGGGAGGGGAGGGGAGGGGAGGGGGCGCTTTTCGGGACCCCAGTCTCTCTCTCTCTCTCTCTCTCTCTTTCAAGGGACTCGGAGGGAGGGGCTCTTGGCCTCGTCCTCCTTTGGGAGCCCCCCCCCGCCCCCACCTCCACCTTCCTGGGTCTGCCCAAGTGGAAAGTTTCCCGGGGTGGGGAGAGCGCCCCCTCCTGACACCCCCCCCCTTTGGAAGAGTCCAGCGCTGCTGGCTTTGTTCGGCTCCGCCCCCCCGCCCCCCCGGCTTCCCGATGCCCCCCTCTCTGGCGGGGCTCTCCTCCTCCTCCTCCTCCTCCGGCCTCTCTGCGCCCCCTGAGCCCGGGTGGGGCGAGAGGAGCCCCCGCGGGCCGGGCAGCCGATGAGGCCCCGTCCGGAGCGCCTTGGAGGAGGGCCCGCCGTCTCGGGGCGAATCGCCCGCCCTCGGCCTCGGGGCTCCGTTGCCGTCGCGGGGTGACTTTTGGTCCTCCCGGGGGCGCCAATGGCGAAGGCCCCGCTGCTGCTGCCGCCGCCGCCGCCGCCGCTGGGCCGCCTGAGCCCGGGCGCCTGCCCGCCGCTGGGCCGCCCAGAGATGCCCGACGGGGCGGGCGAGGCCGGAGCGGGAGCGGGCGCGGGCCCCCAGGCGCCGAAGAAGCGCCGCCGCTGCGGTCTGTGCGGCCCTTGCCTTCGCAAGGAGAACTGCGGCACCTGCAGCCACTGCGTGAACCGACGGACGAGCCACCACGTCTGCAAGATGAGGAAATGCGAGGCCCTGAGTAGGAAGAAGAAGAGGAAGAAGAAGAGGAAGGAGGAGGAGGAGGAACCACCCAAGAAGACCCAGGAGGAGGGCAAAGAGAGAGAGGTAGGGAGGGGGGCCTTTTCTTTACAGGGGGAGAGGGAGGGGGGCTTGACCCTGGAAGAGGGTCACTTGGTCAGCAAGAACTTTGGACCACGGGCGCCCAGTTTGCCCCACTTTGTCCCATTCCTCGTGGGGGAATCAGTCTCACTTGGCACAAAGTCGGAGGGGAGTCCAGATGGCCAATGTAGTCCCAATGGCCAACGCAGGGGGTTCCCAACCAAGGAAGGAGACTTAAGTTTTGGGGCGGCCCTTGAAGGCTAAGGGAGGCTTCCACTGTCCCATTTAGCAGCCATGAAGCAAGGGTGAGAGAGAGAGCAAGATCCTGGACGTGGTGGTGGTGGTGGTGGTGTCTGAGTGGTCTCATTAGGCCATGTTGCCCATCACTTGTCAGTGATGTTTGGCCGGGATTCAGACTCACCAAAGCATCTTCCGTTGTCATCGGATCCCTTGGGCCAGGTGGAAGCAGAGGGTACACAGTCGCATTGTTCCGCCTAGCCACCAGAATGACATGATCTCCAAATGGCTATTTTTTTAAAAAAACGCACGCAAACGGACTCGATTCCTCAAGTCCATTTGCATGCGCGGAATGTCATCGCAGAGATGTCTACTGATGCGTGGACTCCTAGCTGAATAATAACGCTTCCAAGGAAGGGTGATTCCTATAGGCTCCTCTTCTTCCTCCTCCTCTCACTTTACGTTCATACCTTGTGGGGCCCTTGGCAGGATCCAACGTTAGGGTACCTCTTTATCTATTTGCAGTGTCTTGCTTTCGAACTGCTTGGTTGGCAGGAGCTGGAACAGAGACAGACACGCACTGCATCATGCGGCACTTGGGTCTCAAACCTCTGACCTACCTTCCATTCATCCAGTCCAGCCTCTTAATCACTAAGCCATCACAGTCCTGACACCCATCACCTGTTTAAATGGGTTTGGAAAACGCCTCTTGTTTACACCACCACGAGATCAAAGGTCCATGTGGGAGCATGGCTGGGTTGCCTTTCACACTCCCCCCACCCCCACTTGGCTGGGTTTGCAGCTGAGGTTGGTCTCCCCGGGCCAGGAACGGCAGCAGACCTGAGGCCAGGTGATCCGACCTTCAGAAGGTGTGGGGTGGATGGGATGGGAGGTCAGTAGAAAGGAGGTGGAGGTGGCGGTGGCGGCCAACCTTCAAAGGGCTTCAGGTGAGCAAGGCAGGGAGTGGCCGGCCCAGAGAGGCAGAATTGGGGGGAGGCAGGTCCAAGGGGGAGCCTGTCAACTTGTTTGGCATGAGAATTTCCGAGGAAGCCACATTTTCCGCCCGGCCGTAGGAGAAGGCACTGGCCTAGGTAGGCATGGTGTCGGGGAAACAGGCAGAAGAAGGACTTCTTCACCCTCCAAGAAGACTCTTCTTGGCATGGAAGAGACCTTTGCCCTGAGAACTGGGAAGGCCCCTAGAAGGAAATCCAGGCCCAGAAAGGACTCTGGGTGTGTGTGCAGAGAATGGAAATACAAGAGCGTTGTCTGGAGAGGACTCAATGCCTTGACTGGATGGAGAGAATTACAGGTTGTTGCTGATTCTTCATCTGTTCTTCCTCCTCCTCCTCCTCATGTCAATACCAACCGTTGCACTGCCAAAATGAAGCCACTTTCTTTGGCTTGGTCATTGGCCAAACTTAGGTTCTCATCAGAACACATGTAGAAGTTGCCACTTCCTAAGGTTGTACAACTGGAAATGGCACATGAGGGGCGAGTGGGTTGAGAACGGGGAAATCAATGAAGAGGAAGCTCGAAGCAACCCTCAAACCTCCTCTCACCACCACCTTTCAGCATGTTGTCCTCTGGTTCCTCAAAGAGAAGGAAGCCCCTTGTCGGTCTCCGTCCTGCCTCCTTCCTGCCTCTCTGGGTGACTCATTGCCCAATCTCTGTCCCCTGCTAGGAAAACAGCGGCAGGCAGGCAGGCAGGCTCAATTCACACCCGTTCGCCCACTCAGGAGGAGTCTTAATGCCCGCGTGTCATTAGCAATGACAAGCTCTACCAGTGGCTTAGTAGTTAAGGCGCTAGGCTTGGAGACTGGAAAGACGGGTTCGATTCCCGAGAGCTGCCCAATGGGGGACATGAAAGGAGCCTCATTCAGATGTCCTCTGCAAAAAAAAAATCCTTTCAACCCAGAGTAATCTCTGACATGAAAACAAATGATTAGCAATGACACTTTATATACGGGCCCTCCATAACACTTAATACATGCTCTGGGGGTTAAACTGCTATATTACAGCCTGAACGTTGTGGCTCCAATCCTGATGGGGATCAAGGTTGACTCAGGTTCTTCTATCCTTCCAAGGTCAGTAAAATGAGGATCCAGCATGTTGGGTGCAAAAATACTACCGTATATACTCGACCATAAGTCGTCCCGAATATAAGTCAAGGTACTTAATTTGGACCTCTAAAACTAGGAAAATAGATTGACCTGAGTATAAGTCAGGGATGGAAAATACAGCAGCTACTAGTGAGTTTCAATAATTAAAATACATGAAAATATGGTAAAATTAATTAAGTTACACATTTGCATGGGTATGTTTTTGAGTGTTTATGTTGACCTGAATATAAGCCGAATCCCATTGTTGGACCTCATTTGGGGGGCTAAGAAACCTGACTTATACTCGAGTATATAGGGGTAATTACCTTTTGAACCGCCCAGGGAGGACAGTCAGTGCTACGGGGTGGTGGTACAGAAGGTGTGATTGCTTTGCTTTAACTTTATTTCACGTGTCATCCTATCATTTATTGTTTGACGAAGTGAAACTTGATCCACAAAAGCTCACACTAAAATACAGGAATTAGTCTTTAAGGTGCCACAATTTTCTTTTGTCTTGTTTACTCTCTAAAATGTTTGAAACAGAGACTAACATGGCTACAATTTCAACGTACAGTGGACCCTCGCTTAACAAATCTAGTGCGTTCTCCGGGACCGTTTGTACTACAAAAAATTGTACGGGAAATTTCCCATAGGAATGCATTAAATGCAATTTTCCATCGGAATGCATTGAAAACCAAAACATTTTAACCAAAACATGGTTTCCCATTAGGAATGCATTGAAAACCAATTAATCCATTCTGGAAAAAGTTTGTTAACCGAGTAACTATTTTCTATGGATTTCCTTTTGTTATGCGAATTTTGTGTTAAGGGAGCCGCTTATTAAGTGAGGTTCCACTGTACAGTATTCATTTATTTATTGACAAAGTGGACTTGATCCACGAAAGTCCACTTTTTTGTCTTGTTGTTTCGTTTACTCTCTGATAGGCTTGAAATGCAGACCGACAGAGCAACCACTTTAAAAATTCAATCATTTATTGCTCTATTATTCCATAAGTGTTTAAGCCAGGGGTGCCCAAACCTTTCGAGCTGTGGGCCGGTCACATGGTTCAGCGGGCCAGTCACCGGGTTCCTCCCACCGGAAGTGGAAGTATAATGTGTCTTGCAATCTGTTTTGCAACAGGATGAGATAGATTTTAGGCTACCATTTTCTCTGCTTAAACCAGGGGTGCCCAAACTACGGCCCGTGGGCCAGATCCAGCCCCTGACACCAATTCATCCGGCCCACACCACCCTCATCACTCCCAGAAGTAAAACGTTTTACTTCTGCTTCTGGGAGCGGTGAGGGCGGCATGGGTCAGATGAATTGGCATTAGGGGTCAGATCCGGCCTGCAGGATGTAGTTTGGGCACCCCTGCTTTAAGCCATTTCTTGCCCATTCTTCATTTGAGAGATGGATGTCAGGTGCAGGGGAAGAAGTGCTGTCGGTCTTTCTCTCTTTTTGAAAGCAGGGGGCTGTGAAATGACACACGTGATTTCGGAGCGCCGGCGATGCATCATCCCCCCCCCCCCCCCTTACTAAGCATCTCCACTCCTTCCTGAGATCGCCACCTACACTGCCAATTACCAAATCCACCCACACACCAGCAGGTTCACACTTGCCTGGAACAACCCGCTAGTGATGACAGGCGCTGCCGCCTGGAGCCATGCTCTGTGTCCCCCGTCACACCCTCCCCACACACATAGATTTCACTTTCCTTTTGACTGCTGTGTTTCATTATTTTCCCGGCAGCCGGCCTGCCTCAGACATAAAACCTTCAACTAAAATGGCAAAGCTTTCCAACGGGGACAGGTGTGTGTTTACCTGTCCAGTGATCTTGCTGTTGGAGGACTTGAGAGGTTTGTTTAGCCTGGTATTGCCTGCTCAACAGGCAGCAAGTTTGGAAGGTTGAGTTGCTGGGAGCTTTCCCATTTTATGTTGCCACTGCAGTGGCTCAAGTGGCCAAGACACTGACTGGAAGGTGGAAGGTCAGCAGTTCGAGACCCGAGTACTGCAGGACGGAATGAGCTCCTGTCATCTGTCCCAGTTCCTGCCACCCTAGCAGTTCGAAAGCAAGAAATTGCAAGTAGATAAATAGGGATCCCTTTGGTGGGAAGGTAAACAGCGTTCTGTGCACTCCGGTGTCGTCATGTCTCCCACATGACCACGGAAACGTCTGCAGAAGCGGACAGCGCTGTCTCTTTGGCTTTGAAACAGAGATGAGCACTGAACCCTAGAGTCGGATACGACTGGCTTTCAAGCAAGGGTGACCTTTACCTTTACAGACTCTTTCAGAGCATAGGTGGAGGGGAGGAAGCACGGAGCTTAATGTCTGGTCCTGTCCTGTAAAACCCTTCTTCAACTGCCCTATCCAATTCCGAATATTTGCTCTCCTCATGGTGATCAGCCATGCTGCCTTCCATTGGCCTTCCGCATCGCAATGAGACACCCATTGTACCACTGAGTCACTTTCTGGTCCTGAGCCCTTTTGGCACGCAAAGTCCTCCTCAGTTCTTGGTCCCTACAGTTTTTAAAGATTCCTCTTTTCTGTGACGCCTCGACCTGTCCTTTGAGACCTTGTGCGACAATGAAATGGGAGTCTTGCTTTTGTTGAGACTGGTGATCCTTTGTAACTCACCTTCGGCTGGGTTAAACTGCAGCAGAACCCCGTATAACGAAAATAATTCACTCTACGAGGCACTTTGCGAAAACAATTGTTTCATTATATGAAAATCCCTGTGGGAAAAAATTGTACAATGAAAATCTCTATGGGAAAAACTGTACAATGAAAAAAAATTCACTGTACAACTTTTCCCATAGAGAAGCATTGCATCGTATAACGAACATTTTCGTTATATGGGGCACAATGTTTTTTTCAAATCCTCTTCGCGGTATGATTTTTTCGCTGTACGAGGTATTTGTTATACAGGGTTCTACTGTATTTCTTTTTGGTTCGTGACGCCGCCGACAACGACTTTGGCAGGTGGGCAAATTCCCCTGTCCGTGGAGCGTCCCTCCTGCAGCCCGTGTGGGGCGATTTTGCCCCCGTGGAAGGCTTCCCTTCCCCATTTCTTTGCTTCCACTTCTCTGCTTCCAGCTAGAGATCGCTGAAGATCAACCGAGCCCCCCATCCCCACCCCACACCATCTGACGGAGAGTAGGGAGAGTGTAAAATGCCATTGCCATGCCAACAATGCTGATATTATTTTCTTAGGGACTAAAAGTGTTTTTTGCGCAAATTCATGTCGGCGTGGGAGCCGGCTGGTGTCAGGAAATCTTATTTCACCGGGACTCGGAGTGACAGAACCAGGCGATGGATGTAGGTTTCTCCACAAACAGCTGCAGGATTTGAAATCCACGCCAGGGGTTAACTGGCATGTCACAAAGTCACCAAAGCAACATAGGGGGTTGGGGGTCGCCGTCCGTTCCCACTCTTGGCAACCTTGATGTCTGGTCAGTCCCATCCCGGTTACTCCGGCGCTGGACAGACATCACATAAACGTAGGCCAGTGGGAGAGACATTTGCGAGAGGACTGATAAGTGCAGGGGCAGAACGACAGCTCAGCGTTTAAATTTTAGGAAAGGAAGAAGCCAGAACGGAGGAAAGAAGGAAGGGTCAAGAGATGGTCTTCTTCTTCTCTTCCTCCTCCTCCTCTGTCCTGATCAAACCCTGGACTGCCAAAATAAAGCCACTTTATTGGCTTTGTCATTGGCCAACATTAAATCTTCATCGGTGCATGTTTCTGGCAGTCATTGGCAGACCAGCAAATGAGCCCATGGATTCTGTCTCGCTCCACACATGCACACAGCATGTTGTGATCCACCACCAGCCCCCACTTGAGCACAGTGGATCCTTGGTTAACAAATGGCTCGGTTAACATTTAAAAAAATTGCATAACAAAAGGGAAAATAGTGGTTCGGTTTACATGATTTCCCCCCCAGAACGGATTAATTGGTTTCCGATGCAATCCTATAGGAAACTGCATTTTGGTTAATGTATCTTGGTTTTCAATGCATTCCTATGGGAAATTCAGTTAAAGTAATTTAAGAAGAACGCATGAGTTACGTTAACTGAGGTTCCACTGTATGTTGGTCTTGCATTTAGGGACTCTGACCCCTCCAGGGTCCTCTAAGTGACGCAGGGGAGGTTGAGTCCCTCAGCCAGAGCCTCCTTTCATGTCATTCCTTGCACAGTGAGCACCTTCCTCCATTTTGCTCTTGTGTGTGTGTGTGTGTGTGTGTGTGTGTTGATCACAGAAGCCTCTGAGCACATCTGCCTTAGAGAAGCAAAGAGGTCTACACAATCAACACCTCCCCATTTCATTACCTGTGTGGTTAATGCAACTGCTCCTTTTCTGCACCACTTCCCCCTCTTCACTGGGTCTC
Organism: Bradypodion ventrale; assembly: GCA_035047345.1. NCBI lineage: Eukaryota > Metazoa > Chordata > Lepidosauria > Squamata > Chamaeleonidae > Bradypodion > Bradypodion ventrale. Next base: position 639,013 of record JAWDJE010000010.1, on the reverse strand, counting down.
CCCCTCCCACCCGACAAAGGTGTGCAAACCTGTCGGCTCTCTGTCTCCTGCTCTTGTCTGAACAGGTTACAGGTGAGCCTGAGGCAAAACCTTTCAACCTTTGAGTCAAGGGGAGTGGAAGGCACCTCTAAAAGCCTATGGTAAAATAATAATAATATATTGGAGTCTTTTAAGGTTTCATCATGGGTTTGTTTTTAAATTGTTTGTAGCTTTGATTGCTGGAAGAAAAGAGCCCCTTTGAAAAACAAAGCAAAGCAACTATATTTATATACCACACCAGTAGTGTTTAATGCTCTCTCTGGGCAGTTCACAGGTTAGTTAATCATTTAGCCCCCAACATGTTGGGTCCTCATTTTACCAAACTTGGAAGGATGGAAGTGGCTGAGTTAACCTTGAGCCCTTGTCAGGATTGAACTCATAACCTTTTGGCTGCAGGGCAGCAGTTTTAACCCCTGTGCCACCATAGTGACAGGTTGCTTACCTGTTGCGGTTGTTCTTCGTGGTTACCTGTGGCAGCGTTTGTGGTTCTCCAAGAGGGACCGGTCAGTCAGTTCCTCCCTCCTTAGAACAATTAGCAGTGTTGGCTCTTCCCACCGTTTCTCCTCTCCTGGCATGCTTTGTTTGCACTACTTTGATGGGGAGGGATTTTAGGCTGGATGGCTCAGCGAGTTGAGTATCTGGCTGCGGAGACGGAGGTTGGGTGTTCGATTCCCCCACTGGACCTCCTGGCCAAAAGAGGGAGGGAAAGGCAAACAATTTCTGTGCATTAGAAAACCCTGGGAAAGGGTTGTCGTATGTCGGAACTGACTTGATGGCGCACAGCGGCGATGACTGTGACGATGCGTAATCTGTGCTGAATAAACCGAGATTAAGATGCTTTACAACTTGTATGCATTATGCAAATGAATATGCTTTGTTCGTATGGTTAATTGATTCGGTGTCTGCTTGTCCTACCTGTAGAGAGCGAGGGGTGGTTCAGGGCAAGCCAGACAGTTTTGCCCCTTTCCAGGGGCTAGAAAGCCCACCCATGCCCCCCAAATCCCAAGTATGTCCAGCGGACAAGCCTCGCCTGCAGTTCCTTCCCGAGAGGCTGCCTGGTTGGTGGTTGGCAAAACGCAGAGTCTGGTGAGACCTTAAAGCTTGGTGTGCTTGTGCCAGGGAAAACTTGCTCAAAGCCCCACAAGACTTTCTTTGTGGATGTCGCTCTGGCGAAACAGGTGAGACTTCTGCACCCTGGTTGGAAGTCGCTGCTGCCAAATGGTTCACTTTATACACCTACACCGGTCCACCCATCAGGCCGGTGGGTGGCTTATTTAGGACGCCCGTGGCCATTTCCCAGGACTCTTCTTCAGGCAGGGTCACACCAGCCTCGTGGGGCGGTGGTCGCCATGACTTTAGTCGAGAGCCACGCCAAGGCTGAGTTTCTGGCGGCGTCTTCTTCTTCCCATTTGGCACGCGCCCTGCGGCAGGCACAAACAGGTTCTGCCGCACAGGTCGGTCGGCAACTTGCACTCTCAGCCGTCTTGTGATTTCTCCTGGTTTCTTTCCTGGGAGGGGTTTCTCCAGGGAAAGTGGCCAGTATGTGCAATGTTTGGCAGCTGGATGGGACGGGCATGGGCACGGGCACGGCAGAAGCCCTTTCCATGTCTTTTCACATCTCTGTTTGTGCGCCAGCGTGACTCTCTGCGGTGGTCTGGGACGGGCCTTTTCAGCTCTTGGTGACCGATCAGTTTTGTAGAGAAAGGCTTGCTCTCTTGTCAAAGGCGCTCCGGTTGGGTTGCTTCAGGAAGCCCAGGATCCGCAATGCTTTCTCCTTCTGAATCCCGCCCAACCTTTCATCCCGGGGATGCTCTCCGCGCCAGGAGGCGGCAACAGAGGTGCGTCGCTCTATCTCAAGTTCTTCTTCGTGGTCTCCGTGAATCCACATGGATGTGTTTGTGCAGGAAAGCCACTCGTGTGGATTCACAGGGGGACCACGAAGAAGAAGCATAAGAAGCACAGGTACAGGTAGGCAACCTGTCATTTTAGAGCCCTGGTGGCGCAGGGGTTAAAACGGCTCTCCTGCAGCCAAAACCTTATGAGTTCGATCCTGATGGGGATTGACTCAGCCTCGTCCATCCTTCAGAGCTTGGTTAAACGAGCCCGCAGCCTGTTTAATGAGGGCAAAATGCTAATTCCCTTGTGAACCACCCGGCGAGGGCACTGCTAAGCACTACAGGCTGCATAGATGTGCCACTGCTTTGCTTCTGCATGTGTAAGTAGTCCAGCCTCCTCTCTCTCTCTCTCTCCCTGTAGTAGCTGCTGCCGCCACCCCACTCCTCCTCTTCCTCCTCTGGGGTTTATGGGCTGGCTTTCTTTTCCCCTCCGCCTCCACCTCCTCCCTCCGTTGGGCAGGCAAACCAGGGAGGGGGGGGGGGCGAGGGCCGGGCAGGCTTATCACTCGGTTTGTCTCTTCCTCCTGGGGAGGGGGAGGAAGAGGAGGAGGAGGAGGGCCGGGAGCGGGGATGATGATGATGATGATGAGGAGGAGGAGGAGGATGTCTGGCTGCACCCGGGCTATGGAATGAGGCAAGATGGCTGCTTGGTTGTGTTGAAGAGGAAGAGGAGGCTAGCAGGGGCTGGTCCAGGCTGGGAGGAAGGGTGGACTGGGGAGCCGGGCTGGGCGGGGGGGGGGGGGGGGGGGCTGACCAGCCGGAAGGGGCAGAAGCCAGAGGGGGCAAAGGAACCCATCCCGGTCTTTCCCAAAGACCTTCCTTCTCCCTTGGGATGCCAGTCTTCTGCCTTCCTCCTCCTCCTCCTCTGAGAATGGGGCATTTAAACCCATCCTTCCAGGGCTTCCTCCTCCTCCTCCTCCTGGCCAAGGGAGCCGTCCCTCCATCCTGGGCCACCCTCGCTTTCTTTGTGCGGGGGTGGGTGGGTGGGTGGGTGGAGGTTCCTTCTGCTCTAACACAGGCACATTTTAAGACTCAAACCCCCCTCCCCCCTTAATATTTCTGCAGGTGGAAGTAAAGGAGGGGAGAGGCACCGGCGGCATCCCAGGACAGGCGCCTACAGCCCAGGTAGAGTCCCCCCCCCCTCTTCTCATTCAAAAGCTCTGAAATAGAGAGAATTTGGTGTGTGTGTGTGTGTTGTCTCTTTTGCTCTCCGTGTGTCTGTGTGTGGAGGGAGAGTGAGTGAGAGGAAATCTTTCATGCCTGTTTTATGAGCATGCCTGAGTCGCTGTTCTTCCCCTCATCTGCTGAGATTTAAAGACGACTGCCTCTGTCTGAGTTTATCTGGGTCTGAAGAGGAGCAGCTGAAGAAGGTGGACTTTGCCTCCTCTTCCTCCCCTCCCAAAAAAACACAAACAAACAAAAAACCCCTTTAACGGTCAGGAAGGCTGTGGGTATTTTTTTTTTTTACTGAGAGGAGAGCCTTTCAGGAGGCCTGACATCATCCTGAGGTCAGTCGTCTTCCCTCGGTCACTCCTGACGGTGAGCGCAGCGGCTGGCTCCGTCATTCCTGATTCTGGAGGCCCGTCAGATCCCGCTCGCTCCCATCTTTGCTTCCAGACCGGAGTGGCTTGGCCAGGTGTGCTCCTTCGCCCAGAGTCACCTCGCAACAGAAGCGTTTGCTTTCCAAGCCGAGCGAGCAAGCGTGTGTGGCCTCGTGGGCTTCCCCAGGGCTCAGAGCGAGTCTGGTGGGGAAATCCCTGCGAGGAGGAGGAGGAGGAGGAGGAGGAGGATGTTGCAAACGTCTGGATGACGAAACACCCAACGCTTGTGGCGGTTGAGCGTTCTGGGCAGATATGTGCCAGGAGAAGGGGAAATGAGAGGGGAAGGGTGATGTTCGCAGCCAGTGTGGACGTGTGCGGCAGAAATTGGATGGCCCAAGTGGCTAAGATGCTGACTGGAAGGCAGAAGGTCAGCAGTTCAAAACCCGACTACTGCAGGACGGAATGAGCTCCCCTGTCTTTGTCCCAGCTCCTGCCAACCGAGCAGTTCGAAAGCAAGAAATTGCAAGTAGATAAATAGGGGCCACTCAGGTGGTGGAAGGTAAGCAGCATTCCGTCCACTCTAGTGTCTAGTCATGCCTTCCACATGACCACGGAAACATCTGCAGAAGCAGACAGCACTGGCTCTTTGGCTTTGAAACAGAGATGAGCACTGAACCCTAAAGTCGGATACGACTGGCTTTCGAGCAAGGGAAACCTTTACTGTTACCTTTTACAAGTGAAAGTCTGTGTGCGTGCGCATGCGGTAGCTTCCTCTCCTGGACCGGTGGGGCCAGACCAGAGGCTTTCCTTGTGGGGCTTTCCAGGCAGCTCTTCCGGACGAGAGTTGGGTCACAAACTCCCCACTGGGGAAAGTGAGTATTTGTGGAAAGAACGGAAAGCGCTTTCGGTCCGTGATGGCCGTCATGAGGAGGCAGCGAAGCGGAGGAAGGGGAAATCCCCTCCCAATGCAACAGGAGGCATTTCAGCCGCCGAAAGAGTGTGCAAGCATTGGACCTACTCAGAACTCTTCGTCACACTCGGTTTTAAACAACGTGGGCTGGAGGAAAGGAGGAAAGAGTGAACGCTCTCCCCATTTGCAGTTCGGAAACTCTGAATTCTGCAAACAAAGGGTGTTTCTTCCTCCTCCCCAGGTGGGAGCCAGGTTGCAAGACATAGGAGGCATCCATGCCCAAATGGGTCGTCTGTCTCCCTCCCTTTAAGACTAACAGGTCTTCCGTTTTAACCTCAGGTCCCGGTCAGGGCTTGCAGGTGCCTGGAGACCAAACCCAAAGAGCAGTCGTGGTGTGTGTGTGTGCCCGTGCGCGTGCGCGTGTGTTTCCCCGTCAGCAATGCTGGCATTTGACACCAGTCGCAGCCAAACTGGATCATGTTGCCAGTGAGCATCAAAAGCCTCTTCTAATTTCAGAGTGGCTGAAGTTTTTGAGATGATCTTCCTCAATCTTTTGCCTGACGAAGAGCCAGTGAAGAGCTAGGCTAGAGGAAGGCTTCCCATGGTGTGACACTTTCAGTTGCTCTCAAGAAAGGCATGTCTGCCCTAGACATGAGACATGGTCCGTATCGCAGAAGAAGATGCAGCTGAGCCATTAGGGCTGTCTGTCTGAGCTTGTGGAGGAAGGAGCTGCTTTGGAAGCCAAACACGGCCAAGGTCTGGATTTGTCTGTTGACAGCCAAAGAGACCGAGCGGTCTGTGGCCCCTGCCAGGCATTTTATTTATTTATTTATGTTTATTTACAATATTTATATACCGCCATCCTCACCTTAGGTGACCCAAAGCGGTTCACAAATCAGATAAAAATGTCAACTAAAAACATCATTTAAAACATCAACACCAGCTAAAAACGTCACGTAAATCCATATCTAAAACCAGTAAAAACCAAGTACAAACTGTCTAATAAAACCACCCCGACCCACATAAAAGGACAGCCAGCCAAGTAAACCCAACCCCCCCTCCCCCCCAAGTGGGCTAAACAAGCCAGTGGGGTTGGGTAGTGGCACCAGTTGTACCCCACACCCGCTGGCATAGCCATGTATTTAATGCTTTTCTGACTAGACACCAGAGTGCTCGGAATGCTGTTACCTCCCAACCAAAGTGGTCCCTAATTATCTACTGGCATTTCTTGCTTTCGAACAGCTAGGTTGGTAGGAGCTGGGACTGACCACGGGCATTCACTCTGTCACACAGCACTTGGGTCTTGGAACTGCTGACCTTCCGTCATGTTCTGCATCTTAACCACAGTCGTAGGAACAAAACAAAGCAACAAAAATAAAAACTGCAAATTAAAAGTAGAAGAGGGTAAAGTGTTCAAAACACAGAGAGTGAGGCTTCATCAACCCTTCCAACCATGACTTGGGCTGTAAGAGCTGCACCATTTAGTGGCGCTGGAAGAACCCACCCATGGAGCTGCCACCCAGGTCATGCTCCACAAGACTGTGCATTGACAGCAACATGTCTTTTTCATGCGATGACAGTGATGACAGTATTGCCATGCTGCGAGGGATTGCCTGGCTTGGAGGAAGCCTCTGGCTTCTGATTGGCTGAACTGCCCTGACGTCACAGAGGGCCAGGAGGAACTTTGAATGCCATTGGCTGAACTCCTTTCAGTCAAAGGGAGGGGAGGAGCTACTGGAAGGGAGAGGCAGTCCAGGTGACCATGTTACCTGAAAAAATGGCTATTCCCCCCCCCCCTTTCCCCCTGTTGTAGGTCTAAACAGCTATAGACCTGTGAACCATTTTTAAAATATTTTTATTTTCAATAAAAATAATAATAAAAAGGGGCAATTTTCAGATATGGGGTAACAACCAGGTAAAAAGAGGCAGGAGGAGATGGTGGATGAGCTCTGGGGAAGCGTGCACACATGCGTGTGTGTGTGCGCGTGTGTGTGTGTGTGTAAACAGCAGAGGCAGGGAAGGAAGACTTTGAGCTGTTGGCTTCCATTTAATTATTTTGGCTAAGGGTTAATCTGACTTGGTTTTGCATTCAGACCTAAGAGTTGTTTCCATCAGATCGAGAGGAGTGAATTGGCCACCCGGCAGATTGTCTGGGCAAAGGTGAGTCTGGAGAAGCAGGGAAGGGAGGCTTCGCGAGGGCTTCCCATCTTTGCAAAAGGTGAAACCAGGGGCCTCCAAACTAGGCTTTCCGGTTAGACCAGGGCGCCCAAACTATGGCCTGGGCGCCCAGATCTAGCCCACGATTCCCATTCATCCAGCTTGCAAAGCCCATGTTGCATTTTACTTCCAGTTCCAGGGGTGGCAAGAGCTTTGTGGGCCAGATGAATTGGTATCGGGGGCTGGATTTGGCCCCCGGGCCATAGTGACTGGCTCCCTGAACCACATGACCAGCCCACAGCCTGAAAAGTTTGGGCACCCCTGGGTTAGATGTTCTCCAAAGCACAAGAGAAGTCTCATTTAGGAGAAGGGGGGAAAAAGAGAAGTGAAACTTTAAAAAAAAAAAAACCAAAACACTGCAAAGACGAGGCTGGTAAAGCCAAACTGCTGAAAAACCTTTGGCTAGCAATAGTTTGAGGACGTTGTGCAAAGTTTCAGGTTCTCTGAAGCATTTTTATGAGGCTGTGTAGTTTACCAAAAAATGAGAGAGGGGAACAGGAAGGAAGCAGCATGGAAGACCTCTAGAGATCTCACAAGTAGTAGCATGTGTGTGTGTGTGTGTGTGTGTGTGTGTGTGTGTGTGTGCGTGCGTGCGTGCGTGTGTGTCCAGACCAAACTGGATTGTCAGGAGGGAGCCACTTCCTTGGCTTTGTCGTTGGCCAACTTTGAGCCTTCAACTTTGAGTCTTCATTGTTAGATGTTTCTGGTCGCTCTCCTGATGTTCTGTAGGTAGTTTTCTGTGTCAATCTTGGTGTCGCTTCATGGGTTGGACTACTTGGGGGCAGAGCCATGGGTTGAGTGATTGAATCCCTGTGGTCCTTCTGACAGTAGAACAGGAGTGCCCAAACTTTTTTTGGGCCATGGGCCGGTCACGTGGTTCTGCCCACCTGGAAGCAGAAGTAAAACGTGCCTTGCAATCTTCTTTGGATGAGATAGATTTTTAGGCTGCCATTTTCTCTGCTTAAACCGGGGTGCCAATTCATCTGACCCATGCCACCCGGAAGCAAAGTAAAATGCGCACATACGGGTCTGTTTTTCTTCTGCTTCTGGGTGCGACGAGGGCGGTGTGGGCCTGATGAATTGGTGTTGGGGGCTGGATCCAGCCCATGTGGGCTGTAGTTTGGCCACCCCTGCAGTAGAGGAAGGCAATGGGCAACCTCTGCTGACTGGTGATGATGCTCCAGGAACCCAAGTGAAGCCCCCACTCTTCTATGGAGCGACAGCCACTCTGGTCATGACCTGGGTAGGAAACCCAGGAGCACAACCAAAAGTCCTTCCATGCCCAGGTTGGTGGTGGGGTGGAGAGCAGACTTGCTTCCAGATCAAAGTGTGTGTCTGTTGCTGAAGGGCCTTGCATTGTTCTTCCGAGCGCTTCCTGTCTTGTGATCTGGCTGAAGCATGTTCTAGGAAGCCAGTGGGAATCTGCAGGCAGGAAAAGCCGAAGGCTACCCGAAGGCTCCCATCAGGGACAAACAGAAGGAGGTTGTGTGGAGGTTGTGTGTGCAGGAGGGTCATTCATTCCCCTTGTGCCCTGGGAACAGACCTTCCCAGCTGGTCATGTGGTGGGTAGGGCCTGGGCTTGGCTTGGCTTGGCATGCTCCCCACCCCGCCCCAGCTCTGCCCAGGGACAAGATGTGACAATGGGCATGGAAAGCAACATCCTCAGAAATCTCTGGGGTTTTTTTTGTTTTCTTTCAAAACATGTTGAGAACTTCTCCGTCTCTCCATCATCTGGGCTATAAAGTGTCAGCAATGCTTAGTGGGATTTTGGAACCGCAGTGCTTGCATGCGTGCATCTCTGTGTCAATGTGTGTGTGTGTATGTACACACACTGCAAGAGAGAGAGAGAGAGAGAGAGAGAGAGAGAGAGAGAGAGAGAGAGAGATGTGTGTAACCTTTCTCCTAATGACCCAAAGTAGGAGAAAAGATAATGAAAACAGGACATGCCAGGTTTTTTAAATTTATGCAGCAGATCTAGGGTATAGATCAGGGGTTCCCAACTTTTTAATGCTGTGGGCTGGACCGCACACCCCTGGACAGCTGAGTGAGCCAGATTGGCACGAACCCATGGATGACAGCCATGGGTGCATTTATGGCTGTTGTAAATACATCTGCTTTCACTTCTGGTGCAGTGGCGTTGGCGATGTGGGCCACATGAAATGTTGCCACAGGCCGGGGCTGGCCCACAGTCTGTAGGTTGGGAACCCCTGGTGTAGACGAACCTTCCATTGTGGACATGCTATTGCTGCTATTTAAGGGCATGAGATGTAATGTCTTTTCCCAAATTACATTACACTTTCCTGATTGCATAAAGAAACCCAACCATGTGAGAGCAGGTGACCGGGGGGGGGGGGGGGGGCTGGCAGAGGAGGCCAAAGACAGATTGGGTTTCAGATCCATTAGAAAGATCCTCAGGAAATGAGCAGATCCCTAAAATTGAAGCTTAAACATATACTTCCTATCCCTTCTGGAGCTCAGGTGGTTCAAGGCAAAAGCCCAGATCCCGGGTCTCCCCAGGGCAGCCTGAAGTGGGGCAGGCAAAAATGCTTCCACCGCCTTGTGCAAAATGGGCGGAATTGCTTTTCTTTTTCTTTTTCATAATACCACTCTGAAATTCCCAGGCATGGCTCTCGACTGTTTGCTGTTTCTGGTACTTCTGCCTGCCTAAGGAAGAGACTAAAATGTGGGGTTAATGTCCGCTTAATGTTAATGTTCTTAAAACGAGCAGGGCAGGCCAAGGAATTGGTTTCCCTTCATGCTGCTTCTGCCGACGGACGAGTGAGTCGGTCGTGTGGGGTTGGCCGGGAGCCTTTTCCCACTCCTACCTTGGCTCGCCTGCTAATGACCGCTTTGCAAGGCCACAAAGTTGGGCAAAATCCCTGGGCAAATGAGGAGTGATGCCTCCTCTTCCTCCTCCTCTTCCTCCTCCCTCTGGCCTGGCAATGTGCCTCTCCATTGCGTTTGGCAGCCTGGATTCCCAACTGGTTCCTGCCGCCTGCCCACCCTCCCGCCTGCACGCGGCTTTGTAGGTTTACAAACATTGTCGGCCATGCGCCCGCCTCCCTGTGAGTCAGCAGATGCCGGAACCGCCCTTGAACGTGCAGATTCCTGGCAGGGTGCAGGCTGGCCGGCCGGCTGGCCGGAGGCTTCCACATTATCTCAAGGTCTTCTCCATGGTGGACGATGGGCAATGCCCAGGCTGACCCCACCCACCTTTTGGGCCTGGTTTCATGGGCTGGCTGTGGGAGTGGAGAGGAAGGCTTTTGTGCTCACCCCACTCTTGATGCATCTCCCAGTGGAAGTGACAAGGGGGGGGGGGTCTGTGGAAGAAGGCCATCCATCCCCCCCCGCCCCCTCTTCCAGAGTGCCGTCTGTCTGCAGTCAATACGTGGGTGCCTGCATGGAAGAGGATCAAGCCAGATCTTCCAGATCTGTTCCTGGGGTCTTCCTTCCCCAACACCAGGTGTTTGTGTCATCCTTTGCATCACACCTTTGAATCACCCCTTTGATTGACACTCCCCCCCCCCCCACCCTCCGTACCACTGATCCCGTTCTGCCAGTCCCTTTCTGGTCCCGAGCCCTTTTGGCACACAAAGTCCTCGTCATCATCCCCAGGCCAGGATGGATGAAGCTTCTGCCCTCCATCAAGAGGGAGTCAAGGGGGACCATTTAATCCACTTGGGGACCCTCACCCAAAGCTGCTAGTCCTCAGGGTGGTCAGGTGAGTTAACTGTTGCCTGACACTCGTCATTGAGTCGCTGGCAGTAGTAGGGTCTACTCTATGACCATAGCCAGATCACCTGGTCAAATGCTCTTTCCTAGTGACCCCATCACTTTGTTCCCCTGCTCAGGTAGAAGGAAGGTCTCTTCTCGCTGGGGGGTCTCTGGCTGGGAGAGAAGATGGAGGCAGAAGACGGGAGGGTGGCCATTGCCTCCCTCTGCATTGTGCTCTCCTTGCTAGCCCCTATCTCTCCCCTCCCCACCCGCCAACAAGCACCCTCCTCTCTCTCTCTCTCTCTCTCCCCACCACCCCCTCGGCCCTTGACTATGGTTGCATGGTGTGTCAGAAGAGCGCCTTTTCCATCAGAGCTATATTTAGCCTCCTCCCGCCTCCTGGCATGAATGGCAAAACCGAGTGACGCCATCTGCCTCCTCCTCGGTACGTGAGCGAGAGCTCCCTTTGCAGCGCACGGGTTGTGCTGTGGCGTGTGGGAAGGAGAGGTGGGGGGGGGGGAGGGGGAGAAATGCAGATTGGGATTGAGCTGGAAAGCTTCGTTTATTCCTCCTTTAAATGCCTGAGCAGCCGGGGTGATGCGTGCCTGCCAGCAGAGCGAGTCCCCCTTCCATCCCTGCGCAAGAAACACAGAACCCGCCACCTTCCATCCAAAGCCCGGCGGCCCCTGGAAAGACAAACAGACGGAGCCCTCTCTTTGTACGCATGCATTCAATGCACCCTGGATGCCTTTAAAATGGTGGATGGAGGCGGCTTGCCCTCGCAGGCGTGTTTTGCTTTCAGGCCTGGACTTCCTCCAGTTCTTGAGTGTTGCCAGAAGCAGCCATGGGAGCTCGACTGCAGAGCAAGGGAACGCTCTGGTTCAAACCAACCCAAGAAGGCTGCCTTTAGGAGAACCGATCTGTGCTAAATCTAGGTCTTGCACATGAACTGGGAGGCGGTAATTTAATTTGCTTCTCATTTGCAAATGGCTGGAAGACATTCCAAGGCTTTGCTAGGCGGAATAGCACTAAAAGGAGGAGGAGGAGGAGGAGGAGAGAGAGAAGCATCGAGCCATTTGCAGGGCCTGGAACATGAATGAAGACAGAAGAGGCTTAATATGGTGGATAGAAACTCAGAAAGAAGATACCTCTTGGAAATAAACTGCCAGTGCTACATCATAGGCTCAGTAGTAGACGTAGCATCGTTAATCATAGATATCAATCCAATACCCAGGGCTGCGGTGGGGGCTCAGGGGTTAAGAAGCTCGCCTTGGTAGCTGGAAGGCTGGCAAGTTGGCAGTTCGAGATCCCATGACGGATTGAGCGCCCGTCTCTGTCCCAGCTCTTGTGGACATGAAAGGAGCCTCATTTGGGCATCCTTTTGAGTGGAGTTTCTTCCGCAAAAATCCTTTCTAACCCAGAATAATTTCTGACACAAAATTATTATTATTACCCAACTCAAAGTAGACACTTTCTTCTTAAAATGTACTTTAAGTACTCTCATTTTAACTCCTGCCTTTTCTCTCTCTTTTGCTGTACTATGCTGTTTTAACATATTGCTCCTCTAAACCCAGAGAAGATATGCTCCTTTTAAGATGCATTTAAACATGTAATCTAACTTCCGTCCTTTTGCTGTACTATGCGCTCTTGGGCTGCAATAGAGATGGGTTGCGTGTTGAGAACAGGGGTCGGTTCCTTGGCGGCTCCTGAATGTAACCCAAAAGGTGGAGGTGGGCCTTTGAGACTAGACTAGATGTGGGCCCAGGATTTCCTAGCCTGTCTCCCTCCCTTTGCCCCATCCTATCCCTTGGTGTGTTGGCGGGGTGAGAAAGTGATGCAGAGCCATATCGAGAGCAGCATCTTGGATTTACTTCTCCAGGAGAATTGTCAGCCTTGATCTCTTAAAGAGGATTTTAAAAAGCCACAGCCGGAGGTTGACGGCATGTCGAGGTTGTTTTCTTATAAGACAATCGGATCTTTCACCGGCTACTATGTGCAGTTTTGGGGTCTCTTTTTGGTGTGCGGCTTGTCTTTCGGTCGCCTGGCACTGGACATGAGTGTCAGAATGAAGCAAAGGCATTGGTTTGACCATTTCGGCTTTTACGCCCTGGTCCAGGCCTCTTGGGCTCATAGGCAGGTTAGTAGATGCTCCAGACAGGGCAGGGAGTGGGTCAGAAGTAATCCCACATGATCGCTTGCAAAGGGAGAACATTATGCGCCAGTGTTCTTGTTTCCTTGAAGAGACCAATTTGAGAGGGGCTTGCAATTTAAAAATAAAATAGTCGGCTGTTTGTGGAAGGACAGTTCCTTGCAGGGTTTCCAGTTTCTGGGGTGAAATGACCCAGAGTGTTTGTGAATAGGTTGAAAGAGGTTTGGGTGGCTCAAGCAGTCAAGATGCTGAACTCGATGACTGGAAGGTTGGAGTTCGATTCCTGGGTACTGCATGATGGAGTGAAGGCCTGCCTCTGTCCCAGCTTCCCTGCAAAAAGAGGGAAAGATCAGAAAATATTGGGTGCTAGATTTACACACAGCAAACCCATTTGTGTGGATTTGCCAAGTCTAATGAAGCGGACTTGATCCACGAAAGCACCCGTTGAAATACAGGAGTGAGTCTTTAAGGTCCACAACATTTTCGTTGCTTTGTTTACTCTCTGATTAGCAGTTAAGATGTTGAACTTGATTACTGGAAGGTTGGCAGGTCAGCAGTTTGAGACCTGAGTGCTGCATGACAGAGTGAGCTCCCATCCTATGTCCCAGCTCCTGCCAACCGAGCAGTTCGAAAGCAAGAAATTGCAAGTAGATAAATAGGGATCACTTCGGTGGGAAGGTAAACCGCGTTCTGTGCACTCCGGTGTCTAGTCATGGCTGCCCCATGTCCATGGAAACGTCTGTAGAGGCAGACAGTGCTGGCTCTTTGGCTGTAAACAGAGATGAGCACTGAACCCTAGAGTCAGATATGGCTGGATTTTGAGTAAAGGCGACTGTTGCACAAGTTTGCATAACTTTTGTTGCACTGGTGTGCAAATACAATCTTGCAAAGTAGGAACACAATCCAAAGTTACTTTGCTGCCTTTACCACCGCGAAATACTTTGTAGCAAGCATGCATGGGGGGGGGGGGTAATTGGGCAAAGGATGTATCTTTGGGCAGGATATTTCCCTCGTCATTCGTTGCATTGTAGCCATGCAAGGCTCCCGTGGATTCATTTGACAGGGGTTGTGATATTGGTAGGGACTGTGGTGTGGTGGCTTAGTGGTTTAGATGCTGAGCAGGTTGGCAGGTCAGCAGTTTGAGACCTGAGTGCTGCATGGCAGAGTGGGCGCTCGTCGTCTGTCCCAGCTCCTGCCAACCTAGCAGTTTGAAAGCAAGAAACTGCAAATAGATGAAGAGGCACTGCTCCGGTTGGAAAGGTAACAGCAATCCATGTGCTTCGGCATCTAGTCCTGCATTACCACGTGACCACAGAAACGTTTGCAGATGCAGACAGTGCTGGAGATGAGCACAGAACCCTAGAGTCGGATACGACTAGCCTTAGAGCAAGGTCTGTTACCTTAGGATATTGGTTTTTTTTTAAATGAATACTTTATTAGTAATTGTCACATAAAAACATATTAACATCAAATTTTAACCCAGTACAAAACCATTTCATATCTCCTTCCCCCCATGACGTCCAACAATTACTTCTCCTGCACTTATTTTCATCATTGTGGTGTTTACTGGTTACTCCGCTGCCTTCATATCCTCTAAAGCCAATCAATTTTAATTACTGTAGTACATTTCTTTTGATGCTCCTCCGTACCTTAGGACATTGTTGTTTCAGTAATGAGAATGTGTGCAGCTTCCAGGAGAGTTGAAAGGACAGGTGGAAGGAAGGCTAGGTGCTCCTATTCTCCTTTGCCTGTATTTCCAACCATGGCGGAATTATCTGTGCACAACAGTGTGCTCCAACCCTCCTTGGAGCGCATGAGAAGGGCCTGTGTGGATGGATCCTTCCGCTCCTAAAGCGTCATGGTGCAGGGAACCCCCTTTGGTCAAGTCGGGATCCCTGGCGCAGCCCTTTCTGGTTTGCCACAATCCAGATTGCGATGCTGAAGATCACGTGTGGCTTTTCTGTTCTGGGAAGCGGCCGGTGGGTTGGCCAAACCAGCCACCCAAAGTGTGGAGATAGCCGCGGCAAGTGGCTTCCCTCATGCTCTGCTGTTAACCTTTGCCCGGGTTCTCCTGCCTCTCTAGCGCCCGAAGCCGGCTGTCTTTCCGCCACAGGAGGAGAGAGCGGGGCAAGATGGGAGTAACCCGGCGGGCGCCCCGTCTTCAGAAGTCAGACTCAGCGCTGTCAAGTCACGCAATCCCAGCCACTGCTGCCTGCCAGTTGGCCTCCCTTCCCTCAGATGCTCTGGCTTCTGCAGCGGGCATGACCCAGGGGGGTTCAGGCAGCAATTTGGGCACCGGCACGGAAGATCGTGTTCCCAAGAACCTCCTTTCTCTAGAAACATTTCCCTTGCACCTCCAACCCCAACCCTGTAGTTTCCCTTGGGTCATCCAGTGGCCAACGTGCACCGAGGAGGACCTTAGGTTGGCAATGAGGTGGCCCGGTATTGGGCGGAGATCATCTAGTCCTTTTCATTCCTTCTGGGTTTAGATACATTAATTTTAGCTTTGCATATTATTCACTCTCTCCTGCTTCCCTCTTCTCCTTCAAGTGCCATATCCGATTCCGAATAATGGCGATCCTCCTGGCAATCAGCCATGAAGATTGTCCTGGGAACAATATAATAATGACATGGCTTTCCATTTGCCTTCTGCATCACAGTGTGGGGCCTGTACCACAGATCCAGTTTCATGAGTCACTTTCTGATCCTGAGCCCTTTTTGGCACACAAAGTCCTCCTCAGCCCCAGGCCAGGATGGATGAAGCTGCTTCTCACCATAAAGATGGATTCAAGTGGGATTTAATCCATTTGTGGACCATCATCTTCCCTTCCCTTTGGACTTTGCCACCCAAAGCTGTGAATCCTAGATAGATAGATAGATAGATAGATAGATAGATAGCCATAGCAGGAGAACATGGCTACACAGTAAAACCCCAGGTTAAAACCACCTTGGTTTAAGTTTGCTGTGGTTTACAATGGCAAATCCTATGGAAATGCTGTCCTGGTTTACAAATTTTTAATGTATTCTTTTCAGTTAACAACGATCAGCTTAGGACCATTTTTCAAAAATTTTGAATGCATGCCTATGGATGTATTGGTTTACAATTTTTTTCGGGTTACAACGGAGGCTGTTGGAACAGACCTCTGTCGTAACCTGGGGTTTTACTGTCCCTTTTTTTTTGGTATTTCCATTACAAAACTAAAAGAGAGACAGAAGAATAGCTTGGCTCGGACTCCATAACATCATTTTACGCTCCGCGTTCCTTCCTGGACAATCTCTTGCTTACAAGGGCGTGTAAAGGCTTGGCTTGGTTAATCCAAACAAAGGCTAAAGGAGGGTTTTCCCCCTCTTTTGCATGCAAACCAAGAGATCCCGTAAATGGGAAGCACCGGGCTCTCTCCCCTCCTGCTTCAGCTCTGCATTCTGGCCAGATTCCCTGGCCTGGACCTGATCCTCCGGTCTCCTCTGGGGAGGTCCGGGCCCATGACTGACCGAGCCCAAGGCGATGGATGGATGCCCTCTGGGTTAAGAATCACCCTACGAGATTTGGATGATTGGGAGGGTGTTTGAGTTGAGAAAGTGTCCCACCGTCCTGCTCTTTTTTGGGGATGGCTCCTTGGAGCTGGGTGGAATTGGGTTTCCCACCGTAGCCTCTTGTTGTCACTGCGGTGGCGTTTGGCTCCTGCTTCTTTCTGGCTGTGGTTCATGACAGTGGGGCTTGGCTGGTGGATGGAGCCCCAGAGGGTTAACCCAGCCCGCAGGCTCCCTCCCCTCCCTTGGCCCGCCCGGCCTCTTTCTAGCTGGCTGCTTGTTGGGAGTGGAAAATCAAAACCGGCTGGTGCAGACCGGCCCAGCCTGTTCTAATGTTCATTTTCCCTTTGTTTTCTTTTGGGGAGTTGGCAGGAAGGCTCCATAAAGCAGGGATGCCCAAACTACAGCCCGTGGGCCAGATCTGGCCCCCAACACCATTTCATCCAGCCCATGCCGCCCTCGTCCAGAAGTAAAATGCGCCTGGATGGGTGCACTTTATTTCTGCTTCCTAGAGCGACGAGGGCGCCACGGGTCAGATGAAATGGTATTGGGGGCCAGATATGGCCCACAGGCTGTAGTTTGGGCACCCCTACTTTAAAGACCAAGAACCTGCTGAGACAGCGCGAAGAGCCCTTGCACACCTATGTGCACTCCCCCCCCCTACTTTCTGCCCCATGATCTAGTGTTTGCATTTGCCTGGAAATGATACTAATAAGTGAGCAATTAACAGGCTCCTCGGTTGCGCCTCAGAGCCACAGTCCCAAGGTTGCTCTCGATGAGAGCCGTGCGGAGAAGGAGGAGGAGGGAAGTATTCTGTCCAGGAGAAAACGTTTCTTTGCTCCAAAAGCCGAGCCCTTTCCCAAAGTTTCTTATGACTTGTTCCTAAACTTTCTCTCTCTGTGCAACATTGGCAAATAGATTGGACGGGGGTGGGGGGATACGGAGGGTGACCCTCCTAAGCGCCCCTGCCCCAAGGTTGGCTAGAGAGAGGGGCTTAGGATCACCCGGTGTACGCTTGTCCCATTTTGGACTCTGCTGAACCGGTTTATCATGTTTGTGCCATTGCCAAAACCTGTTTGACTGGACAGAAGCAACACGGGCGGAGGCCGCATGCATCCGTCGTGGGAAGCGCAATCTCTTTCCCCCCTCAAGCCAATCGCCCCACAGTTCCCTACAACTGTCTCCTTCTAACCCTTGTTTAGTATGCTGGAGCCAGTGTTACTAATTGTTGAGGATGGCGTCTCTAATGTGATTTCCCCACATCCACGGCTCAGAAGTCAGAATGAGCTCAGAAATCATGAGCTCATGTCTTCTTTGGCTGACTGAGAAGGACAGAAATATGTGATTGTTTGGGAAGGGCATTGAAACAATAGCCTTGCACTCATAAACACAACCAAAGATGATTGTAAGGGACTGCGGTGGTTAAGACGCTGAACTTGATGACTTGGTGGGCAGGTCAGCAGTTCAAGACCTGAGTGCTACATGACGGAGCGAGCTCCTGCCGTCTGTCTCAGCTCCTGCCACCCTAGCCGTTCAAAAGCAAGAAATTGCAAGTAGATAAATATGTACCGCTTTGGTAGGTAGAGGTCACAGCATTCCATGCACTTGCTCCTGCCTGCTGCATGACCACGGAAATGTCTGCAGATGCCAGACAGCGCTGGGTCTTTGTTTGTAAGCTGAGATGAGCACTGCCCCCTAGAGTTGGACACGACTGGCTTTTGAGCAAGGGAGACCTAAACATGATTGCAATGAATAAACCTGAATAATTTATTAAAAAGGTAAAGGTAAAGGTTCCCCTTGCTTGAAAGACAGTCGTATCCGACTCTAGGGTGCAGTGCTCATCTCTGCTTCAAAGCCAAAGAGGCAGCGTTGTCTGCTTCTGCAGACGTTTCCATGGTCATGTGGCAGGCATGACTAAGACACAGGAACACACAAAATGCTGTTTACCTTCCCACCGAAGTGGTCCCTATTTATCGACTTGCAATTTCAAACTTGCTAGGTTGGCAGGAGCTGGGGCAAAGACGGGAGCTCATTGCATCCTGCAGTCCTCGGGACTCGAACTGCTGACCTTCTGCCTCCCAGTCAGTGTCTTCTTAGCCACTTGAGCCACTGCAGTCCCTGAATAATTATAACCCAAATAATAATGGCAACAGTGCCAGTGGCAGAGTTTTGTGTGCGGCTCGCCTTTCAGCCTGGCGAAGGGCCGGCCGGACTCCTCCAACAACGGCTGAAGCGTGGCCGGAGCCAGAAGGGAGGTGGGTGGCCGAAGTCCAGCCCATTGAGCCTTTGGGTGAGGCCAGAGAGAGCGTCCAGCTTGGCTTCCGTTTGGCGTTGCTTCTGACCATCTGACGGAGCCAGGATCCCACCCTGCCTTGTTCCGTCTTGGCCTACTGACTCCATGCTGGGGTTGTCTTGCCTTGGGCGGTTGGCTAAGTTGGGTGGGACGGAAGAAGGAGCAGGCATTGGATTCCAGAGGCATTTTGCGCCAAGGACTTGGGGGTCCCTAGGAAGCCACTTGGGTCATCCCTGACCCTGTGACCCCACCTGGCCTCTCCTTGTGTGGGAGGAAAGGCAAAGGGCTTCCGAATCCCTGGCTCTGCTTCCGCTCCGGGTTCATCTGGGGAATCCAGATTGCGTAGGAAGATTGCAGCCCCCCCCCCACACACACACACATCCCAGTGTGGGGGAGGGAGACACGGCTGAGCTGTTTTATAGGGTGGTGGGGGTTGTAAGGGAAAAGGGGGAGGATTAGAGCGTTGTGCTGGTGCTATTCAGTAGGTCAAGGTCCAAGTTCACCCTTGCTTGAAAGACAGCCATATCCAACTCTAGAGTTCGGTGCTCATCTCCGTTTTACAGCCAAAGAGCCAGTGCTGTCTGCGTCTGCAGACGTTTGCATGGACATGTGGCAGGCACGTCTAGACCCCGGAGCACATGGGACACTGTTACTTTTCCTGCCGAATCAGTACCTATTCATCCACTTGCGATTTCTTGCTTTAAAACTGCTTGGTCAGCGAGAGATGGTAGCTCACTCTGTCACGCAGCACTTGGGTCTCAAACTGATCTGATCTGCTGGCCTTCCAGTTGTCAAGTTTCTGCATCTTAACCACTAAGCCATTGCACTCCCTTGGGTATTCAGTAGACCTGGGTTCAAATCCTCCCTGAGGTGGCACAGGGCTGTTGTGAGACCACAAGGGTCCGAAGGCGGGTTTTGCAGAAGACAAGATGAAGGAGAAATGTGTCAGCCCTGAAAAGACCACAGTGCTTATGCTTGGATCATGGACTCGATGCACTCTGGATGTGACAGGTAGGTGTGACGAGCCCCCGTTGGCTCCTCCTACTCTGCGTAATCTATAATTAGCCCAGAGAGGTTTCTTTTCTTCTGTAAGCTGTGCCAAGCGCACCAACCGCTGCCTTCCTTTCTGAAAGGCCTTTCCCACCGCTCTAGTTGGCACGCGGGCATCTCCTCACTCCTGCCAGGGCAGCCCTGATGGTCAAGGGGAACTTCTGCAAAGGGCAGCAGTAAGGAATCCATGTGCGCATGGATTCTGTCTCTCTCCACATTCACACAGCGTGTTGTTGTCCACCACCAGCCCCCACTTGAGCCTGTGGGTCTTGCATTGAGGGACTCCGACCCTCATCCTCTTCAGGGTCCTCCAGTTGACGTCAGGGAGGTTGAGTTTCCTGATGGTGGTCCTTCCTTGTATTCACTTTGGCTTTGGTAATCAGGCAGTGCTGCTTAAAAGATTGTCCTGTCAAGCATCATGCGGTAGAATTTCTGGTGCTGGGTAGTGCTGTAATCGGTTGCCTTGCCACATAACGCCCAACTCAACACTCGAAGGTGGGAAGGCACCTCTTTGGCGTGCTAAAAACTGTGGCTGCTACAAGCTTTCTCCCCTCTGTGTTGGAAGGGCCTGTCGGTGCCAAACCTCTGGGCGTTTCTGACGTGGCCAGATGTTCATGCCACCAAGTGTAGTGATGCCTTGTTGGAGAAGGAGCTTGGTCCGGAGGAGGGTGGCCATGATGGCCAAGGGCCAGGAAGCCAAGCCTTGTGCGGAACGGTGGAAGGAACTGGGCATGTGGAGCCAGGAGAGGAGAAGCCGAGAAGATGGTCACCATCTTGAGAGGTTAGAGGGGCTGCTGTGTGTGTGGGAAGAGAGAGGAAAGGATGATAAGAATTACAGTAAGATGGGAAAGCAAATCATTAGGGGTAAAAGGTCACCTTGCTTGAAAGCCAGTCGTATCCGACTCTAGGGTTTAGTGCTCATCTCTGTTTACAGCCAAAGAGCTAGCACTGTCTGCTTCTGCAGATGCTTCCATGGATATGTGGCAGGCATTAGTACACACTGGAGTGCATGGAATGCTGTTTACCTTCCCACCGAAGTGGTCCCTATTTATCTACTTGCAATTCTGTGCTTTCGATCTGTTAGGTTGGCATGAGCTGGCACAGAGACGGAAGCTTGCTCCATCATGCAGTATTCAGGTCTCGAACTGCTGACCTTCCAACCTTCCGGTCATCAGGTTCAGCGTCTTAAAATGCCATGCGCAGCATAAAGATTTTAGCAGTTTGTGCATACACGTGTAAGCAGGAAGTGCTGGTATGTGAGAATCTGAGCATCCACTCGCCTGTCATCTGCCTGAAGAAATCACTGGCTTAGGGTCCTTCCTGTGTTGGCTGGTGGGTCTTTTTGGAACTGTTTTGACCCTTTAGGGACAGTGATGGCCAACCTTGGCTCTCCAGATGTTCTTGGACTTCAATTCCTAGAAGGCCCTGATCCGCAGGAGTGCTGACTCGGGCTTCTGGGAATTGACGTCCAAGAACACCAGGAGTGCCAAGATTGGCCACCATGGCTTTAGGATGAGCAAGGCCCCTGTCTGTGGGGTTGTGTCCAAACCCTGGCCATAAGAGGGTGGTGCAGCCTTCTTCCTAGAGTCCTAGTACTATGACGGCGTTGGAAGGAGGGGCCTTGGAGGCCAACCAGTCCAACCCATTCCTGCTCCGTGGAGGAATCCATATCAAAGCAGATCTGGCAGATGTTTGCTTTCCAATTCTCTCTTGAAGGCGGCTTCCAGTGCTGGAGCGCTCACCACCTCTCGGTTTCCTGCTCCTTGAAAGGATGTTCTACCTTTTCATAGTGGTAGGGTCTCCAAAGGTGATAGATGGCATTTAGGACATGGCAGTGCGCGCCTGTTATGGGTCACCTGTTTAGTGAGGGAGGGATGTGGAATTTCCCAGGAGTTGCATCAGCCAGGACTGGGTGCCTGTGCCAACCAGTGCTGTTGGCTGGTACAGTGGCACCTTGGAATAAGTCCAATTCGGATAAAGTCACGGTTTTTATGCACACGTGATGCATCACATAAAGTCCAAAACTGCTAAAAATGGATGTTATTTGAGGTATTTGGTATAGGAACCTCGGATAAAGTCCATTTTTGGACGTTATCTGATGCATCGCCCATTTGATTTGGATAAAGTCCAAAATCGGATAAAGTCCAAACTTGTGGAACGGAGTTTGGACTTTATCCGAGGTTTTCCTGTACTTAGGGAAAGAAAAGAGCTATTGATGGAGACGTATAACGATGGATGCGCACACACCTCACTGGGGGAAAAGCAGGCAAAATCTCAGTCCCAGGGGATACCTTGCTCTTCGGATATGGTGGGGAGACGTGGTAAGAAGACCACATCCTGGCCAGGACATGTTTTCCCTAGTGATGCGTGATTTTGAGTCTTCCCGCTAACATCAGCAGCAGCAATGGAGCCTGGAGTCATGTGACACCCTGTGAAATGCGCTCAGAGGTTGTGGCAACAGGGGGTGGGTGGGAAGATGATGCGCGTGGTGAGATTCTGCCATAGGAGTGCTTCCCGCTTGCCTGGGCGGCAGTCCAGGAGGGACTGGATTGTGATTGGCTGGTGTTTCCGCGTTCCCTCTCCGTGCAGTGCAGGACACACCTTGGAAGGGCGCGTCGTACGTGGAGATGATGCTCCGCTGTCAAAAACTGGAGCGCAGAGAAAGAGAGAGAGGGAGAGACGGGGAGGGAGAAAATGAAGGATGCCATGGGTGGCTGCCGTGAGCCTGGATTTGTGTTGCTGTCGGCGCAACTCGCCTCTCGAACAGTGTAGCGTCGTTGTGGGTCATTTCAGGTGGTCTTGTAGAACATCTGGAGCAGGGAGACCCCCGGGGCTTTTGCAGGGCATGGAGCATCAGCCTTTGCCTGTGGAAGGAGGTTTTTAACAGGAACCTCAAGTGACTTTCAGAGGGGCAGTTTCTGAAGACCTTTGAAGAAGGAGGGGCGGGGGGAGAGAAAGCCTTCCTCCTCACCCCAGCCCGGTTCATGGCTTCCACCAGAGTCTTCCTGGCAGCAGTGGCGGCGGTGGGTACAGAAGCCGCCGTGTCTGTTTGTGCGCCTTCTCCATCCAGCCCGTCCTCTCTGGCTCTCTGTGCACCGTGGCGGCCCTCCTGGCCATGTACGTGCCATGTGCAGGAGGGATAATGGCCCCCACAGCTGTTCGGAGAGGGGAGGGGGAGGTCTGCGTTGGCTGAGGAACCAGAGCACGGCAGGCGGCTCTGCCTCCGTCCTCCGCTGCCACCAGCCCCGGCCGGCCGGCGGTGGTGATGGTGTCTCACGGTGTGCTCCTCTGGATCCATCCATGCTGCCTTCCTCTGGTGCTTCTCCGGATTTGGCTCGGTGGAAGGGGCTGCAGCAACCGTAAGTGGCTTCCTTCCTTCCTTCCTTCCTTGGGGCGGGTTTTCTCCCTCCTGTTCGCCTGTTTCCCCAAGATGTCTGTCTGTCTCTGTCCTCCTTTGTGTGGCTGGAGAAATCCATGCACCGAGGGAGGGGAAGGGAGAGGGCATGCGGTCTTTCTGCCCAGCCTTTGAGAGGCCAATGCAGATCTTTTGTGCAGACAGGACAGGCGGAGGAGGATGATGATGGGCTGGACGTGGGGACGGTGTCGTGAGGCAGAGCACAAAGCCATCTTCTCTCTTTCTTTCTCTCTCTCTCAATCTCTCCAAAGTGGTTGTATCCTGGTGGCTGAACAGGAGGAGAAAAATGGCTTTGGAAGCCCTGGGAATGTCTGTCTTTTTGGATTTCTCCTCCTCCGCCAACGTCTGGCTTGCCGTTCCCAAAACACACGCATTGCACGTGCGGTGGAGGCACAGGGACGGTCTGCAGGACTCAGCAGCAGCAGCAGCAGCCGCCCCCAGGAGCGGGTTGTGCTAAAACAAAGGGCTGGCTGGGTGGAAAAGCTAAATTGCTTAGACTTCGAGCAGGGGTGCCCAAACTTTTCAGGCCGTGGGTCGGTCATGTGGTTCAGGAGGCCGGTCATTATGGCCCAGGGGCCTTATCCAGCCCCCAATGTCAATTCATCCAGCCCGCGAAGCCTACGTCACTCCTGGAAGCGGGAGTAAACCTCGCCCGTACTGGCACATTTTACATCTGCTTCCGGGAGCGACAAGGGCTTTGCAGGCTGGATGAATTGGCATTTGGGGGGGGGGGGGACAGATCTGGCCCCTTGTCCATAGTTTGGGCACCCCTGACTGAGAGTGTCATTCTGCCACCATTTCTCCCCCTTCCCCCATGCACTTTCCCTTGAAAGTCTTCCAGCAGACAGTCTTCAAATGGTGAGCCTCAGTCACAAATGGCTGCTAACTTTCCAAAGTAGCTGAGATGAATTGAGAGCCTTCGGCCAAGAGCCTGGAAGGGAATTTCCTTTTAATACTTGGCAGCTCTTTAAATGGCCATTTTTTCCCCCTCTTGGAAAGGAATGCACAGCTTTCGCATTGGGAGGGGGACGCATTTCCTTCCCCCCCCCCCATAGATATGTATTTATATTTTCTCCCCTCCAGGCAGAAAAGCATGGAAGAGTGGGGGAAGGGCTTTCTAAAAATCTTACATACTGGATGATGGGATTTTTTGTTTGTTTGCTTTTGGTTTATTGTATTCCTCGTGATCCGTTTTAGAAGAGCCAAGGGGGTGCCGGTGGGGGAGGCAAAGGCGAGGGCAAATGCCTGTCACGCCATTGAGTCTTCTTGCAAGTCTTCTTGCTCCGGGGATCCGTAGGCTGGTGTGTGTGTGTGTGTGTGTGTGTGTGTGTGATCTTTGTCTCCGGAGATGGGGAGGAAGGGAAAGGATTTGTGCTGATGGTGGGCTTTTTTTGCTAGGGTAGGGGTGGTGGGGAGGGAGAGAAATGCACAAAAGTCCAGAATGGACCCTCTGCCTCCCGTCGCGGCTCCTGAGCTAGGAAGGAACAAAGGAGCGGATTACGGGCGTCTAGGACTTGTTAACACACACACACACACACACAGACACACACACTCAACTGTTCAAAATAAAATTAAACCCAGCAACCTCCAAATCTCATCTGATTCCAGCTTTCTCTTCTCCTCTTTGCATGTTTGAGACAGGCTGGAGGCATCTGTCACCCCCCTTTCTTTCTCCCCCCCACCAACTCAAGTGAAGTAGGATTTAGTTTTCCTGCCCTGGGGTCCCCCCAGAAGGGAATTATTTCATTTTTATTTTGAACAGTTGAGCTGTGAGTTTAACAAGTCCTAGACCAGTAATGGTGAACCTTGGCACTCCAGGTGCGCTTGGACTTCAATTCCCAGAAGCCCAAGTCCCTATGAATCCACACGAATGGGTTTACCGTGAGTATGCATAGTAGGTTTCCCTTGAAAGAGACACTCCGGGCATCCTTTTTGCCACACAGTTCCCTTGCTCAGCTGGAAGCGTTTTTGAGCACTGAGCGGTGCATCTCCTTGCCTAGTGGATGCCTGGTAAGAACAACTCTGTGCCAGAAATTCTTCTGGGTTGAAAGGGTTTTTGCTGCTCAGGGGACGCCCGAATGAGGCCCCTTTCATGTCCCTGAGATCTTTTCCCCACCCAAGTGGTCCCTATTTATCTCCTTGCAATTTCTTGCTTTGGAACTGCTAGGTTGGCAGGAGCTGGGACAGAAATGGGCATTTAATCCGTCATGCAGTGCACGGGTCTTGACCTGTCAACTGGCCTGCCTTCCAGCTAACAAGGTGAGCTTCTTAACCACAAAGCCCTTGCAGCCCCTGTGGACGCCTGGTGAGCAGACGTGAAGACCACGGTGTCTCTTTCCAGGGTCATCCCAACATCTCATGGTCTAACTTAGGTCCGTTCCCAGGATCTGGCCATGGTGGAGGCAAGCGGTCGATGTCTTTGTCAAATCTGTGAGCAGGACATTGAATGCAGGTTCAAACAGGGTCAGTCACCCAGTGTCCGTCTGTAATTCCTTCCTAACATTATCTCTCCTGGGAGCATTGTCTGGAAATACATCTTCCCACAGACTCTCAGGGAGAGGACCCAAATACTCAGCCCAGGGTGGGAATCTCAAAATGCCCCTCCTTGAGCTTCCGCCCAAGAAACGCAACGGCTGTTTTCTCTTGCAAAGCCAGAGGTTGGCATCACCTGCGCTCAGAGGCCAACACAAGCTGCCCGACGTTGAGGCAGATGACGGCTGGTCCCTCCGGGTGCAGGACTTTTCCTGTGAGTTCCCTGTGGGCAGGAGTCTCCAACCCAAAAGGGGACTGCGGTGGTGCTTAGTGTTGTTAAGATGCTGAAAATGACGACTAGAAAGTCAGCAGGTCAGCAGTTCGAGACCCGAGTGCTGAATGAGGGAGTGAACCCCCGTCGTCTGTCCTAGCTCCTGTCAACCTAGCAGTTTGAAAGCAAGAAATTGCAAGTAGGTAAGGTGTGGTACTCATCTCTGTTTACAGCCTAAGAGGCAGCATTGTCTGTGTCTGCAGATGTTTCCATGGTCATGTGGCAGGAAAGGTAACAGCGTTCTGTGTTCCTGCCATATGACCATGGAAACATCTGCAGACACAGACAACGCTGGCTCTTAGGCTGTAAGCAGAGATGAGTACCACACCCTAGAGTCGGATATGACTGGCTTTTGAGCAAGCACATCCTTCAACTTTACTTTCAACCAAAGCCCTCACCTGGAGACAACAAACCTGGGACTATTTTTTTGGGGTGGTGGTGGTGGTGTAAGGCCCTGAGCCAGAGCCCATCTTCTGAAGACCTCTGAGGTTGGGTTAGGCTTTGGCCTCCTCTCTAAACCAGCAGCCTAAACCCGGCAGGGGTTTTCCACCAAGAGTAAGCAGTAAAGCCAGCCTAGCAAGGACCTGCAAGGTTGGGAATTGGGTGTGTGTGACAAGCCACAAGCTTTACTTTGGAGCGCCAGGATTTTAGCGCTTGCGCTTCACCTGGTCTCGTTTCCTCCCTCCTGTTGACTGTCATTGGAAATCCCCGTTCCCCACTCTGTGTCCAAACAGGATTAATTCTCTGGGCAAAGAAGCCCCTCGCCATCACAGGAGACTCTCTGCCGACCAACAAGGTGTGAAGAACACACAGTGTTAGGGAAGAAGATAAACTTACCTTCGGATCTCTTGCTGGGACTGTACACAATGCCAGGGGTGGCTCTTCTTCTCTTCAGAAGACCAGGTGCAAGGAGGAACTTTGCAAAAGGCCACACTCCCTCTCCGTTGTGCGTCTGTGGCGTTGTTCTGCAAGAGCCTAGAGCAGGGATGGCACACTTTAGCACACCAGCTGTTTCTGGACTTCGGTTCCCAGAAGCCCAAGTCTCTGTGAATCCACACACATGGGTTGAGTGCTTAATGCATTCAGCTCCAGTTGACTTGGAGGATTGGAAATCTAGCTCCCCTACTTCTTCTTAGTAAACTGGGATGGAGAAAAGTACAGGTGGGTCTAGCTCAGAGCCTTTCATGCTTCATTGGCCATGAAGAGGTTGACTGTGCACTGCACAGTTTTGGATCCAGGAATGGTCTTGATGTACATTTTCCCCTACAACATGTCCTTGATCCACAGAGAGCCTGGGAAATCTGTAGAAACGTAGGCTCAAGGTCTTCTCTCTGACCTGTTAGCTTTCTAGGAGGAGGGAGTTTCCCCTTTTTGAAGGTAATATTTAATGTAATGTAATTTAATAGATTTATATACCGCCCTATCCAATGGACTCTGGGCAGTGTACACAAGTTAAAACCAATATAAAACATTAAAAACCCTTAAAAACATAGCAAAACACCCCCCCACCCCCCGCTGTGCCATTGACTATCTAAAAACAAATATAAAATATCCAAAGCCTTAACCTTAAAAAAACAAAAATTCACACACACACACACACTGCATTAAATAAAACAATAAGCCTTTGGTACATATATATTTAATTTCTACTGCCTAATTACAGCAGACTATTCATTTTAGCCCTCCCCCTCCCCACCATTGTTTTGCTTGACTCATTTTACATCGTCACACAAAAGGTTCTCCTCTGTTCTGATCATTGGCTTTCCAACAATTATCTTGCAAAACAAAACAATGAGTTTGAAGGAGCAATATGTTGCTTTATTCTATTTTTAGCAGGGCTTCTGGTGGGCCCCACACACTTTGTGGACGTTGAATGCTCTCCTTTCCGGGCACCAAATGCCCGGGTCTTTTCCTCTCGGTCTGTAAAAACAGATAAGAAGACCATTTCCCTCCCCTCCACCTACCAGGCTTAGGAAAGACCCCAGTCGCGTTATCTGAGAAGATACAGCAGTTTGAGCCCTGTGTGGATTTGTGGTTTTGGAATGTGTTTGTCGATCCGGGAGGGCTTTTATCTACTCCGATAGGACTTCTCTGGAAGGCTTGGCTGCAACTCTTCCGTTGCTAATGGACAGGTGCCACAGCTTTTGACTGGCCTTGGTAGTCCAATGGGGCCATTCATGGTGGTCGGGTTTTCTACAACAACGGTCTTCTTGCATGTTCCGATCAATCCCTGGACCCCCCAAATGAACCCACTTTCTTGGCGTTGGCGAAACTTAAGTCTTCATCGGGGCCGGTTTCTGGCAGTCATCGGCAGAGCCGGATTCTGTATCTCCCCACATCCACACATTGTGTTGTTGTCCACCAGCAGCCCCCACTCGAGCATGTTGGTCTTGCATTTAGGGATGCCTATTCAGGGTCCTCCAAGTGACGTCGGGGAAGTGGAGTTCCTCAGCCACATCTTCCTCCAATGTTGTTCCTTACGACACCCACGTTCAAATTCAATCTGAGAAGGATCCATGGGACGGGAGGAAGCAAAGGAAGCCGTTTCTCTTTCCAAAGCTGGTGTGCTTTTGACTTACTGAGGTTAAGGTTTGGGGGGTGGCCAAACTTTTCAGGCTGCGAGCCAGTCATGTGGTTCAGCGGGCCAGTCACGTAAAACATGCATTGCAATCTGTGTTTTGCAACAGGATGAGATAGATTTTAGGCTGCTATTTTTCTGCTTAAACTAGGGGTGCCCAAACTACGCCCTGTGGGACAGATCAGCCCCCAAAAATCCATCCATCTGGCCCACGCTGCCCTTGTCACTCCTGGAAGTAGTTCGATTCCCAAGTACTGTAGGATGGAATGAGCTCCTGTCTTTGTCCCAGCTCCTGCCAACCTAGCAGTTCGAAAGCAAGAAATTGCAAGTAGATAAATAGGGACCACTTCGGTGGGAAGGTAACAGTGCTCCGTGCACTCCGGTGTCTAATCATGCCTGTCTAGTCACGGAAACGTCTGCAGAAGCAGACAACGCTGGTCCTTTGGCTTTGAAACAGAGATGAGCACTGAACCCTAGAGTCAGATACGACTGGCTTTCAAGCAAGGGAAACCTTTACCTTTACCTAGGGGTTTTACAGCACTTGGTGATAGAGGAAAGCTTGAAGCCTCTCCTGGCGTGCAAACACAGCCGTCCGGGTGGGCTAGAAGCAGAATAACGTGGCTACGAATCGCCTGGGGCAGCCACGGAAACTGCCCGGGAGGCTTCTTCTGTTCCCTCCGGTCTCGGTCTCGGAAGCCCAGGCGCAGGACCTGGAAGGGGGAAGGCGACGGCGGTTTGGTTTTGCTCCCAGCCTTCCCTGAAATATTCCCCGTTTGTGAGCAATTTTTATCCTGTCCCGTCTCGGAATGGGGAGGGATGGCCAAACACCACGAGTCTATCTATATAAGGAAGCAAAATGCAGGTTCAAGAATGCACTGTATGGAAAGCCGTGGGTTTGCCCAGAACAGCCGGGGAAGGGCGGGGGGAGGGGGGGAGAGACTATGGACACAGCTCCACAATTTGGGTTGCTTGTTTCCAACACCCCTTTTCTCCTTATGAGGTCTAGCGGGGAGGAAGGGATGCCTGAGGCAGGCCTGCCAGAGAGCCAGCCACCCATCTCCTGCCTCTGCGATATGGGCATGGCTGGAGGTGTCTGGAGGGGTGGCTGTGATAGTCTGCGCAACCTTATCAGAGAGTAAACAAAACAAAACAAAAGTTGTGGCCCCTTAAAGACTAACTCCTGTATTTTGATGCTAGCTTTCGTGGTCTGATGAAGTGGACTTGATCCACGGATGCTAACTTTAAAATACGGGAATGGCTGGGATTCCCTGGCCGGATCGTCTGGCATCTCCTTGTAGAGGCAGGAAGAGCGAACGGGCGCATGGGAGAAGGAGATGGGCAGAAAGGATCGGGCGACTCTTCCTTTGCTCAGGGAGGTGAGACCAGAAGGGAAGGAAAAAGGAAGGAGGGACGGAGGAGTGGGACCCTCTCAGGGCTTCCCTTCTGCCTTGGGTGAACTTCAAAAGCCCCCCCCCCCCCGCCCCTGCGTCCCTTTGCTCAGGTGTAGGCGCACTTGGCTGCTTCCTCGGAATATCCTCTGCCGTTTTTGGCTGTCCTTTCCTTCCTGCATCCCTCCAAGCAAGACCTCCAGTGGTGGCCTAAAGTCCACCAGCCCCCCCCCCCCCCAGCCCTCCCCTCTTCAGCAGCAGTTACAGACACACACCTCCACTCCCATCTAGAGTCCTCTGTTCAATTCTGCATTTAAGAGAGATGTAGATGGACGAGAGCCGGTCCAGAGAAGGGCAAGAAGGAGCATCAGAGGAGACTGGGAACCAAAACCCTTTGTGGAAAGACGGAAGGAACGGGGGATGTTTAGCCTTGAGAAACAGGGGATTGAGAGGGGGGTAGGATGATGATGATGATGATGATGATGATGATGATGATGATGATGATGATGATGATGGCACTCTTTCAATACCTGAAAGAGGACAGGCAGGATCTGTCCTCCACCATCCCAGAGTGGAGGAGGCAGAATAAGGGGCTGGAATTACAGGAAGCCAGATCTAGGCTGAGTAAGAAGGGCAACGTCTTAATGGTTAGAG
Source organism: Bradypodion ventrale (assembly GCA_035047345.1). Classification (NCBI taxonomy): domain Eukaryota; kingdom Metazoa; phylum Chordata; class Lepidosauria; order Squamata; family Chamaeleonidae; genus Bradypodion; species Bradypodion ventrale. The sequence continues at coordinate 608,836 of JAWDJE010000010.1, read as the reverse complement.
CAGTACAACAACGTAACCCGCTGGCTCAGGAGCTGTATTCAGTATTCAGGAGAGAATTGGACAGCCATCTATCGTATCTGCTTCGATTCAGAGTCCTGCATTGATTCAGGGGGGTTGGACTCAATGGTCTCAAAGGGCCCCCCTTCCAACTCAATCGTCCTGCGCATAATTGGGGTGGCTCCGTGATCCGTCTCTTTAGCCAGCAGATGTTGGAGGCTTTTAACTTGCCCTCCTTTAAGATGCAAAAAAGCAGATCCCTTTCTATAACGTCTCTCATTGTTTCTCTTTTCTCTTTCCAGGCCGGTTTGGAGGGCAGTTCGGTTGATGGACCCCAAACAGGCCAAATGGAAGGAGGGCCATTTAGCCACGTGGACGAAAGGTGGCTGAAGGATTGTCCGGGGACCGGCTTGGCCAATGGAGGAGGCACCACGCCAATGGAAACCAGCCTGTGGCCCGGCAGCCCCCGCATGGAGCAGGGGGCCGGTTGGGAGCGGAAGGCGGTGGCCCCCACCCAAGGAGGCTCCTCAAGCAACGCCAACCTGGAGGATGCCCAGAACCTGGTGGCTTTCTCGGCAGCGGCGGAGGCGGCCCTGTCCTCTTGCGGTCTGGGTCCTCTGGCCTCCCCTTCCCTGCTGAGCATGCAACTCTACGAGCAGTTTAATGCCGAGATGAGCCGCAGCGGGGCAGACGAGGAAGCGTCCGGGTCTCCTTCCAACACCTACCTGGGCTTGGAGGAACTCAAAGCTCTGAAGGCTGCTTTGGCATTGGCCAAGGAGGGCCGGAAACCGCCCAACTGCAACTGCGATGGGCCCGAGTGCCCAGACTACCTGGAATGGCTGGAGAAGAAGATCAGGTTGGCCACCCGGCAGGAGGACCCGGAGTGTGGCCCTCAGATCCGCCAGGCTCCCCTCTCGGACAATGGTGCTCATCGTCCGCTGGTGCCCGCTGCGGACGAGAAGCCCCTGCTGGGCCCGTCGGAGGCCCTCCCCTTTTCCGAAAGCGCACTGAACATTGCCAAGGAGAAGAACATCAGCCTCCAGACGGCCATCGCCATCGAAGCCCTCACCCAGCTCTCCGCGGTGCTTCCTGAGCCGGCCCCGGACGCTCCGGCTTCTCCGGCCGGGAGTCCTCTGCAAGTCATGGCTTTGGCCTCAAAGGGGGGCCAGCCTCCTCCCCTCTTCTCACCAGGAAACCCCCCCAGTTCGGTGCTATCCGCCTCCCATGCTGAGCGCTACCTGAGCCAGGCCTCGAAGGCCTATGAAAGCCACCACCTCGACTCGCCAGCTCCTCCCTCCTCCTCCTCATCTTCTTCCTCCTGGCCGCAGGGGGGAAAAGTGGCTCAGGGTTTGGCCCCTTGCTTCCTTGACTGCCCCGGCGGCTACCGGGAGGCCCCCGCTCTCTACCCGGGTGCCTGTTCCACCCCACAAAAGGCCGGCTTCCCTGAGCCGTGGGGCGAGGAGAGCAAGATGCGAAACAGCCCCTGGGGTCTGGGCTCGAGCACCCCTCCGTCGCCTCTGGTCAGCGACCCCATGGCCGAACTGGAGCAGCTGCTGGGCAGCGCCACGGACTGCATCAAGTCTGTGTTCAAGCGGCCGGAGGCCATGCCGGGCAAAGGGAGGGGGGCCAAGGCCAAGGCAGAGGGGAGTCCGGTGCGCTCCCGTATGGCGGCCACCTTCAGCCCACAGTTGTCTCAACTCCTGCGGGAGACCAACTCCCACCAGAAGACCCAACGGGCCCTGCAGAACCACCTGCGCCACAAGAGGAGCCTCTTCCTGGACCCAAACCTGCCTCGCGGAGGGGAGGCCCAGGAGGAGCTGCCCAGTTGGTGGGCTCCTTCCAGCGCCAGTGCCGCCAAGGCCCGCGAGAAGCCCCCCAAGGAGAGGAGGCGGAAGGCCGCGGCAGAGAAGAACGGGACGGCCAAGCCGCTCCGGAAGCAAGTCCAGATCAAGAAGCCGAGGCAGAAGGAGGCCCAGCCCCTCTTCCTGCCCGCCCGGCAGATCAGCTGGGAGGGCGTCCGCTCTGCGGCCACTCCGGAGCGCCCAAGCAGGGAAGGGTCCTCGGAGCCCCTCCTGGCCAGCCCCCCGGCTCGGCTCCTGCCGCCTCTTCCCACAGAGCCATCTCCCTTGCAGAAGCTACTGGAAAGCAGAATACTGGCCCCCAACTCTCAGGGAAAATGCTCGCCCGGCCAGCAGGAGAACCACGAGTCGTACCCGGAACCTTCCACCTGGGACCCTGCCTCCGACCCGAGCCCCCCAGCGCCCGGCCTCACCCCCTCCTCTTCTGCTGTGGCCGAGGACGCCTTCGGCAGGACGGCTGACCCGACGGACCCCCTGCTCGGCGCCCAGAACCCCATCGCGGTGGACGACAAGTTGGAGGAACTGATCAAGCAGTTTGAGGCAGAGTTTGGAGACAATTTCAGCTTCCCGAATCCTGGGCTTCCGGCTCCCCTGCTCCCCCCGGCCCAGCCCCCTTCTCCCCAGAAGACCCCCGAGGCGTCTTCTCTGAGCCACGCGTCGGAGCCGACTGGACGCTCGGATGCAGCTGACCGGCCGCCGGCTGCCAGGCCTCCGGCGGGCTCCACACTTTCCCCGCTCCTTCCGGGGCCCAACCCGCCCTTGGAGAGCCCTTTTGCCACTCGGTCCCCCAAGCAGATCAAGATCGAGTCTTCTGGTGCTATTACCGTGGTCTCCACCACCTGCTTTTACTCAGATGAAAACCAAAACGCCGACGACCTGGCTTCCGTGGAGGTGACCCCCACCAAGGAGCAGGTGCCGCTTACGCCCACCCTCAGTGGCTTTTTGGAATCGCCCTTGAAATACCTGGACACGCCCACCAAAAGTCTGCTGGACACCCCTGCGAAGCGGGCTCAGGCCGAGTTCCCAACGTGCGACTGCGTGGGTGAGTCACAACCCGTCCTCATCCGTGGCCTTACGAGAAGGAAAAGGCAGTTTCACCCCAAGCGTCCACAGGGTGGCCAGTTGGCCGTCCTGATGTGGCTGGACTACGGATCCTATCAGCCCCAGCCAGCTTATGGTGGGAGATCATGGGAACTGGAGCGTAGCCACATCCAGAAGAAGACAAAACACCCACCAGGAGTGACATTTTGGGGTTTCTTGGACTACAGGCCCTATAATTCTCTCTCCCGAGAGCTCTACCTGATAGACACCTTGACAGCTGCCTAAATGTGGGAGAGGATCCTCAGCTGGGTGGCCTTGGCCTAGGTCCGGCTTGCTCCTTCTTCCTGCTGCCCCAGTGCAAGCTGGGAGCTTCTTTATTGTTACCTGGACAGGTAGCAAGGTGGAGCTAGGTCTAGTCATCCTCAAAGCTTTCTGCCAGGTGATGCACCTTTAGCTGCCCGTCTAAGGTGTCTTTCTGTCAGGTGGAGAGTCCTGAACAGAGAATGATGAGGTTTGTAGTACAAGAAAAAAATGTTTAAATTTCTCGGCCCCAGAGTAGGATTGAGCTCTGAAGGGCCTTCGTACCTGTGTGCAGGTAAACGCAGGCAAGTAGCCAGGTCTGCTGCCTCCCGATTCTGAGCTTCTGCACATAGGGTTGATTGAGTCTTCCAGAGGGACTCCATCGCAAGCCTGGAAGGAAGGCACATCTGAAGGCCAGGCTGAACCAGGTGAAATTGAAGCCGTTTGGACCCAGTGGTTTCAACCAGGGGCACCCAAACTATGGCCCGTGGGTCAGATCCAGCCCGACACCAACTCATCCGGCCCACGCTGCCCTTGTCGCTCCCAGAAGGGGAAGCAAAACGTGCCCATCCTATTGCAAAACAGATTGCAAGGTGTGTTTTACTTCTGCTTTCGGTGGGAGGACCCAGATCCGGCCTGCGGGCCGTAGGTTGGCCACCCCTGTTGTAGAGGATTTTCTATGCATATTTTAATCTTTGTTCCTGGACTTTGCATGAAATTGCCCCAGGAGGTTGTTGCCGTCCGTAGGAGGAGGAGGAGGAGGCCCTTGTATCAGGCTGGTCCAGCGGTTTCTTCTTCTTCAGCATCTGGGTGTGGAGCTGGGATGCTTCCCAGAGTTGCCCTTCACCTGTCTGGAGGACTGACCGTCTGGCCACTTCTAAGGGTCACTGGCAGGTGTTGTCATTCCTTTCTGACCCGAGGCCAGGGGATGGGGGGAAGGGAGTCCAGATGGCTCTCCAGGCAAAGCCCACACCGTCACCCTGGCGGTGACCCCCGAGTCCCTCTCCAGGACTGATGGCAGCTGGCTCTTCCGTGACCCCTGGAAGACCCGAGAGGGGCTAACTTTGGAGAATTGAAAGGGGGGGGGGGACACTGTGCCTGTCTGAAGCTATCCCTGCCATACTTGCTCTCCCTTTTGAGGTTGAGCACCTGGACCGGGAGAAAGGGGCCCACCATGAACCCACCCGCCCTTTGCACTCTGCTTGTGCACCCTCCTCTCTCTCTAGCGACTCTCGTGGCTTAGTGGTCAAAGCACTGAGCCTGACGGCCAGGAGAAGGGTCAGCAGGTTGGCAGTTTGAGACCTGAGTGCTGCACGGTGGAGTGAGCTCCCGTCGTCTGTCCCAGTTCGAAAGCAAGACATTGCAAGTAGATAAATAGGTACCCCTTTGGCGGGAAAGGTAACAGCATTCCATGTGCTCCAGCATCTAGTCATGCTTGCCACATGGCAACGGAAATGTCTGTGCTGGCATTTTGGATGTAAACAGAGATGAGCACCAAACCTTAGAGTCAGACACAACGGGCTGTTTACCTTTCCCACCGAAGGGGTCCCTATTGATCTCCTTGCAATGTCTCGCTTTCGAACTGCTCGTTGGCAGGAGCTGGGACAGACGACGGGAGCTCACTCCATCCTGCAGTACCCGGGAATTGAACTCCGACTTTCCAGTCAGCGAGTTCAGCGTCTTAACCCCTTGAGCCACCGCAGTCCTTTAAAGAACTGAGCTGAACCTGACCAAACAACCAAAGTGTGTCTCTCCCGTCTGCGGCTCATGCCACGAGCGAGAGGTTCCCAGTGCTGCTGGTCCCAAGCTTTCGGAGGCAGCCGTCGTGGCCCCAACCTCCCCGAATCTGAGCTCGTCCAGAGTCTCCTGGCTGGCTCTGCAGCCGTTCCTGCTGGGGTTGGATCACAGGAGGTCTCACAGCATCGCCGAGTCCTGTGCCAGCGCATGACTGGCATTGGTTTTGTTGATGTTTTGGCAGCGCATGGGGCCTTCCCCCTGGCATCCGGTCACTGATTAATTGATCCTTAAGGTCACCAGAGAGAGTTCAGCTCAGGCCATCTGCCCAGTTGGGGTGGTGTGTGTGTGCGTGTGTGTGTGCGTGCGTGTGTGTGCGTGTGTGTGTGTGTGTGGGACTGCCAGGGCTTGTTTACATTCAATGGGCCAAGATTTCAGCCCAGTGGTGAGGATTTCTGTGCCGGCCGACGTCTGTTTGCCATTTAAATCTCCTGGCACTAGAGCTGAAGACAGTCCGGCCCGGCCGGAGAAGCCCCTTGTCCATCCGTCGCCGCGTTTCAAAGAAAGGGCCAGCTGCGTTTACACTCGGGCAGAGAAACCCAAAGAGCCAAACCCATTTGCAGTGGCTTCCGAAGCCAAAGAGACCGGCTGCAATTCTGGCCCTGCGAAGGACTGGCTCCTTTCATTATTCCTGGAATGATTCGGGATTCATTGCAACACCTGCCGGCACAGCGTCCTGCCAGTAAGGTATTGGGGTGTGTGTGTGTGTCACCTGGCGAGTGCCCAGCCTTAACCAGTGGTTAAGATGCTGAACTTGCTGACTGGTAGGTCGGGGTTCAATTCCTGGCCAGTGTCTGCCCCAGCTCTTGCCCAACCTTTAGTCGCATATTATTTCGGCTTCCTTCCATGACTGTTTGAAACATCAGATTATTTTACGGTGCACGTGGCATTTTGCATCCTCTTGACCTTGATTCGTGCAGAGTTCAGAGAGCTTTGGCATTTGGGGCGCTTTGGGAAATCACAGCAATGGATGGGAGGACTGGGGGGGGGCAAAGAGAGAGAGAGAGAGAGAGTCTCATGTCTTTGTTGGAGGCGGAGGAGGAAGAAGCGCAAGTGTGTGTGTGTGTGGGGTGAACGTGGGAAACTTGTCTTGATTCCTCTGACAGTTTAGATTTAAGGCACTCCCAACTCTTGATCTTCCTGATAGGTTTCTAATTTTAAGTCTGTCCTACTGGGCAAACTGGCCTCAAATCCCACCCACCCACCCACCCACCCCTTTAAAAAAATTATAATTCCTTCCCTGGAAATCCCCCCACCCCCCCCATCTAGAGTCTTGGCTACAGCTCTGGATGCCAGCTTTCAGAAATGTGGAGTAATTCGGATCTAACCCATGTTTTGTTCTAAAAGTCACCCCACTTTTGACAGGCTTTACTAACTTACTTACGTACGTACATACATACATACATACATACTTAGTTACTTACACATACATACATACTTACTTACTTCCATACATACATACATACATACATACATACATACATACATACATACATAGTTACTTACACATACATACTTTCTTACACACATACATACATACATACATACTTAGTTACTTACACATACTTACTTACTTACATACTTACTTACTTACATACTTGCTTACTTACATACATACATACAGACAGACAGACTGACTGACTGACTGACTGTACTTCAGTGCTACCTTTCTTCCAGTAGTATGACACAAATAATTGACCAAAGACTTCTTTTAATGTGTCTTCAGTCCAGCTAGTTTTGTTGATTCTGCTTCCCTTGGCTGTAAGGTAAAGGTAAAGGTCTCTATTGCTTGAAAGCCAGTCGTATCTGACTCTAGGGTGCAGTGCTCATCTCTGTTTCTAAGCCGAAGAGCTTCTGCAGACGTTTCCATGGTCATGTGGCAGGCATGACTAGACACCGGAGCGCATGGAACGCTGTTACCTTCCCACCGAAGTGGTCCCTATTTATCTACTTGCAATTTCTTGCTTTCGAACTGCTAGGTTGGCAGGAGCTGGGACAAAGGCGGGAGCTCATTTCCATCCTGCAGTACTCAGGAATCGAACTGCTGACCTTCCGCTTCCCAGTCAGCGTCTTAGCCACTTGAGCCACTGCAGTCCTCGGCTGTCATGACTCCCAGAGCGCTCTTTTGGGTGTCTGTGGGGGAACGGAAGTAATGACCTAATTTTATCTCTTTTCTCTCTCTCTCTCTCTTTACACCAGAACAAATAGTGGAGAAGGACGAAGGCCCATATTACACTCACTTGGGGTCTGGACCGACCGTGGCCTCCATCAGGGAACTCATGGAAGAACGGTAAGCCACGTTCAAGAGAAAGAGTGAGAAGAAGGGAGGCGAAACCCACCTCCGCCACCACGGCATCCTTGGGAAGGGCTTGGCAGAAGAGAAAGCTTTCTGCCTGAGATTCTTCTTCTTCTTCTTCCTCCACAGAAACAATTTCTTATCTGCAAAACTGTCAGCTGTTTGAGAGATCTGGGTTCAAATCCCTGCTTAGCCCATACCTGTCAAATTTTGGATTTGGAAATAAGGGGTTTTCCCGGCCAATAAGGGATACTTGACAGCTATGCTTATCCTTTGCTGCCCTCCAATGGTGGCAATAGGGCATTGCAGTCTAATTAATAAGGGATGACGGCGGGAAAGAGGGTAAAAGAAGGTGTTTTCCCGGCCAATAAGGGATACTTGACAGCTATGCTTGTCCTGTGCTGCCCTCCAATGGCGGCAATAGGGCATTGCAGTCTAATTAATACGGGATGACGGCAGAGAAGGGGGTAAAATAAGGGGTTTTCCCGGCCAATATGGGATACTTGACAGCTATGGCTTAGCCATGAAGCCCACTGGCTGAGGTTGGGCCAGGGACACACTCTCCCAATCCAACTCCCTCCTGCAGGGTTGTTGTGAAAATTAAGTAGGGAAACATGTTGATTGCTGGAAACCTCTTGGAGGGAAGGTGTAAGGGTAACATAGCCCATTATCCCAGTAGCACCCAAATCCACTCCCCCTGACAGAGACCTCCATTCCTTTCGGAAACCAGACCTTTTGCTGCTTGAGAGTACTTGGGGCTCTGCACCTGGCTAGGGAACTCTAGGATCGGTTTCACTCCCTGGCTCCTTGTGCTTACAAACCCACCAGAGGAGGTAGGACTTGGCTCTATGGAGATTAGGTAGCGAAATGCCAATAACGTTTCTCAGGGATCCACCACCCTCTTTGGAAGGAATTGAATTGAATTGAATTTTACACGTGTATCCCACCCCTCTAGGGAACGATACATCCCTACTCGAGGCGGCTCACATCATAAAACCCCTCATGCAACACACAAAACTTATTAAAAACAGATGTGAACAACAGCATCCATTTTAAGCTCACAAAGCAAGGCTCCCCTTTCAATTCCATTGCAGAAGATGGGTCAGGAAATTGCCACCAGGAAAGCAGAAGTGAAATGGGAAACCCAACCATTGGGTTGCTGGTCTGGCCTTCCAGAGGGGACTGGGTGGGAAAGAGCTGCGTTCCCTAAGAGAAGGAGGGAGGGGGCTCCATGGTGAATCCCCCCCCCCTTCCTTGAACATCCTCATGTTTCCATTCTTCTGCTAAGACTAGATGATTTCTCCCTTCCCAGGTACGGTGAGAAAGGGAAAGCCATTCGGATCGAAAAGGTCATCTACACCGGAAAAGAGGGCAAGAGTTCCCGCGGCTGCCCCATCGCCAAGTGGGTGAGTGGTTGACCACTCGGGGAGGGGAGGGGACCTTTCATGCCCATCTCCATGGCCACTCCCTGCATGAATTGTTTGACCACCCCAGCGCCATGTTGAGGTGTTGTCCACCTGAGATGCCCACTTGCCCGGAAGCAGGAGTGTTAGAAGAGGAGGTGGTGCGCTTCCTCTGGGACTCTCAGTGGAGCCTGGTGTGAAAGAGGAGAGTGGTCAGTTGGTGGCCTTGGAGTGTCCTGCCAGAGGGGTGTGTGGGTTCTCTGTCCAGTCTGTCCAGCCACTTCTTCTCTAGCCTCCCCAAGGGGAATCAATGCCATGCCAAGGTGGGCCTCCGTGCCCGACATGGCTGCTTCTCTCCTGCTCTTGTGGGTGGGCTTGGCTTGGCCTCCCCAGGTGAAGAGTTTGCCCACCCTCTGGCCTTGATGGAAGAAGAGGATGAGGATGAGGACCACAGAGGGAGGGGAGGGGAGGAGAGGGGTATTTCCATCCTTCCCTTTGCCCACCTACTTCCCCTTGACTTGCTTCCAGGTCATCCGAAGGCACAGTGTGGAAGAGAAGCTCTTGTGTCTGGTCCGGCACCGGGCGGGCCACCACTGCCAGAACGCCGTCATCATCATCCTGATCCTGGCTTGGGAGGGGATCCCTCGGACCCTGGGGGACACCCTCTACCAGGAGCTCACCGACACCCTCAGGAAATACGGGAACCCCACCACCCGGCGGTGTGGCCTGAATGACGAGTAAGAGCCCTTGGTCTGGAAGATGTCACAGGCAGAGAGAGAGAGAGAGAGAGTGTGCGTGCGTGCGCGTGCGTGTGTGTTCGTTTTTCCTTTGGGTTTCCTTTGCCCTGCTCTCTGTCCTCTGGTGTCATCCAAGAGACCTGTTAGATCCGTTACTTCCTTGGGTCAGAGAAGGATCCCTTGGGAAGAAGCCAGATAAGGAGTCTAGCTTCTTGTTTACAGGGTTAGGTGAGTGGGAGAAGATCTCAAACAGGCTTTCTCAACCTTTTTGGGGTGGGGACTGGATCATTCCCCTCAGAATGGTTGCGTGGGCCAGGCACGTGTTTCCATGAGAACTTGCAAAAATGTGTAAGAACTCACTGAAATTGTGGGCAGTGACGAGAATGAGGAGGGCATCAGGGGCCAGATGAAAAGGCTTCAGGGTCTGGGTCTGGCCCACGGGCCAGAGGTTGAGAATACCTGATCTGGGTTTATAAGCATTCATAAATTCTGCCAACTTGATCTCCAGCCAGCCAGCCAGCCAGCCAACCAACCATCAAAAACACTTGCCAATCATTTGTCAAACCTTAAAATATTAAAACTCATAGAAACATCAGTAACATTTCAGTGGACAGTACATACAATGGCCATTGAAATGTGAAAGCAGTGCAGTCATGCTACAAACATCTTGACCCTGAAGGCCAGAACCCTTTGGTTAGGAAAGATGACACAGAAGCTTTCTGAGACAATCCCCAGCAAATGCATTGTGAGGCCACTTGACACTGGGCACTACAACCTGTTGTTGTTGTTGTGCTGTCAAGTGTCATCCATTTTTAGGGCAATCCCCTGAATGACTGTTCTTCAAAGGGGCCCCCAACTTAACAGTCCTTCTCAGGTCTTGCAAGCTGTGGCTGATGTGGTGGCCTCAGTCTCCCCTATCACCACATTCCTGAAATGAGAGCTCATGTCTGTGTCTTGATCTCCTTTGAGGCTGGAGGGGGAGAAGGGGCTTCTTTCCATCCTTCCTTCCATCCATCCATCCATCCATCCATCAGTTCCTTCCATCCATCAGTTCTTTCCTTCTTTCCACCCATCAGTTCATCCATCAGTTCTTTCCATCCATCAGTTCCTTCCTTCCTTCCTAAGCCCATGGGGTGCTTGCTCCCCATGCTAACGGTGCTTTTCCTCGGTTGTAGCCGGACCTGCGCATGTCAAGGCAAGGACCCCAACTCCTGCGGTGCCTCTTTTTCCTTTGGCTGTTCCTGGAGCATGTACTTCAACGGGTGCAAGTATGCGCGCAGCAAAACGCCCAGGAAATTCAGGCTTCAGGGCGACAACCCACAGGAGGTGAGTCGGACATACGCCTCCCCCTCCCCACCCATTTCCCAAGGAGGTTTGGCTAGCTTGGCTCAAGAGGCAGAGCAGAAGCCGGGGGGAAGGCAGCATGGATTTGTGTGCCTTGGCACTTCTGGGCTACCGTTTTCCAGAACCCCGGATGCTGTGACCCCAAAAGATACATCTTCACACACTTAGATCACCCGTGCTCGAAAGCCTGTCATATCCGACTCTAGGATTCGATGCTCATCTCCGGTTATAGCCAAAGAGCCAGTGCAGTCTGTGTCCCCAGACATTCCCATGACCATGTGGCCAGCATGCCTAGACACCGGCATGCCTGCCACAGGACCACAGAACAATTTTACCTTCCCCACCAAAGCAGTACCTGTTTATCTACTTGCAACTTCTTGCTTTCGAACTGCTAGGTTGGCAGGAGCTGGGACAGAGGATGGGCGCTCATTCCACCATGCAGTACTCAAGTCTCAAACTGCTGACCTGCCGACCTTCCAGTTGTCAAGTTCAGCACCTTAACCACTGACCCACTGCTGCCCCCACTTGACAGATTTAGGAAGTGCCTAATAAGGGAGCAGGGCAAGGACCGCTGCCCAAGGCTCCAGTTGGACTAAGAAGCCCTCTTGGGTGGCCGTGAAATGTTTTGGGGCTCTAACCAAAACTGGCCTATTCCTAATCTCTCTCTCTCTCTCTCTCTCTCGTTGTAGGAAGATGTGCTGAGAAGGAGCTTCCAGGACCTGGCGACAGAGGTGGCCCCGCTGTACAAGAAGTTGGCACCCCAAGCCTACCAAAACCAGGTGCCTGCCTTGTCCATGCCCCATGGTGTTGCTGTTGGGGCCCCGGGGCCCTGATCCACCTCTGGGCAGCCCACCTTTGCCTCCTCCTTTCTCCCCTTCCTCAGCGCATGGGCATTTACACCTAGGGAGCAAATACCCAGAGGCACACTTACAAGATGGGGGATTCTTGGCTCAGTTAACACTAGAAGGGAGAAGGCGTTTGGAAGTGTAAATCACAGACTGAAGTATGAGTCAAAAGAAAGGCCAACATTCTTTTAGGTTGCATGAACAGAGGTCTAGTCTCCAAAACATGTGACGTATTATTAGTCCTCGTCTCTTCAACACTATTTACGCCACATCTAGAGTCCTTTTTCCAATCCTGGGCTCTGCACTTTAAGACGGATGCAAATGAATTAGAGCGGGTCCAGAGAAGGGCAAGAAGGATGATCAGAGGATACTGGAAACCAAGCCCTAAGGAGGAAAGACAGAAGGAACTGGGCATGTTTAGCCCTGATAAAAGGATACTCAAAGGGGATAGGATGATGATGATGATGGCACTCTTCAAAGACCTGAGAGAGATGGTCATAAAGAGGAAGATCTCTTCTCCATCATCCCAGAGTGCAGGACACGTAATAATGGGCTTAAACTAAAGGAAGCCAGAGATATAGGCTGAATATTAGGAAGAACTCCCTAACTGTTAGAGCAGTATGACAGCGGAACCCACACGCCTTGAGAGGTGGTGCGCGCTCCCACACTGGAAGCATTCGAGAGAGGATTGGAAAGCAACCCTATCTGTCAGACCTGTTTTGAATGGGATTCCTGCATTGAGCAGGAATGGGTTGGACTGGATGGCCTCAAGGGAACCCTTCTTATTCCGTCATGCAGTACCCAGGAATTGAGGTCCGACCTTCCAGCTCACCAGGCGAGCGTCTTAACCACTGAGCCGCCACAGTCCCCATGTGGGCTGTTGAAGGGCCCTTTGCTGTCAACATGGATGCTGGCTTCTCTTGCTTCCTACCATGTTCTTCCCCCGGCTCAAGAAAACAGCTCTTGGGTTCTTTCTTCCCATGAGGAGGAGGAGGAGGAGGAAGAGGCAGCAGCCCAGTGGCTGGACTGAGAGTGACCCGTCTGTGTCTGTAGTTCACGTCTTTACGGGGGAGACATTTGATGCCTTCTTTGCACCCCACCCAAGGCAGGGAGCAGAGTCAGGTTGTGTGTGTTTGTGTGTGCATGTGCTTTGTGTGCTAAATACAAGTTGGTCAAACTTAAGACTCCTTGTCCTCTGGTGTCATGCCCCGAGGAAACCCTGCAGCTGTACTACTCAATAGGTCCCGGTCGAAAGCCAGTCATATCCGACTCTAGGATCAGGGCTCATCTCTTTCATAGCCAAAGAGCTATGCAGCACTGTCTGCTTCTGCAGATGTTTCGATGGTCATGTGGCAGGCATGACTAGACACCCGTGCTGGCTCTTCAGCTATGAAACAGAGATGAGCACTGAACCCTAGAGTTGGATATGACTGGCTTTCGAGCAATGGGTGGCCTTTACCTTTTACTTTAATGGGTGTCTTACCTGTCTGGCCAGGTTATCCTGCTATGGTAATAGAGTAGACCCTACTGCCAGTGACTCAATGCCGAGTGTCAGGTGGCGGTTAACTAACCTGACCACCCTGAGGACTAATGCAATTTCCTTGCTTTCAAAGTGCCAGGTTGGCAGGAGCTGGAACAGAGACAGAAGCTCACTCCGTCATGCAGTACTTGGGTACTGAACTTCGACCTTCCAGTCTTCAAGTTCAGTGTCTTAACCCCCTGAGCCACTATGGCCGTACTGCTCAATAACCCACCCACCCACCCCCCAAATGTCGGCAGATGTTGTCCCAAATTGCCTGTTCCTCCTCAACTGGGGGCGGGGGGCGGGGGGTGTCCCTTGGTTCCTATGCGTCGTCCTCCAAAGGCCAAAGGGGCTGAGAAGGGGAGGGGGCCCTGCAGATTTCTGGGTCAAGCACACACACACACACACACACACACACACACACACACACACACACACACACACACACACACACACACACACACACACACACACACACACACACACACACACACACACACACACACACACACACCCATCCTCATGCTCTGGCTGTTGCCCTTTGTTCTGTGCCGGGCGGTTTGTCGTTTCCAGGGCAGAGCTGTAATCCCAGTCGCTTCTGTTGTTATTAATTAGGTGACCAACGAAGATATAGCAATCGACTGCCGGCTGGGGATGAAAGAGGGGAGGCCCTTCTCTGGGGTGACGGCCTGCATGGATTTCTGCGCTCATGCTCACAAGGACCAGCACAACCTTTACAACGGCTGCACTGTGGTAAGCGGAGGATCCCGGATCCCTTGAGTTTCACAGGCGTCACTTCTGCGGTGAGGCACCACCACCAGCAGCAGCAGCCTTGCGCCCTTCACAAATCAAAATCAGAGGGAGGCAGAAGCTTATCCAGTCGGTCTCCTCGTGTGCCAGCTAAGGGCCATACGGCATCCCTCGGATGATCAGAACTTGGAGAAGTCAACTCCGGACACTGTTGCCCAACTTGTCCAAGTCCTGCTTTTCATAGCATGAACTTCAGTCCTTGAAGGCATCTGGGGTTGAACTCTGGTGACACGCCACCAAGTTTGGGCATCCCTCCTAAACCAAACTTTTGAGGCAAGAGGCCTTTGTGCCCCCCCCCCCCCGAGTACCCCTAGTCTGGGAGGTGGGAGTTAATTGAGGATGTTACTGGGAGCTGGAAAGTTCCCTGAGAAAGCTACTCTAGAACACAGATGGCCAACCTTGGCACTCCAGGTGTTCTTGAACTTCAAGTCCAAGTCAGCACACCTGTGGATCACGGAACTGAAGTCCAAGGACACCTAGGAAGCCAAGTTTGAGGACCCATGGTCTAGATCAGGGGTTCTCAACCTACAGCCCACGGGCCGCATCAAAATAATCCAGACCTCAACCTTGCTCCACCCGCCGGCTTTGCCAGAATCACCGCAGACTCATTGTAAATGCATTTGCAACAGCCATAAATGAGTTTGCGGCCATCATAAATGTGTTTACAACAGCTGTGGATGCATTTTACCACAGCATTTATAGTGGGGGGAACCACCAGTCTGGCCTGCTCAGCTGTCTGAAGGGGCATGGTCTGACCCATGGCTTTAAAAGGTTGAGAACCCTTGGTCTAGATCAGTCCCTATGCTCCATCAAGTTCTTCTCTGTGGTCTCTGTGAATCCACATGAAAGGTGTTTACTGCGCAGTAAACCCACTCATGTGGGTTCACAGAGGACCACAGAGAAGAAGAAAAGTTACAGGTAAGCCACCTGTCATTCTAGAGCAGGGGGTCTGCAAACTTGGCTCTCCAGGTGTTCTTGGACTTTAATTCCCAGAAGCCCAAGTCAAACAAACCTGCTAATCAGGACTTCTGGGAATTGAAGTCCAGGAACACCTGGAGAGCCAAGTTTGAGGAGCCCTGCTCTAGAAAACACGAATCCATTCCCAGAAAACGCTGACCTGTTCCCCTCCCGGCTGGGCCAACCAGGTATCCCAAACCAAAGTGGGTTCTGGGCTCGTCCTGAGCCATCTTTTGCATTCTGGCTTTGCTCTAGTCCAGTGGTGGCCAACCTTGGCACTCCAGATGTTCTTGAACTTCAACAAGCAGAAGCCCTGACCAGCAGGAGTGTTGCCTTGGGCTTCTAGGAATTGAAGTCCAAGAACACCTGGAGTGCCGAGGTCCACCATCATTGCCATAGTATTTCAGGCTTTGGAGGAGTGACCTGGGATTTGCGCTGACCTGCCTACCTGTTTCCTCAGGTGTGCACCTTGACAAAAGAAGACAATCGTACCACCGGCCAGATCCCAGAGGACGAGCAGCTCCACGTCCTTCCCTTGTACATCATGTCCACCACGGATGAGTTTGGCAGCGAGGAGAACCAGGAGGCCAAGATGGGGAGTGGCGCCATCCAGGTGCTCACCTCCTTCCCTCGGGAGGTCAGGAAGCTCCCCGAACCGGCCAAGTCTTGCAGGCAGAGGCAGCTGGAGGCCAGGAAGGCCGCGGCCGAGAAGAAGAGGCTCCAGAAGGAGAAGTTGATCACCCCGGAGAAGATCAAACAGGAGGTTCTCGAGCTCCCGTCACTCCAGCAGAACACAGGTGAGAAGGGGATGGGCAGGTTCAGGAGCTGCAGGTGGGCCAACCTGGTGTGCTTGCTGGCTTGCAAAACTCGGAGTGGATGCAAGGATTCTGGGTTGGACATAGCGGCCTCGTGGTGGTTCCCTGCGCTACACAGTTGTCAGAGTTCGACGGCACACTTTGACACCTTCAGTACCATCTGAGGTCATCCTAGTTTCCCTTTTACATAAAACCTATTGAGGCACCTGGACTTCTCTAGTGTAGCTTTCAGGAAGGGACACAAGAGCTTTCTAGGGAAAAGTTTTTCATGGAGATGAATCAAATGTTGCCTACAAAGTTGAACGTGCCGCATGGGTCATTCATGGATTTTGGAAGACAACAAGTGGAAAAGAATAAGAAGGAATTGATTATCACGTTGGTTACAGCTTCCAAGATTGGTTATTGTTTTTTTAATGGGAAATTGACAGGGAATAATGGTATAAGGAGATGGGGTGATAAATGATCAGTTGAGGCAAAAATTAAAAAGGGTTATGAAAGAGTCTGGTTTTAGAGAGAGAGATGGGGTGAATTTATTGAATATGTTTTAGTAAAAGGGAAAGGGAGTAAGGCCAGGGCAAGAATATTTAACATTTTAGAAAGAAGGGGCAAATAGATGCATTAAATATCATATAATAAAGATAAATATAAGAAATGTATAATGTCCCATTGGGTGGTCCCCGAAAGGATTAAATCCCACTCGAATCCCTCTTGATGGAGGTCAGCGGTTTCATCCATCCTGGCCTGGCGCTGATGATGAGGACTTTGGGTTGTGTTTCTATACCGTTCTGTTTTCTTTATTGATTATCTTAACCTATAAATCCAAGTGTTCACCGTTGGAATTGGCTATACGTTGCTATGCGTCGCCCTACTGACCCGCACCCTCCCTTCGAGAGCATGGCCGAATTGCCTACGCAGGTCAACGAAGGATTTAAAAATCCGGCACGGGGGCCTCAGCCCCACTAACGGCAAGAAACGCAAAGAACATCACTTCCCGAAAGTCCTTGCGCCGCGCCGCGCCAGAGCCAATCAGGCTGAGAGGCTCTCGCACGGAGCAGCGTTCGAACACGCGCCACAGCCAATCAAAAGAAAAGCATTTTAAAAAAACGCAGCACAAACACAAAGCACCAACACATTACTACAAGCCCCAGCGTCCTGCGCGCAATGTGCGAGCAGAACGATGAGGCAGCCGGCGCGCGAAAACAAAACTAAGAAAAAGCCGCCGCCGCAACCATTCAACCCCACGGGCGAGCCAGCATGGCCCGTGGGGGGGGGGGACCCGCCGCCGCTACTCTTCCGTTCGAAGGGTCAGCGGCGCGCGAAAAACAAGTGAGACGGCCGGCGCATGAAAAATAAAAGTTAAAAAAAAGCCCACCGCCGCAGCCATTCTTCCCCATGGGCGAGCCAGCATGGCCCGTGGGGGAACCCCCCCCCCCCCGCCACCATGGCCCTTCCGTTCGAAGGGCCAGCCGGCGCGCGAAAAACACAAGTAAAAAAAATACACCCCGGCCGCCGCTGCACTTCTGTTCCATGGGCCAGCCGGAGCGCCAAAAATTAAAGCAACCCACCCAACCACCCACCCCCCGCAACTGCCCTTCTTCCCAACGGGCCAGCCAGTATGGCCCACGGGGTAAAAAAATAAACACCCCACTGCCTCTGCCCTTCCTTCCCATGGGCCAGCAAGTATGGCCCGTGGGAAAGAAATAACCACCACCCCGCAAATGCCCATCCTTCCCACGGGCCATCCAGCATGGCCCATGGGAAAAAAAGCCTCCCCGCAATTGGCCATCCTTCCCACGGGCCATCCAGCATGGCCTGCGAGAAAGAAAGCCACCCCCCACACACTTGAAAAAACACACAAAAACACAAACAAAAAACATTCAAAAACACACCAAAACCCAAAAAATAAACACACAAACAGCCAAAAATAAACAAGAAAAACACACACATACACCCCCCCAAAAAAATTCCACCCCCAACCCCCCCAACCCCCCCCCCCCCCCACAGAACTTACCAAAAGACGTCTTCCTTCTATGAGAACCGGAAATCAAATGAGAAAGAGGAAACTTACCGGAAGCGACACCCAGAGGACAGAAGGTAACAAATGTAATGAGAGGCACAAAAGCTCACCACCCCCACCCAGTGGCCAAAACATATACAACATTCAAAAATATTTAAAAAATAAGAATAATTCTAAATTTAATCAAATAAATTATACAAACATTCAAAAAAAAACACACTAATCTCAAAAATTACCAAAATAAAACCCCTTTTCACTCTGAAAAACCAAAACAAAAAAAAGATTTAAAAAAACATTTTAAAAAACAAAATTAAATTTTAAACTAAATAATATTACATTAAATTAAATTAAATTTAATTTAATTTTTTTTGGCATAAACATAAAAAACAAGTTCAAAAACAAAATTACTCGAAGCCACAAAATCAAAAAACCTTACACCACCATTTAAAACAGCCCATCACCATTAGTTAAAAAAAAAACGAAACCCTTTAGTATCCAACACAATTTTTAAAAGCCCGGCAACGCCGGGCAAACTATGCTAGTAAATAATAAATAAACATAAAAAGAGCTTTCTTGTTGATAATACTTTAGGGATGGCGGTGGCTTAGTGGTTAAGAGGATGAACTTGATGACTGGAAGGTTGGCAGGTTGGCAGCGCGAGATCCGAGTGCTGCACGACGGAGTGAGCCCCTGTCGTCTGTCCCAGCTCCTGCCAACCTTCGCAGTTTGAAAGCAAGAAATTGCAAGTAGATAAAGAGGTACCCCTGCTCCAAATCTGACCCTCCTGCTTCTTCTTTTGCACCCTCAGCTCCAGGCATGAAAAACGGACTCTCGCAGCCGCCGGTCAAGCTGTCTCTCAAAGTGGAGCCTCCGAGTCCTTACGGCACGTTCAAGTACAACGGGAACGCGGTGGTGGAAAGCTATTCGGTGCTGGGGAACTGCCGGCCTTCCGACCCTTACAGCATGAACAGCGTCTACTCCTACCACTCTTACTATGCACCGCCAAACCTGCCTTCCGTGAACGGGTTGCACTCCAAGTTCTCCCTGCCGTCCCTGGGCTACTATGGCTTCTCCGGCAACCACATGCTCCCCTCCCAGTTCCTCAACTACGGTGACGGAAGGAGCGCGCCCTGGGCGGGCGGCGAGGAGTACGAGAAGAAGCCCAGCCCGCAGCTGCTCCAGGAGAGCTTCAGCCAGACTTACAAGAGCCCCGAACGCTTGGGCGAAATCACACCACCCTTGGTCCAAAGCAAGAACCACCACCAGCGCACCTATGAGAGGGCCAGAAAGCACCCGGGGAAGAGGCTGGCCACCCCCCAGAGGTGCCACTCAGTCCCCCTGGAAGCCCTGCCGCCGCTTGCACAGAACACCAACGGTTGCCACGGCCGGACAATCAAGCAAGAGCCGGCGGACCCCGTGCTGCAGGTGGAAGCGATACAGAGGGCACCGGAGGTCAACGGGCAGGTTCCTCCCCTGAGCCCGTGCGATTTGTCCCAGCCATCTCGGAACGGAGGCCCAGGGCCGCAGTGGGGCTCTTATAAGGCCCACAGGAGCGAGACCCCTTCGGACAGGACGGGGGGTGGCGAAACCCCTTGGAACGGGTTTACGGGCCACGACAGTGTTGGCCTGCTCAGCCCACAGAGCAAATCCGGCCTGTTGGGTCCCCACGCGGCCCGGTTGCCCCCGTCCCACCTGGCTGAGAAAGAGTGGACCTTGTTCCCTGGAGAAGGGCAGCCCCTGCCGCCCGCTTCCAGCATGATTGGGAAGTCGTGGAGCCTGTGCAAAATGAGCGAAAGCTCCCCAATCTTCTCTGCCCATTCGGACCTTCTGGAGAAGCCCTGGAGCTTCGGCCAACTGAGCTTCGGCTCCAGCCAGGGAGGAGCGTCTTCTTCTTCTTCTTCTTCCAGGCTTCCAGAGGAGCTCTGGGGACCGGTGAAGGCGGAGGAGCGGAGGACGCCCACCCTGAGCACAGGGTTGCACAGCCGGCTGTGGCCTCCCTTCGGGTCGCTGCCCACTGTGGCCTCGCGGGTGTGTGGGGAGAAACCCTTCTCTCCCTTGAAAGGAGAAGGGATCGCCATGGGGCTGGGATGTGCGCCTCTGGAGAGGCCGTGGGACGCCTTCAGTCTGGACGACAGCATGGAGGAGACACCTGAGAAGGGCATCAAGGAGGAGGAGGAGGAGGAGGAAGAGGCAGGGCAGGGAGACGACGAAGAGGTCTGGTCCGACAGCGAGCACAACTTCTTGGACGAATCCATTGGCGGGGTGGCCGTGGCACCGGCCCACGGCTCCATCCTCATCGAGTGCGCCCGGCGAGAGCTGCACGCCACCACCCCGCTGAAGAAGCCGGACCGGTGCCACCCTACCCGCATCTCCCTCGTCTTCTACCAGCATAAGAACCTGAACCAGCCCAACCACGGGCTGGCCCTTTGGGAGGCCAAGATGAAGCAGTTAGCTGAGCGGGCCAGAGCCAGGCAGGAAGAGGCGGCCCGCCTCGGTCTCCAGGAAGAGGTCAAGCCCTTTGGCAAGAAACGGAAATGGGGTGGCGGCATGCCCACCGAACCCCAGCCAAAGGAGAAGAAGAACATGGTCCCCACGCGGCAGGCCCTGGCCGTGCCCACCCATTCGGCCGTCACTGTGTCCTCCTACGCCTGCACCAAGGTGACCGGGCCCTACAACCGCTGGATCTGAGACGGCCCATGGGCAAGCGGGCTCTCCTTCGGCCAACTTACCTCACAGAGTCTGCAGCACTGGAGCGCGCAGTGCTGGTTTTCGTGGTGCTTTCCCCCCCTGCCTTGCGCGCGTGCCAGAAGAGAAACACAGCGCCCGAGCAAAGGGCCACCTTCCCGTATCTCCACGCGGAAGCTGAGCTAGAGACACTCGGCTGCTCTTCGTGGTTCTCTCTTTCTCCAGTAACCTAATATTTATATCGCTGCGTTTTTTAAAACAAATCTGTATGTCACAGCAACGGCAAGAGAAGAAATTCATCATGTCCTTTCACAAAGGAGAGGTTTTAAAGTAGACGTGTAGATTGGGTTTTAAACTACAATCATGACAGCTCTGAAAAGAGGTGACCACGGGGCAAAGCCGGACCCAACGGGTCCCACCCTAAAGCTTTTTCAAAGAAACCGGCTCCCATGCTCTGCAGTGGGTTTATTCAGTAGTAGTCCAGGATAAATGGTTCTTCATGAAACGGAGTGCATGTTTTAGTAGATTCCTCTGCTAAAGTTGGAACAGCTTAGGCCCGTGATGGCGAACCTTGGCACTCCAGCTGTTCTTGGACTTCAGTTCTCAGAAGCCCAAGTCTCTGTGAATCCACACGAATGGATCAATCTGGCCCGTACAGGCATGTTTTACTTCCGCTTCCAGGCGTGGGCCGGAGGAATCACAGTAAACCCATTTGTGTGAATTCAGGGACTTGGGCTTCTGGGAATTGAAGTCCAAGAACAGCCGGAGTGCCAAGGTTCGCCATCACCGACCTAGATTTTAAAATGTCACCTGAACCATCTCATAATTTACGTGCCTCTCTGGAGGAAATCCCAGCAGAATAGATGGGTGGATTTGGTGTAAAATTCACAGGAAGAGGGTGTTCGTCTGCGTATTTTAGTGGTGGTGGTGGGGAATCTCGTAGCTGTGCCAGGTCTCCTCCAGTTGTTACTAAAAATGTTGACGCTGCACATAAAAAGATTAATGGTCTAGTTGAAGCTGTTCATAGTCTTAGCTTTGCTCCGAACCAGTAAGTAAGCAGAGTTTACTCCTCTTTCCAGGTTTCCAGGACAGAATCACCCGTCGTCATCGCCGCAGTTGCTTTGGTTAAGACAGGGCTGCGAAAGGCAACGAGTCCCAGGTTAAGCTATTAGGCAACCTGGCAATGCCTCTTGTGGTCTAAGTTTTACCGACTTTTGTGCAGGGTCCAAGGGAAAGGATGGGCTTAGTACAGCGGTGGCCAACCTTGGCACTCCAGGGGTTCATGGACTTCAGTTCCCAGAAGTCCAAGTCAACACACCAGCTGGTCAGGGAATCGAAGTCCAAGAACACCTGGAGTGCCAAGGTTGGCCACCACAGGCTTAGTCGCTCCAAGGTGTTTCTCAGGCATTTTCTGCTGGTGCCCGCTTGCCAAAGCAAAATATCCATTTCCTGGCACCGGGCATTATCATTTTCGAAAATGAAATCTTCAGCGTCTTGTAAACGCGGCTGAGCTTTCCTGGTGCTGTTTCCTTAAGGGGAGGGAAAAATAATCAAACTCAGTGGATTAGGAAGGGCCACAACAACACGGTGCTTTAGCCTTTGAAACATAATGCGCCTTTCGCTGCCCACTCTGTCTCGAGAAAAGCAGATCCACGTATTTGTGGTGCTGTAGACAGTTGGCAGAAATGTGGGGTTGATAAGAGATCTCACGGAAACACTCATTGGAAGGGGATAGAGTCCGCTGGACATTTAAACCTATCATCCAGGGCTGCCGAAACTACGGCCTGTGGGCCGGATCTGACCCCTGGTGCCAATTCATCCGGCCCACATCGCCCGCGTAGCTCTCGGAAGCAGAAGTAAAATGGGTGTGTTTTACTTCTGCTTCCGGGAGCGACAAGGGCAGTGCGGGCCGGGTGAATTGGCAGCGGGGGGCTGGATCTGGCCCACAGGCCATAGTTTGGGCAGCCTTGGTTTAAGCAGAGAAAATGTCATCTTAAAATCTATCTCATCCTGTTGTAAAAAAAGATGGCAAGATGTGTTTTGCTTCCGGCGGGAGGAGCCACGTGACCGGCCCACTGAACCTAATGACTGGCCCGCGGGCCAAAAAGTTTGGCTACCCCTGGTATAACCAAAGGCCAGTTCGGGAGATCTGACGTGCTTTGTATCGGTTGTGAATCTTGGTTGGGAATAGCCACCAAAATAGTTTGGGGACGTGGTATCTTTGGACCATGTGTGGATTTCTCTGTTATCTGGGAGAATGCAGAGCTAAGTTATGAGATTCCTATTGGTTACCTCCTTTAAAAAAATGTTTTTTGGGGGACTCACCTTTGACTTCTGTAGAGGTGAAGGAGGGAACTGTTTTGATGTTGATGTGGCACCTTAGAAACATCTCTCCACACCTTGCAAAAGGTGCCATTCTTGGACTGGAAGGTGGGACAAAGGTTTTTTTTTTAAAGTCTTGCCATTTTTAAAAATAAAACTATGGGTCTTTCTGTATTGAAACAGGAGGTCAAACTCGTTCGATAGAGTAGACCCAACTCTGGCTTGAAGAAGCCTGAGAAAGTGTGTTCCCGGAGTGTCCCGAGAGAGAACTGGATCAGTCCTCGGTGGGTTGGGTTGACCTTCTGCACCAAACAGGTGCCTTTGGACAAAAAGACCGCTTGCAAGATGTGTTTACTAGGGACCCTGCCTCCATATTTGCCACACAAGCACAGGAGGACAGAGGAGTCTCTACACCCATGATGGGCAACCTTGGCACTCCAGGTGTTCTTGGACTTCAATGCCCAGAAGCCCAAGTCTCTGTGGATCCACACGAATGGGCGTCCGTGCAGCAAACCCATCCATGTGGATTCACAGAGACTTGGGCTTCTGAGAACTGAAGTCCAAGAACACCTGGAGTGCCATGGTTCGCCATCCCTGCTCTAGACCATCATGGGCGTTTTACGTGGTTCTGATTTTAAACTGTAAATAGAGAAAGATTTTTAAAAAAACAAATAGAAGCACTTTCACCAAGATTTAAAAAGAAAGAAAAAATTACCCAATAACTTGAAGAGCAGTATGTTTTAAAACAAATTATTGCAGGAAAAAAAATGTAAATAGAGACAAAATATTTAACATGCTTTTCCGTCCTTAATTTTTGTTCCTTGGTTTACTGTAAAATTGCTTATATTTCATAAGGGAGGTCGATGATTTTTGTAACATGCACCCGTCAGGCAGCATAACACGGGTGGTGTTGACTCCTGCCGGGTCAGATGGATAGGGAACATTTCCAGTGTCACGGCGCAACCGCAGCCTCCACCTTGCAGGGCCTGACCCTCCTCAGGTGTAAACCAGCCATTGACTTCCATGGGGGCCAAATTGCATGCTGAGCAAAGCCAACGCATCTCTACTTGTCTCTTCAGACTGCAGGCGTGAGAATTACATTGAGCTTCGTGTCTCTCGGTTTAATTTAAAAAGGTTGCTAGAGGTGGATGTTTGCAACCTGGACGGATGTCTCAAGGTTGCCCTCCCTCCCTCCCTCCCTCCCTCCCCCCCCCTTCAGGTGCTTCTTTCCTACCTGCTTTTCTGTGAGACTGCCGAAGCCAGCTTCTGGGAAGCCAAGTGGAGTGGCAGACGAGGGGTTAATTCTCTCGCCAGCTGGTACTTATGGGGAAATGTTGGCCTTAAATCTCTTCCCCAAAGTAGTTTAGTTTAGATTTGTTTTGCTTCTTTGCTAGTGTCTTCACTGGACAGTTTTTGAAGGGGATCCCTTGAACGCTTTTCTCTAGATGAGGCTAGAAAGGCAAGAAATTGTAATATATGAAGGGAAGGAGTGGATTTTGGGGAAGGCAACAGGACTGTCCACCAGCTGAAATCCTATCAGGTGTTGTGCAGCTTCTGTTTAGGGCAGGGGTGCCCAAACTATGGCCTGCGGGCCGGATCCGGCCCGGACGCCAATTCATCTGTCCCGTGCCACCCGCGTCGCTCCCGGAAGCGGAAGTGCAACGTGTTTTACTTCCGCTTCCAGGAGTGTTGAGGGTGGCGGTTGAATTGGCATTGGGGCCACATGACTGGCGCATGGGCCAAAAAGTTTGGGCACCCCTGGTTTAGGGCCTTTTAAGAATTAGGTGATCATGACATTTGACAGCCAGTGAATGGATTGGGAAAGCATGTGACAATTAAGGTCTCATTTTGGGAAATGCAAAGCTACATTTTTTCTTTTGGGACTTTTAAAAATCCAGGTGTTGTCCCAAAGCCAACTTATTCCCCCCCCCCCCCCCCCATTTGTGGCTTTTTATACATCTTTTCACAATAGGAAGAGACAAAAACTGGCTAAGGGAATTAAAAAGCCAAAACGTTTCCTTCTTTCATTTCTACTGACAATTCAAAGGACCAAACTCCCTTCAAACTGGTCCGAGTCCAGGCTTATTTAAACTTGAATCCCATTGCCATGCGCAAACAAAAATTGCCTACAGCAAAAGTCTTATTTATTCCAGATCGGACTTGGCTGTTTGCAGAGCATTGGTCTCATCTTCTTCTCTGTCGGTTCACTCCCAGATTTGCCAATACGGAATACGAGGTGGTTCCCCCCATCCTGGGCAAGCTCAGCATCAAACCCAGTGACGGTGAACCTTGGCACTCCAGGTGTTCTTGGTCTTCAATTCCCAGAAGCCCAAGTCTCTGTGGATCCACACGAATGGGTTTACTGTGCGTACGCATAGATTCACGGAGACTTGGGCTTCTGGGAATTGAAGACCAAGAACACCTGGAGTGCCAAGGTTCGCCATCACAGATCCAACCTGTCACAACCGTATGTGAGTATCCCACTCATGTGTCACCCAGCCTCCACAACACGTGATTGTTTTGATTCACACCCACAGAGATGAATGGGAGACATGCTTAACTGAAAGCAAACCTACCAAAAGACAGGACATGGTCTTTGAACGATGGGAGGATGCTTTCAGTGCAGAACACGAAGCGGGGTTGCTGGCTGAGATTGCAAGACGCTATGTTTATCACCCACCTCTGATCTCATTTGCGAGGAGAAACACACACAACCACATTCCCAGCATGGGTCAGAGTCAGATGGGGACTGTGCGCAGAGATCTTTGCTCCAACGTTAGTGCTGGAAATGGTTTTTTTAGGTTCTTTGTTGGCACTGTCAAGTTTTTGGCTTGCGTCTTGGATGGGTTTGGGCTGCTCTATGGTGGCTGAGACTTTCAGGGGTGGGCTGGCGAGATGGTTATGATGCTCAAGCCTCACTCCTGCGAAGTGTTTTGGAAATAACATGGGGTTGGGTGGGGTGGCAGCTAAATGCCACATTGCTCTCTCCAAAAGGGAAATGGCATTTATGCTTGCCCCAGTCTTTGGCTTCTGAGCCCTTTGCTTCAAAGGCATGGTCAGGAAATGCTTATTGCGGGTGGCTTTTGGGTTGACGCTCGTGGTGCTAAATCAACCAGTCCACACACCCTTTGGCTTCCCTGCTTGAAGGCTGGGTATGCTAAGGTTGCTTCTTTAACCCTTTCTCTCCCCCCCTTGCCATGCTGGGTGGGCTGGCTTATGACCCTGGGACATATGGCTCACCCCGTTTAATCTCATGCGTCAACTCAGGAGAGCTTTGGCAGATCATCTTAAAGAGCCGCTAGCGAATGAAATGTGCAAAATAGTGGCGAGGGCAAATATGGAGCTCGTGAAGCAACAGGGAGGACGGGGGACTCCGTAATTTGAGAGAAGAAGGAGGAAGGGGCTGATAGTTGCTTGCAAGAGATTTGGGTCTAGAGCCGGGGGTGCCCAAAGTTACAGCCTGGATCTGGCCCCCGACACCAATTCATCCGGCCCACGCCGCCCTCGTCGCTCCTGAAAGCAGAAGTACAACGCGCCCGGATGGGCGCGTTGTACTTCTGCTTTCAGGAGCGACGAGGGCGGCGTGGGCCGGATGAATTGGTGTCGGGGGCCAGATCCAGCCTTCAGGCCATAGTTTGGGCACCCCTGCTCTAAAGCAGGGATGGTGTACCTTGGCACTCCATATGTTCTTGGACTTCAATTCCCAGAAGTCCATGTCAGCCCTCCTGCTGATCAGGGCTTCTGGGAACTGGAAGTCCAAGAACATCTGGCGTGCCAAGGTTGGCCGTCACTGCTTCAGAGCTTTGTTGAGCCTTCGGTAAATGCTCTGCTGTGATTAATGTCTAGGAGCTTTGAGGACCTATAAGAGCACTTTGCGCGAGCACGTTTACAAAGCCCTCTTCTCTCTTAATTCACACACGTGGTGACTGCGCCCCGTACCTGGAACAAAACCTTTTGAGGTGCTCACTTGATGATGTATAATATGAGATTTTTTTTAAAAAAAAAAATGTCCAGGAGACATTATTAGCCATTGAAATCTTGCAATGAAATGGTGCTACCTTGGTGGGCTCTTTAAACATATTTACTACTACTATTACTACTACTAACTACTACTATTGTTATTATTGCCAGATCCTGTCTTGCTAAGGTGCTATTGTGTGCGCGGAACAAGAGATCTACACTTGAGAGTAGAATATTATTATTTTTTGGCATTTGGAATATTTGCAGTTCCTAAAATTTCTGCTGTGAATCTAAGGAGGACCTGCGCTCATTTTGAGCTTGTGTATGTGTGTAGTAGTAGAGGTTGGTCTCGTGTAAAAGACACGTCTTAAAATCCTCGGCTTGTTAGCAGGAGAGCGGCAAAGCTCAGGATCTGAGCCGGCAGAGGCACGGTCGCTTTACTCATCCTGGGGTCGGTGGCTCTGCCGGACTCGGTGCTGGGTGTCAAAACAAAAAAGGGCCAGGAAAACAATGAGTAAAACGGACTTGGCTTTGTTCAAGTAGGTGAAAAATGCAAAATGAATAGAGAACGCTTGTGCCAATTTAATAAGAAGAGTTCATGGTGCAAGAAGGGGTCCATAACCTGATGTATCGGTAATTATTTATTATGCAAAAACTAAAGAGAGAGGTTTTAAAAAGGTGCTGAATTGAAGTTTTGAGGTCACTCCAAACCAGAGCAGCTACTACTACTATTATTATTAGTAAAGCAGTGGAGTTGTTGTCTTTATCCTGCTCGCCGTGCTTGCTTTTACTGCTAACATCCCGGCTTCCTTCTCACTCGGCGGCCAGTCCTGTTTTCCTGAGAGAAAGAGAAGCCCTGCCAGACTGCCTTTGTCACCTGGGATGAACGGGTGGGTGCTCGGTCACGTCAGGACTGAGCGTAGCGGCCCAGTGACGGGCAGTCTTGGCCCTCCAGCTCTTCTTGAACTTCAATTCCCAGAAACCCTGACCAGCAGGAGTGCTGACTTGGGCTTCTGGGAATTGAAGTTCCAGAACAGCTGGAGGGCCAAGACTGCCCGTCACTTGGAGCCCCAGCCTATGGGAGGATTGGTGTGGAGCAGGGGTGCCCAAACTACGGATCCGGCCCCCGACACCAATTCGTCCGGCCACAAAAACCCCGTCGTTCCTGGAAATGGAAGTAAAATGTGGGTCGGATGAATTGGCATCGGGCCAGATCTGGCCCATGGGCTGTAGTGAACCATGTGCCGAAAAGTTTCGGCACCCCTGGTGTGGAGGAAGGAGCTAGTATCTGGACCACAGAAGAATTTGCTAACCCTTTAGTCACAAACGCAGCTTCGTTTTGCAACGTCCGGGTGGCTTTTTCATTGCATAAGTACTATATTACGATAGGAGAGTAGACCTATATATGTCTGGAAGTTTTACAAAATACTCTTTCGGTGCTATTTATTTTCCGCCTCTCTCTCTCTCCCTCCCATATTCACAAAACCTATTATAAATATGTATAAAAGCCAGGGTTTCTTTCGTCTTATGATAAGCTTGTTATCACAATACATAGGAAAAAAAATACCTCAAAAATCAAAAGTATTGTGGCAACCTGTGATTCAGCTCTCGCTATGGAATGGGTACAAATATGGTTATATATTTTATTACTTCAACACTGTACTTGACATCTCGCAAACTGTAAGGCCTTTTTAAATTCTATTCTTGGGCAACTTCTCATAACGGGGGTCACTTGGAGGAATAAAATGTTTGGGAAGCACTTCCTCTGCCTTGGCTTTAGCAAAAACCCGCTTTAGGAATGGGAGGTTTCTAAAGCTACTACGTGCGCTCAAGGGGTTGTTTGGGAACTACGTAGCAGATTCAGTGCGTTTAAATGGGGAGGTTCTGCCATGCTCCATTTAAGGGAAACCTTTCACCTGGGAATGGCAGGAGGCTTTATTAATCCAACCCTGAGCAAAAAGCATCATCCTTTTGAAAGGCGATTTCAGTGGCTCGGCTTTGGGAATTGAAATGAATGGATAGATTTTGCCGTCTCTACCCAGCGGCCTTTGAAAGGCAAAAGTGCTTCCCAGCATGCTTTCATTTTCCAAGGGCAAATTAGGAAATCCATGGTTTAAAATCCACACATTCCTGCATTCGGAATACAGTAGACAGTTTTGCCTGTATAATGGAGTAAGACACACTTATTATCCAAATTGGTCTCACACACGTTTTGCCTAAGAATAGTAAAATCAAACTGGCCAAATTCTTCTGTTCCAATATCAGGGATTATATTTTTTTTAATCAAGTGAATTTTGTTTGCTATTTTCCCCTCCTAATCTACGCAGCCCCCTTTTTATTTTAAAAAAGCACCCACTGCTTGGGGTTTATTTACAGCTGTTTATTCTTTGGAAAAATGTGCATTGTCTAGCTGGCTTTTCTGGTTTATTTTATTTTTTCATGTGTTTTTGTGTATAAAACAAACTCTAGGTATAAAACAAGTTTTGAAATGTTTTTTTAAAAAGTTATGAGACCTAAGGAAATAAAGAGGTTCACTTTGGTAAACTAATTCAGCTTCGCTAACGGACGGCGGTGAGTTCTCCGTGTGCTTTGATTCCTTGTCCCCGTGAATTCACCATCACCAACACACACACTTGAAGATTTCTTTGTTGATTTGTGACTGTGGCTACTTGAAATGAAGTTTTATCTGGGGTGGTTGACAAACAGTAGATTTACAATGTCTCAAGGCAATAGGACTTATGTATTAAACTGTAGATATACTTAGTAAATTTATGCTGATAATTTTATTTTGTATAATTTCCCCCCCGACCTTGTATTTTTTTTTCCTTTCACACTTTTTCCACCCTTCAGTGTCTTGCTGAATTTATTTTTTAGGATGCCTAAAAATTGCAAGTATGGATCCTTCTTCTTCTTCTTTTTTAATTTGTATTTTATTATGTTACACAACCAGCTGGTTTGTGAAATGTATTATTCCCGATATCTTTCAACTATTGTGGGTGTTTTAATAAATTTTATATTTATTTTTTGCACTCAACTTCCGTGTGTGATTTTTCTCCTCCCCAATTGCTTTGGGTTAGGATTTGTTCTCCACACGACTTGTTTACTTGTATTGCAGAAGAAGTACAGTATGTATAAAAGTGCATCCATTGAAAGCCTCCTGCTTTGTTTGTTTTCTCACTCATACAGAGGTGAGCACTGAACCCTAGAGTCGGATACAACTGGCTTTCGAGCAAGGGAAATCTTTACCTTTACAGATTTTATTTTTTCCCCTTACTGGAGAAAAGACCAACTTGCTGGGAAGAAGAAGAAGAGGAACTCAGTCTCTTTAGAGAACCAAAATTTTTTAAAAGTTAAAGCAATACCTTCAGGACCAACAACAGCGCAATGGTACGTTAAGAAATGCAGGGGCTCCTCTTGACAAGCTTCATTCCCACAGGGTCATACAAGGAGGGTGCAGAAATATAAGTACAGTTGCCGGTTCCATCCATATACGCACCTCAGAGGAGGATCTTTTGTAAAGATAATGGCTTTTAATTGTCCACTCAAGGTAGGTTATTGGGTGTGCATTCAACCCAGCACAGAGTATTCTCTGCAAGAGGGTTTAAAAAAATCATTTGAGTTTTTTTTTAAAAAAGTAGCATTAGTTTGCCTAAATTTCAACCATAATTAGTCCTGTGTAAGATGCTGACTGGGAGGCGGAAGGTCAGCAGTTTGATTCCTGAGTACTGCAGGACGGAATGAGCTCCCGTCTTTGTCCCAGCTCCTGCCAACCTAGCAGTTCGAAAGCAAGAAATCGTAAGTAGATAAATAGGGACCACTTTGGTGGGAAGGAAACAGCGTTCGTGCACTTCGGTGTCTAGTCATGCCTGCCACATGACCACGGAAACGTCTGCAGTAGCAGACAGCGCTGGCTCTTCGGCTTTGAAACAGAGATGAGCACTGCACCCTAGAGTCGGATACGACTGGCTTTCCAGTAAGGGAAACCTTTACCTTTACCTTTAGTCTTCCAAACAGGATTTTAAAATATCTGGGCAGGATTCAGGAAGGTGTCTCCCCCAATGCAACAGTGTCAAACTCCACAGTTGAATTAAATAATTAACCAATTAATTAATTTATTACATTATTACATTGCCCATCTGGGATAATTCCCGGGTGGTGTACACCCAATTAAATAAACAACAGCAACATAATACAACAAACACCAAAATAATACAAATGACAAAACAAACACAATTTATGGTTACAAAAGTAACCTTTGGAAGTTCTGATCGAAGCAATTTAAAAACAACAACTTCCGCCTTTCTTCGCCACAGTAGCAAAATCTCTCACTGAGAGACTGTAAGCCGCCCTGAGTGGTGCTCCTGTCTACAGGGCGGGATATACAGGTGAAACTCGGAACATTAGAATAGCGTGCACATGTTCATTCAGTCCAGTCGTGCAACTTAAAAGGGGAAACAAATATATGAGATAGAGACTCATTGCATGAAAAGCGAGATAGTCCAAGCCTTACTTTGTTATAATAGTGGTACTTATGGTTTATAGTTTATGAAAACCCCAAAACCCCCCCCCCCATCTCATGTACCCCATAATCATCACATAATCTCATGTACGCTGTATGTCATGATCATCACAATTATAACGCATTAAGGCATGGCATCTCTCGCTTTGCATGGAGTGAGTCTATCTCATATATTTGTTCCACCTCTTCAGTGACATGAATGGACATTTGCACGATATTCTAATTTTCCCAGTTTCACCTGTAAATGGGAGGGAATGGAAGAATGAATGCATTAATCAAGGATTCTCGACCTGCGGCCCGTGGGCTGGATGTGGCCCGCGGTGCCATTTCATGTGACACCCCCCCACCGCCTCCACCACACCAGGAAGTGCCATGTGGTGGAGGAAGGGCAAAATGGCCACCCGGCTCTAAAAAGGTTTTGCTTTATTTATGTATTTATATTTCTATACCGCTTTTCTCATCCCGATGGGAGACTCAAAGCGGTTTACAACATTCACAGTAACCAATAACAAAGTACAATGTAAGTAAAGAAAAACGATACAAATAAGTCACAATAGAACTCTCCACAATATGGCAATTTCTACAGTATTAAAGATACAAAATTACAAAGTCTAATACAGATCCTAACATAAGATCTCCTGACATAAATCAATCAATTAAAAGCTCTTGGGGTCCAAAGCGAGCTCGGAAGCATCCCCCCCCCCCCAACCAGGCGCCTGCGCTCCTCTAACAAATCTCCTATCTCTATATACGTTTTCATATCTCTATGCTCCGTCAGAAGGGACGCGAGTGCGGGAGCTGGGCGGGGGTGGTGGTGGCGGGTGACGTCATTTCAGGGCGACGCGCGACACGCGTTCTCCTTGGGCATAATGGCGGCCGCTTTCACAAGGATGTTGTCGGGACGAAGGAAGGTCGGTGAGGAGGCGGGATGGGGGGGGGCACAAAGCCGGGTGGGGCGGGGCGCCCCCTTTGCCGCTTGGGTATTTTGGCTGCCCGAGCCGTGCGTCCCAGCCAAGGCAGGCGGCTCTTTCCGTTCCTCCTTTAAAGGTAAAGGTTCCCCTTGCTCGAAAGCCAGTCGTATCCGACTCTAGGGTTTAGTGCTCATCTCTGTTTCAAGAGCCAGCGCTGTGTGCTTCTGCAGACGTTTCCATGGTCATGTGGCAGGCATGACTAGACACCGGAGTGCGCACGGGACGCTGTTTACCTTCCCCACCGAAGTGGCCCCTATTTTATCTACTTGCAATTTCTTGCTTTCGAACTGCTAGGTTGGCAGGAGCTGGGACAGACGACGGGAGCTCATTCCGTCCT
Organism: Bradypodion ventrale; assembly: GCA_035047345.1. NCBI lineage: Eukaryota > Metazoa > Chordata > Lepidosauria > Squamata > Chamaeleonidae > Bradypodion > Bradypodion ventrale. The sequence continues at coordinate 576,305 of JAWDJE010000010.1, read as the reverse complement.
ACGGTACTCGGGAATCGAACTGCTGACCTGCCAACCTCCCAGTCAGCATCTTAGCCACTTGAGCCACTGCAGTACTCCTTTACCCTCCCCATCGTCGTGCCAGGGAGGAAAGGAGGCCCAAGGTCGACCTCGTGGGGGAAATATAGATCCCCTTGGGAGGCAGGAACAGTAAGTAGTGCAGTAGCTCAAGTAGCTAAGGCGCTGACTGGGAAGAGGAAGGTCAGCAGTTCGATTCCTAAACACTGCAGAACGGAATGAGCTCCTGTCTTTGTCCCAGCTCCTGCCAACCTAGCAGTTCGGAAGCAAGAAATTGCAAGTAGATAAATAGGGACCACTTCGCTGGGAAAGGTAACAGCGCTCCGTGCGCTCCGGTGTCTAGTCATGCCTGCCACATGACCACGGAAACGTCTGCAGAAGCAGACAGCGCTGGCTCTTCGGCTTTGAAACAGAGATGAGCACTGAACCCTAGAGTCGGATACGACTGGCTTTCCAGTAAAGGAAACCTTTACCTTTACACCTGGGGAACAAAAACCCAGAGGCACCGTTACAAGATGGGGGCATTCTCAGCTCAGTTAACACACTGCAAGGGAGGAAGAGCTTGGGATTGTTGTAGGGCAGAGACTGAAGTAGGAGTCAACAACAGTGTGATGTGGCAGCTAAAGAAAGGCCAACACTCTTTTAGGTTGCATTAACAGGCGGAGCAGCCCTTGAGGAGGAAACTAAGAAGCTACAGTGGGGAAGTGGAGGCAGGTAACACGGGATGCACTTACCTTGTGTACCATGAGAGTAGCGATGGCACTTCCTAGTTCATTGTAGGATTTTACTTTTCCGGTGGGACCCAAAAGGATAAAGAGGAATCTGGAAATAAGAGGAATAAAACATACATTTAAGCCCATGTAGATGAAGATTGTAGAATCATCATCTACATGGTCCCATGTAGAAGGGACTGCAGTGGCTTAAGTGGCTAAGAGGCTGACGGGAAGGCAGCAGGTCAGCAATTTGATACCCAAATACTGCAGGACGGAGTGAGCGCCCGTGTCTGTCCCTGCTGCCAACCTAGCAGTTCAAAAGCAAGACATTGCAAGGAGATAAATGGGGGCCACTTCGGTGGGAAGGTAAGCAGCGTTCTGTGCACTTCGGTGTCCAGGTATGCCTGCCACATGTCCACGGAAACGTCTGCAGATGCAGACAGCACTGGCTCTTTGGCTCTAAAGAGATGAGCACTGAATGCTAGAGTTTGATACGACTGGCTTTTGAGCAAGGGTGACCTTTACCTTTAGTCTCCAAAACCTGTGAGGTATTATTAGTCCTCGTCTATTCAACACTATTTATGCCACATCCAGAATCCTTTGTCCAGTATGGTCCAGTCTTACATTACACCTGCATATTGTGATGTCTTCCTGGTGGGGTCCCAGCAGTGGCTGTGGAATAGCTTCTAAGGGATGAGGAAATGGAGCCTCAATATAGTTATGCCCTTGAGATTTATGGCATGGGTCATCATAGGTCAAGGGCAGAGTGCTTCCCCTCCCACACTAAAGACCACACCTTCATTTCCCTGCATCTTACGGCAAGATGAGGAAGGCTGTCTGCTACACCCCCACCCACCCCCACCCCCAGACAGCCATGTCTACATCGTGCAAAGCCCCTACGAACTTCAGTGGGACCAATAGGGTGATTTGGCATGAAGAGAATTCTTTCCTTTAGGGACTCTGGCATGTTTCATTCGATTTACCTTATTAATGTTTCCACTTCCCATTAGATACTGTTTCTCCTGGACAAACCAGTGCAAAGATTTGCTTCACAGACGAATGGGGAATCCAGAATGGTGGAAATCCTTAGAGCGAAGTTCCCTCAGGCATCTGCAATTAAAGTTGCAGATATATCAGGTAATTAGCAGCCCTTCATTTTTTATCAGAATGCTTATCCTCTGAGAAAATTCTCTACCTCCTTTGATATGAGCCAGTTTCTAAACAGAGAGAGAGAGAGAGGCTACGGATCCAAATCTCTTATTTGCTGGGTTTATATTTTTTAAAAAAATCTCCTGTTTCCCTGACCTTTCAGTCTATCGGTTCTAGTCATGTTCTTTGGGGAAACAGAATAAGTCAGCTTCATTTTATCCATAAGAGTTTCTACCCTCTTAGTAGTAAGGATATCGCACTTTGCTGAAATTGAAAGTCAATTTGACATCTGAATGCATAAGCCCATGGTAAAAATCAAATATATTTTGTCAAGGTGGCTGTGGAGCAATGTATGAAATACATATTGAATCGGAAGAATTCAAAGAAAAAAGGACAGTACAGCAACACCAAATGGTCAATCAGGTAAGTGAGGCGTTAACTTCTGAGATAGGGAATCGCTTTGCCACATCTTAAGTACCGGTACCTTCATGCCAATGTATTGGTTGTTTTATTTGGGCCGTCTTTAGGTTCATTTCCCAAGACATTCTGATCTTTGCCGGTCAAATATTCCCTGCTCTCTTGCATGTCTTTTTGCATTTTCCGTAAATGAATACAGGAGTTAGTCTTTAAAGTGCCACAACAATTTTTGTTTTTGTTTACTCTCTGATATGCTTGCAGAGACTGAGACTAACATGGCGACCACTTCAAATGTTTTAAATTTTTTTTGTTTTGTTCATCTTTGTGCTATGAATTATTATTATGTTTTGACTAGTTGCTTACACTGCTTGTCTCTTCTAGGCCTTGAGTGAAGAAATCAAGTCGATGCACGGACTACGGATATTCACCTCTGTTCCCAAGGACAGAAGCTAAGGACCAACGGATGGCCCACAGGACTCATCATCTGGGAGGCCTTTGAGAGATTGCCACTGATAAAGTAAGAGGTTTGTACTGATCACCAGTCCTGCTACTGGTTCCTTCCACAAATGTGCTGTTGAGCAGGATGCAAGGACGCAAAGGGACTGGCTTCAGGAGCAGCAGTGGATTCAGATTTCAGAGTTGGCAACCACTGTCTCGTTGGTCTCCTCCAAAGAACACTGATCTCAAACCATAGTGGGAATCTCTTTATATACCAGTGGTACCAGCACCGAGAACAAAACAGAAGCATGTTGTGGATCAAGGAGAGGACTCCTGGCATGGCATGGCCATTATTCCTTTATTTTAAGTGCAAAAATCAGTCACGGAGCATGTGAAAGTCATGGATAAATGCAATGGATATTTTTTTGCTATGGTTTTAAAATAATCCTAGGTCCTAAAAAGGAGTATCAGCTGCCTCATACTCGAGTGCCTTTTTAAAAATAATAATGTTGCTTTACTGTTCTGTTTAGCTTTCCAAATCATCTAAATGGTATGCTTTGTGAGTTTTTCCTCATGATGTCCTAAAGGCATTATGCCGTCTGTTGTTTTTAAATTGGTCTTTGTTTTTTGAAATATCAAATATAAGCCGTACCTTTGGTGAAAAATAGTTGATGACTGTCACTTAATCCGAAAGTATTGAAAATCTGAAAATAAGAAATAAAAACACCACCTAGAAATTTCCTTCCAGGCTGCTTTTATTAATTCCGTCAATTGGCCAATATTGTACATGTTTGCTAAATGGAAAGAGCATAACAGGAATGCATTATTCTCCTAGAATGCCAGTATGTTTTCTAAACAGTAATGCTTGTTTCATTGCCTCGTTTTAAAGCTTGTCGTGTAAAACAATCCAAACCTCTCTTCATTTGCCCACGAATACACTGAATAGTTCTTCACAATGAACTGGGAAAGAAAGAGCAGGTTCTAGAAACAACCTCCCCCCCCCCCCCCCCAATTTTCCCTCTGCTGATTTGAGGACAGGGGAAAGGGGACGTGACCTGTTTTCTCCAGGGGGGGTGGGGTCGGAGGCACATGTGGCCCTTTGGTGACAGACACATTCCTCTTTGCCAAAATATGGCTTGTTAATGTCGAATATCTCCTGCTAAAGAGAGGGGTGGTGGTGGAAATGAAAAATAATGTTTAGCCGCTACTGTACTGTAACCCAAATGTTCCAGGAAGGCAGTTATGGTAACTGAATGATTGCTGCCACCTTGTGGACCAGTGCTCTAGGAAACCTCTCGCCTCTGCTCCTGTATCAGAAAAAGAGAAGCATCCTCCTTCCAGATAAAACATCTCCTTTCTTCTGGAGGTGCAGGCTTGCGCTCCAAGTGTTCCTTAGAATATCCTGGTTTAATCGGAAAGGGTGGTTGTGTTGGCAGTAACAAAAACTCTCAATTTTAAGGCCACTCCTTTGTTATTAACTGCTCCACTCCACCCTCCTCAGGGTTGTAGCCATGGGTTCTGTTCCATTCTGCGAGGCCTGGCTCTTTTCTGCCACAGTAGAAGCAACCCTCAGGGCTGGCTGGCAAAGGGGGCGGACGGGAACACAGCCAAGTGGATATGTGGGAAGGGCCCCCTTGTTGGCCAAGTGCCAGGATCAGAGGGGCCATCCATGCCAGACCTCTGGCTCCCTTTCTCAGAGCCCACCAGTCTCCTGTGGGTCTTGTAGCGTGCACTTGATCTGGAGCCCCCATCCAGGCTCTTTAGGAGGAGATGACATAAGGAGATGATGGATGTGCCTCGGCCTTAGCCATTGGCTTCTGAGGTGGTTTGGATGCAGCCCTGGTTTCAGAAGGTCTACTCTAGAGTTGGGTCCAGCTGGTTAGATTCCGAAGGGGGCGGCGGGTGGTGGTGGTGGTGGTGGGGGGCTTTAGTTCAGGTGTGGCAAAGGGCGCCCCTCTCTTTTGCTGCCTGTGCCTCCTCTCCACGCCTGGGCTTCTTCTAGCTCACCTGGTGCGCCAGGTGAGAAATTCGAGCCCGCCTACTCCTCTCTCGCCCCAGGTGGCTGACGTCACACCATCCCTTGGCTCCTCCCTCCCTGCCTCTCAGCCAATGGGGCGGCGCCCGGCTTCCCAGGGGGCGGGGCGGAAGCGCCCGGCGGAGGGAGCCCATATAAGGCGCAGCAGCACCGGCGGCGCCTTCCATCGCCTGCCAGCATCCCGGGGGCCTCGCCTTGCCTCCCGTCGCCATGGCAACCGCAGGTACCGCAGCGGCGCAGGTGCTCCGCCTGCTGGGCTCCGCCTCCTGCCGCCGCCGCCTCCACCTGAGCGCTCCCAGGTAAGCAAGGCGCGGGGGGGGGGGAGACAGAGACAGAAGAAGACGAGCCTCCTGCTCCCAGCGCAAGCTACCTGGCCCGGGCAGATGATCGGGAAGGGCCTGTGCCGCCCCACAGGCAGCCCCGGGCGGGGATTCCCTGGATGCGGAGCGCGGAAGGAAGGAAGGGGATGGGGAGGCGCAGCGGCTGGGGGTCGCCCGGCAGGCAGCGGCGTTTCCCGGCCGCCGGAGTCCCGGGAGCTCCGCGTGTGGGTCTCTTTCTCTGCCTCTCTCTCTCTCTCTCTCTCTCTGCTCTGCCCGCCCCCAGCGGCGGCTCCGGGCTCTGCAGGCTGATGAAATCGCCGCCGCCGCTTGCGTGGTGGGCGGAGGCCAGAGATGGCCTGCGGATAGGAGGGGCGTGCCGGGCATCGAACCCCCCGAGGTGGGGTGCGGGACAGGGCTCTCCCTTCCTTGCGCAACATCATGCCCAGATTCTCCTTTGCCCTCTGGCCGGGGCATCTCGAGAAGGGATGCTGGAGGTGGGTTACCTGTCCGTCCAGGTGAGCGCCGGGGAGATGCGGCTCAGGCCGGCTTGCCACGGGGCCAAAGGGAGACCGTCCGTCCTTTCTTTCCCTCTAGCCTCTCTGGGAGACCACCTCAGGTAGGCACGGGAAGGTGTGAGGAAGAGGGATGGGGTGCATTTTTTTTATACACCGCCCACCTGGTGTTCCTTGTCCAGGGAGCTCCGTGATGGGGAACCTTGGCACTCCAGATATTCTTGGACTTCAATTCACAGAAGCCCCCCATGAATCCACGCGAAGGGGTTTGCTGCGATTCATCCGGCCCACACCGCCCTCGTCGCTCCTGGAAGCGGAAGTAAAACGCGCCCGGCCGGGCGCGTTTTACTTCCGCTTCCAGGAGCGACGAGGGCGGCGCGGGCCGGATGAATCGCAGCAAACCCCTTCGCGTGGATTAATGGGAATTGAAGTCCAAGAACATCAGGAGTGCCAAGGTTCTCCATCACACAGTGAGCTCCTTCCTCCATCTGCTCATTTGGTTTTGCTCTCGGGTACCCTCCAGTGCGTGTGTTCTTGCCACAAAGCTCCTCCTGGATCTGAACCGGTGGGCTTGAGGCGCATCAATCGTTCAGAGGATTCCTTTTCTTGCCGAGTTCCCTTGGCATCCGCTGCGACTTCTCTCCTGATCTTAGGTGGAACAATACCAGTCAAAGCTCATATGAAAATATAGTAGTCTTTAAGGTGTCACAACATATATTTTTGGGTGGTGGTGTCTTTACTTTTGTTTCTTGTTTGAGCATTAAAGGCGACCCCCACCTGATTTTTAAAAAAAGGGGTGTGTGTGTGTGCCAGGTCTGTTTTCACAGTGGCGAATGAAATAACCCCTGGCGGACGCCCTGTTTCTAGTTATGGCGTGTCTAAATGAGCGTCCCCACACTTCAAAGAAATGCTCCGCTTAAGTTCTCAAGCCGCTTTTCAAATTGCATCATGTGAGAAAAGCTCATTTGCACTCAGAGGTTTTTACCCAAGTGGAGGAATTCCTCTTTCTGCAACATCTGTTTCTGTGTGGAATTGGCTGCCATGGAGAGCGGTGTGGTGTTGGGAGGAAAACTTGGCTTCTTCTTCTTCTTTCTTCTTCTTCTTCTTACGTGTCTTGGTCAGACTTTAAACTTCCAAAATGAAGCCGCCTTTTTAATGAACCCATTCCTTAGTCCAGGACCTAGTGTGAGAAGGATTAGCTGTCAGCCCAAGATTGCCTTTTACCAGGTTATTTATTTTATTTTATTTTTCTGATTTTTATTGCCGCCCAACTCCGAAGACTCTGGGCAGCTCCCATAAAATAAAACCAATCACATTTTGAAAACCAATCAAAACTGCCACCAAAAATTACCCCGATCATGCCCGATTGTGGCATAAAAAATACCACAGTCTTCGAGGAGGCTCTTTCTGTGTCGCCCTAATTCTAGTGAAGGAACGCTAAGTTTTCACTTGGCATGAGCTGAGCGGGGGCTGCACAATTTTCCAAGGAGGTTCTTTCTGTGGACCCCCGGAAACTTGGCTGGGGCAACGCTCAATTGGAGCTGGTGTGAATGAGAGCATGGGCGGAAATGTGTTTTGGGAGGCAACGAAGACTTGTCGCACGAAACCCAGACCAGCCAATTGCACGGATTAACTTGCTAAAGCCGTGCGCCCAATTTACCAACACGAGCATTGCTTTTATAAAAGCTGCAAGCGTGCATGAGTGGAAGGAAGCCAGTGTTGTCTGCTTCAGCAGACGTTTCCGTGGTCATGTGGCAGGCATGACTAGACACCGGAGTGCACGGAACGCTGTTTTACCTTCCCACCGAAGTGGTCCCTATTTTATCTACTTGCAATTTCTTGCTTTCGAACTGCTAGGTTGGCAGGAGCTGGGACAAAGACGGGAGCTCATTCCATCCTGCAGTACTTGGGAATTGAACTGCCGACCTTCCGCCTCCCAGTCAGCGTCTTCTTAGCCACTTGTCCAGGAGGGCTGTTGTGTTTGTGCATTTCAGTTTATCTCGTAAAAACAGAAGTATCTTTTAGTCATTAAGGTGGCATCTAGGTGCATTTAGTTGTGGTTTGGTTTTGTCATACCTTTCTGCTTGCTTGCAACACACGCACACCCCTTCCACAGCTGCAGGCTTGGATGTGTTGTTGTGAGGAAGGGGGGATTGCTAAGGCCACAAACAATTAGAACTTGTCCGGGATGATTTCGAAGGCCGCCTTCTTCTGCTGGAAACAAAGCAGTTGTGTTAAAAAAGTAGCTTTCCTGATGTGGGAGGAGGCGAAGCGCCGGAGCCACACGGCACTCCCTTATCTCCTTGTGCAGTGGTTTTTATCACGGGAGGAAACCTTGCGCGGGACACAGCATTCGGCACTTTGGAAACCTAGTTGCAATTTCCCCCATTCAGTTTTATAGAATTTGCTTAGTCCGTGTAAAATATGCCCAGGCGAATTCAAGTTCTCAGTCTACCACAGAGGTGGCCAAACTTTTCAGGCCACAGGCCGGCCACGTGGTTCCTCCCACCGGAAGCGGAAGTAAAACGCGCCTTGCAATCTGTTTTGCAACAGGATGAGATAGACTTCAAGCTGCCATCTTCTCTGCTTAAACCAGGGGTGCCCAAACTACACCCTGCAGGCCAGATCTGGCCCCCGACGCCAAATCATCTGGCCCACGCCGCCCTTGTTGCTCCCAGAAGCGGAAGTAAAATGCACCTGTATGGATGTGTTTGACTCCTGGGAGCGACGAGGGCCAGAGGATTTGGCATTGGGGATGCATCTGGCCCACAAGCCATAGTTTGGCCAATCCTGGTCTACTAATTGCAACAGAAAATGCGCGAAAGCACCAACTCTTCATAAGGAGAATTTCCTCCCAATCTCCCATTAATCCGCACAGCATTCCAAGTCATAACTTTGATCTAGATTAATATCTTACCTTTTCCCTGCATGGGGTGGCGCACCAGAGGTTTAAAAATAGACACAATGGGTTGCGCATTAGGGCAAAGATTAAGCAGATGGTTGTTTTTTAAAGCATAACTGGATTGAGAACAGCTTAAAGGGCCAGGAAAATAACATTTCAGGCTGTAGCCCTGTTCAAAACCAGCCAGAGGTGTGTGTGTGTGTGTGTGTGTCTTTGATGGCATCTAAATAGCACATTTGTGTCTGAAAACACACAATGTTGCTTTGCACGACATGAATAGCAAGGATTCTCTGGGACAGAATCTCAGTGGTCTTTTCTGGGGATGTTTGTAGACTTTGCGCAGCATCCAGGTTTTGCACAACGCCTCTATTTCTTTCGTGTCCCGATCCAACCCCGGACTGCCAAAACGAAGCCGCTCTCCTGGCTTGGTTGTTGGCCACACTGAAGTCCTCGTCGGCGCAGGTTTCTGGCAGTCACACGGCAGAGCAGCAAATGAGCCCGGTGGATTGTGACCCTCTCTCTCCCCACATGCAGAAGGAGGAAACACTATATAGAGTGTCACCCTGTTTTAACGTAGCATCATTTAAAAAGGAAAACAAACAGCAGCGACACCAAATGTTTCTCCCCAAGACCCACCCAGGGGAAATGGGGTTCTATAGCCTGCGTGCATTTAAACCCCATGCATGGATTTGGGCTCTGTGGAATCATTTCATCGGGGATGGGATGGCAAGGGGTGCATGGTGCGCGCACGAAGGCTTCCCCCTCTTCTGAGAACAAGACAAAGCAGGTCTATATCTCTGAGCCTCCTCTTGGCTGAGTCACTCGGTTATGCAACATGTCTCACAGCAGCCAGGGAACCTTGCGGGCTGGACATCTTTATAGCTGGGGTGCCCAAACGTTTTGGGCCATGAGTTGGTCACGTGGTTCAGTGGACGGGTTACGTGGTTCCTCCCACCGGAAGCGGAAGTAAAACACACCTTGCAATCTGTTTCGCAACAGGATGAGATAGATTTCAAGCTGCCATGTTCTCTGCTTAAACCAGGGGTGCTCATACTATGGCCCGTGGGCCAGATCCAAACCCTGATGTCAATTCATATGGCCCACGCCACCCTTGTCGCTCCCGGAAGTGGAAGTAAAATGTGCCCGGATGGGCGCAATTTACTTCCGCTTCCGGGAGCGATGAGGGCGGCGTGGGCCAGATGAATTGGTGTCAGGAGCTGGATCTGGCCCATGGGCCATAGTTTGGGCACCTCTGCTTTATAGTGTGCTGGTGGCGTCCGGACGTGACAGCCCTGTTGCTGATAGAAGAGGCATCCAGGGATGCTAGCCCCGAAGGGATCACGGCTGCCTTGACTCATGTGGGTCTTTACCGGCCACTTAGGGGTCTCGAGTGCCGTGCCCCCCTTGGACCCGAATCCCTTAAGGTGTTGATTTGCAGGTCAGGAGCAGAAACTTCACCAACTCTTTCTCTTTGCAGGAATGTTTTTTGTAAAAGGTTTTTATTGGTTTATTTAGTAAAAGGTTACCTTTGCTTGATAGCCCGTCATATCCGACTCTTGGGTTCGGTGCTCATCTCTGTTTATAGCCAAAGGGCCAGTGCTGTCTGCACCTGCAGACATTTCCATGGACATGGGGCAGGCATGAGTGCACGGAATGCTGTTACCCTTCCCACATAAGTGGTCCCTATTTATCTACTTGCAGTTTCTTGCTTTCAACCTGCTAGGTTGGCAGGAGCTGGTACAGACGACGGACACTCACTCTTTCATGCAGCACTCGGGTATCGAACTGCTGACCTTCCCGTCGTTAACTTCAGCATCTTAACCACTAATCAGAGAGTAAACAAAGCAACAAAAATGTTGTGGGATCTTAAAGACTCACTCCTGTATTTCAACAGGAGCTTTTGTGGATCAAGTCCACTTTGTTAGACCGAAGAGTGAGGCTCTGTCGAATCTGCGCATAAATCTAGCTCCCGTGTTTCTCTCCGTGTTTCCCTCACCTGCTCCTCCTCTCTCTGCAGGAACGAAGCCATCGTCATCTCCGGGCGGAAGCTGGCCCGGCAGATCCGGCAAGAAGCCCGCCACGAAGTGGAGCAGTGGGTGGCGTCCGGCCACAAACGGCCTCACCTGAGCGTGGTCCTGGTGGGGGAAGACCCAGCCAGCCACTCCTACGTCTTGAACAAAACCAAAGCCGCGGCCGATGTGGGTATGTTGGGGAAGGGCCTCCCTGGGGTCAAAGGTGGAGGGGCCAAAGTGCATCAGAGGGCCCTGCCTGTGGGGTGTTTTTTGTTTTTTGGGAGTGTGTGTGTGTTCTTCTCCTGAGGGAAATGGGGTTGCCCCTTTGAGCCCTGGTGGCACACGGGCTAAATTGTTGCACTGCAGCCAAAACGTTGTGAATTCGATCCTGACTGAGTTCAAGGTTGACTCAGCCTTCCATCCTTCTTAGGTCAGTAAAATGAGTCTCCAGCATGTTTTTTTTCTTGGGTGGGGGGGATATTAATTAACTTGTGAACCGCTATAGAGCATGTATAGAAGTGTAATTGCCATCGCTAATTGCTTTCTGGAGAAGGTGTGACTAGTGTGTGTTCTGTAAGACAAAGGAAGTCCTTTGCCGTGTCTTCCCCAAAAGAAGCCCTTTCCTTTCTCACAACAGTTGAGCCACAGCTGCAACAGGACTCACGCATGCGCACGCACACACACACATGTGGACTGCTCAGATTTCACACCAGCTGTTGTGTGTCGTCCATGCATTGCAGCTTTCCCCTTTCTTCTTGCCGTTCCTTCTGCTTCGCTCCCATGCCATGAATTCTGTCCGAAGAGAGCCAGCGGGGTGGATAGGCTGCCGGACGAGGGTTGAGGAGTTCTGGGTTCAAAGGGCCACTCGGCCCACAGAAAGTGGGGGTGGGATGGCCGCGATAGAGCAGTACCTGGAAAATCCCCATTGGCTCTCAACGACTCCGAAGCCAGTCGATGGCACAGAATCTGAGCCGCTGTGATATTGGAGCCCACCCTGTGCAAACCTGACTTTCTCTGACTTTGGAAGAAGGGCTGGGCTTAGTGGGGGCTTGGAAAGGCGACCCCCAAGGGACTGCGGTGGCTTAGTGGTTAAGACGCTGAGCTGGAAGGGGGAAAGTCAGCAGTTCGATTCCTGGGTACTGCAGGATGGAGCGAGCGCCTGTCTCTGTGACAGCTCCTGAAAACCTAGTGCTTTGAAAGCAAGAAATTGCAAGTAGATAATGAGGGACTGCAGTGGCTCAAGTGGTTAAGACGCTGACTGGAAGGTGGGAAGTCAGCAGTTCGATTCCCGAGTTCTGCATGACCGTTTGAGCTCCCGTCGCCTGTCCCACCTCCTGCCAGCCTAGCCGTTTGAAAGCAAGACATTGCAAGTCGAAAAATAGGGACCACTTGGGTGGGAAGGTAAACAGTGTTCCGTACGCTGTGTCCGGTGTCTAAGCATGCCTGTTACATGTCCACAGAAATGTCTGCAGATGCAGACAGCACTGGCTCTTTGGCTATGAAACAGATGAGCACCGAACCCTAGAGTCGTATATGACTGGCTTTTGAGCAAGGGCAGCTTTTACCTTTATGTAAGGGCTTCCCAAGGCAGGCGAGTGAAGACTCTTGCTGGGACGCTGAGGGTATTTCTGGGAGGTGAAGAGGTCTCTGTCTCACCTGCTGGAATCTCTCTCTCTCTCTCTGGGTGTGTCGGTTGTGGCTGGGCTGACTTTGGACGTGGCCTCCCTCCCAGGGACGGTGTTGGGTTGCCTCCAAACCAGCTTCCAGCAAGGAACTCATGGGCGGCTGCCCAACCCCACACTGGGGAGCAGCTGCTGCCTGTCTCTTCCTTGCAGCTGTGGCGTCGGATGTCAAGAGAGACCCTTTCCGGGGGCCAGAAATGCTTCTCCTGTGGGCCGCCAGGACGGCCCTCGCTCGAGGCTCTGGTCTCCGTGGTCAGGAGGGCTCTCCCTTGATCTCCATTTACTTCCACCACCTCCTCCTGTAACCAGACAGTGAGATTCTGTCGCCCTAAAGCATGCACATGACAGGCAGGGAACTCCCAAGTCTCTCCAGAAGGCCTGGCTTGGGTGAGTCCGGGCCAGCGAGTTCCTCGCATCGTTTGCAGGCTGACTGAGTCATTGAGGATGGGGAAAAAATACCCTCGGGAAATGAGATCCATAGCCCTAAGACAGGGGTGCCCAAACTATGGCCTGTGGGCCAGATCAGGCCCCTGATGCCAATTCATCTGGCCCACACATCCATATGGGCGCATTTTACTTCCGCTTCCAGCAGCAATGAGGGTGGTATGGGCCAGATGAATTGGCATTGGGGGCTGGCAGCTTAAAAGCTATCTCATCCTGTTGCAAAACGCAGGCAGGGCAAAATGGCTGTCCGGCCCTCGCAGCTGACTGAGAGAGCATGATCCGGCCCACAGTTTGGAAAGGTTGCCATCCCCTGGCCTACTCCATTCACACACTCTTTTATGTTGCTTTGCTTGGTCCAGGGATCAGCAGCGAGACCATCCTGAAGCCGGCCAATATCACCGAAGAGGAGCTGCTCGACCTCATTGCCAGGCTCAACCACGACACCGATGTGGACGGCCTACTGGTGCAGCTGCCTCTGCCGGGTAGGTGGAACATCTCAAGAAGGTCCCTACTGGAGTCCATTGGTTGCACCGTCAGGGTAGGCCACAGCCGGACTCAGAGGCCCCACGCGCACCGTCTCTTCTAGGTCTTGCCTTGGGCAGGAAGGCCATAGTTCAGCTCCAGCAAAACTCACCCACATCTCAGTCCATAATTCCTCAGTGCCATTCTAGGCTGAGCATTGGAGGAGATGCTTCCCATCACCTTGCAAAGCATATTAATGAGTGATACTGTTCATCTTGTGCCGTATCCAATTCTGAATATTGACAATCCTTATGGCGATCAGCCATGAAGATTGTCCTGAGGACAATATACTGCAGTGGCCTTTCACCTGCCTTCCACATCGCAGTGTGGAACACACACACACACACACACACCATAGTACCCCTGATTCAATTCCATGAGTCACTTTTGGCATGCAAAGTCCTCCTCCTCATCATCATCCCCAGGCCAATATGGATGAAGCTGCTGCCCTCCCCCCATCAAGAGGGATCCAAGTGAGACCATTTAACCCACTTGAGGACCCTCATCGCCTTTTCCTCTCCTTACCTGTCCACAGGGAAGCCTGTGGACTTCCCTGTGGACTTCAGCCACCCAACGCCGCTAGTCCTTATGGTTGGGTTAATGAACCACAGCCTGACGATCAGCCTTGAGTCGCTGGCAGTGCGGTCTACTCTATGGCCAGAGACCAGGATGACCTGGCCAGATAAGCAGGGACTGAGATCCTGTAGCTTGGCATGAATATTAGGCGTTTTGGTAAGAGAACTGACCCTGTTCAAGAAAGTGGAAAGCTGTCCTTTCAAGCAGCATTAATGAAGCAAGCACCAACTTTCCTTGCAATGAAATAAACTTGCGCCTCTATGTTGAGTTACAAAGGAATCCTCTGCAATCCTACAGGGAGATATAAAGTTGAAAGAGTCGTCAATATATGCTGCCTGTGTCCAATTCAGGTGTGCTTTGCAACATAGAGTGCTGCTTCAAAGGTTTCTAATTGGCGATTCTCTCCTTTCCTTCGTTAAAGAGTTGCATGTCTTCAGCCATGGGTTGTAACCCTGGCCTTGCGTGACTCTGACCTGTCCTGGCTTGCCCCCACCCCCTGCGTAGCTTTCCTTTCCTCGCGGGTTAACTTTGCTCCCTTTTTGCCACAGAACACATTGACGAGCGGAATATCTGCAACGCGGTCAACCCGGAGAAAGACGTGGATGGCTTCCACGTGGTGAATGTGGGCCGGATGTGTCTGGACCAGGACTCCATGCTCCCGGCCACCCCTTGGGGCGTGTGGGAGATCATTAAGAGGACAGGTAAGGAGAGGAAAAGGTAACTACCCGTGGCTGGTTCCTTGGGTCTTTCGGACGAAGGCTGAGCCTTTGTGTGTCTGTTCTCTGTGTTGCAGGAATCCCGACCCTGGGCAAGAACGTTGTAGTGGCTGGCCGTTCCAAGAACGTCGGGATGCCCATCGCCATGCTTCTGCATACGGATGGCCGGCACGAGCGACCCGGAGGTAAGCACACACACACACACACACACATCCCGCCTGAGAGGGAACTGATGCCCAAAGCGATTCACCTGGGAAAGCAGAGGCTCCATTCTTGCAAAGGTCTATCTCAGGGGTGCCCAAACTATGGCCCACAGGCCAGATCCAGCCCTGACACCAATTCATCCGGCCCACGCTGCCCTCGTCACTCCCTGAAGTGGAAGCAAAACGCAGGCACGGTTTGCTTCCGAGAGCAACAAGGGTGGCGTGGGCCGGATGAATTGGTGTAGGGGTCGGCTCTGACCTGTGGGCCGTAGTTTGGGCACCCCAGCTTTAAGCAGAGAAAATGCCAGCTTAAAAATCTATCTCACCCTGTTGCAAAACAGATTGCAAGGTGCCTTTTACTTCCGCTTCTGGTGGGAGGAACCACGGGACTGGCCTGCTGGACCACGTGACCGGCCCATGGCCTGAAAAGTTTGGGCATGTCTATGCCTGCCTTATGCTGTCTCTGTCTAAGGTGTGCTTCCTCTTCGGCTCTTTCTGTAGTCAGAGGAGAAGCTGTAATTAAACACAGGCTGCTTGAAGAGGGCAGGAGCCCCCCCCCCCCCCCCCCGCCCCGGATTTAGCTCCCCTCCGTCCACAGCCCCCCCCCCCCGCTCCAATTCTTCTTCTCAAACCATGCGCTGCCGGTTGACTCCCAGCTCCCTGGTTTGAGTATCCGTGACCTTTTCCACCACAAGGAATGATCCTATTTCGGAAGAGAGAACTCTGCTCAGTTATTCACAGGAAAGCCAAGATCTCCAGCCGGAGTCGGGTGCAGAAGACACCCCCGTCCACCCCTGGCTACAGAGGGCAGAGGCTATGACTTACTACTACAACTACTATTGATTTATGATACTTATCCCTTGCCTCTCCGTTAAAATAGAATGACAAGGGCGGCGCAGGCCGGATGAATTGCAGTAAACTCTTTCGTGCGGATTCACGGGGGTTGTAGTAAACCCATTCGTGTAGATCCACCGAGACTTGGGCTTCTGGGAATTGAAGTCCAAGAACAGCTGGAGTGCCCAAGGTTGCCCTGAGGAGGTCCCACCCGGTCCCTGGTTGAGGTGATGGCCCAAAGATCTCACGGCCGCGGCTTCTTTTTCAGGTGATGCCACGGTCACCATCTCCCACCGCTACACTCCCAAAGATCAGCTGAAGAAGCACACGATCCTTGCCGACATTGTGGTTGCAGCCGCAGGTAAGGCTCCTTCTGGGCGGTGCAGGTGCCTGGCCTTCCCTCCCTGCCTCTCGAGGTCCCTTTGGTGTGCCGGTCTGGTGTGTGTGTGTGTGTGTGTGTGTGAAGGAACTGGTGGCTGAGGCCAGGTGTCCTTGTTGGGACTCTTTGCCTGAGAGGTCCTGATGGTGGTCTCGTTCAACCGTAGGCATCCCTAACCTCATCACGGCTGACATGATCAAAGAAGGAGCTGCCGTGATCGATGTGGGCATCAACAGAGTCCAGGACCCGAAGACAGCCAAGCCAAAGCTCGTTGGCGATGTGGATTTTGAAGGTATGGAAGAATGCGATTCCCATCTTGACCGATTTGGTCTCCAGGTATTAAGCAAAATGAATTCAGGAGGAAGGCGGTACCTTTAAAGCAGGGGTTCCCAACTTAAGGCCCATGGTCCGGCTCTGGCCCACAGTGCCATTTCATGTGGTCCCCCCCCCACCGCTCGAAGGGCATTTGAGAAACAAAATGGCCACCCCTTTTGAAGCTGTTGGGACAAAAAGGCCACCCCCATCATGCTGGCAGGGCAAAATGGCTGTCTGGCCCTCGAAGCTGACTGAGAAAGCGTGAGCCAGCCCCTGGCTTGAAAAGGTTGGGAACCCCTGATTTATAGGATCACTTAAGAAAACCAAACATTGAGCTGTCGCGATTCAAGGCCACTTCTTCAGGCGTGCATCTGTTTATTTTGGTTAGGGGTGGGGAGATTTTAAAGAAAAGTCCCCAAAGTTCATTGGCACAATGTTGAGCCAGGCGTTGCCGCTTAGGTGCGAGTTGTGGGCCGTGCGGGACGGATGGATTGGCGTAAGGGGCTGGATCTGGCCCCCTGGGCTGTCATTTCGGCACCCCTGGTATAGATTAATGCCATGAAATCTCACTCTTGTGTCTGATGAAGTGGACTTCATCCAGGAAAGCTCACACCAAAATGCGGCAGTGAATCTTTCAGGGGCCACCACAGTTTTTGTCTTTTGGTTTTGTTGACTCTCTGGTTTTCTGGCCTCTGTCCCACTTGACCTTTTGACCCCCCCTTCCCCCAAAAAAATCCATGAAGCAGTTTCTGGATCTGTGCCTCTCTTCCTTTCCTCTCATCCTGGTGTTTCCCTCCTCCCGCCCCCCCGCCCCCCCGCTCTTGCTCCAGGGGTCAAGCAGAAAGCCAGCTACATCACGCCAGTCCCCGGCGGGGTCGGCCCCATGACGGTGGCCATGCTCATGAAAAACACCATCATTGCTGCCAAGAAGATGCTGCGCTCCCAGGAGCTCCAGGCCTTTGGCGCTTGAGGCTGGGCTTCCAGCCCCAAAATGCAACATTCCCGGCAGGCCGCCCGGGCCAGATGGAGGAAGGGCAACATGGCACTCCTCGACGGGGCGAAGGCCAACGGAAAAGCGGCTCTCGGGAATTTACCTGCCCTCCGTGCAGGGGAGTTGGGGGGCCAAGGATGAGCTAAGACATTCCCCTTCTCCCGTGAACCCGGCAGGAAAGGGTGTCCCCAAAGGCCAAGAACGGCCCTCACGCGGGCATTCACAACGCGTCTTAGCCATGCGCCACGCATTCGCCAGGCGAAGCAGAACGGAGACAATAACGCTGTTACCTGCTTGGATTATTCCGCAGCTATACCGGACCTAGATGTCTGTTAGTCTTTTATTTTCTACAAAGCCTTGTTTATAGCCTATTTTTGAGTCGCTCCTAACAAAGTAGTCTCTGCATCTTGCTTGCAATATCAAATCCTGCACATTTGTAAAGGATGTCGTTCCCTTGGCTTAAAAGTTAAGCAATGTTTAGACCCTGCCTTACAAATTGGAGGAAGGCTGTTGATGCCTCTTCAAGTGTAGTCCCTCTTTACGCGAGGCTGTTGCTGAATCCTTTGGGTTGTGCCTGAATAAACAAGAACGGATGTTTTACTGGTGCGTGTGCATGTGCATGCATGCATGTTGAGTTCTCTCCGGGCTCTTGCTGCTCCCAACAGTTGCAAACCAGAGATAAAGACTACGCTTTGCTAAGTTCCAGGAACTAGTCAGAGGACAGTGTGTGTGTCTGTCTGTCCGTCCATCCGTCTGTTTGCTGCAGGGGTGCCCAAACCTTTTGGGCTGCGGGCCGGTCACGTGGTTCAGGGGTCAGGTGGGCTGGTCGCATGGTTCTTCCCACCAGAAGCGGAAGTAAAACGTGCCTTGCAATCTGTTCTACAACAGATCTGTTTTGCAAGAGGATGAGATAAAAAAATAAATTAGGCTGCCATTTTCCCCTGCCTACAGGCACGTTTTGCTTGTGCTTCCAGGAGCGATGAGGGCCTCATGGGCCAGGGGAATGCGCACCAGGGGCCAGATCCAGCCCACGGGCCTTAGTATGGGCACCCCTGTTGTACTGCCTCTTCTAATACAGAGATCAAACAAAACCACCAGGTGAACCAGCCCGTGGTACACTTCAGGCGTAAGGGATTCAACCATTTTATTATAGCGTGTTAGAATATAAATTCTTACTATACAGTAGAGCTCTCCAGGGCTGCTTCGGATCTCTCGGGAGTGCATGGAGCCGACTTGCACACCAGTGACATTCTCCAGTGGTTTGCACGTGTCTTTAAAAATAGCACGGAGAGTGACAGGGCCACATTGCACGGTCCTGAGACACACACACACACCGTCCCCCAACCCTGCCAATGGACTGGCATCGCTTACTGACTCATAGACCAGGGGTGCCCAAACTTTTTGGGCCGGTCACATGGTTCAGCGGGCCAGTCATGTGGTTCCTCCCACTGGGAGTGGAAGTAAAACGCGCACTTGCAATCTGTTTTCAACAGGAGGAGATAGATTTTAAGCTGCCATTTTCTCTGCTTAAAGCAGGGGTGCCCAAACTACAGCTCACAGGCCAGATCTGGCCCCCAATGACAATTCATCCGGCCTGCACCACTCTTGTCGCTCCCGGAAGCGGAAGTAAAACATGCCCATATAGGAATGTTTTACTTCCGCTTCCAGGAGCGACAAGGGTGGTGTGGGCCAGATGAATTGATGTTGGGGGCCGGATCTGGCCTGTGGGCCATAGTTTGGGCACCTCTGTCATAAACAGTCTCGGACAGAAGCATTGGCGGTGGCTTCAAGATGATCCTGGTACAAAATGAGAGAGGGAAAGATCCCAAGGCCATGTTCCAGTCTGAAGTAGGGTTAGACCCAGGAGCAAGGAGTTGTTACTCAGCGTCACATAACCCCGTTGTACTTGATTCCTTTGCATTCACCAGGACTTGGTCCAAACAGCATGATAAAACAGGAGGACAGATTCAAGTGTTTTTTCCCCCCTCTCTCAGCTTCATCTCAGTATATTTACAAAGTTAACAAAGAGCCAGCATCCGTTTCACGCTTGGACCAGGTCCAATAGTTAGCAGGTTCTGTACACAAGAGCCGGGCTTGGAAGTCAAAAGACATTTTGCGAAGAAAACCCCCAACCCCTTGATCAAATGCGGTCGGTGGTGGTGGTGGTGGTGCTGGAGGACGAGGCCAGGGAGGGAAGGTGGGGAAATGGGTGCAAAACTTTGAGTGGGAGGGGGGGGGGGGGACAGAGGCTGTCTGGCTCGCGAGAGACTCCAGGATCTGACGGTCAACTGAGGCCACAACAAAGCTGGCGATGGTTGGCTTGGCTGGAGATGGCGTCTCCGTTGCCAGGATTGGGTGGGGAAAGCCTCCCGGGGGATTCAGCGGTGCCTGCAAAGGTGGGCATTACCTTTGGGAGAAGGCTCACCTTTGTGTGCCAAGGAGAAGAAGGCGTGGACCCCTTTTCCAGCAGGGCGCACCTTCCATCTCCATCTGCTGACAGGTAGACGGACCTTGGCTGAAGGAAAGGAGACATTCCAAAGGTCGTCTTGGAAGCTTGGGTCTCCACCACCTCTTTGCTTCTCTCGGTGAATATGGTGGGCATTAAACACCAAAGTTACCTGGATGCTACCCTCTTGAGAGGCCATCCTTGTGTCCTTTGGGCGCCTCTTCCGAGTGGGAAGTCTAGATTTCCGTCACGATACCTGACCAAGCTGGAATTCTGCAAATGGTCTGCCCCCTCCAAGGTTAGTTTCTCTTTTTCTTAGCGGAGGGATGGGGCCCAGGGATCCTTCCTTCCTTCCTTCCTTCCTTCCTCCAGGCTGTCACAGAGAGCGAGAATAGAAACCACGGCCGTCGCAAAGTGTGGCGGGTGGGCCGCCGGGACTATAGCGTGGTTTCGCTGCCCATGTCCCGAGGGTGTTTCTCTGTGTCGGTCTCTTCATCGTCAGATTCCATCTCTATCTTCACCCGGGGCACGGCACAGATGGGGTTCCGGGAGTAGTTGAATGCAGGAGACGACGGGCAGGAAATCTTCAGGTGAAGCGTGATGCTGCGAGAAGATGGAATCAACAGGAGTTAAGCCTCCACGGGGGACTCTTTGGCATTGGCAGCAGTGACGCTCCACTCAAGGACAAAAGTCCTGCCTGCCCACCCCGCCTTGGCACTTTGGTCTGTGATGCCCCTTCCTTCATGAGCCTTGAGATGGGAGGAGGGTCCTACGTGCGTGTAGCTTTCCTCGGACGGATGGACAGATGGAGGGGTGGATAGAAACAAAGAGACTGGCAACCAAGACAGACAGACAGACAATCGGAGAGAAAGAGGCAAGATAGGTCGTTAGAGCGGATGGACGGATGGATAGAAACAGACAGACAGAGAGAAAGAGGATAGATAGGTCGATAGAGCGGACAGATGGATAGAAACAGACAACCAAGACAGATAGACAGACAGACGGAGGACAGATAGGTTGATAGAACAGATGGATGGGTAAAACGAAACTCGTCACAACATTCCTGCTTTCAGCACTGCCCAAGAAGCCCGTCTCCTGCTATTGGGAGTCATTCTTTCTCGAGTTGCCCAAATCATCCTGCCCTTTCTTGGCAGAAGCCAGAGAAGGATGGCCGGCCAGCCGGCCGAGTGTCGGCTGCTTACCTGCGGTCGAGGTCTGAGTCGTTGGGAGAGGCGTCAGAACGCGGAGCTCCAGGTGGCAGATCTTTTTCCTGGAAGGAAGCCCAGAGCAAGTGTCAAGGCAGAGCCGGCTCAATGGAAACAACCCTAAGGTTGGCCAATGGAGGAGGAGGAGGAAGGAAAAGACTCTAAAGAATGGTCGCCATTCCATGCTAGGGTGCCTTGGTCCTTTCCCCAGCCACTCTCTTGCAAGGAAGAAACTCTGCTGTGAGAAATACAACCCACAACCCTGGCCTAGTGTCCCTTTGTCTTCGAAAAAGACATCCCTCCTTCCCACCCTCTACTTCAGGGGTGCCCAAACTACGGCCTGTGGGCTGGATCTGGCCCCCAATGCCAATTCATCCGGCCCACGCCCCCCTCGCCGCTCCCAGAAGCCATACGGGTGCGTTTTACTTCCTCTTCTGGGAGTGACAAGGGGGCGTGGACCGGATGAATTGACATTGGAGGCCAGAACTGGCCCACAGGCTGTAGTTTGGGGGGCCCTTCCTTACATGGTCCGCTTTCTCACCTGTGCATGGTTTGGGCTCATTTCAGTAGGACAAATTAAGAAGAAGTGGTTTCTTTTGAGGCTGCGAGTATAGAGTGAAAAGATCTTCAAGGGCCCCGTCTGTTTATGGATTGATTGGAAAACCCCACTCTAAACATGCTCTATTCCAAGTCAAGCTAGGCACCCGCTCCCAATTAGTTGGGTTAGTAACAAAGGCAGGAGTTAGCCTGGGCCAGCCCCGTGGAGATGAAAGGGAACCTGGCATCAAAAGAGGTCCCTCGAAGGTCCCCTTAGGCTGCCTTTTGGGCCACCCCATCCCAAGCCTTAGAACGGGTCGCGTTAACCTGTTAGTTGCACATCCGACAGTCCCGAAGCGTGCTACTTACTGGGAAGGCAATGCATACTGTTTTGGGGTTCGGATGGGACAGATTCCAGAGGGATGGTGATAACAGAGGGAGTTGGGAACGTGGGCTGGAGGGGAAAAAAAGAAGAAGCAGGGGGGGAAAGGCAGTGAACAACTAACTCCTCCATGGCCCACCATCACCCAGGCTTAGCATGAGCACAACCCTCATCCAATGAACACAACTTCTCATGCACTAGTCTCACCATGGAAGACTCAAATCACAGGCAGGTCAGTCACTGCAAAGCCATTGTCTGGATTCATTAACATTGTCCGGAGGGTGTGTGTGTGTGTGCGTCTTGGGAGGTTTGAGCCTCCTAAAAATTGGACCCAACGGCACAAAGCCATAAACCTTTCATGTGCTAAGTGGTTCAGTGATGGAGCGCAAGATTCCCATCTCATTCATTAAACCACCCAACGGTTGATAAATTCAAATAACTCAACCCACCTTGTTGAGAGAAGGACGTTTGTACATCAAAGCAACGCCTAGAAACCATTGATTGGAATACTAAACATTTTTTTTTACAGAGAAACGCAAGGTTTAATTTGCAATCCGTGGAAATTGGAAATTCTTCTGCAGGTGGCAGAGAGTAAACACAGCAACCAGGCATGTGCTGGTATATCGGGCAATCTGACTTTGTCCCACCCCATCCTCACCTATGGCACCCTGGGGTGCCAATAGCAATGTATGGGATTTTTCCCCCATAGGTGCCCCCACCACTCCCTGTCCAGCGCCTTCCCATGGTGCCCTGCACACCCCTGATAACAACCTATGGAGATTTAAAGCTACCCACATGCTTTGTCATCAAACAAAGCTCCCTGGGTAGCTTAGTGGTTAAGATGCTGAACTTGGAGATGGGAAGGTTGGGTTTTGATACCCGAGGGCTGCGCTTGGGGACATGAAAGGAGCATCTCCAGCAAAAATCCTTTCAACCCAGAGTAATCTCTGACATGGAATTATTATTATCATTATCAAACAAAGAAAGTGACCCGACAACAAAGTATGACAAACATGACAGGATGCTCTTTCCACAGACAAGGGGACACAGGATGGGCGGGAGGTTAATGTGCGGAAGCCAGCAGGCAAGAGTAAAAGGTCTGGTGATTTCCTAGGGTCTGGTAATGGGGAACCTTGGCACTCCAGGGGTTCTTGGACTTCAATTCCCAGAAACCCAAATCTCTGTGAATCCACACGGATGGGGTTTACTGTGCGTAGGCGTAGGCAGTTCACTGAGACTGGGGCTTCTGGGAATTGAAGTCCAAGATCAGCTTGAGTGCCAAGGTTCGCCATCACTGTCCTATGCTATGATGGCTCCTTTTAATTACAAGCCATATCTCTCTCTGTACACCTTGATGGCAGTCTGTGTGCGTGTGTGTGTGCGCACGTGCGTGCGTGTCATGGAACCCATTACCAAATTTGTGGAGCACCAAACACCCAGCTTTGGGTGCTAAAGAGACAATTTCAGCTGTCAGAAAGCTGCAGGGAAACTGGCCCAGGAACAGGGCTTGGCTCACCCACACCTGCCACTTTGGGTGTCTCTGTGCATAGATATTGCGTACAGTATGCATTACGGAAAGAGGCATCCCCAAGAGGCCAGGAAGCAGCCACTGTGGCGCGTGGCAAACGAGAAATCCCTGCCTCACCTCGTCGCTGCTGTCTTCCTCTCCTTTGCCACTGCTCTTCTTCTTTTTCTTCTTCTTCTTGTCCTCCTCCTTCTTCTTATCCTTCTCAGGGATGATGTTGTCGATCCATGCCAGATCGTGTTGGGAAAAGACAAGGTCCAGCAGCTTCCGGACCAAAATCAAGGCTAAAATCTGAAAGGGGTTTGGTGGAAGAAAGAAAGAAAAGGAAACAAAGAAGGAAGGAAATGAAGGAAGGAAGAAGGAGAGAAGAATGGATGGAAAGAAAAAAGAAAGAAGGAAGGAAAGAAGGAAAGAAAGAAAGAAGGAAAGAGAGAAGGAAGGAAGGAAAGAAAGAAAGAAAGGGAAAGAAAGATAGAAGGAAGGAAAGAAAGAAGGAAAGAAGGAACGAAGAAAGAAAGAATCAGCTCATGCCATTGGTCCCACCCCTACCAAGAGGGTCCCCCAGGAGAGGAGAGGAAATCAGCCGTTGTTGCCTACCATCACGGGAAAGATGATGGCTGCCACGGTGGATTTCAAGATCCAGAGCACCGCCAGGCAGATGATCTGCACCATGGTGAACAAGTGGATCCGCCGTAGAGGCACGTGCCGCAGGTAGACGTAATCTGGCTGGTGCTTGGCTGGCATGAAATAGAGCTTACAGCGGTCCCAAAACTGTGCGGGGAGAAAACAAGACATCAAGGCTAGTTCTGGGTAGAGGTGTGTAGTGTGTGTGTGTGTCCAAACTGCCACAGAAAAATCCACTTATTTATCACAAAGTGCCAACACAGCAACAGGGGAGGGAGGAAGCGTTCCCATTGGGCTGCTGGGCAGAGGGGCGGGGCAAACGCTGTGCTGGGGGATGGAGGAAGCTTTCCCATTGGTCTGCTGGCAGAGGGATGGGGTGATCCATGTGCTGGGGTGACTGCATAGGTGCCAACAGAGAAGGCTCTGAGTGCCGCCTCTGGCACGCGTGTTATAGGTTCGCCATCACTGCACTAGGGCTATTTGCACTCCAGTCCAAAGCAGAAATGGTGGTGAAAAGGTTTTCTTCTTCTTCTTCTTCTAGAACATTTGCAAGAACTACAATCTTCTCACAAAAAGGGGACACTGGATCCCCCAACCCTATCAAAGCTCCCAGGGCCAAGAAGCCAAAGCCAGCTAACACAACACACACACACACACACACACACACACACACTCCTCTGCTTTGCATAAGGCTCCCACAGCTCAGAGGTTTTAATTCCTCTTTTGGCATGAGAATCCCAGTTCTTGCCTCGGTTGTTTCATTTGGCCATCGGATGATGCAGGTGCGAGAAGAAAGCGAAAGGACAAGGAACAGAAGCCAAACTCAGGCCAATGTTGGTGTAAAGTGTGTGGCACTTGTTGTTCCTGGTGGCAACTACCTGCCTCTTGGTGGCGCAACAATCCATCCTAAGACAAGACGTGCAGTTTGGGACGTGCCCCACTATCTGGCCCACGGGTCGCAGCAGGGAGCCACAGCTGGGCCCAAGGAGTCTGGCCAGGAAGGGTCAAAGTCAGCACACGGCCTTTGTCGAAAGAGTTTTTACCTGGATGCCGTTGAGCGAAGCGACGCCCATGTAAAGGAAGACTCCGTACAGCACTGGCATCGGGATATACTGTGGAGAGAGAGAGAGAGAGACAGGAAGTTGTTGAAAAAAGACTGCCATAACTTTTCCCTCTTTTGTCCGTGTGGGAAAAGGGTCTCCCTTGCTCAAAAGCCAGTCGTATCCGACTCTAGGGTTCAGTGCTCATCTCCGTTTACAGTCAAAGAGCCAGTGCTGACCACCCTAAAATGCCTTGTCCTGGCCAGGTTATCCTGTGATGGTAATAGAGTAGACTCTACTGCCAGCAATTCAACACCGAGTGTCAAGCAGCAGTTAACTAACCTGACCACCCTGAGGACTAGTGGCCTTGGCAAAGTCCACAGGGAAGGATGATGGTCCCCAAGTGGATTAGATCCCACTTGAGTCCCTCTGGATGGAGGGCAGCAGCTTCATCCATCCTGGCCTGGGGGATGATGATGATGATGAGGACTTCGCATGCCAAAAGGGCTCAGGACCAGAAAGGGACTCACGGGACTGGATTGGTGGTACTATGGGTGTCACACTGTGATGCGGAAGGCAGATGAAACGCCACTGCATTATATTCTCAAGACAGTCTTCATGGCTGATTGCCATGAGGATCGCCAATATTCGGAATTGGATATGGCACAACAACAAGAAGAAGACAGGCCCCATGTCACATTAAACTTGGTGTGGGGGTTATTTCCAAGTGAACACCCATAGGTATTGCAATGCAATTAGTCTGATGCAGATATTTAAGGCTGTAACTCAAGTTTCAGGAGCAATTGGAGCCAAGGGCCATCAATGAAGTTTTTACCTTGAGAATTGGAGCTAAGAAGACAGAAATCCCCGTCAGGACAAAGACAACAATCCCCGTGACTCTTTGCTCCCTGTTGAAGAACGGACACAGGAAAAGGGAACCGCCGGTCAGAAGCCCTTTACGTCCCATTAATCGCAGCCCAATCCCATGCATCTGAACATAGAAGGGAGAAAACCTTCCCTTCCTTCACCCAAACTACTCAAGGGACCTGATCCCTGTGTAAAGTGCACCAAATCCTAAATATATGCAAAATAAATGTCTCCTAATTATATAGGCAAACGTCTGAAATTCCCCCAGGTTTCTTATTTCTGGCCTGAAGAATGTTTGCAGAGTGTAGACTAGGCCCGTGATGGCCAACCTTGGCACTTTAACTGTTCTTGACTTCAATTCCCAGAAGTCCAAGTCTCTGTGAATCCACACGGATAGGTTTGCTGTGCGTGTGGATTCACAGAGATTTGGGCTTCTGGGAATTGAAGTCCAAGAATACCTGGAGTGCCAAGGTTGGCCATCACGGGCCTAGGTTCTATGGTTTTAGAAGAGGGCAAATCTTGGTCCGCCAGAAAGGATGGGAATGCAGCCAAAACGGGAAGTGTGTATTCCAAAGAGTTTCATCAGCATACGTTTGCACAGACTTCTGCCACTGTTTCAGAGGCGCATGAAAAAGACTCATGTGCTAACCCTTTGTCCCTTTGCAGGACGGAGAGAGGGAAAACCACATTGGCCTCTCACCTTGGGCACATGGAAAGAGCACAGACTCAGAGAGAGAGAAACCCTGAGGATGTGGTTTCCCCCACTTTGTCCATGATAGCAAGAGGCAGGTGGCCATTGGACCTGCACATGGTGTTGGACTGCAGTTCTCAACTTCTTTTCCAGTGGCTTCAGCTCATGGGATGGGCAGACCCACATCTCCTGGAGGACCACAGGGGCCAACCTTTCCTCTGCAGTTTTCAACAGAGTGTCCTGAAGAGAAGCTGTGCATGCTCAACATGCCTGGCCTTGTCTGATGTGGGAAGCTAAGCAGGTTTGGGGTAAGGGCAGACCAGATCGTTCAGTCTTTCCCAACCTTTGGTTTATTGGCCTTCAATTCCCAGAAGCCTCAGTCAATTCCCCAAAGCACTGATCAACCCATGGACTGACTTAGGTTTCCGGGAATTGAAACCCAAAGACCAAAGGTTGGGAAGACACTACTCTGTGAATCCACTTGAATGAGCTTACTGCAAGTACATGCCCTAAACCTAGCCATGTGCATTCACAGAGCAGTGTTTCCTAACCTTTGGTGTTTGGACCTCAATTCCCAGAAGCCTCGGTCAGTTTCACAAAGCAGTGATATCAACCAATGGACTGACTGAGGCTTATGGGAACTGAAGTCCAAGGACCAAAGGTTGAGGAACCCTGAGCTCCCTCCTCTAGAGCCGCCCACCCTCCAATCTGGCCCTGGCCCAAGTGGCTCTTTAGGGGAGAGAGGTTTCAAAGGTGGTGGTGGTGGTGGTGGTGGTGGTGGTGGGACCTCACCTGACTCCCAGGAACTGAGGTTGCTCTCCTGGGGCGCTGGTCTCAGTCTCCATCTTCAAGCTGTCAATGTGGGCGATGGAAATGACGGTGGCTGCTACGTACCATGGCAGACCCATGAAGGAGCAGACGGCCATGAGGATGCCCACCCAAAAGAGGTCCAGGTGGTAGCCAGCACCTTTCTGAAAGGCAAACACACACACACACACACATACACACACACACACACACACGTTAGATGCAAGGAGGGGCATCTTGGACACTGGGCTAAAGGAGGCCAAACTCCACCAGGAACACAGAAGCCCTTCTGGGGGGGAAGGGCGGGGGGCCTGAATCTAATTGCCTACAATGCAGGCCTAAGTAATGGAAGCAATTGTGCCATTTAAGGCACAGTTCTGTCTCTTATACACTCGTCCCTGAACTGAAGAGAGAGGAAAAGGGGGAAATGAAAATCAAATATATAAGGGCATCTATGCATAGACAAGTAAAAGGCTTCTGAAGTCTCCTGGCTCCTTTGGCTTCGTGGCTCAGGAGAAACTTGGACTTTCTTTATCAAAGTCTTCCCCCACGTCTCATACCAGGTTTGTCAACTCTATGCTGGAAAGAGGGAAGGAAGGAAGGGTAGATGATGTATGGATGCATGGGTAGATGATGGGTGGATGGGTGGATGGAAGGAAGGGTAGATGATGGGTGGATGGAAGGAAGGGTAGATGATGGGTGGATGGGTGGATGGATGGAAGGGTAGATGATGGGTGTATGGATGGAAGGGTAGTTGATGGGTGTATGGAAGGAAGGACGGAAGGAAGGAAGGAGGGATGATAGGTATATGGAAGGAAGGAGAAACCGTACCCTCAGCTTGTGCTCCTTTCTGTTGACGATGACCGCCGTGATCTGCTGGTCCATGAAGATCAGGATGGTGACCAAGAGAGCCGGGAGCGCACTGGCCAAGTAGATCCACCAGGGATTCTTACCGAACGGAAACACAAACCAGCCTCGGTCTGTGCGGGTGGGCTGGAAATGCAGTTGGGAAACAGGGTTATCTTTCACCTCCACAAGGTCCCCCATTCATTTGCTCAATGGTCTGCTGCACAAGTGGTTCAACATTTTAGGGGCTCGTCAAGAGGTACTCTAATGTTGGGTTATTCTGCTCTGGTGTACAAGTGGATTCCAGCCTACAAGTGAATCTCACAGAAGAGAGGAAAACCCACCCTACGTTTCCTATGCTGTGGCCCAGGAGAAGAAGGCAGTTTCTCTCCAAGACCACATTCTATTGCCGGGCTGATCACGTGGTTCCTCCCACTGGAAGCAGAAGTAAAACATGCCTTGCAGTCTGTTTTGCAATAGATCTGTTTTGCAACAGGAGGAGATAGATTTTAGGCTGCCATTTTCTCTGATTAAACCAGGGGTGCCCAAACTAGGGCCTGTGGGCCATATCTGGCCCCAACACCAATTCATCTGGCCCACACACATTGCTCCCATATGGGTACATTTTACTTCCACTTTCGGGAGCAATGAGGGTGGTGTGGGCCGGATGAATTGGTGTTGGGGCTGGATCTGGCCCACAGGCCATGGTTTGGGCACCCCTGCTGTAGAATAAGATGGCCAGAATCTGGTGGCTTGCTTCTACTGTCTTTGAGAGCAGTGGCAGGAATCACAGCAGCAAAATGTTACAAAGTAAGAGTGCTTTCTGTGGCTAATGGCATCAGCGGAGGAGCATGAAGGCATTAAATCTGTGGTGAGAACATGCATTGATTTTCTTTTTACCTTGAAGTCTGTAGGCACTTGTAGTTTGGGAGTATTCAGTCCAAATAGGACATCGAGACCAACAAACAATAGTATGGACATGAAGATAGAGAAGTCACTAATAAGTTTACGAAGCTAGAGAGAAGAGAGAATACACACACACAAAGACACACAAACCAGAAAGAAAGCAGAAGGCAATAGTTCAGAACAAGAATTAGAATTTTAAAAAATCTTAAGAAAATGGTTCCAAATTTAACCCCTTTCAGGCATAGACTATTGACTGGTACTGATTCTTAGGACAGCTTGCAAAAGGTACACTTTCATGGCCACTCCTAGAATCCCTCAACTGATGTAGTCGATTTTTGGGAATTACAATCGCCATGATTAATGACTGGGGATGCTGACCCTACATTTCCTGCTACTCTGGAGTAGCCTCTGTGATTGCTAAAGAACCACAACCCCAAAATGTGGGGCTATCACAGACTCTTGTGGCTAATGCCAACAGGAGGGTCAGCATTCCCAACAACAGTTCAACCCCTGGGTCGGTCTATCTATCTATCTATCTATCTATCTATCTATCTATCTATCTATTTATTTATTTATTTATTCAATTTGTATATTGCTGCATCCCTACATTAATGGCACATCCCGGGATGAAGGTCTTTCTTTTGGCCCTGGTAGAAGAATTGGCCTGAATCCGGCAGGAGTTTGCAACTTCTCCGATCTCTCCGTTTCCAGGTGGAGGCTCAAAAGGCCAAACTGTTGTTGGGAATCTGCTGAAAGTCCAAACCTTCCATCTTTCAAGAGTGCTATCATCATATATGGACCACAGTGGCTCAGTGGTTAAGAAGCTCACCTTGTTAGCTGGAAGGTTGGTAAGTCAGCAGTTCAAGACCTGGGTACTGCATGACAGATTGAGCGCCCGTCTCTGTCCCAGCTCTTGGGGACACAAAAGGAGCCTCATTCGAGTGTCCCCTGAGCGGAGTTTCTTCCCTAAAAATCCTTTCAACCTGGAATAATTTCTGACACGAAATTATCATCATCATCATTATCATCCTATCCCCCACTCAGTCTCCTTTTCTCAAGACTAAAACTGAACATGCCCAGTTCCTTCAGTCTTTCCTCCTAGGGCTTAATTTCCATTCCTCTGATCATCCTTGTGGTCCTTTTTCTGTACATGGACTAATTGGTTTGCATCTCTCTTGGCACCCAAAATTGGACACAATTCTTTAAATGGGATACATGAAACATTCCTTCCATTCTGCAAACTGCAAGATTTGTCCCTCCAGGTTCTTGGAGGCCCCAAAGACTCCGGTGATCCCTTCTCATGTTGATCTCTAATCCTGATCATCTTCCCTATCTGAAAGGTTGGCCATTGCTCAGCCCCACTGAGCCCGCCGCCCCACCTTTGCTGCCCTGCCTGAGCACACCTGTCAAGTTTTGGATTTGGAAATAAGGGAAATTTCCCGGCAAATACGGGATACTTGACAGCGATGCTTATCCTGTGCTGCCCTCCAATGGTGGCAATAGGGCATTGCAGTCAAATTAATAAGGGATGACGGTGGGAAAGAGGGTAAAATAAGGGCTTTTCCCGGCCAATACGGGATACTTGACAGCTGTGCTTATCCTGTGCTGCCCTCCAATGGCAGCAATAGGGCATTGCAGTCTAATTAATAAGGGATGATGGTGGGAAAGAGGGTAAAATAAGGGCTTTTCCCGGCCAATACGGGATACTTGACAGCTGTGCTTATCCTGTGCTGCCCTCCAATGGTGGCAATAGGGCATTGCAGTCTAATTAATAAGGGATGATGGTGGGAAAGAGGGTAAAATAAGGGGTTTTCCCGGCCAATAAGGGATACTTGACAGCTGTGCTTATCCTGTGCTGCCCTCCAATGGTGGCAATAGGGCATTGCAGTCTAATTAATAAGGGATGATGGTGGGAAAGAGGGTAAAATAAGGGGTTTTCCCGGCCAATAAGGGATACTTGACAGCTATGCTTATCCTGTGCTGCCCTCCAATGGTGGCAATAGGGCATTGCAGTCTAATTAATAAGGGATGATGGTGGGAAAGAGGGTAAAATAAGGGGTTTTCCCGGCCAATACGGGATACTTGACAGCTGTGCTTATCCTGTGCTGCCCTCCAATGGTGGCAATAGGGCATTGCAGTCTAATTAATAAGGGATGATGGTGGGAAAGAGGGTAAAATAAGGGGTTTTCCCGGCCAATACGGGATACTTGACAGCTGTGCTTATTCTGTGCTGCCCTCCAATGGCAGCAATAGGGCATTGCAGTCTAATTAATAAGGGATGATGGTGGGAAAGAGGGTAAAATAAGGGGTTTTCCTGGCCAATAAGGGATACTTGACAGCTAAGTGCCTGAGGCTGTTGAGGACAGAAGTGATTGGAAGCTGCATGTGAAAGAAGGGGACAGAGGAAGACGAGAAAGCAAGGAGGCATCCAAAAGCCCCGGAAGGGCATCCAGACCTTTATGACACTGGGCACATGCAACTTGGGGGTGTCCAGTCCAAAACAGGCATCTATCCCACAGTAGAACAGGATGGAGAAAACAATGGAAAAATCGGCAATCAGGGCCCTGACCTAAAAGCAGATGGCAAGGGGAGGAAGACACGGGTTAAACGGAGGGGTGGGTGGGTCCATAATTCAACCCGCCCCCCCCCCACACACACACACATCTCACAGGAAAGGAGGGTCACTTAGGAAGGGCTTGACAGACCCCTGGGAGTCCCAGTTGTGTTGGAGGCTATTTGGGATTGCTCTTACCTTGGTTGGGAAGTAGCGGCTGAATTTGAACTTCTTCAAAGTCACAGTCAGGGAGTAAGTCCCAAAGAAAAGGATGAAAGACATGAGGGCCAAGTCGGGGACAAATTTGCAGGATTTCCCCACCAGGCTCCCTCCGTACTTCAGGCATTCCTTCTTGCTCAACTGGGTCCAGTCCAGAGCTGTTAGATTAATAGGGTTGTACTTGAAGGGGGGGGGGGGAGGAAAGGGCCAAGAGAGTGTTAGCTGCACCCTGAGCAGGAAAGCCAACCAACCAAGCAAGATCTCTGACCACCCACCCGCCAAGACTCTCAGCTCTCGAATGCTGATGACACAGATCTAATAACGTGTCAATACGCTTATTTGGAATTTCTGCAATATGTTTCTGTACAGAGAAAAGCCGCTTCAAGCCCCAAGTTGAGGGGGGGGGGGGAAGAGATAGAATTAATAATATCAAAAGCCTGCATTGTTAATGCAAAAATGTCCACTGGGTGGCAACCAAAGTCAAAAGTGAAGTGGGCAATTTCATCTGTACATCAATAGAAAGTGGAATCCTTCCTAGTCTAAACCATCTCACTGCCGTCTATGAAATGATGGGTCGATGCTATCCAGTTTACGGACAGAGGGCCATACCGAGACTCACCACCTAACTGCCTGTTTCCGTGGGACAACAAGTAAAGTTAATGCAATGGGGTGGGGTGGGGTGGGGGGTGTTCAGTAGAAGTAAGTCCCTCCCAACGCATGCATCTCGTTTTTATGAGATCCCTTTCGCTAGGCTTCTGCTGACCAGCTTTGGGCAAACCATAGAACCATAGCATGACTGAGTTGGGAAAGGGTCCGTGTGAGGCTACTTAGACCACCCCTCTGCTCAAGCATCCAAGTCAAAGCAGGTCTGATAGGCAGGGTGGTCCAATTCTCTTCTGAAGGCCTCCAGAGATGAAGCGCACAGCACCTACCCAGCCATGGGTCCATTTCCCCCACTGCTTTAACAGTCCAATGGCAGAATGCTAGAGCCTTCAAATGCAAAGGAGGGGCTTTAACCACCAGAAGTGGGCCCTCTCCCACCCACCCATGTTAACTTGTGCTGCCTAAAACATTTTGGGACATGATAGGCAGAATAAATCAACAGAGGCATATATACATCCGTTTAAGTCAGGGGTGCCCAAAGGTTTTAGGCTGGTCACTATGGCCCGGGGGCCGAATGCGCCCCCGATGCCAATTCATCCAGCCCACAAAGCCCTTGTTGCTCCTGGAAGCAGAAGTAAAACATGCCCATATGGGTGTGTTTTACTTGCGCTTCCAGGAGCAACCAGGGCTTTGCGGGGCGGATGAATTGGCATCAGGGGCTGCATCCGGCACCAGGGGCCGTAGTTTGAGCACCCCTGGTTTAAGTCCTAGAGAAGCAAAGGGTTGGGTGGGAAGCAATTAAAGTGGCCACTTACCAAAGGGATGTTAGTGTTGTTTGGCGTCAGTGGAACTGAAGCATTGAACAAGGTTGTATTCACTGCAGAAAAGGAGTTAGTTAAGATTTTAAAAAAAAGATATATACAGTATATGGAGAAAAATGTTTTGCTCCAGAGATGAAATCTTCCCTTAAAGCCTTGGGCATCCCCCTCCCTTCCCCCAGCTTGAACAGTTTTGGAAAATGGGCTTTCTATTGGCACTAAGAAGACCAGAATCCAGATTCGGTTACCAATCCCCAAACAGGGAGCCCAGCATCTCAGTTGGGTTTTCAACCCAACTGCACCATCATCATCACGATGTATGCCGATTGGCAAGGGTTGGATGGAAGCTGAGTATGATTATTATTCTAATGCAAGCAAGACCAGGAGACGGGATGAATGCTGCGTCCTTAACTAGTGGGCTAGAAAAGAAAACCCGCCTTCCCGGAGAGCAAATCCCTGGTTCTAACTCCAGCAGAGACTTCTCCCTAATTCAAACAATGTCTGGCCCTCCAATCCGTCCTCCCACCCAAAAGATTCTTTCCAGAAACTCAAGAGTCTGTGGGATGGAACTGGGGGCGTCCACTGACGGCGACCCACGTTTTCTCCCCGTGTCTCCATGGCTGAGAAGGAGGTCTCCCTTCCAGAAGACGCCACACAATCAGGACTGGACCTTGTGGAGACACTCTCAGAAAAGAACCGGCCTCGACGGCAGGGGTGCCCAAACATTTTGGGTCTCGGGCTGGTCATGTGGTTCAGGGGGGCCAGGCACTATGGCCCGGGGGCAGGATCCAGCCCCTGACCCCAATTCATTTGGCCTGCAAAGCCCTCATCGCTCCTGGAAGCGGAAGTAAAATATGCCCGTATGCGCCCGTGTTACTCCCGGGAGTGACGAGGGCTTTGTGGGCTGAATGAATTGGCGTTGGGGGCCAAATCTGGCCCCTGGACCGTAGTTTGGGCACCCCTGCTCTACGGTCCTCCTGGCCATCAGCCAAAGCCAGGCACAACACGACAATGGTACAACGAAGACAGACGGCCACTTACAATTCAACGGCAGGGTGGCATAGCGCATATAGCAAATGGACGAGGGCTATTGAGTGGCACATGGAAACCTCCCGTCTGTTGTGAAGCTCACAGAATGATCTCAAGCCAGGCATGATTTCTGAGCAAAACAACTTGAGAGGGTTGTCATGAGAAACAATGAAATGGAGCAGGATTTGGGGTGGTGGTGGTGGTGGGGAGAGCAACGTTGCCAGACGCCACAAAAAATCCACCCGATTAAACCACACACACTCTCCATAGCCCGATCATTTCCATTCATTCTTAACAAGACCAACAACAATGCTGTGCAATTGCTACACAACACAAATGTAAGAGGAGGTGATACTTTTGTTAGACTACTAAAAATCAATCCATCATCAAGCTTTTGCGGCCCAATTACCACGTCTTCAGGGCAGCTACCGATATCTCATGTGCAGTGCAGAAAAATGATGAATGAATGCCCAGAGAGAGAATTCACGGCAAAACTTTTCCAAGCGTGAAGAAGTGGTATTTTGACCGCACAAAATCTTAGCAATGAATTGGGTTTTTTCCCTGGTCTGGTAAAGGTATCGCCTCCTCTTAGATTTGTGTTCTTAAGAGGATTACTCGAAAGAAGGGTATTTCCAGTGTGGAGGGAGGCAGTTCACAACACACAAAGACACCCAACGGGCACAGAGGTGCGTGTCAAATGGCAACACAAACATTTCAGGGAAGAAAGGACTCACAACCAGGCTTCCTTCACAACCAGGACTGACTGCTTTCTTTCTTTCTCTCTCTCTTTCTTTTGAAATGTGCATTTGTGCTAACCTTAGTTGGCTGCTTCCAAAAGATTGTTTGGAAATGATTGACCAAGGAGCACTTGGCTTTGTGAAGCACAAACAGACAACCACATATATACACGCATACACTCAGAGGTATGAGCCTCCATTCAATGGGGTGGCATCTTTTCTGGTTGTCTCTCTTCCCCTGCCCTTCCTGGACCCCCACACCCCTTGCAAGAGAGAGGGTCCGCTTCTGCCCCCCCCTCCCCACCCGCCTTTTTGATGGGAGTTTGCAAGCAGGTTGCTTTCCCAGCAAAATGTCAACAGAAACTCCCCACAGCGGGACGGAATCAGATCGCCGAAAGCTCCCACACTATTTAATCACACCACTCCAGAATTTTGTTGCAGAAGACCTCGGAACAACTGCTCTTTGGGGCAAACATGTTGGTGATTTTTGCCCTACAGACATAGGGCAAAATCCGATTGAGTGGGTACACCTTCTAGATGCAAATGGCGCATCTTGCGGTGTGGTCTTGGCAACCAATGGATGAGTTTCCCCTTGGCTTTCTCAGTGCATTGTTGGTCTGTCAGGTTGGCACAGGCCAAGCATGGACCTGCCATTGGCCAGCAAGAAGACACAACGAGCGACACGGTTTGCCTTCTGTAGGCATAGCTATGCAACATGGTTTTGGACCTTGTGGGTCTTCTTCCACCTGGGCAGGGAAAGGCTCGAGGGGGTGACACGAGTCAACCCTGCTTGGCTGCGTCTGACCCGAATCCAGGATCTTAAGTTGTTTCCGCTCTTGCTACTATACAGGTGGTGCCAATTTCCTACTGACTGAAGGCACTCATAAGCCTAGAAGAAAACAGCCAGGATCTCCTCTTGGGAAGCCTTCCTGCTGTGGTCTTCTTCTTCTGCCGTATCTGATTCCGAATATTGGCTCTTCTCATTGCAATCAGCCACGTAGATTGTCCTGGGAACAATATAGTAATGCAGGGACCTTCTGTTTACCTTCTGCATCGCGGCATGACACGCCTAGGACCACAGATCCTGTTCTGTGAGTCCCTTTCAGGTCCTGAGCCCTTTTGGCACACAAAGTCCTCATCATCATCACCCCCAGGCCAGGTTGGATGAAGCTGCTGCCCTCCATCGAGAGGGAGTCAAGTGGGACCATTCAATCCACTTGGGGACCATCACTCTTCCTGGGGGACTTGGCCACCCAAATCTCTTAGTCCTCAGGGGGGTCAAGTTAATTAACCAATGGTTAATTAACGAGCAGTAGCATCTACTTCAGGAGTTCTCAACCTTTTAAAGCCAGGGGCTATTGGGTCACGTTACATCAACTTCAGGGCCCGGATGGCCATTTTGCCCTTCCTCCACCACATGGCACTTCTGGATGTGGTGGAGGTGGTGGGGCCCCCACATGAAAATGGTGCCATGGGCCTCATCCGGACCACAGGTTGAGAATCCATGGTCTACTTCATGACCATAGCAGGACAACCTTGCCAGTCCTCTCTTCTTGGTCTGGACCCTGGAAAACCCCTTAAAACGTCTCCGAGTTAAGGAAGAACACACACAGCCCAAAGATAACTTTGCTGGCCACCTTATGAGGACAACGCACCCAATCTTAGGCAGGATTTTATCTCTGATTTCAATTCATGCGCCAATGGCATGACCTCAGCGATGCTGAGAAGGGAGAACACTTCTTCCAAGAATCTTTCCAGTGAGGGACAAATTGTTAAAGAAATAATTGTAACGAAGGAGAAGTGATTGCTGGGTTAGAATCACAGGTTGAGTTTTTGCCTTGTTGTTACTGAACCAGCACGGCACATCTGGCGGGGGGGGGGGGGGGCGGGCGGGAGGAAAGCAACATGGGGGAAAACATGAAAGAGGCATGTCTCACCATGAAACTGAGGTTTCTTTTACGTTAGGTTTCTTTCGACCATTACCAGCTTTTTATTCTAAGGCCAACATTTTTTTTTGGTGACTTCTAATAGCCCTAAAATCAGCTGGCACATTGCCCAATTTAAATAATGCATAGCATTGGCTGTATATTTAAGTACTGTATTTTAATTTTTTAAAAAAGGTTGCAAATGTATGTCTTTGCCTCCAAAAGGTTGCACATGAGAAGGGCCGCCCCTGGCTTTATGTAGGCTGTGTATACAGAAGTAAAGGTCACAGTAAGAATTAAGGTGGGAGGGTGGGTGGGGGGCTAAGAGTATCAGATGTTAAATAATTTTAATATTTATAAAATGATACTCACTTGAGATTGTAAGCAGCCAAAAAGATGTGTGCAGCAGAGACAAATATGGTACAGATCAGTTACAGTAATATTGTTTTTTTTTAGCTAGTAAAGAATATTAGAAATCAAGACGGTCAAGCGGAGATTATAACATGCACTCTCAGTATAAAAAGGAGAGGTAAAGATGAAACTCAATACAGTTTTGGGATTAGGAGCAGAAAAAGATCAAAATCCAGGTTATCTTCCCATGGTTGTTGTGGCCATTCACTCTTGGAAGTGCAACGGAGAAATGCCTAGAGAGAGCGCTCGCCCGATTCGCACGGCGTGGAGTTTGTGGCCAGAAAGCCACGTGTGGCAATAACGCATTACAAACACTCGTGGCTGGCACCAAACCCTTGGCAGAGATGGTTGTTGTGGAATCTGATGCAGACTTTCCATGCATGTGGCTCCAAATGCCATTTCTCCTGACGATTAGCATCCTCTGCTCAAATATGTACAGTAAAGAAATGGCCCACCTTGAACAGGCCGCGTATGTGGCAGGTGGAGTTTAGAATACCATATTCCAACTGCCTTCCCTTGGAAAGCTTATCTGTCAATAGCCATTACTCCTCTATCCTGGCTCATAGCACTTAGTGCAGGGGTGCCCAAACTACGGCCCAGGGGCTGGATCCGGCCCCTGATGCCAATTCATCTGGCCCACACCACCCTTGTCGCTCCCAGAAGTGGAAGTAAAACACGCATTTTATTTCTGCTTCTGGGAGTGATGAAGGTGGTGTGGGCCAGATGAATTGGTGTTTTGGCACCCCTAAACCATGTGACCAGCCTGTGACCCAAAAAGTTTTGGCAACCCTTGCTTAGTGCCCTCTCTGTGGGGGGGGGGTGTTCACAAGGTAATTAGCATTCCCCCCCCCATACATGTTGGCTGCTCATTGGGCTGACCTTGGAAAGATGAAAGTGGATGAGTCAACCTTGTCTCCATCAGGATTGAACTCACAACAATTTGTTGCATGTTTTAATTTGAATACTGCTATAGTTTTAAGGTTTTTAAAAAGGCCGTCTGGCTCTGTTTCCTGTGGGTTGTTTTTTTTTTTTTTTGGGGGGGGGGATGATTTTAAATATATATTGTAAGCCACCCTGAGTGGTGCATGCACCTAAAAAGGTGGGGGTATAAATGCAAAAGAAATGAATGAGTGAATGAATAAATTTTGGCTGCAACACAGCAGTTTAACCCCTGCACCACCAGAGCTCCTTGAGAAGCCTTATCTAGCTACAGATGCTATTTTTCCACCTTTTTTGCCCCTCCCTTCTTGGGGATTCTGCTGAGATGGCTTTTATTTGCACACCTTGCTCTTTCTTTCTGTCTGACTGCTTATGGGATTGCCCTCGGGATTTATAAGCAAAGTCCTCTTCTTCTGCCATATCTAATCCCGAATACTGGCTATCCTTGTGGCCATCAGCCATGAAGATTGTCCTGGGAACCATAGAATAGTGCAGTGGCCTTCCATTGGCCTTCTGCATCGCAGCGTGACACCCATAGTACCACTGATCCAGTTCCATGAGTCGTTTTCTGGATTTCCAGAGCCCTTTTGGCATGCACAGTCCTCCTCATCATCAACCCCAGGCCAGGATGGATGAAGCGGCTGCCCTCCATCAAGAGGGAATCAAGTGGGACCATCACCCCATTCCCTGTGGTCTTCACCACACCAAAAGCCATTAGTCCTCAGGATTGTCACATCAGTTAACCACTGCCTGGCACTCAGCATTGAGTCGTTGACGGTAGGGTCTACTCCCGCAGTAAAAACCATTTACACACAGTAAACCCATTCAGGTGGATTCACAGGGACTTGGGCTTCTGGGAATTGAAGCCCAAGAACAGCTGGAGCGCCAAGGTTCACCATCAGTGGTCTACTCTATGGCCATAGGAGGAAAGGATCTGGAAGAGGGGGCTAATTCAGCACCCTGGAGAGCTCTGGTGACATCCAAAGGTCCCTTTCTGCTCTCTCTGTCCCCACTGGTGCTTATGGTCTTTCTCACTTAATGTGCAGGGCAGGACAGACTTAGTGTGTGAACTGAACCTCTTGGCCATAGCTCACAGGCACATTTTTCTACCTTGGTTTATAACCCTGACGTACAAACTACTTTCTAAACGGATGGGAATGCTTGTGACGTCCCAATGACTGTGCTCTGAATCCATAGTAATAATAATAATAATAATAATAATAATAATAATAATAATAATAATAATAATAATAATAATAATAATAATAATAATAATAATAATAACAATAATTTCATGTCAGAAATGATTCTGGGTTGAAAGGATTTTTGCTGGAAAAACTCCGCTCAGGGGACGCCCCAATGGAGCGCTGAAGTGGTCCCTATTGATCTACTTGCAATTGCTTGCTTTCCAACTGCTAGGTTGGCAGGAGCTGGGACAGAGGCGGGTGCTCAATCAGTTATGCAGTACCCGGGTCTCGAACTGCTGACTTGCCGGCCTTCCAGCTAACAAGGTTGAGCTTTTTCACCACTGACCCCACAGCCAGTGAGCCTCTTTGCCCCTTCCAGGCCAGGTGTGCTTGCTCTACCCGGAGTTAAGGGGCTCCTGTAACAGAGGATGCTCTTCAGGTGGTAGCACTACCATGAGCAGCAAGGAGAATAAGAGGGAAAGGTAGGTCTCCCTTGCTTGAAAGCCAGCCGTATCCGACTCTAGGTTTCGGTGCTCGTCTCCGTTTATAGCCAAAGAGCCAGCACTCTCTGCCTCTGCAGACGTTTTTGTGCTCATTTGGCAGCAATGGCTAGACTGCTCCAGTGAATGGAATGTTGTTACCTTTCTCCCACCAAAGAGGTACCTACTTATTCACCTACTTGCACTATTTTGCTTTTGTACTACTAGGTTGTCAGGACCAGGGGCAGACGACAGGAACTCACTCTGTCATGTGGCACTCGGGTCTTGAACTGCTGACCTGCCAACCTTCCAGCCCTCAAGTTCCGCATCTTAACCACTAAACCACGGCAGTCCCGAGTTACCATTAAAAAACCTAACAATTTGGCCTCCCTCCCTCGCAAACGCTACCCCACGGGTTCCCAAACTCACTCCTAGTTTTGTGGCTACAAAGGCCGCCTGCCCTGTTACTGGACACCTCTAAAGCTTATGGGGGAAGAAGCCCTGGTGGTCTCATCACAACCATGGGTGGGCCTCCAAAGATGTACAGTAGAGTCCACCTCTTCTCCATAGAGCAGGGCACCGATGGTGGCAAACTAGCATTGGGTGCCTTTACGATTTCCCCATCTTCTAAATCAATGGGTCCCTTAGGCAAAAGGGCTCCTATATTTCAACACTTTACTCCCCACCCACCCCCGTTGCCAAAATCTTGTATCCTGCAGCCCAAACTTATTGGTAACTTCCAGTATTCTTTTTTTAAAAAAAGGCTTTATGTGGTCTTGAATTTCTCACGGGGTAACCATAAATAACCCTCATTTTTGGTTTCTATGCACAGGCCACACTGCTGTCACCTTTGCTTTGCCCCACCTCTGGACTTGGCTTCCGATAGAGAGATCCCAAAGGGGAATCCGATGCTCAGAGTTTGGTCAGGACTTCTTGGAAGGTCCCACAACTGCCGTTGCTTTTCAGGCAGGCTTCGGCCCCCACCCCCCACCACTTTTTTTTTGCATTGAGGTTTGTGTCTGGTTGCCTATAAAAATTCTATTTTCTTCTACTAAGACAATTATGGCAAACCTTTTAGAGACCGAGTGCCCAAACTGCAACCAAAAAACCACTTATTTATCACAAAGTGCCAACACGGCAACAGGGGAGGAAGGAAATACTCCCATTGGGCCGCTGGGCAGAGGGGCGGGACAAACTCTGTGCTGGGGGGAGGGAGGAAGCGCTCCCATTGGGCTGCTGGACAGAGGGGCGGGGGCGAACTCTGTGCTGGGGTGACTGCATGGGTGCTAAGAGAATGGGCTCCGAGTGCCACCTCTGGCACGCGTGCCATAGGTTCGCCACCACTGTACTAAGAGTTGAAGAGCAATTGCAACTAGTCTTAGATCCCTAAACCTCACAGTGTTTAATGCCTTCTCTGGGAGGTTCACAAAGGAATTATCATTTTGCCCCCAAACATGCTGGGTCCTCATTTTATAAACCTCAGAAGGTTGGAAGACTGGGTCAACCGTGATCCCCATCAGGTTTGAACTCACAATGTTTTGGCTGCAGGACAGCAGTTTTAACCCCTGCACCACCAGAATGCTGTTCGAGGGACCTGGTGATGCTAGTCTAGCCATATCCCTTCATGTTTTGATCATTCTCCACCTTGCTGTCCCGCTCTTGAAACGCGGGTGAATTTGGCTTCCCTCGACTATGCTTTATTTCAATTAACATTACTGTATTTCTAATCATTTTACAGTCAAATGTTACCCACATTACCATAAAGTGAGATCCCCAGGGGGCCAGCATCCATTTTTATTTAAAACAGGTTATGTTTTCGCATAAAAGGACCTTGACAGCTCATTAGTAAATGTCAAGGTCACCCTTCCTCAAAATCTAGTTGTATCTGACTCTAGAGTTCAGTGCTCATCTATATTTATAGCCAAAGAGCCAGAGCTGTCTGCATCTGCAGATGTTTCCGTGGAGATGTGGCAGGCATGACTCAACATGGAACGCTGTTTACCTTCCCACCAAAGTGGTCCCTATTTATCTACTTGCAAAGTCTTGCTTTCAAACTGCTAGGTATGCAGGAGCTGGGACAGAGACGGGAGCTCATCCCATCGTGCAGCACTCGGGTCTCGACCTGCCGACCTGCTGACCTTCCAGTCATCAAGTTCAGCGTCTTAACCACTAAGCCACCGCAGTAGTGAAAGCTCTCTGGATGCTTCTAGAAGTCTCCTGACCAGCCTCCTGTTACCAAGCAAAGGTACAGCCCGTTGAGACTGAGGTCTGAATTTCCTTTTCTTTTTGGCCTATGTAGAAGAAGATCAATAGGGACCACTTGGGTGGGAAGGTAAACAGCGTTCCGTGCGCTCCGGTGTCTAGTCATGCCTGC
This sequence comes from Bradypodion ventrale, assembly GCA_035047345.1. Classification (NCBI taxonomy): domain Eukaryota; kingdom Metazoa; phylum Chordata; class Lepidosauria; order Squamata; family Chamaeleonidae; genus Bradypodion; species Bradypodion ventrale. Next base: position 533,958 of record JAWDJE010000010.1, on the reverse strand, counting down.
CACATGACCACGGAAACGTCTGAAGAAGCAGAGAGCTATGAAACAGAGATGAGCACTGAACCCTAGAGTCGGATACGACTGGCTTCCGAGCAACGGGTGGCCTTTACCTTTACCTTAGAAGAGGAAGTGTGTGAGAGAGGACGTTGCACCGTGGATGCACGCTCTCACTCTCCGACTCAACAGAAACAAGATTTCCTTTGCAAGAAACCGGCGGAGCTGCCAAGGGGAGAAGCCTTTGGCTTATCTTTGGCGGGGCTGTTTGGCTTCCATGTGCCGACCAAAGAAACTCTAGCCCATAATTAAGAAAAATCAATAAATAAACCCATCCCTGCCCGTGCAAAATATATATATATATATAGGGAGAAGCATTTGAGCTGGACAAATGTTTTGGTCGTTGGCTCTTTGCAAGCATTCAAGGGGGGGAAACGCACATGTCATTCTTTCTGAAAGCTTTCTGCTCTGTCGCTCCCAATATATGAAACCGGCCATGGATGGCATGGCTCCTGAAGGGATTTCTCTGAACCCTAAATCAGGAGTGCCCAAACTATGGTGTGTGGTCCATATGTGGCCCCTGATGTCAATTCATCCGGCCTGCACTACCCTCGTCGCTCCTGAAAGTGGAAGTAAAACGCGCCCGTACGGACCACAAGCCATAGTTTGGGCACCCCAGTCCTAAACCATCATCCAGGGGAATAACCCAATGGGTGCCTCTTCTTTCATGGGTCAACCTCTCTTGGCAAGGACCGGCCCGAAAAGTCACCCAGACTCATTCCACAGAAGAGCATGTTTTGGCACAAGAGGTCGGCTCTTACACCAGGACCCAAGGCTTGCACTCACCGGGGTCTGGAGCGATGCATTCACATTTATACATCGTCACGTAGTCTGGCTTGAAGTCCGAATTGATGGGGTAGTACTTGAAGGCGCCGATCATTTTCTTGATGGCGTCGTAGATGAAGATGAAGCTGATAAGGGTGGAGAAACCTTCCTCGGTGAAGCGGGTAATGTATTTTATAATGAAGCTGGCATCGGTGACCACCAGGATAAGGCACTGGAGCGCGGAATGCAAACCAATCCACAGGCGGAACTCCATGTAATCGATGCTATTGTTCCTAAGAGGAATGGAGGTATTAATGACAGGTTTAGAAGAGTTAAAATGGGATGCATAAAATAGAAGGGCTTTGCTACCCATTCTTAACCAATTGCAAATTGCAACATGAAATTAGAACTGGATAGTTGGTACAAGGATGTATGCGAAATGGCACCGAATGATAAATGGACATGCATTTATGTTATTGTAGCCTATTATTGTATTGCTTGATTTGACATTGTTGTCTTGTTATCCTGTAACTATGTATGTATATATTGGGTATATTAGAATTGATATGTTTATTGTGTAATTCATTTTGTAATTTATTGTACTGTGTTATTATATTATCATGGGGTATTTCTGTATTTTGCATCCTATTATCGTTTCTTACATGTCCTGTAAGCCGCTTCGAGTCATCCATTGGATTGAGGGAAGCGGGATATAAATAAAAACATTATTATTATTATTATTATTATTATTATTATTATTATTATTATTATTATTATTATTATTATTATTATTATTATTATTATTATTATTATTATCTTATTTTAAAATTTTAATTTTTAGGATTTGAGAATTTTAGAATTTTAGAATTTTAAAGTTTTAAAGTTTTTAAATTTTTAAATTGTACTGTATGGTACTATCTTAATTGGTGTTTCTGTAGCTGTTTTAAATTAAGGGGTATGCCTTATTTGAGTTGATATATAGCAACCGAGAAATTCCATTGTTCCCACAAGGGGACAATGACAATAAAGATTTATCTTAGGTAAAGTAAAGGTAAAGGTTTCCCTTGCTTGAAAGCCAGTCGTATCCGACTCTAGGGTGCAGTGCTCATCTCTGTTTCTAAGCCAAAGAGCCAGTGCTGTCTGCTTCTGCAGATGTTTCCATGGTCATGTGGCAGGCATGACTAGACACCGGAGCACATGGAACGCTGTTTCCTTCCCACCGAAGTGGTCCCTATTTATCTACTTGCAATTTCTTGCTGTCGAACTGCTAGGTTGGCAGGAGAAAGATTTATCTTATCTTATCATTACCATTAAATTTAAGAAAAAAACAGTGCAGTGGAACCCCGTATAACAAACACTTCGTATAACAAAAAGTTTGTATAATGAAGCGTTTTTGCGCTAACCGTGATAACGATTTTTTTTTGTTACACAAGGTTTTCATTAAGTGAGGTATACCCTGCATAATGAAAATAAAATGTTCGTTACACGCGGTTTTCGTTATGTGGTTATGTGGTTGACACTCCAAAACTAGAGGCACTCAAAAGAAATTTGGAACCCAATCCTCTGTCAGATCTGCTTTGCTTCGGATTTCTGCATTGAGCAGGAAGGAGTTGGACTCGATGGCCTCAAAGGCCCCTTCCTTCTATGATTCTATAAAAATTCCCCTTCCCCTTCCTCCTCCTCCTCCTCCTCCATCATCATGTCTAGGCCAGGCATGAAAGTGCCAAAAACGAAAGGCACCTTTTGATGAGTTCATTCTGCAGTTCCTTTCGCCAGACCGAGAGTGAGAAAGCTTAGCTGGCAATACAAGGTTGCTGTTACCCAGGTATGCTGGATTGTGGTTCAAAATGCCACACGCTTTGTGGGGCTCTTTCTGTGCACCCCTAATTCTAGCAAAGGGAAGCAGAGTTTTAGCTTGGCAGGAGTTGTTGAGACGAGGACGTCCTTTGGGGCATCTGAAATCGGAGGTGACCAGGCAGCTTTGCATCAACAACACACCTGTCGAGCGCACAACAATGCCACTGGCCCTCCCTCACTTACTTGCTGAAGTCAAAGAGAAGTTTTTCAAAGATGAGGATGGGGCCGGTGCTACTTAGGATAATGAGAGGCTGTCCGGCAAAGAAGCAGAAGACGGAGCCGGCCATGGCTGTGCCCAGAAAGCTCTCCATGACCCCCTGGGGGAAGAAAGGACAGCATTAGCCAATGGTTTAATGCCCCAAAGCAGGGGTGCCCACACTACAGCCTGTGGGCCAGATCCAAACCCCAACCCCAATTCATCCAGCCCATGCAGTCCTCGTCGCTCCCGGAAATGGAAGTAAAATGCACCCATATTGATATGGCCCATGGGCCATAGTTTGGGCACCCCTGGTTTAAGCAGAGAGAATGGCAGCCTAAAAATCTATCTCATCCTGTTGCAAAACAGATGGCAAGATGCGTTTCACTTCCGCTTCTGGTGGGAGGAACCACGTGATCAGCCCACAGCTCGAAAAGTTTGGGCACCCCAAAGGGAGAGGGGGGATGGATAGCCTCATGGCCCTGATGAGGAACGCAAGGCACGGCACACAATCACGAGGGGTTTTAGGGTGTGGCTATGATGGACCTCCCAGTGTACAAAGTTGGGAAGGGATTGTACACTTGTGTGCAGTTGGCCAAGGGCCAAGCTCTGGTTTGCCCTTTGCCAAGCAGCATGTCTTTCCCTTCTGCCACCCATCAGTATCACTTTTGGAAAGACACAGGGATCCCCAATAACCCACTTCTTAGGTGTAATAAAAGAGCTGAGAAATTTGAGAGTGGAAAAGTATAAAGGACTGGATGGGAAAGGCTAGGCAATAGAGGAGAAAAGACATATACAGCATCGATCTCCCAAAGATGGAGACTGCCACGGTAGTCTTCACTTGCCTGGTAGTTTTCCGTGGCATCGCCCAGGAGGCCCCCAAAGGTGATGGCGTTGGTGATACACCCAAGGTAGATGAAGAGGATGGCCGAGATGGACTGGATATGAAAGCCCTCGTAGAAATCACTGGGGAACCAGGGCAGCTTGCGCTTGATATCTAGGAAGAGGCCGCCGCAGAACCTGGGAAGGGAAGCAGAAGCGGCTCTCAGGTCCTGATCCCAGGAAGAGCACTTCCCAAGGCTTTGAACCCCTCTTTCTGCTGTATCCGAATCTGGTTATCATCGTGGCGATCAGCCATGAAGATTGTCCTGGGAACAATAGAATAATGCCTTCCGCATCGCAGCATCACCCCCAGAGTACCACCGACCCAGATCCACTTTCTGGTCCTGAGCCCTTTTGGCTCGCCAAGCCCTCCTCCTCAGCCCCAGGCCAGGATGGATGAAGCTTCTGCCCTCTGTCAAGAGGGATTTAAGTAGGACCATTTAATCTGCTTGGAGACCCTCACCCTTCCTTCACTGTGGACTTTAGCACCCAAGGCCAAGAGTCCTCAGGGTGATCAAGTTAGTTAGTCGCTGTCTATCGGCGTTGCATCGCTGGCAGTATGGTCTACTCCAGTGGTGGCGAACCTATGGCACATGTGACAGAAGTGGCACTCGGAGCCCTCTCTGTATGCACCCATGCAGTCACCCCAGCATAGAGTTCACCATGCCCCTCTGGCCCAGCAGCGCAATGGGAGCGTTTCCTCCCTCCCCTGTTGCCATGTTGGCACTTTGTGATAAATAAGTGGGTTTTGGGTTGCAGTTTGGGCACTCAGTCTCTAAAAGGTTCGCCATCACTGCTCTACTCTATTACCATAGCAGGATCAGCTGGTCAGATACAATAACCTGAAACCCTGGCTCTGCTCAAATCAAGTAGCCTTGGGAAGTGAAAAGGGCCACTACCTATTAATCTACTTGCAATTTCTTGCTTTCAAGTGGCGAGGTTGGCAGGAGCCGGGACAGAGACAGAAACTCACTCCGTCATGCAGCATTTGGGTCTCAAACTGCCAACCTGATGACCTTCAAGTCATCAATCTCAGCGTCTTAACCACTAAGCCACCAAAGTCCTTCATTTGGGGGTAAAACTGAAACATTCTCCAGGTGCCGAGGTCAAACTCCCTGGACCTTCTTCTTCGAAAGCACTTTTGCCACCTTCTGTGTGGCTGAGGGGGTTTCGAAGCATGTGGCTTACTTCCCAGTCCAGGTGAGCTCTTCTCCAACTTCGTGGACTGCCGGCATCTCCTCATCTTCACTGCCACCCCCGCCTCCTCCTCCTCCTCCTCCTCCAGCGCCACCACCTCCAGCTCCTCCAGCTGCGCCATTCATCTGCCCAGCATCACTTAGAGAAAAGACCGATTTCCTAGGAGCAAAAGAAGACAGAGGGTTCAGCTACCCCAGGGGCTGGGTTCAAGTTGCCTGATGGGATGGTGTTGGGGGCCATAGGTTGGGAATCCCTGGCTTGCATTCCTAAGCAAAGCAAGAGGTAGAAGCATGAGGAATAATGCAACGGCACATGTCATTAACTAAGCCACAGGTTGTGAGCCTCTCTGTGTGTTTGTGTATGTGTGGAACACTCTCTCTACGAAGACCAGGAGCTCTAAAAGGCAGCGGGCAAAACCAGAGTCTCAGAGGGAGGGTATTGTTACCTCTTCTCTGCAGAGGGGACCTTCTTGGGAGGCTCGATCCTGATGTTTGGGTCCCACTCGCCTGGTGGAAGGACGATGACCTCATCCAGAAACTCATCCACACCTGCTATTAGGTCATCTCGGTCTCTGGCTTTGTAGGCAACATCGCTGAAGAGCTGGACGCAAAAGCAGAACAAAATAGGGATAAGAGAGAGAGAGAGATTTGGAGAGTCCCCTTCTTTTTTGGGGTGGGTGGGTGGGTGGGTTAGGGGCAGGCAATAATATCCAGTGCAGAAGAAAAATGAATGCTCAACAAGGGCCTGTTGGGTTCCATAAGTTAGGTCTCCCTCTCTCAAAAGCCAGTTGTATCCAACTCTAGGGTTCAGTGCTCATCTCTGTTCCAAAGCCAAAGAACCAGCACTGTCTGCTTCTGCAGACATTTCCGTGGTCATGTGGCAGGCATGCCTAGACACCGGAGCGCATGGAGTGCTGTTACCTTCCCAACAAAGTGGCTCCTATTTATCTACATGCAATTTCTTGCTTTCAAACTGCTAGGTTGACAGACGCTGGAACAAAGACAGGAGCTCATTCCATCCTGCAGTACTTGGGAATCGAATTGCATGGGAAGATTTTCAGTGTTTCCCAAGCCTCAGTCAGTTCCCCAAAGCCCTGAACAGCCAATGGACTGCCTGAGGCTTCTGGGAATTGAAGTCCACCCGTCTTCCATGGGACATAGTTTGGGAAATGCTGGATTAGGAAACATTGACGTTGGTGGCTGGAGTGTGAATTCTACCAATCGATATGAAAGAGTAGCTGAAGGTGACGCCAAATTTGCCTCCTTGTGCAAGGGGAAGTGGAGGTGGGTAACGCCAGATGCACTTACATCGTCTACCATGAGCGTAGCGATGGCTCTTCCTATTTCATTGTAGGATTTGGCTTTTCCGGTGGGACCCAAAAGGATAAAGAGGAATCTGGAAAAAGAGGAATAAAGCACATATCTAAGCCTGTGTAGGTGATGATTGGCAAGCAGTCTCACGCGGTGCTGCTCCTCCTCCGAGATGAAAACAGTTTCCCTCCCTGTGTCTCTTTAGAAGCTTATTCTCCCAGAATAAAGACATCCCATGGGGTAATTAACTTGAGATAATTTCCCTTTCAACTGCTAAGAGGAACGGCAGGCATATTGCCCCAAACAGACAGCCTTGACTTGTCAAAATGCCATCCTTCTATACAGAACTCAGTTCTGCCCATTTCAGGGGAGTTTCTGGTTGTCGCAGAAACATTTTTAGGATCAGGATCATTATAATCAATCAATCTTTATTACAGTTCAAGACCGGCAGAGTAGAGCAAAAGGACAAAAGTTAAAATGCACATTTAAACACAAAATTAAAAGATCATGTCTTCTCTAGGAGTAATAGATTAAAATTGCGGTCTAGGACCAGCGAAAGAGAAAAAAAAGGAGAGAAGTTAAACTGAGGGTACTTAAAACACATTTTCAAAGGAGCTGGTCTCCTCTGAGTTATTGGAGCATTGGGTTAATATACAAGATTGATGATGCTACATCTGCTACTCCATTTATGATGTAGCGTGAAGGGATTTCTCTGAACCCTAAATCAGGGGTGCCCAAACTATGGCCAGTGGTCCAGATCTGGCCCCTGATGCCAATTCATCCGGCCTGCACCACCCTCGTCGCTCCTGGAAGTGGAAGTATAACGCGCCCGTATGGGTCATTTTCAAAGGAGCTCTGAGTTATTGGAGTATTGGGTTAATATACAAGACTGACGATGCTACACCTGCTACGCCATTTATGATGTAGGGTGGCAGTTTATTTAGCTGAGGGACCTGCCAGGGCCACGATAATCTACGTTCTATATTTTTAAGAGAGAAAGTTTCTTCTGGATCTAGAAGAATGATGAAAAACAAAATTCCCATTGGGTGGTCTCTTTCTCCAACCTTTCAAGTCAATGGTAGGCTTTCCATTAGCCAAAGAGTAAACTCATGTCGGTTTGGTCTAGGAATTGGGTTGGTTTTAACAGGCCTACGGAAAACATGTAGAATGTGAAAAATGGGTATAAACAAAGAGTAAATGAGACTGCCTGGCAGAAGAAGGGTGTGATCGGATATCCGCAGTGGATATTCTGTGGAAAGTCACATTTTCTCCCTCAAGGGTCACCTTCGACTTCAAGGCCATGTTCCCAGGTGCCAAATCCCCCTAGGGTTGCCATATGGCCCAGAAAACCGGGATTGTCCTGGATTCAAGGTCAGAAAATTTGTCCCGGCCAGTTCAATAAAAATCATGTTAAAGCCCAGGATTTTTAAAACTTACTAATGGTGTATTATAACACACCATTAAAATAAATCCGAACTCTAGCCATCAAATGAGCAATTTCCTGCCACATTCCCTTGCCCCATACCACTGCCCGATAAGTATGGCCAGGACGTTAAGAGTTGACCGTGACGCGACTTTTCAGAAGTACAACAGATCATCTTACAGTAAAAATTAACTGTTGTAAAAAAGTTCCTTTATGTACTGATATATTTAATGTGGAAGTATTTTAAAGAGGTCATGATATTATGTTTGTTTTTAAAAAGGCTATTTTGTAGATAACCTACCCATTTTTGTCAAGTATGCTTCTGTCCCAGTTTTGTGGGAGAGAATTATGGCAACTCTCCCCCCCCCCCCCCCCCCCCCCCAATTTCCCTTTGCCAACTCATCCTCCTTACCTGGTTGGGACGGGGACTTCTGTCACTCCTCCGAGCATGGTTGACTGCAGGAGCCGGACAAAAGCCACAAAAGGTTTGTCCAGGAAGTCCACTTCGCCCACCAAGACATTCGAAGCTTCTGCATCTTTGGGGATCTTCTTGATGAATTTGTTTTTGAGCTGGAGAAAAGAGAGCATTTCCCAAAAGTTATGGGTGTTCTTCTCTCTCTCCTCTTGATTCGTCTCAGCCAGCATACCACCTCTGGTCCACACAATTCAGGGGGAAGGAAGTGTTCAGCAACAATAGCTCATGTTGGAAGCCATGTGTGGATTGGAAAGCGGCTTGCCACAGGAAAATGCATGAACACGATAATGTGCCAAGCTGCGCAAAGCTCACATCTTCTGACCTTTCATGCCAAATTCATTCCTGCAAAATTTAACATGAATCCCTCTTGATGGAGAGCAGCAGCTTCATCCATCCTGGCCTGGGGCCATAGCTGTCAAGTATCCCTTATTGGCTGGGAAAAACCCTTATTTTATCCTCTTTCCTGCCGTCATCCCTTATTAATTAGACTGCAATGCCCTATTGCCGCCATTGGAGGGCAGCACAGGATAAGCATAGCTGTCAAGTATCCTGTATTTGCCGGGAAATTTCCCTTATTTCCAAATCCAAAACGTGACAGGTATGCCTGGGGCTGATGAGGAGGACTTTGCGTGCCAAAAGGGCTCAGGGCCAGAAAGTGACTCGTGGGGAACTGGATCAGTGGTACAATGGGTGCCATGCTGCGATGTGAAAGGCAGATGAAAGGCCACCACATTATATTCATAAGGACAATCTTCATGGCTGATTGCCATGAGGATCACCTATATTTGGATTCGTATACAGCAGCAGGAAGGGATAACACAGATGAAGAGGTGATTGTGGGTCTCATTCAACTGAAACCAAGGGGTATCCATCTCAGAGCTCCATCGACTCCTACCATAGCTGTCAAGTATCCCTTATTGGCCAGGAAAACCCCTTATTTTACCCTCTTTCTTGCTGTCATCCCTTATTAATTATACTGCAATGCCCTATTGCTGCCATTGGAGGGCAGCACAGGATAAGCATCGCTGTCAAGATCCCTTATTGGCCAGGAAATTTACCTTATTTCCAAATCCAAAACTTGACAGGTATAACTCCTACCAGCTCTCTTAAACTATGGGGCGGGGGGTAAGTGGAGCTTTTGAGAGACTTCCTTTCCGCTCTGCAATCGTCGAATCCTCCCAGCCTTTCCATCAGAGCAAAGCAAACACGGAACAGAGTTCGGGCACATGCGCAGGGAATCCCATCCATGGCTCTTTCGTGATTGTGAGCCTGAAAGGGCTCCATGAACTGCAGGCTGGGAGGGTTTATCATAATCTCTATGCAGGCATGAGGAGAGACATGTGAGTAAGGCAGAAATCGCCCTTCCTGGCCACTTCCTTCCCTCTAAGCTTTTTAAATCCAAACTTTGGAGCGAGGCGGAGGAACCGGCCAAGATTTGGGCCTGGATGGCTGAGAGCAGGAGTTAAACACAGCAGCCTCTAAGCTCCATGTAAAACTCCAGGCAAAAGTCTCTTTCTAGTGGCCCCGCGAGGCTAATGGTTAAACCGTCCTGTGCTTTGGCTACTGAATACTCGGCATGCCTTTCCCTGAACAATCCTTGCAAACTGTTGTAACACTTGGACCCAAACCGGAGGCAGAATTTGCAGAAAGAATGAAGGGAGTCAGTCCAAATGGCAAGCTGGCCACTCTCAGTTTGGCAACACCTTTCTCACACACAAACACAAACACATACAAACGTCCTCATCTCCTTTCATGGACCATCAGATGTTCTCAGGCCAAACTTTCGTGCGAGTACTTTTTGGGAACGTCTCTTACCTGGTCTGTGCTTGGTGTGTCGGTGATGTCGTTCATACTTCTGCTTTGCGCATGGCCTAAAGAGACAAAAATGTGCACATATACCCTCTCTACTTAAGCGAGGAACAAGAGGAAACTGGACGTGGCCACAGAGAAAGAAGGAAGGAGGCCTAAGAGTACCAACCTGCATATAGACCTGTTAGAGATAAAGCAGGACTGGGACATACGATCTACCTAATGTACCTCCACCTTGTTTATTTTGATCACTTGCTAGATTGGGGATTCTGGCAGTAATAATAATAATAATAATAATAATAATAATAATAATAATAATAATAATAATAATAATAATAATAATAATAATAATAATAATAATAATAATAATAATAATAATAATAATAATAATAATGAAACTCACGTAACCGCCCGTAGCTCGCACTCTGCCTCATCCGTAGATCTTCAGAAGAGCGGTGGAAGCTGGCCCCGGCTGTTGGACTCCGGACTGGGCTGCGATCTGGGAAGAGGATGGAGAAGTTTGGAAAGCAGGTGAGCCGACAGGTACGGACGTCTCCCCTGCCTCCAAACCCACGGGCAAGCAGTCTTCTGCCACGAGAAGTTTGCACTGTTCTTTGAAGAAGAGGGACTTTCTGGATCAGTGGCCAAACAGCACAACAAGGCGTAACATGAACAACCCCCACAGATTCATGGGGTCTTCTGAAACTGGGGCCAGCCAGTGGATTTAAGACTCCTGAGCCTCTAAGAGTCCTGGTGGTGGTGCAGGGGTTAAACTGCTCCACTGCCACTAAGCAATATAAGTATAATTGCTATTGCTCCAAGTCTTTTTTTAAGGATGAGACTCACTAAAAGTTTTGTGTTTAGGTTACTGAAGGTCCACATCTCACTCTTCCAGGAGAGGAGTGTGGAGTGGAGGGGCCTGGAACCTCTACCTGTGCCCACTGGCCTTACCTGAAGCCACAGGTCAACCTTCTACACTTACTGCTTCACAGCTTGGCAAGGGAACCCTGGCAGAGTTGCAGTCCAAAGAAGCAAGCAATGTTGCCATCTCTGGCCAGGTGGGGCATCCCAGATGTTCAAGCAATGATGCCTGGCTGGGCCCTTGTGTGAGAGCAACCCAGGTGTTCTGCCCCTGAGTAACCTCCCATCCCCTCCAAATGGTCCAAACAGGTCATCGTCTGGGGGTGCCTGTTACTCACTTGCATTGGAGACCGCTTTGCCCATATCTGCCAAGGAGCGGTGGATGGGCTTCTTGGTCTGGTGCCGGTGCTTTCTCAGCAGGACATAGCTGATTTTCTCCCGCAGCTCTGGCTTGAGTAGGCCGTCTTCTATTTGCTTCTCAATGACATCATCTGGAGTGGAGACATGGCCTGCTGTCACCAGAATACAAGCCCAGGGGCCAGAAGGGGTTCCCTGTGATACACCATGATGCCACACTGATACCCATCTTTGAGAGCTCTATCAGAGCCTTATGGAATCTGGAGATTTGTAGATTTGGTCAGGATCTTGGACTTTTCAAGGCCAGAAGGCTTTAGGGCAGGGTTCCTCAAACTTGGCACTCAAGGTGTTCTTGGACGTCAATCACCAGAAGCCAAAGTCAACACACCTGCTGACCAGGGCTTCTGGGAATTGAAACCCAAGAACATCTGGAGAGCCGAGTTTGAGCACCTATGACAGTGATGGCCAACCTTGGCTCTCCAGGTGTTCATGGACTTCAATCATCAGAAGCCAAAGTCAACACACCTGCTGATCAGAGCCTTCTGGGAATTGAAACCCAAGAACATCTGGAGAGCCAAGTTTGAGCACCTATGACAGTGATGGCCAACCTTGGCTCTCCAGGTGTTCATGGACTTCAACCATCAGAAGCCTAAGTCAACACACCTGCTGATCAGAGCCTTCTGGGAATTGAAACCCAAGAACATCTGGAGAGCCAAGGTTGGCCATCCCTGCTCTAGAGCAATCCCCTGAATTACAGCTGAGAATTTGGGAGTCCCTCAAGAGGCTTTCATAGCATCCAAAATGGTATCGATGTGCTATAATAGATAGCATATTGATAGATTTATCTATCTTATCTTATATCTGTGTAGTGTAAATATTCTCATGCCATGTTACTTTCTGTCACAAGAGAATCGAACACAGCTAAGCATAATCAGCAGTATTAATAAATAAAAGAAGAGAAGAAAGCCAAAACTCAGCACAAGAGCAGAACATCATTAAAATGGAACGCCAACAAGGTGTTTCTTTTTAATGATGACCGACAAGAAAAGCCACAGTTAGCTGGAAATAGCAGGTGGACTTTGTAGGCTATAAATGTACATGATTCCCACTGCTAAAAAATAACAAGACGAACAAATGTCTAGAGAAGCCAAGTTTCCAGGACTGGACAAAACTGTTGGCCCATCGTGGGATTGAGCTGTAGGAGTTCTCAGTGATAATAATATTTTTGTGTCAGAAATTATTCTGGGTTGAAAGGGTTTTTGCTGGAGAAACTCCACTCAGGGGACGCTCAAATAAGGCTTCTTTCATGTCCCCAAGATCTTTTCCTACCGAAGTGGCCCCTATTTATCTACTTGTAATTTCTTGCTTTCGATCTGCTAGGTTGGCAGGAGCTGGGACAAAGGCAGGCGCTCATTCTGTCATGCAGTACTCGGGTCTCGAACTGCCAACTTGCTGTCCTCCCAGCTAACAAGGCGAGCTTCTTAACCACTGAGCCACCGCAGCCCCTTTCCCAGGAGTTGACAAAGCAATGCCAAGGAAATTTGGGATGGATCTATATCCAGTGCCAGGAAGCCCTCAAGGGAACTGCTGGGAGCTCTTGTTAAGAGCAGGGGAAGTCCAGTGGAGGGAGAGGGTGGTGTTGTCCATCCACTGTTAAGACCAGGTGGTCTCTGGAATGAGATGCTTGGATGCATCTGGGTATGATGATGCCTACCTATGATTTGTGGCAAGGAGTATCCATCCAGGTCAAGGAGGACGGTCCCGGTTTGCAGGCAGGTGCGCAGTTCAAAAAGGCTATGCAAGGATAAGGTGGACACGTGGGGCTTACTCCATCTCTCCCCTCCTTCCTCCACTTTCTCTTCAAACTTAATCCACCTGAAACCAAGAGAGAGTCCATCAAGAGTCAGCGCTCCACACCACAAGTGCACTGATGGCAGGACTCACATTCCTCACACTCATATTCATCACAAGCCATCTCTGCACATCAGCCCTTGGATGAAAACTCTTGGTTTCAGGGCAGCCGATGGTATTGCATGGATGGCATCGCATGCCTTCTGGTGGAACAGGGAGTTGAGGTGCCGCTCAAGGGCTGGATAGTCAATGTGTTTCCCTTCTCAGCCAACTCATTTTGGAAGATGGAAAGATGACTTTGACACATAGTCATCTATTACAATCACCCCAACACGGTGCAACTTCTGACTTTAAAGAAACGTCACAACTCGAATGAATCCAGGATTGCTTTGGACTCTGGAGAAGAGGGTACAGGCTCTACGTCAGTCATGGCGAACCTTGGCACTCCAGGTGTTCTTGGACTTCAATTCCCAGAAGCCCAAGTCTCTGTGAATCCACAAAATGGGTTTACTCTGTGTGTTCTTGGACTTCAATCCCAGAAACCCAAGTCTCTGTGAATCGACACAAATGATGGGTTTACTTCACGTAAACCCATTCATGTGGATTCACAGAGACTTGGGCTTCTGGGAACTGAACTCCAAGAACACCTGGAGTGCCAAGGTTCACCATCACAGCTCTAGGTGTTTCCCCCATGATGTATTGGCCAAACCTAGGTCCTCATAGGTGCATGTCTCTGGCCGTTATCAGCAGACCAGCAATTGAGCCAATGGATTCTGTCTCTCTCCACATCCACACCGTGTGTTCTTGTCTACCATCAGCCCCCACTTGAGCCTGTTGGTATGGCATGTAAGGGCTCTGACCCTCAGCCTATTCAGGGTCCTCCAAGTGATGCAGGGGAGGTGGAGTCCCTCAGTCATATTCTCCTCCTCTAATGTCGTTCCTTGTCCAGTGAGCTCCTTTCTCCATCTTCTGATGTGCTTTTGCTATTGTGTACCCTCAAGAATGCATATTCTTTTTTTTTGGGGGGGGGGGGGAATGGAGGGGGAAGGACCCTTGAATACACTCTTGGTCCTGGAAGAAGTGGGAGGCAACAGCATGAACAACCTCCAACATTATAACGAAGAGCTGGGACTTTAGGGTTTTCTACATGTTTCTAGGCAAACAAATGCCTAGGAATTAAAAATTGAAGCCAACAACTCAGCTCCAACAGCAATATCGGTTGACGTGAAGCTGCCCAGTTGGGACATCCCTGGAGTGGAATCCAGAAGTTCTGTTGGCAGAGTGGGCATCTTTCTGACCAGGGTCCTTAGGGATGGCTGTCCACCATTGCAAGGATCAACGGTTCTGACCTAAGCCAGCCTCTTACAAGCGAGAGCGGAATAGACAAGGTCATCAGGCGGCGCACGCCGAGCGCCACTGTTGCACATGGGCCAGCGGAACTCACGAGTTAATGAAAAATCTATCTCATTAACTTCCTGACCTCTAGGCATTGATCCCCTTTCGATATGGCATAAACACCCACAAATCCCTTTGTTCTTCCCAACAGAGAAGCTCAGATGAGGCTCAACCATCCGATGCAAGTCTCTAACTCAGAGGTGCCCAAACTATGGCCCTGCGGGCTGGATTTGGCCCCTGATGCCAATTCATCTGGCCCACTCTGTCCTTGTTGCTCCTGGAAGCGGAAGTAAAACGCACCCATACGGACACGTTTTACTTCTGCTTCTGGGAGCGATGAAGGCAGCATGGGCCAGATGAATTGGCATCAGGGGCCAGATCCGGCCCATGGACAGTAGTTTGGCCACCCCTGGTTTAGGAGAGAAAATAGCAGCCTAAAATCTATCTCATCCTGTTGCAAAACAGATTGCAAGGCGCTTGTCTGAGGGAGTGTGACCTAATGGCCTCCGGCTTTAAAAGGTTGAGAACTCCAGTATTACAGGAACTGACCTTCACATTATATGGTTAGGTTTTTTTTTTTAGGGTAGTTTTGTATGCTAGCTATTGACTAATCTACATTGTTGTTTATTTGTTTATATTTATATTTTTAATTTAATAAAACATACATACAAATCATATTGGTTAAGTCCTACTACCAGTTGCAAAATAAAAGGACAAATACAATGTGTACCCTCCACCCTGGGACCCTGGTTTTTTTTGGCTGCTTTTATATGTTAATTGCTAATTAACATATTTATTAATTTATCCTACTTCTAATTATATGTTAACTGTTCTGTGCAGTTTGGGCTCTTAGGCTTCTTCCAACGTAAAGTTCAATTACAAGGGAAGTACTGTATAAGGATTCTAGGGACTGCGGTGACTTAGTGGTTAATATGCAGGACCTGACAAGTGGAAGGTTGCCAGGTCAGCAGTTCGAGACCCGAGTGCTGCACGACAGAGTGAGCGCCTGTTGTCTGTCCCAGCTCCTGCCAGCCTAGTCATTCAAAAGCAAGAAATTGCATGTAGATAAAGAGGATTCACTTGAGAAAGCCTTGATGCTGGGAAAGGTAGAGAGCAAAAGAAGAAGGAAATGGCAGAAAATGAGATGGCTTAGGGGTATTGTTGATGCAATGGGCACAGAGTTGGGCGGGTTGAGGAGGGTGGTGGAGGATAGGGGTGCCTGGAGGGCAATGGTGGTCCATGGGATCCCCTACACTAGCTTAACCTTTGAGGGTGACCAAATGACCTCTTCTCCTTTAAGCACTTGTCATGAAGGAAGGGGCAACCCCATCCCCTGCAAAAGCAAGCCAGTCACCTCCTCCGCCCCCTCCTGCCTTCCCCGTACCTGGCCGACTCCTTCCACTCCAGTTCCTCTCCGTCGTGCTGGAGGGTGTCCATCTCGGTGAAGAGGGTGGGGTTGGGGGGCTCATCATCTTCACCTAAGATGTACCGGAGACGCTCTGCGGCCGGAGACACTAAAACCAAGGAGAGAAACAGGGAGTTAATGCCCGGCAAGCGCCACTTGACATCCCCAGTCCCGTTTGCTCCGGGACAACATCCCAGCGATGCTCAGGAAAAGTTTGTTTTCTAGTGAGGGAAGAACATTCAGGGTCTTTCCTATTCAAAGATCTCCTTTTTTGCGGCTCCACTTTGAATGTATTTGGGTTGTCGACAAAGTACCAAAGTTCATCACCTACCAAAGATCTCTAGTGATGTCACAAAAGTCAAAGGTTGTGAGAGAATAGCTCCCAGAACAGTCACCGGGGGGGGGGGGGGGGGGGGGACAGGGATAGGTGACTCTGTCCTGCAGGTGATGCCCTGGGATGTCAAGGGACCATTACACCGCCTACAACTACGACTACGTCTACGTCTTCTTCTTCTTCTTCTTCTGCCATATCCAAGTCTGAATATTGGCGACCTTCATGGCATTGAGCCATGAAGACTGTCCTGAGAATATAATACAGTGGGCCTTCCATCAGCCTTCTGCATCAGAGAGTGACACCCATAGTACCACTGATCCAGTTCCGCGAGTCAGTTTCTGGTCCTGAGCCTTTTTGGCACACAATGTCCTCCTCAGTCCCAGGCCAGGATGGATGAAGATTTTGCTCTCCATCAAGAGGGATTCAAGTGGGACTTAATCCACATGGGGACCATCATCCTTCCCTGTGGACTTTGCCAAGACCACTAGTCTTCAGGGTGGTCAGGTTAGTTAACCACCACCTGACACTCGGCGTTGAGTCGCTTGTAGTAGGGTCAACTCTATGACCATAGTAGGATAACCTGGCCAGACCTTTTTGGATCAATGGCCTTTCAAGGCACCCTGGGAATTGCCATGAAGAAGAAGAGTCAAGATCCTGGATTGGCCCTTCCAGCTCCCCATTCCCTTTCCACACTGGCCAACCTTCTGTGTTTTAGGAAGGGGCCCACACCTGCCCAGGTAGACAAGGTCAACACACTTGGGAAAGAAATGCTCAATACAAAGAATTGGCAACCATTCACTGGGCTTGAACACATTTGCATGCCCTCCCCCTCCCCACTCCTCTTCCTCTCCCCTTCTTCTGGCTTCCTCCTCTTCCTCACTCATTCTCCTTACAGGTGTTGAGTCCTCTAAACATTGGATTTGGAAAAGGGGCATCTAAAGAGGCCTTTCATTCCATGCAAGGCAAGTCAGGAAACAAAATGAAACAGACACCTCTGCTCTGCGCACGAACATCTGTGTGGCTTGGCCTCTCCAGTTCAGACTACAACTTGCCACAAGCAGAGACTCCACCCACAGGTGTCTCAGGATGGATGGCATGAGTGAATCAAGCCATTATTCCCTTGTGGGTTAACAGGTGGGAGAACCCACATTCCCAGTTTTGGGGAGACATTGGGGGGGGGGGATGTGTTGTCTAGCACCAGCCAGGTGCAGGCAGGGCTGTGCTGGATATTTGGGACATAGGGACACCTCCTGGTGCACCCCAGTGGCTGCCCCCCCCCAGAGGTGAGCAGAAGTATGTCACCTGGTAGCTACAATCCATGATGTCGTGCAGTGCCCCCCCATAGGCGCCGCCCCCTCCCTCCCTGTCCAGCGCCCTTTTAGTGCAGCCGGCATGCCCCTGGGTGCAGGTAAGGTAAAAAGGAGAGGGACAAGATACAAATCCCATAGTAGAAAACCAAGCCAAAGAACCCCGTCTGCAGAGACTCTGGACCCTTCGCCCCATGAAGCATTTCTCCTGGCAAGACCTGAGAAAGAGTTGATACTGTTCTTCCTCAAAGCTTTTTTTCCTGCACTCCAATGAGATCCCCCTTGAAATGACAGATCCAGAGTCAGCGCTCTCGAAGGCAGGCGCGGTTTCACACTTGCCCCTCTGTCCACCCTGCCAGGTGCCAAATTGTGTTTTTGGAACAGGATGGTAAAGAGGAATGCATCATTCTGGCTCCGCCAACAGAAAGGGCTGGTTGGAGGTTAATGAACTGTTTGGGGGTGGCGACGCGCTAATAAAAACAAGACGCCCATTCAGGACCCATCGGAACAAAGATGATGAGCCACTCGCGCCAATCCCCTTCCCTAAAGAGGGCTCGGAGGAATCTGGGACATTTGGCCACAGAAACAGGAGCTGTGTTCCCAGTTCAAGAGGTCACTGTCTCAAGGCCCTTTCTGCTGGGAGAGATGGTCGTGGTCAGGCCAGGCAGGAGAAGGCTAGCCAGGGGAAACTGAAGGGGAAACAGAGCCTGGCTACCATAAACATCCAATCATAATATCATACAAATGATGATGTGAAACACCCATTGCATTAAAAAAAACTATTATTTTTTGGAGGCGGGGGGGGGGGGGGGAGATTTTAGTTATTTTTTTGACCACTTCTCTCGAAGCAACCCTTCAGTCTGCCAGGGAATCGCTCCCACCCAGAAAAGGTCCAGCTTGGGTGCAAATCAAGATCAAGTCACTGTGGGTCAAGGAAAATAGGAAGGTGGAAGGGTAACATCAAAGATATAGTACAAGAACCCCAAATAAGGCAGGTAGAAGCCGCTAAAAGTGCCAGAACAAGAACCGTGCATCGCCCTTGACACCTGAAGAGGGGAGAGGAGGAGGAGGAGGAGGAGGAGAAAAAGAAAGAGGAGGAGGAGGAGGAGGGGAAGACAATGACAAAGACCAAGATGAAGAAGGAGAAGAAGAGCAAACTTCCAGAGTTTTTCCTCTGGGTTGGTGTCCTTAGAAAGGTATCTTCCACACAGCCACCTCCCTCACCTGTCCTCCTAGGCGACCTCCTTGGAAGAGCATCACTTACAGAGTGGACTTCCCCCTGGTCACAAAATGGAGCTTTTCCTGCTCTTGGGTGAGGCAAGTTTACGGCCTTTCTTAAGGTTGTTTTCTGGTGGAATTAATGCCCTTTCTCTCCCCCCCCTTCTTAGCTCCAAAGCCCCTTTTGGGTTTTCTGTGATGGAAACCCTAAATCAGAAAACAAATTTGCCAAGTCTTTGAAGTCCACTAAATACTGGGAGATGTTGCTTTACTTCCAGCAAGTTGACTTTAAGGCTCTTAGCCTGGTAAGCAGCCTAAACTCTCCTTCACTTGGACATCCTATTCTTTTCTGGGGGGGGCTTTGTGGGATGGAAAGAGGGAGAGAAACACTCATTTACGAGGCTGCTGTGTGTGTTGACCATGATGTCTTCCATGGCCTTGCTAGCAAAGTCCTCAAGCAAGAACAGAGCCTGAGCCCCCCCCCCTAAAAACCTGACTTAAGGGTGGTGTCAGTTCTGGATGACCATAAGCCCAGGACCCTCAAAGGTCAGGGATGCCAAACCCCTAGATGATCATGTCCCAGATCCTGACCCAGGAACCATGGAGTGGTTTGATGCTTGGGTTCACAAAGCTTACTGGGGTCCCTTCCTGAGCCATGAGAGTGTTACCCACGAAGGCTCCAGCTAGAAGCCCCCAGGGTAAGTGCTTGGAGAGCCAAGGTTGAGGAGACCCTGGTCTAGATGGTGCTTGTGTGTTAGATTCTCACGTGTCCTGAAGACCGACAAATGTGGAAGGAGGCCACCTGCAGCAGTGGTAGTGCCACATTCCCCCCAAAAGAAGACCAGGTCTTATGCTAATTTTTGCTCCAAAAGATGCATTAGGGCAGGGGGGGGGGGGTTCCCAACCTTTTCAAGCCGAGGACCGGGTCACGCTCCCTCAGACAGCTTCCGGGACACGACGGCCATTTTGCCCTGCGTGCCACACATGGCACTTCTGGGTGTGGCGGAAGCGGTGGGGGCCACATGAAATGGCGTCATGGGCCGCATCCAGCCCCCAGGCCATAGGTTGAGAACCCTTGCATTAGGGCTTCTTTTCAGGGGACACCGCTTAGTCGTTCGGCAATAAGTTCATCTGTTTACAGAGGTCTTTCCCTCTCATCCCAAGACACCTGTTTGGGTATTTACAAATACTTAATTATAATTTATAGTGTCATTTATTTTAAGTATTAATGTCAATATTATTATTTATTTTCATTTACATATTAATACAGTGGAACCTCATACAACAATTGCCCCATATAGCAACAAAACCATATAACAATTAGGTTTTTTTGGGGAAAATGGCGTCCCACATAACAATTTTCCCTATGGAAAAAAACCGCAATTTTTCAACGGGAAAAACCACTTAACGAAAAAAATTGTTGTACGATGCATCCCATAAGGAAAATCACTATAGGATGCATGCATCGTATAGCAATTGTTTTGGACGACAATGAGCCCCGTGGAAGGGATTAAAATCGTTGTATGAGGTACCACTGTATTATTATTTTATAATTCAATACATCCGTCGTGTGGTGTAATGGACATACAAAATGCAACCATCTGGCTGTCGCTTCCAACTGGGGTTTATTTTTGGGGTAGGGCTTTTATTACGAGCATCCTGAAAAATCATGCTAGGGCTTATTTTGGGGGAAATAGCAGTAGGCAGATGGCCCTGGAAGGGATTGTACAACTGAAGGACAGAGGAAGGAGTTGTGCATAGACTTGCCCCCATTTCTATCTAGCTGCTGGTGCCATTTTAAACCTCGTACCACCCATTCACTTCACCCGGGAACATGATGTCCCGAAACCAGCCTCACACTCCAAACAGGTCTTTAACAAAGAGCTCAGCTATGTTCCCCTTTCTAAACGATTGTACATATTGGTAAATTGGTTTTTTTTTTAATTGAGTTTTTGAAAGAAAGATTCCCAGCATCATCGCCATCCCTTTCTAACCAGCTTTTGACTTTGCCCAAATCAATTGTTTTGCGTGTTTCATCAAAGTGAACTCTTTGCCCTCTAGTCAGTTGTACTTTGGTGAAGGAGCAAAGCAGCAACGTCAGATAATGACAGGTTTTGAAACAAAGGAAGAAGGTGGAGGAATAGGTTGATTTAATATGTATATATCTATTTTCACGTCAATAAAAAAGAGCACGGATTCCCCACAGACACCCCCGACTTTGCACTGGCTTTAAAAGCTGAACAGTAGCTGTCTGTTTCTATTTTGATACGTGCATTTGTAAGAACAAAAATGAAATTCAAAATAGTTACTGCAGTGGCTCAAGTGGCTAAGACGCTGACTGGAAGGCGGGAAGTCAGCAGTTCGATACCCAAATACTGCAGGACGGAGTGAGCGCCTGTCTCTGTCTCAGCTCCTGCCAACCTAGCAGTTCAAAAGCAAGAAATTGCAAGTAGATAAACAGGGACCACTTCAGTGGGAAGGTAAAGAGCACTCCGGTGTCTAGTCCTGCCTGCCACGTGACCATGGAAATGTCTGCAGAAGCAGACAGCGCTGGCTCTTTGGCTTTGAAACAGAGATGAGCACTGAACCGAAGAGTTGGATATGGCTGGCTTTCGAGCAAGGGTGAGCTTTACCTTTACTAAGAAGGAAAACAAAACAGATTCTCCCAAGTCAACTGCCAGCCGGAGAAGCGAACAGGAAACAAAGGGGGGTATTTAGGAAGAAAAGAAGGGGTTTTCTTTCACTCCCTTTGCTCTCCTTCCCCCCCAGCTTAAGGCCTAAGCCGATCTGTCTACAGTTCGTACGTAAACGTGGCGGCCGGGCGGTGGCTTTCCTAAGATCCTTCATTCCACCTCTGCGGAGAAAGCCTCATCCTTCCATCTTGGGGGTGAGGAGGGTCTTCAGGGTCATTTCAAAGGGTTTTGCCCACCTGGGAACCTTCTTGGCCCATTGGGTTGTGCTCCAGGGTCGCCCACCAGGGAAAGAAGGAGGCATGGGCTCAAGGCAAAGGAGTCTCAATGGAGAGGCAGGACAGGTGACTCACACCTGGGGATGGGGGTGGGAAGGTGCTCAAATTCTGTCACCATCCCCATCTGATGACCCAAAGGAAGACCCACAAAGACCCCCCCCCCATCCTCAAACAAACGGCCTTGTGTAGATGATGGAAAGATGTGTTATACCATGGTTCGCAGATTGCTTCTAAATGGCTTAAATTGAAAAGTGGGGTACATAAAGCGCTGTATGTGATAAACAATGGGGGTCACCCACTCCCTTTTAGCCATTCACACTTTACAAGAGGAGTGGGCCAAACTCAGCGCTCTCTCTCTCTCTCTCATTCCATCCACCCCTCCCTCCCTCCCTCCCTATCTCTCCCTCCCTCATTTTCTCTATCCATCCATCTATCCATCCATCCCTTTCTTTCCCTCCCTCCTTCCTTCCTTCCTTCCATCCATCCATCCCTCTCTCTCCCTCCCTCCTTTTCCTCTTCTTCCTTCCTTCCTTCCTCCCACCTATCCACCCTTCCACACACACTGCTTCACAGATCTCAACTCTACAATGGTTCCCCCTCCCCCAGGCAAAAGGATATAGCCCCCCTCCCCGGGAGTCCCAATCCACCTTTGAAACTGGCCAAGAGACCATCCATGCACTATTAAGTCCTAAAACATCATTTATGGAGGCTGAAAGTAAACACTGAGCCAGTTCTGGCCTGCTTCTCTTTTTCGGTCTTTGGGGGAGTCTCTGAGTGGCTCTAGATGGTCCAGAGGGCAGGAAAGGGGTCTTGGGTCTATCAGACTCCAGGACCTGCCCCTACTTTAGAAGGCCCTCCGGTGCCAAGAAGCCCCTCTAAAAAGAGATGTTCTCTTTGTGGCAAAAAAGCTCCACCGCTGCCTTACTTGGTAGCACCCCCCACGATCTTGAGCCCCATTCCATAGGGTGAGTCGTGGATCCAGGGATTGTGAGACCCACCTGTGAGACCATGAAAGGAAGGCCACCTGCTAACATCTGGAGTTTCTGGTCAGCCTTCACCCAAAGCCCCAGGCCAGGGATGAGGGGGGCAGGCTGCTGTCCTTTGAAACAGCTGCATCACACCAGATGTTGACTTGAGCATACCTACTGGTTGCACAGAGGTGGATTTTTTAAAATTATATCAACAAACAAAATTAATTCCCCTTCTCCTTCTAAGCTAAGCACCCACCAGACAATTCGGCAGTAGCATTGTCTTCTGGGCTCCGTGTAAAGCAAGCATAAGAAGACCATACGAACCCCAGACAAGCCTCTTTGCGTCTTGGGCACACTATGGAATGTGCATCTATGATAATGGAACAATTTGCCATTAGTAGCAACGAGGAGCAAAACAACTATACTTTCCTGGTAGATTTTCGACGTTTCGTATCTCATGGCTTCCTTATTTCATGTTTGTTCATAAGAGAAGAGGAATGTTTGAAGGGTGGCCAGGTGGAGAGGCCAGTGAATGACCATGAGGACATCTGAGGAGACCTGGAGACCTCCACCTCTGAGGTTGGTCCTGAGGCTTCAGGGAAGCGGATGGAAGGAATGGTCTGCTTAGGAGGGCTTTGCTCTAGCTAATGAACAAAGAAAGAAGGATTCATCATCAGAATCCAGTGAGAAAGTTCCCAACCCATCGACTGTAACGAGAACAGGGAGTCAATCCTTTGCATTGGACTAGATAAGGACCTTTCCCCACCTTTCTTCCAAAGCTACCCTAAAAACCCCTTGATGCTTCAAAGTGTGTGGACATTTAGGGCTAAAGGCAATCTCCTCTAAGTTCCTCTTGCAAGTAAAGACAAGATCCTTTCCTGGTTGGTATTTCACAACAGCCAAACCAGGTGGACCTGGTACCATTGAGTCCAAGCTAGCAAAGGTAGTGTAGTGTGAGGGGAACCTTCTTTAGACATGTCAATCCTTGTTACTCCAAAAATGACACCTTGGTAAAATATTTTAAAATTGTATTAAAAAGAGTTTTAAAAAATGTTTTGTTTTTTTTTAAATTAAAACATTCCAAAAAAAATCTCAAAAAGGACAGTTGAAGGATGAAAACAAAACAGAAATCCAAAGCAAAGGGTTGGAAATAAGATAAAGGTAAAGGTTTCCCTTGTTCTAAAGCCAGTCGTATCCAACTCTAGGGTGCAGTGCTCATCTCTGTTTCTAAGCCGAAGAGCCAGCGCTGTCTGCTTCTGCAGACATTTCCGTGGTCATGTGGCAGGCATGACTAGACACCGGAGCGCACAGAACTCTGTTACCTTCCCACCGAAGTGGTCCCTATTTATCTAATTGCAATTCCTTGCTTTTGAGCTGCTAGGTTGGCAGGAGCTGGGATAGAGACAGGAGCTCATTCCGTCCTGCAGTACTCGGGAATCGAACTGCCGACCTTCCGCCTCCCAGTCAGCATCTTAGCCACTTGAGCCACTGCAGTCTGATATTTCCCATATGATAAAGAAAATAACAAAGATCTAACTAAGCCCTAATTCTAAGTAATCCTGATGTAAGGCTAACCTGAGAGCATGTTACTGGTTCCCACCACATGGCTTCAAAGAAATGGCGCAGCCAAAGCCTTCAACGAAGGAGACTGACAAGAACTAACGGCATCTTCCATCTAGTATGCATTTAATTCTTCTTCTTGTCTATCATCCTAGCATCAACCAATCAGGGAACATTATATCAATGCAACTATTGCCCTCCTTCCAAAGTCCTCTTTCCCATAAGAACGATGTGTTGCCAATTAGCGTGGAATGCATCTCATCCAGAGAGCTCAGTGGTTCAGGTTTCTGACTGTGGAGCCAGAGGTTGAGAGTTTGATTCCCCCCCATGGGCTTCCTTGATGGGGCTGGATTTGATGATCCACAAGCATCCCTTCTGGCTCTACATTTCTAAGATGACGATGACGATGATGATGATTATCCTGCAAATATTCTACCTTTCCTTCCTTGATGGAGTTTGGTGGTAAGTGAAGAGAGGCCGTCAGCAAAGGCAAAACATGGGAGAAATACTATAAGGGGAAGACACACTTTGTCTCAACCCACTGGTGGAATTAGGCGAGACGCTTATTCATCCAGAGCTTCAGCTAGCAGTTGTATCCTAAATTATTGTTGTGTCAACATCATAGTTATCCTCCTACCGAAATGAAAGAAAGCAAAACCTGGTGTTATCAGGATGCTTCCCTAAACTCATTGAAACTCTGAACGCCTGCTCTCAAGGCGGCTTGCCTAGGATTCAATAAGGAGAGGCAGCCGTGTGCGCCATACATCAAATAAAACAAATGCAGGAGGAAGGCGATACCTTTTGTAGGATCACTTAAAAACTCAGACATTTGTGAGCTTTCGTGATTCAAGGTCACTTCTTCAGACAGGGTAGGGAAGGTACAAAGAAAAGCCCCAGAAATTCATGGCATGATGTTTAGCCAGGCTCTAATCTTTCCCTGGGATTGAATCCCATCTCCACTCATTTCTGCTCTCTTCATGCATCTCCCAAAACAGGTTTCACATGACCAAATCCCCAAAGCATCAGTTGACCATAAACCCTAACTCAGGGGTGTCTAAACTTTTCGGGCCATGGGCCGGTCACGTGGTTCCTCCCACCGGAAGTGGAAGTAAAACACACTTTGCAATCTGTTCAGCAACTAGACGAGAAAGGTTTTAGGCTGCCATTTTCTCTGCTTAAACCAGGGGTGCCCAAACTATGGCCTGTGGGCCGAATCCGGCCCCCGGTGCCAATTCATCCAGCCCATACCACCCTCATCACTCCTGGAAGTGGAATACCCCTAAGCCATAGATTGGGCACCCTGCCCTAACTGTTCCCATATCACAAAAAACATTTCACTATTTTACATAAAAATATGATACTCTACACTGTCAAAACTTTCTAAGGAGGGCCGTGGCTACCATGTAGCTGGGAGTTTGGTGGGCAGGACCAGTGGGTAGCAAAAGAGATGATTATCTATTCTACACCTAATGGATGTCATTTAGCCCTTCTGTGATTATCAAAAGTCAGAGCAATGCTCAGGCATCACAATAATAAAGGAAGATGCTTGACTTTTCCCCTTTGCATCAGATCAGATGAGTCAGTGGGAAACACACGATGGTTTCTAGGCTGTTTTATAGGAGACCATTTTGGGTAGCAAGGAAGGAGAAACCCCCACAGGAATGCACACACTCAATGCCAGACATTCACATCTGGGGAAAAACAAACAAGGTGATCCACAACCCCTCTTGGGTTGATCCTTGATCACGGGGCAATCCTAAACTCAAGTTTTAACAGGGCTTTACACCAAGCGGCTTCCTTCTGTCCTGTTTGCCACCAGTCCCCACTTCTCTCACTGTCTAAAGACAGAGTTTCCTCTGCTGCCTATTATTGCAAAAGATGATGACTCATTTTTATGTCATGTTGAATGGTCCTTCTTCGTGCATTTCCGATCCCCTCCGACACACATACACACACGTCAATCAATCAAGCATTGATTGACGCACGCAACGACACTCCCTGGGGCCTCCTAGCCATGCTCGACACAGAGAGGAAAGGAAGAGGAGATGGGTTGTGTGTCTCACACAACCTTCAGGGTTGTCCTCTCCAGCCCATCTTTGAGTCATCGGTGCACATCTTCCGCAAACCCACAGCAAAAGCACTTCACTTGCTTTAGTGACGCAAACCATGCATGAAAAGGCATTCCAAGGAAACTCTTAGACAAACAAGCCCAGGGCCCTTCTCAACCCAAAGAGGCGGAAAAAGGGTCTGGAACGGAGGTTTCCTACCTGGGAAGGTCTGGAGCTTCTCCCCCATATTTGTTTGTTCCTGGGTGGCTGATGAAACCTTCACAAAAAAAAAAACCCCTTTCCTCTCCCACCACCACCACCCCAAAGACCCCGACCAAAACAAACAGCCAGGAAAACAATGCTCGCTAACTTATGAGGTCCAGCCAGTCCGGGTAAAACTCCACAGCTTAATAAGGAGATTATAGGGCATAGGGAACCTTGTTGCTTTGCCCGCTGCTCTCATGACATGAAGTTACCAAATCAACACGAATCCCCGTATAGGAGGAGGTGGGCCGTTCGGTGGTTGTAGGAGAGAGATTGTGTGTGTGTGTGTGTCGGCGTGTGTAACAAAGAGTTTGTAGGGAGCTGGACCAAAAGAAAAGAGAGAGATGGAAACAATAGACGCTCTTAAAAACTAGACATAATCCCTTCACAACCAGAAATGTTAAACATGACAACCGGAGTGCGCCGGGAAGGCTGTCAAAAGACCTCTGAAACCAGAATGGGGAAAAGGCAGGTGGATTTTGATGAAAGGGTGTCAATCGGATTTACCTCTTGATTTAGGACAGGGGTGCCCAAACTATGGCCCGTTGGCTGCATCTCCCCCCCCCCCCGGACGCAAATTCATCCGGCCCACGAAGCCCTCATCCGGGCGCGTTTTACTTCCGCTTCCGTGAGCAACGAGGGCTTCGCGGGCCGGATGAATTGGCGTCGGGGGGGGGGGGGAGATGCAGCCCACAGGCCTTAGTGACCAGCCCCATGAACCATGTGACCAGCCCATGGCCCAAAAAGTTTGGGCACCCCTGATTTAAGGAATTCTAAGCAGAGCGAATGCATGTAATTTGATGCAAGACCAGCTACCTGGAGCCAGGAGGAAGAAGTGCCCTTGGCTTTCGTTTTATCCAGAAAGAGACCCAGGAGCCCTGTCGGTCTCTATCCCCCAGACCCAGACAAAAAAAATGCCCACTTCCCACGTGGAAGAGGTGCATAGATTCGCAGGCTTGTTGTTGCATTAAACCTTCTTTTGCAAATTAGAAGATGGAGCTCACTGGACAAGGAAAGACATTAAAGAAGGAGAGGGCTGAGGGACTCAACCTCCCCGACGTCACTTGGAGGACCCTGAATAGGATGAGGGTTGGAGACTCTCAAGGCTGAGGAACTCAACCTCCCCTACATCCCTTGGAAGGACCCTGAATAGGATGAGGGTTGGAGACCCTCAATGCAAGACCCATAGGCTCAAGTGGGGGCTGATGGTGGACAACGACACGCTGTGTGGATGTGGAGAGAGGCAGCATCCATGGGCTCATTGACTGGTTTGCCGATGGCCGCCAGAGACATGCAGCAATGGAGACTCAATTTTGGCCAAGGACAAAGCCAAGAATGTGGCTTCGTTTTTTGGCAGTCCGGGGTTTGATCGGGACACAAAAGAAGAAAAAGTCTTTTGCAAAGTGAGCTGGTGATCAGGGAGTGGGAATGAGCGGTCCCCAAGTGACGACTAGCATGCCCAAGGTTTGCAGGCAAGATGATTCAAGGCAGGGAAAGTTTCAGGAAGGGACACTTTGCTCTTGTGGAGGAAGACCACAAGTTGGGGAGGAGAGTATAAATATGAATGAATGAATGAATGAATGAATGAATGAATGAATTCTCAAGAAGGGCAATGGAAACCCTGCATTCTACTCCAGGGACTTCTGGATGCCACTCATGGCTTTGGTCTTCTGCAGCAAGCAAAAAGTGTGGGATTCTCAACCTGCGGCCTGTGGGCCAGATGCTGCCCATTGAACCATTTCATGTGGCCCCTCACCGCCTCCACCACACTAAGGAAGTGCCATGTAGTGGAGGAAGGGCAAAATGGCCATCCAGCCCCCAAAGCTGTCTGAGGGAGCGTGACCCAATGGCCCCTGGCTTAAAAAAGTTTGAGAACTCCTGGTGCAAAGCATCAATGCTTCTCCTTCCCTTCATGGGTTAACCTCTACCTGCCCCAGCTCTACCCCTGCCGCCACCACCACCACCACCACCCCAAGGGCATTGTGCGCATGCTTTTGTAAAACCCAAGGCAAGTTCCTTCCAGAGAGCACCAGGGAAAGCAGACAAACTATTTTGGTATGCAAAATGTTAAGCTTTGCTAAGGCGCTTAAGAAACCCCGGCTGCTGCAGGGAAGAGATTGAGGTGAACAGAAAAGGGCCGGAGGTGAGGCCGGTTGTTCCCAGTGGCTTCCAAGTATGGTGATGACCCGGCCCTCGAGGCTAGTGGGCTCTTCGTGTGGGTGGGGGCCTGGTTTTAAACCCAATCTGCCTCCCACCCTCTCTTTCCCCTGAACCTGACCTTTCATCTCAAAGGCAGCCTAGTTAAGCCTGGGGTGTGCGCATGTGTGCGTGTGTGTGCGCGTGTAAATCTTATATGACTTTTCCTGCTAATTTTTCTTGGAAGGGCTGCCACCACACCATAACGACACGTAAAAGGGGATTTCATCGGCCACATTCCGTTGCTCCGGCAAGGGGACAATGACAATAAAGATTTATTCTGTTTATTCTATTCTGTTTCCTCTGCCTAAATGTCAACTGTAAGCTCCCTGGGGCAAAGACTCCCGGGTCTCTCCTTTCTTGCACTCTCAATGGTACCCTGCCTAAAGGGAAAAGGTAAAAGGTTTCCCTTGCTCAAAAGACAGTCGCATCCAACTCTAGGGTTCAGTGCTCATCTCTGTTTATAGCCAAAGAGCCAGCGCTGTCTGTATCTGCAGACGTTTCCGTGGACATGTAGCAGGCATGAGTGTACAGAACGCTGTTTACCTTTCCCACCGAAGTGGTCCCTGTTTATCTACTTGCAATTTCTTGCTTTCGAACGGCTGGGGTGGACGACAGGCACTCATGCCGTCCTGCAGTGCTCGGGATTAGAACTGCTGACCTTCCGCCCCTCCCAGCCAGCATCTTAACCACTTGAGCCATTGCATTCGGCGCCCTGCGCAAAAACCGTCCAAACCACGCCAGGATGCCCGACCGGCCCCAGAGCGAGGCCTTCCCTGCCCTGCTCTACTACTCACTGGCCCTGCTGGCGCTCTCGTTGCCATTCTCGTAGCTGCTGTTCCTCCCTCCGTCGTCGGTGTCGGACCGGTCCTGGCGCTCGTAGTGCCTCTCGGGTTCCCCTCCTCCGTTTTTGTCCCGGCTGGACGTGGATCTCCTCCGGCGCCTTTTCCGCCTGTAGCCTCGCGGCACTGGGACCCCAATGTAGATGGAATGGTAGTCAGCTAGGGGCAGAGAGAGGGGGCAAAAGCACAGGAAAGGGGCCGTGGGGCGTGGGCTGTAGCTTGAGGGTGGCTGCTCTTATGGTTTCAGCAGCTCAGAACCAGGACTTGCAAAGGGCTGCGGGGAATCCTGTTGGCCTCCTACTCAACGCAACCACACAATGCAAGGTGAAGAACAACACAATGGGCAGCTTCGTGCCAATAGAGTATCTCTAGCTGCCCATTCTTCTTTTCTAAACTAAACAGAGTGCACACCATTTCCACCCATTCCCTTAGGGGACAACAACTGATCTTAAGACCTCCGTGCCCGTTGGGACAGGCAGGTGTGAGTAGAAAAGACGCCGGCCCACCTGGTACACCAGGAAGCAGCACCCAAGGCCAACCTACCTTCATCATCATCATATCTCATTCTGGAGGTACTGAGGCCCCCTCTCTCGCTCATGGCATCATCATCGTCCATCATGGCTGCAGAAGGGGGACTACGAGGAAACCAAAGAGGCAAAACAGAGGACATGTTTAAATGGAACAATTAAAACACACACATGCATGCGCACACGTGCGCGCACACGCACACGTGCATGCGCGCGCACGTGCACACACACACACACACCATCACAAACAGTCCAACAGTCTTGTGGATTAAGGGTTTAAGACTGTCGATCAAATCTGCTCCCGAAGTACTATGAAATTTCAAAATATTAATGTAAGTGACTGTTTATACTAGGGATGGGGAACAGAAGCCATGGGGACTATTTCAAAAACCCATGAACTCTAAGTCTTTATAAAAGGAGGAGGAAAAAAGAAGAAGGGTATAGAACAGGGGTGCCCAAACTACGGCCCGTGGGCTGGATCCGGCCCCCAACGCCCATTCATCCGGTCCATGCTACCCTCATTGCTCCCGGAAGTGGAAGTAAAACACGCCTTGCAATCTGTTTTGCAACAGGATGAGATAGATTTTAAGTCGCTGCTTTCTCTGCTTAAACCAGAGGTGCCCAAACTATGGCCCACAGGCCGGATCCGGCTCCTAATGCCAATTCATCCAGCTCATGCCACCCTCGTCGCTCACAGAAGCAGAAGTAAAATGCGCCAATACAGGCGCATTTTACTTCCGCTTCTGTGAGTGACGAGAGCAGTGTGGGCTGTATGAATTGGCATCAGGGGCCGGATCCGGCCTGTGGGCCATAGTTTGGGCACCCCTGGCTTAAAGTTTACAGTTGAGCTTCAACTGCACCGTAATCAGAATTTCCCCAACACCTTTTTTCCCTGTCCCCCCCCCCACTTGCTAAAATCTTGTCAGCCAACAATAATCTTCATCAGCACTTTTCTTTGAAAACGTTTTGTTTCGAGTGGGTTGATAAAAATTAATAACACTCTACATAACTGGACTGCTTATTGTTAAGATGGTTTAAGTAGAATCAGAGCCTTTGCCAGAAGAAAAAAACAAACCACACACAATCCCGTACATTCCCAAACCGAACATGTTAGGACGCATTTCAGTGCAGAGCGGCTGCGCTTTTATGAACAATTTCTTAATCCTTTTTCAAAAGGGAGAGGAAAAAATCTATGTGCAAAAGACCCCAAATGGCTTGTTTCTATTGTTCTCTAAGTCTGGCCAGGTGACCCTGCTATGGTCACAGAGTAGACCTTACTGCCCGTGACTTAACGCCAGCTGTCAGGCAGCGGTCTGCTTCTTCATCCATGTCTAGGCCAGATGTGAAACGGCCAAAATGAAGGTACCTTTTGGGTGAGTTCATTCTGCAGTCCCTTTCACCTGACCTGGTGTGAGAAAGATTAGCCAGCAACACAACATTGTAATGACCAGGGTATGCCCGATAGTGGTTTTAATCACAATCTTCGAGGAGGCTCTTTGATCCCGAGGACTAATGGCCTTGGGTGGCGAAGTCCACAGGGAAGGGTGATGGTCCCCAAGGGGATTAAATGGTCCCACTCGAATCCTTCTGGATGGAGGGCAGCAGCTTCATCCATCCTGGCCTGGGGATGATGATGATGATGACTTTGTGTGCCAAAAGGGCTCAGGACTAGAAAGTGTCCCATGGAACTGGATCTGTGGTCCTAGGGGTGTCACTGCGATGTGGAAGGCAGATGAAAAGCCATGGCATTGTTATATGGTTCCCAGGATAATCTTCATGGCTGATGGGCATGAGGATCGCCAATATTCGGAATAAGATACGGCACTTGAAGAAGAAGATGAGTTGCTAACCAAGACGCTGGAAGAAGGCAAGGGAAACTAGGGCCGTGATGGCGAACCTTGGCACTCTAGTGGTCCTTGGACTTCAATTCCTAGAAGCCCAAGTCCCTGCCACACACATATGCGCAGTAAACCCATTCATGTGGATTCACAGGGACTTGGGCTTCTGGGAATTGAAGTCCAAGAACGATTAGAGTGCCAAGCTTCACCACCACTGACCTAGGACCACACCCTATGTTACTTATCTCTAAAAAGTTCAGATTGAGCCAAGCACTAGAACGATGTCCTTCTGTTATGTATCTTCTTTTTCCTATGCAACACCTACCAAGAGGGTGATGTATTGGTGATGTTGGCGGCATTGTGTGTGTGTGTGTGTGTGTGTGTGTGTTTTTAAAAATCACAATTGCCTATTTGTTTCTTAATTACTTCGTGTGCATTGATTGCCCTTCATGGTGCACTGGGGAGGAGACATTTACTCGTCCTGGCAGGAAAATCGATCCCCGCAAAGTCACTTTGAGACCGGACCAGCCACCAACGCCCATTCAGGACCCGCCACCCATGCTGCAGACCCAGAGCGGACATCGTCCTCTCCTCCTGTTACTCTCACATTCTGGCCTGGACCCAAGCAAGCGCACCCGTGCTTTTCAGCCCACTTAGCCATGAACTTCTTTGTGGGGATACCTGTCATGACCTTCCGTCGAAGGCATCCTCTTTCGCTGGTTTGTTTGCTTTCTTTCGAGGAATCATTCTACTGCGGCGATATGCGCTAGACCAGTGGTTCCCAACATGGGACACATGCCCCACAGGGGAGATGTCAATTTCCAGAAGCCTAGGTTTAGTGCTTTGGGGAATCGAATTCTGGAAAATTGTAGTCCAAGAACCAAAGGTTAGGAAACGCTGCTCTGTGAAGCCACACAAATGGGTTTACCACACATACACTTGTGTGGATTCACAGAGCAGTGTTTGCCAACCTTTGGTTCTTGGACTTCAATTCCCAGAAGCCTAAATCAGCACATCGGCTGCTCAGTGCTTTGGGGAACTGACTGAGGCTTCTGGGAATTGAAGTCCAAGAGCCAAAGGTTGGCAAACACTGTGCTAGACCTTAATTCCAATAAAGGGCTTGTTATGTCCATCCATCATGATCCTATATCCGTGATGGCAAACTTGGGCACACCAGCTGTTCTTGGGCTTCAATTCCCAGAAGCCCACGTTTCAGTAAACCCATACGTGTGGCTTCACAGGGGCTGGGGCTTCTGGGAATTGAAGTCCAAGAACAGCTGGAGTGCCAAGGTTCGCCATCACGGGCCTATATTATCCAAAATTGGGTAAGGAGTGAAACCTACTCAAAGGAAAGGGCCTTGCTGTTTAAACATACATAGGACTCAGCTGTGGGGTGAGCAGTGTGCACAGAAAGACACCCCACTGTGTCACAGATGTTTAGATACCCCCACTCTGCTTTTGCAGATGAAACACCCACAATGTGGAAAAGCCACTGTCTCACCATCCTCTCTCCCCTCTCCAGACTGAAGAACTCTTAAAGGCTATGAAATCTGGTACTTACCGTTGGAACCTCCCTGGAGATGTTCAAGGGATGCGCAGGGGATCTGGTCAGCGGCGGGTCTGAGTGTCTCTCAACTCCACAACGATGGCTTCCGACTGAGGGAACAGACAGCCTCAACTATTGACGGCCGGGCAGTATCGACTCCTTGCGCCGAGGGCCGTTCAGCTGCCCGACTGAAACGTGTTTGGGCCATGTGGATCAATTCTTCCAGAGTGCAAAGATGTCAATCACGGGACAGCCTGGTCTCCAGAGAGGGTGGGCGCGCAAAATCAGGTGCATTCCAGTAAAACACAAGCAGCTTTCAAGAGAAATCATAGAATCAAATAAGTAGCCATGGGGATTTCATTTATATATCACCCCCATCGCACTTAGTGCACACTCTGGGCAGTTCACAAGTTAATTTGCATTTTGCCCCCAATAGGATGGGTCCTCATTTTACTGACCTTGGAACGATGGAAGATACTGAGTCAACCGGGATCCCCATCAGGATCGAACTCACAACCTTCTGGCTGCAGTTATAGCAGTTTAACCCCCGTGACACAAGGGCTTTCAGGTGATAAAGCAGGTGTGCCCAAACTATGGCCCATGGGCCAGATCTAACCCCTGAAGCCAATTCATTCAGCTCACGTCACCCTCATCACTCCCAGAGGTGGAAGTAAAATGTGCCCATATGGGCATGTTTTACTTCCACTTCCAGGAATTGACATCAGGGGTCGGATCCGGCCCACGGACCGTTGTTCGAACACCCTTGGTTTAAGCAGAGAAAATGGCATCTTAAATTCTATCTCATCCTATTGCAAAACAGACTGCAAGGTATGTTTTACTTCCAATTCCGGTGGGAGGGACCACGTGACCGGCCCGCTGAGCCACATGACCAGTCTGTGGCTTGAAAAGTTTGGGCACCCCTGTGATAAAGACAGCATGGGGGCATTCCCTTCTAACTCCTGGAGTAGTTCTGTCTCTTAGGTGGGCAGGGCAGAAAGACCCCACACCACCACCACCACCACCACCACCACCACCACCGCTCCCATGTGGACCTGCTGCCCCCATTCTTGGTCAATTCTCTTGGAAGAAGACCCTTAATCTACCTTCAGGAATGGGCAGGTTTGCCTTGGAGAGACTGGAGGAAAATTGACTACAGATGATGATGATAATGGCCTTCATGCCTCGGTTATCATTCAAGCTCAGCAGAGTTACATTGTGGAAGACCCCAAAAAAGACAACCGCTTTGTGTGTTTGTGGATTGCAACCTCCTCTAGAGACCTTCGGATTGGCCATCCTGGCCAGAGAATTAACGCATGCAAAAAATGAGCATTTCAGGTCCCGTTTGCCAGGATTTCACGTGTTCCCTGGTAGTTCACGGCTTGAGAACAATTCTGCAGTGCGCAATCAATATGATTAATCGACCGATTGTGGACATGGGAAGTGAGGGTGTGAGAGAGAGAGGGTTGCCTATTAAATTATCGCTGTTCATCCAGAACATCCGTTTCAAGAGGGGAGGATTTTCATACTGGTAATATAAAATGGGTAAACACTGGTTTCCTCTGGTCTGATCCTGAGCGGTGTACCAGGAAGGAAATAAAAACTTCAGGATATCGAAAAGGCGTTGTGTGTTATGTGGCTTCTTTCCAATGACGTTTGAATTACGTACTTCTGTTTAGCTGAAGATAAACAGGAGGATAAAACTCATATTTGTGCTTATCAGGAGCAAAGCCCCCCCCACCCACCCCCCCACCCCGGCAAACTTTAAATGATCTTTACCTCTCCATCTTTATTCTTCTCCAGGACTGCAATGGCTCAAGTGGCTAAGACGCTGACTGGGAGTCAAGAGGTCAGCTGTTCGATTCCTGAGTACTGCAGGACGGAATGAGCACCCGTCTCTGCCCCTGCTCCTGCCAACCTAGCAGCTCGAAAGCAAGACATTGCAAGGAGATCAATAGGGACCGCTTCGGTGGGGAAAGATCTTGGGGACACAAAAGGAGCCTCATTCGGGCGTCCCCTGAGCGGAGTTTCTCCAGCAAAAATCCTTTCAACCCAGAATAATGGCTGACATGAAATTATTATGACCACCTCCACAGAGGCAGCCAAAGTTTGGGGTGGGGGAAGCGCAGAAAGGCTGGCCGTAGGGCAGACAGTGCTCTCTTCTAACAGCTTGTTACATCTCTCAGGAATGCGGCCTCCGCCTGCCACATCCGGCCAAATGCCCTGTCTATTCTCTCACAACTGATGCGTGCAAGGGCAATATCGATCGCCTAACGCCAAGGCCCGGCAGCATCGCAATTGAAACAGGAATTGATTCCTCCCAAGTGCAGAAGGGCAGGCCGTCACGGGACACCGATGGATCCCAGCAGGGGAAACGAAAGACCCGCTCCCGCCCGGCTCCTTTGCCAAACCAAGACCAGTGGCTTGAGCTGGTGGGAGTGCCACGTGCCATCGGAGCAGAAGTGCTCAGGAACTCATGACCACGCTCAGTGCCGACACAGGCGGGAAAGGTCCCTGGTTCCCCTGAGTAAGAGCACTTATTTGAGTTGGTTTTGCCCAAGCTTTTAGGTCAACTTTGCACAATGAGTGAGAGAGACTGAGAAGGGGTCAACCAGTTTCATGGAGGTCTTCCATTGTTTTGTGAAAACATTCACAAGAAAGGGAATGGAGGAGGGAGGGAGGGAGGGCAGGCCGGAAGTCTCCGGGCTAGAGAGCTCTTCAGAGGAAGGTGTGGAGGAAGGTGTCCAGGCATCAGACTTTGGGACCTGACATCCATGGTCTCCCCTCCCTCCCCAAGGACGGTGGTGGCTGCATGGCTGGAAAGAGGTCTACATGAGCCCCACACAACTCCCCAATGCTCTCCACTGTCTCTCAGTTGGTCATCGATGCTCAATCCCAAACAAGACCCCTTGGCAACGCAAAATGTAATACAGTACGTGAGCCACAAGAGGGTGCCCAAACCACACCGTCTCCCCTCTGCAGGAGAAGCAAAAGATAACCGGTTTATTATAGGGATTTCACTGGAAGGCTGGGGTGGGGGGGTGGGGGGGTAGGGAAGCCCCAACATGGATCCCAGGCAGTGATAGGCAACCCATCTTCCAAAGCAAGCCTCGTGAGCATGGGCTGAGCAAATTAGTAAAAGGTCATGGTCGCCCTTGCTCGAAAGTCAGTCGTATCTGACTCTAGGGTTCAGTGCTCATCTCTGTTTATAGCCAAAGAGCCAGCGCTGTCTACATCTGCAGACATTTCTGTGGCCATGTGGCAGGCTTGACTAGACACTGGAGTGCATGGAACGCTGTTCACCCTCCCACCGTAGTGGCCCCTATTTATCTATTTGTAATGTCTTGCTTTCGAACTGCTAGGTTGGCAGGAGCTGGGACAGAGACGGGCACTCACTCCATCATGCAGTAGCTGGGAATCGAACTCCAACCTTCCAGTCATTGAGTCCAGCATCTTTACCCCTTGAGCCACCAAAGCCCCCTGAGCAAATTAACCACCGTGAAACGAAAACAAAGGCAACCGTTTTTGCCCGTCTCCCTTATTTGGGATTTGGAGTGTGAAGTCCTGCAGAGTTCATCTGAAAAGCATCTGCTTCCACACGCTGCCCTTCTGGGTGAGCCAGGTTCTCTTCTCGAGGGCCTCTAAACCCCAGCTCTAACTGCAGATCCAGAAGGAGATGATGATGATGATGCGTTATGCCCGTGCCTCACCCCGGCTATGGGAGCAGCATTGGTTGCCAGTGTGCCTCCGGGTGCTGGTAATGACCTTTAAAGCCCTACATGGTAGTGGGCCAGGATACCTAAGAGAGCGCATCGCCCCAAGGACATCTGCCTGTCCCACTAGAGCGGACCAGAGAGGCTCTTTGCCTATCTGGCACTAGAAGAAGAGCCTTTTCGGTATCCGCTCCTCCGGCCCTATGGAACCTCCTGCCACTTGAACGGCGTCTCCAGGAAAGAGCTGAAAACCTGGCTGGCAGGGCAGGTGTGGGCAGGTGGAGAGGGAATAACCACTCCCCCACACTGGCTCATTTAGAGCCGGATCACCCATGCTTTGAAAAGTTTGTGACTAGGTTTTTAATCGGTGCAGGTGGGAGGGAGTTTTTCAGTGTTTTTAGGAATCCTAAGGATTCCTAGAGTATTGGGGATGTTATGTACGCTGCCCAGAGTTGCACATGGATCTGCTCAGGGCAGATTGGGAGAGACCCCCAGGCAGGCTTAGCAAGAAGGTTCAGCACCTTGGACAGATCCCAGGAAGTCCTCTTCCTCTCTCCGCAGTGGAACCAGGCCTGGTCCCCTTCTCTTGCTTCTGTCTGTCTGGAGGAACCCAAAGCCAATTTCTGGGGCCGCCCCTCGTCCCTTCACTGCCTCTCCCCAAACTCCCGCTGAGCGCCCCGTGGACATATTTGGGGAATAGGATCACGGAGCAAATGGCCCATCCTACAGCGGCCGTCAGGCCCGAGGGACAGCCAAAATTGTTTGCTTACGCGAAAGATGTGAAACTAAGAGTGGGCCTATACGGATCCCACGAATGCGATGGCTTAGTGGTTAAGATGCTGAACTTGTAAGTCAGCAGTTTGAGACCCAAGCACTGCACGAGCGCCCATCTCTGTCCCAGATCCTGCCAACCTAGCAGTTCAAAAGCAAGAAATTGCAGGTAGATAAATAGGTACTGCTTTGGCAGGAAAGGTAACAGTGGTCCGTATGCTGCGGTGTCTAGTCCTGCCTGCCACATGTCCATGGAAACGTCTGCAGATGCAGACAGTGCTGGCTCTTTGGCTATAAACAGAGATGAGCACTGAACCCTAGAGTTGGATACGACTGGCTTTCAAGCAAGAGCAGCCCTATATGAAACCATCTCAAAGAAATGTATAAGCCTTGTGCATGAAGAACTTCTTAACTGTGGGAGAAGTACAACGGTGGGACCAACTGCCTCAAGAGGGGCCGAGTGCTCCAATTGGCAAGCAACCATTTGTCTGGATTCCTGCACTGAGCAGAGGTTTAGACTCAATGGCCTGAAACAGGGGTGCCTAAACTTGCTGGGCCATGGGCCGGTCATGTGGTTCATGGGGCCGGTCACGTGTTTTAGCGGGCCGGTCACGTGGCTCCCTCCTCCCACTGGAAGTGGAAGTAAAACGTGTCTTGCAATCTGGTTTGCAATAGGATGAGACAGATATTTTTTAGGCTGCCACTTTCTCTGCTTAAACCAGGGGTGCCCAAACTACAGCCTGTGGGCCAGATCTGGCTCCCAATGCCAATTCATCTGACCCACACCACCCTTGTCACTCCTGGAAGTGGAAGTAAAATTTACCCATATGGGTGTATTTTACTTCCACTTACGGGAGCGACAAGGGTGGCGTGGGTGGGATGAATTGGCATCATGGGCCAGATCTGTCCCACAGGCCATAGTTTGGGCACCCTTGGCCTAAAAAGTCCCTGCCATCTCAGTCATTCTATGTTTCTGTAGGTTTAGGGTGGAGAAGTAAGTCTAACCTGAACTGTTTAAGGGAATTGTGTCCAAGGTCAGGGGCTTTTTGGGGGGTGGGGGGTGGGGGTCTTCCCTACCTGCCCTTCAGCCTCTAAATCTACATCCAGGCAACTGCTGGTTCCCAGAGGTGAGACAGTTCCAAAACCAAAATGAAAGAGATCCAGGCAGCCAACGTTACCCACAAACACCTGCCTTTGGATAGCCGACATGCCCTTGAGATGGCCTGGAGTTCAGAACCCTTCAACCCCACAGTTGAAACATCTTCCTTGCAAGACATCTTGAAAGACGAGAGTGCGCAATTCCCTACATTATATCTATTGGGGGAGCATTTTTGCACCTCGGCAGTCTAGTCAAGGTAGGAAATGCGCGTTCAATGGCAGGGTGTGACTGCTGCCGCATGGTTTATGCATTTTACATCCAGGCGCTTGTGGAGTCATGCACCAACCGTGCTTTGGGACCCACGGCTGTTTGAGCCTGACAAGGAACATCGCCTTCCTCCACCTCGGCCCCCACCTGAGCTGTCCACAAAAACAAGACGGAAAACTCCAGTGGGGAAAAGCCCTCTGGCAAAAAAAAGAAACCTGAGGGAAGCTGACAGGTTGCAAACCAGGCCTTTGAAAAAGAAAAATAATGGCAGGGAGAAGGCGAGAGATTCAAATAGTACGTTCCCACCTTGTAAATCTCTCTCGTGCGCAGCTACTACAGCAACATCTCATGAATGGCCAACAACCCTGTAGTACTGTATTACCAGCTATCATGGGAACGGTTACTCCAGAGAATTCACAAAAGGGCCTTGTTGAGGGGGGTCCTTGATCTGGATGTTGCTTTTCCTGATACTTTGGCCACCAAAGGAGAAGAGAGGACTCACTTGAGAAGGCCTTGATGCTGGGAAAGATCGAAGGGGAAAGGGGCAGCAGAGGATGAAGTGGCTGGGTGACATTGCTGGTGCGATGGGCGTAGATCTGTGTAGGCTACAGAGGATGGCAGAGGACAGAGGAGCCAGGCATGCAGCGGTGGTCCATGGGGTTGCAAAAGGTTGGACTCGACTGTGCGACTGAACAACAAATTTGTATCGGGTACCAAACACACACAATTTAGTTTTTCTCTTCCAGAACTTCCAGGATTCCTTAGCTGAAACACCAAGTGAAGACCAGGCCACTCTTTATTTTACAAAGAGGCATACAAAAAAAATTATTATTATTATTTTTGGGGGAGAGGATGTCTAAAACTAGAAAAACGCTTCCCACATTATTAATGTCATAGACGGACAACCACACAGGCACACACTACTCCTGCTCCTGAGGACTCTGGAAACAATCCACGCATGTTGGCATCTAGTCTTTGCCAGGCTAAGAAAGAGGAATGGGGGGGGGGGGGGGAAAGACACCACCCACTGTGGTCTTCCAAACCCATCCACCACACGCGCACGCACGTGCACACACACACACACACACACACACACACACACACACACACACACACACACACACACACACACATGTCTCTCTAAGCTTGTCAGTGCAGGCAACTGGAGAAGGTCACATTTTGCTTTGGCTGATGTCTTCTTCACCACCCACCAGGTCGTTGGCCTCAACGTCGTCACATTCTGCCTCGTGGACCGGGATGTAGCCCCCTTCCCGGGGCAAGCACCAGCACCAGCCGGCGCCCGTGAGGTCCAAGGCGTCAAAATCGAAATCGCGCAAGTCCAAGCGCTTGAAGTCTACAGTGTCGAGGCTGAAATGGATCTCATTTAGCTTCTGCCAGTAGAACCAGGCCATCGCCAGACCCACCACCTGGAAGGAAAGGTGGGAAAGACGTACACTTTCAAAGAGGGAGGGAGGGAGGCAGGTGGGGTGGGGGTTCGACAGGTGGGACGGCCACCTCTTCTTCCCTTGGGCAGCAGCACCAGGCAGAGCAAATCTCATCTGGACTGGATGGAAGACAGAAGGTGGTGAAAACCAGAGACAACCGCCAGGTTTCTTCCATTCAAACCAGGAGGTCTCAACCTTGTAAAGCCAGGGGCCATTGGGTCATGCTCCCTCACACAGCTTGGGCGCCGGATGGCCATTTTGCCCTTTCTCCACCACATAGCACTTCTGGGTGTGGTGGGGCCACATGAAATGGCATTGCGGGCCGCATCCAGCCCACAGGTTGAGAATCCCCAATTCAAATAATCCAGCACAGTTTAATACTTCCACGGGCAGTTAAGGAGCTGTGACAGCTCAGTGGTTAAGAAGCTCGCCTTGTTAGCTGGAAGGCTGGCAATTTGACAGTTCAAAACCCGGGTACTGCACAATGGTTTGAGTAAGCGTCTCTGTCCCAGCTCCTGCCAACCTAGCAGTTTGAAAGCGAGAAATTGCAAGGAGAAAAATAGGGACCACTTTGGTGGGAAAGAGATCTTGGGGTCATGAAAGGAGCGTCATTCGGGCATCCCCCAAGTGGAGTTTCTCCAGCAAACATATCCTTTCAACCCAGAATAATTTCTGACACAAAATTATTATTATCATTATACACTGGCCAGTGGACCTCATAATTTTTTTTAAAAAAGCTCATTTTATTTAATCCCTGTCTTTCCCTATCTATGAAAAAGCTTAATTTACAATGTAAGATTCAATTCCCACAGCCTCTGGGAAGAACATGACTCAGCCTTTTAAGCATCTCTACTTCCCCAAACGTAACAGCTGTGGAGGTGTAGCCACAGAGGTATCTCTCCAGCTGTTTCTATTGGGACTTCTCTCCCCCCCCCCCCCAGCAATGGTCCATGGGACTGTCTCACTTTTCTTTGAAGAGGGAAGGTCTAGATCAGGGGTTCTCAACCTTTTCAAGTTGAAGGCTGGGTCATGCTCCCTCAGACAGTTTGGGGGGCCGGATGGCCATTTTGCCCTCCCTGCATCACATGGCACTTCCTGGTGTGGCAGAGGCTGCGGGGGGGGGACATGAAATGGTGCTGTGGGCTGCATCCGGCCCACGGGCTGCAGGTTGAGAATCCCTGGTCTAGACCCAAGCATGTCTGCAGTGTTTGCGTAAAAAAAAAGTACACACAAACTGTTCTGCAAACTGTGAACACAGGGGTTGGTTGCGAATCTCATTGCTCAGGCATGAAGCTTTGAAGGAACTGCGTGTTTAGAATGAAAACGACAATAGCAACCCAGGAATGGAAGAGGAAGGAGAGAAAAGCCTTTCCTTTGGTGCGCGATTTGACCACTTAACTCTCAGATACAGGCTTTCTCTGGGCAATGACTCCTGGAAGCAGAGAATCAAGAGCGTCTGACATTTTAGCAAAAGCCACGTCCCAAGCCCTCCACTTTTAAACGCATTCTTCTTGGAGCATTGCTGCGCATTGTCTCAAAGGACTACGCAGAGTTCTTTCCTATTCGCCAGGGCTACGTCTTGGTTTGCAAAGTGGATTTATTTATGAAGGCCCGGTTCCTCTTGGCAATTTCCTCGGCCACCCTCCCCGCGCAGCCCTTCTGCGGCAAAGAATGGGTCCTGTTTCTCTGCAAATCATCAGACACAAATTGTTCGCAAGAGAAGTCGATGGCGCAGATAAACCCTAATTGTGACAGTATTAATCAGCACCGTGATGGGTTGAGTAGAAACAGCAGGCCATGCTGCTGTTAACTCCTGGCGCACTGAAATGGCCACGGCTTTGCAGGGAAATGACAGATTAAACCGCCTGGAGCCCCAGGGTCGTAATTTGGCCACGCTTGATTTCTGAAGCCTCCAAGCTGCCGTTTCCCGACACTTTGCCAAAATAACTTGAGTGGCAGGAAGTCAGTGAATTAAGCCAAGCTTAGACAATTTCTATTTCACCTTGGAGTGGATCTGTGAAGAAGTACTACGACTAGGTACTACTGTAGTAAACACCCACATAAAGGGTAGGCTTACATGGGTTGGTTTTAAATGCCCTTTAATGGATAGCACTTCCTCTGTTAAGTGGGGAAATGATATAGCTGGCAATGTTAATTAATACACGAGTACACTGAAGGTCGGCAGGTCCACAGTTCGAGACCCGAGTGCTGTAGGGCGAGTGAGCTCCCGCCATCTGCCAACCTAGCAGTTCGAAAGCAAGAAATTGCAAGTAGATAAGATAGGTACCACTTCAGAAGGAAAGACAAGTGTTCTGTGTGCTTTGGCATCAATCATTCTTGCCACATGACCACAGAAACACCTGCAGATGCAGAATCCCTGTGCTTGAAAGCCAGTCGTATCAGACTCTAGGGTTCGGTGCTCATCTGCATTCACAGCCCAAGAGCCAGCCCTGTCTCTGCATCTGCAGACATTTCCATGGTCATATGGCAGGTATAGATAGCCACCAGAGCGCATGGAACACCGTTACCTTCCCTGCCAAAGCAGTACCTATTTATCTACTTGCAATTTATTGATTTTGAGCTGCTAGGTTGGCAGGAGTGGGGACAGATGGCGGGTGCTCACGCCATTCATTGTGCTGTACTCGGGTCTCGAACTGCTGACCTGCTGATCTTCCAATCGTCAAGATCAGTGTTTTAGCCACTAATCCACTGCAGCCCTTTAAAGGACAGGTTACATGCTACTAAATATTCTTGTGCTGCACATTTATGCTCAAGGCTCTGGTTCAGGAGAAATATAAGAAAGCACATTTTATTTGCTTGCAGACATTGCAATGTGTCTGGTGCCATTCTGGAAAAAGCACCCTTTCCCCATCCGGAGAAAAAGGCAGGAGGCAGGCAGAAAAAACTCTTTTAAGAGGAGTCTCCTTCTGCCTACAGGTTTTTTTTAAAGCAATCCTCCTCCAAGCAGTGCTAACAGTTTTAAAGATCAGTTGTCTAATTAATAAGAACATATTT
This sequence comes from Bradypodion ventrale, assembly GCA_035047345.1. NCBI lineage: Eukaryota > Metazoa > Chordata > Lepidosauria > Squamata > Chamaeleonidae > Bradypodion > Bradypodion ventrale. Next base: position 490,198 of record JAWDJE010000010.1, on the reverse strand, counting down.
TTAATCAAACCAGAGTGGTGTGAATTGATTAATCAATGAAACATGCATCCTAAGGGGCCGGGACTTTTCTTTTCAACCAACTTCAAGCCGTGGTGATATTTACACCCCCCCCCCCCTCCGCACATTTATTACTGACATCTTGAATAGGGATATAAAATTGACTAAATCCATTTTTTACCATGCAAAAGTGAAACATTTTTAAGCCCCCCCCCTCTTTCTGGGCAAGTTTACAAAAGCCTTTTTATTTTTTGCAATTCAGCACTTTTGTACGTGTGAGTGTGTGTGTGTGTGTAAAATTGAGACATGCATTTTGCACAAATCCTCAAAAACATTTTAAAAGCTTACCGTATATACTCAAGTGTAAGTCGGGTTTTTTAGCACCCAAAATGAGGTCCAAAAATGGGAGTCGACATATACTCAGGCCAGCAGAAACACTCAAAAACATAGCCACACAAATGTCTAAATTAATTAATTTTACCATCTTTTAATGTATTTTAATTATTGAAACTCACTACAGTAGCAGCTGCTGCATTTTCCACCCTCGTCTGCAGCGATGCACTGCGGCAGGTTCTGTCAGGTTCTGCAGAACCGGGAGCGGAAATTCCCCCAGGCCACACCCACTCAGTTGGCCACACCCACCTCCATAGCCCATAATGCAGGATGTTTGGCCCCGCCCACAGAGTAAGTAGTAAAAAAAATTGCAGTGCATCACTGCCCCATCTTATACTTGGGTCAATCTATGTTCCTAGTTTTAGAGGTCCAAATTAGGTACCTCGACTTATATTCAGGATGAGTTATAGTTGAGTATATACAGTACTATGCTAATGTTTGCATTTGTGGAAGTAATTTTTTTTTTTACAACAACTATTTTTTTAATGGGGATGTCTTGCTTTTTTGAGATACTTTTGCCATGGGAGAATAAAATCATGCGTATGATTGGTGTCCTTCATCTAGAGCCAAATATGCTTTTAAGGGACCTGAGAACCTAAGAACTATTTATCTTTCCTCCCTACTTTTTATCCTCTCGGTTTGCTGAATACTTGTTTGCTGTACAAAGTGATCACAACGCAGTTTCACCTTGTTTGCTCTTTACTTTTCACGGCCAGTGTGCTATACAACACACAGGTTATGACATCTTGTATCTCATCTCTGTTACTTTTTCTCCCAAAGTGGTACCTCTTTATCTACTTACAATTTTTTGCTTTTGAACTGCTAGGTTGGCAGGTGCTGGGACAGACGACAGAAGCTCCCTCCGTCACACAGCACTCAGGTCTTGAATTGTTGACTTACTGACCCATCAAGTACAGCGTCTTACTCACTAGTTTCCCTTCCCTTAATTTACCTCCAGGTATAACATATAAACACGGTTGATTTTCTATTTCAGTGAAGGAATGTTTCTTTCCTTACACTACGAACATCACCTAATAGATCTGTGATGGCGAACCTTGGCACTCCATATGTTCTTGGACTTCAATTCCCAGAAGCCCCCGTGAATCCACACGGATGGTTTTACTGCGATCCATCCGGCCTACATCACTCCTGGAAGTGGAAGTAAAACGCGCCCGTACGGTTAAGACTCTTCTAGGTTAACCCTTCCTCCATAAGGGCACATTTTACTTCCGCTTCCAGGAGCGATGAGGGTGGCGTGGGCCGGATGAATCACAGTACACCCGTCCGTGTGGATTCACAGGGGCTTCTGGGAATTGAAGTCCAAGAACATCTGGAGTGCCAAGGTTCACCAGTAATAGATTTATTTGGGCTGGATGCTTAAATACATTTGCCAGGGCTCTAGGAAACATAGGCAATTGTCTGGCAAGAAAATAACCGGATGGGTTCTTAGTGCACCAAGACCTGTAGGAAGGTCTTCCAGCAAAATCAGACTTCTTGCCTTCCCTTATTTTAGGCCAAAGTGTGATTAATTTTTACGATGCGCAGAAAGACAGAGTAAAGCTTTCTTTTAAAACATTTTGCTCATTTTCCCGTTCAGTTAACATCACGCCCCACCAAAGCACACGCTGTCTCATGTCTAAATTAGAGATCTGTAAAGATTAAGAAGCTGGAAACGGCTTTTATCGCTGCGCGGCACTCATAGCTAATATCCTTCCTGCCCAAAGCTGTGCAGTTCTTGGCTTGGACAGGACGGCGCGGCCTCCGAACTGTGTGGCTAACGCCGATGTGTTAACAACTCAAAGAGGAAAGTTGGGGGTCTGTATCTTCTGTGTTTTTACAAAGTGTGAATAATGTGCCTTTGCTTACTCAAAGGGGCAGTTTTCAGCTGTCCCTGCCACATGACCAGGAAAATGTATGCAAACTCAGACAGCACTGGCTCTTGGGCTGCAAATGGACATCAGCACCGCACCCTAGAGTCGGGCATGACTGGCTTTCAAGCAAGATTGATAATTTGCCTGCAGAATGCAAAACGCTTGTGAGTCTTTGGTGATCGACTCCAGGTATTATTGCGCCCAGCATGGAAAATTGAAAACATCTCATGCCCCAGAAAGCTTCATTAATTGGAGAGTCATTAAATTTTGGCAGAGAAATTAGTTGGGAAGCGTTTCAGAAGCAACTACGCCAGCGAGGGAGTTAAGAGTACCTTGGCCAGCTGTTTCAATTCTGGCTGCTCTGTCTTCTACTCCTCTTCGAAAGACTTCCTTCCAAAGGCCAAAGGAGATGGTGGTTCAAAAGCTTCAGGAGAAACCCAGGCTCTGTGGGTTTACTAACTGTTGCGTTGCAAAGGATGGGCCGGACCGTGGACCGACCGGGGTGGGAGACCACGGAAGGAGATCAGGGCTCCAGGTTGGACTTTTGTCACAGCAAAATGGCCACGGGTTGTGGTGGGAACTAAGTTTGACCTTTTTAATTGACCTGAATGCTAGGCACAGCTCAAAGCTTTCGACAAGAGACTGCAGTGGCTTAGCAGTTAAAATGCTGAACTTGGTGGGTTGGCTCGTCAGCAGTTCGAGACCTGAGTGAGCTCCTGTCATCTGCCCCAGCTCCTGCCAACCTAGCAAGACATTGCAAGTAGAGAAACAGGGACTACTTTGGGTGGGAAATGTAATGGCGTTCCATGCGCTCCTGTGACTAGTCATGCCTGCCACATGATGATGCAAACATCTGCAGTGGTGGCTCTTTGGCTGCAAATGGAGATGAGCACTGAACCCTTAGAGTCAGATACGACTGGTTTTTGAACAAGGGGCCTAAGCCTTTGGCCAGAGTCTTCCCAGTCTAGAAGGAGAGATGCCACATGGGACTGAATCATGGAGCCACAGAATTGTAGAGAGGAGCCTGTTCCAGCCCTGGTATGCCTCGTCTCAAACAAAGGAACAAAACTTCTCCCGCCACACTCCACCCCCGTCAACGTAGCACTCTTGCTCAGACAGATGTGGTGGGGCTGGAGAAGGTGAAGCATTTGCCCCAGGGAGGTCTTTATCAGCACACGTTTCTCCACTTTCCCCTCATCTTCCAAAACTCCTCTTCAGAGAGAAGCCTCAGATGGCGGCACATTGAACCTTTCTGCCTTTTGCTCTTCCAGCAGATGTTTCCCCCCTCATTTGCATTCCAGAAAACGTCTTGCGCTCTTTCCCTTTCCTCCGTGAATGGTTGTTTTGACTCTGCAAGACAACTGAATGAGGCCTTTTCTATCCCTGGGAGAGACGCCTTGCCTTCAGATTTCATTTTCCCACCATTTGCACCGAAGATCCTTCGAGGCATTCCCTTTGAGAGGCTGAAGAGAAACCAGCCAAGCCAAGCGAACCCACAGCAAACACAGAATGAAAAGATGATTGTGTTGTTAACAAACCACACACACACGCACACAGAAAAGCTTCTCCGGTGATTCTAATTCCCCACAGCCCACACAAAACCTGGAAACACACGCAATGCGCACACATTGTCAGTGAACCAAAAGCTATCCACTCACCTGAGGAACAAACAGAAAGCAGACGATCCCAAAGCTGGTTGTAAAGTTGTCTTTCAGCCACAATCCCACCGCATGGATACAGCCACGCACATGGATGGTGTCGACCAGCTCCAACCTCTACGGACAGAATGGACAGCATTGAAGACAACAGCTGAAGACAACCCACCCCTAACTGACACCTGGGACTCTGGTGACTTTGGGAAGAGTGACTTTCTACTGATTCCACTGCAGAGCATGGAAAGCATATTCCTGTCTGGCTAAGAGACCACAATCGGCACCATTTTGCACTGGCAAACAAATAGCACTTCTCCTCATGTGACCAGCAGCCTTTCCACTTAATTATCTCCAAACCAAGGCGGTGCGGGTAAAATTCAAAACAATCAAACCACCAAATGGGTTTTGAATCCTCGTAACGTGCGTGGGAGGCTGATGCAATACCAGACATCGGCTGGCTTAATTCCAACCAAGTTCCAGTCTCATAATTTAAACTATGGGCAAATGGTTTGAAATGGCACAGCTGGACATGAAGATAATATTAGGGATGACCTACAGTACTAGGCCAGTGATGCCCAACCTTGGCACTCCAGGTGTTCTTGAACTTCAATTCTCAGAAGCCCAAGTCAGCACTCCTGCTGAGCAGGGCGTCTGGGAATTGAAGTCCAAGAACATCTGGAGTGCCAAGGTTGGGCATCACTGCACTAGGCTCTCCTGTCCGATTCATTAGGGCTCAGGCAATGTAAAGAGGCAGCCTTTGCCTATTAAGGTGGCTAAGCTGAGTTCCAAAAATTGGGTGGGTGGGTGGGTGGCTTCCCAGCATGGTCAATGGAAAGAGACCACCACCACCCCACATTCAAAACATCTGGAGGACTAATGATGCTACTCCTCATTGATTCAAGAGGGGCTGCGGTGGCTTAGTGGTTAAGAATCTGACCTTGTTAGCTGGAAGGCTGGCAAGTAGGCAGTTCAAGACCTGGGTACTGCATGACGGATTGAGCACTCGTCTCTGTCCTAGCTCTTGGGGACATGAAAGGAGCCTCATTTGGGCGTTCCTTGAGTGGAGTTTCTTCCGCAAAAATCTTTTCAACCCAGAATAATTTCTGACACGTAATTATTATTATTGAATCAAGACATCAATGACGTCTGGCTGGGAAGTCTTCTGGCATCATCCTTCTTCCCCCTCCTATATTTCACAGGGGGACTCTACACCCCCCCCACCCCACCCCCAATTTCTTTTGCCTTGCAAAGTGTCCCCCCTCCCTCCCTCCCCCTCAACCTGCCCAGTCGAGACCCAACGTGCAGAAAGTGCAGGAGGAGAAGAGATTCATCCTGCTCTTCTCTCTCTCTCTCTCTCTCTCTCTCTCTCTCTCTCTCTCGACTCACATCTAAGAGACAAAGCCCGGTAGAACATCTCGCCATGCGCTTCCGAGGCTCTCCTTGACCCTTTTCCTACCCAATCCGCCAGAAAGTGATGGCTGCCTGAAGAAGCAACCTTGAATCACAAACGCTCAGCCATGTTTGATTCTTTTTTAAGTGGTCCAATAAAAGGGACGGCCTTCCCCCTACGTTTGTTTGGCTTTACATCTGGATCACACACAGCTGTCCTTGTTTATGGAAAGTATAAGCAAGTACCTCTTTATTTAAAGTCCGGAAGCCACACAGGGTGTTAATCACGTCTCCCGGAGCCTGTTAGGATGATAAGAACATCTGCATCAGACAAAAATCACAATATGTGGGGGAGATACGTGGGTCTTTCTTGGAGGTGGAAGGAAGTGGAAGGAAAGGCCCCTCCATGATGGCGTTTAACCCAAAGGTCAACCCAGTGAACCTTGGGCACTCCAGGTGTTCTTGGACTTCAATTCCCAGAAGCCCAAGTCTCTGTGAATCTACATGAATGGGTTTACTGCATTGATGCACAGTAAACCCATTTGTGTGGATTCACGGAGACTTGGGCTTCTGGGAATTGAAGTCCAAGATCATGCTCAGTAAACCCATTCGTGTGGATTCACAGAGATTTGGGCTTTTGGGAGTTGAAGTCCAAGAACACCTGGAGTACCCAAGGTTCACTACAGCATTAACTTGACAAGTGATCCCCTTGTGTTTGTGTACCCTCCCTCCCATTTGCTATGTCTACTCACAGACCTGGCATGCAGTGTGGGATGGTTACAAGGGCATTGTGTGGAGGCAGGGGGACACCCAACCAAGACCTGAGTACTGCAAGAAAGATTGAGCGCCCATCTCTGTCCCAGCTCCTGCCAACCTAGCAGTTCGAAAGCAAGACAATGCAAGTAGATCAATAGGGACCACTTGGGTGGAGAAAGGTCTTGGGGACATGAAGGGACCCTCATTTGGGCATCCCTTGAGCAGAGTTTCTCCAGCAAAAACCCTTTCAACCCAGAAGAATTAGTATAGATGGCCTTAAGTCACTGATGGTCCAAGCAGGATCCCAGCCATCTGGCATTGTTAAAGGATGATGAATCAGTGTCAGAGGGGGCAACAGGATGATGGATGGTCAAGGCTGGCTGTGCCAGATGTTTAACATGTGTGTGTGCATAAGAAGCTGGGGTCTTTGAGGCCATGACCTACTGCCCACCCTTGCCACTGCTGGTGAATCTATTTGTAGCCCTCGGAGCATTTCACTTGGCATTTCCAAACCCCTCCGTATTCCGAAAGCAAAAGACCGCAGAGTCTTCCTCTGGTTCTCTCTCTTTTGATGATTTATTGATGCAAACCTCAGATGTTTTCATGCACACTGATCAGCATGCAAATGAATTGATAGGCCTTGAACTGCAGCCCTTCCTCTGAGTAATGAAAACAAAACGGCTGGGTCCTTACAGTCAGACGGCTTATGCTTAAGGGTCAAACAATGCGCGAAAGGAGACGTGTCTTCCCTCTGATTAGACTCATTTCTCTCCACGGCTTAATTTCCTCCTCGAAGGTACATGCCTCAGCTGTCAGACTTGCAAATTAAACATGTGTTTACCTCCCAATCACCCGTGACAACCACAGGGCTTTGGGATACCAGGTGGCGTCAAAGGCTGTCCTTCCGGAGAAGTTGCCACCAGACCTGGACGTGGTCATCCAGAAAAGGCCATTTCACAATAGTTGCTTTATGTCAGGGGTGCCCAAACTATGGCCCATGGGCCAGATCTGGCCCCCAAACACCAATTCATCCAGCCTGTGCTGCCCTTGTCGCTCACAGAAGCAGAAGTAAAACACACCTGTATGGCATTAGTGGCCGGATCCATGGGCCATAGTTTGGACACCCCTGACATAAATCAACCAATGTGAAATGGCCTCTTCTGAATGACCATGTCCAGGTCTGGTGGCAACCTTTCCGGAAGGACAGCCTTTGATGCCACCTGGGACCTCAAAGCAGAGGAAATGGCAACCTAAAATCTGTCTCATCCTGTTGCAAAGCAGATTGCAAGGTGTGTTTTACTTCCACTTGCGTTGGGAGGAACCACATGAACGGCCCACTGAACCACATGACCAGCCTGAGGGTCGAAAAGTTTGGGCACCCCTGCTTTATGCCCTACCCTTTCCCAAATTTACCTTCAGCCTGGCATCTGTTTTCTTGCCTGGTGCAGCATAGGTTTATGCCGAGCTACCCAACCCGTGCGCATGCAGTTGAGATCCAGTTCCCAGTTAGACTCGGCCTTTTCAAGACCACTTCAGAGCGGTCAAGGTAGTCAAGATTTGCCACCGCTTTGGGAGAGAGCAACTCCAACCCGGGAGGGGGAAAGTGGGATGTGTTTATCAACAACCAAGAGAGATCTAGCACTCTTGTGAAGACATAAGTACAACACATCTCTCTCTCTCTACTGGATAGACAATCAAGCACCAGTCAACGGGATGCCTTGCTGTCAAGAGCGCATTGTTGTCAAGACCGCACCATTTGCAGCTCTCAGCCTGATTCAAAGCAACCACCTCCCGCGTAGGAAGCAATAAAGACCTTCTTCAAAGGGACTCAGAATGAAGCTCTTAGCCTCAGTGCTAAGAGGGAACAAGAGGAGGAAGGTGGCATTTATGGGGCGCAGAAGTCCAACTCTGGCTTGTCCTTGTGTGACCTCCAAAGAAGCAGGGCAGAATTTTGCATAGGATCCCTCGGAAGTTACTTCTAAGCTTGCTCCAGACCTTAAAGCACTACAGCGGGGGTTCCCAACCTCAGGCTCACAGGCTGGATCTGGCCCACGACACCATTTCATGTGGCCCCCAACCGCTCCAGGGGCATTCAAGAAACAAAATGGCCACCACTTTGAAACTGTTGGGACAAGATGGCTGCCCCCATCGTGCAGGCAGTGCAAAATGGCCCTCCGGCCCTCCAAGCTGACTGCAAGAGCATGCCTTGGCCCCTGGCTTGAAAATATTGGGTGCTATTTCCACACAAACACAACCCCACAAGTTGTAGAAAGGCGCGCAAGGCCAGGTGGCCACTCCTCACTTGTTGAGAAGGCCAAATTAAGTTTCGAGAACATTCATTAAGAACCAGCCTAGGGCTCTCAATTGACAGCACACAGTTCTGCACTTCTACAGAGAAGCAAACAAACCCATTCAGTTCTGTGGGTCTGGCTCTCTAGGCCACGGGCAGAGAGGTTTGCAACCGTAACTGCATTCATTTCAACAGTAGTAGTCATAATCACAACTAAATACTGTGACATCAATTCCAACTTCCCAGGATTTCCTAGATCTAGGGCCATGATGGTGAACCTTGGCACTCCAGATGTTTTTTGACTTCAATTCCCAGAAGCCCAAGCACCCTGTGAATCCACATGAATGGGTTTACTGCGATTCATCCAGCCTGCGCTGCCCTTGTCGCTCCCGGAAGTGGAAGCAAAACGCGCCCAAATGGTTAAGACTCTTCCGGGTTAACCCCTCCTCTGTACGGGTGCGTTTTACTACCGCTTCCGGGAGTGACGAGGGCAGCGCGGGCCAGATGAATCGCAGTAAACCCATTTGTGTGGATTCACAGGGTGCTTGGGCTTCTGGGAATTGAAGTCCAAGAACATCTGGAGTGCCAAGGCTCGCCATCGCGGGTCTAGGGATGCAGAGGTGGCTTCCCATGTCTTTCTGCTGGGGGCATTGCTGGGAGTGTGCCGCTTTGCCCTGGGCCACGCAAGCGGGCTCTTCTCCTGGGCAAGACACGACAGGGAATCAAACTCCCAACCGCCCAGCCTGCTGTCCGTTTCAAGAAAGCTCGGTTGAAATAGACAGAGCTCAGCTCCTTGGCAGAGTTCAGTCCACGAAGCGGCGGGCGTTTCTTTTTATTTCGACGGCCACCTGCTCTCTTCTGTGAATGCCCAACGGCCACCGGCTCTGAGCCTCTGCCAAACACTTTAAACACTGGAAAACCTGAAGCCACTTGAGAAGTGGGTTCGGACAAAAGCAGCTTCGCTTGGCCTGGCGCTTTTCTCTCTCTCACACAAAAGGAAATCCAAAAGCATTGGCAGAATTAGGCCGACGCTCTCGGAAAGGTAGAGGAAAACAACACCTTTTGGAAAGCTCCATTATCAAAGCGCTCACCTGAATGCTAACCCCATGTTGGGGCTCGAACTGAAAGACCCACAAAAAGGAATGGATGCAGCTGTCATTTTCCAGCAGGTCTCCCCCCACCCCCCCCAATCCATGCCAACCCCTCCTAGCACGCAGCCTGAAGCGTCAGCTTTATAGAGAACCCTTTGGAGAGAGGGACTGCGGCAGCTTAGTAGTGAAGATGCTGAGCTTGACAACTGGAAGGTCGGCAGGTGCTGCACGACAGAGTGAGCTCCCGTCACCTGTCCCGGCTCCTGCCAACCTAGCAAGAAATTGCAACAATTGCAAGTAGATAAATAGGGACCACTTCGGTTGGCAACGTAAACAGCATTCTGTGTGCTCCAGTGTCTAGTCACGCCTGCCACATGTCCACAGCAATGTCGGCAGACATGCCAACTCTTGGGCTGTAAACAGAGATGAGCACCAAACCCTAGAGTTGGATACGACTGGCTTCCAAGCAAAAGAGGCCTTGACTTTTACCTAGAGATCCCTGGATGCTGACATAAATCACATTGTCATATCTTTTGGCCATAAACATTTGAAAGTTTCTACCCAGCCTACCTGCTTGATGCAGCACGTGTAGGGCACCCCACAGGCCAGGGGCCCACTGCTGTTGCACGCATGGTAAGGATTCACCTGCCAGTCGCTGAATTCATCCCCTCCACAGCAGGAAAACTGGGGGAGGAAGGGAGAAACCACACCTTGAGATGCAGGTTTTGTATCTCAAAGCACCCCAAGGTCTATCTATGTATAGCAGGGGTGACCAAGCTATGGCCCGTGGCCCGGATCTGGCCCCCAAAACCAATTCATCCAGCCCACACTGCCCTCGTCGCTCCTGGAAGCGGAAGTAAAACACGCCCATACGGGCGTGTTTTACTTCCACTTCCAGGAGCGACGAGGGCAGTGTGGGCCAGATAAATTGGTGTCAGAGGCCAGATCTGGCCCACATGCTGTAGTTTGGGCACTCCCCAGTTTAAGCAGAGAAAATGGCAGCTTCAAATCTATCTCAAAACAGATTGCAAGGCACGTTTTACTTCCGCTTCTGGTGGGAGGAACCACGTGAACAGCCCACTGAACCACGTGACCGGCCCATGGCCCGAAAGGTCTGGGCACCCCTGATGTATAGGAACAGACACCAAACCACCTCATCTCTGAAACAGATATGAGCTTTACCTCTGTGTTAAGCTTTAATCGTTCTCCTGTTCAGTTTTGCTAGCTGGATTAAATCAATATTTTGTTCCACAGTGCCTTGTTATTTTACAATATGTGAGACATGGCGCATTTCTTGCTTGCCTTAATGGTTGTCTGCAATAGTCTCTACCATGTTCAGCCATTATACCAATTAGCAAGGATCCCTTGTCTGGTGTCGGCCAATTTAATCATAGTCTGTTCAGTTGCCAAAATAATGTATCAACTGATTTCTAGACACCCCAATTAATACCAAGGCCAAGAGTCAAAAAAGGTTTGTCGGAAGGTATCAGCAAGTGAGACAGGGGGGGGGGGGGGAATTCATGGATTTATTGCTTGCTACCTAAAACCTGGGGACAGCAGTGGCTCAAGTGGTTAAGACCCTAACTGGAAGGCAGCAGGTCAGCAGTTCGATACCCGAGTACTGCATGATGGAGTGAGCTCCCATCTCTGGCCCAGCTCCTGCCAACCTAGCAGTTCCAAAGCAAGAAATTGCAAGTAGATAAATCTGTACCACTTCGGTGGGAAGGTAGTAATAATAATAATAATAATAATAATAATAATAATAATAATAATAATAATAATAATAATAATAATAATAATAATAATAATAATAATAATAATGTTTTTATTTATATCCTGCTTCCCTCAATCCAATGGATGACTCGAAGCAGCTTACAAAAAAAAAATATAAGGATACAATTAGAAGTACAAAATACAGAAAAGCAACAATATAATCACAAAAAAATACAATATTAAAGATACAGATCCTAACACAATACAAATACGTTCCATGCACTTTTGTGACTGGGCATGCCTGCCAGATGTCCATGGAAACATCTGGAAAAGCAGACAGCGCTGGCCCTTCAGCTATGAAAGAGAGATGAGCACTGAACCCCAGAGTCGGATACGACTGGTTTTCAAGCCTGTTTGCTTGGGGAAAGGGTCTCTCCGATTCATAAAGGACCAGTTTTAAGCAAAGTACACTCAGGTAGGTGCAAAGTGCAAAGATTTTAACTGCCTCGCAAAACCCAACAGTTTAGGCTTTTATGCTAAGAGCTTAGGCGGTTGAATGCCAACATGATTCTGGTACAGCTTAGAAGAATCAATTAAACACTTCCAAACAAATCTCCGGTTTCCCTAATCGTCCTCTTTCTAAGCATGAATGAGAAAAGCCCCCTCATTCTTTGGATCTCCGCGGCGCTGTCTTTATCCTCTCACATCTGGCAGCAAAACCCACCTGGCACCGCGTTATTCATTCCCCACATTCTCAGCTCTGAAGTGGAAGTGCCAGACGGGCCCTAATGCTAAACACCAGGAGGGATCGCTTGGGACGGCTTCTCCGCAAGTCCTGTCCACGGAAACTCCTAGCTGTGACTCAACCACACATTTGTGCATAAGTGTATCTGGGCACACAGAGAGATAGGCTCAAATCTTGATAGGGTGCTTGTCAACCCACTGTGGCCAATTGTGACTAACTTATGAAATTAATTCATTGCTTTGAGGTTTTCGTATCGTGAACATTTCGTATCTCAAAGCTCAATTTCCCATAGGAATGCATTGAAAACCAAATAATCCATTCCGGAAGTCAGAAAAAAGTGGGGGAAAATGTATATATTCTTTCTGTTCAAAAATCTTCATAGAGTGAACTTCAGAATTGTGCACTGCATTTTTGCCACTTTGTAAAGAATTTTGAATGGATAAAAGACTCCCCCTCCCTCACTATTTTCTGACCTCCGGAAGGGATTACATTGGTTTTCAATGCATTTTCGGCACTTCCGACAGTGGCCTCTAGTGGCCACCTCTAGTAATGTGTCGGACCCATCCCCGACAATCAGCTGTGTTAAAAGACATTGACAGGCATGCAAACAGTGAATCTCAGATCCCTAGATGACTCCAAAACTCAATTAAAAAGACACTCAAAAACCTCCACATTCGACTCCACGTGCTACCCACAGAGTCTGGCATGCACAGGTATGGCGCTATATGTGGTGCTGCACCCTGGGGATACTTCTTTCGTATCTCAAAAAAAAAAAATCATATCTCAAAGCATTGTTTTATCGTGATTTCCTTTCGTCTGACAAGATTTCCATAACTCGAGCCATTTGTCACCTGGGTTTCTACTGTATTTTTGCTGGTCTGTTTTGGAACAAAGAAATCTCTATTCTGAAAGAACCTGTTCTATGCCGCTTAGGCCTCATCCAAAGCAGGTTGACAATCTGGAGCCTATTTAGAGGTCAGTGGCCAGAATGACAGTTCAAGAGACACCTTTGCAAAACTTACCTTTTGTTGGACAAAGTCTAAAATATTCTTGAAGTCCAAGTCGTCGTAATAGTGTCGTATCCCATCCTGGACGCTGGAGTGGAAGACTGCATTCATCTGGAAAGAAGGAGCAGACGTTAATTACCATTTTGCCCCAACTTGCTGGGGACTCATTTTACCAAAGATGGAAGGTAAAGGTCGCTCTTGCTCAGAAGTCAGTTGTATCTGACTCTAGGGTTCAGTGCTCATCTCTGTTTATAGCCAAAGAGCCAGCGCTTGTCTGTGCTTGCAGACATTTCCATGCACATGTGGCAGGTATGACTAGACACAGGAGTGCATAGAATGCTGTTTTACCTTCCCACCTAAGTGGTACCTCTTTATTCTTGCTTTCAAACTGCTAGGTTGGCAGGAACTGGGACAGAGACGGGGGCTCACTCTGTCATCCATTACTCAGGAATCGAACTCCGACCTTCCAGTCTCCGAGTTCAGTGTCTTAACCACTTGAGCCACCACATCCCCTTAAGGATGGAAGAGGCTAAGCCAATTTTGATCCCCATCGGTATCAAACTCACAATGTCTTGGCTGCAGCATGGCAGTTTAACCCCTGCGCCACCAGGCCTCTGGTTTTTAACCCATATGAACAGATGTAGGCATGTGCGTAGACACAAACACAAACAGCAGATATCTCATTCCATTTCAGGCTTTAAAGCCAGACAGAAGCCCGTTAGCCTTGAAACAAAACTGTGCTAATGAAAAAGAACTACAGTATAGCATAGCAGAAAGGCTGTGTTGGACCATTTTTCAACACTGCATTTAAAATTTTAAGCACTTGCTATTGGTAATTTAATTTAGTTATGCACCCACAGCTACACTGAGTGAGGAAGACAAGGAGGATAAAAGTTATGGCTGCAATCAAACTATTCTTCCTGTAATTCCTAAAGCACACCACCTCAGGGTTAACTTGCCCTGTCAACTGCTTCAAATTAAGCCATAATTGAATCGAAAACTCATTTTTCAGATGCTCTAAAACGGGGTGCCCAAACTATGGCCCGTGGGCCAGATCTGGCCCTTGACGCCAATTCATCCTGCCTGCGAAGCCCTCATTGCTCCTGGAAGCAGAAGCAAAATATGTTTTACTACTGCTTCCGGGAGCAACGAGAGCATCATGGGCTGGATGAATTGGCATTGGGGAACAGATCCGGCCCGTGGGCCATAGTGACCGGCCCCCTGAACCACGTGACCAGCCCACAGCCTGAAAAGTTTGGGCAGCCCTGCTTTAGAAGGTTCCCTGTGTCCTTCTAAGGCAAAGGTCTTCTCAAAGGACCCGCCCCGTTTCCAACTCTTAGCCAGGTGAGAAATAGTGACGCAGGTAAGGGTCCCATGTCTTTGGTTTGAAAATGCACGTACAGGTCCACACCCCCACATACACGAGAGCAGGCGCACACATTCCGCCTGATTAATTCTGACATGAAAATTACAGAGTTTGGAGGAAGCTAAAGAAAGAAGGAATTGTAAAGCAGCAGGGAAGGCAGACTCCGCAAGCAGAGGGAGTCCGTAAGCATTAAGGGCACCCTTGCTTGGAAGCCAGCCGTATCCAACTCTAGGGTTCAGTGCTCATCTCCATTTATAGCCAAAGAGCCAGTGCTATCTATTGTCTGCAGATGTTTCCGTGGTCATGTGGCAGGAACACCTTTTCCTGCCAAACCAGTACCTGTTTATCTACTTGCAATTTCTTGCTTTCGAACAGCTAGGTTGGGAGGACCTGGGACAGAGACGGGCGCTCACTATGCCATGGGGTCTCAAAGTCCTGACCTGCCGACCTTCCAGTCATCAAGTTCAGCATCTTAACCACTAAACCTCCACAGTTCCTTTTAAGCATTAAAGAGGCAACAAATACTTGCCATTTATTTTTTTGTCCTAAATGAAAAAGGTGTCTTAATAGCACAACAAAAGACACCAAGAGAGAGAGAGAGAAAGCCTATTGACAGCAACTGCTTCCTCCTCCTCCTCCTCCTCCTCCTGTGTCTAGGCCAGATGTGAAACTACCAAAAGGAAGGCACTTTTGGGTGAGTTCATTCTGCAGTCCCTTTTTGCTTGTGAGAAAGATTAGCCATCAACACAAGCTTTTCCTTACCAGGGCACACCCAGTTGTGGTTCAAAATGCCACAATCTCCGAGGAGGCTCTTTCTGTGTAGACGCTGGTTCTGACTTGATGAGAAACAACAAGAACAACCAGTTTGCTCATTTAAGGCTGAAGTTGGAAAGAAAGCCTCGTTTCCTCATTCACTTGTTTGCCCCGTGGCCTGGCCCAATGCCCAAGGCAAGGAAGGGCATCAAACATTCCTTGGGGGAAAGGAAACGCCATTTGGCTTTCTAAACCTGGCATGCCTGGCTAAATGAATGCCACCATGACCAGGACGAGTGTGGGAAACTTACCTGCCTTTCAAAGATGATTTCAACCAAGAGCAGCAGCAATTCAGCCAGGAAGATGACCAAGAGGACCCAGAAGAACTAGGCAGCCCAGGAGGAGGAGGAGGAGAAAGAGGAGATGGGGGAGAACAATAAAGAACAACAGACTTTAAAAGCTGACAACTTCCTTCTTGCTCTCAATCTGGGCTCAGGCTTTGGGTGCACCCACTATGCAAAAACTGGGGGCACAAAGGGAATTGAAAGGCAGCTCCTGCACAGTTTCCACCCTGCATTTGGAAAGCAATACTAAAACAAAACAAAACAAGTCTCTATTACAGACAGCACTGGCTGCTCATTGGAAGGTCAAATAGTAAAGATGAAGCTGAAGTACTTTGGACATCAAATGAGAAGGGAGGATTCACTTGAGAAGGCCTTGATGTTGGGAAAGGTGGAGGGCAAAAGAAGAAGGGGACGGCCAAAGATGAGATGGCTAGATGGTATTGTGGACGCAGCGGGCACATAGCTGAGCGGGCTGAGCAGGATGGTGGAGGACAGAGGCGCCTGGAGAACAATGGTCCATAGGGTCGCAAAGGGTTGGAATTGACTGTGCGACTGAACAACAACAACAACTGGCTGACTGGCACACCCCTGCCCCTACCATGACTACTACCCTGGTTGGGGAGACTCATTGGGTCGAAGAAAGACTTTTCAATGGACTCTGTAAGCGTAGCGCCTTTGTTTGGGAGAGCCTACACTTCCAAAGTTTGGTCTGCACCACGCTGGGACATGGCTTGCAAAACCCTTCCTGCTTGCCGGTCTCTGGCCGGAAGGCAACCTAGGCTGGAGAAAGCCAAACTGCAGGATGCTCCCTGGGTGGTCAGTCGGTCTGGTCTTGGACTCGTAGCCAGAGCCGTTTTTTGCAGTTTTTGCAGTTTTTTGCTGAATGGGGAACTCATGAACTTCACAAAAGAACCTGATGGTAGTGAAGCTGAATTGAACCAGGGATGAGGGATTTATCCTCCTGCCCTTTTCCCTTTTGAAAAATGTGGGAAGTTGCTTGCAGAACTTTCCGTTCTCTCTCCTGCCTGCTGGGATGGGGTCCCACTCTCTTTTCCCGACATGTCAGCTACAACAAATTGTCGCTTGCCCTGGTTTCCCCCATGGAAGAAACTGGAGATGTCAGTAGGAGACTCAAAAGGTTAAGGTTTCTCTCCACTCTCCCCCATGTTGCATGGTGTGCTTTTCAGGATAAAAGCACATGTCATTTCTAGTTGAGAGAGAAGAGGAGTTTTCGACACAGAGATGAGAAACAGCGTCTCTACGGCAGCCACACTTTGTGATGTATACTTAATAAAAGCCATCTCCAACCATGAAACGCTACCTGAAGTCAAACAGACTCTTCTGCCCAGAGAGACAATTGACGCCTTGGAACTGCAAAAAGACCCAGGAGTCTAATATGGTTTCTTTTCTTTCTTTATTATTTATTTAGTTCAATTTATATTGCTAGGGACTACAGTGGCTCAAGTGGTTAAGATGCTGACTGGGAGGTGGAAGGTCAGCAGTTCTAATCCTGAGTACTGCAGGATGGAATGAGCGCCCATCTCTGTCTCAGCTCCTGCCCATCTAGCAGTTTGAAAGCAAGACATTGCAAGTAGATAAATAGGAACCACTTCAATGGGAAGGTAAACAGTGTTCTGTACACTTCAGTGTCTAGGCACATGCTAATTAACTTGTGAACCTCCCAGAGAATGTTCTAAGAATCAAGGAGGAGGATAGAAGTGTAATTGCAATTTTCTTGTTAAATATAACAGTGTTTTCTAAGCAGGGATCCGTGCTCAAAGAGCCATGGCTGTCTGTGTGTCTGCAGATGTTTCTGTGCTCATGACTAGACACAGGAGTGCACAGAACACTGTAACCTTACCCACCAAAGCGGTCCCTCTTTATCCACTTGCAATTTCTTGCTTTCAAACTGCTAGGTTGGCAGGAGCTGGGAGAGAGATGGAAGTTCACTCCGTCACGCAGCACTCGGGTCTCGAACTGTTGACCTGCCAACCTTCCAGCTGTCACGTTCAGCCTCTTAACCACTAAGCCAGCCCAGTCCAACCACTTAGTAAAAGAAGGTAATGGGTGCACCAAAAGAAGAGGGTCCGTGAGCTGCTTGAGGCAGCTGAACACGAGTCACTCCCCTTCTTCCTCTTGGGGGGGGGGGGTCTTCAGGAGATCAATGGGACCCCCTGCATGCCCGCGCACAGCTTGGTTCAGCAAACACCATTTTGCAGACGGAAGCTGGCAGCTCCCCAGAAGTAATTTCCTTCCCTGACATTGGCCCAGCAGGACACCACGGAAGAGGCCCCAGCTGCTCCACCGCCATTCCCACACCTCTTGTATTGGAGCCAGACACAAAATGGCAGCTCAGCCAGCCCGATGCATTTCATGTGTGTTAATGAAGTGAGACATGGCAAGGGTGGTCTGCGCCTTGCCTTCAGTGATGGGGGCCAGAAAGTGTCCTCTACATTTAGGCTCTGCAAGAGGAAAGTGGTGGGAAAGAGGGAAGGAAAACAAACAGAGCCAGAAGAAGACAAGAGGCTCTACACCAGTGGTCCCCAGGGTGGGGCCCAGGCCCCACAGGTGGGGGCTTCAATTCCCAGAAGCCTAAGTCAGGGCACTGGCTGATCAGTGCTTTGGGGAATTGACTAAGGCTTTTGGGAATTGAAGTTCTTAAAACCAATGGTTGGGAAAACACAGCTCTGTGAATCCACATGATTGGGTTTACTGCATGCATGCACAGTAAACCCATTTGTGTGGATTCACAGAGCAATGTTGCCCAATGTTGCCCCGAAGCCTAAGTCAGTACATTGGCTGATCATGGCTTTGAGGACCTGCTAGGTTGGCAGGAACTGGGACAGAGACGGGAGCTCACTCCATCAGCAAGCACTCAGGTCTGAAACTACTGCCCGTCCAGTCATCAAGTTCAGTGTCTTAACCACTAAGGCACCACAGTCCCATCCCTGTACCAATAGTATTCTGCGAAATTAAGCAGGGTTTACACTAGTCATTTTCTACATCTAGAACAGTTCTCAACCTTTCAAAGCCATTGGGGGCCATTGGGTCACAACTCCCTCAGCCAGCTTGGGGGGCAAGATGACCATTTTGCCCTTCCTCCACCATATGGCACTTTCCGGGTGTGGTGGAGGTGGTGGTGGGGCACATGAAATGGTGCCGTGGGCCACATCTGGCCCACACGGTGCAGATGATACTCTTGTAAAGGAACCCCACCCAATTGTCAGCACCTTAGACCTTGAAAGGCTCGGCAGAAGTGTGTGAGTGGGGAAACTGCAGCACAACAAAACAGCCGAGAACCCAAATACTGCAAATGTACATAGCGTTGCAACAGACTGAGCAGCAAAGGAGGAGGAAGCATGGAAGTGACTGGTAGGCTTACGGTCTGGAGCAGCATTCGATTGTCCCGTAAGGAGCCCACCATCCCAATGAAGGAGACGGCAAACATGGTTAAGCCCAGGAGGAGGAGGATCACAGCCGGAGCCAGGAAGAGCCCCTCCAGCGTCCGGTGCTTCTGCCTTTCCACTTCAGCGTAAATGCCGACGCATAATATCACCAGGCCAATGATCTGCAACAGAAGAGTAGGAGAAGGGGGGACAATCCCATTCAATGGCATGGATGTCCTACAGATGGTACACGCATAGGGCCCCCTGAGGAAGAATGGGCCGTCTGCCAAAAGACTGGGCTCGGAAGCCATGTGCAAGCAAACTGTTTACAGCTAGATTTGAGAGAGAGAGAGAGAGAGAGAGAGAGAGAATTTCCCATAGGAATGCACTGAATGCAATTTCCTATAGGAATGCATTGAAAGCCAAAATATTTTAACCAAAATGCAGTTTCCCATAGGAATGCATTGAAAATCAATTAATCCGTTCCGGGGGGAAATTCTGTAAACCAAGCCACTATTTTCTATGGATTTCCTTTTGTTATGCGATTTTTATGTTAACTGTTAACTGAGATTCCACTGTACTAGGTTGGCAGGAGCTGGGGCAGAGACGGGTGCTCACTCCATCACACAGCACTCAGGTCTCGAACTGCTCAACTTCCAATCATCAAGTGCAGCATCTTAACCACTACGCAGTTCCCTCCCTCTGCAGCAATGCAGGGAAATACTAAGTCTGTTGTGGAATGAAAAAAGTGTACTTTTGCAAGAAGGGGGAAGAATTAGACACCTTATTTAGCGCTAAACCACGCAAGATGTTAAATACACAGTTCTGCTTCACTTTCCAGGAGAAGGAAATCCATATTGAGAACATAACATGGGAAGAGCTAATCCTTGCTGCACTAAAATCATCTTCCAAAGCCATTGATCCTGAAGGAAAGCTCTCAGGCCCTCTCAGGCTCAGGCTCCAAAGACTTGTAGGATGGCTGAGCTGGGCTGCTCAAAGCCCTTGTAATGAGGCATTCGCTCACTTTCATTTCCTGAAGGATCCTGAGCAGCCAAAGAGAAGCGCCTTGCCTTGATCGGACTCCGCTCCAGCTTTCTGGGCATTGATTCTCCTGACCCAACAGAGGAGGAGACAAGATCCAGCCAGGGAAGAAGAGTAGGAGAGGCGTTTCACTGTTACTACAGCCCCGGCTTAGTAACAAAGTACATTGAAGGATGAAACAGAAGGTTAATGAAGTGGCCCTTTCCCAAAGGAGGGAGAGCAAAGAGCGGCTAATTAGTTTCCCAAAGTTACAGCAGGGACTCTCCATGCAAACTCTGTCCTACTGGTTGGACACACACACACACACACACACACACACACACACACACACACACACACACACACACACACACACACACACACACACACACACACACACACACACACACACACACTTCCTTCCCATTCCTCTGTACTCGCAAAGCAAAGCAAAGCACCACTACTTCTGGAGGCTTTGGCTAGCACACAGCACCATCAACAGCTTTGAAAGAACATATGGCATATTTTGATTCCATCTTTTCCCCTATGACTGTCTGCAACACACACACATTTTTCTGATTATTTATTCTGCCTGCCCTACTTCTTAAACTTTGGTGCATGAGTTCTCAACCTTTTAAAGCCAGGGGCCATTGGGTCACGCTCCCTCAGACAGCTTCAGGGGCCAGATGGCCATTTCCCCCCTTCCTCTACCACATGTTTATGTTTATTCGATTTATACCCCGCCCTATTCAGCACATGGCTGACTCAGGGGGGCTAACAACATATAAATAACTCCAAGGTAACCCAGGCCGTTTACAGACAAAATACAAAATTCAAAATACAGTAATAAATACAATATTCAAAATGCTATTACAAATAGATACAAATTCTGTGGTACAATATATCAAACAAATATAATAGCTGCAAAAATATACAATACAGATTATGCAATGAAACACCAATTAAATAAATAAATAACAAATAACAAGGTAAGTACCACAATGACCACAGCCACCGAATGTCCATGACAGAACCCATACTCTATGACCATGATGGAGCCCATGGCACTTCCTGGTGTGGTGGAGGTGGTGGTGGGAGCCCACATGAAACAGTGCATCCGGCCCACGGGCAGCCGGTTGAGACTCCCTGCTCTGGTGTCTGAAGGGTTGGACTTGTCAGAGATGACAAGAGAGCACAGGGAAGAAATCGCACATGCACTCCTGCCCTTGAATGGAGTTCAAGAGCTATCTGGGGAGTATTTGGTGGACAATCCAAGATGGTGGTTTTGTATGAAAGTGGAGGGCCTTGGCTAGTTTGGAAGCTGCCAGAATTCCAACAGTCACTCAAAGCCCCCGGATTTAGGTGCTCCCTTAATGCTTAGATGAAAGGCATGCTGTTATAATTGCTCATTAACAAACAAACAAACAAAGAAAGAGAAGGTTCAGGATGAATGGAGTTTGCAGTCTTCTGGGATGACAGGCATCAAGTTCTTGGGGAGGAAGAGCTCGGCTGGAGAATAAACAGGCTCTCTTCTTGACATGAATGCACAATGTTTGAAATCACCTATTTAATTCTGACACTTTTCGGGTCAGATTGACCTGATGGATACACTGTCCTGTCCCCACCTCTGCGCATTATTATAGGTGTCCAGTTTCACTAATGTAGAATAACATGCACACACAAGAGAAACCCAATACACACTCAAATCTTCTCTCTTCCGCACAATGCTCCTCTCGGTTAAATTCTGAAGGACGTGACAAGCACAGCTTCTACAGTCGGTGGCTCATGGCTATGGGAATCCACTTATTAAAATCCATTCAGCTCTACGATGCTGATAAGGTATCCCACAGTAGAACACCTACGCATCTGATGCGTATAACACACTATGAGTGTTTGGCTATGGCATAGCACCATGATGGCGATCCTTGGCACTTCAGCTGTTCTTGGACTTCAATTCCCAGAAGCCCAAGTCTTCTGCACAGTAAACCCATTCATTTGGATTCACAGAGACTTGGGCTTCTGGGAATTGAAGTCCAAGAACAGCTGGAGTGCCAAGGTTCACCATCACTGGCATAGCATAACCAAGAAGCAGCAACACGATCATCTTCATGATGAAGATCATTTCATTGCCTCAGTTTCCTCAGTGGAGTGCTAGAAAACACACATTTCAGATGGCCGAGGGTGTTTCCCAGTTTCCGGATCTAGAGTTTCTGCTTGTGGTTCTCTTCCTGGTCATGACTCAGGTGTTGGACAGAAACTGGCCTTTTCTGCTTTCATACATCTGCTTAAGGGACTTACACTCCAGTGTCTAGTCATGCCTGCCACATGTCCATGGAAACCTCTGCAAACACAGACAGTGCTAGCTCTTTGGCTATAAACAAAGATGAGCACTGAACCTTAGAGTCAGATATGACTGACTTTCAAGCAAGGGCGACCATGACCTTTTATTAACAAGGACAACCTACATCTGCTTAAAAGGAACCCCAGTGGGGGGAGGGGGAAGCATATTGTCTGTAGAAACAGCTTTTTGCAAGGTTTGTATTGATGGAGGCATTGGTGGGAAGGCAAACAGTGTTCCGTGCACTTTGGTGTCTCGTCATGCCTGCCACATGTCCACAGAAATGTCTGCAGACACAGAGAGTGCTGGTTCTTTGGCTATACAGTAAACAGATATTCCCAAACTTTTTGCGCTGCGGGGCTGACCACGTCCCCCCAGACAGATGAGCGGGCTGACCACATGGTTCCTCTCACCGTAAACACTGCTGTAAAATACAACTGTGGCTGTCATAAATGCATTTACAGCTGCAGGTGCATTTACAGCAGTGTTTATGGCAGCCACGGGTGCATTTACACATGCATGGGCACATTTTACAGCTGTCATAAACATGCCCACTTCTGCTTCCGGTAGAGGTGAGGGTGGTGCAGGCCACATGAAATGGTGCCATAGGCCAGGTCTGACCCATGGGCCACAGTTTGGCCACCCTTACTTTAATGTGCCACAACATTTTTTTGGTCTTGTTTTGTTGACTCTCTGATATGCTTGAAACACAGACTAACACAGCGACCACTTCAAACATTTCTACTGTCAGTAAAGAGAGTTCACCAAAAATGAACTCGAGGCAGAGAAGCAACGTGTCCGGGCAAAGACGGTGCCCCACACGGGAAATCCGCTGCATTTGCAAATGATTAACTCAGAGCATAACAAACCTGTCCAGACCCGGCCTCTCCGGCAGCCGAAGAAAACACCTGGGCTTTTGCCGACGAACCACAACACAGGACCCACCCAGGGATTTCCACTGGCTGTGAACCCTGAAGCATGTGTGTTTCATTTCTAGGACATTGGGATTGTTAGGAAAGCCTGGCAGGGAACCCTCGGCAAGCAAACAGCTCCACTCAAGCCAAAAAGTTCCTTTTAGTTCTTCTGTCGACAGGCAATGGAGGCTTTCCTTGGCAGGCAGACCTCGAAGCAAGGAGGGCAATATTACACTTAAGTAAAGGTCAAAGGTCTCCCTTGCTCAAAAGCCAGTGGTGCTCCGTTCACAGGCCAAGAGCCAGCACTACCAACTGATGTTTCTGTGGCCACATGGCAGGCATGAAGCTGGGTCAGACGGCAGGCGCTCACTCTGTCATGGAGTCTTCAAACTGCCAACCTTCCAGTTGTCAAGTCCAGCATCTTAATCCCTAATAACCCACTGCAGTCATTTCTTGGGGCTGTACTGGAGGTTAATTAATTAATTGGGTTCACTTTTGTACACAGTTTGTAATCTTGGGTTTAATCTTGACAAATGTTTAATTGCCACCCCCCACCCCCCAGCCTAAAATAGCTTCTGTGGTATTTAAAAACGGTTGACGACTGTGTAGTTTTAATTGTTGGGAGCCTGACTTACCTATGCCTCAAGTTACATAAAATCCGACTTACATAATGATTTTTGCACTAAACCATGTCCTGATTTCCATAAATGTCCAGATTTACATTAATTTACATCAGTTTACATTAATATCATTTTCTTATGGGTTTGCTTCAAGTTAAGTTAAAAATTGATGTACATAAAAGCCTCTGGAACAGAGGTACATAAAATCGATGTACATAAAAGCCTCCGGAACAGATTTTTTACCTAAGTAGGGGTTTTACTGTACTTTGGGTCTTTATGGGACGAAAGACAGCACACTGCATGAATGAATGAATGAATGAATGAAGTACCAGTAGGGAGACCATTGATGACTGCATAGTTTTAATTGTCGTGACCTACCTTGGGTCCTTAAGTCCCCATGAATGAATGAATGAATGAATGAATGAATGAATGAAAGAAGTACCAATAAGGAAACCATTGCCCTACCAAGAAAGGCTGAGGTGCCCACCTCCGTTACCAGTCTTCCCTGTGGTCCAAGCCAAGATGCCTGCCTAACCAGGCACCCTCTTTCATAGGGGGCAGCCCGGTCGTCTTCTCACAGGGATGCTCCATAGGAGGGGAGACTGGAAGGTGGGGAGAAGGATGATGGCCTTTGAAGTGGCCCATTAGTCACTAGGGAGTAGAGGGGCTCTCTGATGCCCTTCCCTAAGCCTTCAACCCCAGAGTGTCTCCCCTGGGTCTCTCTCCCTCCCTCCCAATCAGGGAAGTCCTTCGGGAGATTCTTCCCACTGACAGACTAGCACCCGAGAGAGCCCTGGGTTCGAATCCCGTCGCAAGCACGGAGGCAAGAGTTAGAGCCAGCCTTGCCGTTCCCTCCCTTGCACGCCCTCTTCCAGGGTGGCTCGGAGCCGCCGGTGCCGACTCAGCTGTTCCTCCCCCGCCCATGGGGTCCCTAGGAGCGTCAGCGGTCTGTGGCTGCCCCACTCCCATCCAAACAGGTGCCTTGGCTGGCGAGAGTCCCGAAGGCGATCCGACCCCACATGGGGGAGGGGGGTCATCTCCCACCCCCACCCCAGGCTATCCCCAAAGAGGGCTGGGCGACCCTTGTGTGTGTGTGTGTGTGTGTGTGTGTGTGGGGGTGTCCCTGTATGCTGGAGCCGGATGCATCCCAGGGGTGGGGGGGAGGGAAGGGGGTCAGCCCTTCCCCTCCCCCTCTCTCTCTCTCTCTCGCCCGCCCCCTCCCAACGCCAGAAGGGGCGCAGCGCAGCCGATCCAGACAAAGGAGGCCGCCCCTGCCTGCCTGCCTGCCTGCCTGCCTCCCCCCGCGATCCGTCCGTCCCCCGCCGCCGCCCCCTGCCCTACCTACCGAGAAGAGGGTGGCGTAGGCCGAGAGGGCGAACTTGAGGCAGTAGTAGGTCAGGAGGGTCTCCCCGCCGGAGCCCCCGCCGTGGCGCCCCATCATGGCATGGCCGGCCGGGCTGCTTCGCCGCCGGACTCTGTCGGGGCCCGCCGGGGGCGCCGGGGGCGGCGAGGAGGAGGAGGAGAGCGAAAGCGAAAGCCCGGAGGAGCCGGAGGGGGCAGCGGAGGAGTCCCGCCCGGGCGCGCCTCCCCGGCACTCGCCAGCTGGCCCGAGTCGTCGTCATCATCATCATCATCATCGCCAGCTGGGGAGGAAAGTGGCGGCGGGTGGATTCTGGGAAGTGTAGTCTGGTGGGTTGGGAGAGGGGTGCGCAAATTACAACCTGTGGGCCAGATCCGGCCCCTGATGCCAATTCATCCGGCCCACGCCACCCTTGTCGCTCCCGGAAGCGGAAGTGAAACGCACGCTTTTGGGTTGCGATGCATCAGCTTGCAAGAGAAGTTTGTTTTGCAACCCTGAGTAACTCAACAGAGCCAGGCGGCTTGACAGCAACTTGGGATAACCAACCGAGCTACAATGTCACTTATACTAACCCTCCCGTTGTGTGACTCTGTAGCTGATGTGTATAAATTGATGCCACAAAGTCTCACTCTTATGGCTGGTAAAATGGACTTGGTCCACCAAAGCACATGTTTAAATACAGGAGTTAGTCTTTAAAGTGCTACAATGTTTTTGTCTTTTGTTTTAGTTTGCTCTGAAACTTCTAAGTGTTGTATGCGTTGTGGGACTCAAAGTAAGCTTAACAACAAATGTGGCACAAATGTAGCATTGAAGTTCATTCGAGGGGAAAATAAACCAAGCCATTCAAGAGTAACAAGTGGAGGTTGTTACTTTTGGCTCAACACAATCTTCCTCTCCCTGCTAGTGCATGTGAGAAGCCGCATCCTGCTATCACAGCATTAATGAGGACGCAATGGTTGATTTGCCATGGATCAAGATGGCTTTCAGAGACTGTGACACCAGACAAAGGTCCTACAGTCATTTTTGTCAGACGACATGGACAGCGGACAGGTAACACAAACGCCAGGACCTCAACTAACAGTTCAAACAGGAACCCTGTCACAGCCTTAAAACCAAGTCCAAAGTCAAGCCAGAGCTAGAAAGAGATACAGGGTTAGTTCAGATAATTTAATTTAATTTAATAGATTTATAAACCGCCCTATCCAATGGACTCTGGGTGGTGTACACAAGTTAAAACCAATATAAAACAATTCAAAAACCTTAAAAACATAGCAGCATTACCCCACACTGGGCCATTTACTACCTAAAAACAAATATAAAATCTACAAAACCTTTACATTAAAAAATAATAATTACAAGAGGGGGAACCTCAGACAAGCCAAAAGGGGGAGCATAATAAGAGCATAATCCAGTGATGGTGAACCTTGGCACTCACTCCAGGTGTTCTTGAACTTCAATTCCCAGAAGCCCTGATCAGCAGTGCCTTTCCACTCCACCTAAACACACAGTGTTTGCTTCTTAGTGATCATTGGAAAGGCTTCGGGGCTTCCCCAGTGGATGCCCCAATGGTGCATAACCTGCTGACATTCATCACAGTTCTTGTTTACCTCTGTGTATAAAGACTTTCTTCTTGCAGTGGTCTATGCAGCACAAAGTTGGAAGAGAAGGGGGATTGTTTCACATTTATTTTTTAAATGGGTGTTACTTGTCCCATGCTTCTGAGCTTTAAATTTCACAGAGCGCCAGTTTTGCACTAAATGACTTTAGTATACAAATACAACAGCCTTTTGTACTATTTGTGTTTTTTTTAAAAAAACCAGAAAAATAATAGAGATCATAGGCATATTATTTAAATATGGTGAAGTTTGAGCTCATTTTGTTGGAAGCCATATGGTGTTTTGTTATAAAGTTCTGGATATAAATACTTCTGATCCGTTTAAATGTAGCTCATTGTGTTTCGAGACAGAGTGACTGTTGTCTGAGTTAAATAGTGCGCATTGAATTTTCATAAGCTCTCCAGCGAAATACAAACTCAAGCATTTAGAAAGCTATAATTCCATACAAGACACCAATTGTGTTCAGGCCTTTGTGAGCTGGTTTCCTCCCAATATCCTTTTTCAATGTGCAAAAGGAATCTTCTAGAAGGTCTTGTGTGCCTCGACCACTTGAAGGTGTGGCTCACTGAATGGCATTTGAGAGCCACTGGTTATGAGTTGTTTGGTTTGCTTATTAAACCTTTCCTAACTTGCCTTTCCTCAGAGCCTAAGGTGGTTAATGACAATGAAAAATTAAGAATAACATAATGCAAACAATAACAAAGCTATATCCTCTGCAATAAAAACAGAAATTTCCCACGGTCTTAAACAGCCTTGCAGATCTACTGAAAACACACTTTTGAAATTGTGTGTCTAAAACTGAAGCCCAATCTACATTCCCAGGGAATACCTTGAAAGGGGTCTGGATTCTCTTTCCTTGGAGGCTTTTAAACAGTGGTGTGTTGACCATCTACCAGGCCTCCCTCCTTGATCTTAGCTTTGCCATTTGTTAATACAAGCCCTTGGTCCATCTCGCCTTCTATACCTATTTCTGACCTCAGCTCCCTGACTTGTCCAAACAGACCCGGCCGCTGCTGGAACATGCATGCCGCCAGGGGACATGATTCAGCTGAGGCAGCAGCTAGCATAGGAGTAGCTGCAACTGTTATAATGTTTCCATGGGCAAATATGAGGGACCAACTGGGTGGTTGCTTCTCCTTGTTGGCTCTATTAGTGGATTGGTCCCTCTACTAATGGGCGAGGAAGGGAGGGGTATTTTAAATTGGGGATGTTTTTATAGAGTTCTTAATGCAATTTTATTATTTTAATTGGATTTTTAGGGGTGAATATATAGTGTTTGTGTGTTGTGAGCCGCCCTGGATTGCCTTAGGGCAAGTGGGTGGGATATAAGTTTAAGAAATAATAATAATAATAATAATAATAATAATAATAATAATAATAATAATAATAATAATAATAATAATAATAATAATAATAATAATAATACATTACCCAATTACCAATCATTTGAACAGCTATAGCTCGCCTTAAAATCTGTACATGATAGGCAAATTCTGAGTTCAGATTTGGAACCAGCACACTCGAGAGCATGTAAATCACATGTGTTTTTCACAGTAGCAAAATCATCGTTGTGCAGTGTAATCATTGAAAGCTTCCAACTGCCTCTCATCTTGGCAATAATCTGAAAACATCATAAAGCAAAACTCTGGCCACCAAAGTAATCCGAGTCTTAAAATAAAACATTCTGTGCAAGAGGGACATTTTCTCCCAGAAAATTGTCACTGATTGTACCAATTCTAGTTTTACTTTGTCTGGATAGTAAGAAAAGACCTGGGAGTGTTGAGGACCCATCGGGTACATTGTGTGAATTAAGAACAAATGCTCCATTTTGGGGGGGAAATTGTTCGTTTGGTTGGATACTCTCCTGATCTGGACTTTCTATGAGACGTTGGAGCAAAAGTGATCATCTATTGTGTCGTCGTCGTCCTCCGTTCCTTCTGCTCTTCCTCTGCTCTGTGGGTAACTGTCAGGATTGCTTCCTTCTAAGCTGAGTTTATACACTTTAAAAAAAAAAAACCTTGCATCTCTAAGCATCTCCTGGCTAAAGCAATTAAGCAAAGTTAGCAAGCAATCTCATTATTGAATAGAGTTGAGGATCTTACATATAATTAATACGGGCAGATTAATGGCAAGAGAAAAAAGCACTGGCCAGAGTGGAGGATGCAGACAAACAGGCCTTTATTATTATTATTATTATTCTTATTATTC
Source organism: Bradypodion ventrale (assembly GCA_035047345.1). NCBI lineage: Eukaryota > Metazoa > Chordata > Lepidosauria > Squamata > Chamaeleonidae > Bradypodion > Bradypodion ventrale. The sequence continues at coordinate 461,369 of JAWDJE010000010.1, read as the reverse complement.
TTGAGGTCAAGGCTATTGACAGAGCACTGGCCCCGTTGTACAAAGCAAAACAATAGACTACAAATGGTAGAAATAAATGGCAGGCATCTCATCTCATGCCAATGCAGGCCACCTACTACGAAAGCAGCCCAAATGGTTGGCAGCCTGACTGTTTTAATGCCTATTGGAAAACCTCTAGCAAAAGAGAGTCCAAAGGGATGCAGGCGAGTCCAATTGCACTGCCAGGAAGCTTTTATTGTGTAGATCAGGGGTTCTCAACCTATGGCCCACTGGCCAGATCTGGCCCATGGGGGCATTTATGGTGGCCCACTGCCCTTGCTCTCACCGCCACTGCCGCAAGTGGCAGGCATGGCGGAAACAGATGCAGATGCATTTATGCCTGTCATAAATGCATTTACAACAGCTGCGGATGCATTTTACGGTAGTGTTTATGGTGGAGTGAAACCACCAGTCCGGCCCACTCTGCTGTCTGAGGGAGCGTGGCCCGGCCTGCAGCTTGAAAAGGTTGAGAATCCCTGGTGTAGATCCTGGGGACAGTGAATTAAATGAAAGATGTGGTTAGATCTACACCAGGGCTTGGGAAAGTCATTGGCCGGATCAGAACTTGCAGAAACCCAGACCCCCAAGCTATGGGTTGCTAGGAGGAAGTTGCTGCCTTGTGTCTCCTGCATTCAGACCATGCGTCACCTGTACCTGTAGCCACCTGTTCCTGTGTAATGGGGAAGAGCCTCGTCTGTATGAAAGGAGACCAGTTCCGATGCTCCTGTCTCCAATTAAGCACTTGATGAAATCAGGTGCATTATGTTCCCATCACGAGAGGAGCCATTCCTGGAACTTCAGGCACTCTTTTCATTGGGAGCCCTTTGAGCAGAGTATACAGATTGGCCCAGGTGTGTTTGCAAGATGCATTTCCATCGGCTACAATAGGGTTTGATTGATGAATGGCATCGACATCTTGGGACAGTTGCGCTTTTTAAGAAAACAGAAAGTTCCAAGCCGTTGGCCTGAGGATGGCACAGAAGAAGACTGGAGAAAAACAGCCAGTTGTTTCAGTGGCGATCATGAATGGCTGGAAAGAATCCAGGGTGGGCGAGAGACACGGATTCAGACAATCTGGTCCTGCCAAGGGCAGAGTTAGATGGGCACTGCAGTTTGTACAAGACATAGCCCGTACCTGTTAACCGCGGCTCCAGCCAATCCGGGACCTACGCAGAACGGTTCTGCGCAGGTCGCCTTCTACACATGCGTAGAAGGGTTTTACACTTGTGTAGCCCCCTTCTATGCATGCATAGCATTCTATGCATTCATAGCCTTCTATGCATGCGTAGAAGGGTTCTATGCAAGCGTAAAACCCTTCTACGCATGTGTAGAAGGCGACCTGAACAGAAGGGCTGTGCAGTACCTCCTTTCCCCCGCTGCCAAATTCCGGGGTTTCGGCAGTGCGGGGCGGGAAATGGCGCAAATTGGCACTGAAAACTGGGAAATCCCGGCCAATCTGGGAAGGTTGACAGGTATGCATAGCCAGGGCGGAACAGAAGCTGAAGCCCAGAGCTGGAGCCTGAAGACTTGCTGGGGCTTTGGGAGGTCTCCAGGCCCCAAGCTCTGCCCTTCCAGGTCTGGCGCCCTAAGCCAGGGCTGGCACACAACCATTGAAGCCCTGCTTACTGACCACCACCAGCCTGTACAAAATGCCAGCCTTTTTTTTTTTGCAAGTGGCAGTACAGCTGCAGAGAGATGGCTTGTGGCACTTCTTACAAGAAGAGCTTTTGGACTGCCCTGGCAGGAGGGGTTGCATGGAGGCTCAGCTGGAAAAGGCCAGGTTGGCGAGGAGCCTGTTTTTGGGCTGCTCCGGAAAAGCTGGAGCAAACGGCTTGGCAGAAGATGCAGCGGAACACTTTCCTCATCTCTACTTTATCTACACAGCTACAAATCTCTAGCTCAGGCTGAGGCAGTGGGGTCGGTCCAAGGACACCCAGACAACTTCACAGTGGAGTCCGGCTGGCCTGGCCCTCAGTCTCTCACCCAGGGGTTCCCAGCATGTGGCCCAGGGCCCACCGGGGGGGAGGGCTGCAATTCTCAGAAGCCCAAGTCAGTACATTGGCCAGTCAGTGTTTTGGGGAATTGATTTAGGCTTCTGGGAATTGACGTCCAAGAACCAAAGGTTGGGAAACATGGCTCTAACCACGCCTGTTCCTTTACATCTTGCGTGTGCCAAGGAAAGCAAGATCTGTTGAGGTGGGTATTATGATTGTCCCCAGGCCTTTTCAATAGAAGGAAGGAAGGAAGGGATAGGATTGATGACAAGGAAGGAAGAGGATGGAAGACAAGGAAGGAAGGAAGGAAGGAAGGGAAATGCTTACTGATTGCTGAAGCAAGCGGCATCGGCGGCATCAACTGCAACACATATCCAAGAATGCATTTTCCCCCTGAAGCAGAAAAAATGCCATTGGCATGAATTTGTTTAAGGTGGGATCCCATCTTGCCATGAAGTGACCCACACACTATGATCACAGAGCATCTCCTGTGGCACGTATGAAATGAGACATGCAGGATTTAACACCGGGACTGCAATGGACTGCCACAGCCTTGAGTATATGCGGACAAGGTGCACCTTCACAGCCAATCCATCTGGCATGGCCTCTTCCACTTCCATGACCGTTGGCAATCAGAGGTCCTCCTCCGCTCATTTGGCCATTGGGCCCAAAAGGATGGTTTCCAGAGGCCTTTCCTCCACTGAGGGGGACCATAAACCCACCCAAAGGGGCTCATCCGCCCGTAGCCATTGGTCCCTTTAGGGAGTCAGGTTAGTTAACCGCCGCATAACACTCGGTGTCGAGTCGCTGGCTGAAGAAATTTTGTCACTGGAGGAAAAAATGAGGTTAATCTCAGGGCAACACATTTCTGTTATGAAAGTCTAGCTTGACTGTAATTTTAGAGATAGTATAAATCTGTTTACAGAGTCTAGTGCAGACTGAAGATTCGATGCACTTGACACAATCTTTATCCTTGACCCAGCCATAAAAAGAGGTTGCTTTCCTATTGAGCTGGTCTGTCGGAGTGGAAAATGTCAACTGACACCACCACCCCCCCTCTCCCAACAAAACACGTCTCTTTAAAGAAGCAGGGAAAGGTCTTAAATATAGGGAGGGGTGGGGGGTGGGGGTGGGGGTTTAATGCCACTTTCCCATAGAATGACCAGGAATGTTGAAATGGGTTTTGGAAACACCTTCAGGCTTCAAATCTGTATCTCAGGCTTGCAGGCATCACCTCCAGCCAAGCCTACGTCTTGAAATAAGCCTTGGTGTGTGAATTCTTCAGATAAACATGATGCAGATAGGAATGCCAGAAGGCTGTGATGGTGAACCTTGGCACTCCAGGTGTTCCTGGACTTCAATTCTCAGAAGTCCAAGTCCCTGTGAATCCACACAAATGGGTTTACTGCACGTATGCAAGGTCAGAGAACAGATGTGAGATCGGGGAGGTAGGGTGGGGATGCGTGAATTCACTCAAAGAACCAAAGTTACAGGTAAGTAACCTGCTCCTCTTCGTTGAGATGTCTGTAAATCACACATTTGGGTGAACGGCAAGCTGCTTACCGGATGGAGGGTCGACGTCTGTCATCCACGCAACAGACTTCAAAGGGAGGATGATAGGAGTGCCCATCATCCCAATCGGGTGTCCCTAGGAGTCCTAATGTCCAGCCTGTAGTGGCGGACAAAGGTAAGCGGCTGAGCCCAGGTGGCCGATCTGCAGGTGCCTTCCTTTTGCGTGGCCTGCCACGGAAGGGCAACTGGGATAGTCCACTCCGCGCTGTGGGTTGTTGTTACCTTGTGGTTACCTCTCTCAACCCATCTCCTGAATCCCCCCTGCCGTTTACTGGCACTTCATTCACAGATGCTCCGCCTGCCTCCGGTAAGCCGTTTCCTGCTCGGGTCTTCCCCGTGGACTTCCTTGGCAGCCCTAGGGCTGAACCAGTTTGGCTCTGGAAACCCTCATTCATTCTAATGTGTTAATTACAGCGCTGCAGTAGCTTGGGACACCAGCAGACACGGTTGCAGAAATGTGGGGCAGGCGTTTCTCCATTTCCTTTGAGCAGAATTATTGTACGGAGGAACTGTGGGATACAGCAGAGCAATTTCCCCCCGTTTAATTATCCTGCTCATTGTCAACAGGTAATGAGCCACAGGCATATTGGTCTTCCCTTCCCACCGCCAAGGCCTTGACAGGGAAACATTGTGTACCTTTCACAGCCCCCTTCGTGGCTTCCTGGCTGATCTTCCTTCTCCAGAATGGTTGTGCAATCGCACAAACTATGGCTCATAGGCTGGATCTGGCCCCCGATGACAATTCATCCAGACGGCACCACCCTCGTCGCTCCCGGAAGCATTTAACCATGTCTTTTATTACCTGGGGGGACGACTGTGGTGTCTTAGTGGTTAAGACACTGAACTTGACAGCTTGCAAGGTAGGCAGGTCAGCAGTTGGAGACCTAAGAACTACATGACAGTGTGAGCTTCCATCTCTGTCCCAGTTCCTGCCAGCCCAGCATTTCGAAAGCAAGAAATTGCAAGTAGATAAATAGGTACCACTCTGGTGGGAAAGGTAAACAGCATTCTGTGCCGGCCACATGTCCATGGAAATGTCTGTAAATGCAGACAGGGCTGGCTCTTTGGCTGTAAATGGAGATGAACACTGAACCCTAGAGTCAGATATGACTGGTATTCAAGCAAGGGAAGCTTTTACCTTGACCTGTGCTGTCTGCTTCTGCAGACGTTTCCGTGCCCATGTGGCAGGCATGACTAGACACCGGAGCGCACGGAACATTGTTTATCTTTCCCACCGACGTGGTCCCTATTTATCTACTTGCAATTTCTTGCTTTCGAACTGCTAGGTTGGCAGCAGCTGGGACAGATGATGGGAGCTCAAACTGTCATTCAGTACCCGGGTCTTGAAGTGCTGACCTACCGCCTTCCACATTTAAAATGCTCTAAGCTTTTTCTAGTTTCAAATGTTTTAATATCTTTTTATGGGCTTTGATGTTCCGTGTCTACACTTTATTGAGAAAAAAGATCTTTATAGAAAGATCAATGTAAACAAGTAAGCAAGCCGCGAGATTTGTTGCAGGGCCCTTGAAAAGAATCACAATTTCAGGAGGTGGAATTGTCCGGCAAAGCATCATTTCCCTCTTGCTTAATCCTGTGGCCGCCTCGTTTTTGTCATTAAGCAAACGGTACGTAGGTGGGCAAGTTCAGCATGTCATGGATGTTGGGACGGTAAATTTGATCAAAGCCTTCCATACAAAATTATTACAGTGCGAGAAAGAATGGGCTGGTATATTATTGCAATCTTTGGTTGTTGTTTTCATTTTAAAAATGCGCTTTAAAAAGCATGCTCCCTTTCATCAGAGCCTCCGGAAGGTGAGCACATCCTTTAATCAGAATTGTTTTCGTCCTTGTTTCCTCTTTTGGGCTGCTCTGGAAGAGCTCCTTCCTTAGGTTTCTTTGATGTGCTTCACTATATTAAGTTTCCATTAAACCCTTTCGCTCATCGCCCAACTGGTATTATGGCTGTGGGTTTTTCATTTTCCAAAATAATAATGGAAAGCTGATCCACTGCTCTTCTCTTAGCCGTTTCCCTCCATCCTTTCTCACTTAGGTGAAAGAAATAGAGAGAAGGATGGCAGAGGGCGGCTTCGTAGCTCATCTGGAGGTGGAGAGCAAGGTCAAGGGAAAGGTCACCCTTGCTTGAAAGCCAGTCATATCCGACTCTAGGGTTCAGTGCTCATCTCTGTTTCATCGCCAAAGAACCAGTGCTGTCTGCTTCTGCAGACGTTTCCATGGACATGTGGCAGGCATGACTAGACAACGAAGCGCACGGAGCGCTGTTTACCTTCCCACCCAAGTGGTCCCTATTGATCTACTTGCAATGTCTTGCTTTCAAACTGCAAGGTTGGCAGAAGCTGGGACAGAGATGGGCGTTCACTCCGTCCTGCAATATTTGGGTATTGAACTGCTGACCTGCTGCCTTCCAGTCAGCGTCTTGGAGCAAGGAGGACCCCATGATCCAGCTGGGCTGGTGGGTCCTTATAAGCAAAGGAGACTCCCTATTAACCTGGTGCCTTATTCTACTACCACTGGCCAGAAGAAAACAAGAGAGGAAGAATTAGTTTCCTCTTCCTTAACATATTTAAGGGACAGAGAAATGTTGACTTTATGGCCAACAGCCAGACCTTCAGGGCTTGGACAGCTCCTGGTGCTGAATCAGGGATCTTTGGTTTTTAATACTCTCTAGAAAAAGGGGTGCCCAAAGTATGGCCCGTGGGCCGGATCCAGCCCCCAATACCAATTCATCCGACCCACTCTGCCCTCATCACTCATGGAAACGGAAGTAAAATGCACCTGTACAGGTGCGTTTCACTTCTGCTTCCAGGAGTGATAAGGGCAGTGTAGGTGAGATGAATTGGCGTCGGGGGCCGGACCCAGCCCACAGGCCATAATTTGGCCACCCCTGGTTTAAGCAGAGAAAATGGCAGCCTAAAATCTATCTCATCCTGTTGCAAAACAAATTGCAAGGCACATTTTACTTCCACTTCCAGTGGGAGGATCCACATGATCGGCCCACTGAAGCACATGACTGGCCCATGGCCTGAAAAGTTTGGGCACCCTCTGCTCTAGGCAGATCAGATGATGGGTAGAGACCTTTCCCTTAGAGCTGAGCTGTACATTGCAGAGAGCATGTACTGTAATTAGAAGCAGCATTGGTGAGTAACACGCTAATTTAGCACTTGAATGGTAACATTATTAAATAGAGGGATCAATCCAGTCTCAAGAAGCGAACATGTTGGAAGTAATGCATTAGTATTGAAACTGCCACTTGTAAAACGTGACTCTCGACAATTGGCTTGCCTGCCTGTTTGACTCCAAAGTAACAATTTCCCTACTAGCACATTAAATTAATGCTCTGTTTGCAAGCTCTGGAAATCCATTGGTGTCCCCTGCAATGTGATTTGTCTGAGGCGTGTGCCTGAGCCATCAGCCTCAAGCATCAAAGCCATTGTGTTCTTTTGTGAAGCCTGATGTTGAAGAATCACAACCCAAATCAAGTTACACTTTGCATGACAGAAAAGTCAAGAATGCTGGAACAGGGACAATCAGACATTTTTACCACTTAAGGAATGTTGTTGTTGTTGTTGTTGTTGTTGTTGTTGTCATCGTCGTCATTTTTGTTGTTGTTGCCACTGTCGCCCTCCTCCTGCTCTTTCTCGTTCTTGTCAAATAGACATCTTTCTTCTTCGAAAGGCAAAAAAAGTAAGAACAAGAAAAGGCTAGAACATGCAAAGCCTTAATACATGCAAATAGTCCAGATGACCCTTAGAGGCAAGAAGACAGGAAACTTTCCAATTGGATACTTAGGGACAAACAATATAAAACAACTTCCTTTAGTTTAAGCTAGTATTTCTGTCTCTGGTTATTGTGCTAACAGTCACGGCATGCTGGCGTTTCACTACAATACTCAAAGCATGGTCTACCTTGATTGAAAAGGAGATTTCAGAACATACTGGCCTGCCAGTGAACACTAGTAATTTCCAAGTGTGTATTGACTAGAAACCTATTGCTAACTTTACACCCATGTAAGACAAATCACAAACACCTTGTCAGCAAATTGCCACTGTTTAGGAAGGGATTGCTTGCATTTCTTGGCCAGGGCCCAATCCTTCGCCTGGGAGCGTCCTCAGGAGCACAAGTAGCATCTGGTTCGTGAACAGCAAATTGCTGCCAAGAGTTTCACAATTCCCCTTACACAAGCATAAATCAGCCATCGGATTTGGGCCATTCTGTCGATGGGGCAGGCCACGGACCGGTGAAATGTGCTTCAAGAGTGCAGAGCAAAGAGCTGCTTAAGATGTATTTAGCTTCTTTGAGAGGTAATTCAGCCTGACCTTTTCTTACCCAAAATGAATTGTTTATTTGCAGTCAAGAGGACCTGATGACAATGGCTCTCGGTAAGTGGTCTCATTATAACACCCGTGGAGTGCGAGAATCTGTCTTTCTCCTGTTGGGTATATCAGACATTATTATCATCTCGGCTCGGGAAGGGAGCTTTCAGATTCTCCCCTGATCTCTGACACCAAGATAACTGATATTCAACTCTCATGTACAGTGGAACCTCGGTTAATGTAATTAATGCATTCTCTGGGACGTTTTCGTGGACATGTGACAGGCATGAGTAGACACAGGAGTGCACAGAATGCTATTACCTTGCTACCAAAGTGGTACCTATTCATCTACTTGCAATTTCTTGCTTCCAAACTTCTAGGTTGGCAGGAGCTGGGGCAAAGACAGGAGCTCACTCCGTTGTGCAGTACCCGGGTCTCGAACTGCTGACTTGCCAACCTTCCAATCATTAAGTTCAGCCTCTTTCTCATTACAGCTATCCTAACTTGGGGTGCAGCAGCTCTAGACAATGATGCTGTACTACAGGGGTGCCCAAACTATGACCTGGGAGCCAGAGCCGGCCCTGACGCCGCTTCATCTGGTCCACGCCACCCTTGTCGCTCCTGGAAGCGGAAGTAAAATGCGCCCGTACGGGAGCGACGAGGGTGCCGTTGGCCACATGAATTGGCGTCAGGACTGGATCTGGCCCCTGTGCCATAGTTTGGGCACCCCTGCTCTACTACATCTAAACCTCAGCCAAAATGTCTCCTTCAGTGCCTCTTGAATTATTACCTCTGATGTTCTTTTTCTCATTATGCATCTGGAGTGCGATTCACTTTCTGCATTTTTTATGTGTTTTACAATTGCGTGCGTATATTCATATGACATTTGCCTCTATCTTTTTGATGGTAGCCTATGTGAAAAATTCACAGTTTTATACTATATGGGGGAACCAGGAATACGCAGTACCAGACAAAGTGTGTTTCCCAAGGCCGGCCGTGTGTTCTCCTTGACGGTTACATTCTTCATCGTAAAAAAGGGCTGCTGGGTTTTCCCCTCCTGGCTGCAGTGGGCATGAATCAGATGCATCAGAGCCACAGGAGGAACTGAAGCCCGGAGCCATTGGGATGTCCTGGGACCAAGTGGGAATCCTTCCAGAGCATCTTTCTCTTCCTCCTTCCTCCACATAAGGCTTGGGAGAGGCTTCTCCTATGCAATACACAGCCAGGCGAAACTGTCTGGAGACTTCTCTTGTCTTTGACCCATTAGAAACATTTTGAAGGAAAGATGTTTGCGGCTGCTACTGGATTATTGAACAAATGCACATCTTCAGCACTAGAATGATTACGCCAACGTAGAGATGGACCGAACCATTCATTGTTACAACTCCAGAGACATTTCTGATTGTCTATGGATGGATTTCTATGGCAGCCCTGGCCAAGTCAACTTGAGAGTAAAGTTAAAAGTTCATGGTTGGCCTTGCTTGAATGGCAGCTGTATCCAACTCTAGGGTTCAGTGCTCATCTCTGTTTACAGCCAAAGAGCCAGAGCTGTCTGTGTAGGCAAGAGCAAAACCAAATTAGATGATGGAGGGAGGTGCTCACTGGAGAAGGATCCTCCATTAAAGGAGGATATAGCTGAAGATCTCAATCTCCCCGACGTCACTTGGAGGGCCCTGAATTGGCCGAGGGTCGGAGTCCCTAAATATAAGACCAACAGGCTCAAGCAGGGGCTGATGGTGGACAACAACATGCAGTGTGAATGTGGAGAGAGACAGAAGCCATGGACTCATTGACTGGTGTGCCAATGACTACCAGAAACATGCACCAATGAGGACTTACATTTGGCCAACAACCAAGCCAAGAAAGTAGCTTCATATTGGCAGTCCAAAGTTTGATCTGGAGACGGAAGAAGACGTCATCTTTTTATGATGGATCCCAATTCATGCCTGGCTCCTGAGTTCTCTTTCTCTACGGGTGTGACTCTGTGTGGCCGTGTGTTCAAGGGTCTTTGTGTCACTGCCTCATGCATTAGGCCCAAGATGTTTCATTATGGAAGGTCGTCACTTATCTATTACCCAGCTGACTGGCTTTGGCATATCCTAGATGCTGAGCAGACTTCTGTGAGCTGCTTCTTCTTCTTCATCTGCTTCTTCTTCTTCCTCCTCCTCTTCTTCCTCTTCTTCTTCCTCCTCTTCTTCTGTATAACAGTTTCAGCCCAAGAACTAGGGGACTGCAATGAGCAAAGGTAACCCACTTAAACACATGAGCCTGAAAGAAGGCATCGGCAGCAAATGGAAATCTCCACCCACTCACCATTTTGGGCTGCTTGGCAAGAGATCCTCCATCAAACGTGTCCTTTGCTGAATTGCTGGTTTCTTTTCTGACAATTTGCCAAGTGTTGAGATTTCCCAGATTATTTGGCTCTCTGGGCAATGTTCCTGAAGTTGTTATTTCCTTCTTTGTAATGCAATGTGCACGCAGATGCACGCAGGGGTTTGTTTCAAATCCACCTCGTTTCCCTTCTCTTTCATCTCCACTCTATTAACCCATCTGTAGCAGATGTTGAGTCAAAGCCCTTGGACGAGGACGAGAAGGATCCTGTCCTTGTGCTTTTCATTTTCATTTCGTTTTCCCTAAAGGAAAGCTTCATTCGGCACACCGCACTTTCCTGTCCTGATTAGTTTTTGGAATCAGGGAGTTGCGTGCAAGAAACTTGGCTCAAGAACAGGGTCCATAGAACTTAGAGCAGGGGTGCCCAAACTATGGCCTGTGGGCCAGATCCAGCCCTCAACACCAATTCATCTGGCCCTTGTTGCTCCCAGAAGCAGAAGTCAAACATGCCCATCCAGGCATGTTTTACTTCCGCTTCTGGGAGAGACAAGGGCGGTGTGGGCTGGATGAATTAGTGTCAGGGGCAAATCTGGCCCACGGGCCATAGTCTGGGCACCCCTGGTTTAAGCAGAGAAAATGGCAGCCTTAAAATTTATCTCATCCTATTGCAAAACAGATTGCAAGGTGCGTTTTACTTCTGTGTCCGGTGGGAGGAACCCCGTGACCAGCCTGCTAAACTACATGAATGGCCCGCTGCTTGAAAAGTTTGGGCACCCCTGTCTTAGAGCGATGCGCATAGGACAGCTGCATTAAGCCCTGGGTTAAAATAAACTGCTCAGATTTCTGCTTGGGGATCGGCCAGAGGAGAGCAGAGGAAAAAAACAAAATACAAAGGGCGAGATCAACTTTCCAACAGGGTTGACGGGACCCCAGATCCAAACCACCCAAAGCGTGTTCTCTGCTGGAATCTGCAGAAAAGCTTGGTGGGTTACATGTGTGTGATCTGGTTGATCCCTCTCAGTTCAAATCTCACCATTGGTTAATAAGGTCGTCTTTGGCTGCTACTCATGTCCAAGTATACATCCCCCCCGAAAATCATAATGACAAACAGGAAAAATGCCATTGGCGTGAATTTGTTTAAGGTGGATCCCAGCTTGTCATGAAGTGACCGACACACTATGATCATGGAGCCATCTCCTGTGGCATGTATGAAATGAGACATGCAGGATTTAACACCGGGACTGCCATGGACTGCCGCAACCTTGAAGATATGGACAAGGTGTGCCTTCACATGCAGTCCATCGGGCATGGCCTCTTCTGCCTCCATGACCGTTGGGAATCAGAATAGTGAAGTAGCTCCTCTGCTCATTTTGCCATTTGGCCCAATAGGATGGTTTCCAGTGGCATGTCCTCCACCCAAAGAGGCTCATCCGCCCATAGCCATTGGTCCCTTTAGGGAGTCAGGTTATGTACCACTGCCCAATAATTGCACAGTCTACTCCATTACTGTAGTGGGATGTCCGCCCAGATATGGGTTCATAAGGTGTGCAATGGAGATAGGATAGGAACAAACTGTTAATTGTCACTCCAATTGTTCTGTTTTAGCCAACTGTGTCTGCTGTGATGAGGTTAATGTGTTGCTTTATATTGAGTGATTCACCTTTTCTTTCTCCTTTGGTTTACTCTCTTCAGCACAAACTTGGCCTTGGGTTACTGTGTTTCTCCCACCCACCCTTTCTTTCCTCCTTGGTTTGCAAAAGGTCAGAGCATCTGGCTGTGGCGGATCCAGCAGTCAGGAGTTCATTTTCTCACTGTGCCTTGCAGAAGAGCCAATCTTCTGAGGTTGTGGGCAAGCGACACAACCCCAGAGCATCACCAGAAGAAGGGACTGGCAAAAAAAGGGGGCTGGTAAGACCATGCTAAGTGGGAAATGGCTTGACAACAAATATTTATCATCATCATTATCATCATCATCATCAGAAATTGTCACTGGCAAGGCTCACACAGATGTACGAGAATTCCTGGAAAAGAGAGCAATGAGGGTGGTGAGGCCTGGATGAATTGGCGTCAGGGGCTGGATCTGACCCACGGGCCATAGTTTGGGAACCCCTGGCTTAAATGTTACTAGCATTTATATTTACAGAGCTTCAGTGCTGTTTATTTTGATTTTCTGTGGTGTATTGGGGAATGGGGAGATGCCCAAAGAAGAAGAAGAATACCCATTTGGATCATGGCTAGTTTTTATGGAGCATTTTCAGCAGCAACCGAGATAGGTGATTATTGTTCTGGCAAAGAGTTGTGTTTTGCTAACTAGTGGGAAACATTTCTGTCCCCTGGGTCTGTGTTGACCACCTCCCATGCCCTCTTGTGAGGATTCATTACATGCTCTGAGATCAGCACCAGCTAATGACCTCCTCCTTGCCCTGTGTCATGTTTCATTCCTTTGCCTGAGCCAATGTGCCTGTCTATTTCTGGGGTCATGTTAATCCCTCACAGCAATTTATCTCAAGCCCAAGCAAGCACTGCCAATGATGTTGGCTCCAAGACTACATGGATCTAAAGACTAGAAGTCCTTGACGGGTGAATTGCAGTCCACAGGCTGTGGTTTGTGGCATGCAGCGTTTGTGCAAACGCTCTTGTTACAGCTTCAGGCTGGCGGTAAAAGGGGGTGGTTTGGTGGGCTGCCATGTGCAGTGGCATGGATTAACATGGGCCATTGGATTAGGGTTGGAGAGAACCAGCTTCAAATCTCCACCTGGTTGTAACATCACCATAAGGTATCGGATCATCTTGAGGGGTGATACCAGGATTCAAGCAGTGGAGAACATGAGCAGATGAGAAGATCCACAAATGTTGGTTCATCATCCCTACATTTCTCTAGTGTTACTCTAGAATAGGGGTTCCCAACCGAAGTCCCATGGGCTGGATCCAGCCCATGGTGCCATTTCATGTGGGGGCCCCACCCCTGCCAAGAGCATTCAAGAAACAAAATGGCCACCCCCTTTGAAGCTGTTGGGACAAAATGGCTACCTCCTCATGCAGGCAGGGCAAAATGGCCATCTGGCCCTCAAAACTGACTGAGAGAGCGTGACCTGGCCCCCGGCTTGTAAAGGTTGGGAACCCCGGCTCTTGAAGACTAGTAACCTGTCAGCAAGACAGGCAGTTTGGGAAATCACCTGAGAGTCACACAGTCCATACCTGAGGAACCAAAAGTGAGGTGTGGGTATATGGCACTGGGTGTGTGTCAACTGCTCTATAGGATGACATGGAGACAGATTGTCCCTTGATCTCTTCTGATCAGAGCCTAGAAGCCATGGGTGCCATATTGCTAGCACTATGAGAGGGCAGCAAGAGCGTAACAGAGTTTGCGGCTTAAGGTGAGTTCAGTGTTTTCCCAACTCTTTGGTTCTTGGTCTTCAACTCCCAGAAGCCTCAGTCAATTCCCCAAAGCACTGATCAGCCATTGGACTGACTGAGGCTCCTGGGAATTGAAGTCCAAGAACCAAAGGTTGGGAAAACACTGCTCTGAATCAGTGATGGCCAACCTTGGCACTCCAGATGTTCTTGGACTTCCATTCCCAGAAGGCCCTGACCAGCAGGAGTGCTGGCTTGGGCTTCTGGGAATTGAAGTCCAAGAACACCTGGAGCGCCAAGGTTGGGGCCATCACGGCTCTTAGTGGTGCAGCCCAGATGAATTCAACAAACCCAGCCAGGAGCGTCTCAGGATTGCTTTCAATCTCTCCTCTTCTTTGATGAACATGACCTCAATTTCCTCCTCTTGCCATTCCAAGGAGTGATTTTTCAAGCATCTCTAGCAGCAATTTCTGCTCGGTGTTGTTTCCTGATGCTAAATTCCACTCTTATTTTGTCTCTCCCTTGCTTTGCGTCACCCGTTGATGTTTGAATGAATCCGTGCTTGGCGTTCCCTCCCCCCCCCCCCCCCCCGACAGCCAGACAGTGAAAAGTGGAGCAGCTTCCTAAAAATACGCTGTGTCTTGAATTGCAGGAAGGACCCTAGGCATTTGGATGCAAATTAAAATTAATGCAACCTGTTGCTATGGATAAATTTGCCTTGGAGATTCGGCAAATTTGTTTGGAATTAAGGTGAAGAAAGATATCAAATAAGCCCCCAAAGGTACATTTCTGTTCTCTTTGCAATAGTTGCTAGCACTTGGTTTTCTCAGTTTAAAATTATAGTTAGGAAAATTATAGTTGGTCGTATTCAACTCTAGGGTTGAGTGCTCATATTTATTTGTAGCCAAAGAGCCAGCGCGGTCTGTGTTTGCAGACATTTCCATGAATATGTGGCAGTCATGACTAGACACCGGAGTGCATAGAATGCTGTTTACCTTTTCCATCCAAGTGGTACCTATTTATCTACTTGGAATGTCTTACTTTCGACCTGCTGGGTTGGCAGGAGTGAGGACAGATGACAGGAGCTCACTCCACTGTGCAGAACTTGGGTCTCGAGGCGCTGACTTCCCAGTTGTCAAGTTCAACATCTTAACTACTGAGAACAAAATTAAAATTAGTCCTGGGCAAATTTTGGTTGATCTTGCTTGAGTCAGAATTGGTTCATCGCCTTTGAGAACTCTCGGTGGAAGGAGTTACTCATTCTCCTTAATTATCCTCTCTAAATTTACTCATCATTTTGCCCATCATTTCAAGCCACCTGTCAAGAACAAATCAACAGCAGTCTTTGGTCCTGGGGCTTGTTTCCAACCCAGAGGCCTGGAAGACCAGAAGAGCAACCCATGATGACCTTGGTGGGAGACATCTCATCCCTCCAGCAGTTGAATGCTCTGACACCATTCTTTCCCCCGGCCAAAACACGGCCCCGAGTTGTGCTCTCTTTCTCTCCAGAGTCCATCCTTTGATGGGAAAAGAATTCCTGGGCCTTCCTTGCTTCCTTCCTTAAAACCAATCAAAGCCTTGGCATCAAAACGTCCCTTCTTTGCTTTGTGGGTTCTGGGGAATACACTTGGCCAGGAGGGAGGGACTTCCATGGTCACTCTTCCATTGTTCTCAAAGACAGCCATCCTGTTTTTTGTGTTTGGTCCCTCCAAAGCCAAGATCAGGATATCGTAGTGACAAGGGACGGGTGACCTTCAAGACATTGTGAAGTTCTTCTTTGTACCTTTTGTAGAGATCCAGGGGCGTTGCCATTCCTTCTTGAAATAACATCTGAAAGATCTCCTCCTCCTCCTCCTCTTTCTACCTCATCGGGTGCCAAGGGAGATCCAAGGTTCTTGTTCTGGCACCTCTGGTGGCTCCCACCCCTGTTAGTTGGCATTCTTGTAGTACTGCTACAAAAGTGATGTAAATGAACAAACACCAACTCAAGGCAAGCTAATGGCAGGAACACAAGAAATCAGAATAGTGGATACAATTGTCTATTTGGAGAGTATGTTAAATGAAAATTGGGATCCCAAGGTAAAGAGATAAAAATATGAATAGAAAAGGCAAGATCCACCTTCATAAAAATGTGACATTTGTTATGCAGTAGAGATCTAACTCTTGCTACAAAGCTCCAAACAGTGAGATGCTACATGTTCCCAGAGTTGCTATACGGAGTTGAGGTTTGGACACGGACTAAAGCACCTGAAAAGAAAACTGAAGCTTTTGAAATGTGGATCTACTCACAGCGGCTAAGGATGTCAAGGGTTGACCCTGTGACTCATGTAGAAGTATTGCATAGAATCGATAAAGAACAAGAACTCTTTAATGTTTCCATGGTTATGTGGCAGGCATGACTAGCACATGGAATGCTGTTACCTTTCCTGCCGAAGTGGTACCTGTTTATGTGCTCTTGCAATGTCTTGCTTTCGAGCTGCTAGGTTGGCAGGACCTGAGACAGACGATAGGAGCCAGAAACACTTTTCAAACTTCCTTGCTACCCTGCCATGGTTTTAGACCTGCCAAACCGTTTCCTCTCCCAGATTTATGCTCTGTAGTTTTGAATAACTGTGCCCACCCAGGGAGACGGGGCAGGAAACCTGTCGGCAAAAACACAAAGCACAACTTCCAGCAATTTTCCGAGCCAAAGTTGGCCGTGCCGCATTTACGGAGCTCCACGGACGAAGGTGTTGAAAGGATAGATGGCTTTTTTCTCTGGAAAGACTGACGCTTGATCTTAGCTTTGTTTTCGATCAGCTGCTATTGACAGGGTTGTAAACTGAAATGTTAAGTAACGTGTTTTTTCAAACTGCAAGAAGCCAGGAAGCCAGGCTGGGATGATTCTTGGGCGTTCGTGATGGAAGAAGAATCAAAAAGCCTTGCAAATAAGATGAGAGCGAAAGGCCAAGATTGCTAATTAGGAAACATCAGGGGCAGGCAAGGGAACCTTGGGAGGTCTAAGGACCAGTTTTCTGCCCCCTACAGCCCCCACCCCCAGGGGCTACAAGATCACAAAAAATGCCTAAAATTGGGAGTATAATAAGGGATAACTAGAGGTCATTTGTTGTTCTTGTTGTTATATACCAGGATTGCCCAAACTACAGCTCACGGGCCAGGTCCACCCCCGACACCAATTCATCCGGCCTGTGCCACCCTTGTCGCTCCTGGAAGCAGAAGTAAAATGCACCCATACAGGCACGTTTTAGTTCCGCTTCCAGGAGTGACGAGGGTGGCATGGGCCAGATGAATTGGTGTCGGGGGTGGATCTGGCCCATGGGCCATAGTTTGGCCACCCCTGGTTTAAGCAGAGAAGTTGGCAGCCTAAACTCTATCTCATCCTATTGCAAAACAGATATGGGAGGAACCACGTGACTGGCCCGCTGAACCACGTGGCCAGCCCATGGCCCGAAAAGTTTGGGCACCCCTGTTATATACGATGGAGTCAGAACTGGGTTATGGCAACCTATAAGGGTAAGTGAAGTGTTTAAGGGAGACTTTTATCAGTTTTACGCCTTCCCTCTCAGTGAGTTTACTTGGCAGAGCTAAGGAATCGACCCCAGGTTTCCTGAGTCCGAGACCGACCACCAGTCTATCCTCTGTCCCAACTCCTGCCAACCTAGCCGTTCGAAAGCAAGAAATTGCAAGTAGATACATGGAGGAAGAGTTAACCCCAAAGAGCCTTTACCATACAGGCGCGTTTTACTTCCGCTTCTGGGAGCGACGAGGGTGGCGTGGGCCGGATCCTCCTGACAAGGTTCACAAATCTGATCATTGGAGCAACTTGCTTGTTTGTTTGTTTTTAGACCAACTCTAAGGGCTACAGTGGCTCAAGTGGCTAAGACACTCACTGGAAGGCGGCAGGTCAGCAGTTTGATTCCCGAGTGCTGCACGATGAAATGAGCTCCCGCCTTTGCCCCAGCTCCTGCCAACCTAGCAGTTCAAAAGCAAGTAATTGCAAGTAGATAAATAGGAACCACTTCGGCGGGAAGGTAAATAGTGTTCTGTGCACTCCCGTGTCTAGTCATGCTTGCCACATGAGCAGGAAACGTCTGCAGAAGCAGACAGCGCTGGCTCTTTGTCTTTGAAACAGAGATGAGCACTGAACCCTAGAGTCGGATATGACCGGCTTTCGAGCAAGGGAAACCTTTACCTTACCTTTAAGGGCAATTTGCACAGACAATTTTGCATACCAGCCCCAGCCCCATTCTAAAACTGGACTCAGTTTGTGGAAGGTTCTTGGGAAGGAAACTCAACCTCTGGTCTTCTACAAGAATCCTTGTCTTAACCCAGGGATTCTCAACCTGCAGCCCGTGGGCCGGATGCAGCCCACAGCACCATTTCATGTGGAAGTGCCATGTGGTGGAGGAAGGACAAAATGGCCATCCGGCCCTCGAAGCTGTCTGAGGGAGCGTGACCCAATGGACCCAAGTTTTAAAAGGTTGAGAACTTAGGTCTTAACCCAATGACTCTCCCCAGGGACCCAATCACCAGACACTGAGTCAACACACATGTAAACCCCATTGCTTCAGTGAGTCTACTCCATCCGCTGGGACTCCCAGCTCGATTCAGGCCTTTATCTTTTTCAGTACACGGGAAGACTTCTGTAAAATGTTCTGTTCTGTACAATACAATGCAATGGTTTATGAAGAATGTGTTGTTTTACTTCCAAATCCAAATCAGAGAGCTGGAAAAAAATCCATTGTCATCCTATATTTAAATGTACGATCAGCCTTGGAACGGGGAGTAAACATTAATTTCAGCATGTCTCAATTCCGAGTAAATATGACAAAGACTTCAGTCTGGGAGTCCAAAGCAAGGGAGGTGACGGGAGACAGTTCACAAATTATTTCCCTTTTATGGGTAAGAAACACAGTCTGGGAGACGGCAGGGCCTTTAACAGCCAACTCCACAGTTAATTGCTGGTTTCTCTCTCTCTCTTTCTCTTCATCTGATGTTATCTGGATCCAAAATCCAACTCTCACTTCAGCGGCTCAAAGTGTCTTGGTGTCAATACCCATTCACCTGGTTGGGCTAAAGCAGGGGTGCCAAAAGTATGGCTCGCAGGCCAGATCCAGCCCCTGACGCCAATTCATCCGGCCCATGCCACCCTTGCTGCTCCTGGGAGTGGAAGTAAAACACACTCGTATGGGCACATTTTACTTCCGCTTCCAGGAGCAACAAGGGTGGCGTGGGTCGGGTGAATTGGTGTCAGGGGCCGGATCCGGCCTGCAGGCTGTACACCCCTGGTTTAAGCAGAGAAAGTGGCAGCCTAAAAATCTATCTCATCCTGCTGCAAAACAGGTTGCAAGGTGCATTTTACTTCCACTTCTGGTGGGAGGAACCATGTGACCGGCCCGCTGAACCACATGACCGGCCCATGGCCCAAAAAGTTTGGCCACTCCTGGGCTAAAGAGTTTAGTGAAATTACTCTGTGTTGATTAAGATGATCAGGTTAGACATTGAGACAGAGGCGCAAAAGACATCAGGACACTGTCTGTCTTTCCTCAGGCTTTGCCTAAATTGACCCCACACCTGTGCGCCCTTCTGTCAGGTGAGCTGTTTACCGTCTCTTAGGCTCCCTCGGATGTTCAGCCACAATGTTTAATTGATATTTCAAGTTTTATGTAATTTACCATCTTTGTCTGTAAACTGCTTATAGGTGAGGAAAGCGGTATAAAAATATACTAAATAAATAAATAAATATTAGATATTTATTTGTTTTTACTGCAGGGGCCCAGAAGCTGTAGACTTTCAGAAATGTAGAGTTGGGAAATCTGTGTTAGACCTACCCTGGATGGTTCCCAAAGGGCTGCATGGGATCCGTGTCCTCATGGCAACTTAAGCCCCATTGATTTGTGCAACCAGGACCCTATTGTGTTGACTCGGAATGATTTAGGTTCCTGCAACTCCTCCGAATCAAGCCTTTTTTGAGGTGTGGGGTAGTGGCGGCTGGCCATAATGCACTTCCATTGTTTGGAGGCCAAGAAGCCTATCAGAGAGCATTAAGGGACGAACTCCTTCCTGGTGCCAGTGTTTGCAAAATATATTCTTTCCTTGCTAAGAAACAAGGGAATCTGGGCGGGATGGATGTCTTCCAAATGCACAAAGGCACACACGCAAAGTCTCCTGCTCAAATTCAGTTCACATGAAGAGACCTTCCCAGACAATTTGCTCCTGCTATGGAGAATTTCAAAAGTCACCGTCCTCGACTGCAACTCGTATCCGGAAAATGTCACTGGCGTGGATTTTAAAAGTACCAGCTTCTGGGTCTCCCAAAAAATGGAAGTGCATTATGGCCAGCCACCAGACCAACATTCAATGGGCAACTTTCCTTTCCTTTCCATACTGTTCTCTAACCCTCTTCCTTCCCCATATTTATGGCACCTTAAACTGCTCACCTTAATGTGAGCTTTTGTGGATCAAGTCCACTTCCTCAGAGGTAAGAGTGGCAATCGCTGATACTTGGCCTCAAGACAAAGAGACAGTGATGTGTTGGACACGGGTGGCAAATTGTGGGAGTCAGTGGGGGAATTGCCTGTCTTGTGATTCACTTAAGACTGCTTTACTTCTTCTCTGTGTTGTTCCTGGCCTGATATTCCTGCACAGATTCACAGACTCCAATCACTTTGAGAAACAACGACAAAGGAAACAGAAGGCAAACGTTTCCCCACCGACGTGTCATTCATTCTGTGCCCCTCCGTGTGAAAAGAAGACTCAAGCCGAGTTAATGTTCATGCACGAGTTAATGTTCATGCACGTAGAAAGGTTTGTGCCAATAAGTCACATTAACACCTGAATAGGGTAACCTGCAATTACATATGACCCTGTAGAAGAAAGAGATGTGTTTACCAGCTCATGCGCTCAGTGGTACCTCACACCTCCATAATTTGTTCTGACCTCCATAATTAACTCACACAAACAAAGTCAATTTGCAATTTATGGCTTAATCTACAGTATCATTTATTCTCCCAGGATTGGGGTTTTCAAAAGATCTGGAATTTTTTTAAAAATGTGGATTTGTCTGCTCGGCTTCTAGAAATGCACAAAATTTCTGGGGTGGCTCATATTTCACCAGATGTGTCTCTATCTTTGATATGGGTCAGCTTAATTGAGCTGCACTGACCTACGAAATAAATTAGAGGAGCATGGCCATTCTCCATTTATGCACTAGAGCAGTGGTTCCCAAAGTGGGGCACACGCCCCATGAAGGACTTCAGTTCCCAGAAACCTAAGTCAGTACACTGGCTGACCAGTGCTTTGGGGAATAGACTTAGGCTTCTGGGAATTGAAGTCCACAAACTAAAGTCTGGGAAACACTGCACTAGAGTAACCTTTGAGACCTAGATTGAGAGTGGGCAATTTTTGGTGGCGGTAGGGTGCCATTGGCATGCCAGAGACCACACAAGACCACATGGGTCCCACGAAGAAGCCACAAAGAACTCTTGCCATTTTTTCCAGCTGAGGAAAAATCCCAGTTCCACTAGGAAACAGGGTAGAGAGGAAGGGCTTGTCTGGTTCCCCAACATACCTGCACTGGTGGCAACCACTGGGAAGGAAGGCCTCCAAGGACACATGGCTTATGCCCCTCTTGTACCAGGTTGCCCTGTCAGAAGATGGCTATGTTTGGAGAAGAATCACCCAATGTAGTGGACACTTCATGTGGCCCCTGCAGAAAAGGTGGGCAGAAAGGCTGGATATGACCCATGGAGGCTAAACGTGGTCCAGAACATCTTCTAAATTGCCCCCACCCTGGATGAGTCTCATCTTTGTTGCATCTGCTGTGGGGTCAGAGAGCATGCTGGGTCTTCATCCACCCATATCCTTTTTTTCTCTCTGTCCTCAACAAAAGGTCATGAAGTCACAAACCTGAAATGTCTCTGCTGCAAGCTGATCAGGACAGGAAGCCCCTTCTGCTGTGGGAAGTTCTCCCCACCCAAGAGGGACGAGCAAGCGGATCGTCCCCAAAGGTTTTGAGCACATGGTCAAAGCCATGTGTGTGTATATCTATCTATCTACTGCCTCTATTTCTCCACCCATCAATTCCATGATTTCCACCCAGAGCCTTTAAATCAGGGATTCTCAACCTGTGGCCCATGGGCCAGAGGTGGCCCATGGCACCATTTCATGTGGCCTCCCACCAACTCCACCACACCTGGAAGTGCCATGTGATGGAGGAAGGGCAAAATGGCCATCCAGACCCCAAAGCTGTCTGAGGGTGCATGACCTAATGGCCCCTGTCTTTAAAAGGTTGAGAACTCCTGCTTTAAATGCTTCCAGGTGCCTTTCCCTTCATGTAGCCATACTGTCTCTATGCCACCGGCATCTCCCAAACCTCCTTTGAACTCTTTAGGATCTTACCTCTTCTGGTTACCTCCTCTCCCTCCCATAGGGTACAATGCACATGATGCCCCTCAACGTGCACTCAGGAAGACCTTAGTTTGGCAAGAGGAAATGCTGTTGAGGTGGCCCGATATTGGGCGGAGGTCATCTAGCCATTTTTAATTCTAATTTGTTTTTAGATGTGTTAATTTTAGCTTTGTATGTTATTATTAGAACTGCAATGGCTCAAGTGGTTAAGATGCTGACTGGGAGGCAGAAGGTCAGCAGTTCAAAACCTGAGTACTGCATGATGGAATGAGTGCCCGTCTCTGTCCCAGCTCCTGCCAACCTAGCAGTTCCAAAGCAAGAAATTGCAAGTAGATCAATAGGGACTATTCGGTGGGAAAGGTAAACAGCGTTCTGTGCACACTGGTGTCTAGGCATGCCTGCCACATGTCCATGGAAACATCTACAAACGCAGACTATGCTGGCTCTTTGGCTATAAACAGAGCTGAGCACTGAACCCTAGAGTCAGATACGACTGGCTTTTGAGCATGGGCAACCTTTACCTTTTTACCTTTACTCTGTTATTCTATGGTGCGCTTTTCACTCCCTTTCACCAGTTCCTTCTACCAAACCAAAGTCTTCTGGGATCTGAGGTGCTTGAGATGTTCTGAACTGCAAACCCCAGACATTCCTGAGCCACCAGCCTGCTCATTTAAGCGGATTGGCAACCTCTAAATTAAGGAATGATGCGCCTATAATGGAAGCAATGGCCACATATTGTTTCCCCCATCTTAGCTGTATCTCCGTTTCCCCTCTTTTCTCTGCTGTTCCTGGTAGTCGGTAAACTACTTGAACAGGGAGCTGATCATGAGCTCTGCAGGACACCATGTCCAGATGGTGATATTTCCATTGATTTGAGCGGCAGCTGAGAAACGCCAGGTGGTCTTTCTGCAGCCTAGCTGGGCTTCTAAACACCCCCACCTTTGCATTGCAGGGACGGGAAGGAAAGGGAGGCAGATGAAGAGAGACCGGCAGGTATTTCCTCCTGCCTCACCTGGGGGAGAGACATTTCTTGCCCTTTGGATTAATTGAATCTCTATAGCTTTTACTCCATTGATCACACGCTATCAGCATCGTGAGCAGCTTTAGGGACTTGGACTGAGAAGCAGACAACGAATCCATACGATGAGTCAACCTAGAACAGGGGTGCCCAAACTATGGCCTGTGGGCCAGATCCGGCCCCCAACGTCAATTCATCCAGCCCACGAAGCCCTTGTCGTTCCTGGAAGTGGAAGTAAAACGTGCCCACACACTGTGATCATGGAGCCATCCCCTGCAGCACATATGAAATGAGACAAGCAGGATTTAACACCGGGACTGCAATGGACTGCCACAGCTTTGAGGATATGCGGACAAGGTGCGCCTTCACAGCCAGTCCATCTGGCATGGTCTCTTCTGCCTCCATGACCCTTGGGAATCAGAGTTCCTCCTCCGCTCATTTTGCCATTGGGCCCAAAAGGATGGTTTCCAGTGGCATTTCCTCCACTGAGGAGGGGTACCACCAACCCACCTCAAGGCGCTCCTCCGCCCGTAGCCATTGACCTCTTTAGGGAGTCCAGTTATTTACTGCCACAAAACACTCAGCATTGAGTTGGTGGCTGTACGGTCTACTCTATTACCATTGCGGGATGCCAGGCCAAGAAGGCTGTTTAAGGAATTGAAATTTGCTTGTCGGGACTGAAGAAATGGCTCAACGTTTCCTTGGGTTCTTTTCTGTACATCTTGACCAGCTCTTTGGCTTCAGGAGGAAAAAAGCTGTATTCGACAAGAGGCTGAAATCTAGACACAATGTTTACTGCTGTGCGGGTGGGAAGTCTTGCAGAAAGAATTTTGGAGGGGGTGGAGGGTCCCCGTGTGTAAATTCTTAGGATGGTGGACTAGGGAGAAGCAAAATATCTCCAGACTAGATATTCCCTTGGGGATGGAGGAAAATAGGTGCCATTAAGAGTGTCAGGGTGAGACAGGGAGACAAGAGAGGACCCACCCACCCACTAGGAAAATCTTCTTTGCAGTGTTATCCCTACAAATTAGGTGCCCCGATGCAGATTTTGGGATATGGGGCCCTTTGGATCCTACAGTGTTAAGGGAACAATAGAAAGAGGGTGTGGAGTCTTCCTTCAAGCAGCTTTTGATGTGGGAAGTCCCTAGAACCACAATAGCCAACTTTGGCACTCCAGGTGTTCTTGGACTTCAACTCCCAGAAGCCCACGTCTCTGTGATTCCACATGAATGGATAGGTATGCGCAGTAAACCCATTCGTGTGGATTCGCAGAGACTGGGGCTTCTGGGAGTTGAAGTCCAAGAACACCTGGAGTGCCAAAGTTTGCTATCACTGCCCTAGACAGTTGAAGGAGAGGTTTCCCTTTGCTACGTTCCCACGTTCAAAGGGCTTTGATCCCAGGTCTCTTGTTGTGTCTGAGGCTGACAGTCTCTCCCTTACACCTCAAAAGAAATCCAGGAAGAGCTTCATGGCAGGAACAAACACGCTTGATGGTACACAAGGACAAAAATAAATTAGAAGATGGAGGAAGGCGCTCACTGGACAAGGAACAACATGAAAGGAGGAGGAGGAGGATACGGTTGAGGAACTCAACCTCCCCTGCATCATTTGGAGGACCCAGAGTAGGGTGAGGGTCGGAGTCCCTCAATGCAAGGCCAACAGGTTCAAGTGGGAGCTGCTGGTGGACAACTGTGTGGTGTTAATGTGGAGAGCTATGGAGAAATGCAGAATCCATGGGCTCATTTGCCGGTCTGCCGATGACTGCCAGAAACATGCACTGAGGAGGACTTGAGTTTGGCCAAGACAAAGCCAAGAAGGTGGATTCCTTTTGGGAGTCCAACATTTGATCTGGACATGAAAGAAGATCCCCAAAGTCCTTCATGGGATCCTATGATGGGAGGGATGCTTAAGATTGGACTTCCGGACGCAAATCTCTGAAGGCCTTTCCTGCAGTTGACTTAGCTGGGTTGTTCCTTGTGTTGTCTCCAAAAGACACACACACACACACTCTCTCTCTCTCTCTCCCACCCACCCACTCACCCACCCATCCAGCAAGGATTGGGCTTTGCAGGACTCCCAAAAACCCTGCAGGGTTCTCCCATCCCACTTTGCAGAGCCACCCTTTAAAGGTGACAATGTTCCTCCCCCGACGGGTAACTTGGCCATGGGGTGTCAGATAATCCTCTGGGTGGTGTGGGGGGGCTGGGGGGGGGCCCTCCTTCCCCATGACCCCAGTTAACCCCCCCCCCCGCTGCCCGAGTGCCCGTGCCACGGCCTCCGGACCCAGGGCGGGGAGAGCCCCCGACGGCGGCGGGCCTGCGCGTGCGCGCGCGTGTGTTTTCTGCGCGTGGGTGGGTGTTCGTGCGCTCGCCGCCTCGGCTACCCACCTCCCCCCGGCACACACACGCGCGCGCGTCCCCGCTGCAGTGCCGGGCTGTATATAAAGCCGCTTGGCGGCGGCGGCGGCTCGGCTTGGCTCGTGGCGGGCGGCGAGGGTGGCGTCGAACCAGCGGCAGGGGCAGGAGGGAGGGAGGGAGGGAGGGAGGGCATCTCGGTGGCCGCCGCCGGAGTCCCGCGATCGCAGAGGGAGGCGCCCTTCCACCGACCTAGCCTGCCCCGGGGCTCTCCACTGGCTGCGCTCTTTGGGGGCTCGACGTGCGCCCGTTCCTCCCCCACATACACAGGGGGCTTTCTGACCGTCCGGGGGTCTGTCTCTGCCTCCTTCCCCCCCCCCGATGCCCCCTCCCGGGCCGGGCCGGTGCCCCTGAGGGCGTCATGGACGGGGTCCCGCCGTCGGCGGCCCCGCCGCCGTCCAATGCCTCGCTCAACGGCTCCTGGCCGGACTCCTCCTCGAACAACCCCTTCGTGCAGCCGGGCTGGCAGGTGGCCCTGTGGGCGGTGGCGTACGCGGCCATCGTGCTGGTGTCGGTGTCGGGCAACGTGGTGGTGATCTGGATCGTGGCGGCGCACCGTCGGATGCGCACCGTCACCAACTATTTCCTGGTCAACCTGGCCTGCTCCGAGGCCGCCATGGCCGCCTTCAACACCCTCGTCAACTTCACCTACGCCGTCCACAACGTCTGGTACTACGGCCTCTTCTACTGCCGCTTCCAGAACTTCTTCCCCGTCGCCTCCGTCTTCGCCAGCATCTACTCCATGACCGCCATCGCCGTCGACAGGTGAGCCCACGCCCACGCCCCCCCCACGCCCACGGCCACGGCCACGGCCACGGGGAGGAAGCCTGGCCTCGAACCCAGGGGCAGGATCCCTCGACCCGAGGCCGAGCTGCTCCGCCAGCCGCGGAAAGAGAGAGGCTGTCGGGGTGGGTGGAGGGTGGAGGAAGTCTCCCGGGACCCGCCGAAACTCGCGCTTCCCGCCTTAGGATTGCCCGTTGTTTCCCATCCTCCTGGAGATTAGCCCCGGCTGGGCTCAAAATGCCAAATGTATGCAGGTAATAACGCTCGAGGTCTCCCCTGCTCAAAAGCCAGTCGTATCCTACTCTAGGGGTTTGGTGCTGATCCCTGTTTACAGCTATTCTCTGTTATATTTGGATTATTGTACCTTTATATGTTATTATATCTTACTGTATTTATTGTATGCTTTGTATTTATATGTAATTTTGTTGGGAACTGCTTTGATTTGCCTTTGGACAAGAAAAGCAGTATGCAAATACAAAGAGCCAGTGCTGTCTTCCATGGACATGTGGCAGGCATGACTATAGACA
Organism: Bradypodion ventrale; assembly: GCA_035047345.1. Taxonomy (NCBI): domain Eukaryota; kingdom Metazoa; phylum Chordata; class Lepidosauria; order Squamata; family Chamaeleonidae; genus Bradypodion; species Bradypodion ventrale. The sequence continues at coordinate 434,597 of JAWDJE010000010.1, read as the reverse complement.
CCTGAGTGCATGGAATGCTGTTACCTTTCCCATCCAAGCAGTACCTGTTTATCTACTTGTGGTTTCTTGCTTTCAGACTGCTAGCTTGGCAGCTGCCCAATTTATCTAGCCTCCATGGTCGCATCTTAGCGTTTTACAGCTGGGGAGGGAATCCCCTCCCGAGGTGCAGTGTGGGATCCTGGCTTCCCTCCTGGCTTCCCTCCTATTCAGGATTGGGCCACCCTGTGGATGGGACAAGGGGGTCACGGGAACCACCATAAGAACATAAGAACAGCCTTGCTGGAAGAGGCCACAGGAGCCCATCCAGTCCAGCCTTCTGTCTCACACAGTGGCTCCCCATTGGCTTCAGGGTATTATTCCCAAGCAGAATCCTTCACCTGCTTAGGATTCCCTGGAAATGGCATTGAGAGATATCCACCACAGCCTGAGAGGAGGACTTCCAGAGCTGGGAAGGCTTGTTTGGGACTGAGGCGAATGAGTGGCCATCTTTGGCCCAGATGGCTCCAGGTGGCTTAGCCTCTAAGGGTACCTAGCTAGGATCACCCAGTACAGTATCTATTTCTCTAGTCATTAAGCCTCTCTTTTAAAGATCCATTTCTGCTGCTTCTTTGATGTGACTGCCATCTTTGCACCCTCCGGTGACACCGGATCATGGCCATCATGCTCTGAGCTCATCTGTGAGGCTGTCTATGTGATTGCCTATAACTCCTAATCATATAGTTGGGGTCCTGGAAGAGAACTCAGGGTTCAATGCCCACCTGCCCACCTCCCATGCCTTTGCAGGAAACCTACCTCTAAAGCAGGGGTGCCCAAACTACAGCCCATGGGCCAGATCCAGCTCCAGATGCCAATGCATCTGGCCCGCACCACCCTCATCACCCCCAGAAGCAGAAGTAACACACTCTCATACGGGCATGTTTTACTTTTGCTTCTGGGAGTGATGAGGGCAGCGTGGGTCAGATGAATTGGTGTCGGGGGCCAGATACAGCCCGTGGACCATAGTTTCAGCATCCCTGGTTTAAGTAGAGAAAATGACATCTTAAAATCTATCTCATCCTGTTGCGAAACACGTTGCAAGGAGCGTTTTTCTTACGCTTTCGGCAGGAAGAACCACATGACTGGCCCTCCGAACCATGTGACCGTCCCGCAGCCCGAAAAGTTTGGGCACCCCTGCTCTAAAGCATCTATGACAAGTCGGCCTCCAACCATGGCTCGAAACCCTCCCGAGATAATCCTTTCCCTTCTTGCCGCATCATCTGTGACTGCCAGGAAACTCAGCTCCGTGTTTACATGGCATGAAGAAAGTGATGAATTGGTCCAAGGCTTGGAAAGCCAACCCTAAAGAGAGGCCAATGATGGGGGAAGGGAGGGGGTTTGATGTGCTTAGCCTGGAGAAGTGAAGGTTGAGAGGGGCTCAAGAGAGAGAAAGAGAGGGTTTCAAAGGATGGGTCTTGGGTGGGCCGTCTTGTCCTGCCCATGGGTGGAGAAGAAGGCTTGCCTTTCTACTGCTCAAGAGCGCCAGAGCGAGTGGGTTCCCAGTTAAAAAAGCAATGGCATATTTCTTGGAGAGCTTGTCAGGCAGTTCCAGAAAGGCTCCCAGAGGAAAAGAGGGCTTGCCGATGTCTGTGGGATGTCTTGCTTTAGAATGTTTAATGCTCTTGGTGGCAGCGGTGGTGGCTTAGTGGTTAAGATGCTGAACTTGATGACTAGAAGGAAGGGTGGCAGGCCAGCAGTTCAAAATCCGAGTGCTGCATGGCAGCGTGAGAGCCCAAGGCCAGCGCCTGCTGAGCCAGGTAAAGGTAAAGGTCTCCTAGGACCTGTCGGAACTCGCGCTTCTCGGCTTAGAGTCATCTCTTTCCCATCCTACTGAAGAATAGGCCGGGCTGTGCTAATGACAAATTTATACAGGTCAAGGTAAAAGTCTCCCTTGCTTGAAAGCCAGTCATATCCAACTCTAGGGTTCAGTGCTCATCTCTGTTTATAGCCGAAAAGCCAGTGCTGTCTGCGTTTGCAGATGTTTCTGTGGTCATGTGGCAGGCATGACTAGACACCGGGGTGCACGGAATGCTGTTACCTTCTCACCGAAGTGGTCCCTATTTATCTACAGTACTTGCAATTTCTTGCTTTTGAACTGCTAAGTTGACAGGAGCTGGGACAGAGATGGGCGCTCCCTCCGTCATGCAGTACTCGGGTCTCAAACTGCTGACCTCCCGCCTTCCAGTAAGCATCTTAGCCACTCCAAAATGTTCTGCCCTTTGTCTTCTGTCTCCATCTCTGGCTGAACAGCTTTACCGTTGGCTCGTCCCATCATTTCCAGGGTCTGCCTGGTGGTCTTTTGTGGTTCCTTGGCATCCAGTCTGTTAGCCGACAGATCCATCTGTGATCCTTTAGGCGGGCAATGTAGCCCACCCTTCTTCTTCTTGCCACATGTAATTCATCCACCACATCACGCAGTCTGGTTCTTCGGCGTAATTCCTTATTGCTGACCTTATCCTTGATTGTTACTCTGCACGCCCGTCTTTCCATTGCTATTTTGGTTAGTGCCAGTTTTTCTTGCTCTGATCTTGTTATTGCCCACGTTATTGCGTACAACATTGCTGGCAACACCGTCGTATTGAATACGTTTGCCCTGATATTCATTGGCAGACTGTCATCTGTTAGCCCTGTTCCGTTCATATTAAAGTCAATCCAAGCTGCTTTGCATCTTCTTATCCATTCTAACCTCAGACCGATAGGATAGGGCCATGATGGCGAACGTTAGCACTCCAGATGTTCTTGGACTTCAGTTTCCAGAAGCCCAAACCCCCTGGAAGCGGAAGTAAAATGCGCCCATACAGAGGTACTTCCGCTTCCAGGAGCAATGCGGAAGGCGCAGGCCGGATGAATCGCAGCAAACCCATTAGTGTGGATTAATGGGGGCTTGGGCTTCTGGGAACTGAAGTTTAAGAACATCTGGAGTGCCAAGGTTCACCATCACGGGGATAAGGAGATTTGTATGTGTGATTGTCTACTATGGCACAGTCATAGCGGGGGAAATAGACACTTTGGGAATCTACCTGCGTGCCTTGTGCACATTTCAGGAAGCTTTCTGTAGAAGAACCGGCTGGTGGACAATGCCCTAAAGCCCACTTCTCTCCATAAAATAATGATGATGATTATTTGGTTAAGGGATGTGTGTGTGTGTGTGTGGATATCAGCATAATGGAAAGAATCCCACAGAGGGTTTAACATGTATGTTTCATACACATCTCAATTTGATCTGAGGAAATCCAGCACTTGGTGCTAATCCTGTTACCAGCCTGTTTGTGCATTTAGCATGACAGAAAGACAGGCGCACATGTTTGCATGCATCCACACAGGCAGAGAAAGAGGACATCAGTATGTGCTAGTGTAGCTAAAGAAGAGCAAATACCCAATATTCCCAGAGAATGAGATTCATGGTTTCTGGTGTGCCTGTGCATGACCGTGTCTTAAAACATGTTGACTCCTTCCTAAAATGAAAGCCGTTTGTTAAGCTAGAAGAACGGCGATGGCAGCATAGAGTGTATTCTGCCCCCTTTATGAAATTGGAAAATCTTGTGCTTTCCCCATGACTACCCTAAAGCCGTTCACGGCGCAGAAAGTGTGGGATTCTTGGTTCCTGCAGGGGAAAAAAGTCATTTTTAGATTGTTACGCGGCTTGCTCTCAGAGAAAGCTCCTTTTCACTGGCAGGGTTAATTGAAACGGAGGCCCGGGCTGTTGAAACACCTTTATCGGTGCTGAGAGTAGACGAAACAAGGAAAGATTAGTCCCGAGTGTCTGTGGGTCACATAATTAAGTTGGCCATCTCTGTTTGTCCCTAACAGCAAGTGTTCGGGAAGACTGTTGTGATGTGTACTGCACAAACATTGGAGGTCCAGAAGACATGCTGACCCTCCTTCCTAGTGTCCCTCTTTGTGCAATTGCATTTCAAAGCAAGTGTCTAGTCCTGACGGAGGCCAAGGTGTGCTTACAACCAGGTAGGAACATCTGGAGAATTGCAGGAGCAGAAGAACTGCTGCAGATTTGGTCGGGCTGAGTAAGGGTGTCATAAGCCTCTCTTTTGGACCATGGTTTGCATGAAGAGCTTTGGGTACAGAACAGAGACTGCCGAGGGATAAAAGCAGCAAGATAAATTCGAGGGGAGAAGGGGAACCATGCTGAGCTGTGTATGTCGCTGAGGAGATCAATCACGGCATCCACAACTCCTGATTGCAAACGGCTTTGATGCAAAATGTATTATTTGCATATGCCGAGGCATTTCTAGCTAAACGACAACTAGATTCTGAGCAGCAAAGGTGGGCGTGGAGAACTGGAGAGAGCAAAGGTTAAACAAGGAGTAGCTTGAGGGGACTACAGTGGCTTAAGCGGTTAAGATGCTGAACTTGACGACTGGAAGGTCAGCAAGCCAGCAGTTCGAGATCAGAGTCTAGCGTGATGGAGTGAGCTCCCGCCATCTGTTCCAGCTCCTGCCAACCTAGCAATTTGAAAGCAAGAGATTGCAAGTAGATAAAAGGTAAACAGTGTTCTGTGCTCTCTGGTGGCTACGGAATGTCTGCAGATGCAAAGAGCGCTGGCTCTTCGGCTATAAACAGAGATGAACACTGAGCCCTAGAGTCGGATACGACTGGCTTTCGAGCAAGGGTGGCTTTGGCCTTGACCTACCTTTGTACACCCCGATGCAAGTAGACTTCAGCAGCTTGGAAGAGAGAGCCAGAATGCAGACCGATATGTGGGAGAAGGACACATGCACACCCCAATTCAGGATCAATTCTTTTGGAGGAAAGACAGGAAGAAAGTGATAAATTGAGGTCTAAAACAAGAAGGCAGGCGGGGGAAAGACGGCCATTTTCAAATATATTTGATATAAAAAGACAATTCAGAGGGAAAGAGAAGAAATCACAGCCGAAGCCCTTTTTGGAAAGGATTCGGAAAGTGATATTTTCGTGTGGACTGAGACTGTGAAAGTACAGTTGAGGCTGCAATAAAAGAGAGACCGGTGGGGCAAGAATAAATCCCACAGATCGAAAGGCAACTTGTTAACAGAAAAGTAATTCTAAAGCTCCTGGGAAGGCATTTCATTCCAACACGACTGGGCAGCGCCGGGCGAGATTTTCAGAGCAAAAAGAACTGATTGCAAAACGAATCCCTTTAAACTTCTTTTTTTTAATTTTCTGCCCAGAAAGATGCAGGTTTTTTTATTGATTTCTCTCTCTCTCTCTCTCTCACTCTCGTTGTTCTTCTTCTTGGCAAATCCTTTTATTAACAAATCAAATTATAGGAGAAAGGGTTGTTCCCAACACATTCTTCCATTCTGGGCCACTTTGCACGTCCACTTTCCCTCTTGTGTTCTTTCCACACTTAAAGGACCCACAATGGGAACGTGTGAGCAAAAAGCTCAGCCTCTGAAGAGGCCATGGAGGTCGTGACAGTCTGGCTCGTGACATCCGAACTGTGATGCTCTGCTTGCACATACAATGCTCTCGATGCCACCGTCTTTCAGTGGGGATGAGGCCAAAGTGCACATGATCGTCGTCACACACTGAGGCTGACTCAGAGCAGGCTAAAGCAGCAGAGGGCAAGAAACCCCTGGATGATGATGATGATGATGGGATGGGAGAAAGGGGGCGGTGGTGGATGATGAAGGGATGGATTTAGAGAAGGGGAGAGTCAGACAAGAGGTTGGAGCAGAACGAGGGAAAGGGTAGACCCTGGTGGTGCTCTTTCTCTGCAATAAATAAATTTTAAAAAAGGTAAAAGTAAAGGATCTCCTTTGTTCAAAAGCCAGTTGTATCTGACTCTTGGGTTCAGTGCTCATGTGCATTTACAGCTGTGGTGGCTCAGTGGTTAAGAAGCTCATCTTGTTAGCTGGAAGGCTGGCAAGTCGGCAGTTCGAAACCCGGGTACTGCATGATGGATTGAGCACCCTCTGCCCCAGCTCTTGAAAGGAGCCTGATTTGGGCATTCTCTGAGCAGAGTTTTTCCCTACAAAAATCCTTTCAACCCAGAATAATTTCTGACACAACATTAATATTACACAGTCCAAGAGCGAGGGCTGTCACTCCATCATGTTTTGCTTGCAGACGTTTCTGTGGCCGCCTGGCAGGCATAACTAGACACCGGAACGTCGTTACTTTTCCTGCCAAAGCAGTACCTATTTATCTACTTGCAAATTTCTTGCTGTTCGAACTGCTAGATTGGCAGGAACCAGGACAGACGGTGACTGCTCACTTCATCATGTAGCACTTGGGGTTCAAACTGCTGACCTTCCACTCATGAAGTTCAGTGTCTTAACCACTAAGCCGTTGCAACCCCTAAGTCATAAATACTTGAGCAGATAAGGGGTTACCTTCACAGCTCATAGTTTCTCCTCAAAGGTTTTCCCACCTGTCCAAAGTATTGTGTCTCCCTCACTACCTTTCTTATCTTTCCAAAAGTCCTGGAAGTTAGCTCAAGATGCTTATGTCTCCAGTGCAGAAGGAGACAATTCTGAACTGGGCACAATGGGCACAATGGTTTTATGGCCAGCCAGAAAGAAGCTGTCTTCTTTCTTTACTCAGTTTTTACGCAGCGGATGTCCTTCAGCAACTCCACACTTCCTCTTCTTCTTCCAGCTTCTGCAGTTGATCAGGAAAAGGCTGAACCGTTCTCGTTAGGATCTATAATTTGCAGAATTCTGCATTTTCATTCATTCGTTCGCTTATTGTATTTGTTCATCTGTTTTCTGCCCACCCGTTCTCTGGAGGCGACTTGTAATGCATTAGAATAACCAAGAACAGATTTTTAAAATAAAAAATTGAAAACATTGAAAAGTAACTTAGCATGTTTAAAATCAGGTTCTTTAAAAGCCATTTTTAAAAATCAGTCCTGGGGTCTGAAAGCTTTTTGGAGTAGCATCGTTTCAGCTGCCTCCTAAGAGAGTGGCTCAAGTGGTTAAGATGATGACTGGGAGGCAGAAGGCCAGCAGTTTAATACCCGAGTGCTGCATGACAGAATGTGTTCCCATCTCTGTCCCAGCTCCTGCCAACCTAGCAAGTTCAAAAGCAAGAAATTGCAAGTAGATAAATAGGGACCACATTGGCGGGAAGGTAAACAGCGTTTACACATGTCTAGTCATGCCTGCCACGTGTCCATGGAAACGTCTGCAAATGCAGACAGACCTGGTTCTTCGGCTACAAAACAGAGATGAGCACTGCAAACTAGAGTCGGATAGGGCTGGCTTTCGAGCAAGGTTGACCTTGACCCAAGAGAGGTCAACAAAATTGGAGCCAACCTGGTTTCCATTGAGTTGGAATCCCGTAGCATTGCAGCAAAAAAGGGTATAAAGGAACAGAAATGGCAACGTCTGAATCTGCAATCAGCTCTTGCATCAAAGAGAGAGAGACGGAGGGTCCCAAAAGCCCAGGGAGATTAACACCCTCGGATGGGCAGCCGAGCAAACGCTTCTACGGAAATCCCACCTGACATCAAAGGCAGACAAACACGCACGTCTCTCTCTCTCTCATAAATCTGAACAAAATAAATAAATTGCACAAGGGATTCATCTCTCTCCACAGTGCCCATGTTCTCGTTTGGCTGACTTCTTTGAGTTTTAGCCACAGTCCAAGATAATGTTCCTTTACAGGGAGCTGGTGCACTTCCAAGTGTGGTGAACCTATCAATTCTGCCAGTTTTTGAAGGGGTAGCCATTGGTTAGTGTGTGTGGGGGGGGGGGGAAATTGGCCACTCGTTGGGTCTTACGCATACCATCCTCAATCAACTCATTAGCAGGTCTGTAATGCCTTCATTAGCAGGTGTGTAATACTGCAGTGGCTCAAGTGGCTAAGACGCTCACTGGAATGTGGCTGGTCAGCAGTTCGAGACCCAAGTGGTGCACACACAAGGAATGGAATGAGTGCCCGTCATCCACCCCAGTTCCTGCCAACCTAGCAGTCTGAAAGCAAGGAATTGCAAGTAGATAAATAGGGACCACTTGGGTGGGAAAGGTAAACAGCATTCCGTGCACTCCAATGTCTAGTCATATCTGCCACATGTCCATGGAAACGTCTGCAGAAGCAGACAGAGCTGGTTCTTTGGCTATGAAAGAGAGATGAGCACTGAGCCCTAAAGTCAGATACAGCTGGCTTTCAAGCAAGGGTGAGCTTTGCCTTTATAATACCTTTGTATTCTTGTGCCGTATCCAATTCTGAATATTGGCGATAGGCCATGAAGACTGTTCTGCGAATATAATGCAGTGGCCTTTCATCTGCCTTCTGCAACACAGCATGACACCCACAGTACCACGGATCCAGTTCCATCGAGTCCCTTTCTGGTCCTGAGCCCTCTGGGCATGCAAAGTCCTCATCATCATCAGCCCCAGGCCAGGATGGATGAAGCTGCTGCCCTCCATCAAGATGGATTCAAATGAAATTTAATCCACTTGGGGACCATCATCCTTCCCTGTTGACTTTGGCACCCAAGGCCATGAGTCCTCAGGGGGTCGGGTTAGTTAAACACTCTGCGTTGAGTCACCGGCAGTATGGTTTGCTCTATTACCATAGCAGGATAACCTGGCTTGACTTCCAGAATGTAAGACCAGAATGTGTAAGACCGGAATGTACTGTACATTTATGCACCCATCAACTAAACATTTACAACACAGCAGAATCAAGCATCATGGTTCTTCTTCTTCTTCCATGTCCCGATCAAACCCTGGGCTGCCAAAATGAAGCCACTTTCTAGGCTTGGTCATTGGCCAAACTTAAGTCCTCATCGGTGCATGTTTGTGGCAGTCATTGGCCGGCCGGTAAATGAGCCGGATCATGTTCACTTCGTCAGACATAAGAGTGAGACTTCATGGCATCAATTCATACATCTCAGGTACAGAGATGCACAATGGTTGGTTGGCATGAGAGATAAGTTTACAAATCATGGCCATCAGTTTGAACCCCAATCAGGGGATCGTCTCTTACTACTGGTTGTAAACAGCCACACTGAAAGCTCACATCAAAATACAGGAGTTAATCTTTAAGGTGCCACGACATGTTTCCTTTCTTTCTTTGTTTAATTCTGTCAATTGTTTCTCATGTGTTTTTTTTCTCCCAAACAACCACAGCTATGAAAGAAATGGCTCCCTTGACGGGGAACCAGGGCCATGTGGCTTCCTCTCACATCAAAAAATCAAAGAAAAAACTTGCGCATACAGTATTTGGATTTTCCAAAGGAGGCCCTGTCCAAAGATTGCCCGTGCTTGGGAACGAAAGAACACAATCATGTTTTTAAACAAGCGTCTATGCATCCAGAAGGCACGACTTGCTTATTGGATTAGCAAAGGGCTGATTTTATTTGTTTCGTTCTAGAGCCTCGTAGGATGTGACGGGATTGTAATTCAAAGCTATCTAGTCAGTGGAATGGCATTTCTCTCCCGCAGGATTAGCTGTATTTTTTGTGCAGTGCTTAGAAAGACTCACAACTGTCATTCATGGGGGGCGGGTGACAAAGGTATCTTTTCTATAGAGCAGGGGTGCCCAAACGTCTCAGGCCGTGGGCCGGTCACGTGGTTCCTCTCACCAGAAGTAAAACGCACCTTGCAATCTGTTTTGCAAGAAGTATGTTTTGCAACAGGATGAGATAGATTTTTAGGCTGCCATTTTCTCTGCTTAAACCAGGGGTGTCCAAACTACCACCCACGGGCCAGATCTGGCCCCTGATGCCAATTCATCTGGCCCACACTACCTTCGCCGCTCCCGGAAGCAGAAGTAAAACATGCCTATATGATGTGGGCAGCGTGGGCTGGATGAATTGGCCTCAGGGGCTAGATCCGGCCCACAAACTGTAGTTTGAGCACCCCGGTAGAGAGCAACACAACCCCCAAAACAAAAAGCATTGGCTCCAGGGAGCTTGCAATCTAAATTAATTTGTCACTAGAATTGCTGCAGAGGATTGGTATAATTAGTAAGAGACAAATGGATTGTCATCTCTCTTGTGGGGGTGGGGGAAAATGAAGATAAGAAGGCACAGATTGTAGGAATGCATCTGGATTCTGTCAGGCTGTCTCTGACACTTTTTGTATACAAAAGCCTCTCTGCTCACTGAGAGACAGCGCTCCTTATCTCTCTTTCTTTGGGTTTTGACATGCTGATTGATTATGTAGGCTAATGAGTTTCGTTTCTGCTATACAATGATTGCTAGTTTCGTTTCTCTCTCTCACTGCCTAAATAAAGAAAAAGGCTTCAGTAGCTTTTGACCAGCCAAGGACTGCAGAGTGCTTTTCTCTCTGTCTCTCTGTTCCTCCCTACAAAAAGCCTAAGGAAGCAGGACTTCTGGGGACTGATTGTTATCTTAAAGATCTGAGGATGTAACTGCTGCTAATGAGGCTGAATAAAGAAGATATCTTTACATGAAGCAGAATCCCAACAAGTGGTGCCCCGTGTGAGGCTTTGAACTACAATGAGAGAGCCTGCTTTGAACTCTGCTTCAACAATTAACACCTAATTAGCACCTCATCGACCGGGAAGGTCTCACTCACTCCGACCAGGCAAAAGGTCAGACCGGAGGAAGGTCATAAATCGAGCTCGATTCATCCAATTCTACATTGGATCCCACACAGGGTGAGTGGAAAATGGGGTGTGTTTTTTCTTCGCAAATGTATGAACTTTGTAAAGATATCTCAGATCTTTTGCATGACAATGGGCGAAAAGTTGATGAACAGGAGATACAGAAACTGGCTAAAGCTATAGCAAAATTCTGTCCTTGGTTTAAATATGAAGGTCTGGACTTGGGACAGTGGAAACAGATTGGGAGAGAAATGCAGAAGCATAATGGATTTCTAGGTCAATATTATTTACTTGGGAGGAGGTGAGAGGCTGCCTTCAAAGACTTACTCCAAAAAATATTTTATTGTCTCAAAGACTTGATGGCCCCCTCCCACAGCTTTTGCCTTCAGAGAAAGGGGGGGCCATGGCAACCATGGCAGCCATGGCAACTGCTCCTCCATCATATGAGAAACAACAGACTCCTGATGGGGGTGGAGGTAGAAAAGAAGATGGGCAATTAGATCCTGCTTTGCAAAAATCAAGCAGTTTTAGCCCTGCAAAGACACATTTTTCTGATGCTTTAACGGCAGCTGTGCTGGACCTGCAATCTCCTGAAATATACCCAGTGATAAGGGGGGCTCCGGCTGTGGGCAACGCAATTGCAGTCCCAGATAGGTATGAAACCCTCCATTACAAATATCTGAAGGAACTAAGAGTCAGCATACGTGACTATGGATTTAATGCCCCTTTTACTAAAGCTTTGTTGGAAGCCATTGCATCTCAAAAATTGCTACCAGTGGATTGGAAACAGATGATTAAAGCGCTTTTGCCCCCAGCAGAAGCCATGCTCTGCTTGCAAGAGTGGAGGGATGTGGCTTGGGAGGTTCATCATACACGCCCTGCACTCACAATGGATATGTTATGTGGGGAGGGAAATTTTGCCAACCCCACACAGCAATTGGCCCTCAATGATGCCCAGCTGGGAGAGATTGCTCAGATAGTCATGCGGGCCTGGAGTAAGATCCCTTCCAAAGGAGACAGCTCCGTTGCTGGATTTGCAGCAATTAGGCAGGGCCCTAAAGAGAATTACACTGAGTTCATTAACAGACTCATGACTGCTCTCAGCCGCCAGGTGGAAAATGTGCCGGCACGGGAAATGCTCATGAAACAACTGGCTTTTGAAAATGCCAATGAGGATTGTAAAGGAGCTCTGACAGCTGTTTATGCTAGGCCAGGAACATCTATAGCAGACATGATGAAAGTTTGTCAAAATGTGGGGACTCACAGTTACAAGGCTCAACTTCTGGCAGCTGCAGTTCAATTGCCCACAACTCAGGCTCAGAATAAACGGTGTTTTGGCTGTGGGAAAGAAGGGCATTTTAAAGCACAATGTCGCTCCTCTCTAAAGCAGGCAGCACGCCCTTCAAGGAAGTGTCCCATTTGCCAGAAAGGGTACCATTGGGCCAATCAGTGCCGCTCAAATCCTAATGCCAACTCCTCAGCTGCTCAGCACAAAGACTCTGACTTTTCTCCACAGCAGCAGGGAAATGGGAGTGCGGGCCAGGCTCGGGCCCAGGCAAAATAATAGGGCTACCAGAGGTCAGTGAAGAGGCAATAGAGGAGGTTTTGCAAGAAATGGCAGAAGATATGGAACTTGCCCAAGACATGATTTCACGATATAGAAAAAACCATCCTCTAAAAGAAGGACTTTTATTGAGGTTATCTAAGGACTGTACTTTTACTATGCCAGGGTGTGTGGAGGCTCTTCCCACACTGGTTGATGATGTTAATTTCCAGGGCATGATGGGCATCGTTCTTCCTTGTCCAGACGCCTTACCCGCTTCTGTACACATTGCAGCAGGGTCAGTTACGTTGGGTCACCAAGAAATTGTCATCCCTGCTTCAGCCACGCAACATCTCACCCTGCCTAAGGGACAACCTGTAGGACGCCTTCATCTGCTCCCACTAGGGACCACTGCAACTCCATCCCAGGAGGGGACTGCAACAGCGGCTATGGCGGTGATACAAATCACCGAGGATAGACCGACCCGCTCGCTGCTTATGGGTGGACGTTCAGTGTCTGGATTGGTCGATACAGGAGCCGATATTTCAGTGGTGGCAAAAAAAGATTGGCCAACTGGATGGGCCGTCCGCCCCTGTAGGGAAGTTTATGGGGTGGGCGGGTACAAGCCAGCACAGCAAAGTGTTCATCCAATCGTCTTTGAGACCTCAGGGGGAACAAAAGTTTCTCTTCACCCCTTGATTATGGATATTCCTATTACTCTGTGGGGCCGGGATCTCCTGGCTAAAACAGGGTGTACCTTGCAGACAAATTTTTGATACGGGCCTCCCCTGCAGCGCCGTTGCATGCACTTCCACTACAATGGAAAAACACCCCACCAGTGTGGACGGATCAATGGCCGCTCTCAAAAGAAAAGCTCCAAGCGGCGGAGGCCCTTGTACAGGAGCAATTAAATCTGGGACATATTCAAACAACCACTAGTCCTTGGAACTCTCCGATTTTTGTGGTGAAAAAGAAGTCTGGAAAATGGCGATTGTTACATGATTTGAGGAAAGTTAATGAGCACATCTTGCCAATGGGACCTCTACAATCTGGACTTCCTAATCCGAACATGATTCCGGAAGATCATCAACTCATGGTTATAGATTTGAAGGACTGTTTTTATACAATCTTGCTAGCGCCACAAGACAGAGAAAAATTTGCATTTACATTGCCAGTATACAATAATGAACATCCTACTCAACGGTTTGAATGGTGTGTCTTGCCTATGGGTATGGCCAACTCGCCGACTCTATGCCAACATTTTGTGAACAAGGCTTTGGAACCTTTCAGGCAACGCCATCCAGAGGTTAAAGTCTATCATTACACAGATGACATTTTATTGCATGGTCCACAAGTCACGGAGAAACACCTGCAGGACCTAGCAGACATTTTGCAACAAGCGGGCTTGATCATAGCTCCTGAAAAAGTGCAGCGGATGTATCCATTCCAATATCTGGGACATAGGCTCTCAGCTACAGCTTCAACTCCGCTATTGCCAACAATAGCTATTCCGGAGCAGTTCACTCTTGTCCAATTGCAACAATTGCTAGGGAACATAAATTGGGCTCGTCCTTTCTTGGCCCTGAGCACGGAGGAACTATCACCACTCTTTGCTGCTCTTTCTGGACACACTTCTCCAGCGGACATCATTCCCTGCACAACGGAGATGCGTACAGCTCTTCAACGCCTCAACGAAAAGCTGCATACCATCGCTGTGGATCGGGTGCCCTCAGGCACCATTGCGCTGGCATGCGCTCTTCTTCCTACACCGAGGCTGCCCACTGCGGTTTTGTTCGCGCCTGTCAACGCTCAGAAGGTGGCCATCGTGGAATGGCTACACTTGGCGCACACTCCCTCGAAAAACTGTTATCGCCTGCCTGATGCGATTGCTGATCTTTTCCTCAAATGCCGTACTAGGGCAAAGCATTTGACTGGCTATGACGTTGACTTTGTTTGTTTTCCTTTTTCACAGGATCAGCTAACCGCCTTGCTACAGCATTCTGAGGCATTTCAGGTGGCCATGGCGGACTTTGTGGGACAAGTTAAATTTAACCCCCCCAAGGATAAGCGGTTTACCTTGCTGAATCTCACTTCTTACTCCCTGTCATCCCCACTTTGCATGCAACCTATCTTGCATGCCATTACTCTTTTCTCGGATGGCTCCCCCTCCCGTGGAGTCCTTACATGGCAGGGTCCTACTGGGGAATGGGAGGTTGTCTTTACAGGACCTCAAGCATCGGCCCAGCGGTCGGAACTGGCAGCGGTCATACTTGCTTTCTCTACGTTTTCTGATGTGCCTTTTAACCTGATTGTGGATACTCAATATGTTTACCGCCTTGTTTTTACTTTAGCTCAAGCTTATTTGTCTCCATCGATGGATAGGGATCTTTTTGCTTTATTCCAACAGCTTCAAGGTTTTCTTACTAACCGTACGGTCCCTTTCTTCATTGCCCACATACGCTCTCACACAAGGATCCCAGGTTATTTGACGGAGGGCAATGCACGAGCAGATTCTGCTCTCCGAGACTCTGCTGAGGTTTTTTCTCTCTTTGACAACCCCATTGACAGTCATGCAATGTTTCATCAATCTGCTAAGGTTTTGCATAAACGGTTTTCCATTCCTATGTCACAGGCTAGAGACATTGTGTCGTCCTGTGCTTCCTGTACGAAGTCTCCTATATTCCTGCCATTTGATGCTGTTAATCCTCGAGGAACAGAAGCTAATCAGCTATGGCAGATGGATGTCACGCAAGTACCTGCTTTGGCTCCGCTTTCTAAGTTACATGTGACTGTTGATACCTTCTCTGGATTTATATGGGCTACACCCTTACGGGGTGAAACATCCAGACATGTTATACAACATTGCATTCGTTCGTTTGCGGCAATGGGTAAACCTAAAAGCCTTAAGACAGACAATGGGCCATCATATGTTTCTTCTGCCTTTCAGGACTTTTGCCGTCAGTGGGACATTAAGCTAACCCATGGAATACCCTATAACTCGACTGGACAGGCGATTGTTGAAAGAGCCCACCTGACATTCAAAAATTTGTTACACAAACAAGTGGGAGATAGAGGGGTTCCTGTGGCTGAAATACCTACAGCTGTTGCTAAAGTACTGTATACTCTTAATTTTCTTCTTGCTCCCCATAACAGGTCACACTCTCCAGTCGAATTGCATTTCAGGACCGAGGAGTGTCTTCCTAAGCCATTGGTTGTTTATCGGCAGCAACCCGATCCTGAGTGGAAGGGTCCTGTACCTCTAATCACCTGGGGACGAGGATACGCAGCGGTTTCTACAACCTCAGGACCTGTGTGGATTCCTGCCCGAGCGATCCGCCCATGGAGAGAGAAGAAGGTTACTCAGCTCCAGGATGGTGGTTCACCAGTAAACTAAATGTGCTGACATTTGTTATTTTCTTTCTTACTGTGCTTCCAGCTGTAAGAACAATGCCTCATGGGGGCAACCCCAACTTTTGGATTCGTCATGCTAACTATATGTTTGAGGTTCATGGTAAGAATGCAACGTTATACTATGAGCATCCACTGGCAGTGTCTCAAATGGCTTTTCTTCCGGCATTGTTCAACACACCTGAGCTGGTTATTGGACATTTGCAACATCTTGATAGGTCTACACTCTTCTCTAATCCTCCAGAACAATTTAACAACACCCGTTGGCGAAGCATGACATTCAAGAAATACACTAAAGGACTTTGTTTCTGCTGTCATAGTTCTGGAGTCTGGAATAGTAAATGGAAATACTGGACTCAAGCGAAAAGGGTTTTGCTGAATGTAGGCAATTATACGGGTTGTGATGATTATTTTTGGCTATGGGGTAGTTATAACAGTTCTTATAAGCTTAATTATACCTTGTATAACACTACTATTGAAGATATATATGATGTGTTTCCTATGTTTACTCCTGATTATTCTGCTATAGATAGTGGTTCAATTTGCAATGGATGGCAAATCAAGGATCCGAACATGTGGTTCTTTTTTAATGGAGTTGCCACGAATTTCCATCCAGGACAATATCAATGTGCAGCATTGGGTTATTTTACCTTACCCGTACAAGTGCAAATGCCGCCTCAGGCACATGCACGGCGCCGGAGAGCTGCTGCCGGCCCGATGGGTTCTGGTTGCAATGATGAAGTGATAATCGATGTTCAGCTTTCTGATGGTAGCTCCTGGGGGAGAGCTATAGGGAGTGCTATCACTGGAGCACTCACCTTGGGATCATACCCAGGTGTCATTTCCCAGGAGAATAGAAGGTCCATTTTGGGACTCACCTGTAGGCTGGAGAAATCAATCAATGCCACAGGGAGGGTCATACGGGATCTTCAAAATGGAAATCACTGAGCTTCATCAAGACCAAATGCAGGACAGACTGGCCATAGATTACCTGTTAGCAAAATCCGGAGGATTTTGTAAACTGGTCGGGAACCAGGGATGTCGGGTAAAATTCCAGGATCTGAATAATACTATTGAGAAAGAACTTCAGAATTTACAGGAGAGTATTACTAACAATGTACGCACTGATGTTAATCTCTTTGATTGGGTGACTTCTTGGTTGCCTGATTTATCTGTCCTTAGACAAGTTTTCTTTTATGGGTTTATTATTAGTATCTGCTTTATACCTTTGTGTTTTTGTATTACTTGTATTCCTAATCTTATTTCTATGTGTAACACATGTCCATTGCGTAGAAGGGAGACATCGAGTTTTGCACGACGGCAATTGTACTCAATGAGGTATCATCCTCCGGAACAAAGTACCAGGAGTCAGGAGGGGTACGATGTCCAGGAGGACAGTGATGATGTATATGGAGGAGTAGTTATGGAGTATGATGACATGCAGGGGTATGATTAGCCGTCCCTCTCTCAAATTTAAATGAAAAAGGAGGACATGTAGGAATGCATCTGGATTCTGTCAGGCTGTCTCTGACACTTTTTGTATACAAAAGCCTCTCTGCTCACTGAGAGACAGCGCTCCTTATCTCTCTTTCTTTGGGTTTTGACATGCTGATTGATTATGTAGGCTAATGAGTTTCGTTTCTGCTATACAATGATTGCTAGTTTCGTTTCTCTCTCTCACTGCCTAAATAAAGAAAAAGGCTTCAGTAGCTTTTGACCAGCCAAGGACTGCAGAGTGCTTTTCTCTCTGTCTCTCTGTTCCTCCCTACAAAAAGCCTAAGGAAGCAGGACTTCTGGGGACTGATTGTTATCTTAAAGATCTGAGGATGTAACTGCTGCTAATGAGGCTGAATAAAGAAGATATCTTTACATGAAGCAGAATCCCAACAACAGATTTCTTCCCATCTATTTATCTTGCAATTCAGGGCAGCACCAGTAACGCAAGTACTTATGAGAATGGCCTGCTCTCAAATCCATGCTGAGTTTGGTGGTGGGGGTGGGGGAGCTCTTCCAGGGTTTTCTAGGCAAAGAAAGGGTTGACGATTCCCTTCCTTTTGGGGAGGGGGGTCACCCCGGGACTATGCAGTTGACCCAAGACATCCCAGGCTGGTGATTCTCCTCCAAAGCCCAGTGGAGGATCAAGCTCACAACCGGACTGCCAGGTGCTCCAGTTCACTGGGCTGTCGAAGTATCATGAGGATGGGGGCTTCTTGCTTGCTTCCCTTTGGTTGCATGGATTCCAATGCAGGGGTCCTCAGACTTGGCTCTCCAGATGTTCTTGGGCTTCAATTCCCAGAAGCCCAAGTCAGCACATCTGCTGGTCAATTCTGGGAATTGAAGTCCAAGAACATCTGGAGAGCCAAGTTTGAGGAGCCCTGGTCCAGTGGAATGGGTGCCTGGATCCACAAGCGAAAGGGCACACTATCTGGTGCCATCTTCCCTAACCTCTTTCAGTGTGGGTACCCTCAATTTCATCATTTGGGTGCTCCATGTATTGTCCCGTAGGAAGAGGTGCTGTCGAAGGCATATAAAAGCCCACATAGAGCATTGTATGTTAATACTGTGGGACTTCAGTGTTTTAGTGGTTAAGACGCTGAACTTGATGACTGGAAGGCCAGCAGGCCAGCAGGTCAGCGGTTTGAGACTGGAGCGCTGCTTGATGGAGTGAGCTCTTGTCATCTGTCCCAGCTCCTGTCAACCTAGGAGTTTGAAAGCAAGAAATTGCAAGTAGATAAATAGGGACCACTTCGGTGAGAAGGGTAACCGCGTTCCGTGCACTCCAGCATCTAGGCATGCCTGCCACAGGTCCACAGAAACATCTGCAGACACAGACAGCACTGGCTCTTTGTCTATAAACAGAGATGAGTACTGAACCCTAGAGTTGGATACGACTGGCTTTCAAGCAAGAGTGACCATTACCTTAACCAAGGAGTTCTCAATTTTTTAAAGTCGGGGGCCATTGGGTCACGCTTCCTCAGACAGCTTCGGGGGCCGGACAGCCATTTTGCACTTCCTCCACCACATGGTACGTCCGGGTGTGTGGGTGGTGGTGGTGGTGGGCGCATGAAGTGGCACCGTGGGCCATATTCAGCCCGTGGGCCACGGGATGAGAATCCCTGCCATAAACCTTTGTTAAGACTTAAACCTTGAACTCAGTCACAGAGTCCAACAGCAAGCCAGCGCATGTCAACCAGCGCATGTCGATAACGGCTGAATGACCAAAGTATTAACCCCCTCATCTGACCCAACTGCTTGCGCTCTGCCAGTCGAAGTACCAAAATCCCTCCGGGAAGCTTCGGGCATGGAAGGGGCGACATCCAGAGCATGATAATAGCGCGGGAGCCAGGAAAGTAGCGACAAAGATTAAACCCTCCATTTCATATTATAGGAAAGGCATTGGGAGATTTATTAGACTGTCAAATGTAGTCCCCAGGATAGTTCCAGAGCCCAGATGTTGGAGGTGCTGAGAACAATGGCTAATTAACAAGATGGATTAGCTGTGAACATCTGATGGAAGGGGAGGAAAGCACATCATGTTTCTATTGCTGTTTGGAGAGATTTTGCATCCTGTTACGACTTTCAAGGCCGGGAGCTGCTTCTAGGACAGGGATGGCTAAGCTTGGCACTCCAGGTGTTCTTGGACTTCAATTCCCAGAAGGCCACATCTCTGTGAATCCACATGAATAGGTTTACTGAATGTGATCTTGGACTTCAATTCTCAGAAGCCCAAGTCTCTGTGAATCCACACGAATGGGTTTACTGCTCCCGGAAGCGGAAGTAAAATGCGCCGTATGGGCGCATTTGACTTCCGCTTCCGGGAGCAGTAAACCCATTCGTGTGGATTCACAGAGACTTGGGCTTCTGGGAATTGAAGTCCAAGAACACCTGGACTGCCAAGCTTAGTCTTCATGGGCCTAGGTGGTTAAGTAGGCAAGGAAAGCATGGCCTCTTGCCAGTCAGACATTATGAACCAGGATGCGCCCTTTGGGTCATGGTTGGTACATTCAGAAGCAGCTGCCTCGCTTTTGTCAGAAAGGTGATCCATGTCTGTCTTTTTAAATATGTACCTATCCAGATACTGCGTTGCTACCTATGTGTAGCGGGCTGGGCAGGTGGTTTAGTGGTTAAGATGCTGAATTTGAGGACCAGAAGGTCAGCGGTTTGAAACCTGAGTGCTGCACAACGGAGTGAGCTCGTGTCCTCTCTCCCAGCTCCTGCCAACCAAGTATGGTTCGAAAGCAAGAAATTGCATGTAGATGAATGGGTACCTCTTTTGGTGGGCAAGGTAACACCCATGTTATACAGAAGGGTTACACTACCCTTCCTGAAGCAATCTCAAAAGCCAGGTTTACCGCTGCCCCATTTTGCTACATGTTGAGCTCAGTCACAGTGGCTTAGATCAGAGCTGTTGTCCCTAAGAGACTAACATCATGCTTAACACCTCTGGGGAAGAGAGGACGCCGTGTGTCATTCAGTCCTGCTAACACCAACAGAATCATGTTGTACCTTAAAATGTGTGTTTATTGGAACATAAGGCCGTGTGTGCGTGTGTATGTGTGACATTGCTAGCATCACATTTTCCAACCTGGCTTCCGTTGCATGGTGGCTTAGTGGTTTGGAGGCTGGACTTGACAACTGGAAGTTCAGCAGTTTGAGACCCGAGTACTGCATGACGGGGTGAGCTCCCATCTCTGAGTTTACATGGCAGAGCTAAGGAATCAAACCCGGGTTTCCTGAGTCTGAGACCTATCCACTGCCCCAGCTCCTGCCACCCTAGCAATTCGGGCACGTTTTACTTCCACTTCCTTGAGCGATGAGGGCGGCGCAGGCCGGATGAATTGGTGTTGGGGGCCAGATCCAGCCCACGGACTGTAGTCTGAGCACCCCTGTCTTACGCACAGAAGAGAGTTTGTTCATTGAAGGAATAGACGTAAGAGATGCTATTCTGTCAATCCCCTCTCCCTGGTTGAAATGGACTGGGTTTGCCGGGCTTTCTTCGACACCCACAGAACTGAAGTGGATCTCCTTGGAAGACTCTCTTCCATGTGCCAATGCCAGAGAGAGAATGAGAGAGACTCTTCTAAGGGGATTGAGTGGGAGCCCTTTCTAAGCCCTTCTTCTGCAGCACTTGCTCTTAATCAAAATATTCCCCGCCTGGCCTGGCATGCGCGCTGTCCTTTTACAACAGCGCATTAAACTGGCCCTGCTGTTTCCCTAGAAGTATAAACATTTATTACCATAAACTTTCATATAAACAACCAGATTTCCCCCCTGCGTGCTTGGCTGGCGGAGCAGCTTAGGAAAATATAAACTTTATATGCTTATCTTTTTAGCAAATCAAGAAAACTCATGTAAATACAATTTTAAAAAAAAACCTATGAAAATATTCACTGAATTGGAGTGTTTTCATTTCCGAAATTCACTTTTGACGTCTCGATATTCGAACCTTTATTATTATTTTATTTGTTGT
Organism: Bradypodion ventrale; assembly: GCA_035047345.1. Lineage (NCBI taxonomy): Eukaryota > Metazoa > Chordata > Lepidosauria > Squamata > Chamaeleonidae > Bradypodion > Bradypodion ventrale. Next base: position 413,622 of record JAWDJE010000010.1, on the reverse strand, counting down.
TCAAGCCCAGATAAGTCTTTTCCCAGTTTTTCCACCCTGGGATTTCGGTTTCTTCTTCTGTTATCTTGTCCTGATAGTCTGGTGGTGAAGGTGATTTTTAAACAAGTGATGGCACAGATAGTAAAGGTAAAGTCCGCCCTTGCTTGAAAGTATCTGACTCTAGGGTTCAGTGCTCATCTCTATTTACAGCCAAAGAGCCAGTGCTGTCTGCTTCTGCAGACATTTCTATGGTCATATGGCAGGCATGACTAGACACTGGAGTGCACGGAACGCTGCACTCAGTGATCCCTATTTATCTACAGTACTTGCAATTTCTTTCTTTCAAATGGCTAGGTTGGCAGGAGCTGGGACCGAGATGGGTGCTCACTCTGTCGTGCAGTACTCAGGTCTCGACCTGCTGACCTGTCCGTCGTCACGCTCAGCGTCTCAGCTGCAAGAAAACCCTCTTTGCAACTCCTGACATTCATTGCAAGCAGAAGTTTAGTGCCCTAGGAGAAAATGGGCTTCAAATGCATGTGAAATTTAAGTGTTGGAAGGAAAAACACAATTCTGCAGGGAGTTGAAGGCATTGGAGGCCATTTCCAGGGGCTTCTTTAAATAAGTTTAGTGGATATTTCCTGCTGTCCTATCCTAAATGGATTTTCCCAGATGTGAAACCGTACATTTCCTTCCTCCCTCGGACAGGAAAAAGCAAATTATCCTGCCAACCTCCACTTCATTGGGGCTGTAGAGCCAGCTCTAAGAAGACCCGGTTGTTCTGAAAGTGTTCTGCATAAACCCTTGAGGAGTGTTTAAACTTTACTTCCATGGGTCTGTGTTTGTGGCCAGCAGTGCCATCCGCACGCACAAGGAGGGGTTTGGAGAAAGGAGAGAAATCTTTCGGGGTGCTAAGGAAATCAGGGTTCAGATTGGCATAGTAATGCTTCATGGGTGGAGAAGTCTCTCTTCAGAAAGCCACCCTCAGTGTCGTCCTTTTATTCTAGGCCAGGGATCAGCAAACTTAGCTCTCCAGGTGTTCTTGGACTTCAATGCCCAGAAGGCCCTGATGCGCAGGTGCATCGACTTGGGCTTCTGGGAACTGAAGTCCAAGAACACCTGGAAAGCCAAGTTTGCAGACCCTTGCTCTAGAATGACGGGTTGCTCACCTGTAACTATTCTTCTTCATTGTCCCCTGTGCATCCACATGAAGGAGTTTACTGCATGTACACGCAGTAAACCCATTCATGTGGATTCACAGGGACCGTGAAGAAGACCATGATGGAGCACAGGGACTGATCTAGACCATAACTCCTCAAACTTGGCTCTCCAGATGTTCTTAGTAGGAGTGCTGACTTGAGCTTCTGGGAATTGAAGTCCAAGAACACCTGGAGAGCCAGGTTTGCTGACACCTGTTCTAGGCCAAAAAACCAACAACCGAGAGTCAGAAGATTTAAAGTGCTGCTCCATTACTTGGCATCCAACCTAAGGTCACTCAGTGAGGTTTGTGGCCAAATTTGAACTTTGAACCTTAGCCTAAGACTTTGGAGGATTTTGGCCAGCTTGCCTCCCTGTTAAAGGCATCGCACTGGCCAAGTGTCCGGTTTGCAGAGGACACTCCTCTGTTTCTTCTTTAGTCCAAATCTAGTTTAAGGATAACCTGGGAATGGAGAGCAGGAGCCTTTGAAATTGCCTGCCAATGCTTAGTTTCTAGGCATGATTCCTTAATTCGCCTCTATTGATAACAGTTACTCTATGTGATTTTTTATGCCGGGCTTGCGCTCCTGTGTTTGGTGTTGCATGACTGATGCTGCAATGTTTAATAAACAAACAGAAGACAGACCTGCTATTCTTATACAGTAGAAAAGCAGGAACAAGACAATATCTTTATTGGATCATATCAATTAGCAATTACACTTTTATACCACCCCATAGCACTTAGTAGGGAGTGCAGTGGTTCAAGTGGCTAAGAAGACACTGACTGGAAGGTGGCAGGTCACCAGTTCATGACCTGAGTGCTGCACAACAGAATGAGCCCCCGTCGTCTGCCCCAGCTCCTGCCAACCTAGCAGTTTGAAAGCACAAAATTGCATGTAGATAAATAGGGACCACTTCGGTGGGAAGGTAAACAGTGTTCTATGCAGTTCTGTGCACTCTAGGCATGCCTGCCATATGACCATGGAAACGTCTGCAGAAGCAGACAGCACTGGATCTTTGGCTATGAAACAGAGATGAGCACTGAACCCTAGAGTCAGATAAGACTGGCTTTCTAGCAAGGGCGGCCTAGAGCACTGAGTGCCCTCTCTGGGTAGTTCACACAGTTAATTAGTATTTTGTTCCCAACCTGCTGGGGACTCATTTTACTGAGATCAGAAGGATGGGAGAGGCTGAGTCAACCTTGTGCCTCGTCAGGATGGAACTCACAATGTCTGGGCTGCAGTACAGCAGTTTAACCATTGCACCACCAGGACTCATTAACAAAAATTACACAAGCGTTGGTGATTCAACACTGTGACATCATGGGCTAAAATAACTGCCTCCCCTTGGGTTAAGAAACAGTCACCACCCAAAACCTTTGGAACTTCCCACTTATTACCAGATTCCTTCACTGGCCAGGGAGTTGGACTCAATGGCCTAAAAGGGGCCCCTCCCTCTCCCAACACAGGGAGTCTAGGGTTATCTTGCATTGGACAAAACTGTTCTCTTGCCAATTGCTTTTGTCTCAGAAAGCAACGAGAGAGAGAGAGAGAGAGAGAGAGAGAGAGAGAGAGAGAGAGAGAGAGAGAGAGACGAAGGCCACATCCTCAACACAAGGGCCGGACTCCCTCCTTTCTTGGTGCAAGTTCTACCTCCGCAGTGTTGAAACCTCAACCTCTTTCTGGCTCCCTTGCAGATATATGGCCATCATCCGTCCTTTGCAACCCAGGCTCTCCGCCACAGCCACCAAAATTGTCATCTGTGTCATCTGGATCCTGGCTCTGCTGCTGTCGTTCCCGCAAGGCTACTATGCTCAAACAGCGGAGCTGCCGGGCCGCGTGGTGTGCCTGGTGGAATGGCCAGAAAACACGACCCTCTCCTACCAGCCGATGTGAGTATTCGCTTCCTTTACGAGGCAACATGGGTTGGGTGGGGCGGGAAGAGCGAGTCCTCTGCCTTGAGCCAATTCTTCAATAGGACACACCAACATGAGATCCAGCCCTAGGGTTTCTCTTTGACTCTATGCAGGTCTCCTATACAAGGAGAACAATGTTGTGCAGTTGTGACTCCTTCTGTTGACTTGGTTGATCATTCATGCCATTTATACAGAATGGAGAGATACAGAATCCATTGGCTCATGGAATGGTCTGCCAATGACTGCCAGAAACAGGCACCGAGATGAGGACTTAAAATTTGGCCAATGACAAAGCCAAGAAAGTGGCTTCCTTTTGGCAGGCCGGTTTTTGATGTGGACACAAAAGGAGACGAATTCAAGCCATTTCCTTAGAGACCCTTTAAGGAGGATGTCATTGTGGACATTAATTTCATATATCACTCACACACACATATCTAGCTCAGGGGTGGCCAACCTTGGTACTCCAGGTGTTCTTGGACTTCAATTCCCAGAAGCCCAAGTCAGCACACCTGCTGATCAGGACTTCAGGGAAATGAAAACCAAGAACATCTGGAGAGCCAAGTTTGAGGACCTATGATCTAGACCAGGTTTCCTCAAACATGGCTCTCCAGGTGTTCTTGGACTTCAGTTCCCAGAAGCCCATGTCAACACACCTGCTGATCAAGGGCTTTTGAGAATTGAAGTCCAAGAACAGCTGGAGTGCCAAGGTTGGCCACCCCTGTTCTAGACAGTTGGATGCCAGGGCCTTCCTTTGGGTGTCTGGTAAGTCTAATGCACCACTTGTTAGAAGGTCTATCACCAATCGCCCCATAATGTTGTTTCACAGATCCTTTGGTGTCCTTGACAAGAGGCAAATCTGATTGCTTTGTTTCCTGCCTCGTGGCTCTTTTGTGATCATATCCTTCCTTCCTTCCTTCTAACAAGCTGAGTATTTCATGGCTCTCTTTGTCCGGGGGCGTTTCCTGCAGGAAAGGTCTTTTGGGCAAGACATTTGCAGGGTAGACCTCATGTATCCTTCTTGGATGGTCCACCGAACCCTGTCGTCCATCACCTCCTGGAGGCCTTTGAGAGATGACAGAATGAACTGTGGCATTGACATGTTCCAAAGATAACATATCCCTTTGGGAGCACAAGGATTTCCAGACACAGTCCACTTCCTCCGACGTACGGCGAGTTAGCCTCAGGCGGCATGCTCACAAGAACAGCATTAAATCAAATTGTAGAGGACTGGCGACATAAATGAGGGATGAAGGAAATAAACAGTGGGATATTTTTTCCGGTGGCCCGAGGTGTAAAAAATTGAAGAAGGGTGCTTGAACAGCCCAAACTGAAGAGCAATACAGGGCAGATCTTATAAGGTTAGGTCAAAGTCTCCCTTGCTCAAAAACCAGGCGTATCCGACTCTAGGGTTCAGTGCTCATCTCTGTTTCAAAGCCTAAGAGCCAGCACTGTCTGCTTCAGCAGGCATTTCCATGGTCTTGTGGCAGGCATGACTAGCCACTGGAGTGCACGGAACACTGTTACCATTCCTGCTGAAGTGGTACCTCTTTATCTACTTGCAATTTCTTGCTTTCAAATTGCTAGGTTGGCAGGAGCTGGGCACAGAGACAGGAGCTCACTCCATCATGCAGTACTCGTGCCTTGACCTGCTGACCTGCCGAGCTTCCAGTCATCAAGTTCAGCATCTTAACCACTTGAGCCCCCACAGTAGCTGGGCAGAAAAGCCTTGCCTGGGCTCCCCATGGGACAAGAGCTTTCCCTCCCTGCAAGATACTGCTGCAGTTCTTTGGTTTTTGTTACCAGAAAGCCGGCTTCTTTTTGGCATCAAAGGAAATGCATTTCCCCTTTTGTTTCTTTTTCATTTCAAGCATCCTCTTCTTTTCTTCCTTAGCTCAGCCTGGAGGAGGAACCGGCTTTTCCCTGCGGCGGCACCCGATTTGTTGTGATTGTGGCCCATCTTTTTGCTCACAATCAATTTCATTAGAAGCCTCTGTTAAGCATCTCCGGGAGTCAATGGGCTGTAGTTTTAGAGGCTGGCTTTCTAGCTGGGTTTTCAGGCACCACTGTGGATTTTGCACAGTGCCTAATGTTCTTTGGCTGTATTCTTTGCTGTCATGAAACATATATAAAGAATGAACTGCTAGGGGAGAAATGCACTAAGAAGAAAAAACCCTACGAGATGAAGTCTTTTGTTCCATGTATATGTTGTTCATCTCCAGTTATGCACAAATTCTGCAAGTAGGATGCACAGGCCAGGAGTTCTCAACATTCACTTCCTCAGACAGCTTCAGGGGCCGGATGGGCATTTTGCCTTTCCTCCACCACATGGCACTTCCTGATGTGGTGGAGACAGTGTGGGGGGTGGGCACATGAAATGATGCTGTGGGCCGCCTCTGGCCTGTGGGCTGCAGGTTGAGAATACCTGGTATAGGCAGTTGGATTTTTGCCCCTACAGAAGGGACGAGGGTCTTGGTAATCCTTCCACTGATCCTGAAACTGCCTTGCCAATTTCAGACCCTGATTCGATTCGCATTTATATTTTGATTGTTTCATCGCACTTTCTTAATGCAAATCACCTTAGGGATACGACAGAAGAGTGGTAGGAAACTATTGTGAGGACATAAACATTGAAACAGTGCTGTAACTATGAGATATGATCGCTCACACATCTGTCTCCTGCTTGCTCTTGAGCACACAGAATCTCTTCACCTGGAAAGCGCACGATCCTCAAGCATAACTACTTGAAGGTCACTTTAAAATAAGGGAGTTGCTTCTTTGCTCATAGACCAAAACACACACACACACACACAAAACCAAGTATTTTACTCTCTGTTGAAAAAGATGCCCTTTCCCAAAAGATAAGAGGAAGGCTGTGCTCAGCTTTTGTCATGCCAGAACAGATAGTGGAGAGCCAAAAACTGACACACACACGCGCGCGCGCGCACACACACACACACACACACACACACACACACACACACACACACACACACACACACACACACACACACACACACACACACACACACACACACGGCCCCCAGAGTCTCTGGGGAATTCACCTTCTGTTGGCAGAGCATGTTAAACATTGTTATTTGAGAGCTCCCTTCTCTGCTGATAAAATTGAGTTGTTTTAAAAGGCTGTAATGGCAACATTGCCCAGCCATGCGCCTCTGAGCTGGTTTTGAACTCTTCAGTGATGGCTAACCTTGGCAAAACTCCAGCTGTTCTTGGACTTCAATTCCCAGCAGGTGTGCTGACTTGGGCTTCTGGGAATGGGAGTTCCAGAACAGCCAGAGGGCCAAGGTTGGCCACCAGGGTGACTTAGATAATGCGAAAGAAGTACATGATGGTACCCTGGCATCTTTCACCAACTGGAGCATCACCGGCCCTTCTCCAGTGGTTGCTGGGTTGAAGTTTGCCACTTTAGGATGTGCAGTAAACCCACTGGTGTGGATTCACAGAGACTTGGGCTTCTGGGAATTAAAGCCCAAAAACACCTGGAGTGCCCAAGGTTTACCATCACTTGCCCTAGCAGGTTAAAAAAACGCTTCCAGCGATATCCCCTATTTAAAGACTGAACCTCTGTCTACACATCATGGAGTGGGCGGGGGGGGTAGCTGTCTGAGGGAGTGTGATCCAATGGCCCCCCTGGCTTTAAAAGGTTGAGAACTCCAGTCCTAGATGATGCTACACTCGCCAGTGGCATCATGTTCAGAACGGCTACCTGCCAATTTGAGGAGTGTTTCCCACATCCGTCCGCCTCGATTATGCACGGCTAACCTGACACCCGGAAGCCTGGCTTGCCCACCCTCTCACACTTAAGAGATGCAGAACTTTCTCACTCTACTTAGAAATTATTTGTCATTCTGGAAGAGTTTCATCGCCTCCAGCCAGACACAAGCTGTCAAAGCAAAATAAGCTTTCAAATTTCCAACTGCAAAGGAAATTGCTGCCTGCTCGAAACTGCCCTGAATAATTCATGCCCCCCTTCTTTTTTTCTTGTGGAAAAGTCAAGCAACTGGCTGGCCCCATGGGGAGATGGGGAATAGAGGGGTGGGTGGGTGGAGAAGGAGGGTGAGTATCCCACCCTCTCCTCATATCCTCTGATCTGTTTCCATCGGCAGTGACGGCCAACCTTGGCACGCCAGCTGTACTTGGACTTCACTCCCCAGAATCCCTGATCAGCAGAAATGTTGGCTGGGGCTTCTGGGAATTGAAGTCCAAAAACACCTGGAGTGCCAAGGTTCGCCATCATGTTGCTAGACTCTATCACTTTCCTGAGAGTGGATGGAGAACATCTGGAAAAACATCTGTCGATGAAAGGTAAAGTTCTCCCTTGCTCGAAAGCCAGTTGTATCTGCCTCTAGGAGTCAGTCCTCATCTCTGTTTACAGCCAAAGAGTCAGCACTGTCTGGTCATGTGGCAGGCAGGAATATGCATATGGGCACATTTTACTTCTGCTTCTGGGAGCAACGAGGGTGGTGTGGGTCATATGAATTGGTATTAGGGGCCGGATCTGGCCCACCGGCCATTGTTTGGTCAGCCCTGCCTTAATTGATGGAAAGATACTTCTTTCTCTTAGCACATCCTTTTCTCCCCTCCCTGCCTTGCATTGCCGTGGGCTCCACTTTGTGATGGGTGATCTGCAGGCGGAAACAGGACCTAGTCTAATTACTCAGGGTGAGAATGGATTATAGGAGCAAAATGGGCGGCTCTCTAGGAACACGGCTTCCCCTTAACGTCTGTCTTGACCACACGGCAGGGTATCTCCCCCCCCTCCCCTTGGTCTGTTGGCAGTCATGTTTTCTAATTTGTTTCCATTATCCCCGCGTAGCTTCTATATTTATTCTTCTGAGAAAATTAGAGGAAACGTATCTATGCATGATCAACTCTACACAGAGAAGCAAAACTCCTGGCCAATACTCTTTACTCTTCAGGTAAAGGTAAAGGTTTCCCTTGCTTGAAAGCCAGCCGTATCTGACTCTAGGGTTCAGTGCTCATCTCTGTTTCTACTCAGTTCCTACTCAACCTTAAACTTGCAACTGAGATGCAAATGGTTGGGTGACGCTCATTAACATTCCTTCAATTTGGGGGTGATTTTTTCTCCTGGAGCGTAAAGAACTAAGCATTTCCCCACTTTTACCTATCCTATTTATTTGAGCTAATAAATAAATAAATAAATAAATAATAAATCCCCATGAGACCTAACTAGGAAACTTTGTAGAGAATCTGAGTGGATTTTTGCTGGGATTTTTGCGTCTTCCTCTTCACCGGAAGTGCCAGGATTTGCAAACCCTGCCCATGCTCAGAAGAAGACGGAGAGTTGTCTGTGTTCCCATTCGGAGTCTTACCTCTCTCCCATTTGTTCCAGGTATTACCTGTGCGTGACTCTGCTCAGCTACGTCATCCCACTCTTGGTGATAGGCTATGCCTACACCGTGGTTGGCTTCACACTGTGGGCTAGTGAGATACCAGGGGACTCCTCCGACCGCTACCATGAACAGGTGTCTGCCAAGCGGAAGGTAAGGAAGTCGAAAAGAGTTGGAGCTGACCTTTGGAAGGGGAAGCCCAGCCTGGATCCGGTCCCCAAACTGTGGCAGAGAATGCTTAGATCTGGTTTCCAAGCCCTTAACATCTTGGCTCTCTCTCTCCTGAAATGTTCCAACTTGTGGAATTTATCTCAAACGCACCTAGATATGTAGCCGAGCAAACTCTCACAGTTATTCAGTTAGACACACACACACACACCATCTAGATTCCTGTGTCCAATTCTAGGCACATCACTTTAAGGATGATGCAAACATATTTGAGCAGGTCCAGAGAAGGGCAAGAAGGATGATCAGAGGATACCGGAAACCAAGCCCTAGGAGGAAAGACAGAAGGAACTGGGCATCTTTAGCCTTGAGAAAAGGTGATTGAAAGGGGATAGGTCATAGGATGATGGTGGCACTCTTCTAAGACCTGAAAGATAATCATAAAGAGGAAGGGAAGAATCTCTTCTCCATCATGCCAGAGTGCAGGACACATAATAATGGGCTCAAGCTACAGGAAGCCAGAGATATGGGCTGAATATGAGGGGAAACTCCTTAACTGTTAGAGCAGTACGAGAGCGGAACCCACTGTCTTGAGAGGTGGCAAGCGCTCCAACGCTGGAAGTGTCCAAGGGAGGATTGGACATCCATCTGTCATGCCTGGTTGGATTGGGATCCCTGCATTGGGCAGGAATGGGTTGGACTTGATGGCCTCAAAGGCCCCCATTCCAACTCAGCAATTCTGTGACTCAAATTCTTGGTTTCAAATTCCAGAATAGTTACCCATGTTTTTCTCCCTACATGGTGAGTTGTCCTATAACCATGATGGCAAACCTTGGTGCTCCAGCTGTCCTTGGGCTTCAATTCCCAGAAGCCCAAGTCCCTGTGAATCCACACGAATGGGTTTACTGCATGTAACCCATTCATGTGGATTCACAGTGACTTGGGCTTCTGGGAATTGAAGTCCAAGAAGAGCTGGAGTGCCAAAGTTCACCATCACCATCCTATAATGATCCCTCAAGCTCCACCGCCCTCTCCAGTGCCAGGTGGTACGGGCAGGGCTCCATTTTGGCTTTCCGCAAGATGGAAGTTGTCAACTGTGACCCTAAGAGCTGTTCCTTCTCTGGCAGGTGGTCAAGATGATGATCGTGGTGGTGTGTACCTTTGCCATCTGCTGGCTACCCTTCCATATCTACTTCCTCCTGCAGCATTTCAACATAGAGTGGTATGAACAAAAGTATATACAGCAGGTTTACCTCGCAATCTTGTGGCTGGCCATGAGCTCCACCATGTACAACCCCATTATCTACTGCTGCCTCAATGACAGGTGAGACCCTGGAGGCCCGTGATGTGCAGCCCATGATGGACTCAGCTAGTGTAGATTTCTAAATTGCTATTGTTGTTGCTCTTCTTGTTGTTCTTCTTGTTGTTGTTGTTTTTGTTCTTGTTTTTGTTCTTGTTCTTGTTCTTGTCTTTGTTCTTGTTCTTGTTCTTGTCCTTGTCCTTGTCCTTGTTCTTGTTCTTGTTCTTGTTCTTGTAATATTTGGATTTGTATGCCACCCACTCGACAACATGAAATTGTGAAAATGAAGGCAGATTTGTGCACATATGGTGAGGCCAAATGTAGTGAATATTTGCAAATCTAGTACAGTCAAACCTCAAGGTAAGAACAGCTCAGCTTAAGAAAAACTCGAGACACACCCAGAAATCTCAGAAAAAATCAGGTTCAAGATACGAATTTTTAACAGGATTTTTTTGAGATAAGAAATTCAATGCATTCCTATGGGAAATTCAAGATAAGATATATCTTTTTAGATACAACCAACCTCCGGGAATGAATTAAATCCGTATGTAGAGGTTTGACTGTAATGTGTCTGGATATGTGAGGTTGCAGCGTGCATAGAATATTAGTCCACAATTATAAAAGCAAATGTTGGAGTTGTAAGGAACAAATTAGGACTTATTGTCATTTATGGTGGGGGTGCAAAGGGATAAATAATCTGTGGGGGAAAGGGGTGTTTAGAGAAATTTATATAATATTATTGATTAAAATACAAATTAGTCCCAAAATTGCATTAATAATGGATTTAAGTGATATGAACTTAAATAAACACAAGAAAGAAATGGTAATAATTATGGCTACAGCTATGAGACTGATTGCTAAAAAAATTGGAAGATAAACATCTCAGGGATGGTACATGGAAGTATGGAACATTGCACTAAATGGTAAATGAACATGTGAATTAAAATGTAAGAAAGGGGAGGAAAAGAACAATGAGTTTGGATTTATATGGGGAGAGTTTGTGGACTTTGTCTTTCAGAAAGCAAAGGGAGTTGAACCAAACCAGGAAGTCATAAAAACTTTGGAAATGACAGATGGAAAATGTGAGAAGTAGAAAGAATAATAGTTAAGGTCCCAAGTGGAGGGTGCAAGGGGGTGATGTACTTTGGCAATTGCCGCATTTTTGACTTAAATGTCCTCAACCGTCTTTCCCAGGTTCCGGATCGGCTTCAAGCGAGCTTTCCGCTGGTGCCCTTTCATCAGTGCCAGCGAGTACGAAGGGCTGGAAATGAAGTCCACCAAGTATCTCCACACCCAGAGCAGTATGTACAAGATCAGCCGGATGGAGACCACGGTCTCCTCCGTCATTGGCAACCTCGAGGACGAAGTGGAGGACGCTGGCAAAGCAAAACGCCTCTCCGTGGACCTGGCCTCCAATGGCTCTTCCCGCAGCGACTCCAAAACGGTGTCCGAGAGCTTGAGTTTCTATTCCAACACACTTTCCTGAGCCCGTGGCGCCCCTCCAAGGAAAGCCATCTCCGCCAGGTGTGAGACTTGGTTCCTGTTTCCTTCATGAAGACCTTGTTCTTGAGTCGCAACCGTGGTGGCCTCATCTAGCTTGGCTTTCTTTCCAGACTTGTGCCACGAGCCAAGCGTCCTTCTTTGGTTGCGTCTCTCCCATGGTGTTCTGCTGTCACACGGCGGGGTCAAATCAGACACCCTCCATTTGCGAGGGGGATTTCTGGCCCTGTGGGTGGTCCATTGCACATATAGTGGTAGACAACCTTTGTGAAGAGCCTTTCCCACAGCCTCAGGCCTTGCCTCTTGCCTCTGCTTCTCACCCTCTGGGCAACCTGCGGGAAAAGTCATTTTTAATCTGGAAGCGGAAACCAGAAATAGGAAATTCCAGAATAGGAAGAGTTTAAAGTTCTCGGTCTGATAACACCTCCTTGAGATCGGCTTCTGTCCTCCTTAAGATGTTTTCTTTTCTGTGCAACATCTTTGCTTCTGCTGGGTGGGAACGAGACCCTCCTGTCCTCTTACCTGTCCCTCCTCCTCTCCAGGTGAACCCAGTCCCTTCTGAAAATCCTAAATAGCAGCAGTGGCTCTGTGGTTAAGAAGCTCGCCTTGTTAGCTGGAAGGCTGGCAAGTCGGCAGTTCGAGACCCGGGTACTGCATGTTGGATTGAGCGCCCGTCTCTGTCCCAGCTCTTGGGGACATGAAAGGAGTCTCTTGAGGGAAGTTTCTTCTGCAAAAATCCTTTCAACCCAGAATAATTTCTGACATGAAATTATTATTATTATTATCCTAAATAGTCCTAGATTGCCGTCTCCTGCCTTGCATGGGTTCGTTTGCATTAAGATTAGATATGTGGACAAAAACACTTTCTTTCATGGACAAAAAAATATCTTTTCTCCTTGCTCTTTCTTCCAAATATCTCCTCCTAAGTGAGATGTGGGGAAAATACTATGTATAGATGTAAGCCAGCTGGAGGAGAAAATTTAGTATCCCTCTCACACTTTTAATATTTAATTTAATTTAAAATATAATTTTCGAATTTAAATGCCACCCACTCAGGTAAACCCGACTCTGGGCGGCTCACATTGCATCTAAAAATACAGTAAATACATAATCACAACTAAACACAAGCAGATAAAAACACAAAAGGTAAAAACCACCCCCATTAAAACCCGCCTAACCCATTCTTAAAAAGGAAAAAAGGGGAACTTGGATTATTATGTAAACCAGCAGGCGGGGGTCATATTACCAACAGAGCCCCACACCTGCCCCACCAGCCAGGTTTTGAGACCATCTGGCCCCCAGTACCAATTCATGCGGCCCACGCCACCCTAGGGTGCATTTTACTTCCACTTCCAGGAGTGATGAGGGCAGTGCGGGCTTGATAAATTGGTGTCAGGGGCCAGATCCGGCCCATGGGGCCATAGTTTGGGCACCCCTGGTTTAAGCAGAGAAAATGGCAGCTTAAAATCTATCTCATCCTGTTGCAAAACAGATTTACTTCCACTTCCGGTGGGAGAAACCACTTGACCTGCCCACTGAACCACATGACCAGCCCGTGGCCCAAAATGTTTGGGCGCCCCTGCTCTAAATCCACATGGCTTCATGGCTGCAAGTCAACTAGGTTGGCTCCTGGTGACCAGTCCCTGAGTGAGTCAAGTGGCATCATCCAAAGGAGTGAGGCGGCCCAGGGCAGGAGCGACAGATGTGGCGCAGGCTCCAGGTTGAATGTGCAAGGCTGGTGAAATCCAGGCAACTTGTCTGTTTCTGCCCCTTTGGCCTCAAGCTTGGCAAAGCAGAGGAAGAAGAGAGCTTCAGCCTTAAACCCTGGTACCTGTAATGCACCTACAATGACACACCAAACTCAACGGTGCCACTTAACCCTTGACATCTGGGTGGGTCTATTATCTACCAGCCAAGCACCTCCGTCCGCGGCTCTTCTGGACGGCAAAGTGGACTGTTTCCACCAGCACAGCAACGAAAGGTTCCTTCTGTTCCAGCACTGGAAACCCATTTCTGAACAACAGAGGAATAAAAACCATCTTGGCTCAGTGGAGCTCAGCCTAGCCAGGACAGAGACTGGGGTTGGTCTCACCCCCAGCCAACTATGGCCTCAGAAGGGAGGATCTCCCACACAGAGGTGCGACAACCACTGCTGCAAAGATGAGCATGATGTCCAAAGGATGGTGCAAAGACTAGAAAACCCAAAGAGTCTTCCTGCCTAGGTTCCTGTGTAGGATCAGACCCAAACAGCAGTCGCCCAAGTCTACTGGCCATAGAGCGGCCAACGGGAAGCCTCCAAGAAGGGAAGGGCAGGGCCTGCTAGCCTCCTTCTGGTGTGGCTCTCCATCAACTGGGCTCCACCACCCTAGTGCCATAAAAGCATCTCAGTGCAGAGAGCTGTGTGGGATGGATCCAGACATGCATGTGCATCAGTTGCTTACAGCTTCAGGCGAAGCCTCAGAGGTGGGAATGGATGGTTGTTCATGGCAGAGGATTATCTCCCACTGTGCTTTTAATTCCACACTGAAGCATCTCCCATTGAGTATTCAAGAAATGGGGACAAACTGCATTTGGGTGGGGTTGGGCGGGAGTGTGTCCTTATTTTAATTATCTGACTTTGTGGGCCAACATAATGTATCATCCACATCCCACACCAGTTTCTTGTAAATCTTGTACGGATACTCCGGCCCCATGGTTTGGGCCAAAGTGCGTTTACATACATTTGCATCAAGGCACATCGTAGAGCAAAGCTGTAATTTTGGCTGGGAAAGGACCTAAGCGGTGGAACCTGTAACCGTTGCGGCTGTTCCTGTTCTAACTGTATCGGTGTTATTGTTTCCTGTTTACAAAATGCTGACAAGACTGGGGAAGAGATCCCAATTAGATCAACTCCAGTGCACACAGTTTCATGTTTAATTGGTCAGTGTCTTAATCATGTCCTATTTGGGTAACTTCATATCTAGAAATGTGTTTTTTTTTAAAAAAAAAAAAATCTGTTCTTTTAAACAGAGAGACTCTGCAAATACAAGTATGGGTGTTTTTAAGTATTGGAATATTAAGCCATCTATATTGCAGGTTTTTACCAGCCTTCATTTTTCCCCCTGGCTTTGTTTTCTCAACACTTATTAACAAGCAGTAGAGATTGTCTCATTTCTGTCATGACTAAGGAGACTGGAAGAAGCTCTAAAATTATCTGTACACACACACACACACACACACACACACCCTCATTGATAGTAGCAATCACTGTTTGCTAAAAGCCTCCACATCTGCTTTTATGGTTTGCGCTCGACATCTCAATATGCCACTCTTATATGCATCTTTCCCACCTGGCTATGAGAGAGATTACTCCACTGAATAAGCATGCCAAAGCAGATACCTCTTCATAGGAAGGACCTTGGCAGGTGTTTTTTTAGGTCCATGAGATTGCCCTGGGGTGTGCTGCACTTCCCAGTGAGTTTCTGTGGCTGAGCAGAGATCTGGATGCAGACTCTCTGAATTTGCACCTGGCAGTCTGCGAACTGCACCAGACTAGAACATTTTATTACTTAAAATAATTCTGCACCACCAATTCTGATCATCAGCCAGAAGAATTGCACATCTGCAACACTGCCGTGGTTTCAGCTCCCAGGGACTGGCTCTCTGAAGCACAATATTTTAATTAACACTCAACTCAACAAGAAAAAAAGACTTCAATGTTTTCAGCATCATTGAAAGCCAGACAACTCCTCCTCCTCCAGCTCAGTGAAAGGGTGGAAGTTGTCTCTCTCTCCTCCTCTTCCTCTTCTCTCCTTCTTTCTCTTCTTTTCCCTCTCACGCACTCTGAGCATGGAGTAGTACTGTAACAGAGAAAAGATGAAATGTGGTTGGTGTGATTTCTGACATGTGGCAATGGACCCTGGTGGTGATCCAGATGTTCTCTTAGTCTTAACTATGTTCTGTCGATTCCAACTTAGGGTGAACTTTTCCAGGGTTTTCTAGGTAAAGAGTACTCAGGAGTATTTATCATTCCCTTCCTGCAGGGATGCATGAGACAGTACCATCAGCCCAAGGTGGTGGTGGTGGTGGTGGGGATCAAGCTCCCATCCTCTGGTTCTGGTGTTTAAAAACTACTGGGCTCACCAGCCAGCCTCCTCCTCTTCCTCCTCCTTCTGCAGTATCCATATCCAAATGCTGTATTGGCGTTCATCATGGCGATCAGCCATGAAGATTGTCCTGGGAACAATACAATAATGCAGTGGCCTTTCATCTGCCTTCCTCACATTGCAGCCTGACACCCATAGTACCACTGATCCAGTTCCACGACTCACTTTCTAAGCCCTTTTGGCACACAAAGTCCTCCTCCTCGGCCCCAGGCCAGGAAGGATGAAGCTGCTGCCCTCCACCGAGATGGATTCAAGTGGGGTTTAATCTACTCGGAGACCATCACGCTGCCTTCCCTGTGGACTTTGGCACCCAAATCCATGAGTTCTCAGAGTTGTCGGGTTAGTTCCTTGCTGCCTGACTCGTTGCGCTGAGTCTCTGGCAGGAGTAGGGTCTACTCTATTACCATAGCAGAGTAGCCTGGCCCGCCGCCTAGAGCCTGTACAAAAGCTTTCCAATTTAACTGAGCTGATTGAATGGAGAGAGTTCAGCACTGTGGACAGCTCCCCAACAACCATAGACTAAAACCCATGGCTTGGTCCCTGTCCTCTGCCCCAGCTCTGCCAAACTGGAGTCACAGGTCTTGACAGGCAATGTTGGGTTTTGAGAAGCCCAGTCATCATCCTCTTTTCCTGCCGTTGGCCTGGACAGGCAAGCATCCCTCCATGGAGTCAGCCTCGACTGCCAACGCTCTCGGCTCTGTAGGAAGGGTGCCACGAACCATTGACACCTCTGCCTTTCTCTTGGCTTCCCCGTCTCTGGGAACAGCCATGCCCCACATACTGACAAGCAGGCATCATAAACATGGTTGGAATAAACAATTTTAACAATAGGTTCCCAAAGCCAAAGCTCAGAAATATAAATATTTTAAAAATAGCCCCAAGGTACTTGCTAACAACCAGTCACTACTACAGTGCCTTGACTAGTCAAGGTCAAAGTCTTCCTTGCTTGCTTGCTTGCTTGCAAGCCAGCCATGTCTGACTCTAGGATGTGGTGCTCATCTGTGTTTGCAGCCAAAGAGGCAGGGCTGTTGGGGGTCTGCAGACCTTTCCGTGACTTTTCCATAGGCACCAGTGTGGATGGAATGCTGTAACCTTTCCCACCAAAGTGGTACCTCTTTATCTATTTGCAATGTCTTGCTTTTGAACGGCTAGGTTGGCAGGAGCTGGGACAAACGACAGGCGCTTACTCCATCGTGCATCACTTGGGTCTCGAACTGGCCACCAAGCTCAGCATCTTAGCCACAGAGCCACCGCAGGCCCTTTTTAGACACCCTAGCAGCGGCTCATTGGCAATTTCTTCTCTAAAGACTTCAGGGATCAATATTGAACTGTTTCAGGAACAGCCAGATCTTCTTCACAAAAGAGTCGAGCCATTGATTTATTTAGTTGCCTTCAATTATACGCATGTTTTGTGGTGAGAAAGCTCGTTCTCGTTCTTCTCAAGGATAGAAGATGGTCCGGAGAATATGCTTGGGGGAGGAAAAGAAACCGGAATGAAAAGATCCGTACACATAACAGCCAGCAAAGAAAAAAAACTTCTATAGATTAAATTAAGAGAGCCAATTAAAATTCAAGCCCTGGCAGCTCTTCGTAGCGGGAGAGTGAGAAAATGTGCCTTTCAGTTAAACATTGTAATTGTGAATAGATTTGGCATGCTCTGGAGTGAGTGAGCTGACATTTGTGGGGGGAAACATTGGAATTAATGTAGTACTTCAAAACATGAGATCCCGGAGGATGACCTGTCATTTCCAGTCTGTTGTAGGCAATTAACGGGCTAAACCGAGGGTGGCCAAACTATGGCTTGTGGGCCAGATCCGGCCCCTGATGCTAATTCATCCGGCCCGCACCACCCTCGTCGATCCCAGAAGTGGAAGCAAAACGCGCCCATACGGGCGCATTTTGCTTCCACTTCTGGGATCGACGAGGGTGGTGCGGGCCGGATGAATTAGCATCAGGGGCCGGATCTGGCCCACAAGCCATAATTTGGCCACCCCTGGGCTAATCCCTCCTGACAGTAGGATGGGTTTAATTGTGGGGGAAAGGATTTTAGAACATTTGCATGGAGTACGAAACAGAGAACAGGAAAACACATTAGAAGGACATGGAGCGTGTTCATTGGCCTCCGACATCTAAACCAGCAATGGTCAAGCCTTCCTCCTCCGGCCACTGGACTGTAATTGACAGAGCAGTGGACAGCCCAAACTGGAGGACCCAGTGTCGCTGTCGTTTTGTGATTCCTTCAATCCATCAGGACATGGAAACCTGGCGGCTCCTTTGGAGTCTAAAGAAGGAGGAAAAGAGGAAGCTCAGAGATGTGATGGATTCACTTCGTGAAGGGAGCCACAGGTTTAAGTTTACATGAGCCGAGCTGTATACGCACTAAACCCATTCTGTGGCTTTTCAGAGGGCCAGTTTGAGTAGCATATCAGACGAAGACTCAGGAGATGCGGGTTCGAATCCCTCCATGGCCCACAATGAGGTTCACACCTTGAACCTTGAAAACCTTCTTAACAGAGTCAGTACGGTGTACTGTAGGGGTTCCCAAACTTTTCAAGCTGGGGGCCGGGTCATGCTCACTCAGTCAGCTTTGAGGGCCGGACAGCCATTTTGCCCTGCCTGCACGAGGGGGATGGCCATTTTGTCCCAACAGCTTCAAAGGGGTAACCATTTGGCTTCTCAAATGCCCTTGGACGGGGTGGGGGGACATGTGAAATGGTGCCATGGGCCGGATCCAGCCCATGGGCCTTAGGTTGGGAACCCCTAGTGTATTACATACAGAGCCAGAGTAAGACTGAGGATGTCAAGTTAAAACAGGTTAAAGTCTCTCTTGCTCAAAAGCCAGACTCAAGGGGTTGGTGTACATCTCCGTCTACAACCCAAGACCCAGCCATGTCTCTGTGTCTGCAGACATTTCCGTGGCTGTGTGGCAGGCATAACTAGACACCAGAGTGCATGGAATGCTGTTACCTTTCCCACAGGAGTGGCACCTGTTTATCTACTTGCAATTTTCTTGCTTTCGAACTGCTAGGTCCGCAGGAGCTGAGACAGAGACTTGTGCTTTGCGGGCCAGCAGTGGAGTGAACCGGATTCCTCTGCTTAGGTATGCAATATTTAATTATGGGGTGGGGGTGGGGGAGGCAGACAGAAGTCATTAAGCAAAGTTCTGCCAGGAAAAGCCACAAACTGTCATTTCGTTCCCTAATCAGCCGTCGTCGTTTTAAAGCATCTTCAGGATTGCCACAAAATCAGCTTTGAAGCTGCAGGGAGAAATCTTGACATTGTTTTGACAAGAGCAGGACAGACAATCAAGGCTACGTTTCCAAAGGCAGAAACACATCCCTGAATGGCTGGATGGGAGATGCAGGTCTGGGCTCTGGGAAGCCTCGGCAGTTCCCGTTTTCAGTCAGAAAAGAGCTGCTCTCCAAAGGAAAATGATCTGTAACAGTGATGGCGAACCTGTGGCATGTGTGCCAGAGGGGGCACTCAGAGCCCTCTCTGTGGGCACATGACATGCGTTGTAGCCCCAGCACAGAGTTCGCACCGCCCCTCTGCTCAGCAGCCCAATGGGAGCACTTCCTCCCTCCCCAGCACAGATTTTGCCCTGCCCCTCTGCAGCACGGACAGCAGCCTGTTGAGTTTGGGCACTTGGTCTCTAAAAGGTTCGCCATCACTGAACTATGTCATTCCCCTCCTTTGTGCCATGTGGAAACCTTTATTTTCTCCAGCTCCGGCTGTCTTGGCCTCCTTTGGCTCTTTTCAGGATCAGCTGCACAGGTGATGGCAGAGTATCCAGGAACAGGCAGGAATGGGTTTCAATCCGGTTTAATGATGCTTTGATCTCATGGGAATGAGGCCACTAAAATGGAGCAATGACTGCCCGGGCAATGGAAAGAAAGCTGGTTTTCCTTTTTTGCAAACATTCCCCCAAATGTGTGTGGAAACAGGAACTTTCAGATATGTGGATATTGCCAAGTCATTCCCTCCTCCTCCTCCTCCTCCTCCCCCTTCAACACAGTTGCTTTTCCACATTTTCAACAATTCTGGAATCTCTTCTTCTTCAAGTGCCATATCCGATTCCAAATATTGGCGATCCTCATGGCAATTATCTGTGAAGATTGTCCTGGGAACCATATGATGCTGTGGCCTTCCACATCTGCCTTCTGCATCAAGCCAGCGTGACACCCTCAGTACCACGGATCCAGTTCCGTGAGTTGCTTTCTAGTCCTGAGCCCTTTTGGCATGCAAAGTCCTCATCATCATGCCCAGGCCAGGATGGATGAAGCTGCTGCCCTCCCTCAAGATGGGATTCAAGTGGGGCTCTTTAATCCACTTGGGGACCATCATCCTTCCTTCCCTGTGGACTTCTGCACCCAAGTCAATTATAGTTGTCAGGTTAGTTAACCACTGCCAGTAAATTGGCATTGAGTCACTGTCAAAAGGGACTACTCTATTACCATAGCCGGATAACCTGGCCAGATTGGGAAGTCATTCCCACTTTCCTTAAAATGACTGGTTTCTAAATCGCTGCAATGAAAAACAGATGGTGTGCATAACACAGACACGATACAAGGTGAGAGAGGTCGTGAAGGGCCACTGGATCAAATTCTGGATCCTGGTGGTCTAGCCTTGCTCAAATTAGCCCCTGTGAGATCAGTGGGACTTAAGCTAAACTAACTGGTGTGTTGAAGTCTGGATCCGACCTGGATCTGGATCTAACCTTCAGGACACACCAGTCCATGCTTCGGGCATGCTTGAGTGTCTTTTAAGCTCAGCCTCAGTGGGATCAAGAGATGGGCCAGCAAAGGAGTGAATCAAGTGAGTGAATCAAGAGTGGCAATTAAGAAAGCACAGGAAATGTGGAAAGCACAACTTGTACAATCTGGGAGCCTTCTGACTGTCAAGGTTTGTGTCTCGTCTCTCCACTTTCTTCCCCCAATTAATGCCCGCAATAGTTGCGCATGACAACCTGAGAGTTAATGAGGCGAAAGGCAACCGACGCGCTTGCTGTGAATCAGACACCATTGGGGGCAAATTGCCGCCATTACCTGCGGGCGCTAGATCCCCTGCAGTTGCTGGAGTCGTGGTTATTGATTTCTGGTGCTACCCAGGAGTTAAGGAGGGAAACCTTTTAAAATTCAAGAACTCCTTTTAAAGCCGTTTGTCTCTAACTCCAGCTTGGCATTTTGTCTGTGAAGCAATAATAATAACCAAACAGCCAAGAAAGCAGACGCTATCAATGGGGAAAGGTTGCATTTTGGGATCATGCCATCACCCATTTTCTCCAATTAGAAACTCTTTTTCCCCCTCTTTAATCCTCAGTAGATAAATATACTTAGCATTTCATTACCATATCATTAGCTACTTTCCAATACAGCAGCTCTTCATGTAAGTCACAGTTCTGGTCTTTGAGAGAGAGAGATCAGGACGCCCTAGCAAAGGATATGGTGTGATACATCCTCTTGCAAATCAGATTTCATTAAAACTGTTTACAAGGCCTGTTTGTCATTGTTCAGGAGAAAGGATGGCTTTGAAAAGCCAAAAGCCATTGAAATTCTAGGCACCGGAGAAAGAAATAAACAATATGGCTGAAGAGAGACATTTCCCTGCTAGCAACGGAGGTGACTTCTCAGCTGCTTCTGAGACCTGGTTCAGGCTAGCCATGCAAGCAGCACCTGAGGTCCAGGTAAGGAGGCTTTTCACCGATGGTTGGAAGCAGAAGTCGGGATGTTAGCCAAAGAAGGACTAGCATGTTTCACTATGGAGCAAAATAACAGCTGTACCACCATTGTTGAATTACGTCTGTGGCCATAACCCACAGAGCCTGAAAGGAATTAGCAACTAATTCTCTGTAACTAGGTACTTATGATTTAATCAGGCTAGGTGGTTGAACATGGAAAGAATAGAAGAAGGTTAGAAATCCCAAAATGCGGCCAAATGTTGTGGCCAAAAGGTCTGGGGTTAAACTTAGAGATGAAGAAGTCAGTGGTAGTCCTGATGAGTCAATATCAGTCGGGCAAGTCACACCTAGCAATGGCTACTGAGGTGGAGAAAAGATGATGGACCTCCATCTCCTCAGATGTATGCTTCCAGCTTTGGGTAAAACAACCAGCCTTCTTTTCTAACCTGCAACTACACCTGTCACAGCTGCTGCATCCAAGAATGATCCTACCTAACCTCCTTCCAGTACCACTCAAGTGATGTACACATGTGCTCCACGATCAATAGAACTGTCTTTGGATCTCCCAAAGACAGAGGGCCCAACTGAGATCTCCATGGCTGGTCCAGAGCCTTGTTTCGTGAGCAAGAGTCTTTCCTCCACTGATGGATGTTCTTAGCAGCGGTTTGTCCACCTAACCCAGTGATGGCCAACCTTGGCAGTACTCCAGGTGTTCTTGGACTTCAATCCACAGAAGACCTGATCAGCAGGAGTGCTGACGTGGTCTTCTGGGAATGGAAGTCCAAGAACACCTGGAGTGCCAAGGTTGGCTATCACGGACCTAACCCCATGGACAGTGATGTGGAGTCATGAAGCCAGTGAATCTACTCAAAGCTCTAAATCAGTGGTTCCCAAAGTGGGGCCCACAGCCCATAGAGGGGGCGGACTTCAATTCCCAGAAGCCTCAGTCAGTCCATTGACTGATCAGTGCTTTGGGGGAGTTGACTGAGGCTTCTGGGAATGGACGTCCAAGAACCAAAGGTTGGGAAACAGGGGTCCAACTGGGTTTCAAAGGACCTCTCCAAGGTGCTGAAGGTATTGTGGAGGGAAATTTTAGCAAGTGAAAAAGCTCTGGCTGGGACTGCCCACAGGTCACCTGGTCTGCCCTGGGGCCCAGTTTGGAGCTTTCTAATGCATCCCAGTTTGGTCTGCAACAATTTGCACCCCACTGGATTCAATCGGAGTCCCAAATCAGCTTCAATTGGTAAAACCTCTCACTGTGCTGTGCTAAAAAACCAAAAATGGCTGTCACACCTGTTTTGCTTTTGCCTGGAGGCACTTGAAATAGGGAGAGACTCTAAACAGGAGAGCAAATCTGCGTATTTAGCAATTACCGTTATATACCACCCCATATAAGCACTCAGTGCACGCTCTGGCTGATTCACAAGTTCATTAGCATTTTGTCCTCAACACGCTGGGGACTCATTTGGCCAACCTTGGAAGGATGGAAGAGGCTGAGTCAACCTTGACCCCCCCCCCCCACCACCACCATTAGGATCAAACTCACAACCTCAGCAGTTTTGGCTGCTGTACAGCAGTTTTTAACCACTGTGTCACCAGGGCTCTTCTTGTCATACCTATTGCCATACTTGTCCTATTAAAACTTTTCTTTTCAATGTGATTTGCATCCTACCTAATGGTTAAGAAGATACTGAACTTAACAAATGGAAGGTTGGTAAGTCAGCTGTTTGAAACCCGAGTACAGCACAATGGAGTGAGCTGCTGTCTCTTTCCCAGCTCCTAGCAGTTCAAAAGAAAGACTTTGCAAATAGATAAAAAGGAACCACTTTGGTGGGAAAGGTAAACAGTGTTCTGTGCACTCTTGTGTCTAGGCATGCCTGCCACATGTCCACAGAAATGTCTGCAGATTCAAAGAGTGCTGGCTCTTTGGCTATAAACAGAGATGAGCACTGGACCCTAGAGTTGGATATAACTGGCTTTTGGGCAAGGATGACCTTTACCTAATTTGACTTATTCTCTGGACACATTATTTGCAAATTCACTTTGTTTCACCATGAAACCCGATCCGAATGTTCTGCTTTGGCCAGGACCTTCATGCAGACCTGTCTGGACCAGACAGATGTCCAAGCCTAGCCTGACGGCACTGCAGCAGCCTGTTCACGTTTTGGAAGGAGAGAAGAGCAAGTGCAGATGTGCTGTAGAGCACTTGGCATGGTGTCTACTCGAGGGTGGAGAATGAAGTTCCACCCCTGGCTGATGCTCATCGTGTTTTCTCTTCCTCTCCTAACACAGGAGCGCAGAGAAGATGTCGATGGCAAGACAGGCTGAAGGGGAAGATCAAACGCCCTCCGACGTAGATTGGAAGGGACCGGAATAGCTGGCTTAGAGAACAAAAACGCCTGCAGTCCTCCCATAGAAAAGCAAAGCCCAATCCAAATTTCTATCCTGCGCCATCGCTCCCAAACCTTGCAGCAATTTCGATCCTGAAATGAAGCCAAGAAGCTTCCAGGGAAGGGGCGGGATGGCATTAATGATGGATGACTCCGGGAGACGTTGAGAACTTTGGGGTGGACAGACTCCGTGGCTAGAGTTTGAATGCAGACACAATCCACCAAAGGCTTAAGGGGGAAACTGGATCCAAGCCCGGGATCAATGCGTCTCTTCTGCTCCCAAGAAAACATGGGCAGCTTGACCCCTGGGCTCTTAGCTCCATCCATGCTCCTTCTGGTTCTTTATTACTCTTTCTCTGTCTGATGTGGTTGCTTGGCGGTCGTGTTTTTTGGAATTATCTTCCAAACAGAGGCTGGCCATTCTAATCCTGCATGATAAAAATCAGCTACAGAAGAGGGGACTGATCCTTTACTTTCAATCTGAGCTTGGGAAGTTACTTTTTTGGACTCCACCTCCTAGAATCCCCAGACAACACAGTTGCTTTCCCATATTTCCATCAATTCTGTAACTTCTTCTTCTTCTCCTCCACCTCCTCCTCATGCCATATCCAATTCTGAATATTGGCTCTCCTCATGGTGATCAGCCATGAAGAGTCTCCTGGGAACCATATAATGCAATGGCCTTCCAATTGGTGATGAGTCAAATGGCTGTAGAGCCTATTCTATTACTATACCAGGATCACCTGGCCAGACTGGATCTATAACCTCACACAACACAAACTGCAGAAACTAAGGTTAAGGTTTCAGGCTAAGAATACCTGGATCCTTCCCTCTTTTCCCAAGAGGCTGTTTCCTACCTTTGGGCTGAAAAGGCAAGATATATCTCTATCTCTATTTCTATCTCTATCTCTATATCTATATCTATATCTAGATTAAAAAACAAACTTTCTAAAGTAACCCAATAAGTCCTGGCCAAGCAGGAGTTTTCCTCCGCTCCACTGAATTACAAATAAGCTTGTCTTGTCTTGCAGCTAAAGAGTGAGTCTGGGCTTCCAAGTCTAATTTGTCAGATGCAAAAGCTTGCCAACATCATGTGTATCTTGAATGCAAATGCAATTTCATCTCTAATGGTGGATTCTCTGTAGTGCATCCTTTGGCACTCTGCTATTTCTCCTTACGTTTCTCCCCGCATCCTTTGGCTGTTTCTCTCTCCTCTTTTGCTTCTTAGCTCCTCTCTAGCTTCTCAGGGGCCCATATGGGCCATCCACGGAGGCCTTCCAGTCATGCGCATGGCTCCGGAGAACCCACATCCATTGTGCCACCACAATGCTTCTCCTCTGCTGCCCATTCCCCTTCTTGACCTGCCAACGAATGAAACCTTCCCGGTATTAGTTGAGCAACGCTTGAAGGCTCTTGCCAAGAAAGTAGAGCTTCTTCCAAAGAGAAGGAAAGCACAAGCGCTGCGTGACTCGGGTGTCGATCAGGGTCAGACGAAAATAGCCAGCAGGATTCCTTCCTCTATCAAGACGATCTTCCTCCAGCCCTGGAAGAAAATTGGTACTTTTAGTGGTTCACAGTAGGGAAGGTAAGAACTTGCCAACGATCCAATCAACCCATTTAGAGGTGCAAAGAGCTAAATTTTCTTGCTATTTTTTAAAAAAATCTTAATGAGAGACACTCTCTGAGCACATCAAGACACCCTGTTGAGAGTTCATTAATTAACCTCTGTGAGTTTTCATGCCTCCAGCATAAAAACTAGAGAAATGGTTCCCCCACCCCCTTCGTTGACATTTCTGAAATCTATGCAAAGCATCTGTACACAAAGTACGTGTCTATGCCATTGGTAGAGCAAAGCACAGTACACACAGAAAGCACCGGCAGAGTGCCAGGAAGGATGCAAAGAACCTATCAGGTGCCTCTAATTTTAAGAGCCAGATAAGAAAACTATTGTTTCTTTATTCATGTCAGATGCACCCCTAGCATATAATAATAATAATAATAATAATAATAATAATAATAATAATAATAATAATAATAATAATAATAATAATAATAATAATAATAATAATAATAATAATAATAATAATAATAATAATAATAATACACAAAGTTAAAATTAACACATCAAAAAACAAAATAGAATTTAAAAGGGCTAAATGACATCTGCCCAATATTGGGCCACATCAACAGCATTTCCTCTTGGCAACATAAGGTCCTCCTCGTTGCATGTTGAGGGGCATCGTGTGCATTGTATCCTATGGGAGATACAGTAAAACCCCGTATAACGAAGGGCTCTTATAATGAAAAACTTGTATAACAAAAGGAATTTGAAGGAAAAGGTTGCCTCGTATAGCGACAATTTTCACTATATGAAGCAACATTTCTTCCAGGGTTTTCCCCCTGAGGTCCGGGTGGTTTACAATGCATTCCTATGGAGATTTTCATTATTACGAATTTCCCCATAGGAAATTTTGTTATACGAAACATGCTTTGTATAACGAAAAAATTGTGTAGCGAAAAGCACCGCAGAATGAATTGCAGGTATTTTTATTATATATAGGTACCACTGTAGTTTGTACTTCTCCGCATTCACACACAGGCTATCATATCTATAGGGATACCCCACTTTCTCAGATTAGCCCTTGATAGGAAAACTGTTGTTGTTCCGTGTAGTTTGTTTAATTTGGGTTGGAAATAGGTTACCTCCTTGCAAATGAAGATAAAATGTATTTCTTTATTGTTCTCCCCCTCCAGGAGATTAAGATGAATGGAAATGGTCTCACAGCTTTCTACCAGTGAAGTCCTTGAGAGAGATGCTGTCATTCTGGAAGCACCGCTAACAACACATTACTTGTCAGCGGTTGTTGTGTTTTCTCCCTGTGTATCTAGAGAACACAATCTCTTGGGGGGGGGGGGGGGCTGTCAATTCTGTGCTAGGAAGCCTAGTGAGGAATTTAAAAAATGCCAACTCAAAGCATCAAAGAGGTGCTTCCAGGGAGGATAATGGTGCTGAAACACACCAGGTTCTGCACCTCTGTGGATGGATGTGTTCAGCCTTCAAGCAGAAACATCTTCAGGTGTGTTTCCCACCCACCCAAAATAAACACCCAAAATATGCAGCAGTTGCTTTAATTGGCTGCTAGTATAACAACGTGTTGGATTAGGCAAGATTGGCATAAAGGCCAAAGAATAGGTTTGGTTTCAACCTGCTCCACCATAGAGATCCATGACTTCAAACCCATTCATCTCACCATTGAGTGGAGCACAGCCTTTTTCATCCAGGCTTCATCCGGATTGTAATTTCCTCCACCATGCAGTTTTTGAGGTCACAGAAATTTATGCATAAGCAGACAGCGCTGGCTCTTCAGCTTTGAAACAGAGATGAGCACTGAACCCTAGAGTCAGATACGGCTGGCTTTTGAGCAAGGGGAACATTTACCTTTACTAACTCCAGAATCCCTTTTAAAAAGCCAATGGAGTTTTGAGCTGCAACTGACCTAGTTATGGGCTACGTACATGCCAATGTTAAAGTGCCACAGGATTCATGACTGTTTCAGCTGCAACTGATTCATCTCAGCTCCCTCCCTGAATGGGTTGAAAAAGAGATCAAGAGTGCCCAAACTATAGCCTGGGAGCTACATCTGGCCCCGATGCCAATTCGTCTGGCTCATGCCATCCTCATCGCTCCTGGAAATGGAAGTAAAATGTGCCCATATGGGTGCATTTTACTTCCACTTCTGGGAGCGATGAGGGCAGTGCAGGCTGGATGTATTGGTGTTGTGGTCCGGTTCTAGCCCCCGGGACATAGTTTGGGCACCCCTGAATTAGGAGTGGTCTTAATGCTCTTAGGAGTTGTGCAATGTAGCATGGAAATGCATGGACCAACCCACATCTGTCTATTCATGTCCTTGAGGTGTTCCCAGACAGTCTTCTTAGTGGCCTAGAAAGTTTGGGGAAAGTGCTATCGGGACCCTTCCCTGGCTTCCTCGTTGACTGAAATGCTGCCAATCCCGTGTGAAAATTACCCTCCCAAATGTTCAAACTCATAAAATCTCTTTTTTTCCCCTTCCCCTTATGGCCATGGGAGTCTTCCATGCCTATGTAGGGTGCTCAACCAACCATTTACACACCAGTGTGTCAAAAACCCTCGGCCCAATCTGCTCTGATGACTTTGGCAGCTTAGATTTGTAGGCATTGCAACCAAATAAGAAGAGCAGCCCCTTCACAGGCTCCGTTTTGTTGGTCAAAAGCACCAGCTGCCAACACAGTTTTCAAGCAAAGCTCTGGAGCCCCACCTGCTGCTGCTGAGTCGACTCATGAGTTTTCTCTCCTCAAAACAGGAGGGATTTCTGGCAGGCCTCCTTCATGCTTGAGGGTAGGCAAGAGCAAACTCAAATTAGAATATGGAGGAAGGAGCTCACTGGACAAAGAATGGCATTAAAGGAGGAAGAGCAGGGACTGCAGTGGCTCAAGTGGATAAGACGCTGACTGGGAGGCGGAAGGTCAGCAGTTTGATTCCCAAGTACTGCAGGACGGATTGAGCTCCCGTCTTTGTCCCAGCTCCTGCCAACCTAGCAGTTCAAAAGCAAGAAATTGCAAGTAGATAAATAGGGACCACTTTGGTGGGAAGGCAACAGCATTCCATGCGCTCCGGTGTCTAGTCATGCCTGCCACATGACCATGGAAATGTCTGCAGAAGCAGACACCGCTGGCTCTTCGGCTTTGAAACAGAGATGAGCACTGCACCCTAGAGTCGGATACGACTGGCTTTCGAGCAAGGGAAACCTTTACCTTTACCTTGAAGGAGGAAGAAATAACTGAGGAGGGACTCAACGTCACTTGGAGGACCCTGAAGAAGCTGAAGGTTGGAGTACTTCAATGTAAGACCAACAGGCTCAAACTGATGAGGGACAACCACACACTGTGGAGAAATACAGGGTCCATGGGCTCACTTACTCATCTGCCCATGGCTTCCAGAAATATGCACCAAGAAGGACTTAAGTTTGGCCAACAAAAAAGCCAAGAAAAGTGCCTTCGTTTTGGCAGTCCAAAGTTTGATCTGGACACGAAAGCAGTTTGCTATTCTGATTATACAATTCAAGTTTAGTTATTTACACATTTCAGTATTACTGGTCCTTAAATGTTTTCTCTCTTTCTCTTTTTAGCACGGCTGTTGGGGGATAATGGGCACTGTTACTTCAGAACCATAGCTTCCCCACAACCAGGGGTTTGAAACAAGTGAGCAAAATAGGAAGAATGGAGCATCCTTGTACACAATAGCAATCTACCTTTTGATAGAAGGGAGGGAGGGATGGATGGAACAGGCCCAAATGGTCACACACAAAATATATTTTATTTTCACTTTCCCCCCTTTTAATATACAATCACTGTAAAAGAAAAACAAATATTACGATTCGCCAAAGAATGTTCACAGCAAGTGAAATAAAATGCATTTTCCAGAAAAGGTACAATCTTGGCATCTTTCATGTTCAAGTTTTAACAAATATACACTTTTCATTTTCTCCCATTATTCTAGAGTAAAACAGAAGCATGTGTTTTGGTCATTTTCAGCAGCAGGAACAATTATTTCCAGTTGTTTGCTATTGTGAATCATTACCCCGTTGATAGAAATATATTTATTTTGATGCCTCTCCATCAACAATTCTTATTTTGCTCTTTCTAGACACATTATTTGCAGAATTGCCACCACCTTGATTGCTACCCTGAAACTGTTCTAGAACAGGCAAACACTTCGCATTTCAAAAGGAGAGGAAAAGTTATGTGCTTCAACTTTTTGAATCTGCATCTCACCAGAGATGCATTTTTGGTTCTCAAGTTACTCTGAGTAATATAAATATAGAGGTAAAAAAAAGAGAGGAAAAAATTCCCTTTAAGTTGATCACCAAGCCAAGAATTTATTGCATATATCACAGGCAGGCACCGCCTTCCGTGAAATAGGTAACAAAAATAACAATCTTTCTTTAAACATAAACAGGGAGGTCAGCAGATAAGGAAACCCAAAGCCTTCCTTGCTGTAGGACAAACTTCCCACTAGGAAAACCATCATCTTCTTCACAGGGAAGACCAAAATGTACTGATGAAGACGTGGAAGCCAAAACGTACGACTTGGCCATTGCTCCTTTGAAGACACCGCTCGAGAATGTTTAACGTTTACAACAAACTTGGGAGCATCATTAGCAAACGGTCAAAGAAACCATCACTGACTCTCTTGGCACTCTTTGAAGACTGAGTTAATGGATTGGTTTCGGTCGTTTGGGAAGAAAAACCCTCATACTTGCAAAAACTAAAGGTTGAAATCTTGGATTGACTTCAGCAAGGAACAGAGATGAATTGGGAGGTAGCCAAGGAAGGTCTGTAGAGTGAATGGTTTGTTTTGTGCTACAAGCAAGATTCACAATACCACGTTCTTCTAGGGCTGTGATGACCAACCTTGGCACTCCATGTGTCCTTGGACTTCAATTCCCAGAAACCCAAGTCAACACTCCTGCCAATCAGGGCTTCTGGGGATTGAAGTTAAAAGAACATCTGGAGTGCCAAGGTTAGCCATCACTGCCATAGGTCCTCAAACCTGACTCTCCAGGTGTTCTTGGATTTCAATTCCCAGAAGTCCAAATCAACACTCCTGCCGATCAGGGCTTCTGGGGATTGAAGTTCAAAAACATCTGGAGTGCCAAGGTTAGCCATCACTGCCATAGGTCCTCAAACCTGACTCTCAAGATGTTCTTGGACTTCAATTCCCAGAAACTCAAATCAACTCTTCTGCCAATCAGGGCTTCTGGGGATTGAAGTTCAAGAACATCTGGAGTGCCAAAGTTGGCCACCACTGTTCTAGGACACGTTGGAGTGATGTTCTGTTAATGTTTTTGAAGGAATTAATTGCTACAAGGCTTCGTTTGCTGCAGAAATGCAACCCATGGAAGGAAAGAGTGTGCAGGGCTGCTTCCATGGTGGGTTATGTGCGTGCCCATACACACAACAGCCAACCACCCCAGTTGAAGTGCCCCATTAACTCCCAGTTCTCCCAGTATCAAGTGACCTGAAGTGACCTGACTTTCTGGAATATTCATCTGTGGAAAGAAAGGCTTGTCCCATTCCCAACTTCTGCCCACCCTTTCGCAATCCCTGAATAGTTTTGTTTTGCAAAAAGTATTTTTATTTTCTGAACCCCTCTTCACCCACACATAAATATGGACAATATTCTATTACACACAGGATCCCTGACTTTCTCTCTTTCTCTCCAACTAAGTACAGGAACAGACACACGCGCGTGCAAGACGTTTGCTCCAAAGGGGACCTGCCAGTTGTAGGTCAAGTGAAGGTATGTCGTTGTGAACAAGGAATAAGTTAAACTTGCCCTCCCCAAAATAATCACGATCAAAGACAGTGATTGGAACATTCTTCGTGGAAAGGTGGAAAAATTAGTCATTTGGAAGAAGAGGGTGACCTCTGTTTACAAAGCAGCAGAGAGGCAGAGGCACATCTGTGCCAGCTGCCAGACACACACACACATGTGCACACTCACACAAATATACATCAGCAATGTTATCAGATACATTTAGATCTACACGGGAAGAACAAGATGGGAAACTAAGACCCTCTCCTGTGCTGCTGAACAACCCCTCACACCACATACTCAGCTGTGGAAATGATTAAGGATGTCCCTTTAACACAGGGGTGACCAAACCTTTTGGGCCAGGGGCCAGATCTGGCCCCTGGCCCATGGGCCATAGTTTGGGCACCCCTTCTTTAACACAATTGCACAGTTATACTTTGTGGAGTTGTTATTCTGGTTAACAAGCCAGTGGTCCTCCCCTTCTCCGTACCCTTCTGTGAACTTTCCGGCCTTCATCCTATGTTTTAAAAGACTTTGCACGGAAAAGCCCCCTCTCCCTTTTAAAAACTTTTCCACCCACTCTTCAAATGTGGCTTGGACTTTTTTTTTCTGGTATGCCCACACACACACACACGCACACACACACCCTGCTTGTGCTTAAGGTTTGGACACGGGGGTGGATGGGGGAGAGATAAACCCCAGGGGTACCTCCAGGTGTTGTTAAGCTGAAATGTGGGCTCAATGGCCCACTGTTTCTAAGGAAGATGGGTTTTGGGGTGACACCCATGCGGCACAGACTAGAAGAGGTGGAAGGAGAGGCCCCCAAAAGCCCACCTGAAGCTTGACTAGATATGTAAGGTGTGTAGCATGCGGAAGAGGCTAAGGCCGTGAGGGCAAACCTTGGCACGCCAGGTGTGTTCTTGGACTTCAATTCCCAAAAGCCCAAGTCTCTGTGAATCTACAGGAATGGGTTTGCTGCACATACACACAGTAAACACATCCATGTGGAATCACAGAGACTTGGGCTTCTGGGAACTGAAGTCCAAGAACACACCTGGCGTGCCAAGGTTCGCCCTCACGGGGGGCTAAGGAGACCCTCTGGCCCAGAAGACGCCCGAGCCTTGGATCTCAGTGTTGGTATCCTAAGAGGGAGGCCAGGGGTTGGCTTGGGGTGGTCAGGAGAGGCAAGGGGGGCCTCCATGGCTGCTGTTTTGAGGAGACCCGCCCCGCTCAGTGCTGCCCAGCTTCCCGGATCCGGCACGCCACAGCCGTGATGAGTGCCGCCCCTTTGCCGCTGCCGTCTTCTGACTGCAGGAATGAGACCTCGCACTTGGGTGAAAGCTGCTTCACCGTTTCCTTCATGACGGTGGAGAAACTGTGGGCAAAAAAACAGAGGAAAGGTCGTTAAATTAAAAATAAGCCCTGGGGAAAGTCAGTTACTTAATTTCCTACATCATTTCCTTCTCGCTCTCCTCGTATCCTGTTTTGTTTTCAATCGATCAATCAATCGATCTCTTCTTCTTCTTTCCTGTGCCAGATGTGAAACTATTGCTTGACTGATTGGTTTTGTTTTCCTTTGAAGCTGCTTTGCTGTTTGTTACACACAACCAAGTTGGGCACCAACTTTTAGCCACCTTGATGGGGGGCTTTCAAGGTAACGGAGATATTTTCGGAATGCCTTTCCTACAGCAATTATAGCAATTATAGCAATACTTCTCTATCACCCCACAGCACCTAGTGCGCTCTCTGGACCGTTCAGAAGATAACTAGCATTTTGCTCCCAACATGCTGGGGATTCTTGGACTTCTATCCCCAGATGCCCAAGTCAGTACACCGGCTGAGCAGGGCTTCTGGGAATTGAGCCCTGCCCTACTCCTAAAGAATACACTTCTGGATCCAAACACAAGGGTCAATAAACCCGGTTCCTAATGGCCACTGCAACCCCTTTCCCACTCATGGCCCGAGGCACGGCCTTGTGCAAGCAACGTACTGTGGATGGAGTTTGTAGAGGGTCCCATCCACACCAATGGTGACCTTGAGGAAGTCCAGTCCACGATTCTCTCGGATTTTGTCCACCACAGCGGCCATTCCTGCCCCGCACAGCTGGCCGGCCCGCCGGGCAACCACGGTGCAGACTTCCTTCACAATGATGCTGTCGTCGCACGTGCTTTCCAGGCCCAGGTGCTGGAGGATGGAACGGACCTGGAGGAGGGCCAGGCGGTCGCTGGAGGAGATGGGAAAGGGGGACATGTTGGAAAGGAAAGGGAACCATGCCAGTAAATGGTCTGGCAACTGGGAAAAGGAGGGTCAGGTTCATGTCCATAGCAAAGTGAGAAGTGGGGGGCATGCATTGGACCAGGTTTTTTTTGGAATAACTCTGGATGCAACCATCAGTTGGAAAAGTGGCCCTTAAGGAGTTCTACGGTCATTCCAGAAGCATCCTAGGAGGCTGCGGTGGCTCAATGGTTAACTGGAAGGCTGGCAAGTCGGCAGTTTGAGACCAGTATACGGCACAACGGAGTGAGCACCCGTCTTTGTCCCAGCTCTTCAAGACATAATAGGAGCCTCATTCAGGTGGAGTTTCTCCAGCAAAAAAAAATCTTTTCAACCCAGAATAATTTCTGACGCGAAATTATTACCCATGACTAAGAGAGGCAG
Source organism: Bradypodion ventrale (assembly GCA_035047345.1). Taxonomy (NCBI): domain Eukaryota; kingdom Metazoa; phylum Chordata; class Lepidosauria; order Squamata; family Chamaeleonidae; genus Bradypodion; species Bradypodion ventrale. The sequence goes on along the minus strand of JAWDJE010000010.1, from coordinate 379,973 downwards.
CCGTGGAATAAGTGGCACTTTCTGACCTCAAGGGGGCAGCAAAGAGACGTGCAGAGAAGAAGACCCAAAGCCTCAAGTGGGACCTGAAAGACCAACAGCTCTAGTTTAAGGTTGGCTTTCCGTGGATGAAGTTCCCCTTTGGTCAGACCTAAGAGGACAACTTCATAACGTCCAATATATACACATCATGTACAGAGGTACTCAAGGGCTGGCCTGCATAACAGAAAAATAACATTGTGTCTTTCTACATCAGGCAATGAGATCGCATCTATCGACAAGGGTGTCAAATAGGATCACTCGCATCATTGTCAATAGATGCTTACTCACTGGCAAATGTGCAATGCCACAAATGTTTGTTTTGCCTCCGTCCTTTGGGTGTGATGCATGAGCGTGCAAGAGATGACTTTTCGCCTTTCCCAGGGAGGCTCTCGTGGGACTGAATGGAGAGACTCTTCCTACCACCGCCAGTTTCCCTCTCACCTCTCAATCTGGGACAAGAACTTTGTCTCGAAAATCCCTCGTGTCTTCAGGCGTTCAGAAATCCGTCCCCGGAAGAGCAACCCTCGCTTGGTGAAGTCAATCAGGATGTTCCGGACAATCTCGCCCAAGTACATCCCACTGATCATCTTCTCATACCTGAGAGAGAGAAAGAGAAAGAAGGATAAAGTCCGGCAGAGGGAGGACAATCCCAGCCTTGCAAGGGGGAAACAGGGAAACCTTTGCATGGATCAAAAACCATCCACGTGTTGGGCTCTAGCAAGGATTCCGGTGACAGGATTGGAGCTGCAGGGATGTTGATGAACTTTAAGCATTCATTAAACCAAGGGTGCCCAAGCTACAGCTCTACAAAAATAGGTAAATGGAAAGGTCTAAGCCAGGGGTGCCTATTGGCCGGATCTGGCCCCTGATGCCAATTTACCCAGCCTGCACTGGCCTTGTCACTCCTGAAAGCAAAAGTAAAATGCGCCTGCACATTTTACTTCCATTTCCAGGAGCAACGAGGGCAGCGCAGGCCGGATGAATTGGGTTGGGGTTGTCAACGAGCTCCCCTTTCTGGCTCATTTGAGGCTCTCCCCACCCCCTCCTGTAACCAATTTTTAATGTTAATGTTATACTGATGTTATACTGATTTTATATTTAGGTAGTAAAACAGCACAGTGGGGGGGGGGGAGGGAATATTGCCTAATATTTTTTAAGGGTTTTTACGGTCTTTACACCACCCAGGGTCCACCAGATTAGGGCAGTACTGTATATAAATCTATTAAAATAAATAAATACATAAAATTAAGAATGAGTGAGTGAGTGAATAAGAGAATGAATAAGAGAATGAATGAGTGAATGAATGATGGCATCTTATTCAATTCGACAATTGTATTTTATGCAATCCATCTTATTACATTTTAACTTGATATGGTCTGCAGACTAATCAACTAATAAAGAATGAGTGAATGAATGAATAACAGAACGAATGAGAGAATGAATGAGTGAATGAATGATTGCATCTTGTTCAATTTGACAATTGAATTTTATGCAATCCATCTTGTTACATTTTTAACTAGATGTGGTCCTCAGACTAAGCAACTAATAAAGAATGAATAAATGAGTGAGTGAGTGAAAGCATTGAAGGGAATTTTTTCCTCTCCCAATTTACACACACACACACACACACACACACACACACACACACACACACACACACACACACACACACACACACACACACACCTTTGCTTCCCAGGGTTGAGGGAGTTTTCATCCACCTCAACGTCAAACTCTGTCCGGAGGTCATTCAGGCAGCCGTTGTCCCCGAAGGCCCCCCACTCCATGTTGATGCACATGCGTCCCTCGTCTCCTTCCACCAGCTCCACATTCTTCATCTCCTCCATGTAGCAGGCATTGCTACCCGTCCCTGGGGGGGGGGGGGGATCAAACACATTAAGCACCCTTAAACCCCTGAAGGCAAATTTTTTTTTTTAGGACAGGCCAAGGGAAGAAGAGCAAAACAGAGGCTTCACGTTGACCAGAAAAGGATGTGAGGGAAGGAGCTTCCATGAAAGGGGAAAGGTCCCTCTCGGAAGCCAAGGGGAAAACAGAAAGAGAGCGAGCATGGAGGAGGGGAGGGAAGGAAAGGAAAGGAAAAGAAAGGAAAGGAAGGGAAGAAGGAAGGAAAAAGGAAAGGAAGGAAGGATATGTTCGCTATTTCAGACAGGGAAATATAATTAAACTATTTTTGTTTTGTTTACTTTCTGATAATTAAGCTAATTAAACAACTTTGTTGGCCCTTGCAATGGTGAAGTAGAGCTCAGTTTAGGGTTTGGGTTTTAGATGTACGATTAACTTGGGGTCTCATGCCCAGCTCCCAGCCCCCTGCAAGACAAAACCGGGGGGGGGGGGGGCGTTCTTCCATTTGAAAAGGGGAAGCATCCAAACCCCTTACCAACAATGAGGCCAACTTCACAGAAGGGGTCTTCGTAGCCACAGGTCATCATGGTACCTACGGTGTCGTTCACCAAGGCAACCACGTCAAGGTCAAACTCCTGGAAAGGGGAGAATAAGGAGTGAGGGGAGCCATGTAGAAGAGCCGGAATTATTATCCCAATCTGGAAAATATGCCTTTACAGTCGAGGCATTTCTGTTTGCAAACATGCCAATTGATTGTTAGCTCCAGAGTAGGGAATTTCTGGAAGCTGAAGGCCAGAAATACACACACACACACTCTCTCTCTCTCTCTCTCTCTCACACACACACACACACACACACACACACACACACACACACACACACCAGTATCCTGTTGTCTGGATAAGGGTGTCTCAGGCCTTCTAGGGCTCATGAAGACTTTTGCTCTCACGTCCTTCCCCACTTTCTGTATATCTGGGGTGGCTTTTCCAAAGCCAAGTGTGACCTGAAGTGAGACGTCCCATTTGTAGGCAATGAGGGCTTATTTTTTGAAGCACACACTGCCAGGGAGTGTCAAGGGGGTGGTCACTTTCCACCTGTCTCCCTGGTTATGGGATGGACTTTCCCTGATGGCTTAAATCTTTCCATTCCCCTACTTGTGTTTTCTCCCCACAAACAATGTGAGTTTGAGTTATGGGGTTTGCCAACAACAGAGGCTCCCAACCTAAGGCCCACGGGCTGGATCAGGATCCCGGTGCCATTTCATGTGTTATAAGAACATAAGAGCAGCCTTGCTGGAAGAGGCCACAGGAGCCCATCATCCAGTCCAGCCTTCTATCTCACACAGTGGCTCACCATTTCCTTCAGGGTATGATTCCCAAGGAGATGCCTTCACCTGCTCAGGATTCCCTGGAAATGGCATTTATTGAGATATATCCTGCCTATCTCTCCAACCCGGAGGTTGTCCTTAGGTATCTCTTATAATTATACCCATTGATACCCTTGTCCTCCATGGACTTGTCTAATCCTTTCTTGAAGCTGTCAAGACTGACAGCTGTCACCACTTCTTCTGGCAGGGAGTTCCATAGACCAAGGATCCTCTGAGTGAAAAAGGACTTTCTCTTATTTGTTTGAGAACTAGCACCCAAATGTTTCATGGAGTGTCCCCTAGTTCTAAGGTTGTGCGATAGGGAAAACAGCCCTTCAGGGGCATTTGAGAAACAAAATGGCCACCCCCTTTGAAGCTGTTGGGACAAAATGGCAGTCCCCATCGTGCAGACAGGGCAAAATGGCCATCCAGCTCTCAAAGCTGACTGAGAGAGCATGACCTGGCCCCCAACTTGACAAGGTTGGGAACCCCTGGCCTACAAGGATCTTCTTGGTGTCAGGCTGTTTCCCAGGGAAGAACAACCTTGGTCCCGTCAAGACTCACCTCTCTCCTGTGAATGGCTTCCTTCAGTAAGCCCACCACATCTTCTCCCTCACAACCGGTGGCGTTGAAGCCTTTGGTCCACTTCAAGAGAATCCCCTTCAGAGGAAAGGAAAGACGACATGCCAACACAACATGAGAACCGTGAGATAATAATCCTATAAGGATTAATCGCTAGACTTTCACAAGGTCTCAAGGGATGTAAGCCAACCTCTGGGTCTTCACAAAATGTTTCTAGCCTATTGCACTAGTGCAGGGGTGGCCAAACTATGGCCCGGGGACCGGATCTGGCCCCACAACACCAATTCATCCGCCCCACGAAGCCCAATTTGCTCCTGGAAGCGGAAGTAAAACATACCCATACAGGCAAGTTTTACTTCCGCTTCTGAGAGCAACGAGGGCTTTGTGGGGTAGATGAATTGGTGAATTGGTGTAGGGGGCCGGATCCGGTGAATTGGTGTAGTGGTCCCTATTCATCTACTTGCAATTTCTTGCTTTTTAGATGCTAGGTTGGCAGGAGCTGGGACAGAGACAGGCACTCAAAGCTTCATGCAATACTCGGGTCTCGAACTGCCGACTTGCCGACCGTCCAGCTAACAAGGTGAGCTTCTTAACCCCTGAGCCACCGCAGCACCAGTTGGATAATAAAATCTGCTTTGATTTCTCAGTTGTTTCCCCCTTTCTGTTTCCATCTCTGCCATTTCTGTGGCTGGAGTGATTTATGCCATTAAGAGAAGGGAGCGAACCTGGACTGAGGCTTACCTCATCGAGGCTCTTCTGCTGGCATGGGAAGGAGAAGGTGAATCCCAGCGGGAGCGAGACCCCCTTCATGCCCATGTATTCCAGGAAGTCCGAAATGCAGTGGACAATGTGGTCAAAAAGCTGCAAGGCAAAAGAAGGACATGGAAGAGTCTGTGGTTCCACAAGATTTATGAGCCAACATCACTTCTGGGCACCTTTTATGGCAGATGTTCCCAACCTTTTCAAGACAGGGGCCGGGTTGCACTCTCTCAGTCAGCTATGAAGGCCGGATGGCCACTGTGCCTTGCCTGCACAATGGGGTGGCCATTTTGTCCCAACAGCTTCAAAGTGGTGGCCATTTTATTTTTCAAATGCCCTTGGAAGGTTGGGGGCCCACATGAAATGGTGCTGTGGGCTGGATCTGGCTCACGGGTCTTAGGTTGGGAACCCCTGTTCTATGGCGAGGTGGTTTGTGCAAAACTCTTCGTTGTGCTTGAAATGATCCTGCACCTGGAAATATGGCCACTGAGTTCCCTATCATTTATTTATTTGTATTTATTTATTACATTTATATCCCACCCATCTGGGATATTGTCCCACATCCTGTGAAAAGAGGAACGTGTTCTGGACCAGACAGGGGGGCAATTTTGAGAGAAAGCAAGAGCAGGTAGGATCCAATCCACAGTATCTCTGGGAAGAAATCCAGGTCATCCCACACATCCGTGGGTTTCAATATTCATGATAAAATATCCTGAAATACATGTACTGTATGTCTTTCTATGGCGCATTACCAGAGCTGGCCACTAGAGACCACTGCCTGCAATGTAAAATGTAGGGTATGTTGTTATCTGCAGTTTCGGGTATCTGTGGAATTTATTCCTCACTAGCATAGTTTGCCCGGCATTGCCGGGCTGCTATAAACTGTGATCAGCTTTTTTGGGGTGTTTTTTTGTGGATTAAAAAAAAAGAATGATATAATTGTTTCTAATTGTTTTATTTAACTAAATAATATTTTAGTTTGTTTGTTTTTTAATAGTTGTACCGTAGGTTAAAAAAATTTTTGAATGTGAAAGTACAGTTTTTTTACATTCAATGTTTTTAAACTGTGTTTAGATGTTTTGGGTTTTTATTTGAGTTAAAACTCAACACAGGATGTTAGAAATCTTTTTATTTTATTTATTTAACATATGTTTGTTATTTGTGTAAATTTTTGATTTATTATGTTTTTGACTTGTTTTTACTCTTGTGGCCTCTAGGTGGGGCTGTTGTGTTTTCTGAGTTGTTTTTACTATTCTGCCCTGCAGGTGGGGCTGCTAGTGGTTTTGGTTTTGTTTCACATGTTTTTTCTCTCCTGGCCTCTGGGTGGGGCTTCTTCCGGTAAGTAGTCTTTGTTTCTTCATTTCTGTTCTGGTCGTCGTGGAGGGAGGACGTGCTGGTGAATTCTCTGGGTTTTTTTCTTCTGGTTTTTTTCTTTGTTTTGTTTTTGTGGTGGTGGGCTAGCAGGTGTTTCTGTTTGTTCTTTTTCATTTTGGTTGAGTTTTAGGTTTGTTTAATTGGTTTGGTTATTTCTGGTTTTGTTTAATTTTTGTTATTTTGTTGTTTATTTGTGTAATTAGTTGTTGTTTGTTTGTGTAATTTGTGGGTTTTTTTGTGTTGTAGTTAGGTGTTTTGTATGTGCTTTTGTGGTATTATGGATGTTTTTGTTTGTGTATTTTGTGGGGTGTTTTGTTTATTAATGGGTTTGTTTAATTATTGATTTATTTTTGTTTTATTATTTTTTATTAATTTTGGTATTTGTTTTTGGTGTTTACTTTAGCGTGAAGAACAGGCTGCCTGTCAGTTCCTCTTTTCCCCATTGCTGCTTCGAATATTGGGGGAAAGCAATGAGGGAAAGGAGGAGGAGGCAGTCAGCCCGTTCTTCTCCCGGGAAGGTTCGTTAGGTAGGTCGGGGTAGAAGGAGGAGGCAGAGAAGAGATATCTCTGCCTGACGATGGTTCTCTCCTCTCTGTCTACTTTTTCTCCTGGCTTACCTAACTGGAGATTGGCAGGCAGTGATCCGTAAGGAGTGGTGCTCTTCCTTGCGGATTGCTGGCTGCTGCTTTTGTATTTGGAAGTACAAAGGCATCAGCCAGTCATCCTCCAGGGAGGGTGCTTCCCCTGACGAACTGCTGCCTGTTTTTGGGTTTTTTTTTCCACCCCAGCTCAACTTTCCTTGAGGCTGGCGGTGGTCTCGCCATGTCTTCGGCGGGGTAGCATGGAGGAGAGGGAGTCCCTCTTCTCCCCGTTGCTGCGGGAAAAAAGGCTGGCGGGTGTCTCACAGTGGAGTTTTGTGGCTTTTTGTTTTGCGAGGCTGTTGAGACGCTGCGTCCGGCTGCGCCGGACATGTGCTCCTGTTGTGTTTTGTAATTTTATTTTTTGTGCACCGGCTTTCTCAGCGTTCTGCGTGCTCATGGTGCACAGGACGCTGGGACTTGTAGTTTTCCGTTTGTGGTTTGCATTCGTGCGGCGGTTTTTTTCCTGCGGCTCTATTTTAATTGGCCGTGCTGCATTTTCCAATGTTCTTTTTGCTTGCGCCTCTCAGCCTGATTGGCTGCGGCACGGTGCGGTTCAAAGAACATTGGGAATTGAAGTTCTTTCCCTTTGTTCGCATTTGTGGGGCTCTTGCCCCACTGGCACATTTCTCAACCATGCAGTAACCTCCGTACCGGGTTCGGGCGAGTGCAGGAGGCTCGGTACGGGATAGGATGGACGGGTGCAGAAACGTATAACAAGTTCCAATGGTTAACCCTTGGATTTATAGGTATAGATGGATGAGGGGAGGGGCAATCAGTATTTGTTAAAATTGGGGGTGGTAATCTGTGATATTGCTGAGAGCCCAAAGTGAAGAGTTTCTTTGGGGAAGTGGAAATCACATTTAAATTGACTATATTTATCTTGACTACACTTTCAGGTTTTTTATTTATTTATTTATTTATTTATTTATATTCATATTTATATAGCTGCCCAACTCACAAAGACTCTGGGTGGCATACATCTGGGTGCATGTAGGCAGAAATTTAAATAAATACCACGACAGATCTACATTTCAGCTGTCTCAGTCACACAAGGATAAAGACTTGATTTTCTTTTGCCTTGCATTTAGTTTCATGCTAACGTAACTTATTCCCCCCATGCTGAAGGCAAAGAGGGCAGGATATGAGTGAATTCCTGAGATGTTTAGGAAGGTGAGTCGTTCCTGAAACCTTCTGTTTACTATGCTGGAATTTTGTCTACGGAGCAAAATAATAAAGGTTGGGGAGGTTCCAGGTTGCAAGCTTGAAGGATCAAAATGCCAGAGGCAAAAGACGGCTCCTGGCTTATAAGACCTGGAGGATACTGCTGTGAAAAATGCACAGGTGGGAATGTGAGTACTATGCAACATGGCCCTGTAGTTGGTGTATACCAGGAGTTCTCAATCTTTTAAAGCTGGGGGCCATTGGGTCAACACTCCCTCAGACAGCTTCAGGGGCTAGACGGCCATTTTGCCCTGCCTCCACCACATGGCACTTCCGGATGTGGTGGAGATAGTGGAGGGCCACATGAAATAATGCCATTGGTCACATCCAGCCCATAGGCCACAGGTTGAGAATCCCTGATGTGCACCATGCACAAACAGCAGGGCACAAAATGAAATGGACTCCTAGGTCAAAGTGGCATGTCTGGTTCAAGGTTTGGTGTTCATCTCCATTTGCAGCCAAAGAGGCAGCTACAGGCGTTTCCATGGTCACGTAACCGGCATGACTAGGCACTGGAGTGCATTGAGCACGGTTACCTTTCCCACCCAAGCGGTACCTATTTATTTACCAAGGATAGGCGGAGCTGTGGTTTTGGACTGTAACCCCCAGAATTCTCCCCAAAGAATTTCCCAGAAAGACACACATCTCATGTTTGTTGATACCATGCCAATTCCCCTTAAGAGGCCCTGCTTGCTGAAGACCACCAGCTGCAGGTCAGGCCACCAGAATATGAAGACAGTGTTCCTGGTTCATCTCATGTTGCACTCTGTCTTCAGACTCCTAGAAGATCTCTGAGCTCTCTCTCAGGCCTGCAATCCCCAATCCTTTTCAACTGGAGAGGATTGGGACCTCTCTGTTGGCCACAGAAGGAGTTTCCTCCTCTGCTTGTAGCTTCTCCATCTCACCCCCACCCCCCTTCACACCTCCACCCCCAAGCTCTTCTTCCCTTCCCTTCACTCACCTCCTCTCCCGTCCCCTGCATGACCTCCTGAGGAATGGTGTAGATCTTGTTGTGCATCTCCACACTACGCCGCATGGCATTCCGTAGGCGCACCAGCAACACCCGGAAGTTTGTGCCCCCCAGGTCCAAAGCCAGGAAGTCTCCTTTCTCTGAAACCAAGAGTGCAATTGGCTTTCAGCCCCACTAACCTGGCAGCTGGAAAACCTCCTAAGACCGAGATGGTGAACCTTAGCACTCTAGGTGTTCTTGGACTTCAATTCTTAGAAGTCGAAATCTCTGTGGAGCCACACAAATAGGTTTACTGCACATCCAAGAACATGCTTCTGGGAACTGAAGTCCAAGAACACGTGCAGTAAATCCATTTGTGTGGATTTATAGAGACTTGGCCTTCTGGGAATTGAAGTCCAAGAACGTGCTCATTAAACTCATTTGTGTGCATTCACAGAGACTTGGGCTTTTTGGGAATTGAAGTCAAAGAGCATGCACCATAAACCCATTTGTGTAGATTCATAGGGATTTGGTCTTCTAGGAACTGAGGTCCAAGAACACCTGGCATGCCAAGGTTTGTCATCACAGACCTAAGACAAGGCCATGAGCCACCAAGAACTTCAGTTCCTTTGGTTCGGCTCATTTACTGCTCCGCTGATTACTACCGGAAACATGCAGCCATGAAAACTTAATTTTGGCTAATGGCAAAGCAAAGTAGCTTCATTTTGGCAGTCCAGAGTTTGATCTGGACACAAAAGAAGAAGACCAAGAACTTCCACGGCCACCTGAATTAGTCTGTCCCCAGCAAAATAGTTGTGAGTGACACCAGTAAGATGGAAGCCAGAACCCCACTAACAAGTGGAAACTCATCAATTGGTGGCAAAGAACCACTAATTGATGAGTTTCCACCAGGGGTAGGTTGCTCTATTGTTTTGGACTATAACCCCTAGAATTCTCCCCAAAGAATTTCCCAAAAAGACACACATCTCACGTTTGTAGAGACCGTGCCAACTCTCCTTAAGAAGCCCTGCTGGCTGAGGACCACCAACTGCAGATCAGGCCACCTGCCCCCCAACTAAGTCTGCCTGAAGCCCACACACACACACACACACACCCAGCCACCTTACCTGTCCCGTCTGGCGTGGAGCAGACGTAGGTAGGCAGCATCTTCACGGTGGCCTCCTCATGGGAGTCCTGTGCCAGGCCCCGCTCCATCTCCTGCCTCATCCTCTCCTTCACCTCCAGCAGCTGCTCAAGGCTCAACCGAAGGGGATCCAGGATCTCCTGCCGGGCCTTGTGTTGGGCTGAAAGCCGGTAGGCAACAGCTGTGACCATGGCGGCTCCCTTGCCACTCCCGTCTTCTGAGCGGATGAACCGGATCTCGCAGTCAGGGAGGAGGCGGCGCACGATCTTCTGGAGGCGGCGGGCGAAACTAGAGAGGGTGGGAAAGGAAGAGGTTATGAGCCCACTGAGAGAGCCAAGGTCTGACCTGTGCTGGGGAGTCCTCCTCCTCCTCCAAACATCTTCACTTACTGAGGATGTTTCTTGTAGACGGTGCCGTCCACTCCCACGGTGGAGCGCAGCCGATCCACCCCTTTGTTCTCCTTGATGCGCCGTAGGACAGCAACCAGAGCGGCGCCACAGAGGTTGGCCGAGCGGGTGGAGACAATCTCGCAGATGCGCTGGGTGGCCACACAGTCCTCATGGGAGGGCTCCAGGCCCAACCTGGTCAAGATCTCATTGGCTTTGGACAGGCCTTCCTTCTCCCTGCAGGTTCAAAGAACCACAAGTGAGAAGCTGCAGAGAAACCTCAGCCTTCCCATTGGCTCCATCATCATCAGCGTGTTCTACAAGAGGATATTCAGCACCTCTATGTGTGCCTGTAGGAACCACCCCATGCATGGTCATCCCTGTTGTGGCAGGGCAATACAGAGAGAGAGAGAGAGAGAGAGAGAGAGACAGTTGAGCCTGCAGCGTTCCCAACCAAAACACTCACTTCTCAATGGCCGACACATATCTGGTCTCAAAATGTCCCCTCGTCAACAAGTCCGGGGTGAGCTTCCCATCAAACAAGATCTCTTCTTTGGCCATCTTCACCAGGACGAGCCTGACCAGCTCACCCATGTACATCCCGCTGATCATCTTCTCAAATCTGCAGCCAAAGAAAGGGAAGGCGTGAACTGAAAGAGGAGGGCTCAAACCTTTCTTAGATGGTTTTATTATCTCATACAAACAAGCACCCTTGAGAGTCTTGCAACCCAATGTCTTCTGCAGCGCTGTGCTAAAGTTGACCCACTGGGTACGCCAGAGTGTTAAGGGAATGCATTCTTGAGTTGGTCAACTGGAGTCCCATGGGTCTACCTTAGTTGGGAACGGCCATCAGATTTAGGCTACAAGGTCCCACCTGGAGCTCCATCCATCCATCTGAGATACAAAGGGAGATGGAACAACTGCTCTTCTACAGTCTGGGTCATATTTCTGAGCATGTTGGGAGGCAGAGGGTTGTAGGCCTGCACTTTGCAAACCCCAAAAGATCCCTGCCTTTGGAGAAACCATCACCTTGGTCCCATGAGGACTGGCAACAAGGAGCTCAGGCCAAACATCAAAACTCAGTAGCCCAAGATCTCAAGCACAACATTGCAACATTGGGTGTTTCCAGGAAAGCATCTGAGGGGTTTCTCTAGGTCACATACACACACACCCTCAGTTCCCAAGGAAGACAGTCACATTAGTCATGAGGCTAGTACAGAAGCTAAAGCATTCTACTCACAATTGTTTGCCCGGGTTCAGTGAGCCCATGTCAATCTCCCGATCAAACTCTGTTCTGATATCATTGAGGACTCCATCATCCCCAAAGGCTCCCCACTCCATGTTGATGCACATGCGTCCCTCGTCGCCCTCCACTAAGTCAATGTGGCGCATTTCCTCCATGTAACAGGCATTGCTCCCTGTGCCTGGAGGTGTGAAGAGGAAGCAGAGAAGGTAGGGTGAGATCCTGAACCTTCAGGAGAACAAGTAAAGGTCTTTCCAAAGTCTGCTCCTCTCTTCATCTAGTTTGAGCTATGAGTTTGGAGCCACCATTTGACATGGTCAGCCAACTCCAGTCCCTTCATCAGATGGCATAAAAGTCCAATCAGTCAGCCAATTAGTCAGTCGATCAACTGATTAATCAACTGATCAACCAATCACCCACCCAACTGAACTAACCCAACCCAACCCAACCCAACCAACCAACCAGCCAATCCTTATCTCCCCTGATGCCCAGACATCTTGCTACATCTTACCTACAATAAGGCCAACTTCACAGTTGTGGTCATCATAGCCGCAGGTCATCATTGTTCCAACAGTGTCATTCACCACAGCAACAACATCAATGTCAAAATCCTACAGGTACAGGAAGAGTTTTAAAAAACCAAACCTTGGCATTTCCAACTGTACTTTGTTTGGAATACTTACAACTTCCTGGGAACGGCACAAGGAGCCCAGATTCCCAGCAGAAACAAGACCCAGATAGAAGAGGGAGAGGGAACTTGTGAGAGTTGTGTCCCACTGTGTGAGACAGAATGCTGGACTGGATGGGCTGTGGCCTGTTCCACAAAGGCTGTTCTTATGTTCTTATGAACTTACCCCTCGCTTTTTTATCGCCTTCCGCAGCAGGGAAACCACATCCTTCCCTTCCACCCCACTTGACCGGAACCCTTTGGTCCATGTAACAAGGATACTCTGGTGGAGAAAAAGAAGGCAAAGCAATAAGACAGTTTCTCCTAATCCCATAGAGCAGTGATGGCCAACCTTGGCACTCCAGATGTTTTTTGACTTCAATTCCCAGAAGCTCAAGTCAGCACTCCTACTGATTAGGGCTTCTGGGAATTGAAGTCCAAGAACATCTGGAGAGCCAGGTTGAGGAGCTATGGTGTAGAGCAACCCCTATGTTTCATAAAGTTCTTCATGGTCTCTGCGTACACGCAGTAAACCCTTTCATGTGGGTTCACAAAGAAGAACAGTTACAGGTAAGCAACCTGCCATTATAGAGCAGAGATCTGCAAATGTGCCTCTCCATGTGTTCTTGGACTTCAATTCCCAGAAGCCCCAATCAGCACTCCTGTTGATCAGGGCTTCTGGGAATTGAAGTCCAGGAACACCTGGAGTGCCAAGGTTTGCCATCACTGTCGTAGGGGCTTTGTTCCTTGATGATGAAATGGCCTCCACATGATTTTTCATATTGGGTTGATATCTCTTAGAACAAGAAAAAAAAAGAACAGCAATACAACCATGTGGTTGTTGATTAACATAACCCTGTTTCCAGGAGTAACACCTGCAGCGGGTCAGGAAAATAGCATTACAAAGGTACGCTTCTGAGACCTGGACTCCCCATTGGGTTGGGCAATCACAAAACGGAAGGTGTGGAGAGGAAATCAGTCTTCACAAAGGATCCTGGCTAGATGCTGAGGCTACAAGATCTATCGTTGCTCTGACAGAGGCTACAAACTTGAGGAATCACCTTAAGATATGATGGTCCCAGGTTTCAATTCAGGGGATGAAGAATCTATTGTCTCTTTCTCCACTTCGAGAGAGAAAAGAATGGCTTCTGGTCAAAGAATCGTCACACTGTGCTGTGTGGACGCCGAGAGAGACGGAATCCATCAGCTCATTGACTGGTCTGCCGATGACTGCCAGAACATGCACCAATGAGGACTTAAATTTGGCCAATGCCAAAGTCAAGAAAGCAGCTTCATTTGGGTACTCCAGGGTTTGATCAAGACATGACAGAAAAAGAAGAAGAAAGAACCACCCTTCACACTAGTTCCCAGTTGAAGTGAGATTGACATTCAGGGACGAAGCAAATGTTCAGAGTCTCCGACTGTTCTGCCAACCAGCCTTCTCCCAAAGCAGCGTCGTGCAACTCAACCAAGCCAACGATCGCTCCCAGAGAAGGAACAAGCTTTCCACTCACCTCGTCCAGTTTGGTCTGATAGCAAGGGAAAGAGAAGGTGAAGCTCAGAACCAGCTTCTGGGCCTTCATTTCCAGCTGTTACGCACCAAATGAGAATCAAGATCAGTTTTTAAATAAAACAAGTCGAATTTTGATAGAGGGGGAAAATGATACAATGATTGTTGCGAGAGATTTCAATTTAATACGATCAAATAATGACTGTACAAACTTAACTGACTATAGGAAGGGATCAAAGGCCAGATTGTTGGATGACAGGATGAATTTACTTGGATTAAAAAGATTCTTGCCGAGAATTGAAGGGAGAGGAACGTATATATACATATTTCTCTTGAGTCTATAGTTCATACTCTAGAATTGATTATGTTTTTGTAAGAAAAAATTATTGAAAGATTTAAACAATATAGAAGTAGGAATTTTAAAAGAATTGGATCGTGCAAAGGTAATAGTAGAATTACAGCTTAAAACAAATATACAGGGTAGTAGAAATTGGAGGTATGATCCAAAGTTGTTTAAAGATAAATTGCTTAAAAATTGGGAAGAAATATGGAAAATGAATGATGGTGAGGAAATAAGCTTTACTATAATTTGGGATACTATGAAAGCAGTATTTAGAGGAGAATGTATTAAGTTATTGAGCTTAAAGAAAAAACAATACAGAGATAGACAATTGGGGGGAATTAAAATTCTTCAAATTAAACATGCTGATTCAAAGGAAAAGAATATTTTGGAAAGAATACAAATGTTTAAAAAGGAGTTAATTGGAAGAGATATAGAAAAAATTAAGAGACCTAATTTATCTGAAAAGGGAATACTTTGAATTTAGTGATAAGAATTCAAAAATGTTAGCAAGAGTGGTGAAGGAGAAGCAAGAGAAAAGGGAAATAGGTACTTTAATAAGGGAAGATGCAATAAGATGTAATAAAACATTGAATAAATTTAGAATAGTTAATTTTTTTATCAAAAAATTATATACGGATAAGGAAATTAAATTAGATAAGTTGGAAGAATATTTACAAAAATATAAGGGGAATCATATAAAGGAAGAACATAGAAATAAAATTGAAGAGCAAGTGACAGAGAAAGAGATAATAGAGGTGATAAATAAGTTAAAATTAGGGGGAAACCCCTGGGGAAGATGGATTACCCACTGAATTTTATAAAGAATTTAAACAAATTATTGTCCCAAAATTTAAAAGGTTATATAACTATATATTGGAAGGGGGTGTATCTCCAAATTCTTGGCTTAGATCCATAATAGTTTTAATACCAAAACCAGGGGGGGGGGGGAATTTGGAGTTTGTTGACTCATATCGTCCAATAGCTCTAATTAATCAAGATGTGAAGATTTTTACAGCAATTATGGCAAATATGTTAAATACTTTTATGGGGGAAATATAAACATTCAGATCAAGCAGGTTTTATAAAGGGTAGGTATATGGCTGACCTAACAAGGAGATGGTTAAATCTGCTAGAAATAAATAATAGGGTGGGGGAGGCTAAATAGGTCTATTATCTTTAGATATTTTTAAGGCTTTTGACTCTTTACAATGGGTTACTATTAAGGAAATTATTATTAATTTTTTTATTTGTGGTTCTTCCAATCAAGCAAATAGATAAAGAAATAGGAGTTTTTCAAAACCTATTGAATAATTTTTGTAATGGTGGGAAAAGAGCAAGAATATCTAAAAGTTTATGGTATAGATCACAGAAAGGGGGTGGTTTGGGGTTACCTAATATTAAAACTTATTATAGGGCGTTCCAGCTTAAAGGTTTGGTAAAATTACTGACAATAATGATCTTATTTGGAAAGATATAGAAATGAAGGATAGCAATATGTGTGCAAATGGAGATTTTCTGGAAGATGATGTGTCACATTCGAAATAAAAAAATAATGTTTTTAAAAAGCGATGATAAGTGCATGGGTAAGATTAAAAAGGTAAATGGGCACCAAACATCTCACCAATCATAGGGTTGCAAGATATAAAAACATTTCCGATTAAAAATTTGGAGTTATTAAAAGGTATATTGCATAAACATGATATCAGTGGTGTACTGCTCCAGGTTCCCACCAGATCCCGGGAACCGGTAGCGGAAATTCCCCCAGGCCACGCCCACTTGGCCAGCCATGCCCACTTCCCTACCCCAGGCCATGGTGTGGCTGGCCAAGTGGGTGTGGCCCACAGAATTAGCCACACCCATAGAGTTAGCCACGCCCAGGGTGGGGTAGTAAACAAATTTGCAGTGCATCACTGCATGATATAGTTATATTAAAAGAATGGTTGAGGGTGTGTGAGGAAGATTTATAAGGAATTAAGGTTGAACTGGCTTCAGATATTATCTGTGGACAGGTGGAATAAGCGATATAAAGAGAAGACACAATTGGTAAGACAACGGACAGATTTTGAAGAAATGCTATATAAGATAAGAAGAGGCTTAATTGGGATAAAAGGAGTAGTAAGTAAGTTGTATAAAATGATAAATTGTATTGAAGAACCCCAGAATACGCTTAAAAGAATGTGGGAAATAGACTTAAATATAAGCATTTCTGAAGAAAATTGGAAGAAAAAGTGGGGGGAAAGAATTATGCGGAGCCTGTCTACAAATGTGAAATAACATAATTATAAAATGTTGTGGCAGTGGTATATGCCACCAGTTCAACTAAATCAAATAGACAACAGTAATTCAAAGATATGATGGAGATGTCAACGGGAAATAGGGATGTATAGACATATGTGGTGGGATTGCAAAATTGTTTCCAATTTTTGGCACAAAATTGAACAAGAAATAGCTAAGATTTTAGATATTAACTTAAAGTTAAATGGAAAAATTGTATTATTGACAGATTTGAAATTAGATGAAAATAAACAGGATTTATTAGCACCAATGAGAACCTGGGTTTGGCCAATGCCAAAGCCAAGAGAGCAGCTTCATTTGGGTAGTCCAGGGTTTGATCGAGACATGACAGAAGAAGAAGAAGAAGAAAGAGCCGCCCTTCACCTGAGTTCCAAGTTGAAGTGAGATTTGACATTCAGGGACGAAGCAAATGCTCAAAGTCTCCGTCTGTTCTGCCAACCAGCCTTCTCCCAAAGCAACATCGTGCAACTCAACCAAGCCAACGATCGCTCCCAGAGAAGGAACAAGCTTTCCACTCACCTCGTCCAGTTTGGTCTGATAGCAAGGGAAAGAGAAGGTGAATCCCAGAGGCAGCTTCTGGTCCTTCATTTCCAGCTGTTCCAGGAAGCTGGCCAAACATCCGGCGATGTGGTCAAAGAGCTGGCAGGGGAAGAGGCAGGTAGAGCAGGGTCAGGAAGACAGACCTCCCATGGAGGGGAAGGCAAGCCATAGGTGGAGGGGACCTTCCAGGTGGCACCTTGAAATCCCCCTTGGCCATTCATGCTCACTCAGATGCTCTAGAGCAGGGGTTCCCAAACTACTGCCCGGTGGCCAGATCTGGCCCCCAATGCCAATTCACCTGGCCTGCAAAGCCCTCATTGCTCCTGGAAGTGGAAGTAAAACGTGCCCATACGGGCGCATTTTACTTCTCCTTCCAGGAGCGATGAGGGCTTTGTGGGCTGAATGAATTGGCATTGGGGTCCAGATCTGGCCCCCAGGCCATAGTGATCTGCTCCCTGAACCACATAGACCGGCCCACAGCCCAAAAAGTTTGGGCACCCCTGCTCTAGAGAGGCAAGTCTTTCCTTTGAGACTTCTGTACACATCTGTGCTCTCAAATATAGTGGGAGCAGAATTAGGCCGCCTGTAGCATGATTACACATCTGCACACACACAAGTATATAGTCTAGTTATTTTGATGTTATACTTCTTTATCCAAGCCTTTCTTGTTTCTTAATATTCTCATTATTTTATTTTAATATTTACAAAAAAGATAAACAAAAAACAGAAAAATACAAAAGAAAAACATGAACAACAAGTAAGAATATTTACACACATTATTTAGATAAAACAAATCACACCCCACCCAAACCCTATTAGTGGGAAATATTCCTCCACCCACCAATACACACACCTGCCCTTCTGCCCCTTCCAGATAGTACAACCATCTGGCACTCCCATTCACGTTTTACTTCCGCTCCAGGGAGCGACGAGGGTTTTGTGGGCCAGATGAATTGGCATTGGGGGCCGGATCCAGCGCCTGGGCCATAGTGACTGGCCCCCTGAACCACGGCCCAAAAAGTTTGGGCACCCTTGATCTAAATATTCCCTTTTACTTTTTCTTCCTCCTAGCTCCTGACATACCAAATGCCAGCCTCCTCCTGTACATCTCTTTCTTCCACCAGCCCTCCCAGTTCTCTCCCCTCCTCCCAAACTGGACCTTCCCTTCCTCTTTTTCTTCTTCCTCCTCCTCAATCTCTTAAACAAAGTTTCCCAATCTTCATCTCCCATGTCAATTATTTTCAACATCTCCAACTGCCTCATGGCCTCCTTGGATGTAGAACTCTAGATGGTCAATCTGTGCTTGTTGTTATGCCAACATCAATGTAGATATTCATCATATGATAAATAAATAAATAAATAAATGCCCCCCTTCAAATCCTCAACTCTCCAGACTTTGCCTTCATAAAATATATTTTTTTAAAAAACAGGAAATTCCCGTTGATATCTTATTTTACAATTGCTTAGTATTTCAGTTGCAGGTTTCATCTCGCATCTCCAAGACATAATCTTATTACAGAAATCCTGATAAACCTCTACTTCTACTTTTAAGGCAAGGTCCGGATTTTTTCTTAGATATTTCTTTACTTGGTCTTTTTTACAAACACTAACAAACCTAATAATTACATCTCACGGCGGCTTATACAATTTTTAGGGCCTATTCTATACATTGATTCAACCTCAATATTCTGCACTAAACCTTCCTCTAACTTAAACGTTTTCAAGCATCCCACCACACTATCTCATCAATTACCTTTTTTTAAACTCTGGGAACAATTTCTTCTTTTTTCTGCCATATCTGAATATTGGGGATCCTCATGGCAATCATCCATGAAGACTGTCCTGAGAATATAATGCCATGGCCTTCCACTTGCCTTCTGCATCACAGCGTGACACCCATCGTACCATAGATCCAGTTCCATGAGTCACTTTCTGGTCCTGAGCCCTTTTGGCATGCAAAGTCCTCTTCATCATCATCCCCAGGCCAGGATGGATGAAGCTGTTGCGCTCCCTCAAGATGGATTCAAGTGGTATTTAATCCTCTTGGGGACCCTCACCCTTCCTCAAGTGGTGATTGCAGTTGTTATCATTGCTAGATTTTATATTTGCTGTAGCAGCTAGGAAACTGCATATATATAGTGTTGTTATCATCGTTATGTTTTTATTAGTATGTTTATTTTATATTATTTTAAAATTAACACATATTAGTTAATGGAAGAAGAAGGAGTAGACAGGGACTTCAGAAATGGCAGGACCCAGCCTACCCAACAGGTAGACCAGGTCTCCAGACCTCACCCATAAGAAGTAACATGAAACTGCCCTGTTTAGGACCCTTTTATTGGAACACCTTCTCAGCATTAAGCAAGGTACAACGACTAGCTTGGGCCACTCACCTGCGTCCCACTGCCTCTCATAAGGTCTTCAGGAATCGCATAGATCTGGTTCTCCATTTCAACCTTCTTGCTGCCATTGTCTGAGACTCTGACTCTCAGCACCCGGAAGTTGGTGCCACCAAGATCCAAGGCCAGGAAGTCTCCCTCCTCTGCAAGGGGAGAAAGAAAGACACACACACCCACACACCCAAGGTGAGATACATTCCATTCATCCTGGTTATAGCACCTACATAATCACAAAAAGGAGCGGCCTTGTGTTCAACAATGGATTGCATCTGGGTTTTAGATGACCAGGTAGGACAGGTAAGCGGAAACGTTGGGAAGGTTTTCTTCCCAATGTTCCAAAATAGAAGTGAGTGGGTGGGTGGACAGACTAACAGATGGGTCAACATACAGATAGATATGGATGGTTGGATAGAGTTATTAAGCTGTGTTGACTTTACATATCCATTTATTTAATTTATCCTAAAGCACTGATGGTGAACCTTGGCACTCCAGGTGTTCTTGGACTTCAATTCCCAGGAGCCTAAGTCAGCACATCTGGAGTGCCAAGGTCTGCCATCACTTTCTTAAAGCATCTCTCCAGAGGGCCATTTTCAGCAGCCCTTTGAGTTACAACTCCTGCTGGCTTAGCCTTCAGGGAAATGAAGTCCAAGAACATCTGGAGTGCCAAGGTCTGCCATCACTGTCTTAAAGCATCTCTCCAGAAGGCCATTTTCAGCAGCCCTTTGAGTTACAACAGGGGCAAACCACCGTGGACCTCCAGGTCATTTTGGGCCACAGCCACTGGAGTCTTCACCTTTGGTGATGGAACTAGGGTTGATGGGAATCCAAGGCCAAAAATGTCGGGCGGGCCACCCTTGCCTGTCCACGGTTCTCAAGATCCACCCAGGGCATCCTATCCCCATCAATCAATGAGGGAGCCAGAAAGAGGTGCCCAGCATTCATGGAAAGGCAGGACTCTCGGCAGATTCTTTGTTAGCCTCATAAAAATTTCATGCATGGAGTTCCAGGACATTTCAACAACGACGGTCAGATCCAAGCTATGGGAAGAAGCTGCCTTGGTCCCCCAAAAAAAGAGCAGGTGTTACTGAACAAATCTTCTGGGAACATGCCGACCTTTGCAAATGCCTTTGACGGCGGTTAGGAAGGAGGGAATGAAATCTGCTTTGAGCTCTTTCAATGCTTGGTTGGTGGAGCATGGAAAATCTTGGCCTTCTCTACAGCTTGGCTTCAGCAACTGCCTTCATCCCACCTGCCCAGGTGGCACCTGCTATATCTTTAATCAGGTAGATATGAACTCCTCCGCACTTGGTTCACAGCAGGAGAAAGTAGGCATAAAGGTCATTGGAGATCATGGAAGAACCCAGTGAATAAATGAATAAAGTACATGAGAAATACAAGGGACTCGGGCAAGGGTGAGTAGGCTACACGCACATGCACACGCGCACACACAACATTGTGATTCAAATGCTTTCTTCACACCAGACAGAGATTAGAATGCCTAAACATTTGCAAACACTGAAACAATCATTCGTGCATCTTGCAATTCTGCTTTTCTGTTCATAGTTGTTGGGAGAAAACTAAAAGAAAGAAAATATTTGGGAAAACATACCAAAGCACAGAACGGCAACGAACTCACAAAACCTTGTACATCATTTCCAAACCATTTACCTACATCTACCCAACATGTCTACGCCCCAAAGGATTTGGGGTGAAGGGACTATCTGTTCCAGGTTAACTCTCTTTTATTTAACCCATTTCTCTTCTCTCTCATTCCCACTCTTTCTTTCTTTATCTCTCATTTCTTCCTTCCTTCCTTCCTTTGCCAGTGGTTTCCCAAGGTTTGACGATAGGAGGGAAATGTCCCCTAGACTCCCCAGGAAATGCCCACCCCAGCCTAAATGTTCCCTCCTGGCCTTCCTACATTGCAACGTGGCCGTTCTATTATGCAGAGTCCCTCCTTTTCCTCTCACGCATCCCCACAATATCCAACACTGGGGAAAACTATGGAGAGTCCCTTTGGTGAACCAAACAGCTCAAAGGGAAAGAATGGATCCAGCAGGCAAGAAGTCACAGGTTCAATCCCCAGCTGGTTCTCCTGCCTGGCACAGGGAACAGTCAGTGCCAACCACTGTGGGTTGGTGGGGGAAGCAACAACCTGGCACAAGATAAGAGGGCAAACCTTTCCGTTTGCTTTAGCAAAATTCTCTCTCACACACACACTATATGGAGTTGGCACAAGGCCAGTCATCAGCAGAAAGAGGAAGTTTACAGGAAATGTCTCGAAACAGGACATTTTCCAGCCCATGATTTCCTGAATGACGGGAGGTCAGATTGCAAACTCTGCTCTTCCACATGGGACCCGCTATGCTCAGCCTGATTCTGTGCTTTAGGGTCTGGCCTTCCAGCGCTCTTTGTGTCCCAGTATGGAGTGAGCACCTGTCTCTGTCCCAGTTCCTGCCAACCAAGCAGTTCAAAAGCAAGAAATTGCAAGTAGATAAATAGGTACCACTTAGGCAGGGAAGGTAACAGCATTCTGTATGCTCCAGCGTCTAGTCATGCCTGCCACATGTTCGTGGAAATGTCTACAGACAGCGCTGGCTCTTTGGCTGCAAACAGAAATGAGCACTGAACCCTAGAGTCAGATACAACTAGCTTTCGAGCGAGGCCGGCCTTTACCTTTACTACCTGTGCCATCCCTTGTTTAAAAAACACCTCCACCTCCAGAGAAGATAACAGAAGAAACCAAAAGCCCAGGGTGGGGAAACTGGGGGAAGAGCTTTCCAGGGGCCTAAACAACAAATAAAATAATAATAAAGGGTTGAATATTGAGGCGTCAAAAGTGGATTTTGGAAATGAAAACACTCCAATTCAGTGACTATTTAGTTTGCATGTATCACCAGAGAACCGGGGGTGGAGGGGGGGTCACATTTCACTGCATGCAAAGCTTCCCCAAAAGTGTCTCCTGGATTACAACTCCCATCTGCCGCAGTCAATGTGGCTCATGCTCAGGGATAATGGGAGCCCAAAGCATTTTAAGGATCCCATATCAAGGAAGGCGGCAGAGGCGACAGCTGTTCACTTGCCTTGAAATATGAAAAAGGCTAACTTTTGCTGGGGATATTTATTTATTTTTAATTTCTCCCATTGGAAAACTATTAGACCAGGGGTTCCCAATTTTTTCAAGCCGGGGGCCGGGTCACACGCCCTCAGTCAGCTTCAAGGGCCAGATGGCCATTTTGCCCTGCCTGCATGACGGGGGTGGCCATTTTGTCCAAACAGCTTCAAGGGGGTAGCAATTTTGTTTCTTGAATGCCCTTGGAAGGGGGCCATATGAAATGACACCAGAGGCCAGATCCGGCCCATGGGCCTTAGGTTGGGATGAAAACCACTCTGCCACATTTTCCCATTTCCTGGAGCCAGACTTGGAGCATCGGGACCTAGTGCGGGAGCTGGCTGAAGCCTTTCCCCTCCTCCTATTTGCTTCTCTGAGTTCTTTACCTGTTCCGTCAGGAGTAGACCTCACAAAGGTGGGCAGCATCTTCACAGCCGCAGTGGGGTTGGTGTCGGCGCTGAGGCCTTTCTCCATGTCGTTCCGGAAGCGGGACGCGACTTCCTGCAGGGTTTCATCTGAAAGCCGCATGTGATACAGGTACTTGTCGATCTAGGGGGAAAGAAAGCAACCACCATGGATATTGGGTACTGACAGGGAACGAGAGCAGGGGTGCCCAAACTATGGCCTGTGGGCCAGATCTGGCCCCCGATGTCAATTCATTTGGCCCACGCTGCCCTCACCGCTCCAGGAAGTGGAAGTAAAATGCACCCAAACACACAGAGCTTAGTACATTGTGGTTGACTACAAATGGGCAGTATAGAAATGTAATAAATAAATAAAATAAACAAACATGTGCAAGAGCACTGCAGCGGTGCAATCTGAACTCAAAGTGGCTCAGGACCTCCTTAAAAGGAAACAGGCTTAGAGTTTATAGTTGTATAAAAGTGTCTGTAATTACAGAGCAGTAATTACATTTTAAAAGCCATGCAGGAGAGAAATGCCCTCGGAAGGCCTTATTTTAAGCAGTAGCAAGGCTTTGTTTTGTACAGAAGAGAAATGTGTCTTGGTAGGAGTAAAGACTCCCCAGATAGGAGAGGAGAAATATGTAGGGCTGGGTTGCCCAAACTATAGCGCGGGGGCCGGATCCGCCCTGATGCCAATTCATCCGGCTCATGTCACCCTCGTTGTACCCAGCAGAAGTAAATCATGCGGGCGCGTTTTACTTCCGGGGGTGGAGTGGGCCGGTTGAATTGGCGTCAGGGCAGATCCGAGCCCCGGGCCATAGTTTGGGCACCCCTGAACCATGTGACCAGCCCATGGCCTGAAAAGTTTGGGCACCCCTAATGTAGGGTTTACAAAATCCAGCCATGACCAGAGGCTTCCAGAAAGGACAATCCGAGAGATAAGGAAAATATGCTTCATTTCTGATCCAGGTTCCCATTCTAGGCTGATCCCCGCATGGTAGATCCACACCTGGTTCCTACACGCAGGGAGGTGGCATTTTCGGTGGTTGGGAGGGAACCTGGATAGCCTTTCCCTGCCAGTTTCCAAGAAGGAAATGTTTGTGCCCGGGCAAACCCCAGAGCCTGCAAAGTACACAAACAAGGCATGGCTCGGGGAAACAACCACAGGGCACAGAAAGAGGAACCGGATCCTGTGAAAATTGGGCAGTGTAGACCCCAGCGTGGAAAGGGAATTGGCACGGCCCGCTTCAAAAGCAGGGCAAAGGGCTGCCTGTCTCCTCTTTGGCAAACCTGCGTTAAGAAGCCCCGTGTCCAGAACTCTTAACCACAGCTTGTCTGGGGGATTAAAACCCTTTCCTGAGACCACTTGGGTTTTACTTTACATACACCTGGGGTGTGCAAACTATGGCCTGTGGTCCGGGTCTGGCCAATCATGCTCTGTAATTACAGACACTTTTATACAACTATAAACTCTAAGCCTGTTTCCTTTTAAGGAGATCCTGAGCCACTTTGAGTTCAGATTGCACCGCTGCAGTGCTCTTGCACATGTTTGTTTATTTTATTTATTTATTACATTTCTATACTCCTTTGAAAAGTCAAAGGAGAAAGGAAAAACTACAACCATTTGAACACAGAATTTCAAAGAAAAGCAAGGAGAGATAAGGAAAACTACCTAAAAGAACAGTGCAGAGAAATGGAGGAAAACAACAAAAGAGGCAGAACCAGAGATCTTTTCAAAAAAATTGGGGAAGTCAAGGGAACATTTAAAGCAAAAATGACCATGATAAGGGACAAAGAAGGAAAGGAGCTAGCTGATGCAGAAGAAATTAAGAAAAGATGGAAAGAGTACACAGAGGAACTTTACAAAAAGGACCTCAACACTCCTGATAATCACAATGATGAAGAAATTGAACTTGAGCCAGACATCCTGGAGAGCGAAGTCATAAAGGCCCTAAAGAGCACTGCAAACAACAAAGCTAGTGGAGATGATGGTATCCCAGTTGAATTTTTCAAAGCGCTAAAAGATGATGGCGTCAAATTACTGCATTCAATATGCCAGCAGATTTGGAAAACAAAACAGTGGCCACAGGATTGGAAAAGATCAGTATACGTACCAATCCCAAAAAAGGGCAATGCCAAAGAATGTTCAAATTATCGAACAATCGCGCTCATCCCACATGCCAGCAAGGTGATGCTCAAGATAATACAGGACAGACTTCAGCAGCATGTGGAGAGAGAATTACCAGAGGTGCAAGATGGTTTCAGAAGAGGCAGGGGGACTAGAGACCACATCGCCAACATACGCTGGATCATGGAGAAAACAAAGGAATACCAGAAACAAGTTTACTTTTGTTTTATTGACTACACTAAGGCATTTGACTGTGTGGACCACAACAAGATGTGGCAAGTAATTAAAGAGATGGGAATACCAGAGCACCTCATATGCCTCCTGAGAAATCTGTACATGAACCAAGAAGCAACAGTTAGGACAGAACATGGAATAACAGAGTGGTTTGGAATAGGTAAAGGAGTAAGACAAGGCTGCATTTTGTCACCATGCTTATTCAACCTATACACAGAGCACATAATGCGCAGTGCAGGGATGGAGGAATCACAATATGGGATTAAAATCGCTGGGAGAAACATCAACAATCTGAGATATGCAGACGATACCACCCTAATGGCAGAAAGTGAGGAAGTCCTAAAGAATCTCTTGATTGGGCTGAAGGAGGAGAGTGCAAAAGCTGGCTTGAGACTCAATATCAAGAAAACCAAGATAATGGCAACAGGCCCCATCAGTTCCTGGAAAATAGACGGGGAAGAAGTAGAAGCAGTGACAGATTTTACTTTCTTGGGATCAAAGATCACTGCAGATGGGGATTGTAGCCATGAAATAAAAAGGCGACTGATTCTTGGGAGACAAGCGATGAGAAACCTGGGGAACATAGTGAAAAGCAGAGACATCACACTGAAAACAAAAATTAGAATAGTCAAAGCAATGGTTTTCCCAGTAGTAATGTATGGATGTGAGAGCTGGACAATTAGGAAAGCTGAACACAGAAGAATAGATGCCTTTGAAATGTGGTGTTGGAGGAGGGTTTTGAGAGTCCCCTGGACAGCGAGGAGAACAAATAGGTCAATCCTAGAAGAAATTAACCCGGATTGCTCACTGGAAGGCCAAATAGTAAAGATGAAGCTAAAATACTTTGGACATCAAATGAGAAGGGAGGATTCACTTGAGAAGGCATTGATGTTGGGAAAGGTGGAGGGCAAAAGAAGAAGGGGGAGGCCAAGGATGAGATGGCTAGATGGTATTATAGACACAATGGGCATAGAGCTGGGAGGGCTGAGGGGGATGGTAGAGGACAGAGGCGCCTGGAGGAAAATGGTCCATGGGGTCGCAAAGGGTCGGAGTCGACTGTGCGACTGAACAACAACAACACCACCAGGAGCGACAAGGGCGGCATGGTCTGGATGAATTGGCTTTGTTGGCCAGATCCGGCCCATGGGCCGTAGTTTGGACACCCCTGGTTTAAGCAGAGAAACCGGCAGCTTAAAATCTGTATCATCCTGTTGCAAAACAGATGGCAAGATGCATTTTACTTCCGCTTCCAGTGGGAGGAACCACTTGACCAGCCTGCTGAGCCACATGATCATCCCCAAAAGGTTTGGGCACCCCTGACATACAGTGAGGGAAGGAAACAATGCCAGGTACTCTGAGCGCCTCAGGACTTCTTTACTTTGACGTTTTGTTTGGTAACAGGAAGGCGGAGGCGGAGGAGTGTCTGCTTGTGGAAAGCCAGACCGTTTCCTGGAAAGTCTCCGCCCTTAATTAGGAACCTCACATGTATGTGGAATGCCACAAATCCTTTAAAGATGCTGCCAGCCTTGGAACATTGCCATTTCATGCTCATGTATCTCCCCCCCCCCCCAACCCCACCCCTAGGGCTTCTGCTTGGCTCCTCCTTAAGGAGGAATTTTTATCCAAAGGCCCTTTGATGGTTCCGGAGATTTTCGGAAACTGAGCGCATGGATGGGAATCGAATCACACATTGGCATGCAGATTAAATGGCAAAGGTTAGCAGCTCTGTTTCAGGACATGGACACACACACACACACACACACACACAAACACACACACACACACACAAGATGGCTCTTCCAAAGCTCACAGCTTTCCATGCGGCCCAGGGCGAGGGTGCAACTCGAAACCAGTTCTCCAGGATGATGCAATAAATTTACCCACTAGGTATGCCAAATTAGTCCAGATGAGTCCAAAAATAAAGTCTATCATGAATAGTATCTAGCATGATTTCTTTCCTCTGCTGTGTTGATCTTCCAAGTCCGAGTTGCACGAGGCGGCTTTTTGTGGCATTTCAAAAGGTTCAATAAACAAAATCCAGCTGTGTGACCCAAGACATTCAAACATTTGCAGGAAGGAGATGATACCTGGTCACGTGGTTCAGGGGCCCAATCACTATGGTCCACAGGCTGGATCCGGCCCCCCAATGCCAATTCATCCGGCCCACAAAGCCCTCATCACTCCCGGGAGTGACGAGGGCTTCGTGGGCTGGATGAATTGGCATTGGGGGCCGGATCTAGCCCACGGGTCATAGTTTGGGCACCCCTGCTTTAGACGTACCGTGGCAAATTGTCCACCTGTTCAAAGCAGGAGATCTACAAAGATCGAGTGCAATCTTGTCATGGAGCATCCTTATAAATGGGATCTGGGTTCTGACAGGGTGACTCTGGGATCAGGAAGGTGACTTAACCCAAATCATCATCAGTCCAGTCATGGGGTTGGGGTGGATGGGAAATCATGACTGCCAGCTCTCGGAATCGGCCAGAGTGCTTCACCTGGAGCCAGTGTGGTTTTACTCAGGAGTAAATCTCACTCACTGAGTTCAACTGGATTTGCTCTCAAGTAAGTCCACTTGGGAGGTGCTAGTCTGCTCGGTGGCTTAGTTAAGGCACTAGACTTGACAACCAGAAGGTTGACAGGTCAGCAGTTCAGGACCCGAGTGCTGCATGACAGAATGAGCTCCCGTCTGTGTCCCAGAAACTAGCAGTTTGAAAGCAAGAAATTGCAAGTAGATAAATAAGTACGTCTTTGGTGGGAAAGGTGACAGTGTTCCATATGCTCTGGTGTTTGCCAAGGCAGACTCTTAGTCTGACAGATGGAGAAATCCTCCTTAGTCATCAATTACTAAAAAAAAGTCAAAGGCCAAAAACCCCATTTCCTCTGCCCTACGTAGCACCTGTTTGCAGTAGGAAGCTCGCAAACCAAACCAGTAGAAATGTCTGTGAGTCAAGACCAAGTGTGAATTGGAAAACCCCTGCCCTTCCTTTTTCCTGAAGGGAAATAGTAATTAAGAAAAGAAGAAATAACTAGGCACTAACTCTTGGTTGCAAGCGAGCCTAGTTTACAGGTCATGTGGATTATGCAATAGGGATGAAAGGCTCAACAGCAAGTAGTTCACTCCAAGATGCTTTTGTTCTAATACTGATGGGAGTTGGCAAAATTCTAGGCAGAAAACAGAAAGTGTGGCACGAAAGGTAGAGAAATGCTCCCACCCAAACCTCTCTCGTACCCCTTTAGGACAGGAGTGCCCAAACTACAGCCTGTGGGCTGGATCCAGCCCTCGATGCCAATTCATCCGGCCCGTGAAGCCCTCGTCGCTCCCGGAAGTGGAAGTAAAACGCGCCCGTGCGGGCGCGTTTTACTTCCACTTCCGGGAGCGACGAGGGCTTCACGGGCCGGATGAATTGGCATCGAGGGCTGGATCCAGCCCACAGGCCAAAGAGACCCCTGAACCACATGGCCAACCCATGGCTCAAAAAGTCTGGGCACCCCTGCCTTAGGATTTCTGAAAAAAACGACAGAAAGCAGAGCCTTGAGTTTATTCAACGAAAGTAACCAAGTCAAGAAATGCAACAAAATAGACTTCAAACATTTGACTTTGTGGCCGAGTTTTTCAGAGGGAAATAAAAAGAAATACCTTTGCTGAGCCTTGCTACATGTATCATGTTCTCAGGCCCAGAAGAGCATTGATCTAAGCAAACTCCATTTGCTGTTTAAACATCAACAAAACAGAGCTATTTTCAAAGTAACTTTTTGAAAAGAGGAAGTAAAGCAGAAGGAAGTTAATAAAACTTTTTTGCTCCTTCCTTTCTTGGCTCGGAGGACTGAACTTTGTTTACACTTTCACGCTGGCTAGGAAGAAGCCATTCAGAAGATTAAACATACAACTAAGCACTGATGCACAGGGGGGGGGGGGGGGCGGGGGTGTTCCTTATAGACTAAATAAACCACCCAGCTCAAGAGTGGTGGCGTTGCTACACCCCAAGCACTACTATAGCTCTTTTGTGTGGACTTCTCCAGGAGAAAGCAGGCTTCAAACGTGTTAAATCCAACCCCGTGCATCTTTAAGACACAAGTCTGGATAAATGCAGGGACTGCAGTGGCTCAAGTGGTTAAGACACTGAACATGGAGACTGGAAGGTCGGCGTTTGATTCCCGAGAACTGCTCTCGCCTCTGTCCCAGTTCCTGCCAAACTAGCAGCTCAAAAGCAAGACATTGCAAGTAGATAAATAGTTACTGCTTTGGTGGGAAGGTATCTCGTCATGCCTGCCACATGACCACGGAAACGTCTGCAGATGCAGACAGTAACAGTGCTGGTTCTTTGGCTGTAAATAGAGATTAGCACTGAATCCTAGAGTCGGATACGACTGGCTTTTGAGCAAGAGTGACTTTGATTTTTACTATCCAGTCCTTCCTTTATGTTGCTCAGAGCAGATTATATGATTCTCATCGCTCCTGGAAGTGGAAGTAAATAGAAGTAAAGTGTGTTTTACTTCCACTTCCAGGAGCAATGAGGGTGGCACGGGCTGGATGAATTAGCACCAGGGGCCAGATCCGGCCCATGGGCCAAAGGGCACCCCTGGTTTAAGCAGAGAAAATGTCATCTTAAAATCTATCTCATCCTGTTGCAAAACAGATGGCAAGGCACGTTTTACTTCCACTTCTGATGGGAGGAACCACGTGACCGGCCCACTGAACCACCATGACCAAAAAATTGGGCACCCCTGCATTAAACTTCTCCTTCTTTAATGAGAGGGAGTGGACATGAAGGCTAGCCTCGTGCTTTGCCTGTCTTAACCAAGACTTCTTTACAAATGCCCTGAGATCACATCATGCCTTTGCATCCACTTGTTATTTTTTGTACCAAGGTCACAAACCAAGATACGCTTGTAGGAAGGGAACGAGGTTAAGAACGGCAATGTTGGCATATCTTCCGCCAAACCTCTGTTTGGAGAGGAATGAAAACTATTTGCACCTGCTTGTTGCAGAACATGCACATTCTCAAACCCAGGCACACAAGCCCCGAGTTTGAATAATGCTAAGAGGGCCAAGAGAGGAAGCTGCTCAAAGGAGGAAAAGGCTGAAATGTAGGGTTTTTTTTTTAAGGCTGCCCCTTTTACCCTTTAAAAAAGGAAAAAGTGATTTATTTAGTTCTAATCTTGGTCTCTTTCCTTCTCCCTCCTTTGCATCAATCAAAATGCTTGGAAATTAAGCTCTTGGATTTTTAAAGCATTTCTATCCAGGTGATTACCCACAGTTGCAAAAGCTCTCTTAACACACACACACACACACACACACACACCAAAAAAGGCAGATGTGCCCCCCCCCCAACCCCATACAGCCCCTTTGGGTTGTTGAACATCCCAGGGACCTTCTTTAAAAGTACATTTCGCTGAAGTCACTGGTAAGCCTCTCCATGCCAATAAAGCAGTGTTTCCCCAACCTTTGGTGTTTGGACTTCAATTCCCAGAAGCACAAGTCAATTCCCCAAAGCGCTGATCAGCCAATGGACCAACTGAGGCTTCTGGGAATTGAAATCCATCCGTGGGGTATGGGCCCCACATTGGGGACCACTGGACCAAAGGCATCCTTTTAGCTTCAGCCAATGGAAGACACTGAGGACCATCATGCATACAGAGTGCCCCTAGGCACCCTGGCAGCTTGGGGGCAGAGGGTGGGACTTCCATGATCCCCTTTCCAACCTGTCTTCTAGGCACATCTGGAGAGAGACAGGCAGCCCTAGCCCAGCTGTGATGGGAGCCATGAAGAGTGTCAGATTCAGGACTCAGGTGTATTCTTGGCCTGTCTTTCCAAGTCAACTTACAATGGCCCTAAAAGGGTTCCCAAGCTATGTCTGATGGTTCAGGTGGTGGGTTACTATTGTGCCCACCCATCCACAGTCAATGTCTGTGGCCAAAACTGGGATTTGAACCTGTGTCTCTTGCACCACAGTTTGCTGGTCTATCTTGGTGTTTCGCCTCAGGCAGCTAGAGAGCCTGAGTGGACCTCCCTCCCCCACCACACTCGGCTATCAGGACCTAGAAAACTAAGGAGGGTTGGCCATGAAACCCACGTGGTGAAACTCCACAGCCTGGGGGGAGGGGGGCAGCCATTCCATTTCTTGGCATGCCCTACCTTCTAGGGTTGTTGTGAGAGCCAAGCAGGGAGAGGAGAGCCAGGAGCTCAATGGGAGGGAAGGCAGCCCTACAGCTAACAAGGACATTGTGCTACTACTACACATGGCAGCGGGGAAAGGGGCTTCTGGAGGAGGACCTCTCAAGGGGACACACACCTTGCTAGCTGAAAAGCCCATTTTGACATTTAGCCTCAGGCGGCAAGAGGGACTGAGTGGCTCTCCCTGCAGCCAAAGTAACTCTAGTGGGGAGTTCACTCTGCCCCAGACTTCAGTGTCATCACTCTTGCTGCTCGTAGGCTTGTCTCCTGGAAGTCCTCCTTCGCATGCCTGGGTGGCCAGAGCAGAAAAGTCCCATCGACACAACAAGTGGTACAAACTAGGCTTCGCCTGCCATGCTGGGATGTTCTTCTCTGGCCCACTCAGTGGGTGCTTCTAGAAGGAGTGCTTTCGACCTGTGAGTGGGGACGGCCCCAAAGGAAAGTCACCTGGCTACGTCTTAAGGGATGGCTAGTTCTGCACACACTCACATGCACACACACAGGTTGCCACACGCCTCCACACACTGAGCCCAAGCCGACCTGAGCTGCCCCTTTCACGGAGGCCTCCCAGAGGAAGCTGGAGAGCCCGAAAAGGACCCCCAGGGGGGGCACCTGCAAAGCCCACCAAAGGGCAACAGCAGCA
The DNA here is from genome assembly GCA_035047345.1 of Bradypodion ventrale. Classification (NCBI taxonomy): domain Eukaryota; kingdom Metazoa; phylum Chordata; class Lepidosauria; order Squamata; family Chamaeleonidae; genus Bradypodion; species Bradypodion ventrale. The sequence continues at coordinate 347,956 of JAWDJE010000010.1, read as the reverse complement.
GCGATTTCAAGTTCAGCAGAAGGGGAGGGAGGCAGCCGAGAAGCCCAGGGCTCCAGCCTCAGCCCCAGGATGCTTAGAGGCAAGAGGCAGCCATTGCTTTGGGGAGGGGTTTTCCACTCAGGGCTACCTTGGACACCCCCACCCCCAAGGAGACCTGGAAGCCCAATAGGCACTCTTTCCGGTATCCTCTGAAAAGGCCCTTCTGCCACTAAGAAAGGCTGGGGTTTAAAGTGGCTACAGCTGCCAAAGGGGGGGGGGGGCGGGGAGGGGGCAGCGTTGAGCTTTCCTGCTTCTCACCCCCCTCCCCCTTTTGTAATGTCCCCCCAAGACTTCTGAACGTCTGGAATGCCTTTCCTTCCTTCCTTCCATACACTCATCATCTTCCCTTCCTTCCTTCTCCTTCATTTCTTTCTCCCTCCCTCCCTTCTTCTCTCTTTCTTTCTTCCCTCCATCTCCTTCTTTCCTCCTCCTCTCCTCTTTCTCCCTTCCTTCCATATCATTTTCCCTTCCTTCCTTCTTCTCTCCTTGCTTTATTTCTTTTTCCCCTCCCTTCTTCTCTCCTCTTTCTCTCTTCCTTCCCTCCATCTCTCTCTCTTCCCCCTTCTGTCTGTCTGTCTGTCGCCCACCCCAGCCCTCGGGGGGCCATGGGCCGCGGATTTCCCTCTTTCCAAAGGCCTCTTTGTCTCTCCCCCACCCCCACCCGCTTTTCCATCCGGCTTCCTCCGGCCGAGGCGTGGGCACAGGAGGAGGGCCGGGGGGGGGGGGGGCGAGAGAGGGTCGCTCTTCCTTCCTTGACTCCTTCCCTCGGGGGGGGGGGGGCTTGGAGCTGCTTCAACTTTGCCGGGACAGTCGGAGCCGCCACTCAAGTCTGGAGCGACTCAAGGCTGGGCGTGTTGAGGGTGGGGAGGGAAGGGAGGACGCGCTCCCCCCCCCCCCGGTTAATTCAGGCCGGAAAGAAAGGGAAAAGAGTGAAGTTGTCGCACGTGGAAGATGAAGCCGGCTTCCCTCCCCGGAGTCTCCCACTCACTCACACGCACGCACGCAGGTTCTCGGAACGGATCAGCCCCCCCCCCTCCCGTTTCCTCTGAGGCCGGGGTCTGGAGGGGTCCGAAGCCACCGCTCCCCCCCCCCCGAAGATGGAAAGGCTATATGAGGGGTGGGGGGAGTTTAGGGCCACGCCGGGCTCATCCGCTCCTCGCGAGTAGGCTGGACTGCAATCAGGAGCGTGGAGGTGGATCGGGCCCTCCTCCCCTCTTTCTCCCCCCCCCCCTCCATCCCCATCCCCACCGAGTTTCCTGGACAGCGGCTTCCGACCGAGGTGCTTCCTCCGCTACTCCGAGGAGACCCGACGGGACCCCCTGGGCTCTGACCAGGCCGGGCTCCACGTGCTCTCACTGAATTCCCCCCCCCCCCAAATAAAGAGTCCGTCGGCGATCCCACCCCACCCCACCCCACCCCCCCACCCCTTCCAGGCGCCCAAGACTCACCCGCTGGATTTGGTTGTGGCTGAGTTCGGTGAACAAGTACGCCAGTAAGTGAGAGGCGATCATGGCGGGGGGCGGGACGGGACCGGAGGGGGGGGGCAGCGATGGGCCCGAGGGACGACGAGGCTCCTGGCCAGGATGGCAACCCAAGTGGCGGCGGGCGGCGGAGGATCTACGGGTCAAGCGGTGCCCCCCCCCCCCCTCCTCCTGGGGCCGGATCCGGCGTGACGCGCCCGCCCGCCCCGCTCCGACGCCTCCCATTGGCCCCGACGGGAGGGTGTGGAAGCCGCGGCCCCGCCGGAGGAGGAGGAGGAAGAAGAAGACGCCTCTGAGCACGTGCAGAGAGGGCTACAAGCGGAATCCCACCCCACCGCCCCCCACCCAGCCCCGTCAGCGGAGGGAGGGACGGACCCTTGAGGTTGGCCCACGGACGGACAGACAAACCGAGACAGCCCTCGCAGTGTGCCACTTCTTCACTCCCACCTCTCTGGGCAGTTCCCAAGTTACTTAGCCCTTTGTTGTCCCCATCCACATGCTGGGTCCTCATTGGACCGGCCTTGGAAGGATGGCGGAGGCAACCTTGGGCCCGTCGGGATCGAACCCACAACGTTCTGGCTGCAGGACAGCACTTTAACCAGCCGCACAGGGCTCCTCGCTGGGCCGAGCAAGCCAGGTGGTGAGGGGGTGTGTGCCTTTTTTGGACCTGCCAGCCAACACGGGCTAGGCTGGCGATGATGGACTCTGTAGTCCCGCGTTGGCCCCGACGGAAAGGTGTGGGAGCCACAGCTGAGAAGGAGGAGGAAGGCACCCCACGGCCCAAAAGAGCGCCTCTGAGAACGTGCAGAGGGCTCCGAGCGCGTCTCTCTCGGTGCCTCTCCAACCCAGAGGTTACTTTTTGGAGAGGGGCGCGCCGGCCCTGCCGGCATCCCCTGACTAGCAGCACGGGCTCGACTGTGGATGATGGGCCTTGTAGTCCCCGCAGGGCTTAAAGAGCGCGTCCTTCTTTCCCGGCCGGGCAGCAGGAGGCGGACCACCAGGCAGGCGCACGTGGCGGCGCAAGACACAGCGGCCCGGGTTGAGCTGAGGACCCGAAGCGCCGCCTGCGCCACGCCTCGCCGGGCCCTCCTCCTTCCTCCTCCTGCTGATGATGAGGAGGAGGAGGAGGATGCTTGAGGCTGACTGATGATGCTGCCGTCCAGCTGCTGCCCAGGGAAGGCGGGGATGGGGGGGGGGGGGAAGCGGGCGGGCTGGCTGGCAGGCGAGCGTGCAGCCTCGCACGGCGCTCCTCTAAGCCGAGAGCCCTCCCTCCCTGCCTGCCTGCCTCCCTCCCGGAGGAGCAAGCGAGCGAGCGAGTGGCCCGGGCGCCTCTGAGCATGCGAAGAGGGCCCGACACGGCGCCGGCCAGGAGGAGGAAAGACGAGGCTCCTTCCGGCGGACTCAGGCAGGGAGGGAGACATTTTAACAGCTTGGGGGGGGGGGGGGGGGCCAACACCCAGACTGCCATTCTGAGGAAGTCTGGAAGCTGTAGTCCAGGGGTGCCCAAACTTTTCAGACTGAGTGTGGGCCGGTCATGTGGTTCAGTGGGCCACTCACATGGTTCCAGCCACTGGAAGAGGAAGTGAACCGCACCTTGCCATCTGTTTTGCATATGGGATGCGATAGATTTTAAGCTGCTATTTCCAGGGGTGCCCAAACTGTGACCCGTGGGCCAGATCTGGCCCCTGACTCCAATACATCCAGCCCACTCCACCCTCATTGCTCCCAGAAGTGGAAGTAATACTTCCGGGCACATTTTACTTCCACTTCTGGGAGTGACAAGGGCAGCATGGGCCGGATAAATTGGAGTCGGGGCCAGATTTGGCCCACGGACCATAGTTTGGGCACTCCTGCTGTAGTCCAAAAGAGAGGTAACTTTCATCATCTTTGCCCTTTTTTCTGCCCTGTATAAAAAGTCTTCTGTTTCATAAGTATATTGTGCTAACAACCCTTTTTTCCGAAATAGATCAACAATGAATGGGCAGAAGAACATCAGCCTGGACCAGGGAATCAGGACTTAAGGAAGGAAAGCATGTAAGCATCACATCATCACCACGACTCCTAGCCTTGGCAGTTGCTTTATTGGCTGGATTTCTCTCCTTTTGTTAGGCCAAGAGGGCTGCTTGGGGGGTGGGGGGGCTCCATTGTCAACAAAGCCACTTTTGCAAAGATAGAGAAAAACAAAGCAGGGACTTTCTCATGCGATCACTACAAACTCTTAATTACGACAAGCCTTTAAAGATAAAGGTAAAAGTTTCCCTTGCTCGAAAGCCAGTCGTATCTGACTCTAGGTTTCAGTGCTCATCTCTGTTTCAAAGCCAAAGAGCCAGCGCTGTCTGCTTCTGCACACGTTTCCGTGGTCATGTGGCAGGCATGACTAGACACCGGAGCGCTGTTTACCTTCCCACCGAAGTGGTCCCTATTTATCTACTTGCAATTTCTTGCTTTCGAATGCTAGGTTGGCAGAAGCTGGGACAGATGACGGGAGTGCGTTCCATCCTGCAGTGTTTAGGAATTGAATTGCTGACCTTCCACCTCCCAGTCAGCGTCTTCTTAGCCACTTAATTCAGGAATAAGAAAAAGAAGTCAGGGTGTTTCGTGGAGAAGAAAATAGAAACCAATTTATTGGTATCTTGCATGCAAAATGGTGCCTTCTCTATGAGGAGGGTCCCTTATTGTGCGTCCGTGTTCATCTTATATAGCGATGAACAAACAACTTACGCTGTTACAAACAAAATACACAATGGCTCCTCCAATTATGATATTCCCAAAAATATGATAAACGTTGCACACGCTAGATATATGAATTTCTTAAGAAGATCATAAGGAAAGCTGAGCGCAGAAGAATAGAGGCCTTTGAGATGTAGTGTTGGGGGAGAGTTTTGGGAGTCCCCTGGACAGCGAGGAGAACAAACAGGTCAATCTTAGAAGAAATCGACCCTGACTGCTCCTTAGAAGGTCAAATAGTAAAAATGAGGATGAAGTACTTTGGACATCAAATGAAAAGAGAGGATTCACTTGAGAAAGCCTTGATGCTGGGAAAAGTGGAGGGTAAAAGAAGAAGGGGGCGGCCAAAGATGAGATAGCTAGATGGACTGGATGAATTGGTGTCTGGGACTGGATCTGGTCTGTGGGCCGTAGTTTGGACACCCATGGTTTAAGCAGAAAAAATGGCAGCCTTAAAGTCTATCTCATCCTGTTGCAAAACAGATTGCAAGGCGCATTTTAGTTCCACTTCTGGTGGGAGGAGCCACATGACCGGACCAGCCCATTAAACCATATGACCGGCCCACAACCCAAAGGGTTTGGGCTCCCCTGAGTTCTCCATGTGGTTCTTTTTAACATTTTGACCAGGACTCCAAAGGGAGGCAAGGTAGCTTTTTTTTGTGTGTGTGTGTGTGTGTGACAGGAGGCCCAATCCAATCTCTGCTGTGCACCGCCTTGTTTGCCGAAGGAGAAGGTCTTTTATGGTTGGCCTGAATTTCTGTCCTGTGAAAAGCTGGGTTTTATTCAGACTAGAAAAACAGGTTCCCTGAGCGCAGCCCAGGTGAGTCATATGGCGAGTGAGTGTCTTTGAAGCACATTTGCCTCTAGCAATGGTTCCCTCTGGATACAAGCCTAGAGAACTCCAGTTTTCCAACCCTTTTCGCTCTGGCAACAAGGAGTGAGACAGAGTGGCCTGCTTCACAAGGCTGTTGTGAAGATTATCAGAATGCGTACACAGAAGCGTTCTAACAAGTCAAGGTCAAGGTTGTCCTTGCTCAAAAGCCAGTCGTATCCGACTCTAGGGTGCAGTGCTCATCTCGGTTTCAAAGCCGAAGAAGAGACAGCGCTGTCTGCTTCTGCAGATGTTTCCGTGGCCATGTGGCAGGCATGACTAGACACCGGAGAGCACGGAACGCTGTTCACTTTCCCGCCGAAGTGGTCCCTACTTGCAATTTCTTGCTTTCAAACTGCTAGGTTGGCAGGAGCTGGGACAAAGACGGGAGCTCATTTCCGTCCTGCAGTACTCGGGAATCGAACTGCTGATCTTTCCGCCTCCCAGCCAGCGTCTTCTTAGCCACTTGAGCCACTAGAATAGCTTCCCCCAAAACAGAGATATTTTTCCCCCAGTGGGGTTGAACTGCAACCTCTCTCTCCTGCCAAGTCCGGATTGCTATCTGGAAGGCACCAATTTCGGCAAGATCGCTCTACTGGGCTGGAGACGTCCGGCTGTAAATTTTAAGTGGAGAGCAGGGAGTATTTCTCCATCGGGCCCAGATTGTTTTGAGAAAATCCTCCCAGATTGGGTTGAGGAAATCCTCCCCCAAGTTCTCCTCCTGTGAATGGTGGTAAATTCTGGCTTAAGAAACGAATTGAACTGAAAAGTTTCCCCTAACTCTACAGAGACGTGCAAATCTCCCTGTTTCGCTTCCTTCTCTGTACAGTATTTGCATGTTTGGAAATTCCACTCAGAGGCTGGACTGGAACCAGGATTTCTCCCACCCCTTCTTTCCCAACCCTGCAACCTGAGCCGTTCCCAAAACCAGGGGGTGGCAGGCATGGTTTAATTCAGGGGTGCCCAAACATTTTGGGCCATGGGCCAGTCGTGTGTTTTCAATGGGCCAGTCGTGTGGTTCCTCCCACCAGAAGTGGAAGTAAAACACACCTTGCAGTCTGTTTTGCAACAGGATGAGATAGATTTTAAGGCTGCCATTTTCTCTGCTTACACCAGGTGTGCCCAAACTACGAGCCATGGCCTGGATCTGGCCCTCGGCACCAATTCATCCGGCCCTCGCTGCCCTCGTTGCTCCTGGGAGCTGAAGTAAAATGACGAGGGCAGCGTGGGCCAGATGAATTGGTGTCAGGAGCTGCATCGGGGCCGTGGGCCATAGTTTGGGGACCACTGTTTTAAAGCATCTTGCAGCTTCTGCCAACAAAGTGGTCTCCATGGCTCAGCAATGGGGTCGTCGCAAAGGTGATGGGGCTTCTAATAAGTAGATCTCTGTGCAATCTGGAACATGAGCATCGCCACGGCCGTTGTGGCCCAAGGCATCTCTCGCGAAGCGGCTCTGTCTCTCCCTCTGCCATAGCTCACCAGATGCTGCTGGAAAGGTTCGCAGCAGGACACGGGCTGCCACGGTGGTAGTAGCCTCCCATTCAGACTCCTCATTGCCTCTGGTACTAGAAGTCACACAGAACCGTCCTGGCTCATAACTCTCACCCCAAAGCCGCCTCCTCCGCCACTTGCTGTGAATGAGGAAAAGGTCCCTGGCTCTCCGTTGTGTGATTTATCACGGGTAAAATGACTGCCACCCCTCCCCAAGCAAACAGACCTCCCGCCGGCCACTTAAGGAAAGTATACTTGCTCTGAGCTGTGGGCAGAGACAGAAGAGGATACAACTTTGCAATTAGTAAAAGGCCAAGGACGCCCTTGCTTGAAAGCCAGTCGTATCCAACTCTAGGGTTCGGTGCTCATTTCTGTTTATAGCCAAAGAGCCAGCGCAGTCTGCATTTGCAGATGTTTCCATGGTCATGTGGCAGGCATGACTAGGCACTGGAGTACACGGAACGCAGTTTACCTTCCCACCGAAGTGGTCCCTATTTATCTACTTGCAATTTCTTGCTTTCGAACTGCTAGCTTGGCAGGAGCTGGGACAGAGACGGGCACTCATTCCATCGTACAGTACCTGGGGATCGAACTGCTGACCTGCCGCCTTCCAGTCAGTATCTTGGCCACTTGAGATATGATCCCTGCACAAAAGCACTCCCAAGCAAACAAAGCCTGTGGTTTGCCTCTTGCTGAGCAATTGCCAAATAAAAGATGAGTTTGCCTCTTGCAGAACTGCAAAAACCTCATCGGAAGAGGATCCCACCTCTTTCCTGGCTTAAGTCAGCTCCATTTCTAATGGCAAAGCTGCTTTTTTATCTATGTCTTCCCTCGTTGTTTGGCTTTCTGTTCCTTGCAGGCTTATTTTTGTCCTGATGGGAGGAAAGGACCCCCCCTCCTTCCTTCCCTCCCCCTCCCCCAGCCCTGCCCTCCTCAAGGGCTGCCAGAGAGTAAGTGTCAGAGTGAGTTCCAGAGAGGCCTTCCCTTCATTCAGAAGGCCGGGGGGGGGGGGGTGTCACATTGCAAATGAGATGTCTCTGGGAAAAGGCACCCAAGCAAGGTGAGAGCATGCCATTAATAGCCACCGATTCAGCTGTCAATGTCATTCCCAAGGTTCGGGCTGCAGAGACTGAAACCAGAGGCAAGTAGAGAAATAGGTGCTCTTTAGGCAGGAAAGGTCACAGTGTTCCATGCACTTTGGCCTCTACTCCTGCCTGCCACATAACCACAGAAATGGCTGCAGCTTGAGACAGATGAGCACTGAACCCTAGAGTCAGACATGACTGGCTTTCAAGCAAGGGAGACATCTTGACCTAAGAAGTCCATGGGAAGGAGACCAGGAGAAATAAAAGCTCAGATTTTTCCCCTTCCTCCCTCCCTTCCACTTCCTCCCTTCCACCTTCTGGCTCCTCCTTAGGTCAAGGCCAAGGTCACCCGTGCTCGAAAGCCAGTCGTACCCGACTCTAGGGCCCAGTGCTCACTGTCTATAGCCAAAGAGCCAGCGCTGCCTCTGTGTCTGCAGACATTTCTGTGGCCACATGGCAAGCATGACTAGACACCGGAGTGCACAGAACATTGTTCCCTTTCCCACCAAGGCAATAGGCAACAAGTGGTGCCTATTTATCTACGGTACTTGCAATTTCTTGCTTTCAAACTGCTAGGTTGGCAGGAGCTGGGACAGAGACGATGGGAGCTCACTCCGTCATGCAGCACTCGGGTCTCGAATTGCCTCCCAGTCAGCATCTTAACCACTTGAGCCTGTGCAGTGCCTTAAAGCCCACCTCTTGCAAGAAGACTCGAGTCCTCCCAGCACCTTCCAACAGGTCCTGATTGTAACCCAGGTGGGGGCGGAGGCCCTTTCCCAGGACTTCTGACACTAACAACAATGCCTTATTTACATGCCTATCCTGGAAACGTAGATAAGAGTCTCTCACACATTCCTAGGTGTCTGGAGAGTATGTGGGAAGCATCATTTTGCAACAAGAGGAATCCAGCTGTGACCCTCCTTTGCAAGCCATAAATGCTCCGGGCAAAAGCCCAGGATACATGAAGTGGCCACACCCGGCCCTTCCCAGAAGAACACGACTTTGCCACAACCAAGGTGGAACCAACATACTGTATAGTAATCTTAATAGGGCTTTCCACGTAAGCGAGATATTAAAGCCATGATGGTGAACCTTAGCACTCAGCTGTTCTTGGGATTCAGTTCCCAGAAGCCTGAGCCCCTGTGAATCCACACGAATGGGTTTACTGCACGTACTCACAGTAAACCCATTCATGTGGATTCACAGGGACTTGGGCTTCTGGGAATTGAAGCCCAAGAACAGCTGGAGTGCCAAGGTTTGCCATCACTGTATTAAAGGAAGATTGGAATGGAAATATTTCCTCACTTTCTAATTTCCATCACAACCTGTCCTGTCTAAGTCCAGCCCACTTGTGTGTGCTAAATAGGAAGCTCACTGGTGCGATCTTGCGCCACTCCATCGCGGGACCCGTCCAGAAGCATCACAAATGGTGCTTTGCTTCTTTTGCACTTTCTGTGCCATTTTGCATCCATTCCATATCCAAACGCAGCTCCCAATTTCTGAGTCCTCCACCCCCCCCTTCCCCACTTTTTTCTTCTGCCACTTGAGCCCGCACCAACCTTTTGCAGCACCTTTATTTCAACCCTTTCCTTTTCTACACCGGAGGGCTGGAAACACACACACACCTCCATGCAGAGGGGTGGTATACAGTGCTACAAGCTAGCAACAGCTTCTAAGCATCATAGGCTTTGTGGCACGCAAGAAGCACTGTAAGGCTAAACCAGGGATTCTCAACCTGCAGCCCGTGAGCAAGATGCGCCCCACGGCACCATTCCATGTGGGCCCCTCACCATCTCCACACCAGGAAGTGCCATGTGGAGGAGGAGGAAGGGTAAAATGGCTGTCCGGCTTGCAAAGATGTCTGAGGGAGCATGACCCGGGCCCCGGCTTAAAAGGTTGAGAACTCCCATGCTAATCTCTTCTCTGGCACAAAAGGAAATGAATGAAGAAAAAGGTGGAAAACTTTGGCCCACTCCCAGGCCAAGAGAAAGGTGGACAGCAGCCTTAATTCCATGCCTTCGAGTCCACGCATGCATAAGAATGATAGTTCACGGCAATCACATCTGCATAGCGTTGGACTTGTTTATTGCTTCTGCCCATAACTCAGGCAGCTGCCCTTAGGCTGAACTACAGCAGAATCATCCTAAAGACCGCATCAATGCATAACATCTGGGAATCCATAGAAGGGAACCGTAGCTATCTGAAACCCTAACTGAGCAACGTGGAGGTGCTTAAAGCATCCAAGCTGCAGGAAAGCCATCATTCATCCCATTAGCCACTAAGGAACACCTAGTTGGGTCCCTGGGGTCACCTGACCTTCTGGACCAGGAAGAAGATGGGCTGTGGTTTGAACATCCCATGAGGAACCACCTGGCATTCTTTCTGAGGTTGGAAGTTGTCACAGTCCTCAACCTGCTGTCATCCTCCAGATGTTTTTGGCCAACAACGTTTGTTCTACAGGGCTAGCACCTTGAGTCCAGCAAATTATCTCAGTTGAAATGCACACACACGCATGCTCTACTGGGTGTAAATCAGGGCGGGTCACTCATTCCATGGTAGAAATCATAGGACTCCAGCTGTTATGGTGAGGAAACCCTGAGAGCTGCATTCCCACAACATCTGGAAGGCTACCCTTTGCCCGCGTGTGGCTTGCATTCTCCTAGGAAATGGCTTTCTCTTTCTGCTCCCTTTGCCAGTGGGCTTTATTGCATTAGGGTTTTGTGGCCTGATGAGATAAGGGGTGCCCTCGGCTCACAGACTCAAAAAATGCTCCCTCACCCACTGATCCAGAGGGAAGAGCATTTTTTTGCAAAACCAGGGGATGTGCTCTGATGCAACGAGTTTCATCACAAGACCCGAAAGCATTTTGCAAGGGAGACATAATGCAACATTGCGGGTACGTTTGTGCCAACAAGCCGCCTTGATTCATTTTCATTCCCCCCGGCAGAAAAGGAACAGGAGGAGACTTGGGACTCCAGAGGGGGAGAATGGCTTGGCCCAAAGGACTGACCACCCCACATAAATGCAGCAACAGAAACAGAAAAAGAATCCCACCTTTTAAGACTCAAGCAAACCTCACCCAATGGCAGCCCTTGACTACCAAGAAGCCCATTTTCCCCCCAGCAAAGGAAACCTCCAGCTTCCTATAGCCCTGGCCAAGTGACCTTTCTGTGCCTAAAAACTCAAACCAGGTCCAAAACGGATCACCAGGTAAAAGAGCATTTAGCTGAGAGTCCAAAAGATTTGACCCACCCATATGTTAGGGGGGAAATGTTGCTTTATCTCAGCTGAAGTGGTATTCTTAGCAAATGCATAATAATTACTATTTCAGCTAATTAACATGCAAGCAATTAAAGTATTCTTTGGGAAACCAACTTGTATACTTGGCTCTGTCAAGAATCAAACAGAATTACTCGCAGCAAGGCAATCAATACTCCTCTTTCTCTCTCTCTTTCATAAAAGCAGCTCCAATTAGAAGCTGAGATACAGATTGAATTAACAAACCCCTCTGCCACTTAAAACCAAATTTGAGTCAATCAAATAATTCCAATTTTTTTCTCTCTTTCCCAAAGGTCTTTCCTCTTCCTTTTAAAAACTTGAAATGACATATTTTGTTCTGTTTATTTTTCTACATCAAGTTCTTCTTCTTTTGTGTCTAGGTCAGACTTTAAACTGACGAGGGGGTGTTAAGTTTAGGTTTCTTATTGTTTTTAAAATCCACCTATTACATAATGCAAAGGAGTGTGTCACAAATGCATGTTTCTTGTAACAGTGGTACTCACGGCAAAACTCTAAGTCTTGATCTTGTATAACTTACCAAAATAAGCCAGAAACGTCCCGTCCCCCCAAGAAATGCCAGGTGGCTAAACTGCAATTACAACTTTTCTTGGCTGAGACCAGAATCAAGTCTGGGCACTTTGGATCACACCTGGATCCAGATTCTACCAGAAAGCAGGACTGCTTTGACACCTACATTCCCTAGACCTGTGATGGCGAACCTTGGCACTCCAGCTGTTCTTGGACTTCAATTCCCAGAAGCCCAATCCCCCATGAATCCACATGAATGGGTTTGACATCACTGCCCTAGCTAGACCTGCTCTCCAGGGGCTTCACATCCACAGTGATTAACTTTCACTTGGTCTTTTTATTTCCGCCCCCGTGATCCATTAATATGAGGTACTCGATCAGACGAAGCTGAAAGGTCTCAGGTGATTACCGTGGCCACGTGGAATAAAGGATTGAGATCCTGAATTTTTACCCTAGGTGCAAACTCTACACCTGCTCCAAGGTTGGGAATGTCATCGTATTGCAGTTTCCAGAATCCTCCAGTGAGCAAACCTGAAATTCCCTTTTCTAGGTAAAAGTCACCCTTGCTCGAAAGCTAGCCATGTCCGACTCTAGGGTTCAGTGCTCATCTCTGTTTATAGCCAAAGAGCCAGCGTTGTCTGCATTTGCAGACATTTCCATGGACATGTGGCAGGCATGCCTCAACACCGCAGTGCACAGAACGCTGCTTTACCTTCCCATCAAAGTGATCCCTATTGGTCTACTTGCAATGTCTTGCTTTTGAACTGCTAGGTTGTCAGGAGCTGGGCCAGAGACGGGCGTTCACTCTATCATGCAGTACCGGGGAATCGAACTCCAGCCTTCCAATCAGCGAGTTTAGCAACCACTTTTCTGTTGAGGTGGCTACACTGTCTCAAAGTTAAACACACTGTTTCTCCATCCAGAACCTGTCTTCCTCCAGAAAGCAGAAGTTATGAAACCCCCTGTGAATCCTGACCATATGTTCAGCACTTGCAGAAACACAGAGGGCTTTCCATGTGTACATAGCCAATGCTTCTTAGCCGTGTACAACCATGTACAGCTGGAGCACAGGAAGGTAACTCTGGTTTTTAAAGCATTATTCCCTGGAAAGCTCTGTCACCAGCCTCAATTATTTCACAACTCTGATCACTTTGCATTATCAGGCTGTCACATCAAAAAGAATGCAACACACCCAGACAATCTTCACAACATCTCATAGCCTTGAGGGAAACGCATATCAGGGCGCTGGAGAGAGCCTTTCCCTCCCTCCTTTCACCTTTACGTTTCTTTTATAGCCATTTCCCCACAAGCTGGAAGGAAGACACAGAAATCCAAGAAGTGGCCATAAAAAAGTGCATCAAATGAAAATTAATTACAAACAAGACTAATTGATATCCAAACTCAACTTTTCAGACTGATTGACTAAGCTAGACTTTACCATGAGAAGGATGGCATTTTTAGCACCGAACGCAAGCGATGTGATACTGGTTTGGGGAAAGGAGTCATTTCCGCCCCTAGACCTCTGCAAAAAGGGGGTTATATGCTGGTCTTGGACCATAATAAAGATTTGATTTGATTTGGAAAAGGTGATCAATTCCTCAGAGCAGATCAAAGAAGATCCTTTCTGTTTCTTCACCGGGAGTGAAAACGACTTGCCTGTTGAGGCAACTTCAGATTCTTTTTTTTGCCAAGGGAGGGGGGTTGTTTTAATTGATGCCCAGTTTACTATTTCTCTACCCATAAAAAGAAAAATATGTATCTATAGAAAGGAAGGATTCCTAATGCCATACAGGTGTCCTCCTTACCTGTTGTACAGTTTCCCCATCTTTGGCTTCCAGGTCGCTGTCAGCCATCCCTTTCGGTCTTCTGAAAGTGGCTCAGGATCACTGGTCCTCCTCCTCGGGTGTGTTGAGGTCTTCTTCCTTCGAGGACCTGCTCAGGAAGGATTGAGTGTGGAAAGCGAGTGTGAGACACACACTCTCTCTCTCACACACGGAGGGAGGCCCAGCAACGTCAAGGCTGAGGTCACCGGCTTTGCGCTCCAGAGCAAGAGAGATACACGGGATTGGAACAGGCAGCCGCGGTCTACTAATCCCAGAGCGATGAGTAGAGATGGAAATAAATAATGCACTCCTTGGTTGAGGAAGGGAGAGCCTGCTTTTTAAACAAGCACACTCAGGAGGAGGAGGAGGATCAGGACCAGAGGAGGATGGGTGGAGTTGGGTTGGGAGTTGGCCTGCATGCCACCCTGCTCCGGACCAGGGGAATTGCAGACCAAGGCGATTGAGAAGTCTCTCTCTCTCTCTGAGCTGTGTGAAACTGCTTCGGGGCAGTGGGACTGGAAGCCTCTAAACATGGGAGGAAGAAGGAGGGGTGTGTGTGGACTTACAGCTCAGTCGTGGAGCACATTAACTCTGTGTCTGTGTGTGCATATGCACGCACCCAAGCATGCAAACAGGCACATTTCATAACACACACCATCAAACCTATATCGCAGGGGGGCCCAAACTGTGGCCCGTGGGCCAGATCCAGCTCCCTATGCCAATCCATCCGGACCACGCCACCCTTGTCGCTCCCGGAAGCGGAAGCAAAACACGTTCATACGCATACATTTTACTTCCGCTTCCGGAAGCAACAAGGGTGGCGTAGACTGAATGGATTGGCATCATGGCTGGATCTGGCCTACGGGCCATAGTTTGGGCACCCTTGCTATATCGGATGGTACTATTATGTCCATGATGGCGAACCTTGGCACTCCAGCTGTTCTTAGACTTCAATTCCCAGAAGCCCATCTGGATTCACAGAGACTTGGGCTTCTAGGAATTTAAGTCCAAGGACACACCTGGAGTGCCAAGGTTCGCCATCACTGTACTACGTGTCGGTCTCCAAACAGCACATTTCCGGCTGCTGCGCAACAGCGTGACAACACAACTTTACGGGTTCACAGTGGCACACACGGACACACAAGGCGTTATTTTGCAGTGGAGGAAGAGGAACGGAGAGGCCTGTCATGTTGAACAAGTTACTCCCTAAGAATCAACACAGACTGACAGGTCTTATTTTTAGGTGTGTGTTGAAAGGGCATCTATTTCTGCAGTGAAATTTAGCCTACGACACTTCTTGGCACTATGGATAGATAAATGGAATACATTGATTTTATGGCAAGTTGCCTAGCTAGCTCCACTTGACAGCTCATGAGTTTTGTTGTTACCTAGTACATTTTCACGAGGTACGTACACTGCTTTAGAGTTGTAGATGGCAACAATTCATAAAGATGCATAGAAGTAAGAGATTGTCTTCCTTACAAGCATTAAGTCTAGGAAGCCTTCGATGTATGGGCCATGTTTTGCTGTTGAGCCACATGTAAGCCTTGGAATTACACGGAGCTCTTCATCAGTTTACCATTTTCTTTGGCTGGTAGAAACTTAAAAGCAAACCGTGTGGGAAAGACCTTATTTATTTATTATTTATTAGATTTATATCACCACCCGACCACCCGCTCGCCACAGTGACTCAGGGCAGGCTTACAATCAACACAAAATAAATAAATAAATGAGTCCTTCTTATTTCACTTTATAATTTTTCTTGGCATAATCACAGTGGCAGATGCCCAACGGATGGGGACTTAAGTACCCACTTCACCAGTATAAATAAATAGATATTCTGAATTGTGTTGTGTTTTCCAATCTCCCAAATGCAAAGATGGGACTAGAAGAACCAGACGGGAGGCCAAATGCATTGAAGTTGGTTCCTTGTTTCCAAAATAAACTCATGCAGGTGTGGCTGACAAGAGGCTTGAGGTGGTTCCCGTGGGTTTTGTTGGCCGGATCTGATACACCAATTTCCCAGGCACATAGGTTTCATTTAGTGTCACTTTGGCTAATGGCTAATAGAAAGCACAGTCCTGATTGGATTACAAAAGGCAGCAGGGCCAGATGATCTGCGGTGGATTATGTAAAATTTGCATTATGGAAGGAGGGAAATCCACCCATCAGAATTTTTATGGCTGGGTTCCTGGTTTGCCTTTCAGGAAAGCCTCTCCCTAACGTTGTTCTGGTTTAATTCCGGTTCCCCTTTTGCAAAGGTTAGGAGAAATGTAAATACTGGTCCCACGAAGATGATTATCTGTGTGGGTGATTAGATAATTTGAGGAGCTGCCACCATGTCTTCCAGCCTCAAGCACAGGTGATTATGCACACGCTTGCCCACGCACATGCACACACCCCAAATAGTGTGAGTCAGTGATGACTAACCTTGGCACTCCAGCTGTTCGGGAACTTCAATTCCCAGAAGCCTAAGTCAGCACTCCTGATGATCAAGGCTTCTGGGAGTTAAAGTTCCAGAACAGCTGGGGTGCCAAGGTTAGCCATCTCTGGTGTGAGTCCTTATCTAAGAAAGACCAAACTTATGACACTTCTTTGGAAAAACGTGGAACTGTCTTCAACTGATGAGCTAAAACAGTGATGGTGAACTTTGGCACTCCAGCTGTTCTTGGACTTCAATTCCCAGAAGCCCAAGTCCCTGTGGGTTTACTATGGGAAAGGGATGGCTGTGTCTGTGGAGTAAACCCATTCATGTGGATTCACAGGGAGTTGGGCTTCTGGGAATTGAAGTCCAGGAACAGCTGGAGTGCCAAAGTTCACCATCACTGCTCTAGGTGGTTCACAAGGGAATTAGCATTTTGCTCCCAACAACATGCTGAGTCCTCATTTTACCAACATCAGAAGGATGGAAGGGGCTGAGTCAACCTTGATCCCTGTCAGGATCAAACTCACAATGTTTTGGCTGCCGAACAGCAGTTTAACCTCTGCACTACCTGGGCTCTTCAAGAGAAGCCTTGCCAATGGTCATAGATGTGCGGTGGTGCTCTTGCACAAGTGTGTGTGTGTGCTGTTGGTCACACACGTGCCTACGCATGGCATGGCAGTTCATTAAGAGAGTGGCCTCTAAAGCAGATAATCAGCTCTGGATCTCACATGACAGGCCTGCTAATTCAGATCTCTCTCTCTCTCTCTCTCTCTCTTATCCATCACCAGCCACAGAATGGGAGGAAAGTGATAGAAAGGAAGAGACCCAATGGCCATGGAAGGAAGATGTGGTGGCATGGAGTGCTTGGGTTTCCTGGCAACCCTCCAGCCTCCCTCCCTCCCTCCCTCCCTTGCCCATTCACTTGGTTTTGTACGTGATCTGAAGCACACGCGCGCACACATGCCAGCCACTTCCCTTTCCCCGCATGTAGCGAAATGCAAAGGAAAGAGAGTTTTAGGTCGGGAGCCTTGACAGTGAGGCATTAATTCTGCCAGACTGAGATTATACAGCGCACCATGACGGCAATCAGCCACAGTTACACAGGCATAAAAAAGGAAATTAAAAAGAAAGGAAGGGGTGTGGATGTATTCGCTATCCTGAAATGACACACCCCCTCCCCTCAGCTAGAAATAAAAGGTACAGCAAGATTTCCATGGCAAGTGCATGGCTGGGTTGTCATAAAGCCATAGGCAGTGATGTGGCAGCTTCTTCCATGTGTCCATCTTGGTAGCTGTGAATGGGGTTGAATCCAAGACTCTTCCCTTTCCCTGAGAAGATGCCCCCGGATTGGGTCCGTATGAAGGGGCATCAGCTTGCAATTGATCTAGGTCAAGGCAAAGTTCGCCTGTGCTCAAAAGCCAGCCGTATCCGACTCTAGAGTTCAGTGCTCATCTCTGTTTCAAAGCCAAAGAGCCAGCGCTGTCTGCGTCTACAGGTGTTTTCGTGGACATGTGGTGGGCATGACTAGACATCAGGAACACTGTTTACCTTCCCACTGAAGTGGTCCCTATTTATCTACTTGCAATTTCTTGCTTTCGAACAGCTAGGTTGGCAGGAGCTGGGACAGAGATGGGTGCTCATTCTGTCCTGCAGTACTTGGGAATTGAACTGCTGACCTTTCTGCCTTCCAGTCAGTGTCTTAGCCACCTGAGCCACTGATGGTTTATTATTGCTCTTGCATTGAATTGACCAAATTATCCTCACTTCAATCAAAAGGGGGAGGAGAGGGCACAACACAGAGAGAGAGAGAGAGAGAGAAAACCTCTGAGCCGAAATAGGTACCATCGGGTTATTCCTGGTTAGGTTAGGTTTAGGTTAGAGTGAATTAAACTATCCCAAGCACATTTTTATATGCCTTCCCTTTCCCCCCCCCCACCCTGAAGAAATGATAGGAATGACCCCAATCATCTTGAAGCTTTGTCTATTTCTGCCGTTTTTGAGTTTATTGCCTTTTTTTAGCCCTTGTCCCTTGGAATCTGCTTGAGCCTGGCTTCTAGTGCTCAGGTGCGCAGAATACTACTGATACACGTCTGCATTTTGAACCTGCTTTCTCTTTGCAAGCACACACACTGGATGTTGATGATGCTGAGATAAAGCAGTCATTTCAGGACAAGGTTGACCCCAGGGAAGAAGGGCGGGAGAAGCGCACCAGCGCTAAGCCAAGAGAGCGCATGTGACCCACAGTGACGCTGACAGAAGCTAGGGAGGAAATCTCATCTCTGCAGCCGCTTTCATGGCAAAGCATCCGTCCAACACCAGCATCCATTTCTTTGGACTCTTTAAAATCAAAAGAGCAGAGCCAGCACAAAACAAGAAACCATATTCTCTCCTCTCTCACACATACACATCATCCCCACATTCCCTTTGGAACAGGGGTGCCCAAACTTTTCAGGTCATGGGAAGGTCATGTGGTTCCACCCACCAGAAGCGGAAGTAAAATGTGCCTTGTAATCTGTTTTGCAACAGGATGAGATTTGTAGGCTGCCATTTTCTCTGCTTCAACGAGGGGTGCCCAAACTACGGCCTGTGGGCCAGATCTGGCCCCTGACACCAATTCATCCAGCCCATGCCACCCTTGCCACTCCTGGAAGCGGAAGTAAAATGTGCCTGTATGTGGTACAATGGGTGCCATGCTGTGATGCGGAAGGCAGATGAAAAAGGCCGCAGCATTCTATTGCTCCCAGGACAGTCTTCGTGGTTGATTGCCATGATGATCGCCAATATTCAGAATTGGATATGGCACCAGAAGAAGATGAAGGAGAACCAATCCTCCTCTTTTACCTGGTCCAGGTATACTTGATACCTGCCTTCTCTGGCTGGCTTGGGACCACCTTGCCCTGCCCTCCCTTTTTGCAGCCAGAAGGGCCACCCAAGCAACATTTTCCAAGCAGAGGCCAAGCGCATCATAAGCCAACATCCACAGGGCATGGCACCTCCGTCTCCTTCCTTCTCCACCCAATGCCCACCCCACCCCAAAATCCCTTCCCTGATACTTTAATTATAATAAACACACTTTGAATGAAAAACAAGCTGCTCCTTATTTTCAAAGACACCAGGCCAGATAAACAGCAATTTAAGGTTCAGTGGCAGCAACATTAACAGAAGTGCCACTCCTGCCAACCAGCCTCTTCTTTGGGTTTCAAGCTAAATAAATCCCCTTCCGTGTGTACAGAGTCGTTCTCTAACTTCCACAAGGTTCAACTTCCCCCCACACACACTTCTGGCTCTCATTTGGCATTGAACCGGCATTGAACTGGTGTGCCTTCAGATTATCTCCTTTGTTCAAAATCTGAGAACGCCTCCATTGTTTTTTCAAGACTGTTCACGGCAAGATTTGCAGAAGGATTTGGGCTAATATGCAAATAAAAGGTGGCTGGGTTTTGGCAAACCCACATGTACCAATCCGTCTACAGCAGGGCTGCCCAAACTTTTCAGGCCACGGGCCGGTCACGTGGTTCCTATCACCGGAAGCGGAAGTAAAACACGCCTTGCAATCTGTTTTGCAACAGATACGTTTTGCAACAGGATGAGATAGATTTTAGGATGCCATTTTCTCTGCTTAAACCAGGGGTGCCCACACTACAGCCTGGGGGCTAGATCTGGCCCCTGACACTAATTCATCCGGCCCACTTTAACCTCATCACTCCCAGAAGTGGAAGTAAAATTTACTTCCACTTCCGGGAGCAATGACGGTGGCATGGACTGGATGAATTGGTGTTGGGGCCAGATCCAGCCCATGGGCCATAGTTTGAGCACCCTGTTCTACAGGAAATGTGTGAAAGAAATTATAGTTAGGCCCTTCTTCCAACCTGTTCAAGCAAGTCATAAAGGCCGGGTAAGGGTGGGCCATTCCTGGCTCTCTCAGGACTGTTGCCCAACCTTGTCAAATGTCTTCTAGTCATGGTGTGGCAAGGCAATAGAAAGGAATGGCTATTGCCACATGGAGCAACCACTTCCTCCTGGGGAACCTCAACTGAGGAACTTGGGAATGTTCAGGTGGTTGAGTGACAGCCTTTCGCTCTGTCTTATTTCCTTGTTAGGTTATGGGAACCCATCTGATGGGCCATACATTTGAGTCATCTGGGTGTTACCCCAGATCTGAAATTACCCTTTTTATTATTTTTTATACTTTTATTTCCAATAAAGATACTTCTCTGTTTATTTTTTATTTGCCATCCACTTTAAGGTTAGGCTTCTGCACGCACCAAGCATCTCACTAACACGCACTCATTCATAACACTTTGCTGGTATATAACTGCAAAGATCTATTTTTAATCATTTTTCAATGAGTCGCAATTGCGATCCATTGAGCTCCGCAAATACCATCCGCTTGGATAGGAGAAGACCAGAGCTCTGCTCTGGAAGCGGAGCTTCGGCCGAAGAGCATATGCAATTGCATTGGTGGTAGACTGGGCCTCGCTCAAGAAGCGAGGCTGTGGACGAAGCGCCTATGCCAGCCTCAGGGAAGTAGACGGCCCCAGTTAAAAGGAACCATGGGAGTCTGGGCCTCGGTAGTAAATAGGATTTTTTTAATAAAAAAAAACATAGCTGAGTAGACCAGGGCTGTTTAGAGAAGAGGGCTGGTATTTCAAAGGCAGGTAAACTGCCCTGACTTCAAGAATGATTTTTTTTAAAATAGAAGGGACAAGCAGAGTAGACCACCCCAAATTTGAGAACGCTATTTTTTTAAAAAAAATAAAGGATAGTAGACCGGGAAACTCACTTGGACGACTGTGCCCAATTGAGGATAGCAGGTAGACCAACACAAAATGTCCTCAAATGACCTACGAGCTTACATGAATGGGAATCCAAATATGGCACATCAAAGGATGAACATTTGCAACAATGTATCCACTCTGACTGATTCAATCAGGGCTTCAAAGAAATAGGTACTTTCTAAGGATTCTTGGATAGCACTGTGAATGAAAAAATTAGCAAAATTTTGGAGCGATAAGGGAAGACAGCGGAGGAGATTTCAGGTCAAAAGTTAATACTTTAAATGCTGAATTATACTAAAATAATTGTTAAAAAGCATGTCTTCACTCCTGGAGCCTGGCTGACCGCCAGGATCGGTTTGACCGGTCAAGGGCCGGTGGCAGAACCGATCAGGGATTGAGATTTTATTTATTGAGATTTTAAAGAATTATACAATAACAAAAATAGCAACAATAACAAAGAAAATAAGCAAACTACATCATCATCATCATCAGAAGAAGAAGCCTATGGATCTGAACCATAGGCTTTTATGTAAATTGGTTTTTTACTTAACTCAAAGCAAACCCATAGGAAAATGATATTTATGTAAATTGAAGCAACCCCATAGGAAAAATAATTTCTTTACATAACCCATCGAAGCAAACCCATAGGAAATTGTGTTATGTAAATTGGGACATTTATGTAGATCGGGACATGTGTTTAGTGCAAAAATCATTATGTAAGTTGAATTTTATGTAACTCGAGGCATATGTAAGTTGGGATTTTACTGTATTAATTTGTCTGAAAACACCTTTTTTAAGTTAGAGGTTAAGATGTGGTTCCTTTAATATCTTTTTTTAAAAGACAGGGTGTCAAGGCTGGGTTGCGCGATTCAATAACCTCTTATCCCGAACAATGCTAAAAGGGTGCCGTCTGGAATCGCAGCATGTTCTCTAAAATCATTTTCTAAAAGTCCCTTTCGAAGCACTTTTCAATTGAAGTAATTCCATTTGCAATACCTCCGGCAGAAGCGCCTGTGGATCAGCTTTGAGAAACACTCTCTCTAAAGCCAAACCTTGTAAGCTTCGCTTCCGGGGAGTTAATGGCAAGAGGATTTCCGGTGACTTGATTGAGATAATGAGGTTAAGCTGGTCAATAATGTGTCTCAAGTACTTCATGAACACACTTGAAAAAACAAAAAACAAAATGAGGGAGTAATTATGTTTATAGAAGCTGAAGAAAAAGTAAAATGAATTGTAGAAATAGGGAAGCAATGGCAAGGAATATGTATTTTGATTCACTTTTGCTACACTTGTGAACTTTCAGGACTCTTCAAGATGGGTTTAGATACAGATGTTCGTTCCTCTTCCCATTTCTAATTGTCTGCTGATGTTGTCAGCAAAACTTTGTCATTCCGGTGATGGAAGTATTAAACGGCTACTCGCAGGCTACAGAGAAGGTAAGGAGACAAAGTTCAGGTGGAAGGTTCACCCAGGCAGATGTTTAGCACAGCATTAAAACCTACTCAAACAACAACAGAAACAAAAGTTTAGAAGAGGAGGTCACTTTCCTCAAAATTTATGAAAGAGATGTTTTTTAAAGACAGCAGATTCCCAAAAAAGGATTTGCTGTGAATGACTTTTGACAAGGATTCCCGTCAGACAATCCATTTGTGCATGTTTTACTTCCGCTTCTGGGAGTGATGAGGACGGCGTGAGCCAGATGAATTGGCATCAGGAGCCAGATCTGGCCCACAAGCCATAGTTTGGGCACCCCTGCTTTAAGCAAAGAAAACGGCAGCTTAAAAATCTATCTCATCCTTTTGCAAAACAGGTTGCAAGGCATGCTTTACTCCCGTTTCCAGTGAGAGGAACCACATGACCAGCCCGTGGCCCGAAAAGTTTGGGCACCCCTGGTGTAGGCTGAGAAGATCAAATCTTTGTGTGAAGCAGTGCAATAAAATGGCCATGCTTCTTGTGTGCACGCAGAGAGAGAGAGAGAGAGACACACAAACAGGCTGGGTATATCCAGATGGGGGTGTGTGGAATTCCAGGTCATGCGCCTCCATGGACGACCTCAGGATGCTTCAAGCTGGCACAAGGAGCTGCAGGATTAAAATAAAGTCTTGTTTGCAGCTCACACGCCCAAGGTTGCTGACCCATTGAGGAGCTTTTGTTGAGATGGACGGATGGACAGAAAGACGGACGGATGGATGGACAGAGGGATAGATGGACGGATGGACGGACGTCCCAAGGAAGAGAGAGGCCAAAGGGAAAGTAACCGGGTTCAGAGACAAGCACCCAAACTGAGTAGGTTTCCATGCATCAGGACTGAACATAAGAACAGCCTTGCTGGATTACAGGCCACAGGAGCCCATGATCCAGTCCAGCCTTCTGTCTCACACAGTGGCTCACCATTGGCTTCAGGGTATTCTTCCCAAGCCGATGCCTTCACCTGCTTAGGATTCCCTGCAAATGGCATTGAGAGATACCCTGCCTATCTCTCCAACCCAGAGAGCCAACGCTTTGTAGAGGTGACAGGCTCTTCCCTCCCTCCCTCCCTCCCTCCCTCCCTGTGACAAATGGTTGGTGTGATGCTTGCCTCATTGTCCTCCAGAAGAACCCTTGAGGAGTCCTCAGCTCCCAAAGACAGACATGGGGCAGCCAAGCTTGTGCAAGGGACAACATGGCCCATCATGTTCAGAAGGGCTTCCTGAATGGGTTTCTTCTGCCCTTGCCCCTCTCCCTCTTTCCCTCCCTCCCTGGGCACAGTGGATGAGAAGAAATAGGAAGGCCATGCCAGCCCCCACATGGAGGGTAGGGCCTTTCAAAGGTCACATGAGGACCCAGCATTTTAATGGGGGGGAGGGAATGTGAACCACCCTAGAGAGTGCACCAAGCATTATGGCAGGGGTGCCTAAACTATGGCCCAGGGGCTGTATCTGGGCCCCATTGCCAATTCATCTGGCCCATGAAGCCCTCATCGCTCCCGGAAATGGAAGTAGAATGCACCCGTACAGCCTTTTGCTGAACTTTTGCTGTATGGGCATGTTTTACTTTCGCTTCTGGGAGCGACGAGGGCTTCATGGGCCAGATGAATTGGTACGGGGGTGGATCTGGCCCCCAGGCCATAGTGACCAGCCCCCCAAACCATGTGACCAGCCCATGGCCCAACAAAGCTTGGGCAACCCTGCATTATGGGACGGTATGGGAGTGTGATGGCCATAGCTCTTGCTTTGTCCTTCTGTTGCAGTCATCCCGGGCAACCACAGATGAGATTTCTCCATTTCTTCTAAGCACTAGGACATTTTTTTTGTTCTTCTACGTCTCCTCTTCCAACCTTCAACTATAATAAGCAATGGCTATTTTTAGTCCCACGTTATTCAACAGAGCAACAACCTGGAAACATCACTCAGAATTCCTCCAGTGCAAGTAATTAAATTACTCCTACCTGTCTTTGAACCCCTGCTTCCATTCTGGGGTGGGGGTGGGGGGCTCCCCAGGTACCTGGCTTTGGTTGCCTCCAATGGGGACATGATCTGATTTATCCGTTTATTTTTCTAGAGGAAGGAGGGACTGCCATCTTTACCTCCTCCTTGGTTCAGCAAACAGATCCATTGGGCTCAAGACACGGAGGAAGAGAAAAGCTAAAGTGATTTGTTTGTTTGTTTTAAAAGGGGACAGGAGGATGAATGGACAACAATCTCTAGCCCAAGACCTCTATTTATGCCCCCAGAAACTTCCTAACTTTATTTGTCTCCCTTTCTTAAAAAAAAGAAAACCAGAAGGTTGTCCTTCTTGGGCCTTTTGCTGAACTAAAACTAAACCCGATAGCAATGAGCAACACGACCAGATCAAAATGAAAATGAAAATAAAACCTGAAGAAGGGTGTAGGTTTCTAGAATTGCCTTTGTTTAATTATCACAGAGCAAGTTAAATCCACATGCAATGTTTGCCCTGGACTTAACGCTTATCAGAAAGAGAGGAAACGATCAGCCTCCCTTTGCCGTAGTATCTGGCTCTTATCAGTAACTTGGCATGATAAGGTCTTGGGAAGGGAAGAGGCAAATGACAGCAAAGAGGCGAAGGCTTCCCAACAGCAAAGAGCCTGGCACCGTCCGTGGTTCTGTAGTCGCTGTATTGGTTTGTACAAGCATAGAATACAAAACAAAGAACAAAAAGAGAGGCTTCTTCTTCAGTGTCCCGATCAAACCCTGGACTGCCAAAATGAAGCCACTTTCTTGGCTTGGTCGTTGGCCAAACTCAAGTCCTCATTGATCCATGTTTCTGGTTCTTCTTCCGTGTCACGATCAAACCCTGGACTGCCAAAATGAAGACACTTTCTTGACTTGGCCGTTGGCCAAACTCAAGTCCTCATTGGTGCATGTTTCTGGTTCTTCTTCCATCTCCCGATCAAACCCTGGGCTGCCAAAATGAAGCCACTTTCTTGGCTTGGTCATTGGCCAAACTCAAGTCCTCATTAATCCATGTTTCTGGTTCTTCTTCCATGTCGTGATCAAACCCTGGACTGCCCAAATGAAGCCACTTTCTTGGCTTGGTCATTGGCCAAACTCAAGTCCTCATTAATCCATGTTTCTGGTTCTTCTTCCATGTCACGATCAAACCCTGGACTGCCAAAATGAAGCCACTTTCTTGGCTTGGTCATTGGCCAAACTCAAGTCCTCATTAATCCATGTTTCTGGTTCTTCTTCCATGTCGCGATCAAACCCTGGACTGCCCAAATGAAGCCACTTTCTTGGCTTGGCTGTTGGCCAAACTCAAGTCCTCATTGGTGCATGTTTCTGGTTCTTCTTCCATATCCCGATCAAACCCTGGGCTGCCAAAATGAAGCCACTTTCTTGGCTTGGTCATTGGCCAAACTCAAGTCCTCATCAGTGAATGTTTCTGGCAGTTATCAGCAGACCAGTCAATGAGCCTCAATTAATCCAGAGCAGGCGTTCTCAACCTTTTTAAGTCAGGGGCTTCCTCAGACAGCTTCAGGGACTGCATGGCTATTTTGGCCTTCCTCCACCACATGGCACTTCCTGGTGTGTTGGAGGCGGTGGGGGGCCACATGAAATGGTGATGCGGGCCGCATCCAGCCCATGCTCTGCAGGTTGAGAATCCCTGATTGAGAGAGACCAAACCCTTGCACCTTCAAAGCCTGACTGTGATATTTTAATGTGAGTTTAAATAGGCCTGCTCCAGTTGAGACTTGCTTTAGCATAGGAAGCTACATCTAAAGTAGGCCTGTTTGAATCAATAGGACTTGAAGTGTTGAGTCACCAAATCCCTATTGATTCAAAGGACCTGCTCCAGTGCAACTTGTTGTGCTAAGCAACAGGGTTTCAGCCATAAAGAGCCTTCTCAAAGATTGTGGTATTTTTGAACCATAAACTGTGCAAATAACTTACCAAAAGTGCCTTCATTTTGGCAGTTTCACATCTGGCCTAGACACGGAAGAAGAAGAAAACCATAAGTTCCATACTGATGTCTGATGTGCAACAAACATTTTCCAGGGGGCTCAAGTGGCTAAGAAGACGCTGGAGTGGAAGGCGGGAGGTCAGCAGTTCGATTCCCGAGTACTGCAGGATGGAATGAGCTCCCGTCTTTGGCCCAGCTCCTGCCAACCCAGCAGTTCGAAAGCAAGACATTGCAAGTGAATAAATAGGGACCACTTCGGTGGGAAGGTAAACAACATTCGGTGCACTCCAGTGTCTAGTCATGTCTGCCACATGACCACGGAAACGTCTGCAGAAGCAGACAGCGCTGGCTCTTTGGCTTTGAAACAGAGAAGAGCACTGAACCCTAGAGTCGGATATGACTGGCTTTCGAGCAAGGGGAACCTTTACCTTTACTATTAGGGAAAGACATGTAAATGAATCCTTTGCAACATGTTTGATCTCTGGAAACAACCTACCAGGTGTGCCTCTCTCTCTCTCTCTCTCTTACACACACACACACACACACACACACACACACACACACACACACACACACTTGGAGCTGGTCTCTTTCCAGTTTCCTCCACCTGGTACTCAGGGAGTTGCTCCAACCAGTGCCCTGAACAAATCATTCACACAGAGAGAGAGAGACACTCTGAGCCTGTCTCTGAGCAGCCTTGAGCTTTCTGACATGCAGTAGTACAGGCTGAATGTCAGAATCCCCGGTTACGATCCCAGAGTAGGCCACGGAAAGGTAAATGTTGATGTGGAGAGCATCATGTCAACCACATTCTCCCCCCCCCCCCCCGCCCAGGAGGAAAGAGTTGTGCAGGCACGCACAATGCCACCAAGTGAGAGGGCTGCCGGAAGAGAGCCATTTGTCCAGGGAATGCCGTACGCACTCACCCGCACAAAGGCAGTTATATAAGCCCAACGCAGTCCTTGCATTCTGTAACCAGCTGCTGCCATCTAAGGTGTGAGCGTATGGTACCCAAAGGCAGCCAAAATCTACAACATGCAAAGACAGCCACAACTGTGGCTAGAAAAACTGCAGGGGGGGGGAGGATAATTAGGGTCCTCCCTATAGCCATTTTACAGGACGGCAAGCCCAAAAATTCAATTTATAAGGAAGGAACATTCAGTGTGATATTGGACTAACCAGGTTTTTCAGAGTTTTTTGTTGTCTTGTACCAGTAACACCGAAAGAGCCTCCTCAATTATTGTGGCACTGTATTTTTGAAACACTACTGGCTGGTGGAACTGTATTGGTGCATTTTACTTCCACTTCCAGGAGTGGCAAGTGTAGCGCAGGCCAGATGAATTGGTGTCGGGGGCCAGATACAGCCCACGGGCCATAGTTTGGGCACCCCTGATGTAGCACTTGTGATGAACTGCAATCTATAATAAGTTGTAAAGGTAAAGGTTTCCCTTGCTCGAAAGCCAGTCATATCCGACTCTAGGGTGCAGTGCCCATCTCTGTTTCCAAGCCGAAGAGCCCAGTGCTGTCTGCTTTTGCAGACGTTTCCGTGGTCATGTGGCAGGCATGACTAGACACCGGAGTGCACAGAACGCTGTTTAATAAGTTGTACAAGCATGAAATCCCTTTGTATATCGGCCACCAAAGGCTGTCACAGATCAAGAATCAAATGCTGCTAGTGACAAAAGAGTGGATGAATAATTAGCAGGAACCAGTGGCTTACTTGGAGAATATCTGGCCTTATCCTTTATGGCAGAGCAATGGGCCCATTTCGATTCTCTCTTGCTCCCAAACCTGATTCAGAAATGCTGCTTCCCTGACGGAACTGGTTCCCTTACTGTGCCGTGAACGAGCAACCTGAAAAGCCCAAATCAAGTAGTGGGGGGTGGGAGAATAAAATAATGGTGGGGAAGCTTCCCTTGCTTAATTTTAGGAGCAATAGAACATTTTTCTTTGCTCTGAGCTTCAGGAAGGAAGGAAGGAGGAGGAGGAGGAGGAGAAAGCCATCCGCTGGTATCAAGTGACCTCTAGTGTTCTGCGGCCGCCATACACCGGGAAGACTGAGCCGACTGGCTTCCTTGAGGCTTCGCTCCGGACAATGTTCCTGGCCTCCCAGCACTCCAGACATGGGAGAACCTTCTATTGTTGTTTGGTTATGGCACTCTGGGCTCACAGGGATCTACAGTGTGGGATCCTGGGATGCGTAATTTGGGGAGAGCCTTGGGACTCCTCTTTTAAAATAAAATAAAAACATTTTTTGGGCTTGGAATTTCCTACTAGACCAGGGATGGCGAACCTTTTAGAGACCGGGTGCCCAAACTGCAACCCAAAACCCACTTATTTATGGCAAAGTGCCAACACAGCAACAGGGGAGGAAGGAAAGCATGGCAGCTGTGGCTACCACCACCACCACTACCGTCAGATGCTGGTGTTTGATGCGCTGATCTCCCATCGCTCTTCCCATAGTTGGTACAAATGGTTTATGCTGCTGAATTGCTGGGCTGCATCAGATGGAAGAAACAGTGGCTGCTTACTCCAAAGAAAACCCCATTAGGCACAGGGTTCAAGCGGAGGGGAAGACAAACAGGAACTGTAATGATGACTTTCAGTTGCATAGTTCTGGCCACAAGTGACACACACAAAAAAAAACTGAACGACAACAACAATTGCCTCTGTTGTAAATTTTGTCATCCTTACTTTCACATTAATCTATCTCTTCCTGCCAACCTAGCCGTTCGAAAGCAAGAAATTGCAAGTAGATCAATAGGGACCACTTTGGTGGGAAGGTAAACAGTGTTCCGTGCACTCTGGTTTCTAGTCATGCCTGCCACATGACCATGGAAACTACTGCAAACACAGGCAGCGCTGGCTCTTTGGCTTTAAACAGAGATGAGCACTGAACCCTAGAGTTGGATACGACTGGCTTTGAAGCAAGGGTGACCTTTCCCTTTACTAAGAGGTGGTGAGAGGAAGGGCAGCAGCCTAGAGAGCTTTGGGAAGAGTTAGAAGAGATATGTGAGCCCAGGACCTCCATGGAGAGGCCATGCGTCTCTCTCTCTCTCTCTCTCTCTCTCTCTCTCTCTCTCTCTCTCTCTCTCTCTCTCTCTCTCTCTCTCTCTCTCTCTCTCTCTCTCTCTCTCTCTGGGTAGCCCTGGGCAAGCTGCAAAGAGTCTCAGGGCAGCCCCTAGAGGGAGGGAAGAGGAAAAATAGTCTTTACCTAGGAAACCCAGGAATGGGTCACCCTCAGTCCCCATTGACTAGACAGCAGCACACAATTATTATTATTATTATTATTATTATTATTATTATTATTATTATTATTACTACTACTACTACTACTACTACTACTACTACTACTACTTATTGGGTTTTAAACACCCCCATTCTGTCTGGGCCATTTGGTCACCCCCAAAGCCTTTCTCTCTCTCTTTCTCTCTCCTCAGCATCCTTGGTGTGGGAAACCGTCATGCATTGGATATGAGAAGCTTCCATGGGCTCTCCCTGAACTGGACCCAAACTTTGGGCTGAGCTGGGTCAGAAAGAGGGTTGCAGGCAGAGGTCTATAGGGGGGAGGGGGAGGCCTTCCAGACAAGATGGAGGTCTTGGGGGCTCAGGCTCTCTTGCTCAGCATTGGGGGTATACAGGGTAAAACCCTGCCCTGCCCTCCCTCTCTGTGACCCTCGAGGGGCTCTCCTCAGGTGGCCTAAGGTCCTGGGCTCCACCTGGGCCTTTAAGAGCCCCTCAGCCAAGGAGGACCAGGTGTGCTTCATTAAGGATACCCTGAGGAGGGGGGAGGCCTCAGCTTTGGTCCTGAGGTAGCTCCAGGCTGAGAGGAAGGGAAGGAGAGGAGAGGAGAGGAGGTCTCCATCTTTCATTCCAGGTGAGCTCTTGGTCCCCCTAGAAGAAGATGAGGAAGAAGAAGAAGAAGAAGGCCCTTCAACCTCCTCCAGGTTGCCCTATCCTTCAGGAAGCAGGGGTTTTCCTGCAACCCAGCCCACTTCACCTTTCCTAGGAGGAGGAAGGAAACCCAGCCTCAGGCAGCCTTTGGAGCTATCTAGCTAGCTAGTGTCATTTCATTCATTCATTCATTCATTCATTCCGTTTATTTATTTATTTCATTTATTTCATGACATTTGTTTATTTCATTTATTTATTTCATTTCATTTACGACATTGATTTATTTATTTATTTCATTTAATTCATCTATGACATTTATTTATTTCATTTATTTATTTCCTTTCCTTCATTTATGACATTTATTTATTTCATTTATTCATTTCATTTATTTATGGCATTGATATCCCACCCATTTGGGATATTTTCCCACTCTGGGCGGCTTGTAAGGTATTTTTTAAAAAAGCTTTACAATAGAAAATTAGACGTAAATAATAATCAAACTAAATAAATTATAAATAGCAACCAAAAAACCCCATAATTTGGTGACCCTGGGATTCCCCACATTGGGGTGGTGGTGGTGGGGGAATTGGCTGTGAAAGGCCTTTTTCCTACTCCTGAAGAATGACCAGTGGTGGTCATTTTACACCACCCTGGGATGCAGATCTCCCCACCCCACCCCACCCCACTGAAACGCCATCCACTTTTGGGCAAAACTCAGTCTCCATACAAGACTTGGGACTGAAGCTCTGTGAAATGAATTTGGTACTCCTTACCCCATTACTGGGACTGCGGTGGCTTAGTGGTTGAGACACTGGACCTGACAACTGAAAGGTCGGATGGAGTGAGCTCCTGTCGTCTGTCCCAGCTCCTGCCAACCTAGCAGTTCAAAAGCAAGAAATTGCAAGTAGATAAATAGGGACCACTTGGGTGGGAAGGTAAACAGCATTCCGTGTGCTCCGGTGCCTAGTCAAGAACAGCTGGAGAGCCAAAGTTTACCATCAAGGCCTTAGACACTAGAGCAGGGGTCCCCAAACTATGGCCTGTGGGCCAGATCTGGCACCCGATGCCAATTCATCCAGCCCACGCCGCCCCCACCGCTCCCAGAAGTGGAGGTAAAATTTGCCTATATGGGTGCATTTTACTCCAGATTTTGGGAATGCCACAGGCAGTGTGGGCTGGATGAATTGACATCAGGAGCCAGATCCAGCCTGTGGGCCATAGTTTGGGCACCCCTGGTTTAAGCATAGAAAAAGGCAGGCTGAAACCTATCTCATCCTGTTGCAAAACACAGATTGCGAGGCACGTTTTACTTCCACTTCCAGTGGGAGGAACCACATCGGCCTGCTGAACCACGTGACTGGCCCACGGCCTGAAAAGTTTGGGCACCCCCTGCCCTAGAGTTTGCATTGCAGGGTCGGTCTTCCTTGCCTGCCTGGCATTCAGGTTTTTGCCTCAATGGTTCTTCACAAGCCTCTTTTGCAATGCAGGGAGCCAAGATGGCCAAAGTAGCCGCTCTGGAAGAAGCCCAACCGTTGGCGCTGCTCCTTCTGACGCCTCCGCCTGAAGTCCTGGGCAAGGTCCTAAGCGAGCAGTTTGGGCCTTTGCCTTTCATGGCTCCCATCACACGGATGAAGAAGAAGCCGTCCGGCCACTACTTCCCCACCGAGAACCGGGAACAAGTGTTGGGCCGGAGACGAGCTGCTAATGCCAAAGAGAGAGAGCGGGTAAGTGGGCAACAAGACCTAGATCTTGGGAGGAAGCCCAAGAGAACCTTTCCCAAGAGCATGCACAAAGAGCAGCCCGTGCCTGAGTTTCTGGCTTGGGGTCAGACTAAATGACCCTCGGGGTCCCTTCCAGCCCTATGAAATAACTTCAAAGGGGCTCTACAAATCTCGTTGCCTGTGAGCGGTTTAGCTTTGGGCGTTCTATCCGATTACGGCTTCTCTGGAAGTGGAAGGCACTTTGAGACCACGGGCCTTTGCGGTCAACCTGCCCAGGTACGCAATAGGACTGGTTCCCTGTACCTTTAATGGTTGCCTGGGGAGAGGGGTTTCCCCAGGTGTAGCTTCTACCTGTTGGAATGGCTGCTCGCCAGCCACTCTTAAAGGCACAGTGCAGGGGAACCCCCTCCTCCTTGGCTAAGCTTTGAGTCACCAACTTTTTCCAAGTTGCTCTTTTGTCTGTTTCAAGATTGCCTGTTCGTTACTTCATCAAGCTGCCTTCCTTCTGCCCCAGAGGGGTCGGGTAGCAGAGGTGTAACTAATACATAGATAAATTGATGAAGAAATCCATGTTTCTGTGGTCATGTGGCAGACATGACTAAGCACCGGAGCGCATGGAATGCTGTTATCTTTCCTATTTATCTAATTGCAATTTCTTGCTTTCGAATGGCTAGGTTGACAGGAGCTGGGACAGAGATGGATGCTCACTCCATCATGCAGCACTCGGGTCTCAAATTGCCAACCTTCCATCGACAAGTGCAGCATCTTCACCACCACAGTCCCTGCAAAAAAGAAAAGCCCTTGCTTAAAGAAACAAATATAAAATATTTCCTGCTCTCCAGGCCTGTTTTTGTAGGAATCGGGGCCACAGAGGGCCGGAGCGCCCGGAGGAGGACTGATCAAGTAACGACACGAGGCAAGGAAACAGGATCAGATCAGTCCTTTATTGGGAAAAGGCAACATCATTTATAGGGAAAAAAGAGCAACGGTGGCAGGCTGTCATCTGACTGGAAAATTACCTCACCCACGTACCCGGGTTAATGGGGAACACCAAAGGGAAGTTAATTAGCTGGGGCAAACATGGACTTAGGAGTCCTATTGTCCAGGGATTAGGCAGGGGCAAACATGGCTTATTTGCGCCAGGGATTTCCCCCGGTGGGGAGGTGAGCTATACGCTTAATGTATGACAGAAGTTAGCTATCTGCTTACTTGGCAGAGCCGTAGGTCAGGTCACGGTAATTGGGTGAATCAAACCCTATACTTTATTCACCCCTCCTTAATTTGGCGGCCGCAGAAACCACATGCAAGGGAGCGTCTCTCACCGCGGTGGTTCCTAGCGGGCCGTTCCATGCCCTATGGGGCATGGGGAATCCGCATCTCCCCTTTATTTTCTATTTAAGGACCTGACTGGCGACCTTGCGCAAGAGCGGCATCAGCTGTTGAGCGGGCATGACGTCACGGGGTTTCCTTCTGGGGCGGCACTTGGAGATCAGCGAGGGAATGCACTGAGCAAAACAACAGAGCGTAATGCCTAGTATGGCTATTCCCACCACTATCTGAAGCACCGTCTGTAGCCACCCCCAGGGGATCCATGACCACATCCAATTCCATAGGGAACCCCACCAGGCTCCCCACGCGGAGCCTTCCGTAATGCCTGCAACAATGGAATGCAGGTTCTTGATCTGGTTTTGTATTCTCTGGGAGTTGTCAGTGAGGTTAAAACAGCACATCCCATGGACAGATTCGCACCCCAGGTGGTGCAATAAGAGGAGGTAGTCGATAGCCGCTCGATTATCAAGAACAGCTTGGCGGAGTTCCACCTGCTCCTGATTAAGGAGCGCTATCGCTGAGGAGGTATGATTGATGGTTTTTGCTAAACCGCAGGCCAAATGACCAATTCTCCGTGCGTTGCCGGTGGCCAACCCCGGCACGCCGATCAAACTGACGGATAGGGAAACATACTCAGCGGGACTCATTACTCTGATGCTGCTGTCACAAGAGCTGTCTAACTGGGTTGTGCGTGTGTGCCGAATGAGCGGGGAAACATTCACATGGGATACATTTGTGTCACTAGAACGTGGGGCAATCATGTCCCTGGTAGGGAGTACAAGTGTCAAGCGACTAATGCAACACATTGAGTCCGACAGATTGGCAGGGATGTAGTTCCAGGTGTGCTGGTTGCAGGTAAAGAACCACCCTGAGGGTAGGGTGACATGAGCGTACAATGAGATGAGGGTCTCCGGTTTATTGCAAGTCCAGTTGCCAACGCCAGGGTCAATACAGCGGCGCCGTGCCTGACTGTCTGCGGTGCAACCGGTCATGCGGGTACAGGCGGCGCCCGGGCTGACCGCCACCCGAGGGGTATGGAGGGTGGCTGCATCAGCCGGCAAGGTTGGGGTAAGTTGCTGTCCCCCCCAGCGTGCATATGCCGAGAAGGCGGTAGGAGAGTGAGGGGCAAAGGATGCTTTTCGCAACCAGGCACTGTCCTCGGTGCGCTCGTCCGGAGTATGGCACACCGGGATGAGACAGGTGCTGAGCATGGATGCAGAACCAACGTCCTGCTGTAAGCAAAAATCGGACTGGTTGACGAGACCCGCCAACCTTTCCCACAAGTTGTACTGCATTCGTGCAGAAAGATCTTCTCCAGGCGGCAAGCCGTCGGCCTGGATTGGAGTAGCCTGAACGCCTCCCCCCAAAAGTAGGGAAAGGGCCAGGATGATGGTAATCGCCACTGTGCTGGCATGAATCTGGGCAAAAACTGCAGCTGTGAGGTTCTCCGGTGTTGGCTCCTTCTCCTCGCGCTGAACGGCATCCTGGGCATCACTGCAAAGAGCCTTGACCATCCCCCAGGTGATCTTGGGCATCGGCGGCCGTTTCCTCCGGCGGATCTTCCCGGTCAGTGCGAGGTTCTCCATCTCCGGGATCGGATTCGGGCCGGCCTGGTTCCACGCCATGCGGTTCCAAATGGGGCTTGACACACCGGGCTGGAATCCAGACGACACCTGTAGGAGACATAACTGCAGCATACCCTCTCCCCCAGGTTATGAGCGGCACCGGGCCCCTCCAAGAAGGGTCTGGTGGCACTCGGTACCGGACCATAGGTCGCGGGAGAGCTTCCGAGCGGCGGAAATGCCTCTCCTGCGGCGTACAATCCGAAAAAACATTAAGGTGATTGTAAGTGAACAATACCTTGTTAAGACACATCTGTGCTTCTCCCTGTGACTTGGGGAGGGCTGGCGGCTCCCCCCTTTCTGTTTGTTTGTCAACGTAGGACTTTAGCGTCCGGTTGACCCGCTCTACAATCGCTTGCCCTTGCGGATTGTAGGGAATCCCAAATGTATGCTTGATGTCCCATGTGGCCATGAAGGCGGCCAGCTGCCTAGAGCTATAGGATGGCGCGTTGTCCGTTTTCACGTGCCGTGGTTTGCCCATGGCAGCTATGCAGGAAAGGAGGTGCTGCTCCACGTGGGTCGCAGTTTCCCCTTTCTGCGCCGTGGCCCAAACGAACTGGGAAAAGGTGTCTATGCAGACATGCATGTATTGCCATCGGCCAAACTGCGGCACATGCGTGACATCCATCTGCCACACTTGGTTAGCCTCTGTCCCCCGTGGGTTGACCCCCCACGAGGGCCCCCCCGGTGCCCCTGCACAATGCTGGCAAGAGCGAACTATGCCTTGGGCCTGGGAAAGCGGCAGATTGAACTGTCGGGCAAGTGCCTTGGCATTTTGGTGAAAAAATGCATGACTCTGAATTGGAGTAGTAAAAACTCCCAAAACTGAACGTTGCTGAATTTCCTTTGCGGCCGCGTCCGCCCTGCTATTGCCCGTGGAAATCGGACCTGGCAGGTCTTGGTGACTTCGAATGTGGGCAATATAGAGCGGCTCCGTGCGGTTTCGCAAATGAAACTGAGCAGTGAGAAACAGACTAAGCAAATTTTTGTCTATCGCGGGGGTAATGTAAGCTCCCGGTAGACTGTGAAGCAAATTCCTTACATACAAACTGTCAGTAATGATATTTAACCGTTCTTTGGCGAAGGTGCGCAAGGCAAGGTTCACGGCTGCCAACTCTGCCCGCTGAGCGGACTTCTGCGGAAGAGTTAACAGCGTGTGCCAAGCTTCGCCTTCCTGCCAGGTCAGAACACCATAGGTGCGACCACCGTCTGAAAAAACTGTTCTGGCCCTCTGAAGCGGGACCAGCGAGAGCAATTCGAACAAGCTGACTGTTCCTGTCTGAAGTGAGACGAGTCTGGGGTCCTTGGGCAAGTGATATGCTAAACTCCCAGTGAAACCTTCCAAAGCTATCGGAAGCGAGTCACCTAGCTGCATTAACTGGTGAATCTGTTCCTTGGTGAACGGAACCACAATTTTGGCCAAATCATTTCCTGCGATGTCCCTAGCTCTCAGCCTGCCGCGGTAAATCACCGCGGAAACCAGCTCCTGGGGCGGAACGATGTTCCGTGAAGATGTATTAGGCAAGTAGACCCACTCCACAATTTTCGCTCCCTTCTCTGAGTCTACGCCTAGCGCCCCAGTGAACATGGATCCTGACCGTACGATGTACAAATTCAGGATCGGGGCATATGGCCCCTGGGCGATCCTATCCACCCACCTCTGGCTGAGAACTTGGTTCACTTTCTCGAGCGCCAAGCGCGCGTCTCGAGAGATTTTGATCCGGTCTGCCGGCTGCTTACCCAAGGTTAGCAGCGAGAAGAGCGGTTTTAGAAGATCCGTATCCAATCGGAAGTACGGTCTGGCCCAATTAATGTTTCCTAAGATCTGCTGTAATTCTACGAGGGTGACTGAGTCCTGTAGATTTATCTGAGGCAGAACCGGTGCTGCGAAAGAGCGGAGAAGCCGATGGCCCAAGTATGAGAAGGGCTCGGTTCTCTGCACTTTCTCAGGGGCAATGAGTAAGCCTTTGTCCCCCAGGCTGGCCTGGAGGTCTGAAAACACTGTGCTGCCAAGCTGTGGCAACGCTACTAAGATATCATCCATAAAGTGACAAACTATGGCTTGTGGGTAGAGGTTTCGAAACCTTGCCAGTGCGTCGTGAACATAAATTTGGCACAGAGTGGGCGAATTGAGCATGCCCTGTGGCAAAAATTTCCACGCGTAACGGAGCGTGGGCTCGCTGTGGTTCACAACCGGCACCGTAAAGGCAAACCTCTCCCGGTCCCTGGGGTCTAAGGGGATTGTATAAAAGCAATCCTTGAGATCCACGACTAGAATCTCCCACCCCTCGGGAATCATATTAGGATTAGGGATGCCGCATTGAAGCGGACCCATCGGCTGAATACATTTATTGATCTCTCTGAGATCGTGGAGGAGTCGCCACTTCCCCGACTTCTTTTTAATCACAAAAATTGGCGAGTTCCAGGGACTCGTGGACTGCTCTATGTGTCCTGCGTCTAGCTGTTCTTTCACTAGATGCTTGAGAGCAACTAATTTCTCTCCCACTACCGGCCATTGTTCTACCCAGACCGGGGTATCAGTGAGCCATTTAAGTGGCAACGCCATTACCCGAAGGTAAGGGTGGCACTGTACTGCTCGAGAATGTCTCGCCCCCAAAGGTTGACGTGCACGTCAAGAATGTGCGGCCGAATTACCGCTGTGCCCTCAGCCTTTGGGATAGTGACTTCCACCCATTCTCGGCTCCTAAACGCTTCCTGAACTCCACCTACCCCCCACACATCGGAGACCGGCTCAATGGCCCACTCTCTCGGCCACTGGCTTCTGCTTACCACGCTCACATCCGCTCCGGTATCGAGTAACCCTGAGAACACTCTTTTGTTCAAAAATACCTCGATAACGGGGCGCTGCTTCCACTCAATGTTGGTCTCCACTGTCGCTAAGACCTGGTATCCTTGCACTGCCTCACTTGCGCTGTCACTGAGCCTTCCCTGGCTGCCTGCTGACGAGTGACAAGGAACCATGATCAGTTGCGCTAAGGTCTCTCCCTTGTGAACTGTTTGGGGCAGGTGTGTCCAAAGTTGGACCTGGAGAACGCCTGAAAAATTCGAGTCAACGACTCCTGGAATTATAAAAATCCCACGTGCGCCAGCTACACTACGGGGCAAAACTAAACCTAAAAAGCCTCTGGGCAGGGGGCCCATGTACTGGGAATCGACCAGATAGACTGTGCCTGGCAGGTCGCATGTAACGTCCACCTGGCAAGTCAATTCTAGCCCTGTACTACCCTTGGGGCTGGCCTGTACCCTCGTAGTGCCTGGAATGTGCCTAGAATCTAGTCTAGTTCTGGGGAGTTCTGGATCTGGGTGAAGGAAGCCTCTGTTTGGACTGGGGCCAGAGACGTGCCCGGATTCCGGTTTCCCGAACTCGGACAAAACCTGGCCCAATGATAGCCCTTTTTGCATTTGGGGCAGGGGGTGTTCGGAGCCTTGGGACGGCCGGACTTTTGTCCGCCTCCCTTGGATCGGCACTCCCTAGCGAAGTGTCCGACCTTGCCACAGGAGTGGCATGCCCCTTTGGTCTTACCATTGCCATGAGGTCTTTTCCCCCCCTGCACCGCTGCCGCTAGCAGACCCATCTTGTAGGAGTCTGTGCCAACGTCGGAACATGCGCGGATCATGTCCGTTAAGGTTATGTCAGGGCGATTGCCCAGGGACTGCAAGATTTTACGGCAGTCCAAGTTGGCGTTGTCCTTGGCTAGCTTAATCATGAGCTCTTGCTGGGCTTGCTCATTATCAATCTGCCTGGTGATTGCTTCTTCCAGGCGATTGATGAAGTCCATGTAGGGCTCCTGGGCTCCCTGCTTGATCGCAGTGTAATTTTTGGCCGTTTTGCCAGTCGCTGGGACCTTGAAGTACGCCCTATAGGCGGCTTCAGCCGACATCTCTAGGGTGGCTAGAGGCAAGGCGATCTGTGCCTGGATGGACTCAAAGGCACCTGAACCATATAGCTGTTCAGCGATTACTGCGCCTCCCATCCTGGCGGCTCTGGCCTGAGCCTCGAGCCGATACTCGCTGTCCCAGATCATGTACTGGCTAGGGGTTAGCATCATCCTCATGACGGCCTTCCAGTCATGGGGAATCCACATGGTGGTTTCGCACGCCTGCTGAAGCGTGCCCCTGGTGAAACGGCTTTGGAGCCCTGTCTCTGAGATTGCCTTCCGTAAAGCCATGAGAAGCTTGTACGGGACTGGGGAATGAACGATTTGTTGGGCGCCTGTGAGCGCGTCCATCTCCATACGGATTGGACAGATTTGCCTAAGTTCAGCTAGCTGTTCAACTGACAATTCCCCCTTCTTTAGCTCGATCTCGGCGGTGCGCTGAAGGGCACTCTTAACAACTAGGGAACCTGGAGCTGTCAGAGAAGCGCCAGCGCCTCTCATTCCTTGCGTTCCTTCGGTGACGTCTGCAGCTGTCACCGCGGGAAGGCTCCCTACGCTGCTCTGCCGATAGCTAATTGACGGGTAGAGTGACGTGGGCGCAGTCGGTTCGACTGGCTTGCCTGATGACTTCTCTAACGGGGGTTCATTGGCCTCTACCCGGACTGGCTCGATCTGCTCTAAGAGTCTCCTACACTTCCTCCATGTCCTAACTATCCCTCCTGGAGCTTTCGGGGGTTGCTGAATGCAGTCTCCTATCTGATCCCAGAGCGTCAGGGTCAACGTACCTACTTCTGGGTAAAGTAGGCAGTGTTCCCTGAGGTACGCCAAAAGTCTCGCTAGCTCCCTGCTGTGAAATCGTAACTGAAAAACCCTGGCCAGGATTCTGAACTCTTCCTCCCGAGTTCTTTGGCTAGCGGACGGACTTGGTCTATGAGAACAAGTCCCCATATTACCTGCGATGGTCCTCTGAAGTTTCCTCCTCGGGACGGAGATCGACGCGTCTTTGCAGGCAACAGGTTCGGACGTCTAGTGTCTGGGGTAGACCTCGGAGCGTGGACCTTCCGCCACGGGCCCTTCTAACGGCCTCTGCGATGTCAGGGGCTCACAGCCTTTCCCTCTATGGCAACCTCCTCGAAAGCGGGAGTAAGCTGTAGGAATGTCTCTCTGGAATGCCTCGCCGCAGGCCACTTCTCTGATCGGCTGGCTGCCGGTCAGAGTGCCGCGCTGTCCTCCGGGGTGGCGGGTCGCGGTTCAAGCGCAGAACCGGACCGCGTGGATCGTTACTCG
This sequence comes from Bradypodion ventrale, assembly GCA_035047345.1. Classification (NCBI taxonomy): domain Eukaryota; kingdom Metazoa; phylum Chordata; class Lepidosauria; order Squamata; family Chamaeleonidae; genus Bradypodion; species Bradypodion ventrale. Next base: position 308,277 of record JAWDJE010000010.1, on the reverse strand, counting down.
CGAGTAGACCTCTCCAGGGTCCCTTTACTCACGAGTAAATCACGTCGGGGTCACCAGATGTAGGAATCGGGGCCACAGAGGGCCGGAGCGCCCGGAGGAGGACTGATCAAGTAACGACACGAGGCAAGGAAACAGGATCAGATCAGTCCTTTATTGGGAAAAGGCAACATCATTTATAGGGGAAAAAGAGCAACGGTGGCAGGCTGTCATCTGACTGGAAAATTACCTCACCCACGTACCCGGGTTAATGGGGAACACCAAAGGGAAGTTAATTAGCTGGGGCAAACATGGACTTAGGAGTCCTATTGTCCAGGGATTAGGCAGGGGCAAACATGGCTTATTTGCGCCAGGGATTTCCCCCGGTGGGGAGGTGAGCTATACGCTTAATGTATGACAGAAGTTAGCTATCTGCTTACTTGGCAGAGCCGTAGGTCAGGTCACGGTAATTGGGTGAATCAAACCCTATACTTTATTCACCCCTCCTTAATTTGGCGGCCGCAGAAACCACATGCAAGGGAGCGTCTCTCACCGCGGTGGTTCCTAGCGGGCCGTTCCATGCCCTATGGGGCATGGGGAATCCGCATGTTTTTAGATAATAGATGACACAACAACAACCCCTGATCTAAGTTCAGGTGCCGCCCTCTGTACATGCTCAAGAGATGAGTGAGTTGTGTTCCTGTCCCAGGCTGGTGAAAGAGTAACATTGGGAGTTGTGGTGTCTGGCAAGCTGTCGTAGGGTGCCGTGACTCTTTCCCAAGCCAAGGGGTAGCGCTTGGCATTGAAAGTGAACATATGCGCTCCGAGGCCAAACCGCCTTTGCCAGGTTTGAATCCTTGCCAAGGTTACTTCCTCTGGAGAAAGGAATAGGACGTGGTAATAAAGGAAGAGGACGTGGCAATAAAACCGCTCCAGTTGCGCCCCAGAGAATGAATGAGCCCTTATCAGGGAATGAGCTTCACCCTGTGTTGACTTTAGATAGACTCTGTCAACTTGGCTGGGGTTAAATGTTAGCCGCCGTGTGTCAACCACCGACTCCGCTTGAGGCTGCCAGGTATGCCAGGCTTTCGCTTCTCCTCAGGAGTGTCAGTAAAGGTAAAGGTCACCCTTGCTCGGAAGCCAGTCGTATCCGACTCTAGGGTTCAGTGCTCATCTCTGTTTCAAAGCCAAAGAGCCAGCACTGTCTGCTGCTTCTGCAGACATTTCTGTGCTCATGTGGCAGGCATGTCTAGACACCGGAGCACATGGAAGGATGTTTACCTTCCCACCGAAGTGGTCCCTATTTATCTACTTGCAATTTCTTGCTTTCGAACTACTAGGTTGGCAGGAGCTGGGACAGACGATGGGCGCTCATTCAGTCGTGCAGTATTCAGGAATCGAACTACTGACCTTCCACCTTCCAATCAGCATCTTAGTCACTTGAGCCACTGCAGTCTCTTATATATACCTTATATATACACTTATATACCTGCCCCATGATGCTTAGTGCACTTTCTGGGTGGTTTACACATAATTAGCATTTTGTTCCCAACATACTGGGTACTCAGTATGGATAAAAGAGGCTGGATAGAACTCACAACCTTTTGGCTACAGTACAGCAGTTTAACCCCTGCGCCCCCAGGGCTCCTTCAGGTCTAAGGCAGGAGGGGCGATATTTCTGACCCTGTGGGAGGGAGGCATTGGTCAAGAATTTGCCAAAATAAACGGGACTGGTAAATGAACAGCAATGATTCCCAAAGCCTTAAAATAAATTATTTTATGGGCATTAGCTATAAATTCACAAAATGCACTAGTGTTTGATTTCTCTAGAACTCCCGATCAGGACAGGTGGGTTAGCTGGTGAGCTTGTCCATTTAGCACGTTCATAACTGATCCTATAAAGCAGGGGTACCCAAACTTTTCGGGCCGTGGGCTGGTCACATGGTTCAGCGGGCCGGTCACGTGGTTCCTCCCACCGGAAGCGTGCCTTGCAATCTGTTTTGCAACAGGATGAGATAGATTTTTAGGCTGCTATGTTCTCTGCTTAAACCAGGGTGCCCAAACTATGGCCTGCAGGCCATATCCGGCCCCCGATACCAATTCATCCAACCTGCACCGCCCTTGCTGCTCCTGGAATTGGAAGTCAAACATGCCCATGCGGGTGTGTTTTATTTCCATTTCAAGGAGCGGCAAGGGCGGCATGGGCTGGATGAATTGGTGTTGGGGATGGACACAGCCTGTGGGCCATAGTTTGGGCACCCCTGCTATAAAGACAGGCTGCCTGTGGGTTTTGTTTTACCCCTGGGGATCTGTACGGCTTTCTGTCATTTCCAGGATAAATTTTGCAGCCATCAAGTCTACCAAAACTCCCACGAGTGCAGCAAAACCACCAAAGGAGTGGCGATGCGATTCTGATTAAGAAATGGCAACTTGAACATTCAAGACGTGGCTGGAGAGCAACTGGAGGCTCTTCCCAGCCAAGCCAGGAGGGCACGGAGGCTTTGGCAGTGAGTGAAGTCCTTGCAAGCCGCCTGATGTTAACTAGCCACTGTTTGGATTTTGTTTGTTTGTTTGTTTGAACAGATCAAGAACTTGAACAGTGGCTTTTCCAAGCTGAAATCCATCGTGCCACTGATTCCGAAGGACCGGAAGCCGAGCAAAGTGGATATGCTGAAAGCCGCCACGGATTATATCCGCTTGTTGCGCTTGGTTTTGGAAGAGAGCGGAGCGCATGAGGTAGGGGGACTTTGGACTTCCCAGAGTGACTTCCAAAGTCTGGGTTTTCTGCATTCTGGAAGAAGTGTGGGATAGATAGCAGAGAGAGAGAGAAAGATTTATTGACTAGGTTAAATTTAAAGAAAATTTAACTATGATGTTCAATAGAGGCTTCACACAGAAAATATAAAAGAGATGAAGTTTGGCAATTCTACACAAAGCAGCTTAGCAAGGCATCAACCGTCATCAGGCGCACATCGCATGGAGTTGAGACTTCCATGTAGCACAGAAAGGGAGCATCTCTAATGGCTGGTAAATTACTTTCAGAAGAGAATTAATTATAAGTCTCCAGTTGTTTCCACCCTGGGTAAAGGTCAAGAGGTCTCCCTTGCTCGAAAGCCAGTCATATCTGACTCTAGGGTTCAGTGCTCATCTCTGTTGGCAGCCCGAGCCAGGGCTGTCTGCATCTGCAGATGTTCATGTGGCAGGTGTGACTAGATGACAAAGCACATGGTGCGCCATTACCTTTCCCACCGAAGCAGCCTCTATTTACCTACTTGCAATGTCTTGCTTTTCAACTGCTAGGTTGGCAGGAGCCTGGACAGAAGGCGGGGGCCCACTCTTATCATGCAACACTCGGCTCTCGATCTGCTGACCTTCCAGTCATCAAGTTCAGCATCTTAACCATTAAGCCACTGTAGTCCGGCTTCCTCCTTAGACTAACCCTAATAGAGATTCCTAGGTATAAAGTGAGGTATTGAAGGAGTGATTGACCCCTGTTGCCCCCGTGGGTTTCCATGGCTGAGCAGGGATTTTAACCCAGGCCTTCGGAAGCTGGGTTTGAGGTGCAATCCACCCCCTGCCATCTTGGTCTGCCCTGGGACCACCTCTCAGCTCTTCTTTCTTTCCTACCTGTCTTTTGTTGTCCTCCACCTGGCCATCGTACCTGCTTGGCTTTTCTGTTCCTACAAGGTGGAAGACTACATGGACTCTCCCCCTCCTGGGTCAGAAGCGTCGGAGAAGCCCTTACCTGAAAGCTCATCTCAAGGGCCCAGTTGTTACCTGAAGGTGAAGGATGGGGAAGAGGAGGAGATGGTTTGGGCGCACGAGACGATGGAGGCTCCAGCGCACACCTGGAGCGAAACGATCCTCCCTGCCTACGTGGGGATTGTAGAGCTTCACAAGAATGGATAGCTGGTAAGGGGTTTTCCTCCTCCCTCCCACCCACCCCCCTCTGCAGATGAAACGAAACCCCTTCCGTTTCCATCCTGTGGCTGTTCTAGCAAGAGGATGCTCTCCTATCCAGCAGCTCACGGCCAACAACAGGATATGCTTCAGCAAAGCCCAGGCAGGGCCCTGATTTCTGTGGCTTTTTCAACTTGGAGGCTCCCAGTTTTGGTGCCTGGAAGTGGCTTGACACACTTCACAAGACACTTAGGTCCAGGTTGCCCTTCCACGAAAGCCAACCATGTCCGACTCCAGGAGTCAGCGTTCCTCTCCTTTTACTACAGCCCAAGAGCCACCCAGCGCTGTCTGCATCTGCACTCTGCAGACATTCCCATGGTCATCATGGGGCAGGCGTGACCAGACACCAGAGTATACGGAACACTGTCACCTTTCCCACCAAAGCCGCACCTACTGTATTTATCTACTTGCAATTTCTTGCTTTCAAACTGCTAGGTTTGGAGACTCACTCCATTGTGCAGCACTCGGGTCTCGAACTGCTGGCCTGCCGACCATCCAGTCATCAAGCTCAGGGTCTAACCCACTAAGCCACCACACCCTGTTCTCAAGACACTTGCTGTGCCTGAACTAAGGCCTGAGTGACCTTGTGCTGCTTTTGTGGGTGGGGAGTTGGCTGGCTTTTCAACCAAGGCTCTGTCTTCTCCACACCTAGCCAGGCGCATGAGAAAGGCATGGCTTGCACTTCTATGGGGCTTTTGAAACCACGTGACGGTCAGGGTCAGACGAGGCCACCGGCTTGTTTTAAGAGATCAAGCATAATCATTAAAGGCTCAGCCGGCCCTCGGCCATTCACTCACCTTGGTCAGATGTAAACACCAGAGATTCTCACCCTACCTGTCATGGAGGAAGTTTGGCTAAGGTCACCCCTCCGTCCTTCCATAGGTTCCCAGTGATGCTATTCCAACATGTTCTCAGTGTCAGAAATCACACAAGTGGCTAGCTTATTAAATCCGACTATTTCTGTCAGGCAGGCAATCAGCTCCCAACATAACATCTGTTTAAAGCTGGGGTGCCCAAACTTTTTGGGCTGTGGGCTGGTCACGTGGTTCAGCGGGCCGTTCACGTGGTTCCGCCCACCAGAAGTGGAAGTAAAATGTGCCTTGCAATCTGTTTTGCTACAGGATGAGATATATTTTAAGCTGTCATTTTCTCTGCTTAACACAGGGGTGCCCAAACTATGGCCCATGGGCCACATCCATACGGGCGTGCTTTACTTCCGCTTCCAAGAGCGACGAGGGTGGTGTGGGCCAGATGAACTGGCATTGGGGGCTGGATCTGGCCCATGGGTCATAGTTTGGGCACTCCTGGTTTAAAGAGTTTAAAGAGCTGGGCTTTTTGAAACCTATTTGCCCTCTTGGAAGTTGGAAATAAGGGGTTTTCTTCAATCATTGCCATAAGGGTTTTGTTATACCAGAAAGCAACATGGACCTTGTTGTTCTCCTTCTCCAATTTATAGCAGTTTTTCTGTGTTATGGAAAAGGACAAGAAGAGTGGAGAACATGGAAAGAAAAGGTTTACCAATGGAGCGTGGTTGCCATAAATAAGGCACAGCAGTTGCACAACAAAAAGGTCTGGGAGCACATGCACACAGAAAACAAACCCCCACAGGGTAGCCGTGATACATGTTCCCACGTAACAACACTGAAAAATTATCCCTACTCTATGTCTGTTTTCAGTTACTGTATAATTTACATCTCACACGGTGCCTTGTCTTGACTTTGCATTTGTAAGCCAGCCACAACATCTGTTGACGGGCGACTATCTCAATTTAATTAGAACAGTTTAATTAATGTCTGCGACCAAATTGTCTTGCAGAGGACCCTGCTTCGAAGGGATGCAGGATCATATCTTCAGCATTGAGCACTTCGGGGACCCCATGACTAATGGGACATTTTGTTTCATCCTACGTTGCACTTATTCTATTTAAACGCTAGTAAAATCTGCCTCGTTAAGCGTTCGTGGCTTCTGTGGCTTCAGCCTCGTCTCTGACCTAAATTAATGTTTGGAAAGAGAAGTGTTTCCCTGAGCTTCTGGGAAGTTTGTGTGTCTAAGATCATTCTGCCCAAGGTTGTGAGGCAGAAATCCTTAACCGCACTCCAGTGGAACCTCGGTTAAGGTCATTAATGCGTTCTCCAGGACATTTCTTACTGCAAAAGTTACTTTAACCAAATTTCCCATAGGAATGCATTAAATGCAATTCCCCATAGGAATGCATTGAAAACCAAAATACATTAACTGAAACACAGTTTCCCATAGGAATGCATTGAAAACCAATTAATCCATTCCGGGGAGAAATTACGTAAACCGAGCCACTATTTTCTATGGGTTTCCTTTTGTTATGCCATTTTTATGTTAACCGAGCCATTTGTTAACCGAGGTTCCACTGTATTTATTATAGATGTCTGTCCAATTTTGTTTAAAATCCCTAATGCAGGAAAGTCTACTACTGTTCTCAAGCACTCTGTTCTACTGTAAGACTGTCCATACTATCAGGTAATTCTTCCTAAATGTTTGGTCAAAATATCCTTTCTTGTTATTTGCATCCTTAAGTTTGGCCTTAACTTCTGGAGCAGGGAGGAAATTTCTCCATCCTTTGCATGACAGCCTTTTCCTGAATATGAAGAAGGATTCCTGGTGGCGCTTTACTGATCCGTTGCACTTAACTTACTCCTTCCTGCACCCTGAAGTGGCACATTTGGGAAGCATATTGGTAGAAAAGTTGGAGGAAGGACTAGTAAATCTTTAACTAAAAAAGCAGCAGCAGATCCCTCTCAAGAAAGTTCTTGAGCAGCTAACCACTTGGTCTAGTTTTATTTACTTTCAGATGAATACATTTTAATCTTCTATTTCCATAAGGTATCTAATGTGGCTAGCAATAGCGGTAACCAGTTTAAGAAGTAACATCAAACCCACTAAAAAAGAATATAGTAGGAGAGAGGTGTGCAAAAACAACCTCTTTAAAGACTGAGTGTACGAAACAATAAGATGTGCAAATTTTGGAACCCTCTCTCCACAAATGAAGAAAATAGCCAGGTGTTTGTTGCTACATCAGCGATTCATGGTGAGCCTAGGTGTGAGCGATCTTCAGAAAGTCCCATCCTCAACAGCCCTGCTCAGCTCTTGCAAACTCAAGCCTGTGGCTTAGAGTGTTAATTCATCTCACATTCAGCCTTCCTCTTTCCTTGCTGCCTTTCACCTTTTCCAGCCTTATTGTCTTTCCCAGAGGATCCTGCCTTCTCAACCTACAACCAGGACAGGGGTGGACAAAGTGCGACATTTCAAAAGCTGTTGAATCACAACTCGTCATCCAAAATAGCGAAGGGTGAGGAAGAGTGGACGTTGTAGCCAAGGGATGCCCAAACTTTTCAGACTGTGGGCCGGTCATGTGGTTCAGGGGGCTGTGGTCTGGATCCAGCCCCAACACCAATTCATCTGGCCCACAAAGCCCTCATTGGCCAAGCTTAAGTCCTCTGGTGGTCATCGGCAGATGGGTAAATGAGCCAATGGATTCTGTACCTTTCCACAGCTGTCCACAGATGTGTTTTACCACTTCTTTCTTCTGGGGACATTCTGAGACTGGAGAGCTTGCCCATCTGGACCTCCTCTTGGTCAGTTGCAAAGCAAGCAGAAAAGTAGCTTATGACACATTTAAGTCTATTAAAGCTTCAGGAGCCTAGCCTAGCCTATTTCTCTCAGATGCACGCATGGTGTGCATGGTACGTTGTAGCCCAGGGACATTGAGAGGGACATTGGTTATGGGGCTGGCACAAGACACAAAAGGATAACAAAATCAATGCATGCACTATTAACATTGGCCATGAATTTTTGAAGGTCTGGTTGTCGTATCACAGCATCTAGGGGTCAATTACGCCGGTCAATTATCTTCCCAGTCCTTATGTAAGGCAATGGTTTGCTTTCCAAAGACTAACCTTTTTAGCTGAAGGCAGAAACCATGGCATACACACAGCCAGGTGGTGAACTGCTGAGCCGATTCCCCTATGCAAGGAGGTAAAAAGGTCCCTGTCTTTACCCACAAAAGCTCACATTAAAATATAGCACTCTGGCCAGGTGACCCTGCTATGGGAATAGAGTAGACCCTACTGCCAGTGACTCAACGCTGGTTTTCAGGTGGGGTTAACCAACCCGACAACCATGAGGATGAGTGGCCTTGGCAAAGTCCCCAGGGAAGGATGATGAGGGTCCCCAAGTGGATTAAATGATTCCACTTGAATCCCTCTTGATGGAGGACAGCAGCTTCATCCATCCTGGCCTGGGGATGATGATGAGGACTTTGTGTGCCAAAAGGGCTCAGGAACAGAAAGTATAGCCACATAACCTGGCCAGACTCATCTTTCCTCATCCGTCTTGGTCTTGCAGTTCTCTGATCATCTTTATTGCCCTTCTCTGTACCTGCTCTCATCATCGACTGCAACTCGTATCCGAGAATGGATCCCCACCCCCCCAAGCAGGGGAAATGCCATTGACGTGACTATGTTTAAGGTGGTTCCCTGAGTGTATAGCTTTGCACCCATCTTAAGCCCATCTATGGGACTGTGGTGGCTCAAGTGGTTAAAATGCTGAACTCGATGACTGGAAGGTCAGAGTTCAATTCCCAGGTACTGCAGAATGGTGTGAGCACCCATTGTCTGTCCCAGCTCCTGCCAACCTAGCAGTTCGAAAGCAAGAAATTGCAAGTAGATAAACAGGGACCACTTTGGTGGGAAAGGTAAACAGCATTCCATGCACTCCGGTATCTAGTCATGCCTGCCACATGAACACAGGAACATCTGCAGAAGCAGACAGCGCTGGCTCTTTGGCTATAAACAGAGATGAGCACTGAACCCTAGAGTCGGATACGACCGGCTATCCAGCAAGGGCGACCTTTACCTTTACCAAGTCCATCTCTTCTCCTGACAGGGAACAAACTCAGGATGAGGCTCCCGTCGGAACAAATCCTGCCAGATTTCTGGAGCGGATCCCAAATCTCCCGCCTCCCAAAGAGAGGAGGAGGAGGAGGAGGAGAAGCGGGGGCTCGGGCGGGGCCGACAAGGAGGCGGCTCGGATCCGCCGCCGCCGCCGCCCTCCGTGGTTGTGAGGCCCGTCTGCCGAGGGGGGGCGCTGGGGAGGCCGAGGGCGGCGCCCCTTTTGTCGTGGCTGAGGGGGCTCGCCGGCCCAAGCGCCGCCTTCCTCCTCCTCCTCCTCCTCCTCCTCCTCTATCTGCCCCCCCCCCCCCCCCCCGCCGTCCAGCTTTAATCCCTCCTCCTCCTCCTCCTTCCCATCCAAGCCAGGCGGCGAGGGATGCAGGCTAGGCGGCGCCGGGAGGAAGAGGAGGACGCCGCGCCCTCTTCTTCTTCTTCTTCTTCATCATCATCATCCTCCCTCCTCCTCCTCCCGTGATGGAGAATTGGACCGATCCGAGGCGGCGCCGCCGCCGCCCCCGCTCATGACCGGGCAGGGGCTCTGACTCGGGGGTACCCAAGGATGCTTAGAAGGTAGGCAGGTAGGCAGGCAGGCGGTGGCGAGAAGGGCGGGTGTGGGGCGCAGGGGGCGGGGGGGGGGGCTCGCGATTCGGATCAGAGGCACCGGAACGAAGAAGCCTGGTTCTCTCCCCGCCACCACCACCCCGGCCCTCTCGTTGCGTCCTAAGGGCAGGGAAGAGCCGAGCCTATTTCTCAAGCCTAGCCCAGGTTTGGGCCACAGAAAAGGAAAGGAAGGAAGAGGTCGAGAAAGTCTGTTTCTTAAAAATGTGGGCTGGAGAGGGGGGGGCACCGCCCTTTGCTCCCCCAGGAGGGGAAAAGAAGCAGGGGGGGGGGGCGCCAGGTGGGCGAGGGAGGCACCGCGGCACCTGCAGCCCACCGGCTCCTCCTCCTCCTCGGGAAGCAAAGGGCGGTGCCCCACCCCACACCCCCCATTTTTAAAAGAGAGGTGTCAGTTGCGTCGACTATTATTTTTAGTGTCAACCTGGGCGGGGGCGACGAAATGCCGCAGTCTTTTGGAAAGGGAGGCTCAGGGAGGCTCAGGGCCGATCCGATGCCCCGGCGAGTCAGAGGAAGATGCGCCCAGGGTGGCATCCTAGCCATGCTCAGGAGGTGTCGTTTCGAAGGGTGTGCGTGCGTGCGTGCGTGCGTGCGTGTGTGTGTGTGTGTTTCCGTGTTTTTCCATTCTCCCCACCACCACCACCACCATCGCCCTCCTTCCCGAACCGCCTCGACACCTCCCTCCCCACGAAGCCAGGTACCTGCGCGCCTCCCCCGCCCCATCTGATCTCTTGGGGGAGGGAGGGGTCCCTTAAGAGCCCCTCTGGACCTTCATCTTTAGGGGGGCGGAGAGACTGACATGGGGGCACGCGGAAGTCCCTGACGCAGAGAAAGATTCAGCCAGGGCTTTTTCTGAACGTCTGGACAGTGGCGGTTGACACGTGTTGCCCCAACCTACCTCCTTGGGGGGGGGGGGCACCTAGCAACCCATCCTTTCCATCTCACCTGAGCCTGGAGGTGTTTATGCTTCAAGGAACCTGATGACATGCTCTTGCTGGCTAGCTGTGTCCACATTGGGCTCCCCATCTCCTTTCGTGTCAAATCCCCACCACCACCACATTAGATACTACTTCAGGATGGGATGGGAAGGTGGGACTTCACCCACCCACCCACAATCCCCACCACAACCCCTGGTGCCCTTTCCTTTGCAGTTCCCAATAGCTGCTTAGTCACCTGGCTGAGAAGGCCAAGTCTTCATTTGTTTACTTCCAAATTGGCAGTGGGGGTGGGGGCTGCTCCCTAAATGTTGGTGTGATGCTGGGGGTGGGGGGGGGGTGTCTCTCTGGGCCTTCTGAGTCGCTCCTCTGAGAAGCCTCTTGAGAGCAACAGGATGCGCCTGAGGTCGAAAGGCAGTTCCAGGTTGGGTTCAAGTGGCCAGTGGTGAGAGGACTTAAATTTGGCCAACGCCAAAGTGGCTTCGTTTTGGCAGCCCAAGGTTTGATCTGGACACGAAAGAAGGAGACGTGGCTGGAAATGGAGAGCCAGGTTTGAGGCGAGAGATCCGTCCGGCAATGGGGAAACTGGCAGGAGGGAGGGAGTCGCGTGGGCAGGGGGGAACCAAAGCAGCCCAGAATCTTGCCTGCATTTGCCTGGGCTAACCAAACAGCCAGGGGAGCTGCTGCCGTCGTCTCCAGACCCACAGATTCTATATATCTTCATTTGACAGATATTGATGTGAGCATGAAAGATAATAGGAGAAAGGTTGTCTTAATGGAGTAACTGCAGCAAATTAAGGCAGGCATTTTGCTCCTGTGAACTTGCGTTAAAACCCAGACCTAAATCTCCACAAGCGGCATCTCACCTGTTGACCTGGACACCTTTCCTGCACAATCCTGTTCTTCTCTGGTCCCATATATGGAGGAAGGGAGGCAACACCGATGGAAAGCTACCCCATACATCCCAACTTTCCCCCCTCAATATTGCATGGATGGAGACCATCCATTGTGCCTCTAGCTCCATGATGGCAAACCTTGGCACTCCAGCTGTTCTTGGACTTCAGTTCCCAGAAGCCCAAGTCTCTGTTAATCCACACGAATGGGTTTACTGTCATTCCAACTGTTCTTAGACTTCAATTCCCAGAAGCCCAAGTCTCTGTGAATCCACATGAATTGGTTTACTGCACCTAGTAAACCCATTCATGTGGATTCACAGGGACTTAGGCTTCTGGGAATTGAAGTTCAAGAACAGCTGGAGTGCCAAGGTTCGCCTTCATGGCTTTAGCTGCTTCCAGGAAGTTGACTTCATGGGATTTTCGGTGGGAGAAGAAGAGGTTAACTAAAGCCTCCCTATAGACTGCAATTCATACTGAAATCCGGGACGGACACCTTGCAGTGATGAAAGGCACAATCTTCAGGAGGTGGTGTTTGTAACTTGGTATCTAATTGGCTTCCACATTTTAGTAATGAAGAAAACAGAGGGAGTGAGAGAAGAGGGAAGAAAAAGCCTTCCTTCATTCCACACATGGCTTTTATCTCTATCTTATCTTTCTCTCAATTAAGGAACCCAAGATGGCTTGCAAAATAATTAAAAGGCAAGAGCAGTGGAAAACGGAGTGGCTGGGATCTGGAAGAAAGTCACAACCTGAGTAGGCTGACTGAATCACTGAGGTTTGGTGATTCATACTCTCCATAAATCCCACTGGTTCAATGGGCCTACTCTAGTTGGGACTTTTACTAAACTATGCAACAGGATTTCAGACCATAGTTTGCAGTGTTGGAAAGCAATTAAACCAACATATTCATATTGATCATATTAAAATCAACTGAACTATATAGAACTGTTTAAAAGCACATTCATAAAAAGCAATTTTTTTAAAAAAAGTGCATTATGCTCCATCAAAGAGGTGATGGAAATGTCCACGGAAATGTGAACAAATGCATGTTTCATGTACTCCAGCAGTCTTTGGTTGTGCATTATGAAAATCATGGGGTTCCTGGGTCAGGTGAAAGGTTGAGATTGCTGGGCTTCTGATGTTGAATATTTCCCCCCCAAAAAAAACAGAGTAAGGAATGGACCATAATTTTACACTAGAAAACAGAATGAATGAGAGTATCATAATCAATAATACGGTTGACATTTATTACCAGGTCTCCCCTAACAGGTGTGTGTGTGTATGTTTGCGTGTGCATGCGTGCGTGCATGCATGCATGTGTGCGTGCGTGCATGCCCCAAATATTGTCAATAAAGCCTTTCAAAAATGTCCCATAAAACTAGATTCCCAAAGTAACTAGACAAATTACTCGTTGTAGCAGTAAAGTAAATATGGAATTATTCCTTGCATAATTTGTGAAACGTAACTTTAATTACAGTCCCCTGACTAGCAAAAATAAATAAACAAATGACCAGCTACAAGTGGCTGTATTTTTTGTGTCACTAGTTACTTCTGACCTTTGCTTCAGAGTAAACACATTTTGGATCACGCTGCAAATCTTAAGTCCCATTATTAAGCAAGGAAAGATGTGTTGTGTGTTCTTGACCACCCTTTTTTGCCGCTAAAACTAGTGCAGAAGAGGAGGTTGTACAGCAAAGGAATCCATTCTGTGAATCCAGTCTTTTGTGATGCCTTGTTGTCAGTGGAGGCAGAGGTCAGATCCTGCATGGGAAGGTAGGACTGCTCAAAAGAGGAGACCTATTTCCCTCTGTGAAATAGACAAAGGCTTGCAGTGACAGAGGATCCCCTTGGTGTCTTCACTGTTTGGGTTTCAGGCTACGGGCTTGTGCAACAGAACCTCCTCCAGGTAGCCTAGATCTATCCAAAGTGTCATGCCTGTCTTCCTAAATTCCCTTTATTTTTTTCCCTCCCAAGCCAAGTCAGGTTTGTTTCACATCTGGTACATACAGTTGTGTTGCTGAGACAGTTCACTCCTTTCATCTATCTCACTCTGTTTTCACTTGTCACTGAATAAATCATTTTTATATAAAAAATTGAGATGCTTTCCTAATTGCAAAATATCTCTTTATTAGTCTGTGTTTCTCTGTTCCATTTCCCTATATCAGGGGTGGCCAAAGTATGGCGTGTGGGCCGGATCCAGCCCCTGATGCCAGTTCAGCCGGCCCACGCTGCCCTCGTCGCTCCCAGAAGTGGAAGTAAAACGCGCCCGTACGGGCGCGTTTTACTTCCACTTCTGGGAGCGACGAGGGCAGCGTGGGCTGGCTGAACTGGCATCAGGGGCTGGATCCGGCCCACACGCCATACTTTGGCCACCCCTGTTTTAAGCAGAGAAAAACGGCAGCCTAAAACAAATCTATCTCATCCTGTGTGTTGCAAAACGTATTTGTTGCAAAACAGATTGCAGGGCACGTTTTCCTTCGGCTTCTGGCGGGAGGAACCACATGACCGGCCCACTAAACCACGTGGCTGGCCCACCGCCTGAAACGTTTGGGCACCCCTGCCCTACATAGCAAAGCTGCCTCCCGGTTTCCATGGCAATGTTTGGTTCTAAAGTCTGCTCGATGCAAGAGAGCAACACGTTTCCAGTTGCGTCGAGGCGCCTGTTCTTGCTGCTGTTTTTAAGGTGTGGCTTCTTTTGCTCCTACGACAATGGCGCCGTCGTGTGTTGTGCCGCTCTACCCGTTGCTCTCCGGTTGGCTTGAGGACAGTTCGCAAGGGAAGGCCCTGGGGAATGTCTTGCCTTGGTGCAAGAACTGGGGGAAGAATTGGTGCAAGAACTGGAGTGGGAAATGGAGATCAGGATTAATGGCTGGGAAATTCAGGACTCAGTTTCCCTTTAGAGCACAGCATTTCCCAACCTTTGGGTTTTGGACTTCAATTCCCAGCATAGACTGCGGTGGCTCAGTGGTTAAGAAGCTCACCTTGCTAGCAGGAAAGTCGGTAAGTCGGCAGTTCAAGGCCCGAGTACTGCATGATGGAATGAGTGTCCATCTCTGTCCCAGCTCCTGCAGTACGAAAGCAAGAAATTGCAAGTAGATAAATAGAGACCACTTCCGTGGGGGAAATGTCTTGTTGGCCTCATTTGGGAGTCCCCTGATCAAGCAATTTACTGACTTAGGCTTCTGGGAATTGAAGTCTCCCTGTGGGGTGTGGGCCCCACGTTGAAAACCACGGCTCCAGAGGATCAGCCGGCCTGCAGCTCATAAATTTTGCTTCTGAGTCCAGCTCAATAACACTTTACGAGTAACGCTGGAATAAACAGAGATTGAGAGAGAGAGTTCCTCCTCCCAAGTTGTGGGTGTCTCACATCAAGACCCCCTCCCGCCCCCCTCACCAAAAAAACGGGCCACTTTTAAAACCCAAGGATTTTGGGGTTGCAAAGGTTGCCCTTGGGTTCGTTTGCTCCTTTGGGGCCACCCATTTGGAGCTGAACCAACAGTTCTGCAGAACGTATAGCTTGGTACATCCGGGTGGGGAAAAGAAGTTTTGATCTAGAGGAATAATTGGCATTTCTGCTTGAAGCAAGAATTCACAGCGCCAGGAACCTGGAATCTGTTCATTCTAGTCTTCTAGCCAAAGCCACTGTTTTAAGTAATTTCTGCCTGGGTGTTATTCTTTACTGTGGTGTTTTTTAGAGCTAGATAGAAAGGGTGCCTACAAGAATAGGGGGTGTCTATCCATCCATCCATCCATCCATCCATCCATCCATCCATCTATCTATCTATCTATCTATCTATCTATCTATCTATCTATCTATCTATCTATCTATCTATCTATCTATCTATCTATCTATCTATCTATCTATCAACCTACCTGCCTACTATCTGTCTAACTGCCTGTCTGTCTGTCTAGCTGCCATCTATCTATCTATCTATCTATCTATCTATCGATCTATTGATCAATCGATCTCTGCATGCACCTATTCCTAAGATACCTATGGGATGGACTGTTCCTCTTGCATGTATGGATGTTTTAATACCCCCCACTTAATGCAGAAGTTGAATCGGTTCTTTTCTCATTCCATCTTTCTTTCTTTTTCTGCTCTCCTTATTAGACTGTAAGCAAGAGCGGTATGGCTTGAACAATATTTGTAACAACTGTCAGAAAACTTCCAAGTGAGAAAACTTCCAACGCACAACAACATTACTCCTACATAGGCTCTTATTCCTTCCTCCTCAATAATATCTGGTCTATAGCTAATGAAATCTTTTAAATAAAAAAAAACACAGGCTCTTTAATCTCTTAGCCCAGGCTTTGTATTCGTGACCATTTTCTGAGTGCTGGCCAGAAAGACGTTAGATAGTTATGAGTACAATTGCCTTTTTAAAAAACAAATTGTACCTGCCTGCTCCCATCTCTGCTCCGGAATGGATTTCTTTGCCTGGGTTCTTGTTCTAGCCGTAAATGGACAGATCCCACACCCACCCGCCTCCGGGTTCCCTGTTAATCTTTAGATTCCCTGTCGATGAATCCACATTAGCAGCTAAGTGGATAAATATGGCTCTTCCAACTGGTTTATACAACAAACCGAGATGAGGTTGGGGAAGCGCACACTTTTCGGTGTGATATTTCCAATGGGGAAATTTTTGAGGCGACAGAAAGGGTTTTAATCCCTCTCCACAGAAATCCTTAGCAAAAGGCAAAAGATTTATAATATCCAAAGATAAGTCGGAATATTTATTTTAATTCAAGCTTGCCACCATGTCTGTTTACTCTCCCTTCCCCATTCTGTCAACTCATATTGATCCCCTCCTGCTGCGTTGGGCACAATCTCTCCCCTGCTAATCGGTTTTTGTTAGGTCACTATAAATATATATATTGAATTTTTCTTTCTGCTTTATGTTGTTGACATTTCAGAGGCAAAATGCAGCTTGGGCAACTCTCTGGAAACAAGCCACACGAGCCATGAGCAAAGGCCAAAAGCAGAGTTTGAGGATACCTTTATTGGCCCAGGAACCCTATCCTTTGGGAGCTTTTATTTTTTAAAAAATAAAATGTGTTTTCATAGTCTTCTGAAGCAGGGAAAGTGGGAACTGATGACAGTTTAGAGGGGACTGTATTAGGTTTCAGGACTACGGATGGCAAGGCCTGGGTTCAAATATCTGTTTGGCTATGAAACACATTAGATGTTCTTGAGATGTTTGGTTCCTTGCCTTCTGGCCTACCCAACATGGCTGATGTAGGGTAAAAACTGGGGAGGGAGTAGACTCGTGTACACCTCTTGTGGGTGTACACCCATGATGGCGAACCTTGGCACTCCAGCTATTCTTAGATGCACAGTAAACCCATTTGTGTGAATTCATAGAGACTTGGACTTCTGGGAATTGAAGTCCAAGAACACACAAAGTAAACCCACTTGTGTGGATTCATGGAGACTTGGGCTTCTCGGAATTGAAGTCCAAGAACACGCAAAGTAAACCCATTCATGTGGATTCACAGAGACTTGGACTTCTGGGAATTGAAGTCCAAGGACACATGCAGTAAACCCATTCATGTAGATTCATGGAGACTTGGGCTTCTGGGAATTGTAGTCCAAGAACAGCTGGAGTGCCAAAGGTTCACCATCACTGGTCTAAACCCATGAGTCTGATGTGGGAAGTTAAGCAGGGTCAGATTAGTCTTTAGGTGGCAAATCACCAAGGATCAGCTGGAAGGGTGAGGAAAAAATGGGGCCTGAAATCTGTGGGCCTCCCCCACTTTGAGATCACAAGCAGACTACTGAATGTTCCCCGGAGGAAGGGTGGAGGAAGGCTCCATCCCTATGTCTTTATCCCGGGCACTCTGTCTGGATTGGCAAAAGGGCCTGTTGGGGCTAGAACCTGCCTCTAGCATGACTCAGCCAAGAGGGCACTGATGGCCATAGGGACAGAGAGAGAGACACGGTGCCAACCGTCTCACCCTTTCCCCTTAATTTCCTCCTGCTTTCAGGCGTAACTCTTCCATTTCATTAGTCCGTTCATCCAACTCACTGGGTTCCAGGCACAGACATTTCACCCAGGAAATGCCTAATGAAGCTGACTTTGAAGCTGCAATACTGAAGCAACCCTGTTCAGATCAACCTTTTCAGCCATGGAGGTTGGACCAAGAGGGCAGAGAGCTGTGGCCTGTGAATCGGTGGCAAAAGTGGCACCCCTTGAGCCTCTTGTTAAAAGCAGAGTGCCACGAAGATGTCAACTTTGTTGGTTTATCCTAGCGTGATGCTTCTCTGCTCCACAAATTGTGGGTCAGCTTTTGTATGATGATTTGTCATTGGGAGAGAAGTGTGGGCTTAATCTGCATAGTCATTGTGCACCATAGCAGCTTTGAAGGATAGGGTCTCAGGAGGGAAAATGTTTTATCATCTTTTGATTGTTAGACTGCTAGACTCACTCACATGGAACAAAGCAGAATAGATCTAGCTCTAGCTCTCTGTCTGTCTGTCTGCCTGACAGACAGAGATCTAAACAGACAGACAGATATATGAATCGACAGACAGACAGACAGACAGACAGCCATAAACACAGGGTTTATGCACATTGGAAAAATCAGGAAAGTTGGAGAAGAAGCAGAGGCTCAGAAGCAGATGGGAATAATCTCATTCAAACATCAGGAAAAATCCAGATGCGATCAGTACAGAAACTCAGCAAAGCCTTCACGTCTGGGCTGGCCTTGGATGTATTTAATGAATATTTCAGCCATTGCTTGTGTCTCAGGAGAACTTGGCATTAGGAGACCTTTTCATTATTACAGATTAAAGTAGAAATGGCTCGACGTAGCCGCAGTCGAGCTAGCAGGGCAAATGTTTCCTGAGTAGGCGGGCATAATGAATTGCTGTTTGCTGGAACTATTTGTGCTGCATTAGGAGAAGGCTCTGAGTTGGGTGGGGCATTTTGGCCTGGAAGAGGAGGAGGAGGAGGAAGAAAAAGAGAAGGTGGAAACTGTCCGTCCACTTCTGCTTGGTTAGACTGTAGCCATTACCTTTAATCTTTGAGCCACACTCTTGAGCTAGAACCGTGATGGTTAACCTTGGCACTCCAGATGTTCTTGGACTTCAATTCCCAGAAGCCCAAGCCCCCACGAATAAACACAAATGGGTTTACTGCAATTCATCAAGCCCACCCCGCTCTCATTGCTCCCGGAAGCAGAAGTAAAACACACCCATATGGTTAAGACTCTTCTGGGTTAACCCTTCCTCCATATGGGTGTGTTTTACTTCTGCTTCCGGGAACGCCAAGGGTGGTGTGGGCCAGCTGAATTGCAGTAAACTCATTCATGTGGATTCACAGGGGTTTGGGCTTCTGGGAATTGAAGTCCAAGAACATCTGGAGTGCCAAGGTTTGCCATCATGGAGCTAGAACATTTTCAGAGGCAACTGAGCGAAATGTTCAAGTGTTGGGAAGCACGTTGTGTGATGAACAGTTGAGGGAGCCAAGGTGACCTGTGGGCTGAAGGACTATTGCCACTTCAGAGTGACTCTTGGAGGAGTAGATCTGAGAGTAAACAAAACAGAACAGCGCAAAAAAAGACAAAACAATGTTGTGGCACCTGAAAGACAGACTCCTGCATTTAACGTGAGCTTTCATGGACCGTCCACTCCATCATGTAGGAGTCTTTCCCAGTAGACCAGTGGTTCCCAATGTGGTTCCCAACATGCCCTGCAAGTGGGGGGGGGGGGAGACTTCAATTCCCAGAAGCCTCAGTCTATCCATTGGCTGACCAGTGCTTTGGGGAATTGACTGAGGCTTCTGGGAACTGAAGTCCAAGAACCAAAGGTTGGGAAAACACTGCTCTGTCAATGGGTTTACTGTGCATAATCTGAGATGGGTTATGTGATAGCTCAGGTAGACACTGGCTTAATTTCTGGATTGCCATTGAAGCAACAAACATTATCCGCACCTTTTCCGTGGCTTTCTTTGCTTTCTCTAGCAGTGGCTTTATGGCTTCTTTCTGCCATCTTTGCCTTCCGTCAACCTGATCCGACTCCCTCTTGGATTTGTGGCCATCACTTATTTATGGCATTTATTCCTCTTCTCTGAGCATCCTTTAGAGATACATCCTTAAGTGCAACTTTAAAAGGGCGACGGAGGCACAGCAACCCACCCCTAAACCGCCGCAGATATGCATTATTCAGCTGCCTTGTTTTTCTGCTTGACTCCACCACCGGCAGCTTTCTTCTGGACTTGACTTTCTGAGCCACTTTATGTCAGTCCCTTTGGCCTGGTTAGCATGGATGAACTCATTCTTATTGTTTTGAATATGTGCACCATCCATGGCTTTAGGCTCCCTTGTTTGGGAGAAGGCAAGACAGCATGTTTGCTTCTGGGCAACTGGCTTTTGGTAAAACACGAGGTGCTTCGTACCCTTAAAGAGTAGATAATCAGAAAAGAGTCCCCGTGGCGCAGGGGTTGAGCTGCAGTCCTGCTGCCAAAACTCTCTTCATGATCTGAGTTTGATCCCAACAGGCTCCAGGGTTGACTCAGCCTTCCGTCCTCCTGGGTTTGATAAACTGAGCACCCAATGTGTCCAGGAGCAAAATGCTAATTACCTTATGAGCCACCCAAGGTTCACAAGGCAAATGGGCCAAGTCGTGTCCCTTCAAGTCTACCAAAGAGAGGTACACTGGGAGCTGTCCTGGTGCTGAACCATCCGGTTGCTGTTGCATTCATGGGAGCTGCTGCTTCTTCTTCCATGTCTAGGCCACACACATTTGGGTGAGTTCATCCTGCAGTTCCTTTCTCCTGACCTAGTGTGAGAAAGATTAGCCAGCAACACACCAGTTGCCATTACCAGGGTATGCCTGATTGTGGTTCAAAAATATCTTCCTCTTTGAGGAGGCTCTTTCTGTGTACCCCCATTCTTGGTGGCTGATGTGAGCACACTCATGTTTCAGGGCACATCTGGAAGAATTGTCCACATTGCCCAAGCACAAGAGCTTGAGACGATGTTGTCTACCTTGTCCCCACTATAAATTGTCCTGGGGTTTTGTAGTCTGGGAAGGAACATCATGTCCAGCTTCACAACCCGCAGGAGGAGCAGGCAAGAGTGTGGGTTGGAGTGTATCATTTGCACACACAAGGAGCGAGAGGAGAGTCGCTTGCATTGTTTGTTCCTCAGCCCCCTCGCATTAACATCATGGTTGCAGAAGCAGCCGCCTTGTTTGCCCAGGGGATGCGCACAAATGCAGCTCACTTAGAAGGCAGATGGCATCCTTTCATTTACTCATGCAGAGCTCAGAAGGATGTCTTGCAAGACTCATAAGCATGGCAGCCATTGTTTGAAGATGAGAGAGAGAAACACACACACACACACACACACACACACACACACACACACACACACACACACACACACACACACACACACACACACACACACACACACAGAGGGAATCCCATTAACTGGTTTATCTTTCTTGATAAATGCAGAAAGTTGTGCTGAAGGAAACGTCACCAATCTACCCTGGGCAAGAGCAAAGATAAAATGCCCTGAAGCAAGAAAAAGTGCCGGAAAAGAGTTGGTTCTTCCCAAAGCTCTGACCACGGTTTTTAATTTCCTGGATCTTTGTACAAAAGGTGTGGGTTTTCCCACATGGTAAGGGGGAATATGTGTGTTGGGGTGGAGACACCCTATGTGGAGCACAGTTTGGAGAAGGAAGAATCCAGCAGCCTCTGTGAGGGATGGTTTTGTGCCCCAAGGGGGAAGTCATGGCTGCCGGCTCATGAATATACTACAAAGCATGCAATCCCAAATCTGAATTACAATATATCTCCCAGTCTCCTCTGCGGTTGGGAATGTCAGAGCCTTGGCTTTATGTAAATAATAATCCAAAGCGTTGCGTTACCCTCGCCTCTTCAGAGGGATTTCCCATTGAGGCCAAATAAAAACACAGGGCTCGGTTCCCACTGGACCCCAAGACACCCCTGGAGAGTTACAGTCAGCCTGGGAGGGAACAATGCAGAGAGAAGGAGCCATTGGGGATGGTTGAGCCAGACTGGAGGGTGGAGGCTGGGCTTGGGATGCCCAAGGAGGAGGAGGAGGAGGAGGAGGAGGAGAAGCAACCAATGAGAAGAATCTGGGATAATTTTGGGGTAGGACGTTGTTCCTCCTGAGTGGCACTTTTAGAGGATGATAGGTTGGCTCTCAGCTGCACCAGGTAAAGGTAAAGGTTTCCCTTGCTCAAAAGCTAGTCATATCTGACTCTAAGGTTCAGTGCTCATCTCTGTTTCAAGGCAGCTTCTGCGCAGTAAACCCATTTGTGTGGATTCATATAGACTTGGGTTTCTGGGAATTGAAGTCCAAGAACACCTGGAGTGCCAAGGTTGGCCATCTTGGTCTTAAACCAATATGATCACCTCCGTGCACATGCTAGCACACTTCTCATTGTGTTAGTGATCCCTGGTGTAAGCAGAGACTACGGAAGAGAGAGGGGCACTCAAGTGTTAAATCCATCCTGCACAGTAACATCAAACTTCCTTCTACACTTTCCCTGAAATTAATCTCCCTGTCTGGAGTCGGGGAGGGAGGGAAGGTCAGTTCCCAGAGACTTTGGTCGCCATCATGACACCTGGCGACGTGATCTCCCTGGCTCTGGTGCCTACGAAAGCCAGCTTAATTCCCAACCGATCCCTTCCTCCTGCCTCTTTGAATGTGGGTTGCCTGGCCTTAGCTTCTCTGTGCCTGGGATGACTTTGTGATCCTCTTCCTGCGTGAGGTTGGAAACCCAGCCAAGTGGGATAATAACTTAGAGACCAGGCATTCAGTCGTAGCCTCTGAAGTCCAGGAAATTGTCATTGGTTGTTGTTCAGTCGCATAGTCGAGTCCAACTCTTTGCCACCCCATGGACTGCCCCACGCCAGTTTAAAGGCGTCTATTCTTCTACGCTCAGCCTTTCTTATGGTTTATCTCTCATAGCCATACATGACTACTGGGAAGACCATTGCTCTAACTATGCAGACCTTTGTTAGCAGGGTGACAAATTGCTATTAGTTGGTGACATTAAAAGGTGAAATTCCTTAAAAACATCTTACATGTCATGGTCATAGCAGAATCTGCTCTCATATTCTAGCATGTCTAGATTAGCTTTCTTTTTTGAGGGGTCGTCAAGACTCAGGTATGGGACCTTCTTTCATTCTGAATTTTTTTTTGACACCTCATTAATGGCCTTTCTATTCTACTATGGATTCTCTCTAACAGGGATCTTTTCCCTGTTGCTATAGTTTCTTTAAAAGGTTCATACCAGATGGTTGTTTGCTTTCGAAGGTGGGCAGTTTGGCTTCTTCTGTCCCCTTCATTCCCTTCCTAAACCAACCATTTCCCTCTAAAGCAGGGGTTTTTACTTTTGCTTCCGGGAGCAACAAGAGCACTGCCTCCACCTTCAGGTGTTCCTCCACCTTCAGAAAGGAGGCAGACTGGATGGAAGGCAATAAACTAGGGCCCCAAGCCAAGGTTTCCTCTGCATGCCCTCACCTTTTCTTTGGCAAAGATGGCTTTCCAGCCTCTGCTGAGTCTTGACACTTTGCCCTGGGGAAACCTTTGCATCGATGCATGGCTGGCAGACAATGAACGGAAGGGGGTGGGAGGGCAGTGGAGTGGAGAGGGTGTTTCGCCCACATTTCTCTGTGGTGTTTGCAAGGCAGTTGCAGAGTCTAAAGCTGTGATGGACAACCTTGGCACTCCAGCTGTTCTTGGACTTCAATTCCCAGAAACCCAAGTCCCTGTGAATCCACACGCATGGTAAACCCATTCATGTGAATTCACAGGGACTTCTGGGAATTGAAGTCCAAGGACAGCTGGAGTGCTGAGGTTCACCATCACTGACCAAGGATCACACCATGTGTTGGTGGAGTGCCAAGGTTCACCACCACCAGTCTATGGGAAGTGGAGCCCCTGTGGTTGTGGCATGGTGGTTGACCGTCCATTTGCCCAGCTGTGCTTTGAATTTGCCACAAGGCAGATGGAAGATCCCAACCTCCTTGTATCCCACGGCTTATCTGTCAGTGACCTTGTTTCCTGGCTCTGTACTCCTTGCATGTAACAGTGTCTGGCTTGCTCCGAATTCACTGGAGCACATCTGGGAGATTTGAGGAAACATGCGGTCGCAATATGACAATCTGGCCTAGTTATTCCATTGTGGTTCGTTGCCTTGACAGACAAGGAGGTTTTCAAAAGAGACACAAACTCCAACCAGATTAGAGGCTGATTGTTGCTGAGATGGTTTTTCCCCCAATGCCAAATCTCTTCATTCTCTCTGCACTGACGGCTCCATCATTGTCATCACGTGGCCCACATAATGTCTTTGTTTTGTTTGTTTTGAAGTGCCAATTAAGAAATTGGCATTTGATACACAGAGGAGCCATTAAGAGGTGGGTTTCTGTAATCAGAGACTTTTGAGACCAAATTTCAATAACCAAAATAAGCCTTTGAAATGTTGCTACTACTTCTATGGAGGGGGCGGGGGAATCTCACAAAGAGCCACATCAAAAGGGTTGGAGCTAATGTGCAAGAGACCGTGGTTTGGGGGATGGGCAAGCCAGTTTAACTTTTATCAAAAACCCTAATGCCCCCCCAAATCAAGCTAAATGCAAAACTGCCGTGATGGCGCTAGGAATCTATGATTGCCAATTAAACAGGGTGCCTGTGAAGCTATAATCAGTTTAGGGAATTAAAGCCACTCTTGGCTCCCATCTACGCCTATCTGTTCTCGGTTTCTGTAGCCTACTTTAGGATGGGCACTCTTGGGACTGTGGTGGCTGAGTGGTTAAGACATTGAACTTGATGAATGGCAGGCCAGCAGGCCAGAAGTTCAAGGCCCAAGTGCTGCAGGACAGAATGAGCTCCTGTCTCTGCCCCAGGTCCTGCCAACCTGGCAGTTAGAAAGCAAGACATTGCAAGTAGATAGATAGAGACCACATCAGTGGGAAAGGTAAACAGTGTTCCATGCATTCTGGTGTCTAGGCATGCCTGCCACATGTCCACGGAAAACGTGTGCAAACGCAGACAGCGCTGGCTCTTTGGCTATAAACAGAGATGAGCACTGAACCCTAGAGTCAGATGCAACTGGCTTTTGAGCAAGGGTAACCGTTACCTTTAATAGAGTTAGATCTATCTTCTCCCAGCCCCCTTTCCTCTATACCCCTGGTTCCTAATGTGGGGCACATGCCCCACAGGGAGGTAATGTTATTTTTAGGTGGGGGGGGGGGGGCAATTCGAGTTTAGACCAAGTGAATGGCCTTTTAGGCTTCCTCCTCAGGAATAAGAGTTCACTGTGGAGCTCTCCAAGGTCCTGAAGCTGCTTTGAGGAATAGGTTTTACTAGCTGGAGACTGGAAGGTTGGGTTTCGATACTTGGGGACATGGAAGGAGCTTCTCCAGCAAAAATCCTTTCTACCCAGAGTCATCTCTGACATGAGACTATTATTATTATTATTATCATTATGGGGCTTCTGGGAATTGAAGTTCCAGAACACCTGGAGTGCCAAGGTTCTCCATCACTTACCGGTAGGTCATCCAACGGAACAGTTGGGCAGGCCCAGGCCCATTCTGAACTGAGGAGAGGCAAGGAAGAGGTGGATGTTGGAGGCCACTGAGGAAGAGGAAGACAGGACAGAGGTCTGAGCTGTGAAGCCCAGCCTTGGCATATGGGATTTTGGGGAGGCCTTTCATGTTTTCCTTGTAGCAGAACTTCCCCAAAGTCTCCACTGGCTTTTGTCCATTGAGTCTGAGAGGAGACTCTTCCCTGGCTGAGAGCCATCACTGGATGAGGCATGACTTAGGGCAGGGGTGCCCAAACTACAACCCATGGGCCAGATCCAGCCCTCTACGCCAATTCATCTAGCCCACCCCACCCCATATGAGCGCATTTTACTTCCGCTTCCAGGAGTGACCAGGGCGATGTGGGCTAGATGAATTGGTGTTGGGGACTGGATCTGGCCCATGGGCCATAGTTTGGGCACCTCTGACTTAGAGAGAGAGATACATAACCCATCCACAGGAAGGAAGGCAAGAAGGCTTTTCTTTTTCCAAGCTACTGTAATCCTCCTCAAGTCTTTATCTTTCTGAGGCTGGTGCATGGGAGTAACTAGGCAACTAG
Source organism: Bradypodion ventrale (assembly GCA_035047345.1). Classification (NCBI taxonomy): domain Eukaryota; kingdom Metazoa; phylum Chordata; class Lepidosauria; order Squamata; family Chamaeleonidae; genus Bradypodion; species Bradypodion ventrale. Next base: position 282,846 of record JAWDJE010000010.1, on the reverse strand, counting down.
ACAGATGCCACCACCAACATGCTCCTGGGGAGAGTGGGAGGCTGTTCTGTCAAGGCTGGAAGCAGCAGCAATTCAGTGCAAATGCAGGGGAGGGGGGAGTTTTGGAGATTCATGGGAGAAAGAGTTGGTGTAGATGGATGGATGGATGGCTTTAGGATCTGGAAGGGTATGAATCCTGAAGCATTTTCTTCCCCAAAGTAGAGCAATGAACTTGGAAAGCTTTGGAAGTGAACCTTCCAACCGTGGGACAACTTAATCCTGACCTTTCCCATTTGGGTTTGCAAGGCTCCTGTCCAAAGAGGGTCAAGATGGTGGACCCTAACCTCTGGATGGTACCATCCCATTCCCTGAAATGACCACTATGCTATGGCTTTCTCCCTTGGCATCTGTCTGTAGGTCACTGGCTTTTCTCTGAACCTAGAAATGAGTCTCTTGCTCTAAACCGGTGTTTCTGAGCTTTTGGACTTCAATTCCCAGAAGCCTCAGTCAATTCCCCCCCCCCCCCCAAAAAAAAAGCACTGATCAGCCAATCTACTAACTTAGGTTGCTGGGAATTGGCGTCCCCCTGAGTGTGTGTGTGTGGGGGGGGGGGACCCACGTTGGGAAGCCCTGCTCTAAACCTTGCGTCAACGAAATGCAGCCTTCTCAATGCTACTAGATTCCAGGTCCCATAAATCTTACATTGCATGTGGACAATGGGCTTTGCACTTCAACCATACAAACACTCACCTCCTGCTTACTGAAATTCTGCTTCCAGGTCCAGTTCCTAAGTCAGTGATGGTGAACCTTGGCACTCCAGGTGTTGTTGGACTGCAATTCCCAGAAGCCCAAGTCTCTGTGAATCCACACAAATGGGTTTACTGCATGTTTACTGTGTGGATTCGCAGAGACTTGGGCTTCTGGGAATTGCAGTCCAAGAACACCTAGAGTGCCAAGGTTCATCGTAAGGGTCTTAGGTGGACATGTTTGCTTTTTTTTGGACTGCAACAGCAAAACCTTGCAGTTTCTGAGAGCTTTAATCCCCCTCCTCCATCCCAGAAATGTTCCAACTTCTGGCTCACCTGGAGACACACCTTGCTAGTGCAATGAGCCATGTCATGCGGCAAGGGAAGTGGCTGCCTTGGATGGCAGATGATGGAAGCCATCATACATCATCCACCATGAGATCTGGTTGCTCATCGACCCCTTGTGCATTAAGTTGGTTCCCTTGGAGAAAAATGTTACCTCCCTGCAAGAGATCAGAGGTGGAGATCAGCCTGGAGCCGTGATGGCAAACTTTGACACTCCAGCTGTTCTTACACTTCAATTCCCAGAAGCCCAAGACTCTGTGAATCCACACAGATGGGCTTACTGAATGTTTACTGTGTGGATTCACAGAGACTTGGGTGCCTGGGAACGGAGGTTCAAGAACAGCTGGAGTGCCAAGGTTCGCCATCACGAGTCTGGCGTCTTGTGTGGGAAGCCTGGCCTGTTTTTCTGTTTATTATCTGCAGCCTCTCAGCTCCTCTGGTTAAAGAAGGAGTTTGCTACCATCTTTGGCTTTCAAAGTGTTCTTTTCATCCCGTCTCATTGGCCGTAATTAAATATGTGGGGGCTGTGGGGAAACAGGATGGATGGAGAACATTGTGCGCATCGTGTAATTTACGCTGTGGCTTTCTATCAGCCTGATGACCTTACAAAGCTGGAATTGTTCGGTGCTTCATTGTCGCTCCCTGTGATCCTGGGCGGGCATGAATTGCCCCCTTCCTCTCCCCACGCAGAACCCACCAGGGAGAGAGATGCCTTCTGACGTTAATTGCTGTGCAGGAAGAGAGGCTGGCAAAGGGGGTGGAAGCATTGGATACCGATTTCTCATGGAAACGCAACCCCATCATGAGCAAAAGGAAATGCATTCACAAATCTGGCTCTGGTTTTGTTGGGAGGGAGGTCTCTAGCTTCTTCTTCTTCCTCCTCCTCCTCTTCTTCTTCCTCCTCTTCCTCCTCTTCTTCTTCTTCTTGAATCAAATCAGAGAGTAAACAAAACAGCAAAAAAAGACAAAATTAGCTTTTTTTATAAAAAAAATTATGTTAGAAGCACTCAAAGGTGCTTTCAGGGTTGGAAGGATTTTTGCTGGAGAAACTCCGTTCAGGGGACGCACAAATGATGAGGCTTCTTTCAATTCCCCAATATCTTTTTCCCACCAAAGGGTTGTGGTCCCTATTTATCTACTTTCAATGTCTTGCTTTTGATCTGCTAGGTTGGCAGGAGCAGGGACAGATGACGGGCACTCAAACTGTCATTCAGTACTCAGGTCTTGAACTGCTGACTTGCTGACCTTCCAGCTAACAAGGCGAGCTTCTCCCTTGCTGTTTTGTTATGTTTACTCTCTGATACTGTATATATTTTAGAATTGAGTAAATCTTGTTGTATTTCCCACAAAAGCTTACACAGTGACCCCTCTGTGGGGAACTTCGGACGCAGGTCTTGGCAGGCAAAGGGGGCCGATTTATCCATCATGATATTATTTCCCCCCCCAACCAACCAACCAACCAACACTTTCCTTTTCCTTGCAGGGAGAAATGGTAGCCATAAACTTTGCCCACTGTGGTTGTCATGCTTTTCTTGGCAATGCACAATGACCAGCAGGTTCTGGCTAATACATCACTTTAATACATGACATTAAATGAAGACAGTTGGGCTAGAGAGATAAAAGGTTATGGGATTTGCCAGAGATTGTTTCCATCCCATTGCCATGTTAATGAGGGAGCCATCCTGACGTGCTGTTATTATGCTTCAGTCAACCCGTCCCAGTTCAATGGGTGAATGAAGTGAGATCACACAAGTTCAGTCTTCTCATTTCTTTGCAGGTCTACAGACAGAGACAACCAATTCCAAAATGAGTGACCAAACCATCGTCGAGGAGGTCTCCTCCCAGCCCACCCCAAGCCAGCATTACTTTGACCGCTTCTCGGAAGATGACCCTGAGTACCTGCGCATCAGAAACATGGCTGCCGACCTGCGACAGGACTTCAACCTGATGGAGCAGAAAAAGAGGGTCACCATGATCCTGGAAAGCCCTGTGAGTGTGGCCCACTGGAGCTATGGGTGGGGAGAACATCAGAGGGTGTGTGTGTGTGTGTGTGTGTATAGGCATTTAGCTCTGGAACAGCAAAGATCAGCTAATGGTGAAGCAGTGAAGACCCCATAGCACAGTAATGGCCAACCTTGGCAGAGGGGGTTAGAAATGGACTGGCCACAAAGGAAAGGGGCTTCAAAGGTCAGCATGTGGAGGTGGGGCAGGCACTTCTCTTGTTTCCCCTGATCTATAAAGCTTGATGGGCCTGCAGTGGTTCAATGGTTCATTAATGCTCCACCTGGAAGCCTGACTTGCTCAGGGTCTCTGTGTTGTTCTCAGTCTTTCAGAGAGGAGCTGGAGGGCCTCATCCAGGAACAGATGAAGAAGGGGAACAACACCAACATCTGGGCCCTTCGCCAGATTGCAGACTTAATGGCCAGCACCACCCCCTCCGTCTTTCCTACATCACCCTTAAGTAGGTTGAACACATGGCGCGGGAGTCACTCTCACTGACATACTGGAGCAGGCTCGCTCTCCTCCTCCTCCTCCTCCTCCTCCTCCTCCTCCTCCCCCTTCCTTCCTTCCTTCCTTTCTCCATCTCTCCTTTCACTGCCCTGTGGATGGACACCTTGGACATCTCTGAGCTCTCCACCTTTCTTGCCAACCTTGACCTTGAAACCTGACTCCAACTGGGCAGCCCTTCAATTCCCAGAGGCCCTGATCAGCAGGAGTGCTGACTTGGGCTTCTGGTCATTGAAATCCAAGAAGATCTGGAGAGCCAAGTTTGCAGACCCCTGGTCTAGCCAGAAGACCTCTCCCACTGATCATTCTCTGACTCTGACTCCTCCTTCCTCCTCCTTCTTTCAGACTTCTCCACCGTAACACCCATCAATGACCTCCACAGTTCAGACACAACTTTTGCCAAAGGGGAGCGGCTCATGCGTTGCAAAGTCAGCAGCGTCTACCGGCTACTGGACCTCTATGGCTGGGCCCAACTTAGCAGCACCTCTGTTACGGTGAGAAATAATCCCCATCACCACCTTGCTAGCAAAGGTCCTGAGCTTCATATGGCTGACCATTGTTGGGAAGAGAACGTTGGTCTAGAGATGCTTTTGCTCTCCAGCTTGGCTTTTTATGGACCAAAGTATTCCAGGAACACCTAAAAGCAAATGGGAACATGCAATAATCATTTACTCCTTCCTTCCTTCCTTCCTTCCTTCCTTCCTAGCTGCGGGCTAGCAAAGAGCAGGACCATTTCCTGGTGGGTCCATTGGGTCTTGCATGCCATGAAGTAACAGCTTCTAGCTTGGTGAGTATCTAGGGTTGGTTGATTTTCCAGCTCTCGGTTTCCACAACCACAATATTTGAGTCTTTGAGAACATTGAAGGCTCCACGCGCAAGATAATGGTGGTGAGGGTGATTATCCTTTCTTAGGGTAAATTGCCAAAATGAAGGCACCTTTTGGTGAATTCATTTTCTAGTTCCTTTTGCCTGACCTAGTGTGAGAAAGATTAGCCAGGAGCACAATGTTGCTGTTACCAGGGTATGCACGATTGTGGTTCAAAAGTACCGCAATCGTTGAGGAGGCTCTACGTTTTGACTGCAGTTGAAGGATGGGATGGAGGAACCTGACTTTAATGGCAAACTGACGTTTCTGATGCATCTGTGTCCCATCCTTGGCAAACCTCGAAGCCTTTGCTTTAGTGCAGAAGAGTCGGTGCCAAGAAGAAAGCAGAGAGGAGACGTGTCTGCCCTGAGAAAGAGATTTTGCAGACTCACATTCGAAATGCAGCCAGAAGCTGTTTAAGCCATGAGAGTGAAAAGTGAGGCCAGGTGGATCCCACCCTCCTTACCTACAAAGCACCTTCCCAGATCCAGACCAGTGAGGACCACGGAGATATGAAGAGGAGCCCACCTGCTAACATGTCCTTCTTTTGGGGAAACTCTTGACCTGAGCGGAGACAGGCTGGCCTTGAGGAGAGACACCTAAAGAAACAGGAGAGGTTTCCTCCCAGGATAGGAGAGGCCCGTGATGGCCAACCTTGGCACACCAGGTGTTCTTGAACTTCAGTTCCCAGAAGCCCAGATCAGCAGGTGTGTTGACTTGGGCTTCTGGGAACTGAAGTCCAAAAACACCTGGAGTGCCAAGGTTTGCCATCCCAGACTGGGGACATGGCTCAGACACGAGAAAATGCACCACCCCCACCACCCCTGCCTTCCGTCTCACGTTTCCCATGCCCTTTTGCCTTGCAGATCAAGGTGAACATCCTGGGGGAAGTGGTGGAACAAGGCAGCACCAGCTTTGCAGTGGACATGCAAGGATTCAGCCTGCACGCTGCCATCTACGCAGCAAGACCGGATGTGCGATGCATCATCCATCTCCACACGCCAGCCACAGCTGCGGTAAGGAACGCCATCCATCTCTCTGGCAGGGCAATAGCAAAAGGGGCATGGATGGGGTCTTTTGAGTGGCCCTGCAACTGATCTAGGTAAAGGTAAAGGTTTCCCTTGCTCAAAAGCCAGTCATAACTGACTCTAGGGTTCAGTGCTCATCTCTGTTTCAAAGCCGAAGAGCCAGCGCTGACTGCTTCTGCAGACATTTCTGTGATCATGTGGCAAGCATGACTAGGCACCAGAGCACACGCAATGCTGTTTACCTTCCCACCCAAGTGGTCCCTATTTATCTACTTGCAATTTCTTGCTTTCGAACTGCTAGGTTGGCAGGAGCTGGGACAGAGATGGGTGCTCACTCCATCATGCAGTGCTCGGGTTTTGAACTTCTGACCTTCCACCTCTCAGGCAGCATCAGCCACTTGAGCATAAAGACCTGAAAGTAGGGCCAGGTTGTCCTGCTATGGCCGTAGAGTAGACCCTACTGCCAGCGATTCAATGCCAATTATTAGGCGGCAGTTAACTCACCTGACCACCCTAAAGACCAATGACTTTGGGTGTCAAAGTCCACAGGGAAGGAAGGGTGATGGTCCCCAAGTGGATTAAATGATCCCACTTGAGTCCATCTTGATGGAGGGCAGTGTGGGGATGATGATGATGATGAGGATTTTGTGTGCCAAAATGGCTCAGGACCAGAAAGTGACTCGTGGAACTGGATCCGTGGTACTATGGGTGTCACGCTGCGATGCGGAAGGCAGATGAAAGGCCATGGCATTATATTCTCAGGACAGTCTTCATGGCTGATCACCATGAGGATCGCTAATCTTCAGATTTTAATACGGCAGAAGAAGAAGAAGGGCTGAAAGGAGTCACATTCAACAAGGAATGTTCTATTTAACATGTGCTATATTTAATAAGGATAGAGCAATAACAATTACATTACCTCTCCTGCCCCATAGAAGGGCTTAATGCCCTTTCTGGGTGATTCACAAGTCAATTAGCATTTCTGCCCCCAATACCACAGAAGGATGGGAGGCTGAGAGTTAACCTGGATCTCTGTCAGGATTGAACACACAATGTTTTGCCTGCAGTACCATGGGGTCTTGGCCATAGTGCCATTTGCACATAATCCAGATCATGGCAGACTGGGGTTGAGCAAACAGTGACTTCCTGGCACTGGGCCAGGAGGACTAACTCCAATCTCTCTCTTTCTCTCTTTCTCTTCAAGGTATCAACCATGAAACATGGCCTCTTATTGATTTCTCACGATGCGCTTCTGGCAGGAGAAATGGTGTATTTTGACTACAATGGCGAAATGGAGGAAGAAGCGGACAGAGTTGAGTTGCAGAAGTGTCTCGGACCCACATGCAAGGTTAGGATGGAGAAACGGCATTATTAGACAGGCTTTGGATTATCTCGCGTAATCTTCCGGCCGACCTACGATCTGGGGTTAGCTTTGAGATTTAGACCTTTGGCTTGAAGCTTTGGCCAAGGTTTGGAAACCCTTGGTGTTGCTTTTTTAATTGTGCCAGATGCACACAAAGGTGCTTTCTGGGTTGAAAGGATTTTGGCTGGAGGAACTCCACTCAGGGGACGCCCAAATGATGAGGCTCCTTTCATGCCCCCCCCCAAGATCTTTTCCTCCCACCGAATTGGTCCCACTTTATCTACCTGCAATTTCTTGCTTTCAACCTGCTAGGTTGGCAGGAGCTGGGACAGAGCCAGGTGCTCATTCCATCATACCCAGGTCTCGAACTGCCGACTTGCTGACCTTCCAGCCAACAAGGCGAGCTTCTTCACCACTCAGCCACCACAGTCCCTGAAATCCTTGGTGCAACACTGGAATGATCCAGAATTGGGAGGAATTTACAAAATGACTGCAATTTCCCGTGCTTGGCCAAGATCATGGTTGTTATTGTTCTTCTTGCTGTTTTGTGCCGGAAGGTTCTTGTGCTGAGGAATCACGGCTTGGTGGCTCTTGGAGACACGGTGGAAGAAGCCTTCTACAAGATCTTCCACCTCCAGGCTGCCTGTGAAGTGCAGGTGAGTAAGGGAGCAGGCCACACACATGCACATGCACACCTTTAATTTCAATAGGTCGCCCTTGCTTGAAAGTCAGTCGTGTCTGACTCTAGGGTTCAGTGCTCATCTCTGTTTACAGCCAAAGAGCCAGCGCTGTCTGAGTGTGCAGACATTTCCATGGTCATGTGGCAGGCATGACTAGACCAACAGAGTGCACAGAATGTTGTTACATTCCCTGCTGAAGTGTTATCCATTTACTTGCAGTTTCTTGCTTTCCAACTGCTAGGGACAGGGATGGGAACTTACTCCATTGTGCAGCGCTCGGGTCTCGAAGTGCTGACCTGCCAACCTTCCAGTCATCAAGTTCTGCGTCTTAACCACTAAGCCACGGCAATCATCCCACTGAGTTGCAATGTGTGAACCTAAATCCAGTTGCTCCTCTGGGCTAGATGGGACCTTTGAGTTGCTCAGGACCACGGACAGCTCCTTTGGATCCCTCCCTGCCTGGCCAATGGGCTGCCGGGCAAAGCCTCTTGTTGCCCCATTCAACCTTCAGGGAAGTCCTCCACCCTTGGCCGCACCTTCTTGTCTGGGGGAAAACGGCTTAATTCCCTTGTGAACCTCACAGAGAGTGCCATAAACCTTATGAGTATCATTGCTCTTGTTAAAGGTAACGGTTTTAAAATAGAACAATCCTTGTTAAATAGAACAATATATTCTAATGATGGGCTATCTACAACGTCTAGTTCTGCCCCTTCACTCTTTCATGGTCTCTGAAAATCCACACGTACATGCAATAAACTCATTCGTGTGGATTGACAGGGAACCACGAAGAAGGAGAGCAGCTCCAGGTAAGCAGCCTGTCCGTAGAGAGCCCTGGTGGCGCAGGGGTTAAAACTGCTGTCCTGCAGCCAAACCATTGTACGTTCGATGCTGATAGGGATCTAGGTTGACTCAGCCTTGCACCCTTGCTAGTAGTAGTCGTAGCAGCAGCACCACCATGCATGCACGCAGGCATGAAGAGCTGGGCTTGCTCCTGGCATAGACTCTGCTGCCTGCACAAGACCACCCTCTAGTTCAAAGCCGTGCTCTTTCTCCCCCCCCCCCCCCCGCCCCTCCCTGGCTTTGAACCCCTGTAGACGGGGTCTTGAGACAAAAAAAAATTCCCGTCATCATCCTTTGTCTCTTGTGGAGCTTGGGGTGCGGGTGGGGGATGATTGCCTCCAATCCCAGGAGGGGGTCCCCCTCCCTCCCTCCCTCCCTGCTTTTTTCTGGGCAGCGGCCAATAACCTCTGTGCCAGGCTTGATTGACAGGGGCTGTGCAGCTGTCATCAGCGGTGTGTCGTCGCCCCCCCCCCCCCCCCGCCATCCCCCATCTCCCCCCCACCCCATATTTCTTTGGCTGTGGAAAACTAGGTCAGCCCCTGAGCGAGGCTCATCGCAGATGCCCGGCCCCTGCAAGTCCTTCCGCCCCCGGCTCATATGGAGGATGGGAAACCAGAACTGGATAAAATCCAACAGGCGCCACTGAAACAGTCCAGATGTGCACATCTCAGGGGATTATTTATTTATTTATTCATTCACATGTATACCACACCCTTTTGTTGCAGGCTTCACTTCTTCCTCCTCCTCCTCTTCTTCTTCTGATTCCAAATATGGGCTATATTCACGGCGATCAGCCATGAAGATTGTCCTGGGAACTATATAATGCAGTGGCCTTTCATGTGCCTTTTGCATGGCGGTGTGACACCCCTAGTGCCCAATTCAGATCCAGTTCCTTTGGGTCCCTTTCTGGGTTTCCTGAGCCCTTTGGGCACACAAAGCCTTCCTCCTCCTCCTCCTCCTCCTCCTCCTCCTCCTCCTCAGCCCCAGGCCAGGATGGATAAAGCTGCTGCCCTCCCTCAAGATGGAGTCCAGTGGGGCCATTCATTCCACTGGGAGACCTTTGTTCTTCCATACTGACTCATGTTCCTGCTCCTCCTCATGCCAAGTCGGAGGGAGACCCACCGGGCCGCCTGCCTTTTCCTGCCTGTCTTTTCACTGCCTTTGTCTGTCTGTTTTTTTGTCTAGATCTCAGCTTTGTCCAGCGTTGGCGGGGCAGAGAATTTAATCGTGTTGGAGCGAGAGAAACACCGTCCTCACGACGTTGGCTCCGTGCGATGGGCCGGGAGCACTTTTGGGCCCATGCAGAAATCCCGCTTGGGGGAACACGAGTTCGAAGCTCTCATGAGGATGTTGGACAACCTCGTACGTTTTCACGTGGGAAAAGCCCTCTTTGCGAGTGCCCAGAGTTATTTATGAACCATTTTTTTAATGTTGAAATGTCTGAAGTGGGCCATGTGTGAGTCTGTGCAAGCATCTCTGAGAGTAAACAAAACAGAACAACAACAAAAAAGACCCCAAAAAGAATATTGTGGCACCTTAAAGGTGAACTCCTCTATTTAACTGTGAGCTTTCGTGGACCAAGTCCACTTCAGCAAACATAAGAGACATAAGACAAATGTCTGCTGAAGTGGACTTGGTCCACGAAAGCTCACAGTTAAATACAGGAGTTCGCCTTTAAGGTGCCGCAACATTTTGTTGGTGTTTTTTTGCTGTTCTGTTTTATTTACTCTCAGATATTTTTTTCAATGTAGGTTTTTCTAAGTCTCTCGTTTGTTTTTGTGGCAGGCAAAGAGGGGAGGTTGGTGGTTCTGGCACCACAGTGAACCTGGCCCAGGTGTGTGTTTGAACTTCCTTTTGGGGAGCCAACTGAGGTGCTGAAGGCTGGACCTCATTCCTCAATAAGGGCCAGCCTCTTGGCCAGCCCTTTTTAAAGTTCAGGCAAAAACTTTGAGGGTCAGCACTGAAACCAGTATTCTGCAAATAAATGCAAGATCCGGTGATACTTCTATTTAGACCACTACAGGATCCACCAGCCAGGCTTCAAATAATGCAGGGGGAAAGGGGGCAAGCCCGCATCAGAGAATGAGGATTAACATTTAGTCTACCCATAAGGGGAAGCCCAATTAAAACGGAGCCCAGTTAAAACCTCTTTGCTCACTAGTAAAAGTCAAGGCTTTGCTGGCTCAGAAGTCAGTCGTGCCTGCAAAGGCAGACATTTCCGTGGTCATGCGGCAGGCATAACTAAACACTAGAGCACGCACAACACTGTTGTTACCTTTCCTGCTGAAGTGGCCCCTGTTTATCTACTTACAACTTCTTCCTTTCGAACTGCTAGGTTGGCTGGAGAAGGGACAGAGACGGGAGCTCACTCTGTCATGCAGCACTCAGGTCTCGAACTGCTGATCTGCCAACCTTTCCGTCGCCAAGTTCAGCGTCTTAAGAACATAAGAACAGCCATGCTGGATTACAGGCCACAGGAGCCCATCCAGTCCAGCCTTCTGTCTCACACAGTGGCTCACCATGTGCTTCAGGGTATTATTCTTCCCAAGCAGATGCCTTCACCTGCTTAGGATTCCCTGGAAATGGCATTGAGAGATACCCTGCTAATCTCTCCAACGTGGAGGTTGTCCTTAGGTATCCATCATTATAGCCATTGATGATACCCTTGTCCTCCATGAACTTGTCTAATCCTTTCTTAAAGCTGTCGAGACTGACAGCTGTCACCACTTCTTCTGGCAGGGAGTTCCACAGGCCACTAAGCCACCGGAGTCCCCTTTGCTCGTTGTACATTTTTAAAATGTATTTCGCCAAAGGCAAAGAGGCCATTGGGGGAGGGATGAATGACATCCTAGGAAATGGTCTGTTTCCTGTTGGGTATTCCAGACTTCGGGAGAATGAGTCTCGTGCTGGGATGTGTACAAAGTGGACAGCTTTAAAGTCTGCTCAGTTTTAACCATTGCCGATGCGCCGTGAACGAGCATCCCTTGTCTTTAACAGGGCTACCGGACTGGCTATGCATACCGTCACCCGTTCGTCCAGGAGAAGACGAAGCATAAGAGCGAGGTGGAGATTCCGGCCACCGTCACGGCCTTCATCTTCGACGAGGACGTGGCTCCCATTGCCAGCCTCCGGCAACACGCCCAGAAGCAACAGAAGGAAAAAACACGTTGGCTCAACACGCCAAACACCTACTTGCGCGTGAATGTTGCGGAGGAAAGCCAAGGAAGTGTGGGGAGCCAGAGGACAAAAACCACCGTGAGTGGAGAGGCCAAATGTGCTCATCATCAATAAACCTTAGAGCAGTGCTTTCTCCCCACCTTTGGTTTGTGGACTTCAATTCCCAGAGGCCTCAGTCAATTCCCCAGAGCACTGATCAGCCCAATGGACTGACTGAGGCTTCTGGGAATTGAAGTCCCCCTGTGGGGCCTGGGCCCCATATTGGGAACCACTGCCTTAGAGAGTAAAATGCTTGGAGGGAGGGAGGTGGCATCTTGCTTTAGCATGAATAGCATGAACCGTCCTTTTCTCTGGCTATGCACTGTCACGACACTCACATCAGGAGGCAAGGTTGGACTCCGCAAGCAGCAGAAACCCAGACGGGTGCATTTTATTTCCGCTTCCAGGAGCGACGAATCGCAGTAAACCCATTTGTGTGGATTCATGGGGGCTTGGGCTTCTGGGAATTGAAGTCCAAGAACATCTGGAGTGCCAAGGTTTGCCATCACGGCACTAGAGTATTTCCCCCCCAAAAAAAAATCATCACCGTCCTGCTGTAAAGTTCTCTCCTTGCGTCCTTTTTTACTTCCCTCATGGAAACTCACTGTCTAACAAGGCTCTCATGTGCTTTTTCACGTTGCCCAGTGGATGAAAGCTGATGATGTGGAAAAGTCGAGTAGTGGAATGCCAATCCGAATTGAAACCCCAAACCAATTTGTGCCTCTCTACACGGACCCACAAGAAGTGCTGGAGATGAGGAACAAGGTAAAGGAGCCTCCCCTGACCTGGCTGGAGCCCAACTCACTGCTCTCCTGTTATAAATCAGAGTATCTCCATCCATCTCTCCTCCAGAGATAGATCTCGAAAGGCAAAGGCTCAAAAGCCAGTCGTATCTGACTCTAGGGTTCAGTGTTCATCTCTGTTTCATAGCCAAAGAGCCTGTGCTGTCTGCGTTTGCAGACATTTCTGTGGTCTTGTGGCAGGCATGCCTGGACACCGGAGCGCACGGAACACTGTTTACCTTCCCACGGAAATGGAACCTATTTATTTCTTTGCAGTTTCTTGCTTTCAAACTGCTAGGTTGGCAGGAGCTGGGACATATGACGGGAGCTCACTTGGTCATGCAGCACTCAGGTCTCAAACTGAGCCACAATCAGCCCAAAAGAATTCTAGGAAATGCGTAGTGATAAAAAGTGTTTGGAATTCCTTAGTTCTCCCTTGATGTTGGTCACTGTATCATGTTGTGATGTGTTGATCAAAGTGCCAAACCAGTTTGTGTCTGGCCAGGTTATCCTGCTCTGGTCATAGAGTAGACCCTACTGCCAGTGACTCAAAACCAAGTGTCAGGCGGCGGTTAACTCACCTGACCACCCTGAGGACCAATGGCCTTGGGTGGAGAAGCCACAGGGAAGGGTGAGGGTCCCCAAGTAGATCTAATGGTCCCACTTGAGTCCATCTTGATGGAGGGAGGGCAGCAGCTTCATCCATCCTGGCATGGGGATGATGATGAGGACTTTATGTGCCCAAAGGGCTCAGGACCAGAAAGGGACTCAAAGGAACTAGATCATTGGTACTACAGGGGTCACGCTGCGATGTGGAAGGCAGATGAAAGGCCACTGCATTATATTCTCAGGACAGTTATCATATCATGGCTGATCACCATAAGGATCGTCAATACAGTGGAACCTTGGTTAACATAATTAATGCGTTCTCCTGGATTTTTCTTACAGTGAAAATTACTTTAACTGAATTTCCCATAGGAATGCATTGAATACAATTCCCCATAGGAATGCATTGAAAACCAAAATACATTAACCAAAATGAAGTTTTCCATAGGAATGCACTGAAAATCAACTAATCCATTGTGGGAAAAATCCCATAAACCGAGCCACTATTTTCTATGGATATCCTTTTGTTGTGCGATTTTTATGTTAACTAAGCCATTTGTTAACCGAGGTTCCACTGTATTCGGATTTGGATATGGCAGACTAAGAAAGAGCACAGAAGTCCAGTTTTAAATCCCCACTTACTGTATATACTCAAGTATAAGTCATGTTTTTAGCCACCAAAATGAGGTCCAAAAATAGGACTCGACTTATAATTGTGTCAATGTAAACACTCAAAAACATACCAACACAAATGTCTAAATTAATTAATTTTACCACATTTTCATGTATTTTAATTATTGAAACTCATTAGCAGCTGCTGTATTTTCTACCCCCGACTTATACTCGGGATCAATCTATTTTCCTAGTTTTAGAGGTGCAAATTAGGTACCTCGACTTATATTCGGGATGACTTATATTCGAGTATATATGGTAGCTAGATCTCACCCAGGCTGGATTTGTTGGTCTGGACTGCATTTCTCAGCCTTACCTAGAGTGTTGGTGTGACCTGATAGCCCCAAAACTGGAACCAGTCTGTCATAGGGGAGGCTGCCTCTTTCAAAGGGGGCTCCTTATTATTTTCCCACATGGTAGAAACCTCTTCTTCTCCTTCAACTTGCAGATCCGTGAACAAAATCGCCAGGAGGTGAAATCCGCCGGACCCCAGTCCCAGTTGCTGGCCAGCGTGATTGCGGAGAAGAGCCGGAGCCCGGTACTTTTTTAACATGGCCGAACGCACTAGTGGTTGGAGCCGTCCAGAGTCAGTGTGGACTTGGACTTGTGGAGACCAAAGCCTTGGTGTGACCCCCGGTTGGCCTGGAATTAGGCACTGCCCTTCTTTAGGGATGTGGTGAGGGTAACCCACCCACCCACCACAGAGAGTACATGGAGTCACAGTGTGGGAAATAAATTGTGTGGGGGTCCCACAAGGGAGACTTCAATTCCCTAGAAGCCTCCGTCAGTCCATTGGCTGGTCAGTGCTTTGGGGAATTGCCTGAGGCTTCTGGGAATTGAAGTCCCAAAGCCAAAGGTTGGGAATTGAACTGCTCTGGGGTCCTGATCTCAAGGTCGCCTTGGGTCTCTCTGAAAGTGGGCTTCTCACGCTTTCCCTCCCTGCCTGTTTTGTCTAACATTGCAGTCCACGGACAGTCACTTGGCCGATGGAGAGTGGCGAGGCGAGTCCTGCCAGGCCGTCCCTCCTGAACCGGAGCCCCCCAACCCCTTCAGCCAACTCACCGACCACGAATTGGAGGAGTACAAGAAAGAGGTGGAGAGGAAAAAGCTGAGCTTGGATGGTAAGTAAATCTCTTTGGGCTTTCCGAGGGAGAAGCCATGAAAGAGACGGAACATGGTGCATGACGGTCTCTGCTCACGCTCTAATGGGAAGCCATGGGGGAATTTTGTACTTCTATGGTTTTGGCTTTGGGTCTGAAAGCTCAGCCATGGCAAACCCTGCTCTGCCTTCTCCTTCCAGGGGAGAAGGAAGCCGGCCTGGAGGAAGGGGTGGCCTCCCCCCCTCAAGAACCCACCGTCCCCCCGACAGAACACAGCCCCACAAAGCCTGGGCTGCAAAGCCCAACCAAGACTTCAGAAGGTAAGGCAACAGGTGGGTTAGCCTGTTTTGCTTTAATTAGTTGTGTGCTTTGTTGTTTTATTTGATGTTTGTGTGTGCCGTCCAGAGTGGGAAATTTCCCAAATGGGCGGTATAAAAATTGAATGAATGAATGAATGAATGAATGAATGAATGAATTAAGCCAGACAGCCTGCCTGCCTGCCTGCCTTTGTAGGGCTCCAGGGATCTGGAATTGTGTGTGCGTGTGTGCATGTGTGCATCAGTGGCCCATATAACCAAAGGAACTCATGGCCACAAGAGGAGGTGAGAGAGCCCTAGAGTTCTAGTGACCTTAAGTCTCTTTGAGGGTCTCAGCTTCTCGTAGCTGAGGAGTGGTGGTGGTGGTGGACGTGTGTGTGTGTGTGTGTGTGTGTCTGTCTGTCTGTCTGTCTGTCTGTCTGTCTGTCTGTCTTGCTCTCTGTGGTTTCCCTTTTCCATTGTCTCATTGGTGCCTCGTCGTATTTGGCCTGTTTGTGTCTCCATCACGTCTCCCTTTCTTTTCCCATGCGTTGCTTTCCACCCAGGAGTTACCTGTGACTCTGAGTACTTGTCACTGTAGTAAGTATAGAGAGGCTGCTTTCTCCCTTCTCCGCTTCCTCCTTGGGGGACGGGGGGGGATGGGGGGACCCCAGTTCTTTAGCCCAGCTCCGTGTCCAATGGTTGAGGGCTGGGAAATGGTTGTGCAAACCAAGGCCACTGAGTTTGGAAAACCTCTGGGCTGACATCTCCTAGAGTTGCCATGATGACCAACCTTGGCACTCCAGCTGTTCTTAGACTTCAATTCCCAGAAGCCCAAGTCTCTGTGAATCCACACGAATTGGTTTACAGTGCGTAGAACATCTGGAGTGGCAAGGTTAGCCATCACCGTCCTAGAGCTTCACCACCAACACCCAACCCTAGCCAGCAATAGCACCTTGTTGTCTGAACCCAGACCTTTCCCCAAGATCTGGCTTAGGGCACAGCATTTGCTTCATAGTAAAAAAAATTTTTTGGGGTGTTCAGTGTCATAGGATTTTGCAGAGCATGGATGGGAAGGCTCTCCACTAGAAATGCCGGAGCAGATGGTGGCAAACCCTTCTGCGTAAGAGCATTTTAGCGCTGGGTCATTGCTAGGTCACGACTCACTGGATGCAATTTAGCCCTTTCCTTGTGGCTCCTCTGGCCTCCTCTAATGCGCACGTTGTTTCCAAGCTGCATTTTTCTATGGTTTCCTCATGCATATTCAACATGCTTGGCCAGTTCTTGATGAGCAGGAGAGATGACCCACTCTTGACAAACTGCCTCTCTTAATGGGCTCATTGTCAGCTTCTGTTCCCACTGAAGCAGGCACTGAGTTTGCTTAATTAGACCGACTGGCTCGTTTGGATCTGGCTCTGATTGATCTTTATTATCCTGCTCTTTTACTGTTTTAAAACCAACCAAAATAAACCATTCTCTGCGGCTGACTGGTGAGTGTCTGCTGCTGTCCTGTGAACTGTTAAGCCTTTGCCCATTGAATTGACACACACTGAACACCCCAGAAAGCCTTTAGTCTCTGTATGTCCATAGATATCAGTTGCTTATTTATACTGCTTTCCTGCCAAGGTATTGCAAGGTATTTTTTAAAAACTGTGCTGCGAGTATTTACCCTGGTGTAACCATCATCAGGAGCTTACTGGTTAAGATGCTGAGCTTGTCAACCAGAAGGTCAGCAGGTCAACAGTTCGAGACCTGAGTGCTGCATGATGGAGTGAGCTCCCATCTTTGCCCCAGCTCCTGCCAAACTAGCAGTTCGAAAACAAGAAATTGCAAGTAGATAAAAAGGTCCTGCTTCAGTGGGAAAAGGTAACAGTGTCCAGTATGCTCTAGCGTCTAGTCACATGACCACGGAAACATCTGCAGACGCAGACTGCGTTGGCTCTTTGGCTGTAAACTGAGATGAGCACTGACCCCTAGAGTTGGATACGACTGGCTTTCAAGCAAGGCTGACCTTGACCTTTTAAAATTTTCTAAGGGTTCTGTAGCCCCTTCCCCCCCCAAAAAAAAAGACAATAGGTGTCATTCTTTCACCTTGCTTTTATCTCACAGTAAGCCTGCAAAGTATATTAGCTGCACATTAGCTTTCAGATGGAGCCAGGATTTGGCCACCGCTCTCCTCCATGAACTCCTGAACTCGGAGTTCGATTCTCGAGTACTGCAGGACAGAATGAGCCCCCGTCATCTGTCCCAGCTCCTGCCAACCTAGCAGTTTGAAAGCAAGAAATTGCAAGTAGATAAACAGGGACCACTTCGGTAGGAAAGGTAACAGCGTTCCATGCACTCCGGTGTCTAGGCATGCCTGCCACATGTCCACGGAAACGTCTGCAAACACAGACAGTGCTGGCTCTTTGGCTATGAAACAGAGATGAGCACTGAACCCTAGAGTCGGATACGACTGGCTTTTGACCAAGCAACTCCCCATGAAATCCACCCTCAGAGAAAGCTCTCTCTCGTATCCTTCTGATTTTTCCCCCCTTCTTCTTTTGGCCAGGTGGGAAGAAGGCCAGCCCCGAACCCGCGAGGTCGGAGGGGAAGGCGGAGCCCGAGGTGAACGGGAAAGAGGACGACCAAACCATTGAGGACCTTCTCAGCAAAGGCATCAGCCAGATGACCACCGGTGGGGACGCCGAGCCCGCCAAGGACAAAACGGAGATGGTCACCAGCGGGCCGGTCTCCCCCGAAGGCTCTCCGTCCAAGTCCCCCTCCAAGAAGAAGAAGAAGTTCCGGGCTCCCTCGTTCCTGAAGAAAAGCAAAAAGAAAGAGAAGGTTGAGTCTTGAGGAGGAGGAGGAGGTCCTTTTGCCCAGGGACATCCTCCACACTCAACCTCTTCCCTGCCCCCCCAAATCTGTCTTCTTGGCCGCCACCACCTTCTTCTTCTCCTCCGTCTCCTTCTCCGCCTGCCTTCTGCTACTTTTTTCTCACTGCAAAGTCATGGGAACGCCTGGGGGGAAAAGCATCCCCTGACGACGGTCCCTGGACAACCTCTGCCGAAAGAGGAGGCCATGGAGCCTGGGGTGGCTTTTATCTCCAGGGACTTCCTTGTTTGGGGAGACGGAGAGGAGGAAACCTTCCTGGGCATTTGTAGACCACCCTTCTTTCTCCTTCCACTCCTTCTACTCCGACCCACGGACAGACACCCTGTGAAGCGGAAGGAGGCTCTTCGGGCACATCCCTCTTGCACCGCTGGTAGAGAAAGAGAAAGACCATCCACGGCCCCATCACTTCGGACGCACCTCCTCCTCCTCCTCCTCCTTCTTCATTCTCCTGAGCCATGCAAGGTCCCATGGCTGGAAACCTTCCATATGAGTTGCACCAGTGGTCACCCTTGGGAATGCGGGGTGTACACCAGGGTGCAGCGTGGCTCTCCTCTTGACGTAGGAGAGGGTTACCTAAGAAGGGAGCCCCAAAGGGGTTCAGGGGGTTGGGATGCTGGTCCACGGGGATGCTCTTGACCACCGGTGGGAATCGTGCTCTGCTTGCAGAAGTGGGAAACCACTCCTGCAATAGAAACTTGTGGCTTTCCTTGAGTAGGAGTCTAATATCGGGAATACTTTTCCACCTGCTCTAAATGCAAAGGGGGATGATTACATGTTTGAGGTGGAGTTGGGTGTTTTGCTGCAAGGTCTCGGTCCAACTGGGCATGGAACAAAATGGGTAAAATGATGGGTAGCGGCTGCTAAGGTTGGCAGAAAGGAACCGGCTTGTTCTAGGGCAAGGATGGCCAACCTTGGCATTCCAGCTGTTCTGGGACTTTAGTTCCCAGAAACCCAAGTCCCTGTGAATCCACATGAATGGGATTTTGACGTGCAGTAAACCCATTTGTGTGGATTCACAGGGACTTGAGCTTCTGGGAACTAAAGTCCCAGAACAGCTGGAGTGCCATGATTGGCCATCACTATTCTAGAGCTCTCCTTAGCAACCCACACAACAGTGGCTCATGGCCAGTCTCTCTCTCTCTCACTCACTCACTCACTCACTCACTCACTCACTCACACACGCACCTCATCCTTGACTAGGATCCTTCAGTAGAAGGACCTCCCACCCATTCCCACTGCCACTGGGACGTTGTGGCCGCCCGAAATTATGACCCAAACCTCCCAGTGGGGTATTCTTTTTCCTGCTTGTAGGACCATGTGTTGATTCTGGAAGACAAGACCTTCTCTTGTCTGCCCCGTTTGGGCCCTGGTGGACCTGCAATGGCTTCGAGATCCTTGTTATCAGCCTCTTAGGAACTGGTCCTTGCCAGCCATGCTAGACTACCATTCCCATCCTTCTTGGAGAGGATGGTCATGGTTGTGTCCAAGACCTCTGGCAAGCTCCCAGGTTGGGAAAAGCTCATTCATACCTTTCTGGCTGGCAACCCATCTGGCCTGCCTGACCTGTTGCCTTCCTTCCATCTTTCCATCCCTTCTGAAGGGTTTATTTCAGGGAGGAAAGGCCTGCATTCGTCTCTAAGACCTGGAGAGAGAGAGAGAGAGAGAGAGAGAGAGAGTGTGTGTGTGTGTGTGTGTGTGTGTGTGTGTGTGTGTGTGTGTGTGTGTGTGTGTGTGTGCGTGCGCTAAGATGTTGGAGAATGGGGTGTGTGCAAATGAGTCTCCCTCCATCCATCCCACCTGCACCACATTGAGAATCTGACCCAGCTCCTCCATCACAAGCCCCACCCCACCCCACCCCCCGCAAGTGAAGGGTGTTTGAGACACAACCGCACAACCGCTGAACTTGCAAAGCAAAAACCCCGTGTAATTGTCATGCACAAGACTTGCAACACAAAAGGAGCTTGTGGAATGAATGTCGAGGTCATGGCACGGTTAGAGACTTCACAAGTGTAACATTTGCTTCAAAGGGGAGTTGTTCCGAGAGATGCATGCTGGCTGAGCGTAGAAATGGCCCTTCTGGACTCCCCTGGATTGCCACCGACAGCAGGGAAGCAGCAAATGCCACACATGATTTTAGTGTCGCTTGCTCGGTGATTCCGGATGCTTGACTGGGATGCAGAGAGGGACCTTTTGTGGACAGTAGATCTGGCTGGTGCTTTCAGGTTGCCTTTTGTCCCCCAAAGGCCTGGTAGCAGAGCTACACACACTGTCTTACAAAGGCATGCCTCAACACCCTCGGTAGTATTTCCCTTAGCAACCCTAGACCACCTCACACAGAGGGAAAGAGCTGTTTATGGGAAGGCCGTGGCATTAGGGGTAGGTGAAGGAGGGGTGTTCCACTTGCCACAAGAGTTCGGTTTCCCCCCTCTTCTAAAGCCTTCCAACTCTTTCTCCAGGATGCTGAACCCTTCCCATTTGGAAGGGCATGGGCAGACACTACAGACAACTCATTACTGAAATAATGAATTCCGTACTTGCTGATAGCATCTGAATATATTTTTTGTTGTTGTTCAGTTGCTTCCGACCCTTTGTTACCCCATAGATCTAGAACAGGCATTTTCCTTCACTTACTGATAAATTAACTTACTCTGTCGTACCATTGGCATTCTGGTCTTAAGCACAGGATTCCTTTCAGGTCTTAACAGCCCTGTGTACTATTACTTTCTGGTGCTTTATTGATTTGGGGAAATAAAATAACTGGGAAAGATTTAGGTGCCTCCCACCCCACACCCCACCCCAGTCTTGACCAGACTAGTAGAGGCAGATTTTTAAAACTACAGTACTTTTAAAGGACCACGAGGCTTCTGTCACTAACATCACTAACATCTGGACTCATCTTACTTCCACTTCCGGGAGCAACGAGGGTGATGCAGGCTGGATGAATTGGCATCAGGGGCCGGATCTGGCCTGTGGGCCATAGTTTTCACACCCCTGGTTTAAGCAAAGAAAATGGCAGCTTAAAATCTATCTCATCCTGTTTGCAAAACAGATTGCAAGGCACGGTTTACTTCCACTTCCGGTAGGAGGAACCACGTGACTGGCCCGCTGAACCATGTGACCGGCCCACAGCCTGAAACATTTTGGGGGGGGCTCTGCTTTAGACCATAATGAAAGACAAGATGATCCCCAACCATTAAGCATCTACTAATGCATGAGCCTGGAAAGATGGCATGTTAGTGGCATCCCCTTGCGTGTGTGGTTGCACGTGGCATGGATGTGGGCAAAGAGGGGCAGATTTGTTCACTACATTTACTTCTTAGGACCCTCGGGTGCTTTCACGGCCAATCCCTGTATCTCCATCAACTTACTCTAGAGGAGGAGGCTCGGTCTTCCTTGGCGTACCTCAAAGGTTAAACTGGTGCTTTGTGTAAAAAACGGCTCACTTCTCTTGCGATAAGGACCAAATTCCCTCTTCTGCTCAACAGGAGAAGGCGAGGGAATTGCTTTAACAGCCGACCCAGAGCAAAAGGCTTTTGAGTCCAGAGGAAGTTGAGCAAAGGTGGCTTGCAGTCCCGGAACTGCCAAACCGAAAGGCATCTCTGCTTTTCTGGTGCTTCTGCTGACCAGCTCAATCGTGTTCAAGAATAGCTATTGTGTACATGTGGCTTAAATTATATGTGGGAGCGCTATTTAAGGAAGGCTGGGCATTGCCCACTTAATGCTTCATTTTAAAAAAATAAACAGCTGACAGGGAATCCCTGGTTGCCATGCGTTGTTCAGTTGGATGTTGTCCTTGCTATGAAAACCAAACGCTCTTAATGACTTCTCTCTCTCTTATATTGCATTGTCAGCTTTGAATATCTCCAAGATCAGACTTCAAACGGTGCAGACTAGCCACAGGCAGAGGTTGCATGGCAAGCTCACCAGTTCCAGTTGCCATTGCCGGTGGAGCAGGGAGGAAGAAGCCCTCTGAGTGAGACCCTCCCTGGGAAGTGGCTGTCAGACGTGCGTCCGTGTGACCCAGTTATAGCACGTTGGTACCACTTTGTGCATTGCTTCATGGGACCTGCCAAGTGCGACAGCCACTTAGTTCTTTGGCTGTAATTCAGGGATGTCCCTAGATGTTCTGACTTGGGCTTCTGGGAATTGAAGTCCAAGAACCCCTGGAGATCCAAGTTTGAGGACCCCTGGTCTTGAACTTTCTCACCAAGAGAGCCAAGTCCTTGAACAAACTACCCATCCCAAAAATCCATAGTCCAACAATAGCATGGCCAAGTGGCCTCAAACTGTGCCAACTGTGTAGCATAAGTATTCTTTTACTCAATGTGTGGGTGAGCTACCCAGCATCGCGTAGTGGACAGGGTGACATCCTGGGACTTCTTGGGATGCCTGCATTTCGAGTCCCTGCTCAGCCATGGAAACCCTGAGGGCGTGCGTAGAAGAGCTAGAACCATGTCTTCAATACCTCACTCCCCTTGGAAGCCCATTTCAGGATTGCAACAAGTCAGTTCATACTTGGCATTCTTGAGCTAGATCGATCAATGGTCTGACCTTATAGGTTCTTATCATACCTATCAAGTTTCAGGAAATTTCTGTCAAACCCCCGTATTTTACACTCTTTCCCACCGTCATCCCATATTAGTTAGGCTGCAATTAGAGTGGAGTTAGACTGGAGGCCAGCACAGGATAAGCATAGCTGTCCAGTTTCCTATTTTGGCCAGGAAATTTCCCTTGACAGAAATTTCCCAAAACTTGACAGGTATGGTTCTTATAGTTCTGTGGCATAGATGAGGGTTTTGCACCCACCATTCTCCTTTCATTGCTACCTGAGCCACAAAAGCAACCAAGAGAGATCATGCAGGACAACGGAAACAAGTGGCGGATTAGCTCTCATTGTGCAACAGAATTTCAGCCATTCAGAGCTAGGGAAAAAATCTATTTATTTATTTTTAAAAAGCACATTGGCAAAATTAAAGTGGGAGGGAAACCAGGAAGGGGGGAAGCCAAAATACAGCGGCATAAAGCAGGACATTCTCATTCCTCATTGCAGTGTCTGAAAAGCAAACTGTTGTTTTTACTAGTGGCAGTGATAAAAAAGTAACTTATTGCACTTATTTGTTGCTTTTCTTGTTACTTTCATATTCCTCTTTGTAATATGGGATTTCGATTTTGTTTTACCTCCGTGGATTAGCATCGCTTCGGCTATTTATTTATTTATTGAATTTCTTTCTCACTATTAAAGTAGCAGTACCACCCCCCCTTTTTTTTTTTTTTTTGTAGCACACGCCTTTCACCCGTCAAGCTCCACCACTCTCTGGGTACCACCTAGGCCAGTGATCACCCCAACCTTGGCACTCCAGATGTTCTTGAACGTCAATTCCCAGAAGGCCCTGATCAGCAGGAGTGCTGACTTGGGTTTCTGGTAATTGAAGTCCAAAAACACCTGGAGTGCCAAGGTTGGGGCCATCAGTGCCCTACCCCATCTGCCTCATCGTTCATGGGCACTATAAGTATGCAGGTTCATTTTGGGACTCCAGATTTCCCAGGCAGGAGAGCTCTACTTGGCTTGACATGTTGACATGACATGTAGTAGCTCAGGTTAAGGCTGGCACAAGGATGGCCTGGGACCCAGCGATATGCAGGATGTGCACCCTAGCCAGACCTAGATCTATTTAGTTTGTGTGATAGATTCTGCAATTGCATTGCGATGGTTCTGGATGGGAAGGCTTGGCTGGCTCTATGCTGCTGTTGCCCCAGGGACGCTTGGGTATTTCTACTCTTGAGGGAAGCTCTATGTCCCCCACACCCCACCCCAGATCCACTTTAATCCCTGTTCAACCGCTAACCTCTACCTGCTGCCCTTTCGTGGTCAAGCTGCACAATACATTTTGTGCATCATTCAAAGCGGAGCTGTCTTACTCAGCTTAAGATGTCTGCTCATGCCCTAGCACAAGCCTTCATTACTTCACCATGTTGCAGATGAACTTAATTTTGTTTTTGATGGGCTGTCCAAGGATAAACTGGGGGTTCCTTAACAAATCTACTCAACCAGGCACGGAGCTTGGAAGGAATTTCATTCCTGGAAAGGGGTGGGTAGGGGGTTTGAGCACAGTTTGCTCTAATTATAAAATGTGCATCTTATACCATTTGAGAAGCACAAAGAGTGGGATAGATAGAAGGTCATTTGGGCAAGAGAATTTGCTCCAGACAAGACGTGTAATGTGGCTGAAGTTCTCCAAAGCGATCCCCACGCCAGCCAGGAACAAACGAAACAAGAACGCTCTGTGGTTCAGTTGGGCTGCTACACTTTGACATGTCTGTGTCTGACAATCGTTGCTTCAAAGTGCTATTTCCTGTCGCGTGCCCTGTTAATAAAACCATTTGCTTGGTCTTTGATGGATGTTGTGAAGTCTGCCTTTGAGGTTCTAATAAGAAACACGTTCCCCTCTTGCAGTGTAAGGTCCCTCTACAGCAGGGCTGCCCAAATTTTTCAGGCCATGGGTGGGCCGGTCATGTGGTTCAGGGGGCCGGCCACTGTGGCCCATGGGCAGGACCCGGCCCCCGATGCCAATTCATCCGGCTCACGAAGCCCTCGTCGCTCCTGGAAGCGGAAGTAAAACGCATACGGGCATGTTTTACTTCCACTTCTGGAAGCGACATGGGCTTTCTGGGCCTGATGAATTGGCATTGGGGGTGTTGTGCATGCATGTCTTGTACTGTCAGAATGTAACCACCCCAATTACAATGTATTGCAGCTGCAAAGGAACGCGAGCAAGCAGCCCATAGAGGGCAGCTGCGAGCGTTCAATCTCACATGGTTCACATTGCTCAATCACGGACAGCCGCGGGAAAACCTTCCCCGCATTCAGCAGCAGGAAAGAAGAACTACTGAAGAGAGGCGTGCCTGGGCGAGGCCACGCAGGTAGCGGCCAATGAGCTACCGTGCTACAAGATTCAAATGTATAACCCTACTGTATATAAAGAGATGTATCACCGCCATTACCTCATGCTCCACCAGATCCCCAAGCAATAAACCTGTGTTAAGCCAACCCTTCGGCTGTCCTGTTGTCTTTGGTCCCATACAGTAAACTGGCGACGAAGGTGGGATCAATGGCTGCCCACGGGACCAAGACATGCGCCGGCTACGAGATCAGGAAGCCGGGAGACTTGGAGCTGTTTGAGATAGACTTCAACGGAGCGCTGGTGGAGCTCGAAGTCTCAGATGAGGACAAGAAGAGGGCCATCTTCGTCCGCATGCTCGGACACGAGACAAAGAGGACTCTGGTGGACCTGATCGCGCCGAGGAGGGTGAGCGACTACAAAGCCAAAGAGCTTCTGGCTGTGTTGCGCGCCCACCTCCGGCCCGCGATAGCGATGTTCCCCGCGCGGAGCGCGTTCTGGAGGCGAGTCCAAGCGCCCGGGGAATCGGTCGCCGAGTTCGCCGCGGCCCTGCGGCTGGCCGCCGGCCCCTGCAAATGGGAGACCCCAGAAGTCACCCTCCGCGACTGCCTGCTCTGCGGCCTGAGGGACACCGAAACCCAGCGCGCGCTGATGAAGCAGGAGCCGCCCCCCACGTGGCAAACGGTCCTCGACACGGCGCAGGCCGCGGAAGCCACGGCGGCCGGCGTGCAAGAGCTCCAGGACTGGCGGCCGAAAACCGCCAAAGCAGAGAGCTCGGTGCGCGCGGCCCGGCGAGCCTCGGACTCAACCACGGAGGACGGCGACGACGACGACGATGTCCGGAAGGTCCAAAAGGAGGGCCGGCGCTGCGACGGCTGCGGCGCCGCCCACGCCCGCGCCAAATGCCCGTTCCGCAAGGCCGAGTGCCACAACTGCGGCCGGCGCGGGCACATCGCCAAGGTCTGCCGGAAGCGGCGCGAGGCCAAGAGGAGCTCCCCAGACCGCTCGGCGAGGCAGGATCGCACCACGAGGCCCAAGGACCACGGCACCCGGACCACGAGGAAGCGGGACGGCGTCGGACGCATCTCCGACGACAGCGAGGACGACGCCCCGGTTTTCAGCGTTTCCACGGAGCATCCCCGATACTTCGTCGAGGTAGTAATACAAGGGGCCCCTGTTAGGATGGAGGTGGACTCGGGTTCTTCTTACTCTATTATCTCCCAGGGAGAATTCCTAAAGATACCCCCCCACGTGCGGCCCAAGCTCAAGGCGTTGAGGGCCACGCTAAAGGACGTGCAAGGGAACCGCATCCCGGTACTGGGGGTTGGGAAGTTCCAGGTCCAGTTCAAAAAGCGCACTGCAACGCTTCCCCTAGTCGTCCTCAAAGGAGGTAAATGCAGCCTCCTCGGGACTCAATGGTTTCAGCCCCTGGGGTTGTTCATCGGGGGGGTGCACACCGTGGGAATACACGCCGCCGGGACTGATCCAATACAGAGCGTGTGTGAGGCGCACCCCGAAGTTTTTAAGAAAGGACTCGGAAAGTTCAAGGGCCCCCCAGTGACTTTCGACCTGGACCCTGGAGTGCGTCCAATCAGACTTAAACCGCGCAGGGTGCCTTTCGCCCTAAAAGACAAAATAGAGGCGGAATTGGACAAGTTGGTGGGCCAGGGGATCCTTGTTCCTGTTGATTCTGCGGAGTGGGAAACTCCAATTGTAACAGCACTCAAGGCCAACGGGGAGGTCCGCATATGCGCGGATTACAAGTGCACCATCAATAAGGCGATCCGCCCTAATGCGTATCCGGTGCCGGTAGTCAGCCACTTGTTGGCCAGGTTGCACGGGGGGAGGTGTTTTGCTAAACTCGACCTGGCCCAAGCCTACCAGCAGCTCCCAGTCACCCCCGCCGCGGCTGCTGCGCAGACCATAGTCACACACAAAGGGGCGTTCCAAGTATCGCGCCTCCAATTCGGCGTGAATTCGGCGCCCGGGATTTTTCAATCACTCGTGGAACGCCTCCTAAAGGGACTAGAGGGGGTGTTGCCATACTTTGATGACGTGTTGATTACGGGGGGCAACCGGGCAGAATTGGCAGAAAGGTTGGGAAGAGTCCTAGAAAAATTCGAAAAGGCGGGGTTGCGGTTGCGAAAGGACAAATGCGTCTTCTTCGCAACCGAGGTCGAGTTCCTAGGGTTCCGCATTACTCCCGAGGGAATACGGCCATCCCAATCCAAGGTGGCCGCCATCAAGAAGGCCCCTCGCCCCACCTCCAAGCCCGAGCTGCAGTCGTTCCTTGGGCTGCTCAACTTCTACCACTCCTTCCTTCCTCGGAAGGCAGCCGTGGCGGAACCGCTACACAAATTGTTAAAAAAGGACGAGGCATGGAAGTGGGGCGACGACCACGAGAAGGCTTTCAATGACCTGAAGCGACTCCTGGCATCAGATGCTGTACTGACCCACTTCAATCCCAAACGCCCAGTGGTCCTGATTTGCGATGCATCCCCGGTGGGGGTGGGGGCGGTGTTATGCCACGTGCTGGAGAACGGGAGGGAGGCCCCGATAGCGTTTTACTCTAGGTCCTTGTCCCAAGCGGAGAGAAACTACGCCCAGACAGACAGGGAAGCACTAGCGATAATTGCGGGGACCAAGAAATTTCATGATTTCGTGTATGGCCGCCCCTTCACCATAGTGACTGACCACAAGCCCTTGCTAGGCATTTTCACCGCAGATAAGCCCACACCCCAAATCCTGTCCCCGAGAATGCTCAGGTGGGCCATTTTTCTCAACGCGTATCAGCACGCGTTGGTATACCGGCCCGGAAAGGAGATCAGCCATGCGGATGCCCTGTCGAGGTCCCCCATTCCCCGGGATTGCTGCCACGTGGGCGAGGAAGAGAGAGACCACCAGGTTTTAATGATAGAGGTCCTAGACGCCCCCCCAGTAGTACCGGCCGACATCGCCAAAGCGACCGGCAAGGACAAAACGTTAGCCACAGTCTCCTCCTGGGTACAGAAAGGGTGGCCCGTGTCTTCCCCAGCAGCGGAATTCGACACATTTTTCAAAAAGAAATTAGAATTGTCCCTAGAGAGGGGTTGCCTTTTGTGGGGACAGCGGGTAGTGATCCCCACGTCCCTCCGGCCGAGGGTGCTTAAACTGCTGCACGTCAGCCACCCCGGAATCGTCCGCTCTAAGGCACTAGCCCGTAGCTACTTCTGGTGGCCCCAGCTAGATGCCGACATCGAGCACATGGTCGGCACTTGCGAAGCGTGCCAAAGCTCCAGGCCAGAAGAGGCTCGTCTGCCACATAGAGAGTGGGACGCAGCGAGGGGGCCCTGGTCCCGGGTACACGTAGACTTTGCAGGGCCGTTCAGGGGAACACTCTTCCTCCTAGTGGTGGATGCGTTCTCAAAGTGGTTGGAGGTCATCCCAGTCTCGAGCACCTCCTCGGCCACCACAGTTAAACAGTTACGGAGGGTCTTTTCCACGTTCGGTTTACCCGACACCCTCGTCAGCGATAACGCTAGCTGTTTCACCTCCGCCGAGTTCAGGGAATTCATGGACCTCAACGCCATTCGGCACATCACCTCCGCCCCGTTCCACCCGGCCACCAACGGCCAAGTAGAGCGCCTCGTGCGCACCACTAAAGACGCGCTGCGGCGCATGGGCTCCGGAGATCTAGACCGACAACTATGTCAGTTCTTGCTAAGGTACAGGGTCACCCCACTAGCGTCAGGATACTCCCCCGCGGAGCTACTAATGCGCAGGAAGCTGGCTACGGTAATCTCCAGGCTAGACCCCACCAGAGTGGAAGACAAAGGGCGAAATGTAGAGATGGATTCCTCAAAGAGTTTTAGCGTAGGCGCCCCCGTGCATTGCAGGAACTACGCCAGCGGGGGACCAGCCTGGGTGCCCGGCATTGTAATAGAACAAACCGGCCCCGTCTCATACCGCGTGGAGACCAATACAGGCCTCCTGTGGAGGCGGCACGCGGATCAACTCAGGCGGAGGGTCCCCGGAAAGCAGGACGAAGACGAGAGTAGCAACGAATCAGCGTTAGGGTACTCCCCCACCCGTTTAACCCAAGGGGGAGGGAAAGGGGAACATGGGTCCCCACCAAGGGGGGAGGAAAGGGAGTCCCCACTAAGGGGGGAGGAAAGGGAATCGATCCTCAGAAATCTTTTGCGGGAGTTTGCGGCGGAAAGGAAGAGCCCCGATCCCACACACATCCCCCGGGAACATCCCAGAAATACAGATTCCCCAAGAAGTTTAGACCTTGATTTACAGTGCCAGGGGGAGTTAGCGGAGTGGTCCCCCACCCGTCCTAGCGAAAAGAGGGGTTTCAGTTCAGCCCCTGGTACTTCCAGTCCCAGTAGCCCCTGTGAGTTAGAATGCAACATAGCACCAATTTCCCGGAGACCGACACCCCCAAGACAGGAGGCAACGGCGGGGCCGTCCGCCACAGCCTCAAGGTCCCCTGAGCGGGGGACAGAAGGGAGCAGAACCACAAGGGCATCCTCATCGGTCCCGCGGTTCACGATCAGGGGGTCCCCGGGGTCCGAGGGAAACAGACAGGGGTTCACTTCTCAGTTGTTCATCCCATTCCCTTCCCCCAACGCAAGGCAGGCACAGACGCCCCACAGAGCCACTAATGAATCCCCGTTTCCCGTTGCAGGACAAGCACCCACGGAGTCAGGGATCACAGGCTCTCCGGTACTAGGGCAGGCGCAAGCACGCCCCAAGCGAATGTGCGGCAAGCCACATTGGTTGCGGGACTTCGTCCCATCCTAGGGGGGAGGGATGTTGTGTATGCATGTCTTGTACTGTCAGAATGTAACCACCCCAATTACAATGTATTGCAGCTGCAAAGGAACGCGAGCAAGCAGCCCATAGAGGGCAGCTGCGAGCGTTCAATCTCACATGGTTCACATTGCTCAATCACGGACAGCCGCGGGAAAACCTTCCCCGCATTCAGCAGCAGGAAAGAAGAACTACTGAAGAGAGGCGTGCCTGGGCGAGGCCACGCAGGTAGCGGCCAATGAGCTACCGTGCTACAAGATTCAAATGTATAACCCTACTGTATATAAAGAGATGTATCACCGCCATTACCTCATGCTCCACCAGATCCCCAAGCAATAAACCTGTGTTAAGCCAACCCTTCGGCTGTCCTGTTGTCTTTGGTCCCATACAGTAAAGGGGGCCAGATCCAGCTCGCAGGCCATAGTTTGGGCACCTCTGCTCTACAGTATTTTGTGCATTATTACACACGAGCCTCTATTTTTCTTTCTCTACAGTGCCACTTTTTCAACAATTTGAGAAAACTAGACAACAGTTTCTTTCTTGCCGATTTGCTTTCCTTTGCACTTTTACATCTCCACTTTTGCCTCGTGCTTTGGCTTTTAAGTCTTTGAATATGTCCCGTCTTCAAGGGAATGGGGCGAGTCGGCAACTGAGCCTTTCCACAAGGGTGCCGCTTTTGCCAGTGTGCTGATGCCGCATGCGTCCATTTAGAGATGACTGTATGTGCTCTTTCTTCTTCCTAAAGGACAGTGGTATACTCTCTTCTTGATCTAATAATGGCATTAAAGCATTGAATCCAGCCAGGAGATGTTTGTTGTCACTGAGCTGTAACGGTGTGTCGCCCAAGTGAGTTGCTGTGACTGTCTGGATCCACGACTTCCTTAACAAGCTTCTCTCTCTCTCTCTCTCTCTCTCTCTCTCTCTCTCTCTCTCTCTCTCTCTCTCTCTCTCTCTCTCTCTCTCGATTGCTCTTTGGAAAAACAAACACAGAAAGCAAAATTGCTGATGCAAATAAACTTTCACCAGAACACCAAACGCATTGGAGAAATCATTGTTTTATTTACTATTATTCATTTATTCATTTGATTTTTACACTACCCATCTAGTTGAGCGGTTATTCTAAGCAGAATAAACCATCATAAGGTATCTTCAAAAATCAAAATAAGAGCCGTCACTTGCTTCTGAACCAGTTTCTTTATACTGTATTGCAATAGCAATTACACATACACATCAGGTGGTTAAGAGGCTGAACCTGACGACTGGAAGGTCGGCGGTCAGCAGTTTGAGACCCAAGTACTGCACAATGGAATGAGCTCCTGTCTCTCGCCCAGCTCCTGCCAACCTAGCCATTCGAAAGCAAAAAATTGCAAGTAGATCAATAGGTATCACTTTGGTGGGAAGGTAAACAGCATTCCGTGAGCTCCGGTGTCTAGTTATGCCTGCCACATGACCATGGAAACTTCTGCAGACGCAGACAGTACTGGCTCTTTGACTGTAAACAGAAATGAGTACTGAACCCTAGAGTCGGATACGACTGGCTTTTGAGCAAGGGTAGAGTTGCCATACGTCCCAGAAAACCAGGATTGTCCCGGATTCAAGGTTGGAAAAATTGTCCCGGCCAATTCAATGATAATCATGTTAAAGTCCCAGATTTTTAAAACTTACTGAGTGTGTATTATAACACACCATTAAAATAAATTTGAACTCTCGCCCTCAAACGAGCAATTTCCTGCCACATTGGAATTGGAGTTTACCTGGAGGCAAATCTTATCCTCACCTCACACCACTGCCCGATAAGTGTGACCAGTGTGTTTCCTGGAACTGGAGGACATTAAGAGTTGACCGTGATGCAACTTCTCAGAAGTACAACAGATCATCTTATAGTAAGAATTAACTGTTGTTGTAGTGATGATAATTAGTGTGTACCCAAGAACACTCAAATATTATATCATATTATTCAAAATTAAGGGTTCCAAACTGGAGCAAGCGTCTGATGATATGCCCTTGGACCCACGAACACAACAGGGAAGAATCCTTAACTAATTAAGCCAGGTAAAATACCTGTGAACCTTTATTGACTTTTTGACTTGGGTCATGCTAACCTCTGTTGTTTCAGTTGTGTAATTAATATACTGTATTACTAGTCTAGCTTCTTTGCTTTCTGGGAAACCTTGGCCAGGTAATCCCTTTGTCAACAGAAGCCAATTTAATTTACTTCTGTTATCTATTAAACACGTCCACAGGGTAATTCTGCTGTTATTCAGCAGTTAGCTATTTTTGTTAGCCTATGCTTTTTCTGCTTATAAAATTGGATGGGAAATAAACTTAGGGGAAGCCGTAACTCATTACCCATGAAGTCTGTCTCATTCCGTCATAGCAACATGTTGTAAATAAATTCATTTATGCATTGATATATTTAATGTGAAAGTGTTTTATAGCTGTCATTATATTATGTTTTGTTTTGTTTTGTAAAAAGGCTATTTTGTAGATAACCCGCCCATTTTTGTCAAGTATACTTCTGTCCCGGTTTTGTGGGAGAGAATTAATTATGGCTGTTAGAGAGTTTCAGATGGTTCGGCCCAATAACTCCAGATTCAATCAATTGTCTTTATAGTCTTTTATTTCCGCTGCCTGCATGGCACATACCTGTCAAGTATCCTGGATTGGCCGAGATTTCCCGTATTTCCGCACTGATTTTCTCCATTTCCCACCCGGAGCTGCCGCTACCCCGTAATTTGGCAGCAGGGGGGAAAGGAGTTACTGCGCATCCCTTCTATGCAGGTCCTTTCTACGCATGTGTAGAACCCTTCTACGCATGCGTAGAACCCTTCTACGCATGCGTAGAACCCTTCTACGCATGCGTAGGCTTCTATGCAGAAGGGGATGCGTAGAAGCCTTCTACGCATGCGTAGAAGTGACCTACACAGAACGTTTCTGCGCAGGTCCATTCTACGCATGCGTAGAAGCAACCTGCGCAGAATGTTTCTGTGCAGGTTGCTTCTACACATGCGTAGGCTTTTACGCATGAGTAGAATGGACCTGCGCAGAAACGTTCTGCGCAGGTCCCATAATCTACAGAGCTGCGCTTGACAGGTATGGCATGGCGGTCAGTGGTGGTCTCAAGGGTCAGGATAGGGAATGGGTCAACAGGTAAGCGAGAGAGTCCTTTAATAGAGTTAGATGGGGTCAGAGGAGTAGGGTTACATAGGCAATGCATTGTGGTATATGTAGTTCAGGGCAGTGTGATATTACATCTAACAATGGCAACTCTACATTCACACATCATGTCTTCTTGGGGGGGGGGGGGAAACCTCCCTGCATTGAGCAGAGGCACTTTCCTTCCTTCCTTCCCACCCGCTGCAACGCACCCCCTCCAAAAAAAGCAACTTCTTCTCTGAGATTGGCTTTAATAACAACAACAACAACAACAACAACAACACCCTCAGGGGGCGGTCCTAGCTTTGCCCCGCCCCCTCGGTCGGGGATTGGTGAACCGCCTGCCTTCGAGAAGGAGACTCGTCGAATCGGGAGAAGCCGAGAGGGAGGCGGGGGGGGGGGGGAACACCGCGCCCCGGAACCTTTGAGACCAGGCAGGGTGAGCGTGTTCCCATCCGGACCCAAAAGAGGGACGGACCCCAATTGAGGAAGTGGGCGGCGTCTCCTTTCCGGAAGTGTAGGCCTCACGAGAGCCTTCTTAGGTAGGAAGGCCAGCCAGGGCAGGGCGAGACCGCCGCAGTCGGGAGCGGCTCTGAGGCGTTGCCGAGGCGAGAGGCGAGAGATTATGGGCCGGAGCCGTTCCAGGTCCCCCGCGCGAAGGGGTCAGTATCCCCGGAGGGAGGGAGGGAGGGAAGAAACGGCCTCTCTGGTTCCTACCCCACCCCCACCCACCCCCTTTAACAACCTTCCAACCGCTTAATGTACGCTCATTGCCCCCCTTTTTTATTTTTAAAATAACCCTATTAGGAATTAGCCTCTTTTTTCCCCCTCCCCCGGGTGGCCTACCTCACAGGGTTGCGAGTGGTGTTTGTTTGTTGTATTTATTTAGCTTATTATGGCACTGTACTTGCACACATGGAGTCAACGTCTAAGGAAAAGGGGTAGCCAAGCGAATCAAAGAAGGGGTGGATATTGGATAAGGAAAGATTGGGCGGGGGGGGCGCCTGCCCCGGATAACAATAGCGACCCTGGGATGCCAAAATGGAGGAGTGGGGGCGAGGGGGGGTGGTGGGGAGATGATGGAGGAGGAGGAGGCCGAGAGTGGGTGGAAGAAGCCCATGTTAAGAGGCTCCTCTCTCTCTCTCTCTCCCTGCTGTCCGCCCAGACTCTGAGCATTGGCTGTGGAAAGGCTCCAGTCCTCCTCCACCTTGAGGAGCTCCCAACCCAAGCCTTTCATATACGCCTTGGTCCCCATTTTTAAAAATAATAATAATAATAATCCTATTAGGAAATAGCCCCCCGCGGTGGCCTACCTCACAGGGTTGAGAGAGAGAGAGAAAGCCATTAAGGGCTCCTCTCCTCCTCTGCTGAGCACTGGATAGCGTGGGTTTTGAAGCTCCTTGTTGGGCAATAATAATGATTGGTAAAGGTAAAGGTCACCCCTGCTCGAAAGCCAGTCGTATCCGACTCTAGGGTTCAGTGCTCATCTCTGTTTATCACCAAAGAGCCAGCGCTGTCTGCGTCTGCAGATGTTTCCGTGGTCATGTGGCAGGCATGACTAGACACCAGAGTGCATGGAAGACTGTTTACCTTCCCATGGAAATGGAACCTATTTACAGTGGTACCTCGCTTAAAGAGCATAATGCGTTCCATGGGATTTCTCTTTAAGCGAAACACCATTGTAAGTGACCAATTGTGACTTCTGGCTGGGTGGGGGCGATTAGCAAACCCCAATTTAGTTGTTAAGTGAGGTTTTGTTTTTGTTTTTTGTTGGTTTTAGTTGTTAAGCAAGGCAACCATTCAGAGAAAATCCTGCTCTTTAAGCAAGTTAGTCTCTAAGCGAGGCGCTCTTTGTGCGAGGTTTTGCTGTATCTACTTGCAGTTTCTTGCTTTCGAACTGCTAGTTTGGCAGGAGCTGGGCCAGAGATGAGAGCTCATTCTGTCGTGCAGTACTCAGGTATCAAACTGCTGATCTGACACCTTCCAGTCAGCGTCTTAACCACTCGAGCCACTGCAGTCCCTATAATAATGATAATAAAATCTTTATTACAGTCCAAGACAAGCATAGAACATCAAAAGGAACAGAAGTTAAAATGAGGGTGCTTAAAATTATCAAGAGACAAGAGTTAAAACGAGGGTGCTTAAAATGTTACTGCAGATGTTAAATGTTAATATCTAAGGAGTCCTTTAGATATTGCTCCAAGTCTCAGATTGCTATAGATGCAACAGCAGGTTTTATATTATTATAAATTAAGGTAAAGGCCACCTTTGCTTGAAAACTAGTCGTACCTGACTCGGGGGTGGAGGGGATTCTAAATAATATTTATCTATATATAAATTGGATGGGTGGATGAATACATACATACATAAATATTATTCAGAATCCACCCCACCCCTGAGTCAGATAGGACTAGCTTTCAAGCAGAGGTGGCCTTTACCTTAATGTATAATAAAGTGAAAGATTGTTAGTCACATTTTCATCTCTGGGGTAGAGATTGAAAACCACACCAGGTTGTTTTGAAACTCCTTGCTGGGAATGATATGTTACTGCAGGAAGATCAGCCAAACGCTGCTACCAAATGCAGGCAGTTTATTGCTGCAACTGGAACAACTGTCCCATGTCCCTTCTCTTTGTTAAGAGCGCCGGGTGCGTTCCCGGTCAGGATCCCGTGAGAGAAGGCGGCGGGAGCGGTCCAGGTCTCGGGAGAGAGACCGGAGGAGAAGCCGTTCCCCACACAGACGACGGTCCAGGTGAGGCGATGGCATCAGAGAGTAGCCTGCCGTTTCTGGAAAACCTGTTCTCTAGGTGCCAAATTTATTGTAGGCAGTGATAAATGAGGGAAGAGAAGGCAGTTAGGAATGGCTTGGTAGATTTTATTATTTTGCTTCTTACCCCTACC
This sequence comes from Bradypodion ventrale, assembly GCA_035047345.1. Lineage (NCBI taxonomy): Eukaryota > Metazoa > Chordata > Lepidosauria > Squamata > Chamaeleonidae > Bradypodion > Bradypodion ventrale. The sequence continues at coordinate 247,194 of JAWDJE010000010.1, read as the reverse complement.
AGGTGTTGAGGGAGATGTAAGAGTCTTGTTCTGGCACTTCTAGTGACCGCCACCGGTGCTATTTGGTCTTCTGGTAATATTTCTTTGAGGTTATCTCTCCACCTTCCTCTGGGTCTTCCTCGTGGTCTTTGTCCTTCTCCTCTTTCCACGTATGCCTTTTATGGAATGGAATTCCAAGACGTTCTCTCCAGATGGGAAAAGCCACTTTATTGGTTGTCTCTGGACTGGTTCTATTCCAATTCTTTCCATTATAATCTCATTTCTGCCCTTCTGACTTTATTTTAATTTTAAAATGTGATCACTACTATTATTCCTGTATTCGCATGTTAGTTGACTGGTTTTCTTAAAAACAAATTAACATGAATGTATGAAAGTTGTTCTGCGTCTCTCTGGCTGCTGTGTCTTTTTTATAAGACCAGATGAAAGGAAGACCCTTTGCTTCTTCTATCCATGACTGTCTTTAGCAGTGGTTTCCAACATGGGGTCCAGACCCCACAGGGGGACTTCAGTTCCCAGAAGCCTAAGTCAGTCCATTGGCTGATCAGGGCTTTGGGGAATTGACTTTGGCTTCTGGGAATTGAAGTCCAAAAGCCAAAGGTTGGGAAAACACTGGTCTATCGCCTGGGGAAATAGCAACTAGGCTTTGACAAATTGTGTCTGTTACTGTATTGTCATGGTGATATTGAGCATCTCAGCTGCTTTCCCTCTCACCTCCAGCAGTGACTTTGTTGTGATGTTCAACAATGTTGAATGCATTAACTATCTGTCGTACTGTTAAATATTTTCAGATTCCAACAGAGTAATGAGGGGAAAGCTATGTCCCTTGAGTGTGAGCTGTGTCTTGACAGAAGTTGCTTCCATAAGTATAAGGGATTCCATGGTTTTCTGTGTCCACTCACCAGGCCTGTCCTGCAGTCGTCATCTTCTTCTTCAAAGATAACATCCCTCTGCTGTCCTCGTACAGTGTTTCATATCCTCTCTGTACCATCCTGTTTCTCTCGTACACTATAGTCCATTTGAGCAGATGGCTTTGATCTCACACCATCAGCTAATAAGTGCAATGCAGTAGATAGTGTTCAAATCTCACAAACAAGAGCTAGGTTCAACTTCATGCTCCGATATATTGTCCGTTGGGATATCTTGGGAGCTTTCTCTCATATTCAGTAATAATGTGTATATGTTGTTGTGAGAATAAACTGTCCTTGAAATAGCCACATGGCCTGGGTTCAATATCTAACTAGAGCATGTGCCACCTCTAGCACCTTCTCCTTTTCCCCCATCCCTAGAGAAGAGTAAGACTATTTTGGAAAGATTTCCAGCACAAAGATCTAGACTACTTTGTGTGTTTATGGTTGGTTATATATTACTTATTTTTTTTATCCCCCTCTTTCCATTTTCTGCTAAAATTCAGACACTTTTCTGTTTGTGTTAGCTGTTATAAGGCAGCAGATACATCATATAATTTCTTTTGCCATTCAATTGAAGTCAGTCTGGTTCAATTTTCTAGATCTCCACGCCGACATAAATCCAGTTCCTCATCCCCTTCCCGACAGAAGGAAAGGCGAGAAGAGGAGAACAAAGACGGCAAAGGGAAAGAGCGTCAGATCACAGGTAACCAAGGAGAGGATTGTTGTGTTTCTGTTAAGTAGGATAAACCTGAAGGCATCCATCCTTCAGAGACCCTAAAAAGAGATTTCCAGTTGGAGAGGCATCTTGTAAAGGCAAAGGTGGCCCTTGTTCAAAAGCCAGTTGTATCCGACTCTAGGGTTCTGTGCTCATCTCTGTTTACAGCCAAAGAGCCAGCGCTGTCTGTGACTGAAGACATGGTCATGTGGCAGGCACGATTAGACATCTTAATGCATGGAATGCTGTTTACCTTCCCACCGAAGTGGTCTCTATTGATCTACTTGCAATGTCTTGCTTTCAAACTGCTAGGTTGGCAGGGACTGGGGCAGAGATGGGAGCTCACTCTGTTGTGCAGCACTCGGGTCTTGAACTGTTGACCTGCCAACCTTCCAGTCATCAAATTCAGCATCTTCACCATTCAGCCACCACAGCCCCTCAGCGTCTTGTAGCAGAGGCGAACAAATACGCTTCATAGATAGTGGCTGCTTCTTTAAACACACATTAAAAAGTGAGATAAAGTCTACAAACTCACACGCCAAATAAAACATGCTAGTCTTTCAGGCTCTGTATGTTTTTAAAGGCATGTCAGCCTAAAAAAATAATTATGACTCTAAAAATTGAACATTTTATGGTTCCTTGCCGATCTTGGGTGGAGAAACGTAAAGCTCTTTTATTATGTTTCCATTCTCTTCTTGAGCCTTCTTCTCTAGGCCCAGCAGCAGAAGTTGGAAGGTTCACTTAGTTGCTGCCTTTGCTCTCTCTTTTTTTAATCTCACTATGGTGTCTGGATTTCTTTTCTAGAAGAAGATCTGGAGGGCAAGACAGAAGAAGAAATTGAGATGATGAAAGTGATGGGATTTGCCTCGTTTGACTCAACAAAGGCAAGTGGCTTCTCCCTTTAGCTATTGGCAGCAAGAGGCAGGGTAGCCGTGTCCCTGGTTGGATCAGCAAGACAGCCAGTGACAGGGATGCAGGGCGCAAAATTCAACCCCCTTCTGTTTCATGCCTTTGTTGTGTCAGAGGGTTCCTAATGCATTTGAGCAGCACCCACTGAACTGTCAAACCCTGGGGGAAGAAAGGGGAGTGGAAAAGATTTTCCATGCTTAATGGCAGTAGGACTTGAGTGTCCTGTTCAGATCTTCATCTGTCTCCGAAAAAAAGCCAAACCAAAATAAATTACAGAGGCCAGTAAAAGAAAAAGGGTTTTTTATATTTTCAAGTATACATCATGCTGCAGCCCCATCAGCTTGTCATCGTTGGCTGCAACTTGTAACCGAGAATGCATTTTCCCCCTGAAGCAGGAAAAATACCACTGGTGTGAATTTGTTTAAGGTGGATCCCAGCTTGCCATGAAGTGACCCACACACTGTGATCACGGAGCCATCTCCTGCGGCACATATGAAATGAGACATGCAGGATTTAACACCGAGACTGCAATGGACTGCCACAGCCTTGAGGATATGGACAAGGTGCACCTTCACAGCCAATCCATCTGGCATGGCCTCTTCTGCCTCCAATACCCTTGGGAATCAGAGTTCCTCCTCTACTCATTTTGCCATTTGGCCTGATCTGATAGTCTCCAGTGACATTTCCTCCACTGAGGGAGGGGGACATCACCCTACCTCAAGGGGCTCATCCACCTGTAGCCTTTGGCCCCTTTAGGGTGTCAGTATATTAACTGCCACCCAACACTCCATGTTGAGTCACTGGCTGCATAGTCTACTCCATCACTGTAGCAGGATGTACAGCCAGCCCATAGGTTACATCTTAGATAAATTGTATGCAATCTGAGTTTTTACTGGTGTAATAGACAGCCATGCAGGCAATTCCAGCTAGCTGCTGCTGCTGTCTCAGACAGCATGCACATGTGGACCAACACAAAATTAGGATGTGGCAGCTCCTTTGGTGAACAAGCACTGCCTGTGTGGAAAGGGGGGTTGTGATTTCCACAACATTCCCATCTACCTGTAGCTGTGAAGTGGAGGAGAGTCAGCCATCTGTGCATGGAAGGCTATGGTTGTGAAATGAGAGTGCCCATGTCAATGTCGCTTGAGTTTCATGGCTTGATTGGCCCTCGCCTTCATGGATTTTCCCCTTTGCTTTTCTTCTCCCCAGGCAGCCTAAGCTGCTGCCATCATCCCATCCTGAATTCCACCAGTTAACTTTGTGCAAAATACTTGCACCGCATTGTAGCTTCAAGTCAGCTGAGGTTAGAACTTTCCCATTAACCAGAACACACACACGTGCACACACCCTTCCCTGGCCATTGTGCTGACGTTAACTTGTACCACTAACTCTAGAGGATGCTCAGATTGCATTTCGAGTTCCTCATTGGGAAGATTTCCCAGAAAAGTGACTTGCATGCGCTTAGTTTGGTCCTCTGCAGAGCAGTTGGTGAACAGTGTGAACATCGTCCCCTGTCATGCGCTGTGCTTATGTGCCAGGGCAGTTATGAGGTCTAATAGCGCCCTTCATGAGCTGATAATATTCTCTAGAAAAGAATTGGACAAGCCTCCTCCTACTTGCGGTGGTTTTTTGCTTCTGTTTTGACTACCGCCATGCCATCCTCCCCCCCCCCCCCCCCCAGCCTGAGCCAGGCTTAAAAGAAATGCACAACACTGAAGAAGAAGGAATATGAGCCCAGGGATTTGCTTCGTGTTCCAGAGCTAAACCGAACTTGCCGTGTTTGCAACAGACAGCCGTGTTGCTCAACCTCTGGTGCTCTGAAAATGGCTTTGGTTTTCTTTTTGTTTTGCAGGGCAAGAAAGTGGATGGCTCCGTCAATGCCTATGCTATAAATGTGTCACAGAAGAGGAAGTACAGGTTGGTGTTGTCTTCCGCAACGGCAGTTTGGGCCCGTAGTTAGGAGTTAGATGGTCATTCCGGGGTGGGGGTGGGGGGTAAAGTTTGCACAACAGCACCTGAGTCACTGGAGTGCCTGCAAAATGATCGCTCTCTCTCTGTTGCTTCCTGTACCTTTGCCCTGCCTTTCTGGTTAGAGAAACAACAGGATAAACCAGGAGCCCCCAATTTTTTGGGGCCGTGGGCCAGTCATGTGGCCTGTGGTGGCTCAGTGGTTAAGAACCTCTCCTTGTTACTGGGAAGGCTGGCAAGTCAGCAGTTCGAGACCAGGGTACTGCATGATGGATTGAGCGCCCGTCTCATTCCCAGCTCTTGGGGACATGAAAGGAGCCTCATTCGGACATTCCTTGAGCGGAATTTCTTCCACAAAGATCCTTTCAACCCAGAATAATTTCTGACACATAATAATAATTATCATCATCATCAAAGGTAAATGTCACCCTTGCTCGAAAGCCAGTTGTATCCGACTCTACGATTCTATGTTCATCTCCATTTACAGCCAAAGAGCCAGTGTGTTAGAGATGTTTCCATGGTCATGTGGCAAGCATGTTGGCAGGAGCTGGGGCAGGATGGGGGCTCACTCCATCACGCAGCACTCAGGTCTCGAACCCCTCACCTGCCCACCTTCTAATCAAGTTCAGCGTCTTAACCGTTAAACCACCACAGTCCCTTTTATCCTCATGCACGGTGTGGACAAAGTAGATAAGGAAAAACTGTTTTCCCTATCGCATAACACTAGAACTAGGGGACACTCCATGAAACTTTTGGGTACTAGTTCTCAAACAAATAAGAGAAAGTACTTTTTCACCCAGAGGATTACTGGTCTATGGAACTCCCTGCCAGAAGAAGTGGTGGTAGCTGTCAGTCTTGACAGCTTTAAGAAGGGATTAGACAAGTTCATGGAGGACAAGAGTATCAATGGCTATAATTATGGATACTTAAGGACAACCTCCGGGTTGGAGAGATAGGCAGGATATCTCTCAATATCATTTCCAGGGAATCCTAAATAGGCATCTGCTTGGGAATACCCTGAAGGAAATGGTGAGCCACTGTGTGAGACAGAATGCTGGACTGGATGGGCTGTGGCCTGTTCCAGCAAGGCTGTTCTTATGTTCTTATGTTCATTAGACTGAATTTTTAAAAAAACTTTAGAGTTGCATTGAGGAGATAAAATACTTAGTTTTCCAAAGCCTGATGATGATATTTGCTTCTTGGTGCCTAGTAATGTCTTATCAGAACTGTGAGTTATACAGGGTTTGGCTGCAGTAAACTGTTCATGGTGGAAATTGTGCAAACCCATGCTAAGGCCGGAGGGATTTCTGTTACAGTTATGTCCGGAATATTGTCTTTTGGCAAGTGCAGTACTGTGGGGTTCTGAGTTAAGTTAGGTTTAGTTCTTCTGACATGAACACAGTTTTCTAGTCCTCATGGCTGCAAAATGAGCCCATAAATTGTGGGCAATGCACAATGTAGTTCCAGAAGCAGAAGGAAATCTATGAGGAAGGGGCTTCATTGTCGTTCACTGCTATTCTTTGTGGAGACAGAATCCAGTGGCTCCTTGACTGGTCTGCCCATGACGGCCAGAAACATGCACTGATGAGGACTTCATGTTGGCAGTCCAGGGTTTGACCAGGACGCGAAAGACGACAACTTTTCTTTGATTTCTCTTGTTTCAGGCAATACATGAACCGGAAAGGTGGATTCAACCGGCCTTTGGATTTTATTGCCTGATACCTGACTGGGTTAAGACGTGGAAGATGACTTTGCTGTAGTCACTTACTCGTCTTAAGACCCAAAACCTGTGGCCAAGAGGATCCCAGCTTCTTCCCACACATAATAGAAATCTCTCTCTTTTTGGAGGGTGGAGATTGTGTCTGGCTCATACGGTAATGTGTTTTTCTCCAATTTTTAGTGGGTAGAGGTTGCACAAATTCATCTTGCATTTCTTGTGTTTCCTCTTTTGTAGAATTCTGTTGTTTAAATATTGTTGCTTACATTAAAGGTAGCTGGCTGTATTGTCTTTGTGGATATGTTTGAAGTGAGTTAATTGCCTAAATATTAGGATGCAAAATTATTTGCTTTGTATTGCTGAGATTCTTGTAATATGTCAGTGGATGCAGTCATTAAGTTTCAGAGGTTTTTCTTTGGACATTTGTTGGTCTAACAAACTGCTTCTCATCCAAACAGTGTTTAGGGATATTCCTTCTTTCCCCACCATCAGCATTCTGCAGAGTTCCTGCAATGGTTTGTTTTATTTTCTTAAAATCATTTTCATTCACAATCTACCCTTTTTATTAAAAAAGACAAAGAACCGCATTACATGCACATGTCTTGCTATTATTGAGCAGTGGGCTCCTAGATCAAGCATGTTAATGCCACTTTGAACCAAGTTCATTTATTATTATTATTATTATTATTTTGGTTTGCTAGAAATCCTTCTACCGTTCTGGAAGGCAAGCAAGGCAAGATGGTTATGGCCATCTCATTTAAAATATCTGGCAATCTGAATAGTAGGTCATTCAACATTGAGTTGTTGTGGCTAAAGACCACTGATCTAATGGCTATGACTTCAACTTGATACCCCTTAAAAATTAGGTAAAACTAGGGCATTGGAGAAACAAAATGGACACCTCTTTGAAGCTGTTGAGACAAAATGGCCATCCCCCTCGTGCAGGCAAAATGGCCGTCTGACCCTCAAAGCTGACTGAGAGAGCACGACCCGGCCCCTGGCTTGAAAAGATTGGGAACCCTTGCTTTAGTTGTTGATGGTGTCAAGCCAGGGGCCGGGTCACACTCAGTCAGCTTTGAGAGCCTGGTGGCCATTTTGCCTTGCCTGCATGATAGGGGGGTGGCCATTTTGTCCCAACAGCTTCAAAGGGGTAGCCATTTTGTTTCTCAAATGCCCTTGGAGGGGTGGGGTGGCCACATGAAATGGTGCCGTAGGCCGGATCCAGCCCACAGGCCTTAGATTGGGAGCTCCTGCCATAGAATGTCCCTAGATACCGCTACCATTTTAGCTTTTCTGTTTTGAAGGCCATCTTAGCAAAGAAGTGAACACCAGCTCCATGAGTGAGCTCTCTATAGGGTGGCGCTCTCTAATACAGGGGTATCCAAACTACTGGCCATGGGCCAGATCCGGCCCCTGCTGCCAATTCATCCGACCCACAAAGTCCTCGTTGCTCCTGGAAGCAGAAGTAAAACGCACCCGAGGCCGGATCCAGCCCATGGGCCATAGTGACCAGCCCCCTGAACCCTGTGACTGGCCCATGGCCTGAAAAGTTTGGGCACCCCTGCTCTAATATGTTGGTCCTGGGCGAACCTCTTTGGGAAGAATTTGAATTTAACATGACAGCGTTCTTAACCAGGCTGGAAATGCATCAGTTCATTTTAACCTCTCCTGCTGCTGATGATTTATTTATTTTTTATTTATTTATAGTCAAATTTGTATATGCCGCCCGCTCAGGCAGAACCCGACTCAGGGCGGCATCACAACAATTCACAAAAGACATAAAAACAATTATAAAAAATAATTATAAAAAAAACCCCCAACCCACCCCCTTTAAAAACCCCTATGTCCCACCCACCCATCCCATCCACTATACAAAGGAGGAAGAGAAAGTTCTTATACAAGCCAGCAGGCGGGCACCATAGTCCCATTCGGGCCCCATGATGATGATGGTGATGAACAAACACCCATGGTTTTTGGCTTCCTGCAGGGAAAGGGGTACAATCCAGCTTAAAATCAGAAGCTCAACTTCCTTTGACCTAGAACAGCAATAGGATTTATCCCTCCTACACAAGTGCATGTAGAGTCCGAAAGCTAGCAGGAGATTGCTTAGCCCCCAAGTGCACGAGGGGGGCGTCCTCCGCTAAGATTATCCCACAGACCAAGCCAAAGGCAGCCTCTCCCTCCCTCCCTCCCTCCCTCCCTCGCTCTTGCTCTCACAGACATGGAGGCCTGGGGATAGGCTTCAGTTTTCATGGGGGTGTAAATCACTCGCTTGAGGAAGGAACATTGCTAGGTATCCTGGGAAGCTATTTTGTGTAACTGCTCCCCCCTATCCCCCACCCCCTCCCCGTAAGCATCTCATTTGATCGCAATGAATGAATGTTCTTCTGCTAAGACTAAGCCGTGAGATCCACATGTCAGAGTTGAGGTTGCAAGATTTACAGTTTCAAGGGACCTCCACTCTGTTATCCTAGAAATCCCTCCTCAACAGTACCCAAGGGTCCATGTGTCGATTGATACAGGAATACACTAGCGATTGGCTCATTTTTACATTATGGGGTGGTTTTATTTGGGCTTACCCAGGCTGTACAATTGCAAACGATATCCCTGAGTGTTGAGCAAAATTCATGATTGTATTCAGTACGCTCACAGAGGAGAAGGCTGTGATCCAGAGAAACTGGCCAGTATAACTTTAGATCAGGGGTTCCCAACCTTTTCAAACCGGGGTCGGGCCACGTTCTCTCACTCAGCTTCGAGGGCCGGATGGCCATTTTGGCCTTCCTGCACGATGGGTGGCCATTTTGTCCCAACAGCTTTAAAGGGTTGGCCATGTTGTTTTTTAAATTCCCACGGAAGGGGGGGCACATGAAATGGTGCCATGGGCCAGATCTGGCCCACAGGCCTTAGGTTGGGGACCCCTGCTTTAGATGTTTGTTTTTGTTAATGATCACCCACCTGCACTGCAATGATTCTGCTTCATTTCAAAGAACATCAGGAAACCACAACGTTTCATGTCCCAAAAGGCTGAGCTTTAGTGCTGGTTGAATGCAGACTTCCTTTTACCACCACCACCACCACCCCAGTGCACCCAAAAAATACTTCATCAAAGTGTTTCTCAGTTCTGTCTGTCTTGTTCTACAGATCCTGAAAAATGTGTTTTGAATTTTATGAACATTTGGCTATTCTAATAAAGTGACTGCTCTTATATAGATTTTAGAGGGAGGTTTTTTGTAGACTTTTTCTACATTGAAAGCAAGTAAAAGATTTGTATAGTCCAACTTAACAGTGTTGTGGGTTTTGCAGCACAATGCAGAAAGGAAGGATCTAGCAAACCAAACGGCTTGTGCACAGTTTGGTGCTTTGAGGGCAGGCAGAGTTTATTCTAATAGAAACACTAGCCTACCGAGGCGTGTGAATAGATCTCTGAAAAGAACCAGGAGGTGTGCGATTTGGGTGTGAAATCAAATCATTGTCTTGTGTGAAGTCTTATTGGGATCATTGGAATAAGGTAAGCTTCATAACAAATAAGGGGCCCGTAGTTTGCGCACCCCTGCTTTAGTACCTCCACCCAGGTTGTTGGGCTGGGAGAATGCTCAGTGCCTGTGCAATTCATGGCCTTCTGTGACAAATCCACATTTTTCAGCCCTTTAGGAGCTTTTTTATTATTATTATTATTATTATTATTATTATTATTATTATTGTTGCTGCAGCTGCTGCTGATAAACGGGTTCATTTTGCAGCCTGGGTGGGACTCCATGCCACGCGACTGTATGGCGCATGCGCATTGGGCGCTCGAAAATGACAAACGCGTGGACGGAGGGCGGGGCTGAGCGCTGAAAGCAACACTAAGGGACAGTGCGGATTGGGGGAAGCTGGGCCAATCACGGCGCCGGGAGAAAGGCGTGCCCCCTATTAGGGCCGCCTGAGGGCGTGGCTTTGGTCGGGCTCTCCAATAAGAAGAAGGGATGTGCACGAGAGGGCGTGCCGAGGAGCCCGTGTGTCCGGCGTTCAGCCAATGAAACAAAGAGTCTTCTTGGAGGCAGCCGAGCCAACCGCAAGGCTGAAAACACGGGGAGGAGTGCCAACGAAGGGGATGGGGCGTAGCGGACCAATTGGAAACTGGCGGAGGCAGGGCCTGTTCTCCACTGCCCAATCGGCGCAGCGCTCGCGGGGGCAGTGGGTTGGGCTGCGGCGGCAGGGGGAGGGGTTGGTTGCGCCGAGTCTGTCAGGCTGTGCGGTGAGGTAAACAGACAGCAGTCGAGCTGCGGGCGCCGGAGGGGAAGGAAGGAAGGCAAGCAGGGAGCCCGGGCCGTCAGTCGCGGTCACGGAGGAGCGGGTTGGAGGCCTGGCTGGCCGGGACCGAGGCCGCCGCCGCTGCTGCTGTTGGCCTGGCCGAGCGACGAAGCAAGAGGGGGCAAAATGGCGGCCACCGCCCAGGTGTGCGAAAACATCCAGATGCTGCTGGAGGCCGCCGAGTTCATCGAGCGGAGAGAGCGAGGTAGGCAGGCAGGCCGGCCGGCCGGGAGGGAAGGCCGGTCCGGGGCTGGACCTCCTCCTCCTCCTCCGGGCCCCTTAGTTCTCACTCCCTCAGGTCAGGCCGCGCTCTCTCTCTCTCTTCCGAGGGCCTTCTTTCCCCCTCTCCCCGTCTCTCCCTCTCTCTCTCGGGGCCTCCTTTCTTCTCTCATTCTACCACCGTGCTCGTGCGAATGGTCCCCGAGGGAGATACGTGTCGCCCCTCCTCCCCCCCCCTCCTCCTCCTCCTCGCTGCTGCTGTTGTTCTCCTCGTCCTCCGCCCCCAAAACGGCCCTCGCTCGGGCGGCGTCTGGCGGGGAGGGAAGGAGGCCCGAGCTGGGGAGGGAGCCCCTCTTTCTTTCTTCCGCCCCACCGCATCGGGTCCGAGCGAGGCGGGGGGGGGGGTCCGAAGAGAAGCCCCCCCCCCCCAAGGCCCAAAGCGAGGGGGGCGAGGAGGAGGACGACGACGTCCACCCCACCCCACCCCACCGCCTCTTCCTCCTCGGTGCCTCTCCTTTCTTTGGAGCCTGAATATGGCGGGCCGTTGGGGAGGGGGTTGGGGGAGGGGGGAGGAAGGCCAGGCCTCACATGGCCCCTCCCTCCTCCTCCTCCTCCTCTGCCTTTTCTTGGTTCGGGCGCCCCCACCCCCAGATCCTCAGGCGGCGGGTGGGGGGGGGAGAAGGGAGGACGGAGCCGGACCCCCTGCTCCGGGGTCCCCGTGCTCGGGAGGAGGAGGAGGAGGACAAAGCCCTGCTCTCTCTCTCTCTCTACCCTCCCCATAGATACTGTAAGACTATCAGAGCCTCAGCGTGGCCCTTATGATGCCTCTTAATGCACCGCGCCTCGCACAGACTCAGTGGCTGCCATTTCAAGAGAGAGGCGAAGGGTCCTCCTCCTCCTCCTCCCCCCCCCCTGCCCAGAGAGGAAGGCCCTGCAAGGGGGCGGGAGGGGACAAAAGCCTTTGGTTTATTTGGGCAGATCAGGGCGAAGGCAGGCTGGCTGTGGAGAGAGGTGGGGATGAAGCAGCCTGGGGTTCCCGGCGGTCCCCATTTGCAGGGGCCTTTCACGCCCCCCCCCCCTCCCCGATTGATTACCAAGCGTTAAATTCACCTGGCCTTCCCTGGGGGACAAAAAACGGCCTTGGGGGTCAGAAAGGGTGAGGGTCCCCAGGTGGGTCAAACCCCACTTGAGGGGAGGGCAGCAGCGTCATCCATCCTGGCCTGGGGAGGAGGACTGGACTGGACCCGTGTGGGATAGATACTATGGGTGTCACACAGAAGGCAGGCAAGGGGAAGGCCACTCTATCCTATTGCTCCCAATATTCAGAGTCAGGTACGGCCCTTGAAGGAGAGAGAGATGGCTGTGGCTGGCTGAGCCACTCACTAAGCACAGAGTGGCCTGGAAGCCTCCTCATGTGGCTCCTCTCCCCCCCCCCCCCCCCAGCCCATCTTCCTTGGAATGGAAGCAGCAGCAGCAGCAGCAGCAGCAGCGCCACCAGGCAGGGGAGGGGGTCTGATCTTCTTGACAGACACAGAGCCTGGATCCGCCTCCTTTTGTAAGCAGGAAGGAGGAGCCGCCACGTGACCTGTGTAAAGAAGAAACACGTCCCTGGGCGCTGACTGAGAGCAATGTGCCAGTAAAGAATGGCAGGGGGCATGCTGAGCTTCTGAGTCCCCCAAAGCGCATCAGCAGGTGCAGAGTGTGTGAAACACGTTGGAGGTAGAAAGGAAGGCAGGACCTCTGACCAAATGCAGTGCTCAGTCATCACCTTATTCTTTCGTGTCCCATCCAACCCTGGACTGCCAAAATGAAGCCGCCCTCTCGGTTTTGTCACTGGTGAAACTTAAGTCCTCTTCGGTGCATGGTTCTGGTGGTAGCCGGCAGACCAGTAAATGGGCCACATTCTGTATCTCCACATTCGCGCAGTGCGTTGTTGTCCACAAGCAGCCCCTACTTGAGCATGTGGGTTTTACATTCCAACCCTGAGCCTTTTGATAGTGAGGCGAGATAGGGATTGTTAATTGTCACCTCTGTGACATAATAATAATAATTTTGTGTCAGAGATTATTCTGGGTTGAAAGGGTTTTTTTTTTTTTTTTTGCTGGAGAAACTCTGCTCAGGGCACACCTGCATGAGGCTCCTTTCATGTCCCCAAGTGCAGCCCTCAGGTATCGAAACCCGACCCAATTTCCAAACTCAGCACCTTAACCACTAAAGCCATTGGGTTGCATCTGGTTTATATTGTATCTTTGAAGAAGAAAAAGCAACATTTCCTCATACCTGTACTTGTTCTTTGGAGTGCCTCTATTGGTATGACCCCAAGCATTTACTTCTCTCCAGAAATAAACATAGGTGGCTTCCACACACTCTAAAACAGCATAAATAGCAAGATGCTCTTTTGTTCTTTCTGACTCCTCTGTCTAGTTCTCCACTTGGGAATATACAATCCCCTACTTGGGGTTGTCATCAGATACACCTTTCCTGCACCTGTTTCAGCACCTAGTTGACGACGGTGCCTTGTACCACTGCACAAAAAATGATATTTATGTCTAAAGCCCGATTCTTCCACACACACACACTCACTCTTTGAGGTTTCCATATAGACTAAAAGTTGCTCCGAGTACATGGCCACCCCAGGAGTTTAACTGGGCCAACATTGCATAGGCTGAAATCCTACTGCCCAGCATATCAAGTTGCCGTTGTAATAAAGCCCATTTGAACCAGTGGAACGTACAGACACGTTGATTCACCAAATCCTCATTGATTTAACAGGCCTATCCTAACGCAATGTACTATGTTAAGCAACACGATTTTGGCCACATTGTAAATTAGCCAAAATCCCATGAGGGAAAACCATGTATTCAAGGCCACTTTTACAGTAGTTTTCTCACTTGCTAGTTGTTCACCTGCTTACCTGAACTGAAAGAAGGGGAAAAACAGAGGAGCACAACAATTGGCTATCAGTGCAGATAGGCTTACTGTGGAAATCTTAACTGGATTCTGGATGCTACTTTAATGCTCCTTGCAGTCGGTAGTAGCATTGCCATATAATACACGAGGGTGATGAGTCAGAGAGTGTTCACTTACCTGAGGTGGCCAAATTAATTTGTGACTGAGGGACATTTGAAAGGGGGGGGGGGGCTTGTAACTTGTTTCATGGTGTCCTGAGATTCCCAAGAAGAAGGTGCATTTTCAGTGGTGCTGTTCAGATGTCTCCACCAGTAAACTTAAGATAATGGTTCTTTTATCCAATGTTAACAGAATCAATGCTGTTCTTCTTTATCCTTCAGAAGCTGAGCATGGCTATGCTTCCATGTTACCCTACAGCACCAAGGACAGAGATGCCTTAAAAAGAAGAAACAAATCCAAGAAAAACAGCAGTAGTAGTAGTAGCAGGTAATAAAAATGTGATTGTTTTCCATGTACAGTATTGTCTTGCCTCTATAGGGTCAGCCATGCAAAATCCTGTCGCTTCAACTGCAGTTACAATAGGAGCCTGATGAGTTAACTGGACACACACTAATCACATGAGTTTCGGTCTTAATTATATGATTAGTTGTGCTATGTAGATAATGCTCTAGTCCAGTGGCAAAGTTCCCTTATTCACGTGATGAATCTTGCATTATAGTTTCACTTTTGATTTTCATAAGTTTTAAACTAGTGCTTTGAGTGGTGTTGCATAACGTTGTAACTTAAATGTCTCGTGTTTTTCTAAAATTACTTTAGAAGAATTCACCCAGTTTTTCCTCTTCTGGCTGACTTTTTGAGTAGAGTTTAATTGGTCCCTTGAAATGTGTGCTTCCTTCAAAGTATCTCAAGATACAGTTCTACAGAAAGGAATTTCATTAATTCAGATACTGTACTCAAGTGCATATGCTATAAACATGGTATAGTTCTGACATTCAATGTTTGCAGGCAACAATTGACAGTTCAGTTGAAATCAAAATTCACAGACCTATGCAGGCATTAATAGTATATTAAAGATTACATTAGTCATCACATAATCCTCATCAATTTATCAGGAAGCAGTATGGGTGAAAAAAATCATGATTATAATCAAAACATGTACACATTCACTAAGGGCGGTCAAGTCAACTACCTAAATCCTGAAGTAAGGGAGATTGAGGAAATATATTTTAATAGCTTCAGTCCAGGAGCACGGGCAGTAGTCCACCAGGTGAAGGGACGGGCAGACGGGCACTTTAGGCAACAATAAGAGGAATTGAGGGGGGTGTCTCTCAAAATATGTGTTTATAAAGCAGAAAATGTAATACAAAATTCTCAAGAAATCTGTAAGTTTCATTCACTTTCTTTTAGATAAACATTTTGTATTTCATGGGCTTTCTTTCATAAATCCAGTGGTGGCGAACCTATGGCACATGTGCCAAAAGGGGCACGCAGAGCCCTTTTGTGGGCACGTATGCCATCTACTCAACACAGAGTTCACCCTGCCCTACTGCCCAGCTACCCAATGGGAGCACTTCCTCCCTCTCCCCAGCACAGAGTTCGCCCCTCCCCTCTGTTTGGGCACCCAGTCTCTAAAAGGTTCACCATCACTGCTCCAGTATATAGCATTCTGTTCAGTTGCTAAGTTCAGTGATTCCATGATGTGAAACATGCTAGCCTTTCTCAGACTGGTGTGATTCAAATGTTTTTCAGTATAACGCACATCATCTCATCTGACCACACTCTGGGCATTGAGAGATGCAGTTGAAGGCTTCTAGCGGGCCTCAGGTTGAATGTGACTGATACACTCTCTAGGGCAGCAATGGGCTAACCTTGGCACTCCAGCTGTTCTTGCACTTCCATTCCCAGAAGGCCCTGATCAGCAGGAGTGCTGACTTGGGCTTCTGGGAATTGAAGTCCAAGAAAAGATGGAGTGCCAAGGTTGGCCACCCGGGCCCTAGAGCCGTGATGTCGAACCTTCTCACTCTAGCTGTCCTTGGACTTCAATTCCCAGAAGTGATGGATTCACAGAGACTTGGGCTTCTGGGAATTAAAGTCCAAGAACAGCTGGAGTGCCAAGGTTCGACATCACGGCTCTAGGGCATCACATGTTCTTTTGAAACATTAAGAGGTACTTTATGCTTAAGGGTTTTTTCCAGCTTTATAATCCCAAGTTTATAGTTCGGAAGAAGATCAGAATCTCAACAATGCCTTAGAAAGTGCAGGCTCAATCTGTATTTTCTAACAATGTTGAGCTCAGAAAGATGGTAGATTTTGCTGTGTTTTTCCATAAATATTTCCTTAAGAATCAGCTGATCAGGATGATGATCCAGAAGATGATGTTGCCTTCCAATCTGGTGGATTTCTCTCTAAAAAGCAGTTGCGATTGCTATCAAATCATTCGGCACAGGTGGGGTCTGATTTAAAGCCCCGCGGCAGGCCTGGATTTGTACAGGCTCCCTATTCTCAACAGTGCCATGATAAGCCCAAAGATAACCAACAGCTCCTTTGCTTGATGTCTTCTAAAGGTCAGCAGTTGATTGAACTGTGTTTGGTAATCTTTATTATGTCGCTGCTTATCCTATGGCTGCCAATTATTTGTGCTTAAAACAATGTCTTTCTTTTTCTGTTTTCAGATCAACACACAATGAAATGGAGAAGAACAGGTGAGCCTTCAAAAGCCCTTTTAAATTGTAATTAACGTCATACGGCATTCTGTGCCAACGAGTACCTGCACTTTTGAATTAAAGCAGAGTTCATAGCGGAAGAGTCAAGGAAAGAATAAACTGGTTTTACTGGGCGGCGACTTTAGAATTAAGTGCAAAGCTTGCATACTAACTCAGGACCTGAGGTCTGCTGCCTTAGGGCCATTCTGTTTGTTGTGTTCACTAAATCACACCATTGACGTTGGATTAGCATGAAGTAAACTATGTTAAAAGATGGGCACAGTCTGGACTCAATTTCTCATCCCTTCCTGGATGAACTGAGGATGATTCAGGCCAGAAAACTGTCTGTCCTCCTTCTGCCTTCCCTTGTGTGTAAGCCTCAAGCCGGTTTGGATCATTCCAGTTGTTATTACCTAAGAGCCAAGTTTGGATACTCAACGTCTGTCATGAAAATATCCCATTTGGTAGTCACCCTCACATGGAAAAGGGAGGATCGGGAAAGTAGCAGGTTGTAGTGGGGGCAAAGCATGAATAATGGTAGCTGCTGTGGTGGGAGGTGGGGGTTGCACAGTGGCCCCCTTTCTCCCCTTGGTCTTCAGACTGAGGCTGCTTAGGTGCTGTTCGCTTATAGCAGGGGTGGCCAAACTTTTCTGGCCGGCCACATGGTTCCTCTCACCGGATGCGGAAGTAAAGCGTGCCTTGCAATCTGTTTTGCAACAGGATGAGATAGATTTTTAGGCTGCCATTTTTCTCTGCTTAAAGCAGGGGAGCCCAAACTATGGCTCGTGGGCCGGATCCAGCCCCTGACACCAATTCATCCAGCCTTTGCCGCTCCTGGAAGCGGAGGTAAAACGCACCCACGGGCTTATAGGTTCATTCCAGCCACATGGGATTGCAACCTTTATACTAACATTGCAATACTAGTGTCTGTCTGTCTGGTCTTTGTTTTCCAGCTAGCCTGGCATACTTCGAAATCCTAGCATCACAGGGTGTAGGTCTTAGCTTTCCTTTAGACCCCTGGTTTCCAACATGGGGCATGCGCTCCACGAGAGGGCAATTGGAGAATGGGTTATTAACCGTGAATGGCCTTTGAGGCTTCTTCCACGTGAATAGGAGTTTTTGAATAATAAGAATTAGATATCACCAGGGGAAAGGCGGGTGTCAGGATTTTAGAGATGCTTAGGTGGAGCATGGCCCAAAAAAGGTTGGGAACCACTGGTTTAGACATTCCCCTTGTGTACAGTTCTCTGTTGGAAGAAAGTGAGAAGAATAGCCTTTATTTTTTCCAAGGTAGCGCATTAAAGTCTTTCAATAGCCGAGTCTTGTCTGAGAAGCCTAATGGCTTCAGGTCCCTTCTTGTGCGCAGTTGCTCCTGTTGACTCCCGGACATTTTAACTTGTCCTTTCCCAGGAAGCACCTGCAGCATTGCTTTATCGAGGCTTAATTGGCTCGCTGTCCTTGCGGTGCTGCCAGAGCCCTGGGACAGTTCTGTAATGGAGATTTTTTTTTTCCCAGGCTGTGATGGATCGGCACGCTTTTATTTTATTTCATTTTTTTGTGTTAATGTTACTTGATTTTGGCCTGAAAAGCAACTCCGTGTGTTTATGGGGAAGTGGCTCTTGACATGACCTGTGCCTGAGGCGTTTTAATAAGCTCACTAAACTTTTAAGAGCCGGCTGTGTCCTTCTTGTAGAAACCTGAGCTCTCCACTTGGGGCATTGCAAATAGCATGTGAGTGATTATGGGAGCAAACGAGCAAAAGCTACATGGAACATGACATTGCTCAGATTCGTGAGAGAAGAAGGCTAATTATGGTCTGTCATCATGGTAGTTATGGGCTGCTGTTGCATTATGCTTCTGAATATTGGGTGCTGTGGCTTTTGAGTAGGAAGAAGCTGTTGCTGCCATGCGTTGTGTGTGGGCTCCTGTGTGCACATAATGCTAGATTACATGGACCTTCGATCAGATCCGGTATTAAGGCTTGTAAGTTCTTATCAGAGCTAAGAATGTTGTGTCTTTAGCATCTTCATGGACATGAAACGGGTGCCCAAACTTTTCAGGCCGCACACGTGGTTCAGTGGGCTGGTCACGTGGTTCAGACTGGAAGAATCAGCTGAAGTAGAAGTAAAATGCACCTTGTATTCTGTTTTTGCAACAGGATGAGATAGATTTTAAGCTGCCATTTTCTCTGCTTAAACCAGGGGTGCCCAATCTTACTCAGCTGTGATTAGCTAAAATGCCCTTGCAAAGGTTTGCCAAACAATGGCCATGAGTGAAGTGTGCAGCACAACCTGTTTCCATGCGGTTGGTCTTCCAGCCTTAATCAATGTGGGTTTTAATCAACAGACGTGCTCATCTGCGATTGTGCCTGGAGAAACTGAAAGGGCTGGTACCCCTTGGGCCAGAATCCAGTAGACATACGACACTGAGTTTACTAACAAAAGCTAAATTGCACATAAAGGTGAGTTGATGGTGTCAATCTGTGGAATTTCATATTCAGTGCTTCAAGAGCATTATGTTTACATAAGGGAGATGTTTCCAGTAAGGTACCTATCTGATATTGTCTATGTCGGGGGCGCCCAAACTTTTCAGGCTGCAGGCCAGTCATGTGGTTTAGGGGGGCGGTCACTATGGCCCATGGGTCGGATCCAGCCCCCAATGCCAATTCATCCATTCTACGAAGCCCTCGTTGCTTCCAGAAGCAGAAGTAAAACGTAACTGTTCCGGGAGCAACAAGGGCTTTTGCCGGCCTGGTGGTTTAGCATTGGGGGCCGGATCTAGCCCACGGGCCATAGCTTGGGCACCCCTGGTCTATGTCATGATAAGGGGAAGGACAAAAGTGTGCCGTTTGGATTAACACAATGGACATATGAACAACTCATTGTGCAGGCGGCTTGATTGATCCCATTTGAGCCTTAATGTAAGGACACATGGCCAAATAAAGTTATGGCTCTTATGGACCATGTGGTTTGTTTAGTGAGATAGATGGACCAGGAATCTCTTCATTCTCTCTGCTGCCATGCCAGGGTGAAGAGACAAGAACAGACTCTTGGTTTTCAGGAAAGAGTCGAGCCAGAGATCTTGATTTCATACCTCGCACAAACACAGAGGAAAAGTCCACAAGTTGTTTTAAGTACTTCCTACTTCATGAAGAGCAGTGACGGTAACAGTAAGTTGCAGTGAATTGCTGTGACAAAGGCAGATGCTCGGACATGACATTGTTTCAGTTGCTCATAGCTTCAGAGAGAATTCCTACCCACTGCGCCACGGAATGAGCTCCCGTCGTCTGCCCCAGCTCCTGCCAACCTAGCAGTTCGAAAGCAAGAAATTGCAAGTAGATAAATAGGAACCGCTTCGGTGGGAAGGTAAACAGCATTCTGTGCACTCTGGCATCTAGTCATGCCTGCCGCATGACCATGGAAATGAGGCTTTGACCTTGGCCTATTCAGGTTGCTTGGAAATTAGATTCCTTTTCAATGCAGGTAGTGATCAATGGGTGGGGGGAGAGAGAGAGCGCGCTCGTTGGCTCCCCTTGCGCTCATTTCTTCTTTGGGAAAAGAGCTTAGGTCAATTGTAAAGGGAGAACCTCTTGGCTTCTGTGCTTCTCCAACAGAAACTTGAAGACTATGACAGGAAAGCCGTGCACCAAATAGATCAGTTGCAGCGGGAGCAACGGCACCTGAAAAGGCAGCTAGAGAAACTGGGCATTGAGCGGATCCGAATGGACAGCCTGGGCTCAACGGTGTCTTCTGAACGCTCGGATTCAGACCGAGGTAAGTCTGGCAGTGGTGGTGGGAGTCGGGCCCCTGCCTGCAGACCCAAACACACCAGCCACAGGGCAGAGTGGTGAGGTGAGCATCACCCCCAAGTGACTTTGCTTCTTTCTCCTCCTCCCGCAGAAGAGATTGATGTGGACGTGGAAAGCACAGACTATCTGACCGGAGACCTGGACTGGAGCAGCAGCAGCAACAGCCCGAGCGATTCGGACGAGAGGGGGAGCTTGCCGAGCGTCTGCAGTGACGAGGGCTATTCGAGCGCAGGCATGAAGAGAATAAAGCTGCAGGACAATCTCAAGGCCTGTCTCAGCCTCTAAGGGGGGCGGAGGGGGCTGTGGTCGCTTTCCTGCCACTCATCGCTCTTTCCTTGTTCAATCTGACTAGGTAGTACGTTGGACCGTCCCACAATCCTCTTGCACGTCAACCTCTTTACCACCAACATTACCAAAATCTGCTTTGCCTAAGTCTGTAAACAGTGCATAAGGGTTGTGGGTCACAAGCTACTCTCTGGAGCACACCTCTCATGGCATCCACTAGCTCACGCGTGGCCAGCCGTGGCACTCCAGGGGTGCTCTTGGACTTCAAGGCCCAGAAGCCCAAGTCCCTATGAATCGTCCACGCAGTAAACCCATTCCCTGTGGATTCACAGAGACTTGGGCTTCTGGGAATTAAAGTCCAAGAGCATCCCTGGAGTGCCAAGGTTGGCCATCACGGCACTAGCTTCTCTTTTCTGTCAGCCAACCTCAGGTCTCTGTGAAACGGTACATTCCAACCCAACTTCCCAGCACCCAAGCATAGGGTGGCAGTATCAGCAACAAACACATTTCTGCCTGTGCTGTTATTGCTTGATATTCCGCCGGATGAATCTTTCCACCGGGGTGGGAGGGAGGACAAAATGTGAAATGTTGTTGTTGTTGTTTTGTGTGGGGGGGAATCGCATGGCCAGCCACATGTGACCCTTCTGCAGAAGGGTTGCTCTTTTGGGTCAGCTGAAATTTGGCATAACAGACTTACTAGGCAGTTTCTCTAAGGGAATTTTAGACAACACAGTGGGACATTTTCCCAGCCATGCCACTGTCCAGGAATTGCGCTGAAGCGTCCCCGCGGTCATGGCAATTGTAAAACAACTCTTTGGAAGGCGCTCTCCTTGTCCTGGTGGTGAATCGAAACTCCCCTTTGGGTTCTGAATTCTGAGCCTTCCTTCTCAGTCATCCTTCCAGAGGTCTGGGTTTCAGGCAGGTGGTGGGGAGGCCAAAACTACCTAAGCAAAAAGACAGCCAGAAGAGAACTGGGCAGGAAGGGCATTTTCACTCTAGCTCAGTCATGGTGAACCTTGGCACACCAAGGGGTTCTTGGACTTCAATTCCCAGAGGTCCAGTTCTTTGTGAATCCACATGTACGTGCAGTAAACCCATTCGTGTGGATTCACAGAGACTTGGGCTTCTGGGAATTGAAGTCCAAGAACACACCTGAAGTGCCCCAAGGTTCACCATCACGGCTCTAGCTCAGGGGTGCCCAAAGTTTTTGGGCTGCGAGCCGGTCACGTAGTTCAGAGGGCCAGTCACTATGGCCCATGGGGTGGATCCGGCCTGTGGGCCATAGTTTAGACACCCCTGCTCTAGCTTATTATCCTCATAAAGATGATTTCACTCGAACACATCTCAGTAGCTTTCCGTCAACAGACCCAATCTTCCCCCTCTGCGGCCGTTGTTGCCCTGCCTGCACGATTGATTAACACTGCGGTGTTTTCCGTGTGGTCCCCAGCAGCGATGCTCGTTCCGCTGCCCATGTCCTCCTGCTTGTCTCTGGGACAATTCTTTCTACCTCAGAGAAATGGACAAAGCGGATCTCAATCCCTTGAGCACAAAAGAAAAAAAAAATATGCCTCATGTGTATACTTGGTTCTAGTCCAATCTGTTTACTTAAAAATTCAGCAATAACTGAATGACAGACCGAGTTAGCTGTGCTAACTTTGGGTTTAGTGACTGAGAAGACTCTGCGTCAGACGGATTCTCTGGTGCCCTCTTGGCATTCTAGCACTTCCTTGCCCATTTGAATTATTTGGTAGCCCTCTAAAAGTGGCTTGTAGTACGTGTGGATTTTGGTTTTGTGGCACTTAAGACCTCCATCATTTGGACCCCCTTTTCACTCTCTCGCCGCCGGTGTCTAACACCAACAGCATTATTTACTTCAGTTAAATTGAGCACACACACACACACACACATGTACATAACATCTTGGCTATACATCGTATTTATTCCTTTTTATATCAATGTAATGTAATGTTCTTGTTATTTTGTGCTTTTATAGGTGTTTAAGAAACTTTGTATGTCAAGGTCTACTGACTTCGCTTTCTGTCGCCTCCCCATTTTCTTTAAGCATTACCATTTTGTAGCCTCTTGGCCAGTTCCGTGTGGCTTTTCCTGTGGCTTCTCCATAGGCCGTCCTCCAGCACTTATGAGATCATTGAGAGCCAGCTTTGTGTCACACACAAAAAAAGGGCTATGTAACTGATTTAGCTTCAAAATGCAACTCCAAATGCTCGCTGGCAGGGCCCCTTCCATGCTCAAATCCACTGGGATTCAATGTTTTGAACCACGTCACAATGAAACTTGGTTTCTTTAAGAAGCCTGAAGCGATTTCTGAATAAAACTTCACAATGGGAAGTGGAGCTAGTGGATTGCTAAAGAATCTCCAAAGCTATTTCTTTTGCGTGTGTGCTGTGTTATAAAATGATGATAATAATAATAACAGCTGGATTTTTTTTTTAAGATATCCAGCAGACTTGCACTGAACTCCACTTTATCGGAGGCCTTCTTGCATTTATAAGCTGACTGTAAGTCCAAGCAGGAGGGAAATAAAACCCCTTCAGAGAGAGAGAAAGAGAGAGAGAGAGCAAACTCCCAAATGATAAACGCTAAAGACATTGAGTCCTGCACTTTGAGGTCTTTGGGTCCACCACCCTGTTTCTTGCCTGAGACCTTTGAGCCACTAGAGTTGCTAATGAGTCGCTAATTAAAAGGTCTCACAAATTCCCCTTCCATGTTGTCCACCTTAATTTTAAAGTAACTTCAGGTTCGGGGGACATTTTGGTGGAGTAAATTTAAATTACAAATGTGTGTACTTTTCTTTGGAAGTAACAAGTCTTAAGGATTCGACCTGGTGTGCGTGCGTGCGTGTGTGTGAGTTTTTTAATTGTTGTGCCTTGTATGCGTTGATTATATACTGGGGCACGGTCCACTTCTGGCTTCTCTTGGTTCAGGTTCCACCATTGCTCCTCACCACCATTCTTTCACGAATGGGTGTTGCAGGCGCCTCCAGACCTGTGTGAAGCACCATTCATTTGGGGGGTGGGGTGGGGGGGACTTTGGGCAGGAGAAATTCCAGGTGGATCGTGTCCATACTCTCTGAGTAAAATACGGTGGGATTTTACTTGATTGTCCCTCGAGTAAAGCAGTAACTGATCTTTTCATTGTCTGGATGTGATCCTTTCAACATTTGGATGGTACAGAAAATGTTGAATTTAGCAAACAATGTACTAATGTAAAAAATAATAATCATGTCATCAAGGTGTGTGGCATTTCAAAAACCATCTAGACAGATAAATTGGTCTGTGGCTCCAGGGACAGCTTCCATGGTCTAGGCTAAAATGATCTTGGCAGCTTCAAACATCAGAGGGTCCTCTTTGCACTTTGCCTAGCCCGGTGATGGCCAGCCTTGGCACTCCAGGCATTCTTGGACTCCAATTCCCAGAAGCCCAAGCCAGCACTCCTGCTGACCAGAGCTTCTGGGAATTGAAGTCCAAGAACATCTGGAGAGCCATGTTTGAGGACCTCTGGTCTAGATCAGCCCCTAGGCTCCATCAAGTTCTTCATGGTCTCTGTGAACCCACATGAATACTGCACGTACGCACAGTAAACCTATTCATGTGGCTTCACAGGGGACCACAAAGAAGTAAGCAACCTGTCCTTCTAGAACAGGGGGTCTGCAAACGTGGTTCTCCAGGTCTTCTAGGACTTCAATTCCCAGAAGCCCAAGCCAGCACTCCTGCTGAGCAGGGACGTCTGGGAATTGAAGTCCAAGACCACCACCTGGAGTGCCAAGGTTGGCCACCCCTGGCCTAGCCCATTCCTTTGGCAGCCATGCCAACTCTGCTTGTAAATTTGGCCTCCTTTGATCTCCTCTTAACTCCTGCCCACTGGGTTTGGGCAACTACTTGTGTGGTTCTGTGCCACCTGATGTCCTCCTACACTGCCAGAGCGTTACGGAGCAGCCTTGTCTCTTGGGGAAGAATGGTCCAATTGGGCCCGCGGAAGTGGCCCGGACAGCCTTTCTCTCTAGAATTCACTAACCCACCAGCATTATTTCTCAATCAGCTGCAGGAAATTAATTTTGTAAGTCATGAAGGAAAACGGGGGGGGGGGGGTGTTTCTGTGCCTGTGTTTACAGCTTAGACGTGGTGTGCGCATCGGAAGGGCCACACTCAATGCTGCTGCACATGGTCACTTCCTTGGCAAACCATTCGACTGGAGCCGAAATCCAAAATATGTGCTCTTACTAATCCAAATTCAATATGGTTGTCAGGGTGACAGCCTAGTGATGGCGAACTTTGGCACTCCAACTGTTCTTGGACTTCAAGTCCCAGAAGCCCAAGTCTCTGTGAATCCACACCAATGGGCTTACTACGTGTACGTGCATTAAACCCATTCGTGTGGATTCACAGAGACTTGGGCTTCTGGGACTTGAAGTTCACCATCACAGGGCTTAGGCAGAGATGGGCAGTCTTGGCCCTCCAGCTGTTCTTGGACTTCAATTCCCAGAAGCCCAAGTCAACACACCAGCTGGTCAGGGTTTCTGGGAATTGAAGTTCAAGAACAGCTGGAGGGCCAAGACTGCCCATCACAGGGCTTAGAGTGTCCCGAAAGTATTGTCTGTACCCGATGAACCCTTTCTCCTGAGTGTTGAACACCCAGAACTTATATTATGGGAATGGTGTGCAGTGTTTTTGTTTTAATGAAGCATAGTTTTCAAGGTGCTGATTGCCACCCCTTGTGAATATTTTCCGCAGGAGTGGTGCCAATTCCCATTTCAGAAGCACTTCTTTGAGACGTCCACTTCAGGTGCCACAAACCTTTCCCCCGCCCTCTTGCCACGCTTCCGGGACTCTGGGCATTATTAGCAGGCCGCATCCGGCCTACTGCCATTTTAGCACTTTGTTCTCCCAAGTGGGGCATTTCTCTCCCGTCTGGTTTTTTTTTTTTTTTTTTGGGCGGGGGTTGCTTTCCCCCTTTCTGAAAGACTCGTGGGGGGGGTGTCTCTAAAGTAATGCTTCCCAACCATAGCCAGAAGGAGGGGAGATGCCTGCCTTCTGAAGAAAGAGGGGTAGGGTTGGTTTTTTTTAAATTTAATAAACGCTTGCTGCCGAATTAGAATAAGCGGAGGACTCTGGTGTCCAGTCTAGCAATATATCGGGGTACTCAGAGTCCTTTATTGCCCCCCTTTGTAACAAATTTCAGGTTTTGGACACTTCACTGTATTCGGACGAAATCTGCTTTTTGTATTTCACGGTGCGCTTCGTCCCCCGGTGACGTAGATTTCTTCTGCTCTTTGCTGCATCATCCGGAAAAAAATGTTGATTTGTTCTTAATACAAGTGGTGGCTCTCTGTTCCCCCATTGACTACCGGAAATGTTCCAAACAGCAGCTATTATGAATCAGCAGCGCATTTTTGGGGTGTGTGAAGGAGAAAGCCAGGCCAAAGGACTGAGCAAACCGGATTCCTTCCCCGTGTGGAAGTCCTCTCTGTACCAAGGTGACTCGGGTCTGGTCCTATATCCGGAGCGCTTAAATATCCCCGAAACTGGCTTGCTTGAAACCATAGCTGGTCCTTCTAATGTGCCCCAAGGTTTGACCTGTCTGAAGGAGTCTGGCTTTGTTCTCTTCTATTTAATTGTCCTAAAACAGTGATGGCTAACCTTTGCGCTCCTGGTGTTCTTGGATTCTATTCCCAGAAGCCCACGTCTCTGTGAATCCACATGGATGGGTTTACTGCGCATCCGAGCAGTAAACCCATCCGTGTGGATTCACAGAGACGTGGGCTTCTGGGAATAGAATCCAAGAACACCAGGAGCGCAAAGGTTGGCCATCACAGCCCTAAAACATCCTCTCACATAGGTGCTCTTTAACTGCACTTGCTGTTCTGAACGCTTGAGTTTAAATTTGGAGTCTTCCAAATACAAATGCAGCATAAACAGGGGAGAAAGTGTGGGGTGGGAGGGTGGGGATGATGGGGGATAGGGATTCCGTATCCAGAAGTCCCGTTCCTAATGTAAATACCATGTCATTATAAATCCCGTGTCAAGACCATATAATGGTGCTTTTTATTACTTGTTAGCACATGCATTTTTAGAAACTACATGTTTTAGATAAACCTTGCTGTGTATATGTATACTTCTGTATTGTTCAACGGTTAGAAAATAAATTATTTCATTACTAAAGAGTGCTCCTCGTCTTGGTGTTAGGTGGGGAAGGAGGTTCTTGTTCATGCGGGTTCCCAAACCAGGGGCCGGGACACATTCCGGCATCTTCGAGGGCCAGACGGTCATTTTGGCCTGCAAAATTGTTGTTTAAATAAGCATTTTTGTTGTTGTTGTTGTTCTGAGACAGTGCCCAATACAAGAGGGTCCTCTCACAAGCCATTGTGGGCTTTTCCTGTTGACTTAAAGGGAGGCCCATTTACACCCATGGAAAGTTGTTACCATATATACTTGAGTATAAGTCGGATTATTTAGAGTCCCAAAAGTGGGACTCGACTTAAACTCAGGTCAACGTAAACAATCCAAAACATACCTAAATTAATTATTGTTACCGTGTTTTTGTGTATTTTAATTATTGAAACTCACTTGCAGCTGCTGCATTTTCCACCCCCGACTTATACTTGGAGTCAATGTATTTTAGAAGTCCAAATTAGGTACCTCGACTTATATTTGGGACGACTTATAGTCAAGTATATATGGTAAGTGTCCAAAAGGCAGGCATGGGAGATGTCAGGAATGGTCCCGCCGTTGGTTGGGATGTGGCTGGCCAAACCACACGCGAGGAAGAAAGGAAGGAAGTGTCCTCTTGTGGTTTCTTGTTTGCAGAGGAAACGGGAGTTTAATCAGGAGTGGCTAAAAGGAGAGCGTGTGGTTGGCCTCGCACCAGGATCCCAAAACAGGTAGGTCAGGACACGGCGGGGCGGGGGAGCCCGTGTCAAGGGAGAGCTTTGTGAACCACTGAAAATAATTAAATCAGTTTCTCGGCCTGACCAAAGTCTCAAGGAGGTTGCTTGCTTTTGCTGCATTTATGCACATCTTAAGCCAGAGGTGCTCAAACTATGGCCTGTGGGCCTGATCCGTGGGGGGCCCCAATGCCAATTCATCCAGCCCACACCACTCTCGTCACTCCCGGAAGCGGAAGTAAAACGTGTTCAGCAAGAAAGGTAACAACATTCTGTGTCTAGTCATGCTGGCCACTTGACCACGGAAACGTCTGCAGAGGCAGACAGCGCTGGCTCTTTGGCTATAAACAGATGAGCACCAAGCCCTAGAGTCAGATACATCTGGCTTTCAAGCAGGTTGTTCCCGGTGCTCAGGTGAGTGAGTGGCCCCCCCACCGCTGTTTTTGTCCCCAGCCACCCCGTTTTTGCAGGTGTGTCCTTGGTTGGTGGACCTCCTCAGGAGGCAAGGTAGCCTGGCTCTCTTTTTGCAGCGGGACATGAAAGCTTCCCACCGCCAGTGGCTTTAGGCGTCCTGCGTACATGTTCCACCCTGTAGAACGACTGCTGTCTCAGCTCCCAGAGACTCTCAGCTAAGGTCACCTGCTGCGTCCAGTGAGTAATCCCATTGCACAATTAGCAACAGCCAGATGGTGTAAATAGGAGGAAAAGAACAGGCTTGGTCCTCCCCAGAAGGACCTGGAAAGTTTCGTCAGAGTGTGGACAACATGCGCCATCCATACAAGGAGAGTCTACACCAGGGATGGCGAACTTTGGCACTCCCCAGGTGTTCTTGGACTTCAATTCCCAGAAGCCCAAGTCCCTGTGAATCCACATGAATGGGTTTACTGGTACTCCAGCTGTTCTTGGACTTCAATTCCCAGAAGCCCAAGTCCCTGCGAATCCACACAAATGGGTTTACTGGTACTCCAGCTGTTCTTGATCGCCAATTCCCAGAAGACCAAGTCCCTGTGAATCCACACGACTGGGTTTATTGCGCAATAACTGCACGGGTGTCTAGCATGCTTTCAAAACGCATTACAATGAAGCTCAAAACCATCAACTCTTCTCCAGATGTTACTTCTGTTCCCCACCTCCCCTATTTGTTTATGAGCTAGAACAACGTCATCAGGGTGTTTCTCTGTCGTTGGGAGGCAGTGCCAAGTCACCACGTTCTCAGCGCCCACCCAATCTGCCCAGCCCGCCCGCAGTGTGTCACACAACGACGTTGGTCTCTCAGCCAGGCTGAGTCTTCCTCTGCCAGGCCCCCCCATCCACGGTCTCCTCCCTGTACGGCTTCCCAGGAAGCAGGTGGGGTGTGTGGGACTTGAACTTGGGTGGCAGGCAGAAGAACCGCAGTGCCTGGGTGCCCTTTTTCCCCAAAGCAAGAGGACAACCACGTCTCCTCCTCCCGACTTGAGTCACATCTCTTTGCCCAGGAAGAGAGAGAGAGCTTTAGAGGACGGGCTTTGCTGGTCCCTCTCCTGGGCTTAACCAGGCTGCAGTTTGCTCCTCCAGCAGCTCAAGGAGGTCCCAGCGTGGCCTCGCCTTCTTCTTGGTCAACTGACTTGGATGGACACTGAGAAGGAAGAGATCTTTGAAGGCTGGGAGGGCTGGACGGTCAACTGAGGCCAACATTTACTTTACTTCCGCTTCCATGAGCGGCAAGGACAGTGTGGGCCGGATGATTTGGTGTCAGAGGGCCAGATCTGCCCCATGGGCCATAGTTTAGGCACCCCTGGTTTACATCTTCTTTGTTTGGAAGAAAACCCAACCGTGGTGTTCAGTTCTGTGCAGGTTTCGAAGTCCTTCTGACCTCAGCTGGCCCCACAGCCCTCATGAGCCGCACATCCCATGGGGAATTCAGAGGAGGGGGCCCTGCCCTTGTTTTGCTATGCGCTCCTAGTACAACAAAGAAGCTACCTGAGGAGAGGAGGAGGAGGCCACACCTGGATGGAGCTATGCAAACACACACACACACACCCCTAGCAAGTGACTGACTCAGCACCGATTCTTCCAAGCCAGAATAACAACCCTTCTCTTCACCTCAAGGGAGGAATGTCAACTGGTTGCACACGCGCACACAAGGACAACCCAGCCTAGATTATTCCCAAGTACTGTACTTTGACTACACATCTCTCCGTCACCTACGACTCTGCCAAGTTGGCTGAGATGCCAAAGAGGTCCTACACAGGCTTTGAGGTCACCTGGAACGTTCCTCTTTGCACCTGGGAGGAAGTGCCTTTTCTTGGGCATCTTGCATGAGAAGAACCACATACACACACACACACCATGGGAGAAAACGGTGTTGTGCCCTTTTTGCACACTTGTTCTTCCTGAACGCAAGGCTTTGGAAGGCCAGGAGGGTTTTCCCAGCGGAAGCAGAGGAGGAGCTTTCACGGCTTGGGGTGTGAAGCCCATGAGTGGATGGATCCGAGCCAGTCTCCTGGTATAGGACATGCTTCTTCTCCAAAATGCAGGCCAGATAGACCGGGGTGCCCAAACTACGGCCCATTGGCCAGACCCGGCCCCTGATGCCAATTCATCCAGCCCACGCCACCCTCGTCGCTCCTGGAAGCGGAAGTAAAACGCGCCCGGATGGGCGCGTTTTACTTCCGCTTCCAGGAGCGACGAGGGTGGCGTGGGCTGGATGAATTGGCATCAGGGGCCGGGTCTGGCCCATGGGCCATAGTTTGGACACCCCTGAGCTAGACCATCCTACTGGGTTGAAACCATGTCCTCAACAGCATCGAGGATGTGGGGGAAGCCCTGGCGAACAACGCTGACTCATACGGAGAAAAACAGCCTGAGAAGAACGGGCTGAGGTGAAGCGGCAAGTCCTTCCTGGTTGACATGAGGGAGGTGGTTGAGCTCCTGTTCTCAATGGGACGAGGGCTTCAGAGTCTGCCAGCCAACGGGGCCGAGGAAGGCGTGAGTCTCACTGCTGGTGGGGCGCCAATTGAAGGCCCCTATATCAAGGCACGGTGCCCTGGTTCCAGATCAAGGGCCAGAAATGGCCTCCAAGGCAGGAAATGAGCCTCAGGTGTGAGGTGGCACATGTGCATACCTGGCTACTGAGTGTACCCACCCTCATGGTTGGGATACATATCGAAGTCCTGCCCTGTGTGCCTGTGCAGTCCAAACAAACACAATGTAATAATAGCCAGACATCAAGACACTTGTGATTCACTGTGACCTTCTCAGGGTTGTTGACATCTAATAGGTTCAGAAATGGGGCCACCACCATTGGAAGGGCTAATAGTAAAGACGAAGCTAAAGTATTTTGGACATCAAATGAGAAGGGAGGATTCACTTGAGAAGGCCCTGATGTTGGGAAAGGTGGAGGGCAAAAGAAGAAGGGGGAGGCCAAAGATGAGATGGCTAGATGGTATTGTAGACACAATGGGCACAGAACTGGGAGTGCTGAGGGGGATGGTGGAGGACAGAGGTGCCTGGAGAACAATGGTCCATAGGGTCGCAAAGGGTCGGAACCGACTGTGCGACTGAACAACAAACCACCACCCCTTCCCTTATGGTAGATCTCTGAGACCATCGTGCAGCTTGGCTCAAGGCCACCTGGGTGGCAGGGCATGGAAACCCATCACCCACCTACACTCCAGGTGGTCTTGGCCGTACTGTTTCCCCTTCTTCTTCTTCTCCTTCTTCTTCTCCTTCTTCTTCTTCTTCTTCTCCTTCTTCTCCTTCTTCTCCTTCTTCTTCTTCTTCAGGTGCTGTATTTTGGCTATCATCATGGAGATAGTCATCCTGTTCTTAACTCCTTGGAGCAGTGTCTTCTGAAGACCTTCCACGCCAATCTTCTCTCAGGTGCTTCTGCCACGAAGCCCGTCTGCGTTCAGGGCTTCCTCGGTCTTCCCAGGGATCTTTCCTTGCAGAGTGCGTTGGAGTCTATGCTACACGACTTGATGTTGTTCCTCGGATATGGCCAAGGTGATCTTCCCAGGGAATTCCCAGGCTCTTGCACTCCAATCCGCTGAGCCATGAATGTTCCGGCCATAGAAAAGCTTGTGCATGGCAAGGGGATGAGCATGGTGTGTGGGTGTTGCATGGGCTAGGGGTGGGTTCTGAATTTCGTACACTGCTTAGAAATCTCTGAGTCTTCCTAGAATAAATCAACAAGGAAATGTGCGCACACAACTAACTTGCAATGAACTTCCTGAAGTTTCTAGATTCTTCTTTTTGGGCCGGGGTGCCTCCTGTTTTCCACCTGCAGGGAGGGTGTCGATATTTACGGCGAACGGGTGGGGCTGGCACTGGGGCAGCTGGTTTGGCAGCTCATAATCGGGAGCAAAGATCCCGTCCTCTTGCTCTATTTTCTTTCCCTCGTCTTGCAGGGAAGAACCCATGTGAGGTCTTGAGCCAGGCCAGGCGTGACTCACCGAGGCAGGGGTGCCCAAACTTTTGGGGCCATGGGCTGGTCATGTGGTTCAGGAGGCCGGTCACTATGGCCCATGGGCTGGATCCGGGCCCTAATGCCAATTCATCTGGCCCACGAAGCCCTCGTTGCTCCCGGAAGCGGAAGTAAAACGTGCCCATATGAGCAACGAGGGGTATGTGGGCCAGATGTATTGGCATCAGGAGCCATATCCAGCCCGTGGGACATAGTTTGGGCACGCCTCCACTAAGGTATGGCGGATAATGATATGCTGCCAGGGCCTTGGGTTTCCTGCCTCCGTTTATTTATAAATGCAGACCAACATCCCTCCGACCAGAGCAGCCGATGGGTGTTGGCCAAGCACAACAAACAGGTAGTGCTCACGGGGTTTGGCTGGGCCAAAGGGGTGGATGGAGGAGCCTGACGTAAAGAGAGGTGTGGTGAGGAACACAGCCCAGAAGAAGGGATGCACAAGAGCGCATGACGAGAAACGTCAGCAAAGGCCAGCAGAGCCACCGCTTCCTAGAAGCCAGCAAGATGGGGATGGATCCGACCCTCCTGGACTGGCAAAACGAAGCCCCTCGCTTGGCTTTGTCATTGGCCAAACATAAGTCCTCATCTCGGTGCAGGTTTCTGGCAGAACAATGAATGAGAATCCACTGGGTTCCATCTCTCTCCACGTTCATGGTCATTGTCCACCATCAGCCCCCACTTGAGCCTGTGTTGGTCTTGCGCTTAGGGACCCTGTTCGGGGTCCTCCGAGTGACACTGAGGGGAGGTGGAGTCCCTGCTCAGCTCTACTGTTTCCCTGCCCTCCTCCTCCTCCTCCTCCTCCTTTAATGCCATCCATCTCTTGCCCAGGGAGCGAGCGCCTCCCTTCCTCCACCTGCTAGTTTGGTTTCACTCTTTTTGTATTTGGGAGGGTGGTTTGGTGGGTCCTCAATGAGCAGATAAGAAGAGCCATTAGCTATGCAAAACACCCCTCCCTCCCTCCCTCCATCTGCCTTTCTCAGCACTAATGGGTTATAGAGACCCTCTTGTGGAGCACTGACTGGTTTCTGCCAGATAGGCCACACTGCCACAACTCAGAAGGTCAAGGCCAAGGTTTTCCTTCCAGTCCTATCCGACTCTAGGGTTCAGTGCTCATCTCTGTTTCAAAGCCAAAGAGCCAGCGCTGTCTGCTTCTGCAGGTGTTTCCATGGACATGTGGCAGGCATGACTAGACACCAGAGCGCACGGTTTACCTTCCCACCAAAGTGGTCCCTATTTATCTCCTTGCAATTTTCTTGCTTTCGAACTGCTAGCTTGGCAGGAGCTGGGACAGAGGACAGGAGCTCATTCCGTCCTGCAGTTCTTGGGAATCGAACTCCGACCTTCCAGTTGTCGAGTTCAGCGTCTTAACCACTTGAGCCACCACACCTCAGAAGTGCTGGGCTCAAATCCTCCCTGAAACTCACACGGGAGGATGGAGGCTTGGACTGTTAATCCCAGAGAGACTCTCAGCTTTGCCTCTCTCAGTCAGGCTGTTGTTTATGAATCAATTCCAAAGGTCTTGGTTTCGGTTTCTCAGCCAGCTTGACTCACCTAATAAATCTGATTTTCAAGCTATATATATATTTTCCAAGTTACTTCCCCAAAGTCTCTTTTAATTACAGTGTTGTTTTTTGAGGGAGGGGCTGGAGGAACCCTTTGTGTTACCTTGAGCTCCTTGGAAGTCAGGGGTGTGTGTGTGGGGTGGTGGTGCTGGTGGTGGTGGTGGTGGTGGTGGTGGTGTAAAACCTATGTGAGATAATAAACAAGATATCTCCCTCACATTTCTCAAGCAGAATCACAATTCCAGTGAAACGAATGTCAGAAATTATTCTGGGTTGAAAGGATTTTTTGCTGGAGAAACTCTACTCCTTTCATGTCCCCAAGATCCGCCATGCAGCACTCAGGTATTGAGTAACCCCAACCTTCCAGTCTTCAAGCGCAACGTCTTAACCACGAAGCCACCGCAGTGCTGCACAATTCCAGTGAGAAGTGAAAAAGAAGAGGAGGAGATATAGCAGTGGCGGAGGATTCAAATCTTTCCATGTGTCACCCATGGAAGAGGGAAGATCCTTGGCCTCTATTCCTAGTACTGAGACCCACATGCAGCTAGGAAGTGGGGGCAGGAAGGAGCCCCCCCCCACCCCCACCCCACATCTCCTTCTGTTTGGGAGGAGGAGGAGGAGGCTCGCCCTGCCCAGTTACGTCCAGGTGTAAGCAGAGGAGTCTTAGTCTCCAACGCATGCATGGCAGATGCCCCACTTCCCACCGGAAGGGAGGTGATAATGTTGACCCTGAAGGGAAACTGGGTCAGAGATGGGAATATCATCTCACAGGCAGGGAAAGACAATCCGGCCCTTGAACTGCGGACCGGTCACGCACGTGGTTCCTCCCACCAGAAGCGGAAGTAAAATGCTCCTTGCAATCTCTTTTGCAACAGGATGAGATAGATTTTTTTTTAGGTTGTCATTTTCTCTGCTTAAACCAGGGGTGCCCAAACAGTGGCCCGTGGGCCAGATCCAGCCCCTGACACCAATTCATCCAGCCCGTGTCACCCTCGTACGGGTGTGTTTTACCTCCGCTTCCGGGAGTGACGAGAGCAGCATGGGCTGGATGAATTGGTGTTGGGGGCTGGATCTGGCCCACGGGCCACCATTTGGGCACCCCTGGTCGAGACAGGCACTCTCCCATTGAGAGAACCAGAGAGAACCTCCCTTGAAGCCAAGACCACCTGGGTTTCCTCGACCTTCCGTGGGCCTGAAGATTTGAACCCATGCTTCCTTACCCCACCCACCCACCCACCCACCCAAGTGGAAGCCAAGCCTGGGTGTTGCTCCTTGCATGGACTGGCTCTGAGGACACGTTTTGCCACCCATTGACATGGATGTGCCTCCCGTTCCCTGGCCAAGAGGTGAATGCGGCTTGCGTTTCAGGGCTGTGACTCCCAAGGCAAGGCTGTTCTTGGCCTCGGGGGAAAGATCCCCCGGCGGTCTCTTTCTCAGGCACAGTATGTGCCGATGAGGGTAGTCTGCTTGCTGTCCCTGGCTGACTCCTCCGGCCATCCCGGCCCACCCTTCTTCAAAAGGAAGGCGGTGGCGCAACCACCTCAGCCCACAGCCCCGAGAAGACCTTGGCTTGCCTCCAGGAAGATTGCCTCAGCGCCCGGAGACGTTGCTCCATGCACATGGGTCTGTTTCAGGAGCATGTTTTTGTTTTCGATCCTCTGACTCACTGCCGTTTTGCCCAGCTTGAGGTGTCACAGCAGAGAACTAAAGATGGCCCCAAATGCCAGGAGAGTAAGAAGGGGGAGAAGGGGGGGGGGGGGGGGAAATCATCCGCTTTGTCCTAGCCATCATCATCCACCCAGCGGCCTTCCTGCTGCCTGAAGCATCAGCCGTCTGGACCCGATTCGCTTTAGTTCTCCTCCTGGGCAGACAGGAAAAGGCAAAACCAAGTCAAAACAATGCTAAGAAGAGGCAACCTAATGTGTGGGATGTTCCTTGGGAAGGTCCCCATGTTGGCAAGGACCCAGTTGAGAACCGGGGGGACGACTTCGGTCAACAGCGGAAGCTCCTTCAAGAAATGGGCAAGCAAAGCCTCAGGGAGTCCCTTCTCTGGAGTTCAGTTCCAGAAGGACCCCCCCAAGGAGCCGGAAGGAGCATTATGCATAAACCACAATCTATGTGCACACACTCACACACCCAGAGGCTTCTGGTTGGCATGGCTTTGAGGAAGCTGAGGTTTCAGTCCGGCCAGGAAATAGTCTGCTATGGGAATAGAATAGACCCCTATGGACAGTGACTCAACGCCAATTGTGATGGTTCCCAAGTGGAGTCAATGGTCCCACTTGACTCCATCTTGATGGAGGTCAGAGGTCAGTCATTTTGGTGTTCAGGGAACATTCCATATTATTCCATACACAACAGTCATGGCCTGGGGCTGAGGAGGACTAGCCAAAAAGGGCTCAGGACCAGAAAGTGGCCAGTGGTACAACTGATGAAGCCACATGCTCTTCATCCAGAGGGATCCAAGTGGGACCCTTTAATCCACTTGAGGACCATCACCCTCTTCTCTGAACTTCTCCACCCAAGGCCATGGGTCCTCCTCAGGGTGGTCAGTTGAGTTAACCGCCGCCTGATGTTGAGCATTGAGTCGCTGGTAGTAGGGTCTACTCCATGGCCAGAGCAGGATAACTTGGCCAAACTTTCCATTTAGGCCACCTTTGTAACTCTCAGTCCAATGCCGCCTCCTCCGCATTATGGAAAACGCATTATGGGTTCCCTGGAACTTTTCCTCCATGCATTGAAGAACAACTCAACAGAAGAGCAGGCTGCGTTCAGGGCATGAAGGAGGTTGGAGGAGATGAAAGGGGACGGATCCCCTCCTGCCCCCTTGGGTGCCTTTTGGGGAAGAGACCTTGCTCTGAGGTTTGCAGATGACGCGGTCCTCAGGGGTGGAAATCCCATCGGGGCTAAGAAGAAGACAAGGGCCTTTGTTAGGATACCCTGGACCTGCATTTCAGCCCTGCAGAACAGGGACTCACGGATGCAATCTTGGCCATGTTGTCCCAAAAGTTGCCATGGGGACTAGAGAGGGAGGGCTTTGGGTGTGGGTGTGGGTGGGTGTTTGTTGTGTTGATTTTTTTTTGATGCAATTCCTTGCATCCAGAAGTGCAGCTTAGAGGAGGAGGAGGAGGAGGAGGAGGAGGAGGAAGGGCCTGATCCTGGCCTAATGTCCTCTCCTCCAGGGAGTTATCAGTGCTCAGGCCCTGGTAGCCTCACCCCAAAGGTAAAGGTTACTCTTTTGTTAAACCAGGGCCATCCCCTGGCTTGGACTTTGGTGCCCGTGCGGGACCCAGAACTCTTGGCTGGCCATTTCTGGCCCTGGAAGATGGAGACGGGGGGTGGGCCGGGATGGGGATGGGCTCGTCTGCGTGACACACTCTCCTCCCTCCTCCTCCTCCTCCTCCTCTGGAGATAAGCCCAGTCGTCACGTAGCCCCGTTGACTCGCCTGCCAAGTTTCACTGCCACAAACAGGCTGGCAAGTCATGCCCGCCCGTCACGAGAGGAGCTGCCACGTCACGGTGGCTGGTGTGCGGACGGTGCTTCCTCTTGCCTTGGCACGAACGCCCGCTTTCATTTTAGCAGCCAAAGAGAGGGAGTTTCTATTTCCCTGAAATGTGCCACTTACACACAGGAGAGCTAAAAATACAACCGCAGCCCAACCAAAGCAAATAGCATGACAACAGCGACAATGTTTTGCCATGTTTGGGAGAGTGCGTGCGTGCTTCTCCTCAGGGCTCAGCCTGCCTTTCACCAGGGACTTTCCTCTGCGGAGGAAATAACCTAGCCTTTGGGGGGTGGGGGGTGGAGGTTACGATGCAGGAGGGCCCGGGTGGAAGGGAGCCAAGCCCCAACCAAGAGCACCAGAAGCCACCTGAGATATGGACCAAGGAGCTCATCAGAGAGACTTTCCTCTGGGCCCAACCTCTGCAAGAGGGGGTGGGTGGGTGGGGAGACACACTTGTTCCACAGGTCCTCTGGATGAGGAGCCATGGGCTCCAGGAAAACCTCCAGAGTTGAGAGGAAGAGGACCCCACAAAGCAGAGCGTCTAGGTTGGCTGATTGTCCATCCGTCTGTCTGGCTTCATTGGGACTCAACCAATGAGTTGAGCTTGCTGCCCTCCAACCCGGCGCAAGCCTTCTTTCGCACCCTGCGAGAAAAGGACTCCCTGGAAACCTCTGGAAGGAAGCCGCCCTCCCTCTCCCCCAACTATTTCCACTTTCCTTTCTCTCTTTTGTGCTCCGGTCAAACCCTGGGCTGGCAAAACGAAGCCACTTTCTTGGCTTTGCCGTTGGCCAATCTTAAGTCCTGGCCGGTGCACGTTTCTGGCAGTCGTTGGCAGGCCAGTCAATGAACCCATGGACTCTGTATCTCTCCATATTCATAGCATGCTGTTGTTGTCGTTGTCCACCACCACCACCACCACCAGCAGCCCCCACTTGAGCCTGTGGGTCTTGCCTTGAGGGACTCCAACCCTTAGCATCCTATTCAAGGTCCTCCAAGGGAAGGAGGAGGATTTCCTCAGCCAGGTCCTCCTCCTCCTCCTCCTCCTCCTCCTCCTCCTCCTCTAAATGTTCTTCCATGCCCAGTGAGGTCCTTCCTCCCTCTTCGAGCCCTACCTATGCCCTGTCCACTCCACTGAATGGGGATCCATCAGCTCAGGGACGCCCCTGCCCCAGTTCCCTTAACTCTGCAATGCGTTGACTTGTCCTCTTCTTTACACCTTGTGCTCATTGCCAGGTTGTCAGGAGCGCAAAGTTTGGCAGCTCCTCTATGGTTCACTTCTGGGGGCTGGGGGGGGGGAAGGGGTCCACCTGCCCATCACCCTATCTCAGGGGAGAAAGAATGACAGGGCTTAGGGCAGGGGTGGCCAACCTTGGCGCTCCAGATGTTCTTGGACTTCAGTTCTTAGAAGCCCAAATCCATGTTATTTATTTAGCGTCTGCACAGCAAACCCATTGGTGTGGATTCCCAGGGACTTGGGCTTTTGGGAATTGAAGTCCAAGAACAGCTGGAGTGCCAAGGTTGGCCATCACTGGCTTAGGGGCCCTCGGGAGGGGACCCTTGACTGCTCCAGCGAAATAACGAAAGAGAATCCCCCGGGCACCCCCCTCTCTTTCTTTCTTTCTCTCTTTCTCTCTTTCTCTCCATCCACGCAGCCTGCCTTGCAGAGTCAAGAGGGGAAGCCGGCCCGAGGTGTTTGTTCCCAGCAATGGTGGTTGTGCATCTCCTTTCGACACACCATTCCTCCTCTTGGCTCACTTCTGGTAAAAGGTTTTGCAACAGCGTGTTGTGAAGTTATGAGAATGATCAGAGCCCTTTAGTGACGGGAACGGCTTCTTCGCTTGAGCTAAATCTCTCTCAATGTGTGGCCTTTGTGATGCCTTCAGCCCAGGCGGAAGCCTCACCTCCGCTCTAGGGCCTCCTCCTGAGTAACTGTGCATGAATCAGTAGCTCCCGATGCTTTGTGGGTCCAAGCAAAGGGGAGGAGGCCTTACCTGTGCCCGTTGTTCCCGTCCCCTTCTAGGCCACGGAGCCACCTGCATTGATGGGTTGGTTGGGAGAATAAAACCTGGGGATGATGAGTTTAATTCACAGGGAAGGAGAGAGAGAGAGAGAGACAAACAAACAACCAGCCAGGCGAAGCCTCCCTGCAATGAGGGAGGCGTAGGCTGGATGAATTGGTGTCAGGGGCCAGATCTGGCCTACGGGCCATAGTTTGGGCGCCCCTGGTTTAAGTGGAGAAAATGGCAGCCTAAAATCTATCTCATCCTGCTGCAAAACAGATTGTTAAGTTGCATTTTACTTCCGCTTCCGGTGGGAGGAACCACGTGACCAGCCCACTGAACCACGTGACCGGCCTGTGTCCCCAAAAGTTTGGGCACCCCTGGTATAGAAGTGTGAGTGCTGTGTTTTGCTCATGCCAGAGAGCCATGGTGTTTTTAATGCTGACTTTCCCTGAACCCTGTGTGTGGGTTTTGCCCTCCCAAAGAAGAAGAAGAAGAAGAAGCAGGAGAAGAAGAAGAAGAGGGTGTCCTCCTGCTGCCATCTGTCATTGTTCCTATAAATACTCTGTGGACAGAAGAAGAAGGGCAGCAATCCGGAGCCAGCCGCCAATTAGAGCCTCCCTCCCTCCCTCCCTTCCTTCCCTTCCTTCCTTCCCTCCCGGGTGAGCCGGCCAAGACATCTGAGCCAGGAATGCCTGGCCTTCTCTCCCGGGTGACTTTCCCCTAAGCCAACCGGACACAACTCCACCACTTTATGTTGCATCAAAGCATCGGCTGAGCTAGAGCGCGTCTAGTCATGCCTGCCACATGTCCACGGAAACGTCTACAGACACAAACAGGGCTGGCTCTTTGGCTATAAACAGAGATTTGAACACTGGGCCTTAGAGTCAGTTACGACGGTCTTTGGCTCAAGGGTGACCTTGACCTTCTTGTGTTGGGGAACGGAGGAGGCTCCTGGGAGAGGAAGAGGTTGAAGAGACGTGACCCAACCGCTGTGGTTGGAACGGCTTGGGACGTCAAGAAGCCCACGCTTGTGGCGAAGAAGCCACGGGCGCTTCCCTGGCCTTGTTGACCATGAAAGGTGTTGCGTCACATGCCAAGGGTGGGGAAAGCACAGTGTCATGTGCTTGGACTGAAGCAATCCCTCCCAGCAGTCAGGCTGTTTCACACACAGAGACACATACACAGACACACACACACACTTCCCCCAGGAAATTTGCAAGCAAAGCTGGGGAACAAATTGCCCATCGTTGTGCCGTTTAGACACACAATGCACTCCGAAGGCCTAGGCGGAGGGTATAGATAGATAGGTAGGTAGGTAGGTAGGTAGATAGGTAGATTTTATTTTGTATCCGCTGAAATCAAGAGGGCGAGTCCCAGTATTGGCTCAACCCCTCATCAACTGATCCATTGGATAATTCACCCAAAGAAAGGTGGCTTCATTTTGGTAGTTTAAAGTCTAAGCTAGACATGAAAGAAGATCTATTGGATCTCCTCTAGTTGGGAGCAAAAATATGGATTTAGGCCCCGGGTGCCCAAACTATGGCCCGTGGGCCAGATCCAACCCCTGACGCCAATTGATCCGGCCCGTGCCATCCTTGTCACTCCTGGAAGCGGAAGTAAAATGTGCCCGTCCCTCTTGCCTTCTGAGCCCGGGCAGCTCCCTGTGAACCACCTGCAGAGCTGAGGAGCCTGGTGTAATCCTTTTGCTTGCCTAGCTGAACTGCTTCCGTGGATGTCTTGCCACAGATGGTGCTTTCAAAGAGTGAACCACAGCGCCTCCTGCTGGCGAGAACTCCAATTCCTCTTCTTCTTCTGCCGTATCCAATTCCAAATGTTGGCAATCCTCGTGCGATCAGCCATGAAGACTGTCCTTATTAATATAATGACGTTGCCTTCCACATCACAATGTGACACCCAGAGTACCACGGATCCAGTACCACGAGTCACTTTTCTGGTCCTGAGCTCTTTTGGCACACAAAGTCCTCATCATCATCATCAGCCCCAGGCCAGGATAGATGAAGCTGCTGCCCTCCCTCCATCAAGAGGGATTCATTTCATTTCTTCTTTTGCAGCTCACCCAGTGGCTTAGTGGATAAGACACTGAACTTGGAGACTGGAAGGTTGGGGTTCGATACTCATGAGCTGCACTTGGGGGCGTGAAAGGAGCCTCATTCGGGGGTCCCCTGAGCGGAGCTTCAACCCAGAGTACTGTAACCTCTGACACATTATTATTATTATTATTATTATTATTATTATTATTATTATTATTATTATTATTATTATTATTATTATTATTATTATTATTATTATTATTATTATTATTATTATTATTCCCCCTTCTTTCTAAAGCACATTCAACAGGCAAGCCCCAGTAAAGATGATCCTTCACCGAAAGGACCTGGCTTTTTAATGAGGAACTGGTTCTGACACAATAAAATCGGTTCAATTTAATTTATTTTAAAAATATATAATATAAAGTATGCCAGCTAAGGAATCATATTGTTACTTAACACAAATTAATGTCTGGCCCTTCCCATTTGGTAATTATGGATAACAGATCCACTTTGCACATGCGGGTGTGTGTGTGTGAGTGTGTGTGTCGGGAAACACAGCAAAAATTAGAAGACCGATTCGTCACAGGACAGAAATGAGAAGTCCCTGAATGGATTTCAGACTGAGCACCCCTGGGAAGGAAAACAAGCGGTTAAGAAGCGGCTGGGTCTCCTCTACAGCCAAGCTGTGCTGAGCTCTGGCGACAGGCGGTTTCCTCAATTCAAGACACCCCACCCCCCCAGGGGAAAAGGCTGACCCAGCTACGGAGCGGGTGGGGGGTTTGTGCAAACGAAGCAGTGCAAGGAAGGCGTTGGCCGGGTCCTTCCTTCCTTCCTCCCATCAAGGGAAGGTGATGGTGGTGGCGAGGGGCATCAGTTCCAGGGTTTGCTCCAGGGTCGGGCGCTGCTCTTGGTAGTCCGTGCTTTGGCCGCTCCCGTAGTGGCCGTACTCAAACTTGATCCGCAGCTCCCCAATTTTGGACTGGGGCAGGATGTCCGGGATCCACTCGATGATGAAGGGCGTCGGTTCCTTCTGGTCGGGGGACGTGTGACCTGGCCGGAGGGAAACCAGGAAGTGGGGGGAGCGGTACTTTTGGGGTGGGATTCACATAGAAAAAACAACTCCGTCTACCGAGCCCGGGACGGGGCGGGGGAAGAGAGACAGGAAACCCAATGGCTAAAAATTGGACGCTGTTGTACATGGGATTTGTAATGGACAACTGGTGTGGCACGTCCTCGGAAGAAATGTTCCGAAGAGTTATGGACAGGGAAGACTATTGCCATGAAGATAGCCAATATCCAGAATGGATTATTTATATAAATCTAAAACAGATAGATAGATAAATATGGCACCTGAAAAAATAAATAAAAAAAGGGTGGGTGGGGAGGCAGAAAGCCCTCCAGGCGGCAAAGCTATCCATCCATCCAGGGTGTAAAAACTCACCGACTTTCAGGAAGGTTTTGAGCTCCAGGGGCCGAAGCACCGGCTGCTTCTCCAGGCGCCCCGCATAGGCCTCCGGGATGCTCTCCACTTCAACTTTGGGACACCGGAAGGGTTCGAAGGTCCCGTCCCGGTTCTGGATGAAGCTGCGGGTGACTTCCAGGGGCATCTGGGCGGGGAAACCGGACAGAGAGGGTGAGAACCGGAGGAGGGGGGGGGACTACCTGTATGACGGAACAGCCCTCTGCACAAAGAGCCCCACTCTTAGGAACCACCCGGCAGTATAATGGGATACTGGGAGCTCCTGGATTAGGAGGATGAGGACGAGGGAGTTGACATTTACCCACAGATCACGGGCGATGTGGAGCACTGGAATCCACTCCCTCCAGATCAGCTCCATCTAACAGGCGTCTGAATCCTGAAAGCGAAGCTTAAGGGCCGTGTCCAGAACCTCCGTCCCTCCCTCATATTGGATAGGGCAGGGGTGCCCGAACTTTTCAGGCTGCGGGCC
The DNA here is from genome assembly GCA_035047345.1 of Bradypodion ventrale. NCBI lineage: Eukaryota > Metazoa > Chordata > Lepidosauria > Squamata > Chamaeleonidae > Bradypodion > Bradypodion ventrale. The sequence goes on along the minus strand of JAWDJE010000010.1, from coordinate 204,323 downwards.
GGTCACATAGTTCAGGGGGCCAGTCACTATGGCCCACAGGCCGGATCCAGCCCCCAATGTCAATTCATCCAGCCCGAAAAGCCCTCATTGCTCCCAGAAGCTGAAGTAAAATTTACTTCCGCTTCTGGGAGCAACGAGGGCTTTGTGGGCCGGATGAATTGGCGCCAGGTGCCGGGTCTGGCTCATGGGCCATAGTTTGGCCACCCCTGGGATAGGGCTTCAACTGGCCCACATCCACGGTGGCACAGGGGTTGTTAAACTGCTGTCCTGCAAGCCAAAGGGTTGTGGCTTCAATCTTGACCAGGGCTCAAGGTGGACTCAGCTTCTTCCATCCTTCCAAGGTCAGCAAGTTGGGGAAGAAGGATGTGGATGAGCTTTTGGACTGCCCACACCTAGAGTACCTGAAGGGCTTCTACGGGGGGCCGGTCTGGAAGTGCCATGGCTATTCTCCAGGCAGGCCAAGGCCCAGGGTGGGTGCGAAACCAGCCTTACCTCCAGCGTATCAAAGATCTGCTTGACCTGCAGGACGTTGGTGATGTGCCAGGTGTATTTGGAAAACGTTCCCAAGGGTAAGGCGTCTTTCCGGACAAAAGCTAGAAGCAAAGAAGGCCATTAGGAAAACTGACGCCCCAGGAGGCAGCCAGACTCTTCCCCCACCCCCACCCCGACTACTCGTGAGCAATTCAAAGCACCAGAAGGAAATCTCATCACGGCAATGCAAAAACTCACGCCTGCCCTTGGAAGTCCCAAAGGGGACTTTTCTTCAGAGTCAGAGCAGTTGCCTTTGACCAGGAAGCAAATCCTTCTAGCTGCTGAAGTAAAACGCTTCTGGGAGTGACGAGGGCGGCATGGGCCGGATGAATTGGCATCGGGGGCCGGATCCAGCCCATGGCCTGTAGTTTGGGCACCCCTGATCTACAGACTATACTCTGTCCACCTACAATCAAGAATCCACTTTTGTCCCTGAAAGAAACTTCCTTCCTTTTCTCATACAGAAGAAACCAGGCTTGTAAGGTCGGAAACCAGGATTTCATGCCTTCTGCTGTTGTTCTCCACCTCCACTAAAGTGCACTGGAGCCCTTTTCTCTCTCTTTGGGAGCTTCCAATGGGGGTGGGAGTGGGGGGCGGGGGGGGGGGGGCGGCGGCGGCAGCGGTATTGCTCAGTTACCTGTGGTTGAATTTGGGAGGCGTTTCTTGATGCTCCCAATGGAAATCCTCTGCTGAAGCGCCTCAAAGAAAGACTGGGGGATGTGGAACACCAAGGGCTCAGGTTTCCCTGCGTGGGAAACAAACATAAGAACAGCCTTGCTGGAACAGGCCACATCCCATCCAGTCCAGCATTCAACACATCAACCAACTGACCCAAAATGCCTGGTAGGCAAAAAAAAAAAAAAAAAAAAAAACCACACACACACACACACACACACTCAACAATTCTGTGATTTTGTATTTATAGACTGCTCCACATACAATTACCAAAGCCCACTTAGCAGAGAGAACAAACAAACCAGTCCTAACAGATGTGAAACATCTGGATGTCATCCACAAAAGTCCTGCTAGTTGGACATCAAAATGTTTCCCTTCAGAATAATTCCTAAGCAAAGTCTGGAAGCCAGAAGTTACTTCTGGTAACTTCTTAAGACTTCTTCTCTGTGGAAACGTTCACACATGCAAATAGGATAGAGTCCCAGGGTCTCCTCAATCTTTGGCTCTCCAGGTGTTCTTGGACTCCAATTCCCAGAAGCCCAAGTCAGGACCTACTGCTGAAGTCCAAGAACAGCTGGAGTGCCAAGGTTGGGGGGGGGGGGGTTGGGGCCATCACTGCCCTATGGTCTTGATCAGCCCCTACGCTCCATCAAGTTCTTCTTCATGGTCTCTGTGAATCCACATGCACGCAAAAAAACCATTCATGTGGATTCACAGGGGATGACAAAGAAGAACAGTTATAGGTAAGCAATTATAGAGCAGGGGGGAGGGGGTCTGGAAACTTGGCTCTCCAGATGTTCTTGGACTTCAGTTCCCAGAAGCCCAAGACAGTAGTCCTGCTGATCGGGGCTTCTGGGAATGGAAGTCCAAGAACATCTGGAGAGCCAAGTTTGAGGAACTCAGGGATGGATGGATAGACAGACAGACAGAGACAGACAGATGGGGGTTCATTGACTCCTGATTGACTTGAGAGTCATCCTTCCCATCCTTTTGATCTGCCAGGCACACCTGGATCACATCCTCAAGGCTGCAGCAGTCCATTGCAGTCTCGGTGTTGAATCCTGCATGTCTCATTTCATGTGTGCTGCAGGAGATCACAGTGTGTGGGTCACTTCATGGCAAGCTGGGATCCACCTTAAACAAACTCATGCCAAAGGCATTTCTTCCTGTTTGGCATGCTTATGTGCAAATGATTTCCAGGGAAAAGTGTATTCTCAGGTACAAGTAGCCGCCGCCACTGAGGCCGGGCACTTGCTGAGCCAAGAGATGCCGGTGCCTCCTTCCATCCTTCATGACCACGGCCTGAACCCTGGTTTGAAGCTAGAGGTACCCGAGGAGATGCTCCATCCTGGGCTCACTGGGCCAACGTCAGCGCCAGATCCGTGACCCTTGGAAGGGCAAGATCCACGGGGGGCACTTACCGTCAAACTGGTAGTGCATGGTTTGGTGGATGCGTTCCGTGGCGCTGGCCAGCCACTCCTGGAAGCTCAAGGTCACCTGCGACTCCTCCAACAGCTGGCTACTACAACCTAAGGCCAAAGGAGAAAGGTCAGAGGTCAGGGGTCCACGCATTTCCTGGCTGTCTTTTGCCTTGTCTTCAATAATGAGCCCGAAAGAAAGAGGCCACCTGTGGAGCGAATGGGAAGGTCCACATCGCCCTTGCTCAAAATCCAGTTATATCTGACTCTAAGGTTCGGTGCTCATCTCAATTTACAGCCAAAGAGCCAGCGCTGCCTGCATTTGCTGACGTTTCCGTGGACATGTGGTAGGCATGGCTAGATGCTGAAGTGCAATGAATGCTGTTTACCTTTCTCACCAAAGTGGTACCTATTTATCTGCTTGCAATTTCTTGCTTCCAAACTGCTAGGTTGGCAGAAGCTGGGACAGAGACGGGTGCTCAATCCGTCACACAACACTCGGGTCTTGAACAGCTGACCTGCTGACCTTCTAGTCATCAAGTTCAGCGTCTTAACCACTAAGCCACTACAGTCCCAGAGTCAATGGTACACTTTGATTTTTATTTACTGAAGTATTACTAATTTTTCAGGTCAGAATTCACGCTAAGAGGTCTTAAATTCTTAGGGCTCAGTCCAGCCATACACCAGTTTCGAAGCAGAGTGGCTGTAAACCCCACAGGGTCACACTGTGTGACCTCGGCTCTAAATACCCCTCTGGGAATATATATGGAGGGCAGGCAGACAACCCCCCCCCCCCCCCCAAAAAAAAAAAAAAAACCCCAAACACCTTCCCTTCTCACCTTGCCTTTTCAGCGAAGCAACTGGGCTTTTCTTGTGTCCACTTTTCCGCAGGTTGCCGTGGGTGAGGTCTTGTGACAAGAGCGAGATGTTTGCCTGTGTGCCTGTAATGTACAATGAAGCAGCTTTAGGATGAGTTCCACATATATATTTTTTGACAAGTTGCTTCTTTTTGATTGCAAAGCGCAGTCTTCTTGGCTTGTGGGTCGTTCAATCGTATTAGTCTATTTAAAATTGCAACTAAAAATACATGCATTTACCATATTTGCTAGTGTACAAGACACACTCCCACCCCCTTAAAATACACCGAAAAAATGGAGCATGTCTCATACTACGCTGCGTCTGCTGCATTTACTGGCGTGTAAACGCACTTCTTCCGCCCCTTAAAATACACCAGAAAACGGAGTGTGTCATACTGCGATGCGTCTTATAAGCTGGCAAATACGGCACACTGTATTATACCACAGCCCACAGGAGGGGCCACCTTTTCTGCGGTAACCCCTCAGAAGGTGAAATCCAGGTCTAAGGCTCTTACCTAGGCCAGCGTCCTTTTTCCTCCTCTTGGGTTTAGAGGCGGGCAGAGCAGATTCAGGCAGGCATCCAAGCTGCGTTCCTACCGTGGGTTTCAGACCTGGGTTTGCAGGAGAGAAGACGCAGAGAAGGCTCCATCCTTTCAAATCACCCACAGATTCCTCACAAGGAAATGTTGTAACACACCGACTCCAGGAGTTCTCAACCTTTTAAAGCTGGGGGCCATTGGGCCACACTCCCTCAGACAGCTTCGGGAGCCAGACGGCCATTTTGCCTTTCCTCCCACTACATGGCACTTCCAGATGTGGTGGAGGCAGGCCACATGAAATGGTGCTGGGGTCCGTATCCGGCCTGTGGGCTGCAGGGTGAGAATCCCTGACCTACACAGTTCCTACATTTCCAGCCTGCCTAGAGGGATATTGCAGAGCCCCAGATATTTAGGGATATTCTGCCCTCTTTGCTGAATTTCACTCTTTTCTGTTCTCCTTCTCTTTCTTTATAAAAGCCAGTGTCTACCTCTTTGATTTGCAGAAGTAAAAAGAAAAGCTCAATTTCCCCTATCCATAAGAAGCCAAGCCTGGCCAGGTTGTCCTGCTATGGCAATAAGAGGTAGGCCATACTGCCAGCAACTGAATAATGAAGATCATCGGGCAGCGGTTAACTAACCTGACAACCCTGAGAAATAGCGGCTTTAGTGATAGGTTGATAGTCTCTAAATGGATTAAATCCCACTTGAATCCCTCTTGATGGAGGGCAGCAGCTTCATCCATCCTGGCCTGGGGCTGAGGAGGACATTGTGTGCTAAAAGGGCTCAGGACCAGAAAGTGACTCAAAGGAACTGGATCCGTGGTACCGTGGGTGTCACGCTGCAATGTGGAAGGCAGATGAAAGGCCACTGCTTTATATTTGCAGGATAGTCTTCATGGCTGATCGCCATGAGGATCGCCAATATGTGGAATTGGATACGGCACAAGTAGAAGAAGCCAACTGGGCTCTTAGGTAACTCTCTACAATGCCAGATTTCCAATTCCAACTGTGCCATGAGTAAACACTTTTCTCACATGGGAGGCCACAGTTGAAGCTTGGGTGGGGGTGGGCGCTTAGACATGACCAAAGACGGAGGTCAAACATGCCCCAAAGGGAAGACCAGAAAGAGAATACTCTGTCACACACACACACACACAAATGGGTTTACTACGTGGTAATGGGGTTACGCACAGTAAACCCATTCATGTGGAAGTCACAGGGACTTGGGCTTCTGGGAAGTAAAGTCCAAGAACAGCTGGAGTGCCAAAGTTGGCCATTATGGAGTCTTAGGCACAATCCTGCCACCTGGCCTGCCGTTCCCTGCCCTTACCCACCACTGGAATCGTAGCTGAGGAAGCCCGCAAACTCCTGGGCCAAAGCATCGTCGCTGGCGAAGGCACAGAGGCAGGCAAAGAAATGGATGCACTTCTGGCTGGCAGCTTCCTCCTCCTCCTCGTCCTCCTTGGTCGGCCTGGCCCTGCCGGGCCTCAAGGACTGGCAGGAGCAGAAGAAGCGATGCTCGGTGGTGTTCCTGGGACCGGCCTTGTGGGCGAAGGAGACGTGCAGGTACCCGAGGTTGTGCTTCTGGCTGGCCTTGCATTTCACCACCAGGATGTTCTTGGTGATCCTTTGGACCAGAGGCCCTGTGGGCTCCGTGGCCAGCTGCCAGAGGATCTGCTTGGTCTCTGGAGGGGCCTGCATGGCGTTCAAGACAGAGCTCTTGAGGGTCAGTGGCGTGGCCTCGGTCTGGCAGTTCGCTGCCAGTTTAATATGCTGGCACTGGTTCTCAACCACCCCCTGGGTGGCACCCTTCAGGCAGGAGGGCACGTGGCAGCGGCCGGAGCTGAGCTGGGTGAGGATGGTCCCGTCGACCGTCTGGAGGGTGGTCTCCGAAACCCCCAGCTCCACGAAGCACCGGTAGTCTGGGCCCCGGTCCCTCTGGCGCACCGAATAGACCTGCAGGTCTGAGCCTGTGATGATTTTGACGGCATCCACGCCGACCGGCTTCCGAGCGCCGTAGCGGAAGACGGTGCCACAGGTCTTGTTCTTGCAGCTCAGCCCGCGGGTTCCATTGTAGGTCCCGCAGTGAGGACATTTCCTTATCCCTCTCAGGGTGGCCTTCCCCAAGTCAGACAAGAAAGCCGGGACTTTGTTCCTTATAGAGTTGAATTCCATCCTTTAGGGAGCCTGGAGAAGGATTTGGGAGGTGGGTGGGGGGAGGAGACATATCAAGAGGTGAAAACCTTGAAGCACTAGAAGGCATTTTCCCTAAAGGCCTTTGTGGGTCTCTGGCCCCACCGGGTTTGCCTATATTACTATTCCTTACTCATGTTTTTACGGACTATAGTGCCTTAGGGGTTAAGATGCTGAACTTGATGACCAGAAGGTTGGAAGGTCAGCAGTTCCAAGACCCAAGTGCTGCAAAATGGAGTGAGCTTGTGTCTCTGTCCCAGGCTGGATCAAGTCCATCAAACATAAGAGCCTTCATGGCATCAATTTATACACATCCAGCCCAGAGGCACAGAAGGGTCGAGCCACGACAGCTCACGTCAAATTACAGCCATTAGTCTTTACGTATTTTGTCTTTTGCTTTCTTTACTTTCTGATACGCTTGGAACAGAGAGACAAACATGGCTGCCATTGTTTTTTTTTAAAAAAGGCCTAAGAGTGTGTGTTGCCAAGGCGGGGGAGACAAAATATGTGCATTATGGAAATCAAAGCCTCAGTTGGCCAAGGGGTGATTATTAGAAAATAAGGACATTCCCTCCGGGCATTGATTGGCACCATAAATCAACTCGCTCTCAAGTTCTCCTCCTTCGGCCGGCCGTGGAGGGAGGGAGGGACACCCAGCCGGGCAAAGGGTCCCTGTGGTGCCTTTGACTCAGCTCCTCACCTGTGGAGGATAGGCTTTGTTCTCCTCCTAGGGAACTGGGGAAGACCCATGAGGCCTTCTTCCCCTTCCCCCATTTATTTATTTTAATCATAATCATTATAATTATTGGATACAAATCAACAATTTGGTTCACACTCGAAGACTGGAATAAACTTAACAGTTCAAGGTCCTTGGTTAGGGCTCGAACTGTCAATTTATTATTATTATTATTATTATTATTATTATTATTATTATTATTATTATTATTATTATTATTATTATTATTATTATTATTCAATTAGCCTCAGGCAGCGCAGTTCCCTGAGAGGCACTGACCAGGCCACTTCCCAGTCAGGCACTCTGCGTAAGCTCAGAGGCTCTTCAGCAGTCCTCCTGGGGCTCCTTTCCTTCCGGGATTCTCTCCCTGGAGGCGGGGGCGGCGGAACGACAGCAGTGACGTCACAAACACTGTTGCCACGGCGACCCGGCCAGGCCCAGGCAGGAAGGGGAGGCCTTCCGGTCCTCCTGACGTCACTTCCCATCGCTCCCACTGCCTCCCCCGTAGCGGAGGGCTCGGCGCAGCTGAGTAGGGCCCCCTCCCTCTCTCCCTCCGCGCGCGGCCCGAGGGCCTCCTCGGCCTCGCCGTTACCTGGGCGGCCGCGGGAGGGCCCCGGACTAGCCCGGCCCGGAGAGTCGGCGAGCGGCCTCCGCGATGGCTCCTTACAAACGCCTGTCCGCGGCCGTCTGTAACGGCGTCTCCCATTGGCCCGCGCTGGATCACGCGGTGTCTGTGCCGCGAAGCACGACGGGAACCGTAGTCCTGGGGGGCCAGCGACCCAGAAGGGGGCCTTCTTGCACTTGCTCTGCCAGGCTGGCATGGAGGATGGCTTAAGCCAGGGGTGCCCAAACTATGGCCCGTGGGCCGGACCCGGCTCCTGATGCCAATTCATCCGGCCCACGCCACCCTAGTCACTCCCAGAAGCGGAAGTAAAACACACCCGTACGTTTTACTTCTGCTTCTGGGAGTGACGAGGGCGTTGGGAGCCAGATCCGGCCCACGGGCTGTAGTTTGGGCACCGATGGTTTAGGGAGTGTAATAACGTCTCTGTGTGCTCTGAGTCTCTGCTTAGCTGCTGCAGCACCACCACTAGCAGAGCCCTTCACAGGAGGCCAGGAAGAAAGTGGCCTCCACCAAGGCAGGCCAACACAAAGTAATGATGATTCTCCCCCCCCCCTCCCCCACTCCATGCCTGCTGGGTTAAAGACCAGCAGATACTTGGGGAAAGGGATCATCATCATTTGCTATAAAATGGAAAACACAAGGCCAAGGCCTCGCTTGCTCAAAAGCCAGTCGTACCTGACTCTAGGGACGGTGCTCATCTAAGTTTATAGTTAAAGAAACAGCAGAGTCTGCAACTGCAGGCCTTTCCAAGGTCATGGGGCAGGCAGCTCCTGACACCACCAAAGCACACAGAACAGTTACCTTTCCCGTTGAAGCAGTGCTTATTTATCTACTTGCAATTTCTTGCTTTTGAACTGCTAGGTTGGTAGAAGCTACAGCACTCGGGTCTTGAACTGCTGACCTGCCAGTTGTCAATTCAATTCAAACTTTATTATGGCTGATAACCAGTGCAGTAAAACGGGTTTAAGTGCATGAAATGGTCAAAATGCACCACCACAAACACATTTGTTTGAGTTAAAATAGAATAAAATCAGTTCTTAAAACCTGTCAATTTTAGCATCTTAACCACTAAGCCACCCAAACTTAAATGGGGTGCAACCCAAAGCAGCAGTTCTTGCTCTGGGTCCCTGAAAGGGGAGAGGATGTCAGCAGCCTCCCCATTTCTCAATGTGGAGAGAGAGGGTAAAAGAGAAGCGCCTCCTCCGGAGATGTTGAAAGGATAGCCTTGAACAGGTTCCTCTTTCAGTCACTGGAAGTCTCATCACGGAAGGTGAAAGGTTGGAGGCCTTTCCAGCAGGCAACTCAAACCCCAGGGAAAAGGCCTCCTTCCGTAAGTGCAGGATAAGGACCCTTCCGTTTCTTCCCAAATTGTGGGCTAGAATGTCTAGAGTTTATGCCTAACCAGCAAAGTAAGCAAAAGGTAGAGGAAATAAGCGCACTCCCATCTCTTCTATTAACACTGCAGTGGCTCTCAAAAGCCACAGCTTCTGGAATGAATTCCTGGAGCTTCTCATAGACAAGTCAGATAAAGCTTTCAAAATGGACTTTAACCAAAAAAAAAAAACCCCACCACTCAGCCTCCAAAACATCACTCACCTCCATTACTTTTGCAGAAGGATGTTCTGTTTATAGATCTTATTAAGAAAGTTCCTTTTTTTAACATTGAAGGCCTGGCAGATGCTCAAACTGCAGGGAACCAGTGAGAAGATCGTATATAAGCTAAAGTAACTATTAACCTCTTTTTTTGGTGTACCTGGCCAAGTTATGTGTCTAGTTCCTTTGACAGAGATCAAGATAACCCTCTTCAGCTAGTAAAGGAGGAACAGGGTCATGAAAGTAGTTACAAGCCTCGGAGAGCCCCTTATCAGTTCTGTCTCACAGTATTTCAAAGCCCAACTGCGGAATCTTAAAGAAGAGCTTAGCTTCTTCTCGTTTTTGAAAAGCTACTACAGTACTGTACTTTCTTCCCATCACCTCATCATCATGTGCTGCTGTCAAAGCAATTCTGATTTATGGCAACCCCTAGGTACAGAGTGCTCAGATGTGGTTTACCATTCTCTCCTTTTGGGGAATGTCCTGGGTCTATGCAGTTTGCCCAGGACAACACAAGTGCTCCTTGGAAAGCCCAGTGGAGAACTGAACTCTCAACCACAGATAACTAAACCACTGAGGTATTTATGGCAATCAAATAATCCATGCTTTTGAAATACATTAAAGTTTCCATTAATGCCCAACAGAAATTCATTTATTCCTTGTTGTTCAAATACAGAGGAAAATCTAAGTACAACCATTAGAACTGAGAAGTTGTTTTTTTAAAAAGCCCTCTTGTTCTCATTTTAAACTGGGTAATGGAATCTCAGGCTGTTTTAGTGGAAGGTTTTATTGACTCAAACCCGGCCCAGACGCAGTTCTATTGCTGAGAGTATACACAGAAAGTTCCAGGCTCACCTCAAACCTCTTCGTGTCCTCTTCTGAAAGAGAGTTGTACAGGCAACATGGTAAGAAGGTCCAAGATTCATTTATGCACAGTTCGAAAGGCAACAAGGAGGCATAAATGAGACTGAGCTATAGAACTAAAGGTGTCTCTTCAGTATGCTCTATTTTTGTAATACAGTACAGGTGAAACTCGGAAAATTAGAATATCGTGCAAATGTTCATTCATTTTACTTAAATGCTGAAACAAATATATGAGATAGACTCACTACATGCAAAGCGAGAGATGTCATGCCTTAATTCATTATACATGAGATATGTGATGATTATGGGGTACATAAGATGGGGGGTCATAAACTGTAAGCCATAAGCTTGAACTATCTCGCTCTGCATGCAATGAGTCTATCTCATATATTTGTTTCACCTTTTAAGTTGCATTACTGAACTGAATGGACATTTGCACAATATTCCAATTTTTCGAGTTTCACTTGTATTTTGGGGCCAGGCCTTGTCTGTAGAGCCAGAACTGACTTCCTCAACAGCTTGGTTTTAAAGCCAGTGCGTCCCACACAGCTCCTTACCATTTCAAGCTGCCTGACTTTGCTCATTCCCAAGGGTGCCCAAACTACGGCCTGTGGGCTGGATTTGGCCCATGGGCCATAGTTTAGGCACCTCTGTTCTACAAAATGCCAGCTGTTAAAATACTTTGGGACCACACAGTCATCTCAGGTTTCATCCTAGAGTTTTCTTTTCTTTTGTGTTCTCTCTCTTCTTCTGCTCAATGCAAAATAAGCCTTCCAATTTTAGAACGGCTTCTCCAAACTCCCCACCTCTCCCGAAATAATGTGGGGTGGAAATCAAGATGAACAGAAACTGAACCATTTCGCAGCCAAGCTGCATCTTGTCACAGGATTGCTTCTTTCCATAACATAGAAGGTCATAGGACAGTCTGTATATGTTCGATATTCTCTTAATACACTTGTTTCACTACAACCAGTACAAAAGAGAAAGCGTGACTGTCTGCCTGCCCAGACTTTAGCAGGGATAAACCCTACACAGGGCCGTGACAGAGAGAACCTTGGGCACTCCAGCTGTTCTTGGACTTCAACTCCCAGAAGCCCAAGCACCCTGTGAATCCAGACCAGTGGGCTTACTGCGCTGTCCAAGAACAGCTGGAGTGCCCAAGGTTCGCTATCACTGACTTAGGGGGAGTTTTTCGTTCTCCCTCCCTCCGTCCCCACTTTCTTTTCTGCACTCCCTGAAGGCTAGTCAAGGAGGTAGGGCTGAAGAGCTTTTGACCTCTGAACCATTAGAAACGCTTCATCCACTGGTCCTTCTGGTTTACCTGTAACCCTGGTCTGATTCACACAAAGCTGTATCATTCCACAGCTCTACCTGTACATGCTAAACCAAAATCGCATTTACTCCGCTCAAGTAAAAAAACCAACTGCTAACAGTTAAGACCGATGTATTCTCTACATCTTTGAAAAACGGAGAGCAGGACTGTTTTTTTTTATTCAAAGTCTAACAATGTATTATCCACATGCAAAAGCCAACGCTTAAATCGTACTCATTAAGTCACGTAGATCTTTTCTGCCTGCAATCCTTTCCAAGAAGGAGACATACAAAAGATGACTTGACTTTTGTGAAAAATATTAATTTTGCTAAAATAGTTTACATGATAAAGGATACATGTAAATGTAAAACTGACAAGGTTTTAAAAAAGCTGGTTCATAAGAATGTGTCACATTTTAATAATATTTGAAACTGGGCTGCAATTCGGTGAAGGATAAAGAGATCTTAGAACGAAGCCAACAGGGATTTCCCAGGCACCTTCTCACATGAAGCAGAAGGGACACCTTGGAGAGCTGAATCAACCCGAGAGCTCGGAGGGACAACTATCATGAGTTTGGACTTCCCCACCGCCACTCCTAGTTAATAATTTAACAGCTGACAGTAAGGCAAAAAACCACTTTTCTTGAAAAATGTCTAGATACAAAATAATGTAAACCAATAAGTTATATTTGAAACCCCGGTATAACAAAAGTTGAGGAGATGGACACTTTATACAACAGGCTCTCTTTAAAACAGAATTGTGCACAAGCTGAAGATTACAACAAACCTTCAGAATTCACACAGTTTTGGCGTGTTTTTTTTCTTCTTCTTCTTGTACAACTTCTTTCATATACATTTTAAGTCATACTAGGAATGCAAACTAGAACTGCACGCTACACTTCAGTGGAAAAAGAGTTTTGATATTTGTGCAATTTTCTGCCCCAATCTATAAGTGGCAGAAATCCCTGCATTTGCTGTGTTTCAAACAAAGATCTTAAGAAACACATCTCAAAGGAGGAAAAAGAAGGCAAAAGGTGGCAGATATCCAGCATCTAGTATTTCCTCTGTGTGTGTGTGTTTTGTTTTGTTTTAAAAAATGTGGACAACAGTTTCATGATTAAAAATAAATACTGTTTTGACTTTTGCACTGACTTGATTGGATAGATTTTTTTAAAGTAAACAAAGGATTTACAATGCTCCATATAGCCTCGAAGTCACCAGTTCTGTTACAGAGTCCTTCTTTCTTTCTTTCTTTCTCTCTCACTCACTGCGTTTCAAAACCGGCCATCCGATATCCAGTCTGACTAGTTAAAACACTTCCATTTTGCCCCTGGGGTGGCGGAGGGGGTGGGGGCGGAGGGGGCGGGACCCCATAATTGGCTCCCATCCATGCTGCAGAGGACTGGGTCTGACTGAAGGGAAGAAGAAATGAGATTAGGCAAAGTTTACACACAGGCAACCAAGTGGAGTCCAAGATGACACTGAATGTCAAGTCAGGCACGCCTTTTACCACTCCACCCAACGCTACAGCCTAGTTCTGTGGTGGCGAACCTTGGCACTCTTGCTGTTCTTGGACTTCAATTCCCAGAAGCCCAAGACCCTGTCAATCCACACGAATAGGTTTACTGCACATATGCCAAGGTTCGCCATCACAGGCCTAGGCCTAAGAAAAGTCTCTCTCACACACACACACACAGATTTCAGAAACTGCTTCACACTTTCAGAAACAAGGGAATCAGTGATATGCAAAGTATTTCAAAATTATATAACTAAGGGTGGGCTTGCTGAATGACCACCATCTTCCTTTACAGTGAGCACAGGTGATCAAAGAGCTGGCTATTTGGGCAAGGATACAGAGCTGCTGGTTCAGTGAACTATTTCACGCGAGGTTAACTGAAGAAGGGGCTTCAAGATAAACCCTCCCCTCCTGTAGCCATGATGCCATGCTGGGGAACGCCAATGTCTCCCTAGCTCGAAAGCCAGGTGTGTCCAACTCTAGGGGGTTGGCGCTCATCTCCACTGGCAGCAAAAGAGCCAGCGTTGTCTGCATCTGCAGATGTCTCCATGGTCATGCTACCTTTCCCGCCCAAGTGGTGCCTGTTTATCTACTTGCAATTTCTTGCTTTTGAACTGCTAGGTTGGCAGGAGCTGGGGCAGAGACGGGAGCTCACTCCGTAGCACAGCGCTTTGGTCTCAAACTGCTGACCTTCCGGCCATCAAGTCCAACATCTTGAGCCGCTAAGCCGCCCGAGTCCCAAACCCATGCTGGGCACACACATACCTAAATCCCTGATTCCAGGCTTGTCCGTACATTCCATATGCAGGGACCTGCCAGCCGTTGGGCATGTACTGGCCGATCTGCTGGGCATTTCCATACCACTGGCCCCACTGCCCGTAGGGTGGGGGATATCCTACTTGGTTCTGCTGGAAAAGGCAACATACATCGACCTCAGCATGCAACAGATATGGACCCCCCACCAAAAAAAAAGATTAACACAGTGGTTCAACACAAGTACACTTCTTTTAAACGTTGACACATGAAATTAGGCCTATTAGAAGTTTCAGTTCACACAACAACGCCCACTGGTCTATTTTAAGTCTAGAAGACTTCTTTGGGGCCATGCGTCATCATAGTACTGAGAATATACAAGGAACTACAATGCTAGGGGAGATTAACAGGTTTATCTCTTGGTTGCATTTTTATGACATTTTCCCTTCAGTGGTGCTCTATGAAATCTCAGAGCCCCTGGGTCACCCAGCCATGCACTCTCAGCTTTAACAGTCAGCCAGACCAAGGTTTCTCAACCTGCAGCCAGTGGGCCAGATGCGGCCTGTGGCACCATTTCATGTGCCCCCCTTACTGCCTCCACCACTCCTGAGGCTGTCTGAGGGAATGTGACCCAACCCACGGTTTTAAAAGGTTGAGAACTCCTGATCTAGACAGGTTTTTTTCCAGCACAGTTACAAGACAACATTTAATGTGAAATGCCAGATCAGAGTGGGGTGGGGCTAGAGTTGGGGTTAGGTGAGAGGAGGGGGTAAACCTCTTACCTGTTGGATTGGATTGATCATATCTGGCGTTTCTTTGCCCCAGTAACATTTCACAACATGCCCTTCGATAGTCGTGCCGTTCACGGAAACAATGGCGTGTGCAGCACTTTCATGGGAATTGAACCTGTGAACATTCAGGGTCTTCAGTCAATACCCTCTCCTCCCCAAAGAGCCAGCAGGCAAGTGGTCTGTGGAGGTAACTTGCCAATGTACTGTGCAAGGAATGTCACCTTCACTGGCAGGTTAGATGGAGAACAAAACTTAGTCTCCTTGGGAGAGGCGCTCCAGGGGGAAAGAGCAAAACTGCTCAGGGAGGAAAGTGCACAGCGAGGAGAAGGCTTTTGGAATGTCCAGGGATCAGAAACGTCATGTCTCTGATAGATAGGTACAGTATATATCCGTGATGGCAAACCTTGGCACTTCAGGTGTTCTTGGACTTCAATTCCCAGAAGCCCAAGCCCCCATGAATCCATAGGAATGGGTTTGCTGCAATTCATCCGGCCCACGCTGCCCTCGTCACTTCCGGAAGCAGAAGTAAAACACGCCCGTATGGTTAAGGCTCTTTCGGGTTAACCCTTCCTCTGTATGGGCACGTTTTACTTCTGCTTCCGGGAGTGACAAGGGCGGCGTCGGCCGGATGAATCACAGTAAACCCATTTGTGTGGATTTACGGGGGCTTGGGCTTCTAGGAATTGAAGTCCAAGAACATCTGGAGTGCCACAGTTCGCCATCATGGGTATATATATAAACAGAGCAGAGACATAACATTTCTGATCCCTGCATTTTGCATTGTGCCAGCATGATCTGAGGTGGATTCCACCTTCCTGGTTTCTGACAGATCCATCACTGGACGTTTTTTTTAAAAGTTATGTCTCTGTTATGTATAAATATAGGGACTTTGGTGGCTCATTGGTTAAGAAGCTTGCCTTGTTAGCTGGAAGGTCTGCAAGTCAGCAGTTTAAGACCTGGGGACTGCAGGACAGATTGCGCGTCCGTCTCTGTCCCATCTCCTGCTAACCTAGCAGCTTGAAAGCAAGAAATTGCAAGTAGATCAATAGGGACTACTTAGGTGGGGAAAGATCTTGGGGACCTGAAAGGAGCCTCATCATTTGGGCGTCCCCTGAGCAAAGTTCCTTCAGCGAAAACCCTTTCAACCCAGGAAGCACCTTTGTGTGTAAACATCAGTTGCACAGATAAAAAGGCAAACGGAGCAGTGGTGGCGAACCTATGGCAATATGGCACGTGTGCCAGAGGGGGCACTCAGAGCCCTCTCTGTGGGCACACGCACCATCACCCCTCTGCCCAGCAGCCCAATGGGAGCGCTTCCTTGTTCCCCCAGCACAGTTTGCCCCATCCCTCTGCAACTGTTGAGTTTGGGAACTCAGTCTCCAAAAGTTTCACCACCAATGACCTAGGTCAATAATAATTGTAGGCCATCGTGTCAATTTGGAGTCATGGCAACCATTTCCAGCCCGCCCGCCCCCACCCACCCACCCCAGGTAGAGTGAGGGGAGTCCTGGGGCTGACAGGAGACACAATGGAGAATCGATCTCCCAACCTCTGGCTCTGCAGCCATATACCTAAACCACTGAGCTATCCAACCAGCTAATAATGTTACTTGAATATACACAAGGAAAACCAGTTCCATACCGCACAAAGGAGTATCCTTTATCTGGGAAGACCCGGATTTCCATTATCTGCCCAAAGGGAGAAAATGTCTGTCGCATGAGCTGTTCTGCAAACAGGGAGAGAGAGAGAGGAAGTCAGGAGATGCCTAACTGGAGCCAGCTTCTTCCTGGAACAAGTCAAAATCCAGATTATCAAACCTGTTAGTCCGGAGGTAACGCCACCACAGTACACGGTGCAGTTGCTTGGACTCGACTGATTTACAACATCGTCATAGGAGAGTTGTTTGGCATTTGCTGGAAAATAAGACACACACACAAGAAAAGCCTTTTCAAGTCACTGATTTTCTCAGAAGGAAAAGCAAACCTTTCTCAAGGCACACATCTGCTGTTACAGGTCATCTCTAGCACCGCGATACAGTTTTGCTCTGCAGACACATTCCAGACCAAGGACTCTCTAGCTCTGGTTCACCAGGTGAAGGTTTGGAACTTCAGCAGCCAGATTCCCTGACTGACTGCTAGGGATTCTGGGAATGGAAGGAAGCCCATGGAATGAAATGGATCTCTTAATTCCTCAAGTGTCTGGTGAGCAGACAAAGCCTGTTTGTAAGGGGCTCTGCTTGAAACGTCTTCAGTACATCAAGCCAGCTACTGAAGGCAGCACGTGAGGTGGACATGTCGGCCCTTTCCCCTGGACACGTCAGTTCTGGAGATCCTGCCTTCTACAGCTGGGGAGGAAATAGCATCATTCCAATTGTGAATGTAAACATACTTACACTCATAGGTACTCTTTGGAGCGGGAGGTTTGCGTGTTGCCCAGTTAGTCCGGATTTGTCTTCCACCAAGCCACTGCCCCCCCATCTGCTGAATCGCATTTTCCGCATCCTATCCCAAAATCAAAACAGATTTTCAAAAGCAATCAGCAAGAAGCACCTCTGAGGATACTTTTGCAAAAACAACAGAATCATGGGCTACAATATCAAAGCAACAAAAAGGATCAGAAATACACAAGTACAGTCACTGTATTCTTAGCTCAAGGTCACCCTTACTCAAAAGCCAGTTGTATCTGACTCTAGGAGTTGGTGCTCATCTCTGTTTATACCCTAAGAGCCAGCGTTGTCTGTGTCTGCACACATTTCCGTGGTCATGTGGCAGACATGACTAGACACCAGAGTGCACAGAACGCTGTTTACCTTTCCCACCAAAGTGGTCCCTATTCATCTACTTGCAATTTCTTGCTTTCGAACTGCTAGGTTGGCAGGAGCTGGGACGGACGACGGGAGCTCACTCCGCCCTGCAGCACTCAGGTTTCGAACTGCTGACCTTCCGGTCGTCAAGTTCAGTGTGTCTTAACCACCAAGCCACCGTAGTCCCTCCTGTATTCTTACTCACCCATTTATTGAAAAAGGAGACAAAGCCATATCCTTTGGATTTCCCTGTTGCCATGTCTTTAACCACACGGGCATCCCTGCCAAGGAAAGAGACGGGCAGTTTAAGGGCCGGGAGAAAAAGGTCCAGAGGAAACTGCCTCACACAATTCTCACGCAGCTCATTTCTCCTGTTTCTCCTTTAATAAAATGAACTTCTCAAATGCACCAGCAACATATAGTCAAAGCAAATTTTCCCTTTCACTAACGTTTTATTATATGATAGCAAAAGTTTAACTTAATTGTGTAAACATGCAAAATCAATAGCTTTGTTTAAAAAAACAACTATTTTACAATCGTTGGTTCGCAGTTCAAAATGCTTTTACATACTGTTAAAAACACTAGGCATGGTCAAAGCAGCTATTCCAAGGAATAACTGAGGGCATGTAACTGACTAGCATATTAGCAACCGCTCCCTTCAACCATGCAATTTATAAACTTACTAATGGCCAACACATTCTACCTACTTATTAGAAATAGAAAATAGAAAAAATGAAAAAATAGGAATTAAAAGGCATACGTCGCCTGTTAACTGAATTCTTTAATTTTCTCAGGTCAATTCGTTACCCCCTTTTTGGACTTGGGCAGCTGTAAATTTTGAGAAATTGACATTTTCAGAAATGGTTGCATTATGGAAGAAAATAAACACTAACATGTTTCTTTTAACTATACACTATTAAATAATCTTTTAAAAACTGCATTCGTAATTAACAATCATACAGGACTGATTGAAAACTACAAAATATATATAGCAAAAAAATTTAGAAAAGTAAATAGAAAAACTACAACGTTTGTCCACTGTGAACTGTAGCTTGCAGTTAGCCATGGCAATGCTGTCCATTCTTCAGAGACATTCTGCAAAATAACCAGAGCCCTATTATTGGAGATTGAGTTAAAAAAGACAAAAAAAAAGACCCAGCTACAATAGCTAAACCCCACTG
Source organism: Bradypodion ventrale (assembly GCA_035047345.1). Taxonomy (NCBI): domain Eukaryota; kingdom Metazoa; phylum Chordata; class Lepidosauria; order Squamata; family Chamaeleonidae; genus Bradypodion; species Bradypodion ventrale. Next base: position 185,938 of record JAWDJE010000010.1, on the reverse strand, counting down.
GCGGAAATGTGTCTTCTATTCATTACACAATGCATCTTGTTGTGCAGTTCATACATAGGACTGAAGTGTTAAGAATGTCCTCAAGTATGCAAGACTACTTAGCCCCCTCTCACCCACCCACCCACCCACCCACAGAATCCAAATCTTCACACACACAATCACAAAATCGAGCACGTAAGAAAGGCATGCAGTGTGTTAATTGAAGAGAAAACTCCAAATATCCAGGCTACAGGAACCTTTAGGGCCGGGGTGGCGAACCTTGGCACTCCAGCTGTTCTTGGACTTCAATTCCTAGAAGCCCAAGTCTGTCTGAATCCACAGACTTGGATAGCATACTGCATACGCACAGTAAACCCATTCATGTGGATTCACAGAAACTCAGGTTTCTGGGAACTGAAGTCCAAGAACACCTGGAGTGCTAAGGTTCCCCACCACTGCTTTAGGGTGCTAGATGACCATGGAAAAGAGTTTCAACATATTTAGTTATTCCATTCTACCCTAACATGAATTTTAGGAAAGAAATTAAATAATATGGAAATTACAGAGATATCCAACTAGACAAGATGCTACTCTATAGAAAGCAAAATAATCATTTTACTGAATAATTGGATATACGCCTGATTAAATTTATTCGTCTGAATGAGAACTGTGTTACAAATAGTTTGAGAACAGTTACAATCATAAGCATGTCGATGTTCTTCTCTGTATATCCTAAAAGCGTAAAACCATCTATACTTAAATTTAACTGGTACTCTAAAATACGATACCCAAGAACTCAAAGCCAGCAAACTACCAGGAGTTGAATGCACTTGCAAAAATGTGTCAATTAGAAGTATTAACTACACATTAATATTTTTGAAAAGCAAAGACAGATTCACATTATTGCATTACTCAAAATGATTCTCCTGTCCCTGAATTGATTAATGAGATGCTTAGCAGCACCCCAGAATTCATCATTTCCCCCAGAGATTTAAAGGCTTACTGCCTTCCTATCACACCCACAGAGAATAGCTTTGACTTTGTTTTGGCTTTTAAACATTATGGCCTGGTTCCTACTGAGCTGGAAGTCCTGCTTATGTAGTAGTAACACAGAGCCATGGCACCATGTGTGCAACTATTGCTGCTGGCAAGCAGAGGATGGATTTCCCTCCTTATGTTGACCACTGCTTGCATAATGGGAAGACTCTAAAAAAGAGGCCATCGCCCACCCTGCCAGGCTGGCAGGACTTCCCCCTTAATTGAGGTATACTGCTGCCCTATGACTGGGGAAGGAATTATTTTGCACAAACTGGTATGACAGGATGGTCTCAAGGGAATACAGAAGCAGGGTCTTATCTATGCCAAGCAAGTGTTCATCCACAACAATTCATCTTCTCACAGCTGCTGCTGCTGCTGCTGGTGAGTGAGGTTTTTGTACAGATCTGGACCCCCAAGACGGTGGTGTGGAATAATAGCTCACACACACAAGGCCACCTCATCCCCAGAAGGAGGAAGAGTCCACAGGATACTTGGGGGAAATCCAGGCTTTAGAGGGACCCGCACAATTGGACAACTTGTCTACCCTCAATATCCATATCCTGCCTTTCTCACTTTGCCGGCCCTCCCAAATGTGCTGAATGACAAAGCTATGGCTGAGAGAGACTACGACTGAGACCCCTAAATGGAGGCGTTCTAAAACTCAGTTACCTGCTGTGAAGGTCAAGAGGTCTTGGGGACAGTCCGATATAGTACAGGGGCTCCCAACCTTTTCAAGCCAGGGGCCGGGTCACACTCTCTCAGGCAACCTCGAAAGCTGGGTGGCCATTTTGCTCTGCCTGCACGGTGGGGTGGCCATTTTGTCCCAACAGCTTCAAAGGGGTAGCCATTTTGATTCTTGAATGCCCTTGGATGGGTGGGGTGGGGGACACATGAAGTGGTGCCAGGGGCTGGATACTGCCCACGGGCCTTAGGTTGGGAACCCCTGGTCCAATAGAACGCTCTGCTTTAAGAGGGAACAGTGCCTATGTCCTCAAAGTGGATTTCTGTTTTGTTCAATTAACAATGTCCAAATTCCAAAGATTTTGTTGACACACAGATGCCTGGCCTGATGTAAATCCTTAAACATGTTTTTGCCCTTATAAATACACAGTATGGGCAAATAGGCTCTCAAACAGCAAGAACATATATCCACCCAACACCACAAGTTTGTGCATTCAATGGACTACTGCAAGCTTCCCAAACCTTTGGGTTGTGGACTTCAATTCTCCAGCAGCCTCAGTCGATTCCCCAAAGCACTGACTTAGGCTTCTGGGAATTGGAGTCCAAAGCTCAAAGGTTGGGGAACCCTGGACTACTGTATCCCTGTTAAATAAGCAGACAACTACTATCAGGACAGAGCAAACGTACGTTAACAGAAATAGGACAAGCTGTTGTCAGATGTGCTAGATAAAAAGAGACCATGCTAAATTGGGATATCTAGTTTTACTCATCTAGCTCTCCTTTATTTTTTGAACCCCTTCCAAGAGGAAGTAAATGTATAGGCCTGTTCCTTTCTATGTAGAAGGCATTCTTAAAAAGTTGCTACAGCCACTTTCAAGAAAAAAATAAATGCCATGGAGACAAATGCCCTTTCTGTACTGGGGACCAACCACACAAACATTTCAGAAAAAGGATCGATAAACATTAATGCTTCAGTAGTTGATATAGAAACTATTAGTTACCAATCTACAACTGGTGATCCGTTTTTGTAGAGCAATGCTCTGAAACTGTTACCTTGCCTCTGAGATGATCTGTTTATAGATTTGATTAGGACTTTTACTTACCCTCCTTGCTTCAGATTCTTAACATCTCACATAGTTTAAGCAAAACCTCTTCTTCAGGGCAATAGGCTAGCAAGAATAACCACGGGCCAATGTTTCTTTAGAACAGGGGCAGACAACTGGCAAAATCTTTTTTTTTTTTTGTAGCCTTAAAACACCACTGAAAACCACAATGCTGAATTTTGGTGACAGGTAAGAAAATTCCATATAAAATGAGAGTTCTGCATGCCTAATAGGGCATGCGTATGCACAGTAAACCCATTTGTGTGGATTCACAGGGAATTTGGCTTCTGGGAATTGAAGTCCAAGAACAGCTGGAGTGCCAAGGTTCGCCATCATGTGTATAGATGTTGAGCACACGTGAGTTAACTATTCCTTTATACCAGGAGTGCTCAAACGTTTCAGGCCACAGGCCAGTCACATGGTTCAGTGGGCCAGTCATGTGGTTTAGCGGGCCGGTCTTGTGGTTCCTCCCACAGGAAGCGGAAGTAAAACATGCTTTGCAATCTGTTTTGCAACTGGATGAGATAGAATTTAAGCTGCCATTTTTCTCTGCTTAAATCAGGGGTGCCCAAACTACAGCCCACGGGCCAGATCCGGGCCCCAGTGCCAATTTATCCATCCCACGCCGCCCTTGTCGCTCCTGAAGGCGGAAGTAAAATGTGCCTTAGTTTGGGCACCCCTGGTTTATACAAATAATCCTGAAATTGGCCATCAACCAATTCTGAAACTAAAGAATAAGCACCCTCCAAAGACTCAATCCATCTTCCCTCCATTTCAGCAGTTACCAAAACAATAAACTCACAACATATTACAATAGTCTCTAATCAGAAATAGGTTCAATCTCTTTTAATTATAACTGGAGCCAAAATAAAAGCTTAGATCTACTACAGTACACTACACATAAAATGTCGAGGTACCTGGCTAACTCTTAAAAACAGTATAAACTGGTTTCTCTGATCTCCTCATGTTCACTTTCACATACCTTCCTTCGAAAACAAGACAACAACTAAAAGAGGAAACTACCCTGAAGGCTAACCTCTAGTTTATTTTATTTAATAGAGCACCCATTTCACAAAAAGCCAAAATCTTTCAGCTCATAACTTCTATGAAACCTGATGCATATTGAAACTGTTTTATATGGCTATTCTCATTGGAAGCTGTCGCCTACAGCATCTTTACATTAGAAAACCAATGTCACGCTGCTTAATAATAACTATAATGGAATGAGCATGCATGTTTATAAATAAAACTTGAAAAATAATAGAGCCAATGGCTTGATACACACTTTTATAATGAAGCAAAATGACTTGTTTGGCAATCACTTAATAAACTAAAAGAACTTTGGAGGATACACCCATCCTTTGATATGCTGATATATCAGATTCAGTGTAATACTACACGGCCCCCACTATCTCTCACAAGACATTACTTACGATATTCTTCCAAACGGTGCAAACGCTGCTTTTATATCTTCAGTTGTAATTTCTGGGCTGAGGTCTCCAACAAACACATGGAAGTGGTCTTATCAAGAAAAAGAAAGAAATGTACATGTTTGCAAAGTCCTCCTGGAAACTCAGGGAGTTTTCTTTTTAAAGAAAAAACCTGCATCAATTGCCATACATCTGGAAACTATGTAAGAACTAGAATCTTGTGTCCTATCACATAATAAAATATATCATTGTTTAATATAGAAGCACCAACAGACATGACAATACACAGGTACAGTAAGGCACATGTAACTACGTTTTACTTTTTATTAAATTATCTGTTCCTCGTATGAGAAACTCTATTTCCATGACAGCTTTATTCATATTGCACCAATCCAGAAAGATTATATTACAATTTTGTTTTATAATGCTACTATTTAGCTTTATTTATACATAAATTTAAGAACACTGAGCTTAAATGTCTACTGGTTCTAGGAACGAAATAGGATACTGTAGACAAACCCAGTAGAGACAGCATAAATTATAAACAACTCAATCTTAAATTATATTTTGTGAAAAACAGCCAAAAAGATACCTTGCATTGCAACAGTTTGTTGTTAAAGTATTTGACAGTTTCCTGAAAAGCCAACAGTTTTGGTTGCCCAGCCTTTTACACCATGTATCCATGTGCATTCAAAGTATGTGAAATCCATGAGCAAGTGAACGAAGACTGAAGGCAACAGAACGGAAACAGTAATCCCTTCACAGTTTAGGTTATTAGAGCCATTTACATTAGCACTGGTGATACAACGATGTCATCTTTAAGGACTTTCTCTCGAGAGTCACACAAAGCCATTATAATTACCACTCTAACTGGTTTTCAGAGCACACATGACACTTTACAACTGCACCTTAGCAAGATTATGGTTAAATCCAAACCCTACCCCACACCCCCACACCCCCAGTTTTACAATTCTAAGGCCAGATAAGTAGAGGAGCAACACACTAGCTGTGCAAGGGGGGAAATGACCCCAGTGGAAGAGCACCTGGCAAAGACTGCAAGGAAATGTTATCGTTGTGTCTCACAAACAGCAGCCTTTCAGGGAGCTTTCTATCTCGCCCTTGCAAAGAGGGAAAGAATTGTTACTGCAACAGCAGTTTAATCCTGATCCATTTGAGAGAGGAGGGGGGAATCTTGTAACAACGGAACAACCCCCCCGCAAATAGCTCCAGGCGGTTAGTGAATACCCCTGAGAGATTTCATTTTATGTTTAAGAAGATACAATTACCTTGTGAACGCAGTGTGTTGACAACGGTACTACCTGATGACAAAGATTAGATTTGTTCTTAAGTTTATTAACACAAACACATTAAATAATATCTTAGGATAATGATCAAAACAATAGGGCAAATATTAGCATGATGCTTATTACTTAACATTAAAAAGACTTTTGAGCAAATAAACAGTCATTACTCAGAATCGTAAGGAACTTACTGCTGGTATCTTTCTTCTGGCTGCTGGGGGTCGTGGCCCAATTCACTTTGACCTCCTACAAATACATTTGGCTCCAATTACATTCAAGGTCATTGCAAGACTGGCCTGACTTATCTGACATTCTCCATTAGAACAGCATAATTTGACAAACATCTGGCATAGCAGCCAGAATCCTGTAGTGATTTCACTTGAAGAACTACGCAGTATCAGCACAACCAAGGATGCAACTATCTAGCACAGTGATGGCGAACCTTGACACTCCAAGCGTTCTTGGACTTCAATCCCAGAAGCCCAAGTCTCTGTGAATCCACACGAATGGGTTTACTGCACAGTAAAACCCATTTGTGTGGATTCACAGACTTGGGCTTCTGGGAACTGAAGTCCAAGAACACCTGGAGTGCCAAGGTTCGTCACCACGGATCTATGAGATCGCCCATTTACACAGCATGAATCTGCCAGGATTCTACCCAATTACATTTAAAATAATAAGTCTGCTGCACCTGATGAATAGCTGACTTCTTTGAACAAAAAGACTCTTCAGCAAAAACCGCACATTAAAAAGTGAGCTACAGCAGGCAAAAATGTAAGACTTCAGGTTACATTTTATTACTTTGCTGAGTCACTTTATTTAAAAGTCCAGGACATTAAGGATAATGAATAACTGTTCTTATTTTTTTTATCATAGCATATCACATCTCTTTTGCCTGTGAAGGATTCAAGTAGTTGTGACTTAAGAGGGATGTTTAAAAGCTCAACCTTTTAAAAAGTTCTGCTACAGAAAAGATTAAAACTGGAGGCACTGTTACCTTTGCCTTTTCCTCTTCATTTTAAAAGCAATTTGATCCAACTGTACAGGATCTTATGCATTTCTGTCCCTGCTCACTATTTACCAAAGGGCGCTTACCTTACCCATGATCTTCCGTCCATTCATAGCCGCTAAAGCCGCAGCTGCATGACGGTGCTCATAGAACTCCACAAAACAGTATGGATCATTTCCAGCTGTCTAGATGAGCCAAGAAAAAACGATGTCAGAGCAGACAAGCAGCTGAACCCTCTCAATTAGGCATCAATTACATTTTACAACAGTAAAGATGTAATCCTCCGCCTGATTATTCTTTTTCTGTTTAGAAGTGGAAGGAAAAGTTCCATTCCAGTAAGGATTAACGTCAAATTAAAAGTGTTTAGAATCTAAATGGTAATTTTAGACCTTACAAACTGTGTGCATGTAACTCTTTAGGGACACAAAGGTTGCAGTCCTAATTACACATAGGTAAAGCAGGGAGTAAATTTTGCTGGTTGGAATAAAGCTTAATTCTGCAGAGACCGTTCGTTTTATTTTTCATGTTGTTAGTTCCTTTAACTCAGGGATGGCCAAAGTACAGCCAGTGGGCCAGCACCAGCCTATGGCACCAAATCATCCAGCCCTCATCACTACCGAAAGTAAAATGTGCCCGTGCGCAACGCTGCCGTATATGCAGCCGCGGCTGTCATAAACACATTTATGACAGCCACTGACACATTTTACAGCGGGAGGAACCACGTGTCCGGCCCGCAGCGTGAAGTTTGGCCACCCCTGCTTTAACTTGTTAATTAACTGCTTAATTAAATTTGTTCCACCCTCCATACAACATCCCATTTGAGATGGTGAGCAAGCACACCATAAAAACCCCTTGATACCCCTACTTTTTTAATCTTCCAAGACCCACTTTTCCTACATAAAGAATATGTTCTAAATCAAGTTACTAGTCCCAACTAGAATAGGCCTCACAAATCAGCTAATGAATGATAAGTCAACCCCTCTGTGCTCAATTAATGAGTCTCACAACTGGATTTGAGTCTCCTTTTTAGCTGCAGAACAGCAATAAACATACAATTAAATATTTTCAACATTCAGGGTACCCAATATTCTTTGTACAGTACACAGGTAAACTTACATCCATTATCATTTTGCAGTTTTTGCATGGTCCAATCTGGCTGAACAGCTGGAGGATTAGGGCTTCAGTAACATCTCTTGATAGGTTCCCCACATATCTGCAAAATTGACATAATTTCAGAAACAAACTTCCATAGCAAGACCTCATGAATGAGAAAAGCAGAGAAGCAAGTGCACTTCCACCAGTTTAGTAAAATCAGAAGATGCCAAAATAATAATAATCAGTGAAATGTTAAATCAGGGGCTCGCAACCTACAGCCCGCAGGCCAGGCCTGGCGCGAGGCCATTCCATCCGGCCCGTAGCAGCAATCGTGGAAGTGTTGATGTCTGCACATGTGCAAATGTGCCCACTGCGGTTTATGGCATTTGCGGCCCGCTCAGCTGTCTGAAGGGGAGTTGTCTGGCCCGTGGTGTAGTAAGGTTGAGAACCCCTGCATTAAATCATATATGGAAGCTAGTTTACACTGCACAAAAGCAGAATCTTTCTCTGTCGTAGGACTGAAACCTCTTCAGGGAATTTGTATAAAGTGAAAATGTTCCTTTTTTGAATATTTTCTTTAATAGAAATTATTCTTTATTTCTGGTAGAATTTTTGTGAGTTAATATTTATTCCTATTCTTTTTTACAAGTAAACTGATTAACAGGCTCTGTCAGAGTACCTGTTCCAATTATTCAGCTATAAAGCAAAAATGCAGCCTTTGAAACCCATATCCCTCTTATTTTGGAATCTCCCTACACTGGGATGTAAGGACAGGACTTTACAATGATCTGGTCTGCTTTCTCCCCCAGGACTTCCTTCAAGTTATCACTGTTGTCTGAGCACACAGCAATTTAAAGGCATTATTGTTTGATTCAATAAAAGAATCTACAATCATTTGTTTGCAAGACCTAAGCGCTTTCTGGATGTCATTAATTCATTATTGTTGTGACATGCCAACAAGTCACTTCCTAAAACTCTAATGGGATTCTAAAGGCATGATCTAGGAAAGGTCTATCGTTGCCAGTTCAAGACTCGATATCTACTACACTAATCTGACTCTCAAAGTCAAAAACAATTCCAGGCATGCAAGAACAATACTTTAAATCTCTCTCTCTTCAAATTTCAAATCATCTATTCCTGCCTTTGGACTGTGTACTAGAATCACACACACTTTTTGAACTATGAAAGATATAATGAACAAATGTCCATGGCACAAGCTGCACTGGACACTCAACCAAGCATGATCCAAACAATATTAATTTGGCTGTAATTGGCTCACCTAGTGGGTAAACTAAATTTTATCCCAACTTCTCTGACAGAGGTTTGACTCATATCTGTATCACTCTAATTCCCAGAAAAGGAGGGAAAGGAACTTCTCTTTCAAACTAAGGCATGGAAACAAGAATACAGAGTAGCTGACAGCTTTCTATTTGGTGAGATGCAGACAATTCAATGAACATTGTCAGAGGTGCAACAGGCTCAAGCGGGAGCTGCTGGCAGACAACAACACGCTGTGCAAATGTGGGGATACAGAAATCTGGCTCATTTCCTGGTCTGCCGATTACTACCAGAAACAAGCACTGAAGAGGGGTGTGTGTGTTAAGTGTGTGTTAAGTATGGCCAACGACAAAGCCAAGAAGGTGGCTTCATTCTGGCAGTCCAAAGCTTGATCTGGACAAGAAAGATGAAGACCCTAACCATTCCCTGCAATTATTGATGGAGAAAAGGGAAGATGGTTTGCCACCCCCCCCCTTTGCGCCTAACTTTTTTTCCCTTTTGCATCTCTATTGCTTGTTTCAAAGACATTAATTATTATGTTAATTATTTACTAATCTATTACTTTTAATTTCATTTCGGGAACCTCAGACAACAAGCATATCAGAGAGTAAACAAAGGCAAAAACCCTTGTGGCGCTTTAAAGACTAACTGCTGTATTTCAATGTGAGCTTTGATGGATCAAGTGTGACCAAGTGGATCTTGATCCACCAAAGCTAACATTAAAATATAGCAGTTAGTCTTTAAAGTGTCACAAGAGGTTCCCCCCCCTTTTGTTTACTCTCTAATGTGCTTATTATCATCATCAGATTCACAAAAGACTGGATATTTTATCGTATGATGAACTTCAGTTGTCTTCATTAATGTTGATGAGCACAAATTATCCACCTCAGGTTCCTAGCTAGAGTTCCACCTCATACATAGGTCTGGAAGGAGGGAGGGCTGCTTCATCTGTGGCACCAAGGCAAATCCTCCAATGTGCCTCCATTCCAAACACACCTAAATAGAATGAATGGCCTTCTTCACAGGCAAAGACTGGGATAAAGTCAGTTCAAGACCTAACTGGAGAGAGAACCGTTAAGGTAACGTCTAAGAATGTGGGGAGTTCCTGGGGAAAGTTGGTTTTTTGGAGGTAGAGTTAGTATGTTCTCACGTCCAATAAATCCAGAATTTTCAAATATCTAGGAAGTCCTTTAGGTATTCTTATGAAATAGGCATCTCTCATTAGATTCACAGTCGAAGGGTGGCATGAAAATAGCAGTTCAAGACCTAACACCAAGGAATTCTTAAGAAGGGTTAAATAATCATTATTATTCTCGTTAATTATAAAGCCGCCTTTGGGGCTCTGAATTGGGGGGAGGGGGAGGGGGAGGCGGCGACGACGACGTGGCAGGCCCGCCCGGGGCCCTTCCTTCCCGAGGCCGCCGCACCAACTAGGCCTCGCCGCCATCGCCTCAGAGCCGCCTGACTAACTCACAGCGTCTTGGGCATTTCGTCCTCCATGGCGGTGGCGGAGATGATGATGATGATGATGATGGAAGCGGCGGCGGCGGCTCCCCCTCCGCCAGCCAAACCGAGGGCGAGCCCAGGCGCAAGGAACTAGGCCCTCCTCCTCCTCCTCCTCCCGAAGCCCCCCGACAGACGAACAATCCTGCCGCCGCCTCGCCGCTCGTTCCTCTCAAGATGGCGCTGGCGGGCTGAGAGGCCCGGCCGGACCGACGGAAGAGACGCAAGGGCGCATGCGCCGGACGGCGCACCTGCGCGTGGAGGCGACCCTTCTCCCTCCCGCCCCCTGCGCCGACGCCTGCCAATCCTGCTTCTTCTCGCCCGCTTCGGCAGTTCGCGGACCTCGCGAGATTTCCTCCCGGGCGCAGGCGCATTGACATCTACTTGTGGAGAGGAAATTTAAATTTGAAAAATTGTTTTTTTCCCCCCTATTTTTTTCCCTCGAATTAAAAATTTGATATATAACGTGCTATATAATGAGCAATGCTTTATTGTTTGCGCCCGAACTGTGGAAGTAGTTGCGCACGCGACCAAGAAGAAAAAAAATCTTGCGCCGCCCGGGAATCGAACCCGGGTCGCAAGAATGGGAATCTTGCATGATACCACTACACCAGCGGCGCGGATATAGAATCCCCTTGGAAAGTAGACCTTACGAAGCAAAAGGCACATAAGAAAGCGAGGGAAATGCTGTGTAGAGTATCCCTTGTTTGCCAGTCATGTAAGAAGATTTTTGCAGGTTTCATGGCAAAGAATCCACCCAAAGTTTGAATGCAAGCTGGCAAACAGGATGCCTGGGATATATTAATATGCTTTAAATATGCACAATGCAATAAAGCGGTTAAAATAAAACAACTGTTCCTTGTTGCTCTCTGCAGCCCAGTGTGAGTAAGCAAGCTTCAGTCCTACATAGAGCCCTGCATCATCATCATCATCATTCTCCATAGGGTGGAGAAACAGACACAGTGTTGTTGTTGTTGCAACTATATCCATTGCACAAAAAAGAGAGTTTCAACAGACACACCGGGGTGCCCAAACTTTTTGGGCCATGGTCCAGCCTCTTCCTCGGGAGAAAAGGAACGCCAGGGAGGTAACGAGTAACGGGGCAAAGCGAAGTAACGTTTTTCTTTCAAAGGCCTCGTTTCCCTCCTCCTCCTCCTCCACCCACCGGAGGAGGCGGGACTGAGTCCAGGCCGAGAGCGAGAGGAGCCCAAAGAAGCCAAGCCAGGCTGCCTCCTTTCTTCTCCGCCGCCATGGCCGCCATGGGGTCGCCGTCGGGGCTGCTGCCGTTCTTCCTCTTCTTCTTCCTCCTCCTCCTCGTTCCCTGGGCCTCCCCCCAAGAGCTCCGCCACCCGCCGGGCAGAATCGGTAGGAGAAGTCCGGGGTGAGGGAACGCGAAGGAAGGAACGACAAACCCCCCCCCTGTACTTCAAGCCTGTGTGGAATTACTTTTCCAAAAAGTAACGCCTTCGCCGTTACTTTCAGGCCCAACAACGGGAGGGGGCGACGTGTCTGTGTGGGCGTCTACCCCCCTCCCCCTTTCCCTCCAAGGGGTACCTATGAATCAAACCCTGAGGCCTGAGGAGAACTAGAGAAGCCTAGTCGGATTTGGGGGTGGGGGTAGTTTCAGTAGGGCAAACTAAGAAGGGGGCAATTAGGCGAGGCTAATGAGGAACGTGCCTCAGGTCGTTACAAGGGGGGGTCGGGGGGGGAGCATGAAAACAAAACCAGAAACGAGAAGTAAAAGTAATTCGTTTTATTGGGGGGAAGGGGGGGTCCCCTTGTTTCCCCCAGGGTCTTTGCTCCCCTGTTTGCAGAATTGGACCCCAGGGGTCCTAAGGGGCCCATTCAGGCTCCCCCTCCGAATGATGGGGGGGATGATGGGACATGGGGATGATGGCCCCTGGGCTGCTAAAGCCTGCACTGTCTCCCTTGTCTCTCTAGCGTAAACACACTGGAGTGGGTATAGCAGGTTGCCCAGACGTCCCATATCCCCCCTCTATGTTCCTAATTCTCAGTTTGGGTGCTGGTTCCAGGTTTAAAGCTGGCTTTCCAAGCATTTTATTTTAATTCTATTTTTAAAATGAACGAGCTATTTATTGATTACTTTAAGGGGGCAGGAAGGGGTTATTTATTGGTTGCCTTTGAATAACACATTTCTCCCCAAGTCTCAAGGTGGCTGACAGAGCGTGGAAACCCTAAAAATGGAAGAGCCCGTTTCCTATGACATGCTTTTGGTTTTATTTATTTATTTTTGCGCTTGAGGATTAGGACATTGTCCACATAGATTGGGCAATGCAGAACCCAAGGGAAACTTTGGGTAGGAGGAAATGTAGGAATAGAATGGGATTTACGTCATTCCATGATCCGTTAATCCCTTCTTTTTAGCTTGTTCCTACAAGTCTTTTGGGTTTGTTTGTTTGGCTAGGTCAGGGGCACCCAAACTACACCCAGTGGCCAGATCTGGCCCCTGACACCAATTCATCTGGCCCACAAAGCCCTCGTTGCTCCTGGAAGCAGAAATAAAAAACGCCCGTACGAGGGATTTATAGGCCAGATGAATTGGCGTTGGGGGCTGGGATTCAGCCCCCAGACTATAGTGACCGGCTCTTTGACCCACCTGACTGGTCAGTGGCCGGAAAAGTTTGGACACCCCTGGCCTAGGTAATGCCTCTCTCCATTACTTCAGAAGAACCAAATTGCCTAAAACTCTCTTTTTTAAAAATAAATTTTCTTAGATATTATTTCCTTACAAACAGCAAATATTAACCTTCCTGCTACCTTTCTTCTGCTAAGCCTCCATCCTAGGTTAATGTAAGTGGGTACTGAGCTGTTGACCTCAGTGAGATTTCTTCCCAAATAATCATCTGTTTCAGGTTGCTCTTAATTACAGGGCTAGGCTCTGTGTGTACCATACAGTGTACTCTACTGTACAGTATTTCCTTTCTGGATACAGAAATAATTGTTTTAAACTGCAGGCCTAAATGGTGCAGCAGTGTACAGTACTCTTGTCGTATACAGGTCCCTCTGTGGAATATCCACCCTTCTCTGAAGCCTGCATCTGCTCTGTTGAGACAGAAGATATGAATCAGAATTAGCCTTTTGAGGGAAGAAACCAAGAACAGGCTGGGCGGTCACTGCTTTCCACGAGGCCAGTTCAAAGCTGTCAATCAGCCATCAGGGCTGTTTGAGGAAGCCAAGATGAGCAAAGGACCTAACGAAGGTCTGTGATTAATGGCCATTTTCACGGTGGCAAACCTAGGCGGCTCCCATCCTGTGGACCCTTTGCAACACAAACCCACAAACGGACATCCAGAGCATTTCTTAGTCTGCAAAAGCCCATGCCGGATAAAACTTGTTTTATTTATTTCATGTTTATACCGCCCATCTGGGATTTTTATTTCACACTCTTTTGTGTGAGCCTTTCAGTTGACATTAGACTCTTCTTGGTTTTAATCTCAGGTGTGATTGGAGCGGGCATTGGGGGGACGTCCGCAGCCTACTTTCTGCGCCAGAAGTTTGGTAAAGACGTCCAGATCGATGTGTTTGAAAAAGGAAACGTCGGGGGCCGTTTGGCTACGATCAACCTGGAAGGAAAAGATTATGAAGCAGGGGGATCCGTTATCCACCCCCTCAACCTGCACATGAAACATTTTGTCAAAGAGTTAGGTACGCATGCCACTGGGGTGGGGACACACTCTGCTCTGTTGCTTGCATCCCTCCTAGTGCATGGTTCTAGATCTGTTTAGTCGCTCTCTGCTCCACTAATTGGTCCCCCTTTTTAAGGAGGAAATAGAGACAGAGTTTGTGCACACCTTTGTACTTTGCTCTTTGCTGTGGTTACGATGGCCCCTTCTGCTGCTGTCTCTCCACTGCCAAAACATATTCCTAAAGAAAAAAAGGACGCAGCATAACAATTCTCAGATGTCATCACAGAGCTCAGATATGTTACCTGTAACTTCAGCTAAGGCATCTGACAGTAGCTTCATAACAAAGAGTGATGAGGGCTGTAGATGTAAGACTTGTTCAGTGAGGAGACAGAGGAATGTGGAAAGGTTATCAGTGAAGGAAGAGAAATGAATCAGTCTCATATTTCAAGTAGGATTGCTGTGGCTTAGTAGTTAAGATGCTGGGCTTGACAACTGGAAGGTCAGCAGTTCAGGACCCCTTGAGTGAGCTCCCGTCTCTGTCCCAGCTCCTGCCAACCTAGCGGTTCGAAAGCAAAAAGTTGCAAGTAGATCAATAGGGACCACTTCGGCAGAAAGGAGAACAGGGTTCTGTGCACTCTGGTGTCTAGTCATTTAATTTAATAGATTTATATACCGCCCTATCCAATGGACTCTGGGCAGTGTACACAAGTTAAAACCAATATACTGTAAAACAATTAAAAAACCCTTTAAAGCAGCAATATTACCCCCCCTCCCGGCTGTGCCATTTACTATCTAAAAACAAATATAAAATCTACAAGACCTTAACATTAAAAAATTAATTACAGGAGGGGGGAGCCTCAGGTGAGCCAGAAAGGGGAGCTTGTTGACAATCCCGGACCCCCAGACCTATTTTGCCAACCACGTCTTCAGTTCTTTCCTAAATGGTAGCAACTGGGCCTGGAGGCATAGTTCTACTGGGAGGAGGTTCCATAGTGGGGGGGGGGGTGGGGCTACAACCAAGAAGGCCCTTTTCCTCATGCTGGAGAGGCAAGCCTCCCCAGCGGATGGTACCTGAAGGTTGCCCTCTCGGTTTGCTCTCATGGGATGGGTTGATGTCCTAGGGACGATGCGGTCCCTGAGGTATCTTGGTCCGCTACCATGAAGGGTTTTAAAGGTGACAACCAGCACCTTGAATTGCACCCGGAGACATAATAGGCAGCCAGTGCAGCTCCCGCAGCAGTGGCGAGACATGGGCAAAACGACTACACCCCACCACTGCATGGGCCGCCGCATTCTGGACCAACTGCAGTCTCCGGATGGTCATCAAGGGTAGCCCCATGTAGAGCGCATTACAATAGTCCAAAACGGGAGGTGACCAGGGCATGGGTGACCGTGAGAAGGGCCTCCCAACTCACAGCCTCTGTTTTCCCACTTTTCAGGGCTCTCTGTTCCTGAACAAGGAGGCGGACTCTTTGGAGTTTACAATGGAGACGAGTTTGTTTTTGAGGAGAGCAGTTGGTACATTTGGAATTTTTTCAAACTCCTCTGGAATTATGGACTGAACTTTCTGCGAATGTTCATTTGGGTAGAAGAAATCTTGGACAAGTTTATGAGGTAGGAAGATGCATCAACTAGAACAGGGGTGCCCAAACTTTTCAGGCTGTGCGCCGGTCACGTGGTTCACGGGGCCAGTCACTCTATGGCCATAGTTTGGGCACCCCTGACCTAGAATGCCACTTGGCCGTTTGATGTTGGTAGTGCCGTTTGAGAAAAGACCCCCTCCTGCTTTTACTTTAAAGGGGGAAAAACCCTGTTAAAAGCATGCCATCATTTAAAAAAAACTAGAAATATAATTACAGGGCTTAGCTCATAATTAAGAGAGTTTAGGAACAAGTAGAAGAACCAGTTCCCAAATAATTAAAGCAGCAACAATGCCCTGCAGGGAAGCAAGAGACAGGCTCAGGTGGACAATTAAGTCCATGTCTGAAAAACTCGTGTGGAGAAGGGGTTTTGGGAGAGCACCTTTGGTTTTTGGACTTCAATTCCCAGAAGCCTCAGTCAATTCCCCAAAGCACTGATCAGCCAATGGACTGACTGAGGCATCTGAGAATTGAAGTCCAAAAACCAAAGGCTGGGGAACACGGGTAGATGCAAGTTTGAATCCTCTGGACTAGGAGAAAGATCGCATTGAAATGAAATGAACATTTGAAATAAGAAAAGGGACTTCGGAGGCTTAGTGGTTAAGATGCTGAACTTGATGACTGGAAGGTCGGCAGGTCAGTTTGAGACCTGGGTACTGCATGATGGAATGAGAACCTGTCTCTGTCCCAGCGGCTACCAACCTAGCAGTTCGGAAGGAAGAAATTGCAAGTAGATAAATAGGGACCACTTTTGTGGAAAAGGTAAGTGTTCCTTATAATCATGCCTGCCACATGACCACAGAAACATCTGCAGATGCAGACAGTACTGGCTGTAAACAGAAATGGGCACTGGACCCTAGAGTCAGATACGACTGGTTTTCGAGCAGGGGCAGCCTAAATAGTAAGGGAGGAAGCCTGCCAAAAGCCAGCGTGGCTTTCTTTGTTACCTTTTGCAAAAAAAAAAAAAATGTACCGAATCCTTTTGTGGTTTTTAAAAGAGCTTCTTCCCTCTTTTGGCTAAAAGGATCTACCGCTATCAGTCCCACGACTTTGCCTTCAGCACCATGGAGTCCTTGCTTCATGCCATGGGAGGGTCCGACTTCCTCCGGCTGCTGAACCAGACCATTGACACGTCTTTACAAAAGGCCCGCTTCTCCCAGAAGTTCATCAACGAGATGGTCACCCCCGTCATGAGAGTGAACTATGGACAAAATGCCAACATCAACGGCTTTGTGGGTAAGCGGCGTTTCATTCGGAGCAATTCCAACTCTCCCAGCATGTAAATATCGGCCAAGGAATCTCTCTTAACACCTGGTGGCGCAGGGGTTAAACAGCTGTACTGCAGCCAAAAGTTTATGAGTGTGAGCCTGATGGGGGATCAAGGTTGACTCAGCCACTTCCCTCCTTCTGGGGCCAGTCACATGAGTACCCCAGTATGTTGGGGGCAAAATCCTAATTGTGAACTGGCCAGAGAGTGCACTAAGACCTATGGGGGTGGGGGTGGTATATAAGTGTGATTGCTATGTTATATCCTTGTTAAATACAAAAACGTTCTAATGATGGGCTCTCTACAATGTCTGTTTCTTCTCCTGTGCTTTTATCAAGCTCTTCTTCTTCTTCTTCTCCGTGGTCTCTGTGAATCCACAAGCACAGTAAACCCATTTGTGTGGATTCACAGGTGACCACGAAGAACAGTTACAGGTAAGCAACCAGTCATTATAGAGCCCTGGTGGCAATGCAGGGTTTAAACTGCTGTACTGCAGCCAAAATGTTGTGAGTTCAATCCTGCCCAGAATGTTTCATATACGATATTGACCGGGTTTTAGCAGTCCTTAAACATAATATCTTACCCAGGACCCCATATGTCATGTCAGGGGGGCCCAAATTTTTCCCGCCAGGGGCCTCCTGGCCACACCCCGTCAAACAGCTGAGTGGGCCAGTCACGCAGTTCCTCCCGGCGGTGGCAGTGTGTAAAATCGTGTCCTGTTTTGGGGCATTTTCCTCTCCTCTGCTGCTTCCCTTAGAGGAAGGAGCAAGGTAGGACCAGTATCGCTCCCTTTTTAATTCCCCCCCCCCCCCCCCCCCCGCCATGTTTTCGGCAACTCTGGCAGCAGCAGCAATCTGGCTCGCAGTCCGTAGTTTGGGCACTCCTGCCATATATGCTCTATTCAAAGATGGGATCTACAGATTTGCCGCGCTTGCTTCTGCCTTTCTCAGTGGCAGAGATCTGTCGTCATGGTTTATATGCAGGAGGCATTTCTGTGTGTATCCGGACTGACCACAGCCACCCCTTTTGTTCCTTTCTGTGCCGCCAGGTGCTGTATCTTTGGCAGGTGCCGACCCGGGGCTTTGGTCCGTGGGAGGTGGTAACAAATTGGTCTGTATTGGCCTCCTCTCTGCTTCGAAAGCACAATTGATTTCTGGCACCGTGATCTCGCTAGAAGAGAAAACAAGGACGAAAGGGCGCTCAGGTGAGGAACGCTCTGACCGAGGAAACAACGGAAAAGCCTAAGGGAAAAATCTAGAATGGCTTCTGCAGAATTCCAGAGCGAGGGTTGCTTGTGCGAATGAGAAAAGGCACAGATAAGATTAGGCAGCTGTTCAGGAGCTTTGGGGTTAGTCGAGGCCAGGTGGTGATCCTGATATGTCCATAGAGGAGACCAGGAGTTCTCATACCTTTTTAAGCTTGGTGGGGAGGGGGGGGGCATTGGGTCACGCTCCCTCAGACAGCTTCAGGGGCCGGACGGCCATTTCGCCCTTTCTCCACCACATGGCACTTCCTGGTGTGGGGGAGGTGGTGGTGGGGCCACATGAAACAGTGCCAAGGGCTGCATCTGGCCTGCATGCTGCAGGTTGAGAATCCCTGGAGTAGACCCTACTGCCAGCGACTCGACACCCGAGTGTTAAGGTAGCAGTTAACTAACATGAGCACACTGAGTGGTGAAGTCCACAGGGAAGGAAGGATGATGATGGTCCCCAAGTGGATTAAATGGTCCCACTTGGATCACTCTTGAAGGAGGGAGGGCAGCAGCTTCATCCATCCTGGCCTGGGGCTGATGATGATGATGAGGGCTTGGCGTGCCCAGAGGGCTCAGCACCAGAAAGTGACTCACAGAACTGGATCCGTGCTGATTTGGATACGGCAGAAGAACTCTTTGCAGAAAGGACACCGCGGTCCGTCTTTTCACCTCAGCAATAAATGTTAGAAATAGATTCTCAGGTTGATAAATATTAAAATGCTGGGCGCGGCCATTGGGACAGCCGAGCCCACCTGCAAGAGGCAGCCCTTGCCTAGTTTAGCACCTACTTGTGTTTTCACATCATCGTCATCTTCTTCTTTCACGTCCAGATGAAAGTCCCTGACAGTTTGAGCAGGGATGAAACGTGGAACTCTTCCTTTATCAAGAGCTGAACAGCTACACATTATTTCTCAGTACAGAACTGCAATTACTGTACAGTACAGGAGAACGTCAGGTGTCAGGGCAGGGCTTGAGCTAGGCTTGGGAAAGACATGGGTTCAAATCCTTACTCCCTCATGAAGCTTATGGGCTGACTTTGTGCAATCCGCCTTTCAGCCAAAGCTACTTTAGAAGAGGGGCTGTGAGGATAAAATGGAAGAAAGGGGCGTTTTGTAAGAGACCAGCCAGGACACAGAGAGGGTAAACTAAACAAAGAAATACTGGCCTTAAGTTTCTTTTAGAGGAGAGCTCACCAGAAATGTCAGAAGAGGTCATGAAACATCCGAGACTCTCATCAAACCATACTCTTGTTTCTTTTTAAAGGAGTGCCTGTGAAACTCTACGAAGTTACCTACAATTCTTCAAGGGGATTGACGTCAGAGCTGTACGACATCCTTCTGGTTGCGACTCCACTCCACCGTAAAATTGCAAACATCACGTTCCGCCACTTCCAGCCCCCTCTTCCCGAGTTCCCCAGGCCCTACCACCAGACGGTGGCAACTTTTGTCCATGGACAGATTAATGCCTCTTTCTTTGGCTACCCAAACCCTTCCCAATTCGCTCTAGGCAGCATCCTCACCATGGAGAACCCCAAGCTGTTTATCGACAGCATTGGCGCCGTCTCTCCTGTGCAAGGCCAAAAGGAGGAGAATCTGGCCTCCCGCGTGTGGAAAGTCTTTTCACGTGAGCCTTTGACCAAGGAGCAGATCCACTTGCTTTTCTCATCCTACGATTCTGTGGAAGTGAAGACGTGGCTAGCTTATCCACGCTACAGCCCTCCAGAGAAGTGCCCACCTATCGTGCTCCACGATCACATGTATTACCTCAACGGCATAGAGTACGCCGCAAGTGCCATGGAAATGAGTGCCATCGCAGCCAAAAACTCGGCCCTCTTGGCTTACCACCGCTGGTACGAGAAGCCTGGCATGATTGACCAGGAGGATTTGCACGAGAGGCTTAAAACGGAGCTCTGAGGAGACAAAATGCATCACCGAGAAACAAAACTACACTTTGCAAGAGAATTTGTGCCCATGCTGTAGGAAATATGCAGCCACAGAGAACATTGTATTTCCATTTCTTTGATTTTTGTTTACCTTTTCTGCAAATCAACTTCCTGTAAAACAGTTCTTGTGTGCAGGGAGAAATTTGAAGCGGCATAACCCAAAGGTAAGGTTTTCTCCCTGCACACAGAAGAAATCATGCTTTCTGACAAAATTATGCTGCTGTTGAGCTCCTAACAGACCCCTCATTGCAACAACTCCAGGGTGTTTGTGTGTTAGGATCTTGTTTCAGTGTGAAACATCTCCCATGTGGCTGGCTGCAAATATTTTTCTACATTTGTGTTGGGATTCAACAGCATCCTTAGTACCTCATACCTTTATTCTCTTTTCACTGACTATTGAAGTAGCTGACACGTAGACACTTGCAAACACAGGGCGGTTTTGCTGTGTGATTCTGAAAGCTGGTGTAATATGACTACTGTTCTAACATGACCTTGTAAGTCGAAACCCTTTGGCAATTATGTATTAGGACTGTAAAGGAAGATTTGGATGGCATAACAATTGAAACGGTTGGAATTATTGCTGTGTTTTGTGATTCTTAAAGGAGCAGCAGGAGGAAGTGAAGCATGGGGAGTAGGACTTCTGTCACTCTATGGCAGTGATGGCCAACCTTGGCACACTAGTTGTTCTTGGACTTCAATTCCCAGAAGCCCAAATCTCTGTGAATCCACCCGTATGCGCAGTAAACCCATTTGTTTGGATTCACAGAGACTTGAACTTCTGGGAATTAAAGTCCAAGAACAGCTAGAGTGCCAGTAAACCCATTTGTGTGGATTCACAGGGACTTAGGCTTCCGGGAATTGAAGTCCAAGGTTTGCCATCACAACTCTATGTATGAGGAGTGCCTCCTACTCACAGTTCTCTTAGTGTAAAGAACACTTGCTTAAAAAAGAACAAAATGGCCTGAAGTGGGAAAGAATAGCACCGCACCATTTGGCTTCCTGATGAAACAAAAAGGCCAGAACCAATAATTCAAGACGAACCCACTGATTCCCAATGCTGTCTCTAAAGCCAGTGAAAGTACGTTTTGTTTATCTCCCCTTTTCTGCAGCGTGCAGGCTGGGGGGCTTCAGTAATGCAGACACAAGGTTTCAGGTACACATTGATTACACCTGTTTCGGGATATTCTGTGGAGAGTACAGTACTGAAAAGCATGCATTTAATGCCATTTAATGAAGCTTCTGAAAGAAATGATTATTCCAATTTTAACAGTTTATTTAAAAAAAGAAAGGTAGATAAGGAATGTATACAGAATGTATCCTAAAGAATCAGTACAAAACACGTCCACTCTAGTAGAATCCACTAGTTCATTTACACTCGTTCCAAAGCTTCTAGCATAATGATGCTATTTCCTCGTATTACCTAGAAATTTTTTAAAAAAGACGAATTATTTTTTCTACTTAACAGTAAGGAAAATCACTAGGGTTACAGGGTAGTAATGACACTTCAATGCTTAGCTTTGAAAAGAAGGTTTTTGCTTCCACAAACCTACTACTTTGAGTAACCCCGTTTTAAGACAAGGGAGCTGACAAAGATACTACGCAGTTCCTTTGTTTAGAAGACATTTCATATGAAAAACAAATGGAAATTACTGTTTATCATAAATGCTTTTATTCAGCTGCATTTTACATTCTGGCCAACCAGCTTCTCAACTATGTCAATGTGGACATAAATTTATGTTTTGTCTTGTATCTTGTTTAGTTTATCAAAACTAGGTTGGCAGCCAAGTGGCCTCCTCAAAGCAATTAGTTCAAGCCTCTAAGAGTAATAATATGCCCCTACTCTTAAGGGTTTGCTAACCAAAAGGTATGCACCCAGAGGACAAATAATAAAGGAACTGTTTAGCCTCTAAAAAATGATTCACAGCAGATTAAAGGAATATGGCCCTCCACAGACAAATGGATGCCCCCTCCAAAAACAAAACTCTGAAAAGTCTCAAAGTCTTTTTTTTTTGGGGGGGGGGGGTGGTAATCAAGCTTTTGTGCCAACAACGCTTCACTTTTACAAAACAGTTATGCAAACAGACAGAGCAAACATTACATCGTATGTAAATACACCCAGGAAATTTTAAAATCAGGTTTTAAAAAAACAAGCCAATTATATCAGCTATTCCTCTTCCTGTGCTATTTAAACCAACACTAGATTTAAGGAAGTACACGAGACAATGGATTTGAAATTACCTATGTATATTATGCATCTTCCATAGCAGAAGATGTACAAAAGACTGGATTGTTAGCCCAGTATTCTTTCCAAGGTGTATAAAGTATGATTTGAGCAATTTTATGAACTTCAATTTAAAATTGTTGCTTACCACCATCCCAATGTTGTTCTGCTGTCCACCTTGCGCCATTTCCACACATTCGTCTATCACGAGATTCATAAATGGATCAAAACCTCTTAATATGCCCTGTACATGCCGGCCACCATTTAATTTCACTGCAAAGAATTTGGTTAGGAGGAAACTAAGTTAATTTTGGCTCTTGCCGTACTTTATCAGCATATAAACAGCAATGACAATTGCATAGCACTTAGTGCACTCTATAAACATAAACAGTAGGTTTTTTTTAAAAAAAGGGACTGCCGTACTTCTTTTCAACAAATCAACTGCTGCAAACAGGTGGCTACATTCAGTATACAAAGAACAGATGTACAGAACTTGCTTGTGGTGTTTATTTATGCGTTGATTGATTGCATATATATCCTGTCCATCTGGGGTATTTTCCCACTTTGTTCTGTTATCTAGGGATGGTTTTGTGTAGAAATAACAGAAGTGAAATATTCCTGCTTGGAAATCTCTCTCTTGCATAACAGGGCCAGCAAGAAAAACGTATCGACCCAGTAGTTCTTCTTTCATGCTTAGATCAAACTTTGGGCTGCCTAAATGAAGCCACCTTCTTGGCTATGTCGTTGGCCAAACTCAAATCCTCGTCAGTCCATGTCGTAGTAATAGTCAGACCTGCAAATGAGCCGGATTCTGCATCTCGCCACATTCACACAGCGTGGACTATTTTTATTTTGTGTGTAATTTCTGATTTTAATTACTGTACCCTGCCCAGAGTGGGAAAATATCCCAGATGGGTAGTATAGAAACGTAATAAATAAAGCCAAAGCAAGAGTTCTGCTTATTTCACAGACTCAAGTCTAGGGGAGAAGCTGGTGCTCAGCCCCTCAGGAAGGGGTGGAACAGGCAGGCAGGCAGGCAGGCAGGCAGGCTGCCCTCAGGGTCCTCAAAAGCAAGGCAGCATCCCTCCCCCTCGCCCCCCCCCCACGCCCCATGGGCACAAAAAGCCCCGCCTGCCCCGGGCGCAGCGCCCGGCCCGGCCCCCCTGCCCACATTATTGCCATAATAACTAGCACAAAAAGACGCTCGACTTACGTGACAGCTTCTTGTCCATGAATCTAAGGGGGAGGGAAAAAAAGCTATTAGGCACCATTGTGGGACTTCCCTGCAAACCAAACGGCGCTGCTCTACTCTTTTCGTAGCTCTATGTGCGACTGAACAACATGCAACTATGGGGAACCGCAAGGCATGCCGGGAAAGCATAGGCCTCAACCGCGGCCTAGTGGCCTCCACCGGCCTGGGAGCCTCCCTCGCGTAGGTAAGCATGGCGACCACCACCACCCGGGAAACCCCGCCGCCGCCGCCGCCGCCGCCGCCACCGGTCCGCTTCTCCTGCCGCGCCGCGGCCTACTTACTTCTTCAGCTCCGGCGGGTGGGCTTTGCTCATGGTGTTTCCTTCACGAGGCTCCCTCAGCCGCTCGCTGTGACTCTCGCGCCTGCGCCTTCACAAGCCTTAGAACGTCACGGCGCCGTGCGTCAATCCGTGAGGTGCCAATCCCGAAGAGCCCCGTGCGCATGCGTAGAGGGCGCGTACGCGTCCCAAGGCACGGTGTTCTGCGGGGCGAGGACTGGTTAGGCCTACCAACCAATCACGGCGGAGTAGAGCGTCCCTGCCCGCCTCCATAGTTTCACCGGCAACCAATCAGCGGCCCAGAAGCAGCTAATTCCCACCCCTTTTTGGATGGCTCGCTCGCTCGCTCGCTTTCTCCGCCACGTGTTTGTATGAATGAATGAATGAATGAATGAAGGACTCAGACTAGACCTAAAGGCGGAAGTGAAGACATTTAACAACGTGCACAATTTATTTAGGATCAATCGTGACGTTATGCATTGAGCATTTTATGCTTGTCCGCAAGGGCTTACTTACGGCCACATTTCTTGAGGAGTCCAACCCCCTCTTGGACAAATTCGGTTACTTCATGATCCCATCCATTAAATTAATTAAATGGATGGGATCAATTAATTTAATTTAGTCCATTAAACATGGCTGCTAACTAAGGATGTCATGGGTAGGCCATGTGGACTCATGGAGGAGTGGATCAAGAACAAGAAGTATTCAAGACCTGGCGTTGGATCCACCTTTTCTAAGCTGGGGGCCATGGTGGGGTCACCCTCCTGCCCTCCCTCCCTCCCTCCCTCAGACAGCTTGGGGGGCGGGGGGGGGGGGCATTTTGCCCTTCCTCCACCACCCCGTGGCACTTTCTGGGTGTGGTGGGTCACGTGAAATGGGGCCATGGGCCGCATTCCGCCTGCGGGCCGCAGGTTGAGAATCCCCGTTCAAGACGGTTAACGAAACCTCTCATAACTTGGGCATGTCGTGAGGAACGGCATGAAGTGCAGAATATTACGACGCATTATGCAAGGGGAGATTCTAGAGGCCCCGGATGGACCCCGTGGGGGTGAAGGACCTGAGAGAGACTGGTGCGCAATGGAGTTAAGGACAGGCAGGCTTTTGCCACGATGCCAAGTCAATATTCAGAAATGATATGGCACTTCTGAGGGAAAACGGCTGAAACTGGGCAGGCAGCCTTGTATGAATGGAAATGAGGCTTTAAACGGAAGGAATCCACCGAGAAGGCAGGGGTATTTTTTGAGTAAAACATGGGTTGGATTCTGGCAACATGGAGAACTTAAACCCAAATAAATTGTTGTTGTTGTTGTTCAGTCACACAGTCGATTCCAACCCTTTGCGACCCCATGGACCATTGCCCGCCAGGCACCCTTGTCCTTCACCCTCCTCCTCAGCCCTCCCAGCTCTGTGCCCATTGTGTCTACAATACCATCTAGCCATCTCATCTTTGGCCGCCCCCTTCTTCTTTTGCTCTCCACCTTTCCCATCATCAAGGCCTTCTCAAGTGAATCCTCCCTTCTCGTTTGATGTCCAAAGTACTTCATCTTCATCTTTACTATTTGACCTTGTAATGAGCAGTCCGGGTTGATTTCTTCTAAGACTGGCCTACATGTAAGAGCTTTATGACCTATATGCAAGAGCTCTCTTCTGTTTCCTACCCTGCCTTTTCTACTGGCCTTTGAGAAAGAGAAGTTCGCCTAAATAGGCCTCTAGCAGACTCTCTTCTTTGTAAATCACGTGGAAGAATTATGAACTCTGACAACATAGGGAAAACTTTTTCCCATCACATAACACTAGAACTAGGGGGCACTCCATGAAACTTTTGGGTACTAGTTCTCAAACAAATAGAGAAAATACTTTTTCACCCGGCCAGAGGATCCCTGGTCTATGGAAGTGGATGATGGGCTCCTGTGGCCTCTTCCAGCAAGGCTCTTCTTATGTTCTTAACATACAACTGGTAACAACAACTTAGAACAGGTTTCATCATAATATCAGGAGGGGGGGCGTTTTTCCACAGGAATTGAAGAGAGCAGTATCAATTATTCAGAACATCACTTGTCTTAAAAAAAAATCTCGGAAATGCAAACTCTTCCCCTTTATAAAAAAATTTTTTTATTTAAACAGTCAAGAAAAGAGTTCAGTTTGATGTAACAGGGAAAAGGGGAAGAGGGGTTGGTTTATGATGGCACCAGGTTTTCTTGCAGTTAGAATCAACACCGTCAGTTGCACAAGAACTCTTCTGCTCAAGGGTCAGAAGCTCCGTAATTGGGGGGTCACAATAATCATGCCCGCCTTGCTGAGTATCCATTAAATCATAGTTGTGCCTCCCGTATAGAAGGCAGAAATCTTGAGAAGTGTCTCTTCAGAACTGCAAGGGAAGCCCCTTCCAAATTCTCCTGCTTCACCCAAAGCCTCAAGGAAAATGGCACAAGACATAAAATCTCTGTCACCTTAGATCAGGGGTGCCCAACCTTTAAACTGCCATTTTCTCTGCTTAAACCAGGGGCAACCAAACTATGGCCCATGGGCCAGATCTGGCCCCCAATGCCAATTCATCCAGCCCACGCCGCCCTCGTCGCTCCGGGAAGCGGAAGTAAAACGCGCCCGTTTTGATCCACTCCTCCATGAGTCCACATGGCCAACCCATGACATCCACTTCCGGGAGCGACGAGAGCGGCGTGGGCTGGATGAATTGGCATTGGGGGCCAGATCCGGCCCATGGGCCATAGTTTGGGTGATCCTGCCTTAGATATATCCCAAGAGAGAGGGGATTTCTCTCTTTCACAGTTTGCAACCTTTATTTTAAACACAATCTTCTAAACAGGGGCACCCCACAATACAACACCCTAAACCATCCACTGAGATGTGCCCAGATGTGTAGTGGAGGTTTCCAGGCAAGCCTCCTCACACCCGCCGTCCTTCCTTTTCCTCCTCCAGGCCGGGTGGGTGGTGGTGGCTTTTACTGGGTGATTCCTGCTAAGGATTCCTTCATCTTCTTGCCCATGCTGGGGACGAGGCTCATATGGTCGTCCACACACTTTGTCACGCAGCTTTCCAGCTGCTGCTTGACCAGATGTTCTTTGCCCCCCGAGTCAAAGGAGTCTTTGGCTTTGTCGGTGCAGTGCATGGAGCAGCGAGAGAGACGGTCCTGTTTTGGGGGTGGGGGGGTGGGGATTACAAATGATGAGAAAGTAGGAAGGCATGAAACCAAACTGCTCAAACAGTCTTTAGGTCACTATAGCTCAAAAAGCCAGTCATATCTGACTCTACGGTTCGGTGTTCATCTCTGTTTTCAGCCCAAGAGGTAGCATTGTCTGCGTCTGCAGACGTTTCCGTGGCCATGTGGCAGGCATGACTAGACACCGAAGATCATGGAGCATTGTTACCTTTTCCGCTGAAGTGGTACCTGTTTACCTCCTTGCAATTTCTTGCTCCCGAACTACTTGCATGGCAGGAGAGAGATGGGAGCTCGCTCCGACATGCAGCATTCGGGTCTCAAACTGATGGCCTGCCCACCTTCCAGTCGTCAAATTCAGCCTCTTAACCACTAAGTCGCAGTAGTCCACAGGCTCACATCTGGACTGCAGTAGTCCAAAGGCTCAAATCTGGCCCACAGGAAGAAAGGCAAACTCTAGCTGTCACAAATGACTCAGTAATGACAGGATGCTTACCTGTAACTGTGGCTAGTCTTTGTGGTCACCTGTAAAACCACATGAAGGGGTTTACTGCACATACGTGTGGATTTGTGTGGATTCACAGAGATCACGAAGAACTTAATAAGGGCAGAAACAGAGATTGCAGAGAGAGCCATCCGGAAGTCAAGATGTGCATCTTGACCACTAAGCCGCTGCAATCCAGAAACTCAAAATCTGGCCCAAGGGTGGAAACGAACTCAAGGCAAAGCTATCTTGCAAAAGAGTGGTGCCAGCCAATTAGGTTCGTGAGGCGGACTCTCCGACTAGAGAGAGCGCATGACCTTTGGGCCTTTGGTTTACCTCCTCCTCCACCTTACCTGGAACCGCTCCAGCTCCTGGGTGACAAGGGCCTGGGCCTGGGCCAGGGGAGTGTGGCAGCGTTCGATGCACTGGTGCACTTGTTGCATGGAGGCTTTGCTATTCTCGCAGCAGGCCGCGCTGCACCGGAACATGGTCCCCTGCGGAGAAACGGTACACCATCATGAAACGAAAGATTCAGTAGCGGTTAAGACACTGAACTTGACGAGTGGTAGGTTGTCGGGTCAGCAGTTTGAGACCCAAGTGCTGCACGACGGAGTGAACGCCCGTCATCTGTCCCAGCTCCTGCCAATTTAGCAGTTCAAAAGCAAGAAATTGCAAGTAGATAAACAGGTACCGCTTAGGTTGGAAGGGAACAGCGTTCTGTGTGTCTAGCCGTGCCTGCCACACGACCACAGAAATGTCTGCAGATGCAGAAACCTCTGGTTCTTTGGCTGTAAACAGAAATGAGCACCAAAACCTAGAGTCGGACACGATTGGTTTTCAAGCAAGGGAGACCCTCCTCCGGACCGTCCTACCAGTCCTGCAGAGCAGGCCAGAGGGAGGCCCAAAGCCAGACTGCAAGGGCCACTGACTTGGCCTCCGAAGGGCCAGCCCTGCCTGCATCTCCCCACCACCACCACCACCACCACCCCCAGGAGAGGGGGGTAGGCCAGACCCGCCAATCCCCAGAGCAGTAGTGGAGCCTCACACCACCAGCCCGGCCAGGTAGGCCAGGAAGCTCAAGGTCACCCCTGGAAGGGGCGAGCCCGCGTGCGCCGCGTTCCCACGTGCGCGCCCGACCTGCATCTTGCGGATGGTCTCTCGCTCCAAGTCTTGCACCATCCCTTCCACCGCCTCCTGCACGCGGAGCTGCGCCGCTTCGGCCATGCCGGACCCGGGGAGGGAGGGAGGAAGGAAGGATTAGGAAGGCGGACCAGCCCGGCCCCAGGCCCAGGCCCAGGCCCTGCCCCGCCTGCCCCGGCGGGACCTCCCACCACCGGCCGGGAAGCAGCAGCGGCAGCAGCAGCAGGAGGAGGCCGGAGCAGGCAGCTGCCCTCACCCGCCTCCACTAGCCACCGGCACCGGGCGTTGCAAGGCGGGCAGCCCGGGCCAGGCAGGCAGGCAGGCAGGCAGGCAGGCAGGCAGGCGCCGCCGCCGCGCGTCAGGGAGAGCTGGCTGGCTGGCTGGCCCGGACGGATGGCAGCCTGCGCAGCCGGCGGGGCAGGGGCAGGCAAGGAGGGAGAGGGGGGGGCACCACCACCACCACCAGCAGGGCGCCCCTGGTGGATGGAGACAGAGACCCCAGGGAGGGGGCGTGGGGGGGGGGAATCCCTCCCTCCATCCCCTCCATCCCTGAAGAGTTGGGTTCGGGTCCTCCCGTCGCTTCCTCAACAGCTGGATAGTTGCCTCTGGAAAAAGCAGGCGCAGTGACGCTTCTATACCGCCCCATCATCATCATCATCATCATCATCATCATCATCATCATCATCATCATTATTATATTTGAACTTATATACCGCTTTCCTTTGTCAACGATAATTATTTATCCATAAATCCATAATTATTTATGTGTTAATCAGGAAAGACAGAAAGAAAAAAGAAAGACAATGGATGGATGGGAGGGAGAGACAGAGAGAGAAAGGATGGCTGGATGGACGGACGGACGGCTAGACAGGATGGATGGGTGGATACAAGGGAGAAAATGAAAGAGAAGGATGGATGGATGGGAAAGAAGGAAAGAAAGAAAGGTCTGCCAGATGCAACCACAACAGGATGTATAACCCAGAAGAACAGAAACTGGCATTAGGATGAACATTTTAATACTAAATTTAATGCACATTTTAACAGTGGATTCTTCAGTTAAGGAAAATAATGGGAATTAATGGTATGAGTATTTGTTGGGTAAAAACATGCCCTCCTTACACTTGGCTTTAGATAACATACATGCCAGTAAATATTTTGATTTTTAACCTTGCCAATTCTGGCACAATCTCTGGGGTAAATTGCACTGTAGTCACACCTTCACTCTCCTAGGGGCCTTGATGGCCAACCTTGGCACTCCAGCTGTTCTTGGACTTCAAGTCCCTGGGAATCCTCCACACCAATGGGTTTGCTGCACGCACGCAGTGTGGGTTCCCAAGGACTTGGGCTTCTGGGAATTGAAGTCCAAAAACAGCTGGAGTGCCAAAGGTTCGCCATCTCTGCTCTAGAGGCACTCAAGGTGGCTGATGGGAAAATACCAAGAGGAGGAATTTGCTTGGTGCAGATGTCACAGAAACATGCTCGGCAAACCCAAGGAGGTTTTCCTAAACAAATGTCACTTCATCATCATCATCATCAGGTTCTGCCCCCCATATTTCCTCCAAGATCAGATCATGGGCCCGGGTCTTTGGAGGGGAACCTGATTGCCTGCAATGAATCACCTGCCAAGCTTCCATTTCGGTTGTCAAATTTCAGATCCGAGTAACGGGAAGGAAATTTCTCTGAAAAAACACATGATAGGAAATGAAGTCAAAGGACAGGGAGCTTTTTAAATCTCCTTCCAACCTGAAGAAGAAAAATGAGGAACCTGGTTGTCTGGAAGGACGGATGTGATGAAACGAAGGTTGACGCAAAGATGTGACTCAACAATGGCTGGCTTCTATTTTGTCACTAGGGATGGACGCAGCTTGAAATAATGTGGAGGCCGCCGTGTTGCGTACCACACATCGTGCATCAAGTGCATAAAAACTAGGCGGAGGAAGGCCGAGTCTTCCTCTTTCTAGGAAAGTTTCAGATCTAGCTAGAAGTTGGGAAGCCCCAAGTCCTCGGAAACATCGGGACCCACTTCCCAAATAGTTGTCAGTGGAGCTGTAGCTCAAAAAGTCACTTTTCCCAAGCACTAGTAATTGGGGAGGGGGCTAAAGTAATTGGGGAGGGGGTAAATTGGGTGGTGTTTTAGTGCTAATTGGAGGCACAAAGAAGGTACTGAAACAGTGGAATTAGCCTTCAAACCTTGGGTCAGTCTTCAGACATGCCTACCTGGAAGATCACCTGCCTCCAGGTGTGTTGCTTTTGACTTTAGGGCCTTTGGCAGGTCTGTGGTTGTATGTTCCAGCTGTGTTATCTTCCTCTTTTATGTTCCTAAAGCTGCTTTGGGAACGTCTCGGATGGTGGGATAATTATAATTATAATTTCTTTTAAAAATCCCTCCCTGAGACATTTGCCCATAGCATACCCATCCATCCCCACCCCAATTGCTAGGTATGAATGGTAGAAACTCAACAGGATGGAAGACTTTCCCTTTGCTTATGCCCATATTCTGTGAACACCCTGGAAACCAACTTCTCAGGTGAAGGGGCTGGGGGGAAAGGTTAAGGCAAAGAAAAAGATTTCCAGCTCAATTACAAGACTCTGTCTTTTGCAACAAGTGAAGAAGGAAGGAAGTTGCTTGTTGCCTCTTCCAAACACAACAGAAACAGTGTTGTGGGGCTTGTTCCTCCTAGGGTACAGTTGATGTTTCTGGTCCCCTTTGGAGCCTTGGGTCTCCTGCAGCCCTCCTGAGCAGGGCCAGCAGAATGACTCATTTGGCTACCTACTACTGGCCAACCACCTGAGGCAAGAAGGGCCTCTCTCTGCCTAATGGTAGGGTGGCTCTGGTTGCCTGGACCTTTCGGAAGCCCAGCCTGCTTCTAACCTACTTGCAGAGGCCCACAAGTGAGGCTTTTAACAATTCAGCATGATTGTCTGGCCAGGTTATCCTGCTATGGTCATAGAGTAGACCCTGCTGCCAGCGACTCAACACCCATCATCAGGCGGTGGTTAACTCACCTGACCACCCCAAGGACTCACAGCCTTCGGCGACAAAGTCCACAGGGAAGGAAGAGTGAGGGTCCCTAAGTGGATTGAATCCATCTTGATGGAGGGCAGCAGCTTCATCCATCCTGGCCTGGGGATGATGATGATGAGGAGGACTTTGTGTGCCAAAAGGGCTCAGGAAGTCCAGAAAGTGAGTTGCGGAACTGGATCTGTGGTCCTATGGGTGTCACGCTGTGACGTGGAAGGCCACTGGGTTATGTTGTGACCAGGCCAATCTTCATGGCTGATCACCAGGAGGAGAGGCAATATTTGGAATCAGACACAGCACAAAGAAGGAGGAGAAGAAAGCATGGTTTCCTGTAGACACATCTATGGCTGACGTTACAGGTACAGAGATGCTTTCAAAAGGTTACAGCCTTACATTACCCAGGAGGGGCAGTGAGGAGGAATCAAACCTTGGACCCAGCAGTTCGAAGTAGAGGCTTCACCATGGCCAAGGACGTCTTTTGCTTCTGGCCCTGAACTGACTGTGGGCTTGAACTGAAACATGTGGACCCTCCTTCCACCCACTGAGTGCCCACCTTCTTAGTCCAGAAGATGGGAATTCTGCCATGGCTTTCAAAGAGAATGAATAAATTGTCCTCTTGGGCAGGCCAGACCTGGCTGCCTCTCTGGCCGTTCCCCATGGGTAACGTAGTGTATATGTCTGGAGTCTCTGAAGCTGTTTTGACCCCCTGGCTTCAGACACTGCCA
The DNA here is from genome assembly GCA_035047345.1 of Bradypodion ventrale. Taxonomy (NCBI): domain Eukaryota; kingdom Metazoa; phylum Chordata; class Lepidosauria; order Squamata; family Chamaeleonidae; genus Bradypodion; species Bradypodion ventrale. The sequence goes on along the minus strand of JAWDJE010000010.1, from coordinate 153,477 downwards.
CCGTTGAAGAAAGACTTCTCCATTCATCCTGAACGGTGTCACACGCCCTGCTTTTTATTTTACCGGGATGGAACTTTTGCAGACATCATGAGTGAGTTAATGTCTGCAAGATATAATGTATGTTTTCATCCTTTGCATCGAGGGAAAGAGGAAGAGGTTGCTTCATCATGTCAGTGTTGTGAGAATAAACTTATTAATTCGGTATGTTGTGTTAAGAAGACTTTGGCAACCACCACGTGCTCATTCTCAGCATGGACTTCAGCGTTTTTTCACACGAGTTCCCCCGTACCATCTCAGCAGTCTTGAAAAAACAATTCTATAAGGTTAAATCATTGTTATTTATCTCCGGGCTGCAGATTTAGAAACTGGATCCAAAAAGAGTATTTTATGGTGCAGGAACAACAACAGTGGGAAGGATTGCGTTTTGTCAGCTCTGCCATCCTGTCTCATTCAAACCAGAATTTTATTTTTAAATGTTGAGGTTTCAAAGAGACTAGAAATAAGAATTTTGCAAACTCAAAGATGCTTCATCAGGAATAATTGAAGCACCCTGGATTTGGTTTGAGTGCCTGAGTAGCTGAGGCCATTTAAATGTCTAAAACTGTATAATTTATTTTAAAAAGCTGACACTAACATGCTCCTTTGTTTATTGGATGTCTCCCCTTTACTTTCACAAGGGCTTGTGATTCCAGCTCTTCAGGTTTCCCTTGCATGACAGCTAGTCATATCCGACTCTAGGGTTCAGTGCTCACCTCCATTTATAGCCAAAGAGTCAGCACTATATGTGTCTGCGGATGTTGTTCCGTACTCGTGTGGAAGGCATGACTAGACACCGGAGCGAGCAAAACGCTGTTACCTTTCCCACTGAAGTGGTATCTTTTTATCAGCTTGAAATTTCTTGCTGTCAAACTGCTAGGTTGGCAGGAGCTGTGAGAGAGGCAGGAGCTCACTCTGTCCTGCAGCACTCGGTTCTCGAACTACTGACCTGCCAACCTTCCAGCCATGAAGCTCAGTGTCTTAACCACTAAGCCACTGAAGTACATAAATATACAGTAAAAACCCAGGTTACAACCACCTCGGTTCATGTTTGCTGCAGTTGACAACGGCAAAGCCTGTGGAAATGCTGTCCCGGTTTACACATTTGTAACGTATTCTTTCGATTTACAATGATCAATTCAGGACCATTTTTTTTTAAAAAAATCAATGCATCCCTATGGATGTTTCAGTTTACAATTTTTTTTCGGGTTAAAACGTAGGCTGTTGGAATGGGCCTCCATCGTAACCCATGGTTTTACTGTAATTGCTATTGATCTATTTGCAATTTCTTGCTTTCAAACTGCTAGGTTGGCAGTTTGGGACAGAAATCCAGATGGGACAGAAATGGGCGCTCACTCTGTCGTGCAGCACTCGGGTCTTGAACTGTTGACCTGCCAACCTTCCAGTCATCAAGTTCAGGGTCTTAACCACTGAGCCACTGTGGATCCCTTTGGTATATTGGCAGGACTCAAAGCATCCTGGGAAAGGGCATGGTGTGACTGCCTGGCATGAATGAGTATCCATGGAGAGCTTCCTATGCCTTTCACTTCCACACTCTTGCTTGGGAAGCCCCTAAACTAGCATCCACCATCATCACCACCACCTTGGGATGCATGCAGCAATGTTCCTCAGCCTTGCTCAGGCAATGATGGGTTGGGAGAGCCAGAACCTCTGTAGGAGTCTTAAAAGCTGAGCCGCTTGGGGGGTGGGTGGGACTCCAGTACCTTCACTGGACCAGCAGGAGGAGCCACAAGTCCAATTATTCCATGGGAAAGGAGTTTTTACTGGTCTCTCTCTCTCTCTGGCGGCAGAAAAAGCCCCCATTCATTCCCCTGGACCCTTTTGCCCAGAGGATTCTTCTTTCGTGTCCAGATCAAACCCTGGAGGGGCAAAATGAATCCACTTTCTTGGCTTTGGCCAAACCCAAGTCCTCATCAGTGCCTGTTTCTGGTCATGATCAGTAGACCAGTCAGAACCAATGGGTTCTGTCTCTCTCCACATTCACACAGCATGTGTTGTTATCCACCCTCAGCCCCCACTTGAGCCTGTGGGTCTTACACTGAGGAGGGGGCGCCTCACCCCACTTAAAGGGGCTCCTCCACCCCTAGCCGTTGGCCCCTGTAGGGAGTCAGGTTATTGACTGCCACCCCACACTTGGTGTTGAGTCGCTGGCTGTACGGTCTACTCCATTCCCTTAGCGGGATGTCCAGGCAGACAGAGAGCATCAAAAGCAACTGGTTGGAGGTCTTACTTCACACAGAGCCTGACGCCACCCTGAGCCAGTGGATGACGTTGTTACCCCCCAGCACTGAGGAAATTGCTGGGAGGATGTGGGGCCATTTGCTTCCTGCATTGAGTCAGGATGAGTCAGAAGGGCCCATTCAGCTTATTTGGGGAAAACAGCTTTGCCTCTTAGTTCATGTCTTTGAGACGGCGACATCACGACATCTCAAGTCACAGCAGGTGGGTGACTCCAGAATGACACAGACACGGCAAGAACAGCTTCTTCTTCGCTGAAAAGTTTTGCATTAGAAGGGGGAGGCAGACCTGGAAACCAGTCAATGGTCCACTATGGGTGGGAGGGTGGGTGGGGGGTAAGCGGTGGTTTGAGAAGGTGGTACAGTGTCACAACCACCGTTTCCCGTTCTGCAGAGGCAACTCAAGCTTAACCACCCAAGCAAGGAGTCGGTGATGCTCCACTTGTGAAGTGTTTGGAAGCATGTGTGGATGACCTCCATTATAGGTCACCTGGAAATGTACTGACAGAAAACACGTCCCCTGGCGGGTGGGACACATTTTGTTGCTTGCTTCTTCCTTAAAGCGAAAAGGCTGAAGGCAGACTTCATCCAACCAACCAACCATTATTACGGTCCAAGACCAGAATAGTACAGCAAAAACAAAACAGAACAGAAGTTAAAATACACAAAGGAAGTAGACTTGTTTTCTATGGCTCTGAGATTTGCCACAGCACTTCATCCATTAGCTGCAATTAGCCTTGGCAAGGTACACAAACCTGACTAATACAATTCTGGGCAAATTAGCACTCTTATATAATGTGTCGTTGTTGTTGTTGTTGTTGTTGTAACTTCTCTGGTTCTGCAGGTGTGTTTGGAGCAAGGAGAGGGCACGGTGGCCTCTGCAGAAAATAATTTGCAGGCATTGCTAGGTTTGACTGTGCAGGTGGGCCACATCAGGACTTGGTTTGCCATCCAGGTTGGTTGCCTTGGCACCTGGCACCTGGCCTCCTGCCTCGCTCATGCCATGTCTTTCGAGGGAAATACAAGCAGCCTGCCTGGTGAAGTCATCTTGTTCTTGGGGGCAGGAATGTGACCCTGCTAATTGTGGAGACTGAACTCATGAGAAAAGCAGCCAGTTGTTCCCCTCTCCCTCCCTCCATCTCTCTCTTACACACACACCCAGGCACACCGCTGCAAGTTTTGCACAACCGTGCAGAGAACAAAAAGGAAAGGCTACTACAGCAATGCGTGGGAGTGCAGAAAAGGCAGAGCTGCTGGCTTTAGGGTTGGGTTGTTTTAGTGTTCTGGTGGTGCAGGGGTTAAGCTTGCTGCACTGCAACCAAAAGGTTGTGAGTTTGATCCTGACCAGGGATCAAGGTTGACTCAGCCTCTTCCAGCCTTCCAAGGTGGGCCAAATGAGGACCCAGCATGTTGATGGGGGCAAAATGCTAACTGACCAGAGAGTGCACTAAGTAAAAACCCGACTTACAAATGCCCCGAGTTCCTTAAAATTTGACTTACATAATGATTTTGTGCTTAAAACCATGTCCTGATTTACATAAATGTCCTGATTTACATAAATTTTCCTAACATGATTTCCTATGGGTTTGCTTCAATTTACATAAAAATTTCATTTTTTCTATGGGTTTGCTTCGAGTTACATAAAAATATTTTTTTTCCTATGGGTTTACTTCAAGTTACATTAAAAAATGATTTAAGCAAAAGCCTATGGAGCGGACTTTTTGCGTAAGTAGGGGTTTTACTTTATAAGTGTAATTGCTTTGCTTTGATTGCTTTGTGCATTACTTAGAAATCTTCAGATCTAAGTGGGCTACAACTAGTTGTAAGCATACAAGAAATATCTATCTATCTACCTATCCACCCGCCCGCCCACTCACCCACCCACACATCCATCCACCCATCCATCCCCCTCTATCCGTCTGTCTGTCTAATTCCAATTTGAAGTTGCACAAACTGTTGCAAATTTTGCATTGAGGCTCAAGTCTTATTGAGGAAGGAGTTTTGCAGATGGGGTTGCACCATCAGTTGTGCTGTTCATTGACTCCTTCGTTATACTACAGTCAGATCTGTGGATTGCCTAAGCACCACACCTCATGAACTTCCACCTGGACAACTTTATGATACACTGAGTGCAATAGGAACCGAGGGTGCATTGCTGTTTAAATGCCAGACCACTGAACAGCCCCCCAACCTCCTTTTCATTGTGCCTCTTTTGGGGGTGACTTAAAAGCTGACAGGTTTTATTTGAGATATGTTTTTATGGACTGTAGCACATGCCTTCAGATTCATGAAAGTTATGCCCAATAAAAGTTATTACTGTTTAAGAGACCCCGCAAAACCTTCTGCTGGTTTTGCAGCCACAGATAAATAGCACTTTATGTCATCCAACCCAAAAACATTAAATTTATGCAGAAACACAATTGGAGCCCATAATGACTGCGGTGGCTTGGTGGTTAAGACACTGAACTTGGCGACCGGAAGATTGGCAGGTCAGCAGTTTGAGACCCGAATGTTGCATGATAGAGTGAGCACCCATTGTCTCTGTCCCAGTTCCTGCCAACCTAGCAGTTAGAAAGCAAGAAATTGCAGGTAGATAAGTAGGTGCCGCACTCCATGCCTGCCACATAACCACAGATACATGACAGCGCTGGCTGCTTGGGTGTAAACGGAGATGAACACCAAACCCTAGAACTGGATATGACTGGCTTTTGAGTAAGTGAGACTTTAACCCCCCTAGGAATTAAGGGACCAAGGTGATTGTTAGAACCCCAAGTCAAAACGAGTTAAAATTGAAGCATAGAATGAATCAGGACTACAAAACTCATCCTCTGTGCTTGGCTTTGGGGCTGTGGGGCCTTACACTTCTCCCAGGGCACAGGCATCGCAAAGCCTGCCCCCCTCTTTTGCAAAAGCAGACCAAGCCAGGCTGAAATGCCAGCAGCCCTGCTAGGATGGGTTCTAGGAGATGCTGCCATAGCCATTCAAAGAGTGGGAAATCGGTCCAGCCGCGGCTCACCATAAAAGGTCCATTGGTTGGAGAAGTTCTGCCAGCAGGAGATCCAGGGACATTTGACTCTTGAGAGAGAATGCCCAGGATGTTCAAGCCATGACTTCATAGCCTTGAATTTAGACACACACACACACACACCCCACAGTGCTTAAGGAACACTAGCCAGCCAGATCAATGGTCAGCCCAATCGTTCAATCGTGTAACCAGAGCTAAGTTGCACAGCCATCAATCTTGGACACACACGTCTATTCTGAGGTCTTCTTCTGTCCAGACCCAGCAGCTGCCTCTGGGATTCCCTTCGGGGAGTTTTCATAACACTTCTTATTTCTCCGCCGTTCCTGTCTAAGGAATGGAAGAGTGATCAGTCTAAGCCCATGATGGCCAACCTTGGCACGCCAGCTGTTCTTGGACTTCAATTCCCAGAAGCCTAGGTCCCTGTGAATCCACACGAATGGGTTTACAAACCTCCAAGAACAGCTGGAGTGCCAAGGCTCGCCATCACTAGTCTAAGCAGATCACCACAAATAGGAGAAATGGTTTATTGGGGGAAGGTTTGTCATTGCAAAACTGAGTTCCTTGTGGAAGCCAGTGACATGGTTCAGTGCGCCAGCCACATGGTTCCTCCCACTGGAAGCAGAGGTAAAATGCGCCTTGCAATCTGTTTTGCAACCCAGATTTCAAGCTGCCATTTTCTCTGCTTAAACCATGGGTGTCCAAACTACGGCCTATGGGCCAGATCTGGCCCCCAACACCAATTCATCAAGCCTGCACCGCCCTCGTCGCTCCCAAAAGCGAAGTGTGTTTTACTTCCGCGAGTGACGAGGGTGGTGCAGGCCAGATGAATTGCTTTGGGGGCCGGATCTGGCCCACAAGCCATAGTTTGGGCACCCCTGGATTAGACTCTGTATCAATGGTGTAGTTTCCCCAACAGAAGGCAGCCTGTCTTTTGCTCTTCCTGTTTCTACAAAAAATCACGTAGGGTAGGAATAATCCCTGCTAAAGAAGGCAGCCACTTTGGGCATTGAAGTCTAGACAGATCAATTTATATCCAGTCTGTGGACTTTTCACATTTTGCATGGATTCAGTCATAAATCTGTTTCAGCCCATTTTTTGCACAAGCTGTTCTTGTTTTTAAGCACACACCGAGACGGCATTTGTTTTTCATATGTAACTTACCCTCACGGACATACTTCATATATGCCTTTTTACGATAGCTGCCTTTTTACCTGTCCTTAATAATATAATGTGTGGGTTTTGCATCCAGTTGTTGAGCTGAGAGACTTGTGGCAGCAGCAGCATCCAGGTAATGTAAAATCTGAAAAATCACTGTGGGAATGGAAGTCAGGCTGGTGGGAAATGATTAGTTTTGCCACTGCTCCAGATGTTAACGCTTGACGTTCTCATTTTAGGCGCATGTAGTTGTATCCGCAATGCACCTACAGATCAAATGGGTCCATCTTTCCCCTCCTCTTTTCCAGGTTCTTCACACACACAGAGAGATTGCCGAAAAAAAGAGGGTGAAATCAGTAATCCAAATGCAAACATTTACTTTGCAGTTTGAAATCCAGGTGACAAATTGTTCTCTCGATTTCCCATTTCACTGGGAAACAAATACAGTAAAACCCTGACTTACATATGCCTCGACTTACATAAAATTCGACTTACATAATGATTTTTGCACTAAAACCATGTCCCGATTTACATAAATGTCCCGATTTACATGACACAATTTCCTACGGGTTTGCTTCGGGTTAAGTAAAAAAACGATGTACATAAAACCCTCTTTTTAATGTAAGAACTGTAGGGGTTTTACTGTAGGACATTTCCATGCACTGTTGCAGCTTTTACTTCCCAGGCTTTGTTGCATGTCATTTATCAAATATTATTAGATAAGGTAAAAGGTCTCTCGGTAAAAGTCACCCCTGCTCAAAAGCCAGTCGAATCCGATGCTACAGTTCAGTGCTCTTCTCTGTTTATAGTCAAAGAGCCAGTGCTGTGTACATCTGCAGATGTTTCTGTGGTCACGTGGCAAGCATGACTAGACACTGGAGTGCACGGAATGCTGTTTACCTTTCCCATCAAAGTGGTACCTCTTTATCTACTTGTAATGTCTTGCTTTTAAACTGCTAGGCTGGCAGGAGCTGGGACAGAGCCAGGTGCTCACTGTGTCGCACAGCACTCGGGTCTGACCTTTCAGCCATAAAGCTCAGTATCTCAACCATAAGCCATCACGGCCCCTGTTATTAGATACTAAAGGGCAAATGGGACTAGGACCTAACTCCTATGGGTCATGTGTGACATGCCAACCATCAGACATTGAAACTACAGACCGCCAGAGGGTTTTGGTCCACTTGACCACTTGAAATGGATGGAGAAGGATCTTTGGAAGCCAAAGCATTTCAGCCTCCTGGTTTCCTTTTCTAAATCTCTCTATTCCCCCCCCACCCTTTCCTAATCCTTCCCTCCTTCCTTGAGCTGCTCACCCACCCTCACCTGCCAGCCGAATTTCATTAGGAATCTTGGCAAGGAGGCAAAAAGGCTTTTCCCAAGAGAGAGAGAGAGAGAGAGCGTGTTCTGCTCTATATGCTGCTGCCCTTTTAAAATATCCACCTTGTCTTGACACCTTTTGCTTCCTTATTTATTTTTATTTTGGTATATGCATTATCCACCTTATCCAGCCTCTTGCACAATTCTCCCAGTTTGGTCATGAGCATCACATCATCCACTTGTGTCGGAGGGGGTGAACTATTTGATCTGTCCCTGGAATCCTTCTTTTCCTTCTCCTTCTGCCCTTCTGCCCCATCAAGTTCTTCTTCACGGTCTCTGTGAATCCACACCAATGGGTTTACTGCACGTAGTGTGGAGTCACAGGGGACCACAAAGAAGGAGGACAGTTACAGGTAAGCAACCTGCCATTATAGAGTCCCGGTGGCAATGCAGGGGCTAAAACAGCTGTCCTGCAACCAAAAGGTTGTGAGTTCAATCCTAATCTCTCCTATCCTTCCAAGGTCAATGAAATGAGTCCCCAGCATGTTGGGGGCAAAATGCGCATTCCCTGTAAACTGCCCAGTGCTTATATGGGGCAGGGTATAGACGTGTCATTGCTATTCTCATGAGCATAAGCAACAACAATACTCCGGTTACCACTAAGCATTAGGCTCTGTGTGTGTGTGTGTGTGTGTGTGTGTGTGTGTGTGTGTGTGTGTGTGTGTGTGTGTGTGTGTGTGTGTGTGTGTGTGTGTGTGTGTTTCATATGGGGCATCTGTGTTGCAGAAACCTAATCCTGGCTCTTCATGTGCTTTCTGTGCACCGAAAAAGCTCTCGGCCGGTCACAATAGCAGACCCAGACCTCTCCCTTCACTGATGGGGGCAGATATTTTTTGCCATGTCACACATTCCCCGGATCCTTCGGCTGCCTTGGGATGGCTGTGTGGGGCTGTTAAATCTAAAACAGGCTGTATAGAAGATCGTAATTGTTATTTGTTGGCTCGTAGGATCTTTCCTCAATCTTTATCTGTCTCTCCAACAGAGTCCAAAGTGGACTTGACAGTTTTAAAGTGGAATGGCAAGCCTGTGATTTGCTAAGGGGAAAGGATAGGCTGGGGAACCAAAACATTTATTAACTAGTTTATACAGATAGAAGGAGAAGCAGGCATACAAAAAACGACAACAAGAAGTGTATAATTAATCAATCTGTCCCTTTGAGTTGCTATAGAGCCATGATGGCGAACCTTGGCACTCCAGCTGTTCTTGGACTTCAATTCCCAGAAGCCCAAGTCCCTGTGAATCCACACAAATGGGTTTACTGTGCATACACATATATGTGCAGCAAACCCATCCATGTAGATTCACAGGGACTTGGGCTTCTGGGAATTGAAGACCAAGAACAGCTGGAGTGCCAAGATTCACCACCACTGCTATAGAGGCCTGCCACATTAAGGGGTGGTTGATTTTGCTGGTCCAGAGAGCACCAGAATGAAAATCGTTACATCCCCAAAGACATTGAAGAAGAATCACACTCTCCACCAGCAGATATTTCACTTCAGCAAATGAGAAATTGATTTTATCCTCCGGGACACTCAATACAACTCAAACCATAGCCGTTTCCCATCAAAGCGGGTTTAATGAAGAACAGAGGCGAGCAGCCTATTTTGATGCATGCCATGCAATCTGCTTTCTCACAAATGGGTCACAGATTGTGACATTGGATGATGGCTTTTCCTTGAGTTGCAAAGGCTTTTGTTAGTCATGGGCAAGTATTTGAGCATCATTATGTACAATTCTGTGCAGCATAGTCATTTAAAGGGAAACGATAATGTAACATCTGATTAAGGGTTGCCAAAACACTTCCACCAACGTATGGCCATCCTAATCCTCTGTGGAGGGTGTTTTATGGAGCCCCCCCCAGGCCCCCCCCCGGCAGCTGGAGAATGAGATCATACTTTGCAAATAGCCAGTCCCACGTGCAACCCCAAGCAAGCATTTTTCAAAAAGTATATTTAAAAGTAATTTAGAGAAGTAATTAATAAAATTGCAGTTGCACTGGGCAAGGCACTAAGCGGTCCCTTGCAAAGTTTTTGATCGTGATGTAAGTCAAGCTGTCCTGATGAAAATGAACAATGAGTCACGAGTTGCTTACAATGAGAGTTACTGCCAACCTATGGGTTCAGCATTGACTAGCGGCAGCTCTTGAGGGATTTATCAGGGTTCTTTCCCATCCAGATTTCCCTGTGTATTTAGCATGCATGGCCCAGTGGGTAAGAAGTTTATCTTGTTAGCTGGAAGATCAGCAAGTCAGCAGTTCAAGACCCGGGTACTGTGTGACGGCGTGAGCTCCCATCCTCGGTTCCAGCTCCTGCCAACCTAGCAGTTGGAAAGCAAGAAATTGCAAGTAGATCAATAGGGGCCACTTTGGTGGGGAAAAAGATCTTGGGGACATGAAAGGAGCCTCATCCAGGCGTGCCCTGAGCGGGGATTCGCCAGCCAAAATCCTTTCAACCCAAAATAATGTCTTGGCTTCCATTTGTTTTACAGCTGGGATCACTGCCAAAATTCACCCGATTGATCTTCCTTCCTTCCCGACTGACTGACCTGGCACCTTGTTTGATTCCTAAAATGTCTCCTTTAAGCCAGTCCCTGCTGCCCTTGAACGAAGGCCTTCCGCCTGAGAGGATGAGGGCAGGCTTTTATGTTCCTCAGAGTGGGGGAGATGGGAAGCAGTCAGACCATGACGCTTGATGCTCTGGCACAGGGGGCTGCTCACTTGGCTCTCCAGATGTTCTTGGACTTCAGTTCCCAGAAGCCCAAGTGAGCACTCCTGCTGATCAGGGCTTATGGGAACTGAAGTTCAAGAACAGCTGGAGAGCCAAGGTTAGCCATCACTGCCATAGGTCCTCAAACCTGACTCTCCAGATGTTCTTGGACTTCAATTCCCAGAAACCCTGATCAGCAGGTGTGAGCCAAGTTTGCAGACTCCTGCTCTAGCATCTGGTAGGAGAAGGCGTCTTCTCTGCATATTCTTTCCAGGGATGTTGGCCTATCTCCCCCCCCCCCCCCCCGTCATCTTCATCATCGTTGTCATTGTCGTCGTCATCGTTGTTGTTGTCATCGTCATCATTGTCGTCTTCATCGTCATCATCATCTTCTTCTTCTTCAGATCATACCCTGGACTGCCAAAATGAAGCCACTTTATTGTTTTTGTCGTTGGCCAAACTTAAGTCCTCATGGGTGCCTGTTTCTGGCAGTCTTTGGCAGACTAGCAAATGAGCCCCTGGATTCTGTCTTTCTCTCCCCCTTATCAACTCATAAGACACCTTTCCCAAGTGAATTCTTCAAGGACATATTAAATGGAGAAGTCCCTTGTGTTTTCTTTCCTGTGACCTTGGGCCAGGCTGTTCTCCTTTTACCTTAACCCCCCGCCCCCTCTTCTAACTCTGCAGCAGACAGGCGGGGAATAATACTGAGATGCCTTATAACAGGGGTTCCCAACCTTTTCAAGACAACACCACATGAAACTTCATCTTACCACTTGGGGTTAATAAGAGACATCAAACCACAGCCCTTGAGACTCAGCAGTTGCACTTATTCTGATATTCACTTTGAGGGATACAAGCCTTAAAACACCCTTTAGGTATAACTTTTCAAGATAACCAAATTTTACTCATTGCATCTAACTCAGTGTTTCACAACCTTTCATTTTTGGACATTCAATTCCCAGAAGCCTCAGTCAATTCCCCAAAGCACCCATCAACCAATATTACTGACTAAGGCTTCTGGGAATTGAAGTCCCCCGGTGGGGCATGGGGCCCCCATGTTGGGAAACCCTGAATTCTAACTGACTTCACAACTCTTTGGCACATTGTGTGTTATCAAAAAAAGGAACTAATTAACAATAGGCTATTCACCTGTTCTAATTCTGCATACCAATAAGCATGCGACTAAGAATTTAATTTAATTTAATTTAATTTAATTTTTAAATTTTTATGCTGCCCAATAAGGGTAACCCGACTCAGGGTGGCGTACAACAGTTAAAAACATATAACAACAGATTTTAAAATCCCAAATTGCCCACCCACTTCCCCACCCTACTACCCCCACCCCAATTAAAAGAATAAAAGGGAATAAAAGGGAATCCCGTGGGGGGGGGGGGAATACAACAACACAGAGGGTGGGATATTAACTGAGTACTAACTGGGAATGAGCCAACAGGCTGGAGCTGTATTCCCATTAAGGCCCCACACCTGCCCTGCCAGCCAGGTGCTAGTTTCAGAATTATGCCAAATTAATCAAAAGTGTAAATGATGAATCACCCACATTTACAATGACCTATCAATGAAGGCGTGCCTCCACCCCCACCCTAATTGGATAACAGTTGTGACAGCAAACATCCCAAGAATGTGTCTTGCAACAGCTCCTATATGCCGCTACCACACGGTCAGCTACCACTCAGTTAATTTAGGTAACCTGATAATTATCAGTTCATTTGCTTCCTAGATTAAGCAAGAAGAGAATCACTCAAGTCTTCATCTTCTTCCATGTCCAGATCAAACTTTGAACTGCCCGAATGAAGCCACTTTCATGGCTTTGTTGTTGTCCTAACTTAAGTCCTCGTGTGGGTGTATGTTTACGGCAGTCATCGGCAGACCGGTCAACGAGCCCATGGATGTTGCCTCTCTCTCCACATTCACACTGCATGTGTTGTTACCCACCCACAGCCCCCACTTGAGCCTGTGGGTCTTGCCTTTAGGGACTCCAACCCTCAGCCTAATCAGGGCCCTCCAAGTGATGCAGGGGAGGTTGAGATCCTCAGCCAGATCCTCCTTGTCCAGTGAGCTCCTTCTTCCTCCATCTTCTAATTTGGTTTTGCTCTTGCCTACCCTCAAGAATGCTTGTTCTGTTCTTGCCCTAAAACCCTTCCTGGATCAGAGCCATGGTGGACTTGAGGCTCATAATCTCCGTTCAGCGCATACCAGGAGTCCATTCTCTGGCCTCGTTCTCTCGGCCTCCACTGCTACTTCTCTCCTGATCTTAGATGTGGAGCCAGACCAACCAGTCCAGAGGGTCCATTTTTCTCAACTGCTGTAGTCATAAGCCACAGCTGATGGGTTTTAAAGCTCTGTCAATTCCACAGACGGCCCTACAAAGGACAGATTTCCAGCCCCAGATCTTGCCTGGTTTAGTTGTGGCAACTTTTCCAGTAGTGTTTAGAAGGTGAGTTGTGTTTCCTACAGCACTGAGATTCTCCAGCCAAGACCTCATAATAAGGGGCTTCATTCAGCTCATCCATCCATCGCAAAATGAGGGGCTTCGGGGAGAAGGGAAATCCCAAGGGATCTGGTAAATGGAGCAAGGCTTTCCTTCCAGCCTTTCGCATGCATGCTACATATACTCCCAGGGTGGGGATGGCTTCCTTTTGGCAGTGAAAGTCACACTTATTTTCTGTTTGACTAGCAAACATCTGAGCATGGAGCAGCAGCTGGAGAAGCCACTGAGCTTGGACTGTTTCAGGGGAAAGGAAAATATTCAAGCCTGTGGAAACATCTACATCTTGAATCAAATTGGTTCCAGCAAGAATATATTTTCCCCACTTTGGTGCAGCCATGGTAGCAGACCAGGTAACAAAAATTGCTGGAAGAAAGAATCTGTTTTGCAACAGGATGAAATAGATTTTAGGCTGCCATTTTCTCTGCTTAAACCAGGGGTGCCCAAACTACTGCCTGTGGGCCAGATCCGGCCCCCAATGCCAGTTCATCCAGCCTGCGCCGCCCTCGTCGCTCCTGGAAGTGGAAGTAAAATGCGCCTGTACTTCAGCTTCCAGGAGCAATGAGGGTGGTGTGGGCTGGATGAATTGGCATTGGGGGTCGTATCTGGCCCACATGCCATAGTTTGGGCACCCCTGGTTTAGAGGACAGCCTGCCACTTGAAATTAACACATCAGTGAACAACCAAGACCTGTACAGGGGGAAGGGGGAGAAAGACCTCCTGATTTGTCCCCAGTGATACTTTTGACACATGTCCTGGTCTAAAAATGGGACTGGATTATTCTCACCCGCTTGGTGGATTCAAAAGCATGCCTCAAAAATTAAACATGACATTTCAAAGAGAGGGGGGATATGCTGCTTTTAATTATTTTTTCCCCTTTACATAACATGGCATATTTTGCTCAATATTTTTTTAAAAAGATATTTTTCTTTTATCTCTTGCCCCATCCCTGTCGCTTCTCTTTTAAGTTTCTGGGAAATATGGAAGATGGTTGTGGGAAAGCGAGTTATCCAAAAGGCCTCCCATTTGGGCTGTCTTTGCAATTCCAGGCCACCTAGCCTGGGGGGAGAGATGTTTTCCACCACAGATTAACACTATGTGCTTCTTCTGCTTTTGGAAAAACTGGCCTCGCTCAAAAGGCTGAGTCCATCGGTCACCTTGGGCAGGTGGAGGAACAGAAATCTGATTATTTTTTCCCCTTCCTACCTGCAACGTATGTTGTGGTGGTCATGGCACTTCTTTCTCTGGCTTGGACCAAAGTCAGCTTGGGTTGCCCTTGAACATGATGTGTCTGAAGAGCAATAACAATTGCCATGATGACACTTCTATACCACCTGCCCCATAGAAGCGCTTAGTGCAGTCTCTGGGGAGTTCTCAAGTAAATTAGCATTTTTGCCCCCCAACATATACTGGGGAAGGATGGAAGAGATCAGGATCGAACTCATGACCTTTTGGCTGCAGGACAGCAGTTTAACCCCTGCACCACCAGGGCTCTCTAATGACAGGTTGCTTACCTGTAACTGTTGTTGTTGTTCTTTGTGGTCCTCTGTGAATCCACACGACTGGGTTTACTGCACATAAATGAAGTAAACCCATTCGTGTGGATTCACAGAGACCATGAAGAAAAATTTGATAGAGCGTAGGAGCAGACTTTGTAGATAGCCCATCATTAGAACATTGTTATGTTTCACTAGACTAGAGCAATAGCAATTATACTTCTATACCCCCCTCCTCTCCATAACACTTAGTGACCTCTCTGGGTGGCTCACAAGTTAATGAGCATTTTGCCCCCAACATACCTGCTGGGGACTCATTTTACACACCTTGGAAGGCTGGAAGACTGAGTCCACCTTGATGCCTGGTCAAGATCGAACTCACAATGTTCTGGCTGCAGTGCAGCAGTTTGAACCCTGTGCTACCAGGGCTAAGAGAGCTACCAGAATGGATGAGGATGACTCTACATTAGGATGCCGGGTTCAAGGGCCTTTAGTAGAGTTGGAGGTGGGGCAGGGGAATAGGCTGCCTTTATTCTCAAAGTTTCCTAGGAGCACCAGACTATCCATGATGGGTGCTAAACAGAAGGGACACTCAGTCTGGCCTGTGGAGATGATGATGCATCTGTTGCCACAGGTGGAGGGGTCATGGGAATTCTGAATAGTGGTGATAATCATGGCAATCAGACATGAAGATTGTCCTGGGAACATTATAATGCAGTGGCCTTCCATTTGCCTTCCGCATTGCAGCGTGACACCCATAGTACCACCGATTCAGCTGGTGCCCTCCATCCAGATCGATTCAAGTGGTACCATTTAATTCACTTGGGGACCCTCACCCTTCCTTCCCTGTGGACTTTGGCATCCAAGGCCGTGAGTCCTCAGGATGGTCAGGTTAGCTAACCACCGCCTGACAATCGGCATTGAGTCACTAGCAGTAATAGGGTCTACTCAGTGGTGGGCTCCTTAAAAAATTACTACCACACTGTGGGCGTGGCCAGGGGAAGCCCTGCGTTGCACCCGAATTGGGACAACTTTACTGTATTTCAAACCTTGGATGGGCGGGGCCAGCCAGAATTTCTGCTACTGGTTCTGGTGAACTGGGGCGAACCTGCTGATGCCCACCCCTGAGTCTACTCTATGACCATAACAGGATAGCCTGGCCAGACTAGAGTGAATCGCCTTGGAGACGGGTCAAGGCAGACCCATTTCCCCATGTGCTCTCCACCCAAGAGTGAACTTGCTGAATGGCCTGCCTGTTTCCAAGGAACTGGCCCGGCAGGAGTCCTTCTGAGAAGACAACTCGCGCCCCCACCCCTCCTCCTGACACAGAAAAAGTTTAGCTTCCTGGGAAGGAAGAGGGTCTTTTGTCCATTGGAAGTGGAAGGTGTTGATTTGCTTTTAAGCTTCAAGGCCTCCATTGAGCTCCTTTCCTGTCCTGGTGGAGCAGCAAAGAGAAAACAGGCTTAGACCTCTCTTGATAAAGGGCTTAGGCTGGCGTTTGGCCATTTCAAAGGCACAAGTTCCTGTCAGATTACTAAGAGGAGGATATGAAACAGAGAGAGAGAGAGAGAGAACAACAGGCTGGATTGTTCACACACACACACACACACACACACACACACACACACACACACACACACACACACACACACACACAAGTGTATCTCCTTCTGTTGTACTTATCCAAGTGTCTCCTAATTGACCTACAAGCCTGCCTCCCAATGCATGGGGCAATCTGCCTCCTCTTTTCTCCTTTTGGTGTCTGCAACCTTTGGTTGATAGGATTTCAAGGTGAGAAATACCTGTACTATGGAGCCCTCTCTTCTCATGTGGTGGCCATAGAAGCCCTGAGTTGGAATAAGGGGCCTTGGAGGCCATCTAGCCCAACCTCCTGCTCAAGGCAAGTCTCAAAGCAGACCTGTTCACTATGGTTGCCCAACTCTCTCTTGAATGCTTCCAGTGTCAGAGCACCCACCACCTCTTCCACATTGGTTCTACTTTCGTAGTGCTCTAACCATTGAGGAGTATCCCTGATATCTAACCTATATCTGGCTTCCTTTAGTTTGAGTCTGTTATTTCGCATACAGCACACTGGGATGATAGTGGATAGATCTTTCCCTTCCTCTTTATGATCATCTTTCAGATCTTTGAAGAGTACCATCATCATCATCATCATCCTCTCCCCTCTTGGTCTTCTTTTCTCAAGGCTAAACAGGCCCAATTCTAATGAGGACTGGTTTTTATTAAATATATATCCATTATATATATCCATTATACTCAGCCTACAAGCTGAGTAGGGCGGGGTACAAATTAAAAAATCTAATCTAATCTAATATCCATTATAATTACCTAGAAAAATACTGCACCTAAAACACATTGTATTTATCCTTATTATATGAAACACTGTACTAACAATTATTAGAATTGTAGCCTACAATGTCCTTAGAGATACTATGCAACACAATAATACTGTAGCAAGTCTTTATACACATGATAGTTTATAACTGTTCGCCTATATACTTAAACACAGACAAAGAAGTTATTCCATTGGTATCAATCCTTACTTCCTTGTTATTCTTATGTCTTAGCAGCACACTTACACTATGATATCTATATTCATTCACTCACTATTTAGTTTTATACCAATAGCTTAAGAATTTTATATAAGTTAGATATTTCATATACCCAGATAGGATAGTAAGAAGTAACAACCAAGAAAATCCCTTTTGTCAGCAACTTTAGAAATAAGAGAACAATTTTGCCAGCATCTCTTAGGTCATTATAAAAAGTTAAAGACGTTGGTCCTAATGAGGATTACCCAAATACACAAACCACTTGTCAGCCTTGTTACAGGAGAAGAAGAGGAGGTGTTTTGTTTTGTTTTTTGTTTTTGTTTTTTGTTTAACTCCAGGCACATCAACATTCTCAACAAGGCTGAGAGGACTCCATCTCCCATCATCCAGGTGACCTGAGAGTCTTAAATCTTAGACATCCTTCATGTTTCAGTTTTGTTTCCCACCTAATGACAGGCAAGGAAGCTGAAAGAACCAATCAAAAATGAGGAAAGTTATCAGAACTTTTGTAACCTTTCAGGTCAAAATGAACATTAATTGCTTACTAACAAGACATTTTTTTGAAGTCCAAAGGGACCTGGGAGGAGGAAGAAGGGAGGAAAATGTGTATAAAACGTGTATGATTTTCTTTGTATGGGGGCTGCATTCCTGACAAGTACACCAGCTTGTAAAGATGTATGCCAAGGGCTCCTTTAATATTGATATTAAATGAATAAGATTGGAAATAACTTTTCTCCTTGATTGCTTCTAACTCAATTCAATTCTGAGGGTTTGAAAAGCGGAGAAGGGCCGGCTGCATTTGGCCTATAAGCAATGGCTTAGGGTGAGTAAAAATGGAACTCACCAAAAATCTAAAACTCTTCTAAGGAGGGCATTGGGCTAGAAGTTCTTAGAACTAAAAATAATTGTCTAGGCATAATTGAGTATAAGTGCCTAGAATCTAAAACTTCTGCATTCAGACTTGTTTGGGTATAAGGGTTTGAAATAATACCTAAAAATCAGACAGTTCCTTCTGTCTTTCCTCAAAGGGTGTTGGTTTCTAGTATCCTCTGATCATCCTTCTTGCCCTTCTCTGGACCGGCTCTCGTTTCTTTGGGTCTTCTTTAAAGTGTGGTGCCCCAGAATTGGACACAGGACTCGAGACGTGGTCTAACTAGTGCTGAATTGAGGGGGTTTAGTAGTACCACAAGGGACTGGGGTGGCTTTAATGGTTAAGACACTGAACTTGATGCCTGGAATTTCAGCAGGTCAGCAGCTTGAAACCCGAGTGCTGCATGACAGAGTGAGCTCCCGTCGTCTGTCCTAGCTCCTGCCATTTGAGCAGTTCAAAAGCAAGAAATTGCAAGGAGATAAATAGGTACCACTTTGGTGGGAAAGGTAACAGTACTCCGTGTCTAATCCTGCCTGCCACATTGACCACAGAAACATCTGCAGAAAAAGACAGCAGTGGTTCTTTAGCTGTAAACGGTGATGAGCACTGGACCTTAGAGTCAGATACGACTGGCTTTTGAGTAAGGGACACCTTGACATACAGTAGTATTAATCTCAGGGGTGCTCCCTCCCCTCCAATGTCTCTTGGTCTTGACATTATTCGGAGGCCGATTCTGATCTTGCCAACCTC
Organism: Bradypodion ventrale; assembly: GCA_035047345.1. Taxonomy (NCBI): domain Eukaryota; kingdom Metazoa; phylum Chordata; class Lepidosauria; order Squamata; family Chamaeleonidae; genus Bradypodion; species Bradypodion ventrale. The sequence goes on along the minus strand of JAWDJE010000010.1, from coordinate 134,722 downwards.
TAGGGTCAGTAATGGTGTGAACCTTGGCACTCCAGCTGTTCTTGGACTTCAGTTCCCAGAAGCCCCAGTCCTTGTGAATCCACATGAATGGGTTTACAGGTGGCACAGATCCCATAGCTCGAGTCTGTGTGATGCCTGGCAGACTGGCATTTCTGTGGGAAGGCAGCAGGCTCTCTCTCTCTCTCTCTCTCTCTCTCTCTCCCGGAGCCCTGGAGCCCATCTGCCACCCAGAGAAGGTCAGAGAGCCCTCAATTGGTTTACCCCGGCAGAAATTCCCTGTAAGCAGATGAAGGAATCAGGAGCCACTGGTTAAGCCGGGTGCGTGGCTTTGGGCCCATTAATATGGCACGTTGTCTCTCCGATCCCCGCTAAGAGCCAGGCAAGCTCCTCGAGGAGGAGGGGAGATCCGCTTATTGAACCAAAGGCCATCTGTTGCCTGCTGAGGCAGCGGGGGGGGGGGGGGGCAGAGCAAAGAAGAACTGGAGTCCCCACCTAGACAAGGAACCCTCTACCCACCCCGCTTAAGCCAACCGCCTTTTCTCAAGAGGCCCTGCAGAACCAAACCTTCCCTCCACCTCTGTGCCATAATAATAATAATAATTTCATGTCAGAAATTATTCTGTGTTGAAAGGATTTTTTCTGGAGAAAGTCCGCTCAGGGGACGCCCAGATGAGGCTCCTTTCATGTCCCCAAGAGCTGGGACAGACGGTGGGCACTCAATCCGTCATGCAGTACCTGGGTTTCGAACTGCCGACTTGCCTGCCTTCCAGCTAACAAGGCGAGCTTCTTTACCTCTGAGCCACCACTGCAGCCCTGTGTAAGATGAAGACGAGACATGCTGGCCCCAGAGACAAATGCCCCAGCAATGTTCAGCCCTTCCTAGACCAAGACTTGTCCAGGGTCATCATCAGCACTAGCCATCAGAAGGAGGCTGTGTGTGGCCCCCTGCCTCAATAAAGAAAGCAAAGCAATCTCACGTCTAGACCATCTTGCCCCATAGAAGCGCTTAGAAGTGCCCTTCCTCTCTGGGCGGTTCACAAGTTACAGGAATTAGCCCCCCCCCCCCCCAGCATTCAAGCTGGGCACTCTTCTAACTGACCACACAAGGATGGTAGAGGTTGAGTCAACCTGGAGCGTCGCCAGGATCGAACTCACAAGGCCAGCACTTTGGGCTGCAGTCCAGCAGTTTAACCTTTCCAGGTTTCCCTATCTTCACTGGTCCCAAACTATTCCCACCCCAAAAGGATGCTATGCCAGGTTGGTTTTCCCCCCAAGGAGCTTGGCCGGCCAATCTGTTGCTCCTCTGCCAGTTTAAAGCAGCCCAAATGGTGCTTTTCCTTCTCCTGCTGCCCCCCTTTTCACGCCACCATTTAGTTTAATGGCCGCTTGTTGCCGTTCAGAGCAAACCACATTTGGGCCGCCGGGCCAAGGACGGCCTCCGGCTGCCAGTTGCAAAGGGAAGGTCCTCCTTCTTCTGGCTGTCAAAGGACATAATCAGGTCTTGGATTAATTTCAAGAGATTAACTTCATGCATACAGAGAGCGCTTGTTAGCATTCAATTGGCACCGTTTGGATTGGAAAGGGTGTATGAAAGCCAGCCAGCCCCCCCCCCGCCCCCCCTCCAGTCCTCTTGGGGCTTTGGAGAAGAGATCAAGGGCCAAGGTTTTATTTTTTATTTTATTTTTGAAAGGTTCCTTGCTCAGTCTGGTGTTACCTTTCCTTGGAGGCTCTTAAAAAGGCCATTTATTTATTTATTTTGCAAATTTTGGGCTTGCCAGGGGTAACTCACGTCACCAAGGGAAAGACTTCGCCCCTCATGGCGTCCTCAAGACGGCTTCACCTTTCCTTCTTCTGCAGGGCTAAACGGGACATTGAAGCCTTGGTTGACCTAAAGTCAACTGAAACTTGGCTGTCCTAGAATTATTTTAAAAAGAAAGGCCTGCCTTCTACCCGCCTTTTTTTTTTTTTTTTGGAGGTTTAAAATCAAAATTGTATTCCGATAGCTTCGATTTTATTTTAGGACAACAGCCTTTGATCCTTTCCCCACCGTTGCCTGGGATGTTCAGAGACCAGGTTTCTAAAAACCTACAACTCTACATGCTCACAAACAGACCCACTCCCGTAGGTCCCAAAGACAAACCTGTGGGAGCTTCAGAAGTTGGCTTCCAGACCTCCTCACCTTTGGCCACAGGGATGTGACTCATGGGATCTGGAGTCCAACAGAGGTTTGAGGGACACGGCTGGCCCACCCCTGCCTAACTCATTTGACGATGTTGTGAGCAAGTGTCAACAAGGGGACAATTCAACATTCTTTGTCTATGTACACATTGTTCAGGCATGTGGTGTATGGACTCTCCGCCTGGCCCTGTGAGTTTCAGTACTTGCAAATACACAGTATTTCTTCTTTCCCTGCAATCCATGTTTTCTTCAAGGTTGAGTAGGAAATGGCTAATTAAAGGACCAGTAGTGGAAAACAGGAAACCATTAACTAAATGTCTGCTGGGCAAGAAAAAAGGGGCCTTTGCTGAATGGGACCTAATTCTGCTCCCAGCAGGTTATGACTACTAGGCTCCAGTGAGGAAAAGATGCCAAGCACAACTTGCAGAACAAGCTTCTGAGCATCATATTGCCAACAGCAGTCTTAACTTAAGATGCCAAGGAAGGATGGACCTCTGTGGGATTCTCCTTTCTGTTTTTGTAAACAAGGGCTCAAATCCTGCTGCACAGTTACACAAATAGCGTACTTTTAGATGAATTGTGGTAAGTTAAGAAATTTCCAATCATTTATTTTTTCATTCAAAAGAAGCCACCCCAGAAATTTCTGTAAATTTCCTTTTTAACAAAACCAGATATTTCCGTTGCCTGCTGAACTGGGGGACTTAGCATATGGCAGACAATGTCTATGGAGGTTTCTTAACTGACGGCAAGTGGCTTCCAAACGTTGTGCCCAACAGGATTTCAGTCACAAAGTCTGTGACTGCCTCTAGTTGGGGCCACTTTGAATTCTAAACATGTAACAGGTCTAGACCAGGGGTGCCCAAACATTTTGTGGCTCAAGGGACTGGTCACTATGGCCCACTGGCTGGATCCAGCCCCCAGCGCCAATTTATCAGGCCCACAAAGTCCTCGTCTCCCGGAAGCGGAAGTAAAATGCCTCCGTATGGGCGCATTTTACTTCTGCTTTAGGAGCAACGAGGGCTTTGTGGGCCGGATGAATTGGTGTCGGGGGCTGGATCTGGCCTCCAGGCAGTAGTTTGGGCACCCCCAGTCTAGACACAGGTTGGAGTAGCGTGCTGACAAATATCAGTGCTGCCGTTAAAATACTTCCACATTTTTGCACCTATGCATCTTTCTCTTCCCTTTGCTGCAGTGCTGGAGGAAGACATGAAAGAGTCCTTTCTGAAACCTTAAACAAAAAGTTACTTTTGGGGGGATTACACCTCCCAAAGTAGTTGCTGGATGGTTCAGAGAGTTGCAATCAAAGCAAGAAATACAATTACGTAGTTAGTTTCTGGGGTGTGACTTTATCCCTCCTGTGCAAACAGGTACCTTTTGTGTGCAGGTGAATGCCAGGCTGGAGATGAATGGAAGCTAGAGGTTGGAAAAAGGTGAATGAGTCCTAGGAACCACCACTGAGTAGCTACTCCGCCCACTTGACAAACACAGGACAACACCTGGCTGTTGTGAAGTCTCTGTTCATTGACAGGGACTTTTCTAAAAACAAACCTGGAACACCTGAACACCACAGGCGTTTTGTACCTCTCATTGTTTCACCCTCAACTATGTTGAATTATGAATCCCATCATCCCCAGACAACAACGCCCAACTCAACCTGATGGGAGCAACAGTAGAACACTTTCCCTACGACTTAAAGCTGGAGCAGGATAACATCATGAAGGATCACAGGGAAATGTTTTCCCCTCAGGACATCCGCCCATATCACTCATTCCTCCTCCCAGATGGTGCAGCTCCAGGTGCCGACCCCGAGACTGGCAAGAAAGGAGGCCCCGACTCAGAGGAGAGCCTTCTCGGTGGCGGCACCAATGTTGTGGAACTCCGTTCCAGCTGAGCTGCACCAGGTCCCATCCCTGCCTGTTTAAAAAAGAGCTGGAACATTTCTTTTGAGAACAACTTGCCAACAGCTGAGCATTACATATTTTATTTTTCTTATATTCCTGCAATGGCTCAAGTGGCTAAGAAGACCCTGACTGGATGGCAGCAGGTCAGCACTTTGAGACCCAAGTACTGCAGGACAGAATGAGCTCCCATCGTCTGTCCCGGCAGTCCTGCCAACCTAGCAGTTTGAAAGCAAGAAATTGCAAGGAGATCAATAGGGACCACTTTGGTGGGAAGGTAAACAGCGTTCCGTGCACTCTGGTGTCTAGTCATGCCTGCCACATGACCACGGAGACGTCTGCAGAAGCAGACTGCGCTGGCTCTTCGGCTATGAAACAGAGATGAACACTGAACCCTAGAGTCGGATACGACTGGCTTTTGAGCAAGGGTGACCTTTACCTTGACCTTTGAAAAATGTGTGACTGTTTTTAATGTGAGAGTTTTGTGTTGTCAGCCGGCCAGTTTAGGAAAATCTCCCGGATGGACAGGTTGTAAATGTAATAAATAAATAAAATATAAATAAATGTTTCTGGCACGCTGCAAAGGAATCTTTATTAGGCAGAAAACATATTACTGGGACCAATTTTACTGGGGTACCTGGTAAAAATAGGAGAACAGGCCGAACAGCTGCTATGGTTTGGGACTTTATTTGTTCTTCTCTTTCGATTGAGTGAGTGTTTCAGTGTCTATTTTTAAAATGTTTGCTCTGTTTTTAATATTGGATTTTAGCATTTCAAGCCAGGTTTTTTTTTTAATTTTGTTGAGAGGTCTGCCCCCCCCCCGCCCCGCCCCCTTCATTATCCCATTTTGCAATTGACAGGGGCAATTAAGATTGTGAAGACATTTGGGAAGCTCTTTCGGCTGTGGGTTTTGGGGGGGGGGAGGGGATGGTTAAAGCTGAACAAAAAATAAGCAGATTCTAGTTATTAGGTTGTTAGAAAAACTGTGGAAAATCATTTGAGGCCACAGTACAGCTCTGCTACTAGAGCAGGGGTGCCCAAACTATGGGCCGTGAGCCAGATCCGGCCCCCAACACCAATTCATCCGGCTTGCATTGCCCTTGCCGCTCCTGGAAGCAGAAGTAAAATGCACGTTTTACTTCCACTTCCAGGAGCGGCAAGGGCAGTGTGGGCCAAATGAATATGGTGTCATTGGCCAGATCTGGCCCATGGGGTGTAGTTTGGGTACCCCTGGTTAAAGCAGAGAAGATGGCAGCCTAAAAATCTCTCTCATCCTGTTGCAAAACAGATTGCAAGGCACATTTTACTTCTGCTTCCGGTGGGAGGAACCATGTGATCGGCCTGCTGAAACACATGACTCGCCCACGGCCCAAAAGGTTTGGGCACCCCGGTTACTAGAGGGTTGAACTTGAGAGATGAGCCCGCTGGGTGCCTTTCCTGGTTTGGCCATCAAACTCATTGGGTGACCTTAGGACAGTTAGTATCTCTGCCTGGTCTACTTTACAAGGTTGTTGTGATGGTAGGGTAGAGAACAAACACATTGCCTTGAGTTCATTTGGTCAAAAAGGTTGCCACGTTCAGCCAAAACAGACATTGTAACGAGGCCATAAAGGTAAAGGGTCACCCTTGCTTGAAAGCCAGTCCTATCCAACTCTAGGGTTCAGTGCTCATCTCTGTTTCATAGCCGAAGAGCCAGCGCTGTCTGCTTCTGCAGATGTTTCCGTGGTCATGTGGCAGGCATGACTAGACACCGAAGCACACGGAACACTGTTTACCTTCCCACTGAAGTGGTCCCTATTGATCTCCTTGCAATTTCTTGCTTTGGAACAGCTTGGTTGGCAGGAGCTGGGATTAGAGATGGGCGCTCATTCCATCCTGCAGTATTCGGGTACCGAACTGCTGACCTTCTGCCTTCCAGTCAGGGTCTTCTTAGCCACTTGAGCCAAACTCTTTCCCCGTCTTGTGTGGTTTGGAGTTTGGAGTTTTTCTTTCTCACGTCCTTTGGATTTGCACTGGCTTGTAAGCCTAGGTAAGCATGTGTGTGTGCATGGTGGCCCTTGCACATTCTTCTGCCACAACGCTGGTCCAGTTACTGAATGTCGCCAAGCTGGTTTGAGATGACTTCTCTCTCATCCTGGGAAACTGGCTCTGCCAGAAAAGGAGGAAAACATTTCAAAGGAGGAGGAGGAGGAGGAGGAGGAGGAAGGGGGGTGGCAACAGAGAAATGGGCAAGGAATGAGCCTTGGAGAGTTTTGAAAGACGTTCTCTGTCAGGTAGGGATCTGAGCCTGCCCTGCCCTCTCCTTACGGCCTGTTTTGAATGGTGTGGCGTGTTTTTAACAGGCTTGAATATCTCACAGACTTTATCTTGTTTTCATCTTTACCGAGGGGAGTTTCTCCCGCAAAAACCCTTTCCACCTAGAATAATTTCTGACGCGAAAGTATTATTATCTTTACTGTCTGGGTGAAAATATTTGCTTCAATAATACAAAAAGAGAGAGAGAGAGAGAGAGAGAGAGCTGTATAATAGATCTCATCCGCCCGGAGTAGAGATGATTTTTCCCTAGACGGATCGAATACAACTGTAAATAATAAAACAAACAAACAAATAATGCAAACAAAATCTTAGCCTTTTTTTAATTAATTGGTTTAAAGGGCTGGTGATTGCTTAGTTGACAATTTTGCAACACACGCTTTAGTATATACTATAGGGATTCTCATTCCATGTGGCTCTCCCACCACCACCACCGCCTCCGCCACACCAGGAAGTGCCATGGGGTGGAGGAAGGGCAAAATGGCCATCCGGCCCCCTGTGCTCTCTGAGGGAGCATGACCCAATGGCCCCTGGCTTAGAAAGGTGGAGAACTCCTGGTGTAGTGAGTTGCAGTTAGAGTTTGGCCCATTTGAATCAAAAGAGGTAAAGGTCTCCCTTGCTTGAAAGTCAGTCATATCTGACTCTAGGGTTTGATGCTCATCTTTGTTTACACCCAAAAAAACTGTGCTGTCTGTGTCTACAGATGTTTCCGTGGTCATGTGGCAGGCATGACTAGACACCTGATTGCACAGAATGCTGTTACTTTTCCCGCTGAAGTGTTGCCTATCTACTTGCAATTTCTTGCTTTCAAACTGCTATAGGTCGGTAGGAGCTGGGACAGACGAGGGGAGTTCATGCTGTCCATTGTGCAGCACTCGGGTCTCTAACTGCTGACCTGCCAACTTTCCAATCATCAAGTTCAGCATCTTAATCCCTAAGCAGCCACCACAGGAGGTGTGGTCTCACTAAATCCCCATTGGTTCAAAAAGGGCGACTCTAGTAGAAAATGGGGAGGCCAAGAACCTCTGCACATGATGCATACCTTACTGGCTAACCTGCCATTCCCAGCCTGCTCTAGGGGAAGCCATGGCAACCAAACAGGTTTAAAATTGACACCAGTGTCATTCTCTATGTTGAAAATCAAGAAGCATCAGAGTGAGAAAGGAACATGAGGGAAAGCTTGGGAAGTGGAACCAGAAAGCCCTTGTGGGGAGACTAGAGAGCATCTAAAGAGGCTTTGAGGTCTCTACTCACCACCACACCTGAGATCTGACCAGGAAGAACAAGAGACTATTATTATCTCTCACAATCTGGGAAGGTAGTTGTTGTTATTAAACAGCCAGACTTCCACAGTAATGGAGCCAGGCCATGTCACAGCTGAGGTTAATGGTTGACCCTCAGCACTGAATTCCCCAGGTCAAAGGAAGCCCACCATGTTCAAGGCCCATAGCCTTCATGAACCCAATCCATCAAGCTGGCCCTTGTGAATGAAGGTTTCTTGCCTGGGGACAACATCCCACAGAAGGAGAATAATGAAGTCAGACCCAAAGGTAGTGTTCCACGTAGGCCAGGAGTTCTCAACCTTTTTAACCTGGGGACCAGATCACACTCCCTCAGACAGCTTTGGGGGTCATTTTGCCCTGCCTCCACCACATGGCACTTCCTGGTATGGTAGAGGCAGTGGGGGGGGGGGGGGGTCACATGAAATGGTGCATGGGCCACATCCAGCCCACGGGCCGCAGGTTGGGAATCCCAGCTGTAGAGGACCAGGAGAAGAGCAGAGGTGTTCTTCTAGGCAAGTCTCATGTTACTCTGAGTGTGAGTCTTTCCCTCCAGACTGGTCAGGGCAGAAGAGAAAAAGGTCCATGGGGGTCCCATTTCTGTCTTCCCAATAAACACGCATGGCCATTAAGGCTGATGGGCCAAGGACTAAATTCAGGGCCACCCACCACCTCTTGACGGCCAAATGGAGCATGGGAACTGGTTCTCCTTGGTCTTGGCCAAAGTCAACACCATCTGAAGAAACACACTTGCAAAGGCTGGAGAGAGGAGTATGAGAACTCACCCATAAATCATGCGGTGGGTCCAAGAGCAGCTTATTTAAAATCCCTGTTGTCCCCCATCTTCTAGCCATCTCCAAAGATCCTTTTTCTGGAAAATTTCCAAAAGAGAGGCTTGCCTTGCAATGAGGATAAAGACAAGCTATGGCATCTCTCATCTCCTGGACCATTCATTGAATCCATCCTCCCATGTGGCAAGATGTAGGTCATTGAGCTTGTGGGTCACTGGGACACCAGAGATTTGTGGCAAGCCATGTTCTTGATATTGGGTGCATGGCAGCCTCAGGGTTGCTCCCGCCTAACAGTTTCAGGGCTGGGCTTCCCACACACCTGGGCGACCCACATACCAATCCTGGATTGGGAGCCAACACAGCAGATATAATGAGCCATTAAGGAGAACTCTGTGTTTGTGTTAGACAACACCATAAATACACACTTCCAAAGAGACAACCTTCACCTGCAACACCGCAACTGAGCTGCTATCTGGGTTGGGTCTACTATATGTCACAGATGGAGTAGGGGATGAGCATGGCGTCTACAGCAGACCGCCAGATGTTCCTTAAGACCTTTCCTCAGAAAAGCAAAGCAGTGTGTGTGCCACCACCTCTCTTCCACCGTGTTAGACTTACTGCCTTCAGATGTGGCAGAGTGGGGCCTCCCAGAGAACTACACTTCCCATGATCCTTACCCAACTTCAGCTAGGACTTGCAGAACAGCAACATCCTGAAGGATCCTGAAGGCAACCACACGCTCAAGGCAGGCAGGAGAAAAACGGTGTCTCTGGAAGAGGAAACCTCTGCGTAGGCCTCCTGACAACCACCGGCCACCAAATAAACCACTTCTTCATCCTACGTCTTCCAAGCCATGCTCACAGAGGTCTCTGAAATCACCGTTGGTCCTACCTTGGGGAAACAAAGACCACCTCAGCTTCATCCATTTGGTAAAGGTCAAGGGGTCTCCCTTGCTTGAAAGCCAGTTGTATCTGACTTTAGGGTTCAGTGCTCATTTCCATTTACAACCAAAGACCCAGCATTGCCTGCATTTGCAGAGGTTTCTGTGGTCTAGACACCGGAGGACATGGAACGTGGCTACCTTTCCCACTGAAGTGGTACCTATTTATAAATATCTACTTGTACTTTCTTGCTTTCGAGCTGCTAGATTGGCAGGAGCTGGGACAGATGATGGAAATTCACTCCATCATGCAGCACTCGGGTCTTAAACTGCTTGACCTGCCAACCTTTCAGTCATCAAGTTCAGCATCTTAACCACTTAGCCACCGCAGTCAGCCGACTTCTAATTTTCCTGAGGGTCAGTGAATTTTCTGCTCACTGCAAGCAACTTTTCCAGATGTGATGTACAACCTCTTTAGGTTCAAACAATACATCAGTGGACGAATGTAATGTTGACCACATCCATTGGGAAGCTCTTCCTCAAAACTGAAGTGCCTGAAGATATGCTTTCAAGCAACGGGCCAAGTCTGTGATAGTGTACCTTGGCACTCCAGATGTTCTTAGACTTCAATTCCCAGAAGCCCAAGCCCCCATGAATCCACACGAATGGGTTTACTGCGATTCATCCGGCCCAGATGGGTGCGTGTTACTTCCGCTTCGAGGAGCGACAAGGGCAGTGTGGACCGGATGAATCGTACTAAACCCATTTGTATTGATTCACTGGAGGCTTGGGCTTCTGGGAATTGAAGTCCAAGAACATCTGGAGTGCCAAGGTTCTCCATCATTGGGCTAAGTAATTTGAAACGGGAAAAGAAAATGCAAGATGTTCAAGTGAAGAATAAAGAGCAGCCGAGTAAGGTAGGTAGCAGATTGTAGGATGAAAAACTGATAAAGATTGCTTTCTATGGGGCTAAGAAATGTTCAACATGTACCAGAAGCTTCAATTCAAAGGAAGGCGTGATGTCCCCCAATCATTAGAAGTTGAGGAGCTTAGATGAAAACTTGCCCAGAAGAGATCGACCCTTTCGCCCCATGGAAAAATCAAACATACAGCAACGTATTATGAAAAAAGTGTATTCTGCTCATTTAAATAACTATGAATTTGGCATATTCTGCAAGAAACAAAAGCCAATCACAGAAACATTTTACATCAATCAAATTAATTTAACCACACAATAAATTAAAACATTAAATATTAACTTTCAGTGCAACCACATATACAGAAGGGGGAGGGCAAAGTGTAAGTTTAACTAAAAAATAAACTTCAGGTTGGTTATAAACAGTCAACTTAATTATGAAAAATGAGGGGGGGAGGGGTGGTGTTCACTACAAAGGAATTTGGAGTCAACACGCAGCAGAGAACGGCCGTCTTGCACAGAAGTATATTTTGTCATAATCGGAGGAGATGCTGCATCCCATGAAGGAAATTGGCACGGTCTGACGGCAGCTCTACTTTTTGCGTGTCGAACATTTCTCAGTTTTGAAACCATGATCGTTTTTTACATGGAAACACTCCTAAGGTTTCATCGTTATTCGGCTGGTCAAGTCCCCACACTGTGTGGGGAAATACAGGCGAGAACTAGTCACCCGGTCAATGATTAAAAGTTTCTAAAGAAGAACTGCATCATCCCAGAGAAAAATGAGGTTGGCTACCAAACTATTTTGCTGAGAATTCAGACCGTTGTCTTGCTCATTCCTCCCTCCGTTGAAGTCCAATCTGGACTTTTTAGCTCATGATTTTGGGCGTGTGTTTAAATGAAAATACAAGCATCTCTTGAAACCAGGTTTGAAGAGGGGATGAGATTCCAGGGAAAGACCGAACTCCCTCTTTGTTTTACTGACCACCAAAGCAAATAGTTCTTCCTTAGTCCTTGTATACTTAAATGGACTTTGTTACACCTTAAAGCAGGGGTTCCCAACCTATGGCCTGTGGGCCAGCCCCGGCCCATGACAGCATTTCACGTGGCCCACTTCCACACATGAAAGTGGGCGTGTTTACGTCAGCCACAAAATGCACCTGCGCATGCGTAAATGCACCCACAGCTATTGTAAACACGGACGTGGGTGTATTTATGGCTGTTGTAAATGCACCTGCTTCCGCTTCAGGGGGGTGTATGGTCAGGCCACTCAGCTGTCCCGGGGGGGGGGGCATGGTCAGGTTAGGAACCCCTTCCTTAAAGCAACCCTTCTCAACATTTCACACTTTAAATCGGGCAAAAGGCTACCATTTCTATTATCCACAGTCAAAATAGACACTGTCTGGTCGAAAGCACTTGAAGAGATAAGTCAAAAAACAAAACAAGCCCAACACCCAGTGAGAGAAAGGCTGCCTGAAGGTCACCGTGTGAGTCGTGGGAATCTGAGCTCAGAATCTGACTCTGCCCTTTGCCAAAGCGAAATACCTTTAATATCCATCTGAACCAGTCAACAGTGAACTGGTCACAGGTGCAAAGGCAAAGCCAAGAAAAATAAATAAATCTGAGACAAGATTAAAAACTTAATTTTACTCTCTCTCCCTTTTTTTAATTCTTTTTTTCCCTCGTCCTCCTGAGCCAAGTCAAAGAGTGGGTCCCCCGAGTGCAACCAGAAATATAAAGGGAGAGATCCATTAAAAGATGGACAAGGGTTTGTAAACCTGCCAATTTGAGAACCCAAACCAGCCAAAAGAAACCAGAGACGCGACCCGTCTGAATGAGCCTAAACTCAAGAAAGACCCTGTGGATTTGTAGCAGGAAAACGGGCAAAGTTGTCTCTCCTCCAGTTCTAAGGAGAAAAGTCACATTTTACAAAGGAGGAGGCTCTGATGCCCACCTTAAAACCAAACGGCCTTTGCCAATTCAGGAAGAGGAAGCGAGCTTTTGAACAAGCTCTTTCCATGAGCGACGATGTCTGTAGTGGAAACTAGATGTTACTGCTAAGCAGAGCAAGGGGTTCAAAAAACTAGACTTGTGAAGTAGACTTCACACATGGAGGTCCCACAGAGTCAACAGAGCGCTTCTTCCACTTGGGACCAATGTCCGCTGGCAATGTGGATGTCAGTTGTGTTGTGAATCTGCCCCTGAACTGAGTCCAAAACTTGGAAGGAGTATCTAATGTGTGGAATCTAGTCTAGGGAAAAGGCTTGGCACTCAGGATAGCTCCGTAAAGTTTGGGGCAAGAAAGATCCCAAAGCGGACTCACCCCCTCCATTGATACTGAAGCCCATGGGCATAGTTTGGGCACCCCTGGGCTAAACCAGTGATGGCAAAACTTGGCACTTCAGCTGTTCTTGAACTTCAATTCCCAGAAGCCCAAGTCTCAGTGAATCCACATGAATGGGTTTACTGCGGCTATGCTTGTTTACAGAGACTTGGGCTTCTAGGAATTGAAGTCCAAGAACATCTGGAGTGGCAAGGTTCACCATCATAGGTCTAAACACTGCACGGAGCTTTAGCCATCAACTGGGCTGCTCAGAATAAGATGGACGGATGACCACCCTTGGTAGAAACCAAATCCTTTGAGCCAACAGTGTCAGTTTTAGCCAGAGGCACCCCTCCACTGCACATCGACAAGGCATCAAGGCCCATTGAACTGGCATTTAGGGGCCAGAAGACCATTCCTCAAAACCCCGGCAGATCCCGGCCATTGTTGGGAAGATGCCTTTGGCATCACAAGTGTGAAGCTGAGAAGGAGGCAGGCACCCACACAAAGGTCCTGAGCTTTACTAAATCCTCAGTCTGCGGTGGTGAACCTTGGCACTCCAGCTGTTCTTAGAATTCAATTCCCAGAAGTGCTGATCAGCCAGTGAACTGACTTGGGCTTCTGGGAATTGAAGTCCAAGAACAGCTGGAGTGCCAAAGTTCACCACCATTGTCCTAGGGGATGTTGCCACACAAATCCACACTCAACAAAGACAAGTTGATGTTGTGAAGCTGGCAACTGAGAAGGGAAGGCAGTAGCCTCCCTGTGAGAACTTGGCTCTTGGGCATGGGCTGAGGATCCCTGACAAGGACTCAGAACAGAGGTGGGCAAAAATCAGCTCCCCAGATGGTCCTGAGTTGAGTTCTCATCAGCCGCAGCCAGCATAACCAATTGCAGGGGATACTGGATATTGTAGCCTAGCAACATCTGGATGGAGGGACTCTGGCCACCTGCCTTCAATCAGAGCCACAACAGAAGGACATTTAAGACCTGAAACCATAGGCCAGCTTCAGAGGAAACGCCAGCTCCTGCCACGACTTGTAGGGTCAATTTGCCAAACACAAACAAACAGAGGTTCTTCTTGAACATCTCACTCGCATCCACCATGCCACGATTCATGGGTGTCTATTTTTCCCTTTCCTCTCTCTCTCTTTAATTTTAGGGGGAAATCTGCGAAACAGGCACTTTCCCAGCAAGCAGCCCAGAAGGATGGGTGAGGGAGGAGAAAGGGAAGGAGAAAAGGGACAACAAAGAAACTTCTTAATTTGCATGCAGAGTTTTAAGTCACAGCAAAAAGAGGAAGGTGTAAGTTCTTTGCCTGCTGCTGCCTGGTTCAAAAATGGTGCCATTCTATGCCTTATTTTCTAAAACAGGGTCCGCAGAGCACAGAATTGGCATCAATTGGGTACCCACAGCGTGGCGACTGTGGAAAGTTTCCTTTTGGTGTACCTAGAAGAACTTTCAGGAACCTGGAGACATGAACACAGAGGCCCGACTTCTCCAACCGATGATTTTACTCTTCCAAGAACATCAACATTGTTAGTCGCTCCTTCGGGGTCAAGTCTGTAACCGACACGTAGACCCAAGAGCACTTCCGTCCGGCCACGTTCAAAAATGGTCTCAAACAGGGAAAGGAAACCAGCTCAACCTGAACAGTCTGTTTCTGGGATGAGCCAACCTCTCCGCGGGTGCATTTCTGGTAGCAACGTAAACAAAAAAAACAGTTCTCCCAAAAGTGCACTCCTTTAACTTACTGCAAAGTCTCTGAGAGGCCTTGGTAGTCATAATTTCCTTCTACAAATGTGTCTGATGTCCCCCCCCCCCCTTTCCCTTGGGCCAAGTTCCAGGAGTCCAACAACATAGGAAGGGAGGAGAGAGATCTGGATTCCCTGCAGTTGCACGGAGCCCAATACGGCTTTATCCCTGGAAAATAGTCTTTCCTGTGTCAAGTCTCTCCTGGGAGATCGGAAGTCTTCCTCCTCCGAGAGGCGGCCCTGGTCCTGGTTAACATGCAGCTATAAAAGTCTCTCGATGGGACGGCTCTCTTTCAGACGACTGCAAGGGAAACACATAACCAGAAAGTCTCAAAAAGGAGGAGAGAGTCATGGAAAGCAAAGCAAAAAAATGCAACCACACTTTCATCCCGTCCCGTAGCTGCTGAGTGCACTGTCTGGGTGGTTCACAATTTGTAAAAATAATTATTTCATGCCAGAAATTATTCTGGGTTTGAAAGGATTTTTGCAGGATAAACTCTGCTCAGGGGATGACCAAATGAGGCTCCTTTCATGTCCCCAAGAGCTGGGACAGAGATGGGCACTCAATCTGTCATGCAGTACCTGGGTCTCGAACTGCCGACTTGCCAGCCTTCTAGCTAACAAGGCCAGCCTTCTTAACCACTGAGCCACCACCACAGCCCCTGTTCACAAGGTAATGAGCATTTTGCGCCCAACATGCTAGGGACTCAGCAACCTTGGAAGGATGGCAGATGCTGAGTCAACCTTTATCCCTGGTCAGAGGAGGTTAGTAAAGGTAAAGGTTTCCCTTGCTCGAAAGCCAATCGTATCCAACTCTAGGGTGCAGTGCTCATCTCTGTTTCTAAGCCGAAGAGCCAGCGCTGTCTGCTTCTGCAGATGTTTCCGTGGTCATGTGGCAGGCATGACTAGACACCAGAGTTCATGGAATGCTATTACCTTTCCCACCAAAGTGATCCCTATTTATCTACTTGCAATGTCTTGCTTTCGAACTGCTAGGTTGGCAGGAGCAGGGACAGAGACAGGAGCTCATTTCCGTCCTGCAGTAGAGGAGGTTAAACTGTCTTAAATCCGAGATTTGAGAGGACATACCAACCGTCTCCCCCACCACCCCCTCCCTCCCTCCCTCCCTCCCAGGAAAGGGGCAGTTGTAGGTACCTGTTTCTGAGTGGCAGCAAGAGGACCCGCCCTTCAGGAGGCCGTTGGGTTTTTCGTGTCTGCAAACGATGCTCCGGCACCAGTCAAAGTGTTTCCGCATCCGGCAGCAGCTGTCAAGGCAAAACAACAGAGTGACACCCTCCAGTTCGGGGCAAGGTTGGAGCACCGGCCGAAGGAGAAGGAAACAGCCAACGGAAACACCTTACCTGGGGGATGAAAGCCACGTGCCACTACCTACACCACCGCCTTCTGGTTGGCCTGAGCATGTAAGGCCTTCCAGTTAACAAGGCGAGCTTCTTAACCACTGAGCCACCGCAAAAGGGGATATTTACAGCTAATCTGAATAACAGCCAGATATCATCTGCTATTGCCAGTTATAACAAGCCATCTTGATGTGCATACTTATCTCTTATGCTAACCAATCACTCTGTATCTGATATGTATACATTGATGCCATTAAGTCTCACTCCCATGTCTGACAAAGTGGACCTGATCCAGGAAAGCTAACAATAACATTTAACAGTTAGTCTTCAAAATGCAATAACATTTCTTGTCTCTTTTTGTTTATTCTCTGACATGTTTGAAACACAGACTAACACGGCTCCTATTCCAAAAAAATCCACAATTACTGGACTCACAAAAAAAAAAGTCTTAACCTATTTCTAGCTGAAACTATTACAAGAACAGTTTCCTAATAAGAGCCCAGCAATAGGCAACAAAACAAGTGATGACTCTAGTCTGAATAAGTTTATTTGCTCTTCTTCCTCTTCTTCTACTTCACCCACCCTCCTTCCAGGAAACTCAACACGGCATGCCTTGAATTACAAATGGTCTTCCGGTCCAGGCACCAACCAGCCCCAGGTCTGCTCAACCTCAGCGCCCAACCCACATACACACGCACACGCACACGCACACGCACACGCACACACACACACACACACACACACACACACACACACACACACACACACACACACACAGCATTATTGCATGCCTCTCAAGGGCATTGAGAGGTCCTGCCCTTTGAGACTGCATGGCTGTACCTATAAAGAAAGTCATGAAATGCCAATACGTACTGTATTAAGACGCACACCATGATGAGAACCACCGAAGCGATCACGGAGACCACCACCAAAGCTGTGATGGTTTGCTTCTTCTGGTTGGCCTTTACGACCGCAAGGAGGTCAGCGTGTTCACATCGGGTCCCAACAAACCCAGAATGGCAGCTGGGAGGAGAAAAGAAGAAAGAGTAAGGTCAACATGTGAGAAACTAAAGGTGTGGGTGGGGTGGATTCCTAATCTGGCCAGGTCTGACCAGGAGACCAAGTCCTCATTCCAAGTAAAAAATGGAATTTGTGTCTAATTCAAGGGTTGGCATAGCCAGGAGCCAGAGGGGGTGGGGGGGGGTGTATCCTGCTCTGGTCATAGAGTAGATCTTGCTGCCAGCAACTCAATGCCAAGCATCAGGTGGCAGCTAATTAACCTGACAACAACCCTGAGGACTAAAAGGCTTGAGTGGTGAAGTCCACTCCACAGGGAAAGGTGATGGTCCCCAAGTGGATTAAATGGTCCCACTTGGATCCCTCTTGATGTAGGGCAGCAGCTTCATCCATCCTGGGGCCGAGAAGGACTTTGTGTGCCCAAAGGGCTCTGGACCAGAAAGCGACTAACAGAACTGGATTAGTTGTACTATGGGTGTCATGCTGCGATGTGGAAGGCCAGTGGAAGGAGGCCACTGCATTATATGGACAATCCCAGGACAATCTTCATGGTTGATCACCAGAATGAGAGGGCTCTGGTGACTCAGTGGTTAAGAAGCTAACCTTGTTAGCTGGAAGGCCAGCAAGTTGGCAGTTCGAGCCCTGGGTACTGCATGATGGATTGAGCACCCGTCTCTATCCCAGCACTTGGGGACATGAAAGGAGCCTCATTTGGGCATTCCCTGAGCAGAGTTTATCCAGAAAAAAATCCTTTCAACCCAGAAGAATTTCTGACATGAAATTATTATTACCAGGATGAGTCAATATCCAGAATTGGATACGGCACTTGAAGAACAACAAAAAAAGGCAAGGATACACAACAACATATGATGCAGGTTACATTATCCTGCATGAACTGGGGTTAATGGGAGTTGTGATCTAGAGGGCACCATGTTGCTGAAGGATTGGGTAGATTGGGAGTCCTGCCCACCCCATCAGAGAGAGTTCGCCTTATGCTCAACCATTTCCCATCCAGTGGCTTGATCTCAATATTTAAGCAAGCAAGCAAGCAAGCAAGCAATTGAGACCGCAAAGGAGGAGGGGGAGGAGGAGGAGGCCTCCCCATGCCTTCCTCCCACCTGGGCTCCACAACTCCATGAGTGAGGGTCCTTTTAGAAGGTAAGACTTACATGCACGCTGGCTTTTCCTCTTGGACCAGGAACCTGCACGTCCCATGGAAACAGAACTGACTGTGGACATCTGGGCAGCTGTTAAAGTGTGACATGACGGCTGCCGCCACTGGGGGACCTGGAAGAAGGAATAAGAAGAAGAAGAGAAAAGAGGGAATTGTGTCACCCTTCCTTCCATTCTACAACCACAGGCCTCTTTCAACAACCTGGGCTACATTTCAACAAGCCTTGGGGATATCTTGTAGCATTTGCAAGCTACATCTCAACCTTCCGTTGCATTCACTCCAATAATTAATTACCCATGAAGCTTCCCTTATTCCCATTTTACAGACAGAGAATTAGCAATTAAACTTCTATACCCTACCCCATATATTGCGTTTAGTGCACTCTCTGGGTGGGTTACATATAATTAGCATTTTGCCCCCAACATCCTGGGGACTCATTTCACCAACCTCAGAAGGATGGAAGAGACTGGATCCCCATCAGGATCAAACTCACAACATTCTGGCTGCAATATAGCTGTTTAACTCCTGCATGGCCACCAGGACAGGTTGCTGACCTGTAACTGTCGATCTTCTTTGTGGTCCTCTGAGAATCCATGCTCAGTAAACCCATCGGTGTGGATTCACAGTGTAAAGATTCCATGTGGGATTACCTCTTTTTATGTTAATTACCCATTAATCATGTAGGATTTTAACTAGATATGTTAGTACTGCTTTTCTTTTCTCTCTATGATTTATTCCACTTAGCCTAAGTGAAGCCATTTCCCTAAGACAAAGGGGAAATCACCTCTTGTTCTTTCCTCAAGGCTGAGGTCTGGGAAGTGACCCAAGAGGTGGACTTCTCTCTCACAAGAAGGGATGCAATGACCTCTGATAGCCAGCCATCTGCTCTCTTTGATCTACCTTTTATACCTTTTTTGATCTCTTTTATACTTTTTCCCATGGGGAAAAGGTATAAAAACCTACCCAATTTCTGAGGGAATAGTTCACTTTTTAAATGCTTCGAAGACCCATATCATTTGCCATCTCAATGGGCCTTGATCCGTACCTTCTCGTATGGGGCGGCAAAGACCACCGTACTTTATCTTAGACAAGTGTTAGTTAATTTCTTTTTATTTATTTATTAGGGCAGTAATGCTTATAAGCTTTCTTATATTCTGCATATATTGGACTTTGCTATTTTTCCAATAAATTCACAAAATTATGTAGAGATGGCTCACTCTCCTGTAATTCTCTGCTTGCCATTTTGAACTGAAGCTGAACAGCTACCTAAAAAGGAGGTTTTTATGTGGGTGCCAGAAGGGTGTTTACAAATGCACCTTTCCAAGAGACACAAATCGCTTTCTGACAGGGTGCCGCGTAAATAACCAGGGATGTATGAATCGACCCCCTTACAAGCATCCAAAGCCACTTCTCTTCCAACCTGGACTTCAACATGAAAGGGGAAAAACTTACATACACACACAAACAAACAAAAAACAAACCCAATGGTGTCCAGCTTTTCACAAAAACATCTTACCAAGTGATGGATTACTGGACATGCTTCACACAAGCTGTATTTCTTGAGCTTTTCATCCTCACAACTGAAAAGTGTTGACAAACGTGTTCCCCTGCCTCATGCAATCTCTTTCAATTAATTCCATTCATAAATATCCAATTCTGTCTGGCCAGGTTATCCTGGTATGGTCATAGAGTAGACCCTACTACCAGGGACTCAACACCGATCGTCAGGTGGTGGTTAACTAACCTGACAACTCTGAGGACTAAAGGCCTTGGATGGTGAAGTCCACAGGGAAGGGTGATGGTCCCCAAGTAGATTAAATGGTCCTACTGGACTCCATCTTGATGGAGGGCAGCAGCTTCATCCATCCTGGCCTGGGGCTGAGGATGAGGACTTTGTGTGCCAAAAGGGCTCAGAAAATCCAGAAAGGGACTCAAAGGAACTGGATCTGTGGAACTATGGGTGTCACGCTGCAATGCAGAAGGCCAATGGAAGGCCACTGCATTATATTCTCAGGACAATCTTCATGGCTGATTGCTATGAGGAGAGCCAATATTTGGATTCAGATATGACCGAGGAAGAAGAAATATCCAATATAGCATCCTGGGGGTTGGAAGGAGAAACACAAGCTGAGAAATAAAATAAAAAAATAATATTTCACTGCCTTTGATTTAATCAACTACGGTGGAGATTATTGTGTGTGTGTGTGTGTGTGTGTGTGTGTGTGTGTGTGTGTGTGTGTGTGTGTGTGTGCACATGCAAAAAGCCAACTCTCACCTTAACTGCAAAGCAAAACTAATTGCCAGTCAAGAGTCAAATGAATTCATTAAGGTCTGAGAGCTTATTGGAGAAATCTGGCCCAAAGACTGGACTATCCATGGCATTTTCCTAGATCCTTCCTACTGGTAAACCTTCTGCAGGTTGGCATTATATCCCAGGCAGAGCAACTTCAAGCATTAATAGATGCACCCGGCTCCTGGTTTTGCACAAGAGCTTTCTTGCTGAGATGCACAACTCCCCATTTTCAGCATTTAAAAAAAACCAGAGAATCCCAGAGTTCCATCTGTCCCATCTCGAGCCAATACAGGAAATCCGTAGCTAAAGCATCCCTGGCAAATAAATGAACTGTCAACGGGAAAGCACACTTACTCTAAAATGCCAAGACAGACATTTTTATTGTGAAACACACACACACACAACAACAAAAAAGTATTTTGGAGCCAGACTTTCCTTCTTCAAGGGCATTCCCATCACACTGCTGGACAGGCCATTCTGAGCTCTCCTTGCATAGCAGATCTTCTTTAGCCCCAGTCTTTGCTGGCTGAAGAGCCCACATACAATCCCAGGCATCACTTTAAAAAAAAAAACGCCAATAGCCAAGTTGGGGAAGAGACACGCGGCTGCGGGCAGGGAAGTCGCCCTCTTTGCTGATGGCACTCTCAAACGGAAGGCAACTACTCCGCCCCATGGCCACTCCAGGCCAGGAAGACCACTTCAAACACTCCTGGTCTCTCTCCACCAACCCAACGTGGTCAACCGTGGGCTTTGCAAAGAGGGCAGATGCAGCCCAACCTCTCCACCTCCTGGGATCTCCGGTTACAAAGATCCTTCAACTCAGTTGGAAAAGGGACCTCGAATGGCAATCTTAGAGATTGGCTACTGGTTGAAAGAGGCTCCTTAGGCTGTTGATCAGACAGTGAATGGAATGAGATCATTACTACAGTAGGTGGAGTGAGTTTCTACTTCTGCTGTTAATTGGAAATGGTCAACTAAGGAGTACAAGCTAGGTGGACCCATCTGGGCCAGATCCAGTCATGATAGTCCCTGAATCCTACAAAGCAAAAGCTACCTGATCTGGATTTTTAACCTGAGGAGGAGGAGATGATGATGATGACGGAGACAGAGATGGAGATGGAGAAGAAGAAGAAACAGAGACAGAGGAGGAGACGACAACGATGGAGGCGGAGTAGGAGGAGATGGTGGTGAGAGCTTCAATTCAATCTGCTGAGTGCCACTTTGGGTTTCCTCAGTTCACTCTGGACCAGTTCAGAAAGGGGAAAATGCACCCCATTGGCCAACTGGGGCTTCATTTCCCCCCAACAAGCTTTAATGGTGAAGCACATCCCAGTCTTTACAAAACTCAGGTTCTGAATGGGGCATGGTGCAGCCCTTTAGCTCAGAGTGCAACTAGGGTGGGTGGAGACCAGGATTCTGCCTGCTCTTGGCTGGAGACTGACTGACTCTCCAGGAGGAAAGGGGAGATTAGACACACACACACACACACACACACACACACACACACACACACACACACACACACACACACACACACACACACACACCTGCCTGCAAGAACTCAGACCCAACAGGCAAAGCGGAGTTTGAAGAGGAGAGGGTGCATTGAGGGAGTTTGTCAGTCCATAGGAAGAGAGAAGGAAGCCCTTCGTATCACGGGAGCTGCCCCGGGCTGCTGGAATGAGGAAGAGGGTTTCATTTCACAGAGTTGTGCAAAGAATGCAGGCCAGATAACAATGCTGGGGGATAAAAGTTGACAACGGATCTCTTGTGTGGTTACATCAGCCATAAAACAGGAGTAATGCAATGTGATGCCACTGAAAACTGGAGCTGGCAAAGGAACCAAGGCACACACAGAGACTCCTGAAACCACACCTGCATTCCTTCAGAGGTTAGCAAGATTGCTTGGAAATCCCCTCCAAAGAACTGCTGGTATTTCTTTGGTATTAAGGACAGGAGGAATGAAGCCGGTAAGCTCAAGACCTGACTTTTTCCTCATAGGTTACCACCACCACCACCACCACCACCACCCATTCCTTTCCTCCTTCAGAGCAAGGCTGTTGGTGTTTCTAGAAAGCAAAAGTGACCAGAGCTTCCATGTTGTCAAAAGCAAGCTGCAACCTCACCAAGAATTAGGATTTGCAACAGGTCTGAAAGGTAGAAGTTACATCTCATCCATAGGTCCTAATGGTTAGAATGGTTCCATTCTAACACAGGGAGTTCCCAACCTATGGCCTGCAGCACCATTTCATGTGGCCCACGCCACTGCCATAACAGAAGCAGATGCATTTACAACAGCCATAAATGCACCCGCGGCTGCCATAAACACTTTACATCAGCCTCGGATGCATTTTACAGCAGGGTTTACGCCATGGGAAACCATGTGACTGGCCCGCTCAGCTATCCAGGGGGTGGTGGTCTGGCCCACAGCATAAAAAGGTTGGGAATCCCTGTTCTAACAGGTCATGCCAGTCTGTCATTTTCATCCGTGAGGCTTCTAAAAGAAAATGTCTATACCCATTTCCCACGTAGTTTTAGCAAAGTGCTGTGGCACCCAGAAGCCACACGGCATTTCACAGCAGAGGAGGTTTGGTTGTGAACTGACATTGATCGCCTGTTGCTGTAGATCTCCCATGGGACTGACTGCGCAGTGGCTGAGTGGTTAAGACTGTTCTTCTTTTCTCTGGTCACCTGTGAATCCACACAAACAGGTTTACTGTGCGTAGTTCACAGAGACCACGAAGAAGAACTTGATAGAGCGAAGGGGCAGAAATAGAGCTTGTAGACAGCCCATAATTAGAACATTGATATATTTAACAAGGATTGTTATATTTGAAAATTATTATATTTAACAAGCAGTCTATCCAGGTTATCCTGCCATGGTAATAGAGTAGACCCTACTACCAGAGACTCAATGCCGAGTGTAAGGCGGCAGTTAAAATACCCGACATCCCTGAGGACTAACAGCCTTGGGTGCCAAAGTCCACAGGGAAGGAAGGGTGATGAGGCTCCCCAAGCGGATTAAACGGTCCCACTTGGATCCAACTTGAGGGAGGGCAGCAGCTTCATCCATCCTGGCCTGGGGCTGAGGGGGAGGACTTTGCGTGCCAAAAGGGCTCAGGAACAGAAAGGGACTCATGGAACTGGGTCTGTGGTACTATGGGTGTCACGCTGTGATGCGGAAGGCAGATGAAAGGCCATGGCATTATATGGTTCCCAGGACAATCTTCATGGCTGATCGTCATGAGGATCGCTAATATTCAGCATTGAATATGGCAGAAGAAGAAGAAGAAGATATTTAAGAAGGACACAGCAAAAGCAAGGGCACTTCTAAGAGGCCCCTTCCAACTCAGTGATTCCATGATTCCCCTGGGTTACCACCAAGATTTTGCCCCCAGCTGGACCGTCTCTTTGAAAAGCCTCTCGAGGGCTTATGCAGAAGATGGTTCCCTCTTCGGTTGACCCATGGCCACCTGACTACGTGGAGCTTTAAAAACCCAGAGGCACCCACGCCCCTTCCAATGAGGACATGCTACAGGCGTGGCCAACAGAGCCCTCGATTGACACTTGGCCACACACAAAGGTAAGAGTCACAACTGGCAAGATGTCAGTAGGTGACGACGTTTCACAGCTTATGAACTCACCGCTGAAGGCCGACGTCGTATTCTCCAAGGCACGGCACGCTGCTAATAAAACCCCTAGAGGAGGAGGGAAAGACATCTAGCTTTAGAAATAGGCCACAACGGTTTATTTATTTTTTTCAACATATGCTATTTTTAAAACTTTGCTCGACAAACATTTTCCAGAGTAACTTGGTATTGTTTTTCCTTCTGATGTGATCATTGCAAAACACAAAATATTCCACTCAGCTCTGCAAAGTTTGGGGTCTGGAAAATCACAAACAGGTATGAAAGGTCAGTCCAGCGCCTGCCTCACTGGGGTTGGGGAAGGCCTACTTTCGAGAAAATGGGCCCAGAAGCCAATCTGTGGCTGAAATAATGTCCCTTCCTCCAAGGCGAAAGGAAATGCCATATGGCAGTTCTGCACAAAACCTAACGCACCCTGGGGACACCTGTGGGTATGAAATTAAAAGAGGTGCTAGTGCAAAAGGATAAGACTGTAGCGACTTAGTGGTTAAGAGGTTGAACTTGATGACTGGAAGGTCGGCAGGTCAGCAATTTGAGACCCAAGTATGGCATGATGGAGTGAGTTCCCATCGTCTGTCCCAGCTCCTGCCAACCTAGCAGTTTGAAAGCAAGAAATTGCAAGTAGATAAATAGGTACCTCTTCGGTGGGAAAGGTAACAACATTCTGTGCACCACAGCGCCTAGTCATGCCTGCCACATGCCCACGGAAATGTCTGCAGATGCAGACAGCACTGGCTCTTTGACTGTAAATGGAGATGAGCACCGAACCCTAGAGTGGGATACGACTGCCTTTTGAGCCAGGGCGACCTTTTCCTTGACCTTGACCTAGTTTATGTTTTGGGACTTTTGGGTCCATAACAGCCAACGTTCCCTCGGCACCACTGGAGAAATCTGGCTATTGCCATCCCAGAAAACACACGCACACATTTCTCTACCTTGAAGTAGGCAGGGCGGTATCTATTCTTACCCCCAATGCACACGCTATAAACACGCAGGGGAGAAAAAAGGCAGGGCTGGATTCTCCTTGCTCATCATCTTTCGAGATGTTTTGGGGGCCGAAGGAAAAAGGAGAGGGCACCAACTTGGCCCCTGGAACAGCCCAGAATGGCACGAAGGGCGACTTGGCTGAGGCTAAGATTCGTAAATAGACCAACAGCCTTTTCCTCCGGGCGTGATGCAAAAAGCTTTGGAAAAGACTTCTGTGGACCTCATCTTTGGGACGAAGAGCGACCACCGGGACTCAAGCAAGGCCAGAGAGCCTGCGATGATGAGGATGATGCCCTTCTCCTAAGCCTTTCTTAGCAGGAAGGAAATGGCACAAAGTCCTCCAGGCAGCTGGATCTCTCTCTCTCTCTCTCTCTCTCTTCCCCCCCCCCCCCAATTTCTTTCACAGGCGATCTCTCGACAGGCCATCTCAGTCACATCTGGAACGAGAAACTGCCAGAGGAGGATTCTTCACGACGGTATTTCACCAGCCATGGCATCTGGGAGGCGTGAACACATCGAAGATCCCACGGCTAGCGTCACAGAACCACTGAGTTGGAAGCATTAGGGGCCCCTTGAGGCCACCCAGGCCAACCCATCCCTGCTCAATGCAGGCATCTGAATTGAAGTAGAAGAACCGGCTTCCCAGTGGCCCGTTCCCCTTTGAGCGCTGCCAGTGTTGAGGCAATATTGGTCCCACTGTCGTACTGCAACAACCATGAAGAGGTTTCCCCCTAATATTCAGCCGATATCTCTGGATTCTTTTCATTTGAGTCACTTGGGACGATGGAGAAGAGATTCTTCTCTTCCTCTTTTGGGGTCTTTGAAGAGCGCCATCATCATCATCATCATCATCCTATTCCCCTCTCAGTCTCCTTTTCTAAAGAGGCCCAGTTCCTACAGTCTTTCCACCTAGGAGGGCAGGGGTGCCCAAACTACGACACATTTTACTTCCGCTTCTGGGAGCGACGAGGGTGGCACGGGCCAGATGGATTGGCGTTGGGGGCTGGATCAGGCTCCCGGGCCCATAGCTTGGCCACCCCTGAACCATGTGACCGGCTCACAGCCGGAAAGGTTTGGGCACCCCTGCAACCTAGGGCTTGGTTTCCAGGCTCCTCCTCTGGTCCCCCTTCTTGCCCTTCTCTGGACCTGCTCAAATTGTATTGGCATCTCTCTTAAAGTGCGGTGCCCAGAATTGGACACAGGACTCTAGGCGGGGTCTAACTAGTGCTGAAGAGAAGGGGGAAGGGGGGTCTAGTAGTACCTCACAGGATTTAGAGACTAGCCTTCTGCTAATGCAGCCTAAAACACCACTGGGCTTTTTCTGAAGCCACATTGCACTGTTGACTCCTATTTAGCCAGTGATGTGCCACAATGCCAAGACGCCTCATCTTGCTTGTCGTATGCCTGAGCCACATCGTATTCCCCACAGTGTCACTGTGCTGTGGCTGGGATTTCTTTCCTAGGTGCAAAAACGAGTGAAGGCAAGCGGAAGGTGTCTGCTTTGGCTGCATAAATACCTCAATGAAGTTGTTGTCCTCCTAGCGCAAGAGAACTGCCCCGCCTGGGATTGGTCAACTTGGAGCCAACACCACGGCTTCCAGCAGAAGTCCTGCTTTGTGGTCTAATATTTTCATCTCAGAAATTATTCTGGGTTGAAAGGGTCTTTTGCTGGAGGAACTCTGCTCAGGGGACGCCTGAGTGATGGATGAGGGCTCCTTTCATGCCGTCACCACCCCAGATCTTTTCCCACTGAAGTAGTCCCTATTGGTCGACTTGCAATGTCTTGCTTCAGATCTGCTCAGTTGGCAGGAGCACTTTGTGGGGAAAGTGAGGGACAAAGTTTGCACACCAGAGGCTTCCAGGAAGCACATCGTGGGGAAGGGTTAGGCTGCAATTCCCACCAGAAGCCCAACCACAACGGAAGCAAGGCAGCGTGAGGGGAGGAAGAGGAGGAGGAGGAGGCTTGGCTTGGCTGAAAAAGAGGAGTCGTGTTGGACATGTGGAGGTTCCTGGAGGCTTGATTGGGAAGAAGTGCAAACCAGGTGTCCCAAGATGGAGATTCATCAAGGAAGCCAGCAAAGGGGGTCCTAGGTCTAGGTCAAGCCAGTCATGTCTGACTCTAGGGTTCGGTGCTCAACTCCGTTTACAGCCCAAGAGCCAGCGCTCTGCAGGCGATTCCATGATCATGTGGCAGGGATGACTAGACACCAGAGTGTACGGAACCCTGTTACCTTTCCCGCGAAAGCAGTACCTATTTATCTACTTGCAATTTCTTACTTTCAAACTGCTAGGTTGGCAGGAGCTGGGACAGAGACAACGGGTCTTGAACTGCTGACCTGCCAACCTTCTGGTCCTCGAGTTCACCATCTTAACCACTAAGCTGCCACAGTCCCGTTAAGGTGTTCCTACACAGACTTAAATTTTTTCTCCTTTAAAAGTCAAAGAACCTTCCCCACAGGGGGGAAAACTAGCCCCCAGCCCCAGCCTTTATCAGGCAGGCAACAAGATAAAACAGCTTTTTGTTTTGGCCTAAAACGCCCTCTGACCACCCAACCACCGGCCTCTCATTCCCTCAGGCTAGGGCTAAAAGACACATTGACGTCAATAGGTCTTTCCTGTTTTTATTCAGGGTTTCCCCGGCCTCAGCCACCTGATCTCCATGGTAATGCATGACTCCTAAATTAGACAGTCCACAGGTACAGTTGTTTACATCTCTAGGATAATTCCAGTGTTTATTAGGCTCCAGCCTCACATGAGGTTTCAGTCACACCCTTTTCACAGCCGGAGGGAGCACTGCTTTTAAAAATGGAATCAGTGTCTCATCGAATGAGATGCCTTCACTGGGTACCTGGTGGAAGACATGATGGCCTTAATTTCTGATGACGAAGGAAGAGGTAACCTGTCCTTAGCCAATTTGGAAGGGGCTCTATCCCATGCTCTGCCTCAGGCAGCGATTTGACTTGAGATAGCCACAAATCCAGAACCACCATATCAGAGGGAAAATTATAATAAAGGTGCCTGTGATGATAATAACCGGACTTTGCAAGCTATGTCAGTTTGTTGCTATTAGGTAAAGATAAAGGTCAATGTCTCTCTTGCTTAAAAGCCAGTCATGTCCAACTCTAGGGTTCAGTGATTATCTCTGTTTCATAGCCAAAGAGCCAGTGCTGTCTTCGTCTGCAGATGTTTCCATGGTCATGTGGCAGGCTTGGCTAGAAACCAGAGCACATGGAACGCTGTTTACCTTCCCACTGAAATGGTCCCTATTGATCTACTTGCAATTTCTTGCTATCGAACTGCTAGGTTGGTAGGAGCTGGGACAGAGGCAGGAGCTCACTCCATCATGCAGTACTCGGGCTTCGAACTGCTGACGTGTTGCCTTCCAGTCAGCGTCTTCTTAACCACTTGGGCCACTGCACCCTATTACAGGGTGTCAAAGACATTCAGATTGATGGAGACCCTACACAGCTTCCAAAGTTTCTTGCCATTAACACCCCTGCTCAGCTATTAAAGACCCAACACCCCCGAGGCTTCATTTAATGAGTCAGTCCATTCTGTACTTGGTCTTCCTCCTTTCCTGCTGACTTCAACTGTTCCCAGTTCACAGGCGCATAAGCAACCTGGAGGGCCTGGGATGGGAGGGAACCCCCCCCCCCCCTCACGTGGGTCTAAGACTTAAAAAGACTAAGTGTGGGAGTCTGTTGCCTGTCATGGTAATGGGAGGCTTCTCAAAGACCAGCAAGAGATGCAACTACAGTATTCCCAAAGGCAATGTGGTGGTGGCGGGTGGGATTCCTCATTTCCCGGCCACAGGTCGGCACAGGATTATCCGGATGATCGGAGCACATGCTGGCATTCCACCACCCATGGCCAAAGGTTTTAGGTCAGGATTTGCTGATACAAGTTGGAGGCTTTACCCTGAAATATTTTAGCCTTGAGTCAGAGAGCCAGGTTGGTATCAGAGGAAGGAAGGAAGGAAGGAAGGAAGGAAGGAGAGCCACTCCATGGCTTGACTTGTTTGGTTTTTGTTTGGTTTTTGTTTGTTTAGGTCTATCAGCCCCCATTCACATCCTATTTTCCCCAGAAGAACATCTGGGAGACAGCAGTTGGGCATCAGCCCTGAATCACCCCCCCCCCATGGGGGTCTCCTGGCTGTCTTGTATGAGAGCTGAGCTTTCCAGCTGTTTTCATTTCCACTGGAGAACTGAGCCCTGCATGGGGTTCCTCTTCTGGACGGAAAAGTTGTCTTTTGCCACAAACACCAATTGTTCTACTCTTCTATAATGGTAAATGCGATGAGATTGTTTGTTGCTTTAAAAGTGTGTGTGTGTGTGGGGGGGGGACAGGCTGCAAAATAGAACTGGGAGATTGGCATAGGGTAATAAATGATAGATTAACGTCAGAAATAAAATTAAAAAAGGAATTTTAAAGAAATCAGATTTTAGAGAAATATGGGGAGAATTTCTTGATTATACTTTAGTAAAAGGGAAAGGAGCAAAGCCTGGGCGAGAATATACATCATTGTGGATAAAGGGGACAACTATACAGTTTGAAATATACATTTTGAAATAGATAGTAGATTGAGCAAAGTACAAAATTGTCTTCTTCTTTCATCTCCCAATCAAACCCTGGACTGCCAAAATGAAGCCACTTTCTTGGCTTTGGTGCTGGCCAAACTTAAACCCTCTTCAGTACTATTTACTCTCTGACATTTCTGACTTCTGTATGGTGGTGCATGGATTAAACTGCTGTCCTGCAACCCAAAGGTTGTGGGTTCGATCCTGACCAGGGATCAAGGTTGACTCAGCTCTTCCATCCTTCCAAGGTCAGTGAAATGAATCCCCAGCACGTTTGGGGCAAAATGCTAATTAACTTGTGAACTGCCCAGAAAAGGCACTAAGCCAGGGGTGTCCAAACTATAGCCTGGGGGCCAGATTTGGCCCCTGGTGCCAATTCATCCAGCCCGTGCCACCCTCATTACTCCCAGAAGTATGTGCCTGTATGCGCATCTTTTACTTCCGCTTCTAGGAGCAAAAAGGGTGGCGTGGGCTGGACAAATTGGTGTCAGGGTTTAGATCTGGCCCCCAGGCTGTAGTTTGGGCACCCCTGAACTTGTGACCAGCCCACGGCCTGAAAAGTTTGAGCACCCCTACACTAAGCACTTATATGGGGCAAGGTATATAATTGTGATTGCTTTGCTTTATATATGTGGACCATTAGTACTGTATGGTGAACCTTAGTCTCCCCAAATGAAGTGTGTTTATGCTGGTATGACAATTACAAGATTCTTCCTTGTTTTGCCAGGGGAAAATCACCATGGGAGGAATAGAAGCATGAACCGCAATGCCCTGGCCTCAACTGCAGCTTTTCTCTTGGGCTGCTTCCACCCCACCCCTGACTCTTGAAGCAGGGAAAGTGGTTTTCCATGTGATTCTTTTTTTATATAAAATCAAGTTCCTCCTTGTGCATGCCCTGAACTCTTGGCCCAGTGCCCTGGACAGGTTTCCCTGGAACAGGTGTGTCTAGCAGCTATTCATCGCTTTGAAGGCAGAGCACAATAGACTGAATGGCGCATTAGAATACACTCTAATCTACTGATCAATAGATTCCTGTGAATGGTGCTGGTTCCTCCTCCCCCATAGAGAAGAGTGAGTGAGTTTGCCATCTTCTCTCTTTTAAGCAGCACTGCCTGAATACCAAAGCCAAAGTGAGTACATGGAGCTACCTCAGCAGGAAACTCACAAACTATCAATGGGGAACTCAACCATCCACTAGTTCTTCCCTAGGTCTCCAGGCAGGGTGATCTAGTTGAGGATGAGCACGGCTTGAGAGGAAAGAGTTTGGATTTTTGTGGCTTGATTATGAAGGGATTAGCACAAGGAACAACATCAGCAAGAAACTCACAAACTAGAAATGGGGAACTCAACCATCCACACGATAAACATCAGCTTTAGCCCTGAGCATCTCCACAGCAGAATATGCTACTCCAGTATGGAGTGCATACATCGCTGTGAATAAAGCCATACACATAGTGACAGGATGCCTCAAACCTATACCAGTTAAGGAAATATGTCCTCTTGTTGGTATTGCTCCACTTAAGATCAGGAGAAAAGTAGCAGCAGAGGCTGAGAGATCTATGCGAGAGAAGGACCCGCGACATCTTCTGAATGGAGATGAGCCTCAAATCCGCTGGCTCAGATCCAGGAAGAGCTTTATGGCAAGACCAAACATTCTTGAGTGTACGCAAGAGCAAAACCAACTTAGAAGATGGAGGAAGGAAGGAACTGGACAAGGAATAGCATTCAAGGAGGAGGATCTGGCTGAGGGACTCAACCTCCCCTATATGTCACTTGCAGGACCCTGAACAGGCTGAGGGTCGGAGTCCCTAAATGCAAGACCAACAGGCTCAAGTGGAAGCTGCTGGCGGAGGGAACAACTCACTGTGTGAATGTGGAGAGATACAGAGCCCATCTCATGTGGACCAATGAGGATTCAATTTTGGCCAATGTCAAAGTGAAGAAAGTGGCTTCATTTTGGCAGTCCAGGGTTTGATCTGGACATGAAAGAGGAAGACAAGATTCTCCCACCATTTCTAATTTTGTCTTTTCTACCCCTTGTAGAGACTCAGTCCAAAGGAAAGCAGCTAGAGTCATAAGTCTTTGTGATGCAAATCCACTTATTTTTAATAGAAGACCACCCACCTTCTTTCACAGGTAGGACTGATGACCTGTGAAACACAACAGGACAGGCATTTGAAAAGGACATGTGAACTAGACGCCAATTTGGCTACAGCCCCCATCAAGGGAGAGCCAGGTGTGGCGGCAGGACCTGAAAGGACCTCTTTAAAAAGAAAACTACAGACTCACTCAATCTTCAGCCCTTCATTTTCTTCCTCAGTGGGTAAACAAACTCCTTTGCTATGATCGGAAGGATTAGCAAAGTGTTTGGCCCTGCAGTGGCAAATTCTCATGTGTAAACAACCACTAGAGCGCACATGAGAAGCCCCTGGAAGAGAAATGGGACACCTGGATTATTGGATTAGGTGCCGCCCAAGAGAAACCTCGACCCCTGGGGGTTTGCATTCTGTCCCTCTAGGAACAGATCCTGGGCCAAATAAACAAACCCTTCAGAAACCTCTTGAATCCAAGTTAAAAGTCAACAGCCCAATTCTAAACATGTTTACTCAGAAGCCATTTTCACATGATCTCTCAGTGGCTGGAATCAAGTTGTAGAGGAGGGTCCACAGCATTCACAGCATCTACAGAGGAGGCAATGACTACTCAGCCAGGGGTGGGATTCAGCAGGTCGTCCACCGCAGTTCGCCAGAACCGGTAGCAGAAATTCCGGCTTGCTCCTCTGTCCATCCAAGTTTTGAAATAAAATAGTCCTAATTCAGGTATAACGCAGGGCTTTCCCCCAGGCCATGCCCACCATACCATGCCCACAGAGTAGATAGTAAAAAAATTTTTTGCATCCCACCACTGGACTCACCAAATCCTAATTGATTCAATGGGGCTGCTGCTCTAGTTAGGACCACTTACTCCGGGGTCTTTAACCAACCGCACTTAGGAAGTCAGGCCATTGTGACCTTTAACAAGTACTCTAGCTTAATGGAAGTGCCCTGGGCTCAGGTTCCATGGGAATCAGCCCCAGGATTTATTGGTGCAAGGAACCCTTTAAGCAAAATATCTGCGAGAACATTGGTTGTAGCAAATAAACACCTTCCCCATCCAAAGCAGGGGGGAGAGAGAGAGAGCTTTGACCGGCAGGCCATTTTGAATGTGAAGAACAAGGATGCCCTGTACGGTTTTTTGGCCAATATCTTGAAAGAACTACGAGAATGCCTTTACACTGTCTGTTTCCCTCAACCTGGCTGGTGCAGCTGGGACAACCTGTGGGCTGTAACTCTTGGGAAGGAGGTAGAGAGCTCGTTCATTCACAGGAGGAGGGAGGGAGGGAGGGAGAGGTTGCCTTAGAAATGGCTTTGCCTTGCCCCCAAGGAGGCCTTTTGTGGTAAATAGTTGCATAGATAATTGGAGAGGGATGGGGAAAAGGAAAGCTCATGAGAGGTCACCTTGAACGCAGCCCTCTTCTGCCTTCCACCCTGCTGGGGGAAGAGCTAGATTTGAGAAACAGGAACCAAGAATGTACAAAGGAGGAGGATGGAGAGAGTTGTGAAGTAGGGCAAAGTGCAAGTCTACTTTCCTGTCAGAGGAGAAGGAGGAGGGGGAGGAAGAGGAAGGAGGGGGAAAAGAATGAGGATGTTTAGGTGGAATGCTGCAAATTAAAGCTATGTCTGCAATCTTTAACACAGGAGTTCTCAAACTTTTAAGGAGTTCTCAACCATTGGGTCACCTTCCCTCAGATAGCTTCAGGGGCCGGATGGCTATTTTGCCCTTCCTCCACCACATGGCACTTCCTGGTGTGGTGGAGGCAGTGGGGGACCACATGAAATGGTGCCGAGGACCACATCTGGCCCGCAGGCTGCAGGTTGAGAATCCCTGCTTTAACACATCCACACATTCTCTTTCTCTCTCTCTACTCCTGATGGCACCAGAGGTCCATCGTCCAGGGCAAGAAGGTTCACCCACCCTTGGTATGAGCCACCCCTGCCCTGCCCTGTGTTGAACACCCCCCTCTCCCCCCCCCCCCCGCACA
Source organism: Bradypodion ventrale (assembly GCA_035047345.1). Classification (NCBI taxonomy): domain Eukaryota; kingdom Metazoa; phylum Chordata; class Lepidosauria; order Squamata; family Chamaeleonidae; genus Bradypodion; species Bradypodion ventrale. The sequence goes on along the minus strand of JAWDJE010000010.1, from coordinate 101,255 downwards.
GGACATCATTGCCTCAGAGAAAGCCAGCCCCCTCTGGGTCACCACAAACCAGTGGCAGGACTGGACCTCCTCTCGCCTCCTTCACGCAGCCTGAACCTGATTCTAGGCAAACAGGATCCTTACAGAATCCATAGTGAGCCAGACCTACAAAGTAGGCATTGAAGAGCCACAAAGAGCCATAAAGAGCCACCCCGGAGTCTCAGATCCTTCCCACAGACTGTTTTCTTAAAGTCAAGGAAGAGCTGGCAAGAAGTTATCCCAACAAATCTATTGTCTTTTGTGATTGGAAAATGGTTTTCGAGCCAGACAAGGCAATGTGTTTGCCCCCAATCTGCTTCTTAAAAAAACCTGTGGGTTTTTTTTAGGGGGGGGGCCGGAAGACTTTTCCTAACCTGGCGAAGACAATGATATTCTCAGGGAGTTCTGGTAATAAAAAAGACCTGCACTTACTCACCTCACCTTTCGCCCTGATTGTTATGCTAACCCTCCATGCTGAAATTCTCATAAGGTTAGAAAATACCCTACACCTCACTCAGGCAAAGTGGTTGGTTGTTTTTTAAATCTGCCTGGATGAGGATTCAACTTGCAAGATCATGGGTAAACTTTTAACCTAATTTGCTGCCCTTTGTCCAAACTCTCTCAAACTCCCAAAGTCATCTGTGACCACTAGTGCCCGAATTAACGGAGGATAGGACTGAGGAACTCAACCTCCCTGATGACCCTGAATAGGCTGAGGAGGGTCAGAGTCCTTAAATGTAAGGCCAACAGGCTCAAGTGGGGGCCGCTGGTGGACAATAACAGGCGGTATGAATGTGGAGAGATACAGAATCAATCCATTGGCTCATCATCTGCTGGTCTGCTGATTACTACAAGAAATCTGTACCAATGAGGACTTAAGTTTGGCCAATGACAAAGCCAAGAAAGTGGCTTCGTTTCTGCAGTCCAAGGTTTGATCAGGACGTGGAAGAAGAAGAAGAAGACAACGACCAATGTCAGCTTCCTGAGAATTCACCTTCTACCCTTGAAAGGATCACCGTCCTTCACTGCCATGGCTTTATTATGGACAGATCCACCAGCTTTGTGTTACTGAACAACGAAGAACAAGGTCTTGCTCCATTCCTCCCATACCATTCATTTCTTTCCTGCCATCTCTTCCCAACCTTTCCTTTCAGAGTTAAAGGCACTGTGGTGGCTCAGTGGTTAAGAAGCTCACCTTGTTAGCTAGAAGGTCAGCAAGTTGGCAGTTCAAGACCCGAGTACTGCATGATGGAATGAGCACCTGGCTCTGGCCCGGCTCCTGCCAACCTAGCAGTTCAAAAGCAAGAAATTGCAAGCTAATAAATAGAGACCACTTTGGTGGGGGGGGGGGGATATGAGAGGAGTCTCATCATTTGGGCATACCCTGAGAAGAGTTCCTCCAGCAAAAAAATCATTTCAACCCAGAAAGCACCCTGGTATGCTTCTGACACGATGAAAAATAAATAAATTCATAGTTTGATTCGGAGCAGGAGGCACTCAAAATTCTACCAATCCACTCATGCGGTTTTCTGCTCTCTGGATCCCAGTAGAGAGAGAGAGTGTGTGTGTACACGACACTCTGCTAGCTTACCAAAACCGCCCAAGACAGAGCACTGTTTGTTCTGGGTGAGGGACTGGCTCTAATCTTTTGTCTCTACCAAAGGTTGCAGCCACCTGACTGGCTTTGCCGCACTTGCTACGTCCCACACCAGGCCAACTCTCACACCTGTCAAAGAAGACCATTGTCTTTAGCAGTGGTGTAACCTGCCCCGGAGCCTTAGTTAAATTTCCCCAAGTACCATCCCTGTAATTATAGAACTACTGAAAGAGAGAGAGAGAGAGAGAACACCTCTACAATACAAAAAATCTAGTCATGGTTTGATTAATTGGTTTAAAGTGCTGGTGATAGCTTGGTTGACAATTTTGTAACACACAGTTTAGTGTAGTAAGTTGCAGAAGGGTTGGATGTTGGACTAGATCAGTGATGGCGAACCTTTTAGAGATTGAGTGCCCAAACTGCAACCCAAAAAAACCACTTATTTATTGCAAAGTGCCAGCACAGCAACAGGGGAGGAAATAAACGCTCCTATTGGTCTGCTGGGCAGAGGAGTGGGGCAAACTCTGTGGTGGGGGAGGGAGGATGTGCTCCCATTGGGCTGCTGGGCAGGGGGTGGGGCAAACTTTGTGCTGGGGGAGGGAGGAAGTGCTCCCATTGGGCTGCTGGGCAGAGGGCAGGGCATGGGGATGAACTCTGTTCTGGGGTGACTGCACAGGTGCCCACAGAGAAGGCTCCAAGTGCCACCTCTGGAATGCGTGCCATAGGCTCACCATCACTGAACTAACCTTAATAAAGAAGGTCACATGCTATGCATTTGCCAATGGTACTACTGTACCTGATTTGGCTGGTGTTCAAGCAGGAACAACCAGGAATTTAAAAATCTACCAGGGATTTCTCTAGACCTGGGAAGTGATCCTACATACTTCAAAGCATTCCTGTAATATAGGACTATCTCATCAGACAGACAGAAAGAGAAAGTCTTAGTCTGTATACCTTATGCTCCAGTCACCTTGCAGGCTAATTAAAAGTAGGAAACCCTGTCTTGCCTTAGTTATAAAGTTATTAAAAACAATCTATGCTTCCTTGGAAACATTGGAGAAAAAGCGCCAGGTCAAAATCCATTTCCAGCCCCTCGGCTGCCTGCCTCTGTTCCCTCCGCCAGAGCTGCAGGTTTTAATTTGCAAGAACAGGTTGAGAGGAAGGATAGAAAAGAAGAGAAGGAAATGCCCGGAAGGCGGGAGGAGAAAGGGGGGGGACGCGAGAGACCCCCAACCAAGCAGCCCTGGGGTGGGGGGCAGGGGGTGGGGTGGGGGTCTGGTGAGAGGGAAAGAAAGAGGACGAGGCTCTCTGGAATCGGTCACGACGAAACCAGCTCTCCGGAGCATCAAGCCCGCCGAGCCTTGAGTGCTGTGGTGGTGCGTGTCTGTCCCCCCCCTTCCTCCCCCCCGGTTCCTGCCATTCACCCAAAGCCTTTATGTGGCGCAGGAGTTAACTTGCTGTACTGCAGCCAAACGTGGTGAGTTCGATCCCGACGGGCTTAAAAGGTTGATTCAGCCTCTTTTGTACTTCCAAATTCGGTCAAATGAGTACCCAGCGTGTGGGGGGGGGGGAGGGGGGAAGGAGGATGCGAATTAACTTCCGAACCACCCAGATAATAATGCACTACTAACTAAACGCTGTTGTGGCGGCAAATCCTTTTGGGATGGGGCGCGCGGACTTAGGCACCCCTTTCAGCCCCTCCTCCCTGCTGGGGGGGCCCTAAGGCCGACCGGGGGGGGGGCTCTCCCTTAGTCGGTCCCCCCAGAAGCCCTGCGCGGAGTCCTAAGGCAGATGCGCCCGCCTGGGAATCCCGGCGACTCCCTCCCCCAGCCGAGCGTGTCTTCACTCAAGAAGATACTTTCCGTCGGGTCCTGTAGGTCCCGGCGGGGCTCCTCTCGAGTAAAGGTGGCGAGGTGGTGGGTGGTGAGAGAAGCCAAGAAGACCGGCCTCGCCTCCGGCGCTTCCCCGCATTGCGCGCCCCGAAGCGCATCCGTTTGGGCGGCGGCGGCGGGGTTGCCCGTGTGCCCGACGAGAGGGGCAAAACCCGGAGAGACGCTGGGGAGGGGGAGGCAGGGGGTCGCCGACGGTCGCAGCCTTTCTCCCACCCACCCCGGGGTACAAACTTACCGAGCGCAAGAAGAAGAGCGACTTCGACGGAGGCAGCCGCGCTGACCATCTTGCTCCGCCGACGGCGCGTCCGGGGCCGAAGGGGCAGCGGAGCTTAGGCGGGACCGGGCTCACCTCGACATCCCCGGGGCCCCGGCCGAACCCACCATGTCCCGCGGGGGCCAGGCGGAAAGACCCGACGGCGATGCTCCCTCCGTCTGTCTCTACCCCGACGGTTCCCAGCAAGAGACGCGGCGCTCGGATGCCCAAGCAAGCCTAGAGGAGCCTCAGTCAGGCGGGCGCTGCGCTTCTTCCTCCGAGGAGAGAGACCCGGCTCGCTCGCTCGCTGGCTTGCCTGCGGCTGCCCGCCCGCCTGCCCTCCCTCCGGTCTCAGGCCCCTCCGCCCGGCGTCCCGTCCCGTCCCAGGTGCGCCCAATGGCCGAGTGGAGTGAAGTGGAGTGAGTGGATACTGGACGGCCCGGGCCGGCGCCCGCCGCGCCTCCCCTTCCCCGCCCCACCGCTGGCTGGTTGGCTGGAACGAGGGAGGGAGGGAGGCAGGGAGGCAGGGAAGCAGGCAGGGCCGGCGGGGCAGCGGAAGACAGAGGCAGAGGCGCCCAGGCAGCGGTAGGCGGCGCGCCCGAGCCCCGACGGAGAGTCTTGCGGGTGAGGAGGGGCAACAATGTCATTCATACACACATACAGTATATAACATTGACATCCCGGGGTGTGTTGTGGGGGGCAGACTGTTAGCTCAGGAGGGGGTCCCCCCACCCCTGCGAGCCCCCTCTCTGGCTACGGCCCTGAGGAGAAGGCAAGCTTCCCTAAGCAGCAGCAGCAGCAGCAGCACCGCGGAGGAGGAGGAGGACGGAGCCCTTTTTCCCACGGGGGTGGGGGTGGATGCGGCTGGCCGGTGGGGTTTAATTTTCCTACGGAGCCCCTTTTCTCCCTCTCAGGGCAGGAAGGTTGCCCATCTATCTCTCCTGCATCCATCTATGCATCCTTCCTTCCTTCCTATCTATCTATCTATCTATAGTATCTATCTATCTATCTATCTATAGTATCTATCTATCTATCTGGCTGACAACAACAACAATAACTATAACAACAACAATAATAATAATAATAACAATAACAATAACAATAACAATAACAATAATAATAATAATAATAATAATAATAATAATAATAATAATAATAATAATAATAATAATATAAAAGCAATTTCTAGTTCCAGCTGCCCCTGTCCTATTAGTGTTCAAAACAAAGCCTTTTCTAGAGAAAATCAATTCTAAGCAGATTTGCACATACTGTACAGGGTTAACTGTATACAGTAATTGCTTTCTGTGCCTGGAACAGCCCTCTATGTGGAAGGCAATCATTAATGCTCACTAATTTGTAGGGTCACCGTTAAGTGGAAAATGACTTGCAGGCATGGAGGAACCAACCATGAAATCAGTAGAAACAAAGTTACTCTATTGGTGGAACAAGGAACATTTCCAAGATTTTTCCAATTGTAACTTTTACAACTTTTTCAAGTACTGCACAAGGGTATTTCGAGTTTCATACCAGTCTTTCACCAAGTCTGCGAGGGGTGTGTGTGTGTGTGTGTGTTAAGCAACAAAAGGTTGTAAAAAAAGGGGGAAACTACTGGAGCAGGTAATATAGTAAAGTCACTTGCCTAACACTATAGTAACAAGAGGTTGCTCTTGAAACATAATGGACAGGGAGGTGTAGCTGCTTTGTAAATGTGAGTTTCCAAGATTTGCATGCACAGCAAACTCACTCACCTGAGAAAAGACTCTACAGAACAAACAGAGCTTGGACATATTATTTTTTTAACTACAAATTCCAGAATTCCATAGCTGGCAACCGGAAATGTAGTCTAAAAATGCTGTTCAAAGTTGCCACATCACCTATACCAGTTGAGAAAATATGTATAGTATGATTCCGGGCATAGTATGATTCCCTGGCTCTGTGAAATATCATCTCCAGCATCAGCAAGCACTGATCAAGCTCCTTGTGAAGAGAACAGTGATGCTTGCATCCTTGGGAAACAGATTGGAGGGCCCTTGTTGATCTCCCCAGAACCAATTGATTGCATTAAAGCAGTGGTTCCCAACGTGGGGTCCAGGCCCCACCAGGGGGGACTTCAATTCTCAGAAGCTTAAGTCAGTAAATTGGCTAGCCAGTGCTTTGGGGAATTGACTGAAGCTTCTGGGAATTGAAGTCCAAGAACCAAAGGTTGGGAAACACTGCATTAAAGTGACAAGAACACAGGTGTGTTTTGCAAACAGTGCAAAAACCAAGTCCGTCCTTGCCTATTTCCTTCTCACCTACATGCTGACGACCATGACATTGTTTATTGATGTAAACAAAATGTGATTCCCTTGGATTCTTCCTTTCCCCTCCCTGAGTCATTTATGAGGATTTTTGCTACACTTGATAGTCGGAATGATTCAGAATGACTGATTAGAGAGGCTTAGCACCAGGGAAAGGTGAAAGATGTCCTTAGCCATGGGATGTAATGAGGGGAAATAAATAAATAAGCCCAGGCTGGCTAATCAAGGCTTAGCAAGGCTAGCTAACTTTTGAGCTGGGGCTAAGGCTCCCCTTGGTGTGCTTTTGCAAACCAACCTCCATTGAAAGTGGGTAATGCATGGGAGCTGCTGAAGAAGATGTTCTGCTATCTTTTTCAGCCTACTTTGATGAGGCAACCTTTCCATCCCAGGGATCTGGTTTTTTCCCATCAGCTGCAACAAGCATGTTCAATGATGAGTGACAGGTGCAGTCCAAAATGCATTTGGAGGGTGTATAGCAGAAAGAGAATCTCTACTTCAACAGCACCAGGAATGCCTTTGTTGGTATGGCTCTGCTGGCTTATTTCTGGAGATCAGGAGAGAAGTAGCAGCGGGCACTGAGAGAACTCAACAAGAGAAGGACCCTCCTTGACACCCTCTGAATGAAAATGAGCCTCAAGTTCACCAGCACAGATCCAGGAAGAACTTTATGGCAAGAACAAACATTCTTGAGGATACGCAGGAGCAAATCCAAATTAGAAGGTGGAGGAAGGAACTCACTGACATTAAAGGAGGAAATGGCTGAGGAACTCAACCTCCCCCAAGGTCACTTTGAGGACCCTGAATAGGCTGAGGGTTGGAGTCCCTGAATGAAAGACCAACAGGCTCAAGTGCTGGCGGCCAACAACACGTGTTGGTCTGCTGGTTACTGCCAGAAACATGCACCGATGAGGACTTAAGTTTGGCCAACAACAAAGCCAAGAAAGTGGCTTCATTTTGGCAGTCCAAAGTTTGATCTGGACATGGAGGAAGACAAAGATGATGAAGAAGAAGGAAACCCTTCAGATGTCTGCAAACCCAAACGTGGGAAGGGAATTCTGTGAGACAGACGAGAACTTCCCTCCAAGCAGATCTGGTGGCGAATAAGTATAAAGACATTGATTTTGTTAATTCATGTTGGTGGCACATGGAACTGTAAATCATTTTTAAGGCAACATCAGCTCACCACAAGTCTCTTCTCCAAGAAGCATGCAACTTTTAACCTTCCTTGAATTGGGTCCACCCATCCATCCCCATGCAAAACACAGGGCACTTTAATCTTCAAGAGGTAGAAAACCCAACAGCAGTCATAAAAGAGTCCACTATGTAGTTACCAGCCGGAGGACTAACAAGGAGGTCTCTGTGTTTTTAATTTCACATGAAGGGGGGTCGGCCATGGGCTTACTTTGGAAGAGGAATGTGGAGGATGTGGAAGCAGCAGAAATGTAGTCTGCCTCCCTTACATGCCTGGCTACATCACTTGTAAAAGGGGAAAGGGAAAGGGGGGGGGGGGAGAGAGAAACTGCTTCATGGTCAGGCTGTCAGTCGCTTTGTTGACTTTGCAGCAGTGAGAAAAGCCAGCAATGTGTTCCTGGTAATCAGTGTTGTGCAATGACCCAGGAAGACACGGGTGCAAATTCCTGTTCAGCCATGAAGGGCATCGGATGGCTGGAAGCAAGGGGGGGGGGGGGCAAAGAGTGCCGAAGTCTCTCTCTCTCTCTTTCTCCTCCTAGTCTGAAATGTAGTTTGCTCCTCCTGGCAAAGGGTTCCCCATTCTTAGGTGCAGAGAAGGAGAGGGGTGAGAAAGCCCCCCCCCATGCATTCAGCTACCCCCCCCCCCCATTAATTAATTTAAAGAGCCCAACCACAAGAACGTGAGGGAAGCCTCTCTCTACCAGACCTTCCTTGCTGGCACTTTCCGGAACATATCCTGCCCTGGTCCAAGCAGGTGGAGAGGGAGGGGAAAGAAGTAATTTCCGAGGGAGGTGATGTGTTTTATACTCTTTGGGTTGAGCTACTTGGAGGACCCTGAATAGGCTGAAGGCCGGAGTCCCAAGACCAACAGGCTCAAATGGGGGCTGCTGGCAGACAAAACCATATGCTGTGTGCCTATGGTGATGGTTTCAGAGGGACAGGAAGGATGTGTTTCCCACTCTTTGAGAAGAGATGCACTTGCTTGGCTCTCTCCACCTTCTTCTTCCCTGTGGCGATTGGGGGGGCGGGGCGCTCAATCCCTTTTGTCTCCTACAAGAGGTTTCCTTTCCTTTCGGGAAAAGGGGTCACATATGTTTGCAAACATGGCTATCACTCATTCTAGGGCTGCGGCTGAGTTATAGCTCTGCCTGTCGTCTACAACATCCATGGGAACTCCTGTAGAAAGCAAACAAAGACCTTCCCTCTTTGCTCTTCAAGGGTTAAAAGAAACCTGCCTAGTAATTTCCAGGAGAGATTAATCACTCCTGTCAGCTTGGGAGTGAAAAGGGAAGCCATGGGGCCTGGGAAATCCTCAGTCTCTTCCCCCACCCCACCCCGCCCCACCCCACCCCATTGCCCGTCCAAAGGACCAGGTGTGAGTCAGTACCACAAGAATGACAGGTATCTTCTGCCCTCCTTCTAACTATACCTGCTGCGTGGGAGGGAAGCCGACAGAGCCTTTGGCATCCGTGCCAACCATTCTTTGCAAAGACTGCCAAGTGCTGGAAACATTGACCTGGCAAGAAGAGACTCTCTTCCAAGCCAGAGGTGTTCTCCTTAGTTTGACATTCTCTATCTCTTGGTTGATCTTACCCTTCCTTGGCTGTTGGGTTTGAGTTGTACAAGAAATAAGAGCAGATGCAGAAGCAACCTTTACAATTCCTAAATTAATGAACGTAAGACAAAGGGGAACATACGTTCCAATCCCTTCCTCCACCCCAGGCAGGCAGCCAACCTTCCTTGCCTTCAGGTGAGCATTTATGGTCTCTGAGTGCACTCAAAATGTACAATGGGACAGAAAGCACAGAGCACTGTGTGGTTCATTGTGACCCATTGGCTCCAATCAACCCATAAGCCACTTCTTCTTCTTGTGCCAGACCCGATTCTGGATATTGGCACTTCTTGTGGCAATTAGCCATGGAGAGTGTCCTGGGAATCATATAATGCAATGGCCTTTCTTCTCCCTTCTGCATGTCAGCGTGACCCCCATAGTACCACGGAGTAAGGGCAAGCCTTATACTAAGGCAACAAGCCATCTTTGGTCCCTTTGAAGAGTTCTGCTTTTAAAGACATGATAACTGTGTTCACTTGGGCTAAGTTGCTTTTGTGGCTTTTAATATTCAGCTGGCCTTGTTCATCTATTGTGAAATGTCTTCCAAGCTGTCTGGGAAGGAAAGTTGCTTTTAAAAAAAGCAACTGAGTTTGTTGTTGTTGTTGTTGTTCTGATCGCCTCATGGCGATCAGAGAATTTAATGCAGTGGCCTTCCATCTGCCTTCTGCATCACAAGACAGATCCAAGTGAGACAATTTAACCCACTTGGGAACCAAGAGCACCCTTCCTTCCCTGCGGACTTTGCTATGCAAGGCTGTTAATTCTCAGGGTGGTCATATCAGTTGACTGCCGCCTGACACTAGACATCGAGTCAATGGCAGTAGGGTCTATTCTATGACCATTGCAGGATCACCTGGCCAGACACATAACCTGGCCAAAGTGAAGATTATTCAGAAGTTAAATTGTGGGATTATCAGGAACAAAATTAATAGGTTTAAGGTTCACATTTGGTAGGGTTTCCCCAGCTAGTTAGTATTACTTGGGAATTGACTGACTATTGACCATCCTTCCCTACCTGCTAAATAAACCCCTCACCCAACCTGCCGCCTAATTGCTGGAAGGTTTGAGGGTTCTGGTGCCTCTTTTCCTGCCAGAGGTGCCTGCCAAACCACACATACAGGCATTTAGCTCTTTCCGTGGCTCCCCATCAAAAGGCCTCTTAATTTCCTTAAGAAGCCCTGTGAATGGGACTCTTAATGCCCCCGGTGTCTTTAGGACAATTTAACTTCATCTGCGGCATTCACATTTCATACGTTTTGGCAAGGCTGATCCTCCGCCAGCGTTGGCTCTTTACTGCACAAAGGTGTCTTTACCCGAGAGTTGTTAATGGGCTTCTGTCTGGGGATTATTGGGGTGGTTGCCATATTGCAGACTCCATCCAGGTATGCAGAATATCCTGTACAGAAATGTCCACGGCATCGATCCCAAATTCCTTTTGCTCCTAAAGACTTCAGCAAAGGAAACACAACCATATTCTGGAAAATACCAACAAAAATAAATGCAAATAGTCACACTTTTCCCAACACTGTTCAGTGTCGCATCAGCTTCTGCTTCAGTGCATTTTTTGACCACTAATGGTTGCTTCATTCACCTTCTTGGATTAGTCATGAGATCCATCCTAGACCCGTGATGGTGAACCTTGGCACTCCAACTGTTCTTAGACCTCAATTCCCAGAAGCCCAAGTCTCTGTGAATCCACACAAATGGGTTTACCGCATGTCCTGTGGAGTGCCAAGGTTTGCCATCACTGTCCTAGACCCGTTGTTGACTTATTTCTGGAGGTCTATCTTTTAATATTCATATTTTCATGAACAGAGTAAAGCGTTGGCTGTCTCTGCCTGCCAAATAGTGGGTAAGTTTGGCAAAAGGCCAGGACCCCATTGTTCCCCACTGGTCCTTCTTAGCTCACTCCTATATCAAGGGTTGATGCTCCTAGTTAAGGTGTGTTTTCTAATGGAGCTAATTGTGAATTTCAATACAAATACAGTATTCTACACTGCTGGTCGTAGGCCAGGTTAGGATGTAGATTCTCCCTAGGCCTTTCCTAGGATGAAATGGGCTGCCTGTGAGGGACTTAGGTTGAAGGTTTCATTGTTAGATCTATGGCTATGCAATTGGGCTTTCTCCATTGTGTACATGCTGTTTAGGGCATCTTATTCCTCATGGGAGGAGGGCGCATGTCAACCCATCATTTGCCATGTGTCCCCTTTTGAGCCAATCTGGGGGTCGCCTGGACTTTTGGTTGCCTCCGCTATAAAAGGAGAGGTTTTTCAAATCTTTGGGGCTGCTAATTTTGGCTAGGAATGGCCAGCCGCCCCTCCTGTGCCTTGTTTCTTGCCACACAATGGAGGGCCCCTGTGTGGCCTGGGACCCGGGACCCAGAATATTTTCATACTGTTATTATATCATGTTATGTCGTTCATTCATGTTTCTATGTAATGTTGATTATCATAGTTTTTTCCCTGTCCTGTATACTCATTGTCTTTCTTCTTTGAAATTATTTGCATTTCTCATTTATTCTTCATAAGATTCCATTCAGTCCTCTGCCAGCTAGATTATCCTGCTTTTAAATAAATGCAACTTTTATTAGAATGTTCTTTTCTGATACATTTTATACAATGCACCCCCTTACTTTGGGGGCACTGCAAAGCTTTGGGTATTCAGGTAATGAAGGTGATGGGGGCCCCCCCACAGGAACCCCAGGATTTTAGGTAACAGACTGATGAAGGTGAACCTTGGCACTCCAGATGTTCTTGGACTTCAATCCCCAGAAGCCCAAGCCCCCGTGAATCCATATGAATGGGTTTACTGTGATTCATCCGGCCCACGTCGCCCTCATTGCTCCTGGAAGTGGAAGTAAAACGTGCCCATACAGACCGGATGAATCGCAGTAAACCTATTTGTGTGGATTCACGGGGGCTTGGGCTTCTGGGGATTGAAGTCCAAGAACATCTGGAGTGCCAAGGTTTGTCATCACTGCCCAGGCTAGGCCATCAGGGAACCCAAGGCCAAGGGAATGGGTGACCTCTCCTCTCCCAACCAATTGGGGAGCCTCACCCCAATCCCTCTTTTAGCAAACAGCTTCCCCACATCATGACCTCATGGCAGGAGGCAACGGAGGGCAACATGCAGAAGAGAAGGAGCAAACCTTTGGCCCAGGAGTGGTAAACAGTGAACAAAGACGTGACTAAGAAGCACAACGTGGGGGAAATTATTTTTGGCCTTCAGGTCTGAGAACCTATCAGGTGGCATTTTTGCTGTCCAAAAAATGGTAACCAACAAAACAAGACAAGACAAGACAAGACAACAACAACAACAACAACCCAGAACATTTCTGTTTGCTTTTTGTGATCCAGCAGTTCAGTCAAAAACCTTATTGCAGGCTGGAGAGGTTGGTCTGCATCTTTAGTCACTGACTGGATGAGCAACAGAAGAGATTGTTGCTGTTGTACAGTCCCAGTCTAGATTTCAGAGGGTTCCCTGCTGCTGCTGCTTCCTCCTCCTCCTCCTCCTCCTCCTGCAAATCTTCCTAATCCTTGAACTTCTGGAATGAAAGAAACTCCCCCTCAATATTGACATGGCAGCCCACGCCGTCCGTCCTCCTGTATCTCCATTACTCACCCTCTGCTCTTACCCAGGGAGATGCCCCCAGCTGATAGCAGCTGCCTTCCCAGCTAATCTACAGAGGCAAATTAGCAATCATGGTGACATGCTGTGATAAGATACCCAAGGCAGAATGGAAGGAGTGGGAGACTCCTCCTGGGAGAAGACTGTCCAGCGGTTAGTCTCAATGCCTTTCTGGCTCATTAGCAGCGGAAAAGGAGAAAGCAGGCCAGGAGGATGAATGGGGAGATAGATCTCTGGGAGAGGAGGAGGAGGAGATCCCGGCCCACCCGCCCGCCCTCCATCCGAGGAGGTCCGCCTGGCCTTTCCTTCCCTGTTAGGGGATGCTTCCACTCACCCCATGTTAATGCAGCTCTTCTCTGCCCTGAGCCCCCTTTGCAGAAAAGCCAAGCACAAATGCAACTCACACATTAGTAGAGGGTTGATAAACAGGTACCACTTCGGCAGGGATGGTAACAGTGTTCCGTGTGTTCCGGCGTCCAGCCATGCCTGTGACATGACCACAGAAACATCTGCAGACTCAGACAGTGAACCCTAGAGTCAGATACGACTGGCTTTTATGCAAGGGAGACATCATGACCTCCTTAAGTTGGGGGGAAAGAGTTCCTTCTTTCTTTCTTTTCTATTAAGGCCACACGGAAGGAATGGCTGCAGCCTGACATTTTTAGCCTCTGTGGGGTATTTTATTCCATGCTCTATCTATCGGTTGACCTTTGACACATTTAGATGACTGGCAGGCAATGGTTTGAGTGTTTAACTCCTCAGTATACACCGGCATTGAGTTGTTGAGGCTTTGCTATTGCCAGGATGATGAATATCTCCATCCCTTCCTGGTTGCATGTGGCAATCCTTTGGAAACGACCTCCCTTCCAAATTCTTGTCCTTGTTTCGTGCCTTCAGGCATTTGGCTATGTATGTATGGTGGCCCCTGATACCACTCTTGAGGCATCACCTTTATTCCTCCTGAGTGGTATCAGGGGCCACTGTACATACATAGACAGACACCTGAAAGGCACAAAACAAGGACAAGAATTTGTCACCTCCACCCCATCAAGTTGAACTCAGGTCTTCCGAGTCCCCAGTCTGATGCTTCTCTTTATGTTGAATTACATGAACTTTACTCATAGATGCCCAGTCACTATTGAAGTTGTTCTGAGTTGTAGTGATCTGAACTGGGCTCCCAAGGCATGTGAGAAATTTAAGGTGTGGTTTCTCTTAAACCAGTTCTCATTTCTGAGAGAGGAATTGAACCCTAGTAGTCCCAATATGGCCTCTGTCACACTCAGCATGCTGCCTCCTACCTCCTCGTCGACTTGGGCTTTAATTCTACATCAAGAGGAAAATTGCTCTTCTCTAGATCAGAATGCAGAATTGACATCGAACACACAAAACATAGATCCCACTTCGACACTCAGACTGTCAAGAAACACACTGAAATGGCAAAAAAGAGGGGGGCATCCATTGGTGAAATCACAATATTAGCAAATATTTCCTATAGACTTTCACTCTTAGAATGTATCAGCAGTAATTCATTTAATTGGGAGCTTGTACTCATTCATTTTGATGGTCTTTGATTCACAGGGTGGCCATGATAAGCCTCACCCAACTTGACGGCACATTAACAGCGGCGACAGCAGCAGCAAATGCTTCATCTTTTGTACCGGGACAGACTCTGTCATTTCCAAACCATCCCCACCTCTGCAAAATAGGCCAAGGTTGCCCTTGGTCAAAAACTAGTTGTATCCAACTCTAGTGTTCAGTGCTCATCTCCATTTATAGCCCAAGAGCCAGCACTGTCTGCGTCTGCAGACGTTTTCATGGTTCTATGGCAGGCATGACTAGAAATGATACCTATTTATCTACTTGCATTTTCTTGCTTTCGAACTGTTAGGGCGGCAAGAGCTGGGACAGACAATGGGAGCTCACTCCATCGCACAGTCTTCGGGTCCCAAAGTGTTGACTTGCCGACCTTCCAGTCATCAAGTTCAGTGTCTTAACAAAATAGCCCATCGTGCTTGAAAATAAAATCCCCTCCCAAAATCTTCTGTGCTTGTACCGATCAGTTTTCCCCCTTAGCTTGGGATCTCTCCAGATAATAAGTCTGTGCCCTTCTGCTCCTGGATGAACCACAAGGACTTGAAGCCGTTTCCACCTCTTTGAAAGTCCTCTTCCAGCCCTGCCTGTGTAAGTCATGCCTTCCGCCGACATAATGAGCATAAAGGTCCTTCTTCCAAGGTGAAAAATCCCAGGCTAGCCTAGCCTAGAGAGTGGAAGAGTGAAGTAGAGGAGAAGGGCGGCATCTCCCGCTTCCTTCTGGTATTGCCCAGGAACAGACCAAACACTGGACCTCAAAGGAACAGCATATTCTCAAGCATGATGCAAACCCCAGGCGGGGTCAAAAGGGTCACACAGCATTGTAGAGGCTTGCTGCAAAATGCCTATTTTGCTTTGGAAGTCTTGCTCTTTTGAAAGCCAAATTCAAAGCATTTTCACCCATCAAAGCAGGTGTAAATGTTAGTTGGCATCATCTGTGATCTTTCTTTAAGCAGCACTTCCAATATTCTGGAAAAGGTGGTCTACTCACATCTCAGGCTGACCATTTCAAAGCTGTGATTGACACAATAATTGCACACAAAGAGTATTCAAGGAGTTCCAAAAATAAAGAATCCCCACCCCCACCCCACCCCACGTATTATAAATATTTGGAAAATATGCAATGAGAAATGACTAACAGGCCAATATAGTCAACATGAAATGACATGCACCGCTGGGGTTCCTTCAGAAGAAGAAATGCATTAAGAACATAAGAACATAAGAACAGCCTTGCTGGAACAGGCCACAGGAGCCCATCCAGTCCAGCATTCTGTCTCACACAGTGGCTCACCATTTCCTTCAGGGTATTCCCAAGGAGATGCCTTCACCTGCTTAGGATTCCCTGGAAATGGCATTGAGAGATATCCTGCCTATCTCTCCAACCCGGAGGTTGTCCTTAGGTAGCCATAATTATAGCCATTGATAGCCTTGTCCTCCATGAACTTGTCTAATCGCATTGTTTTGTTCTAACAGTCAGTTCATAAAAACTTTTCAAAACTGGAAGCAGAATCCCAAAATCTGTTCTGTGCGATAAGGTTCCATCATATTTAGTGAACTCGGGCCCTCTTTAGCCAATGATGCACCACCTTTCCTCCTCCCCACAGACTTGAGCCGGGATCTCTACAGCCCTGTCCATTCAGCACCACGGAGAGTTCTCACTGGGAGAAGGGCTGGGGGGGGGGGCTTGGTGGGACTTCTCCAGGGTCATCTATCTCAGCCCTCCTCTGTTCATTGAGCACACACAATGAAGTAGACCCCAAACCCTGCCATTACTGTTGCCCTAACCTTGGACAGAGTGGAATTGCCATGGAGTCACAAAGTGCCTTACCTTGGGGAGAAACTTCAATGAGATGCAAGTTTTAATCTACAGTGGTACCTTGCTTAAAGAGCATAATGCAATCCAAGGGCAACTCTCTTTAAGTGAGTTGCTCTTTAAGCGAAACACTTGGAAAAAGTGCCGCCACTGCCATGGTAAGTGACCAATCATGACTTCTGGTGGCGGCGGGGGGGGGGGGTTGCAAGCCCCAATGTATATAGTTGTTGAGTGAGTTTTTAGTTGTTCTACAAGGTGACCATTTGGAGAAGCTTCTGCTCTTTAAGCGAGTTAGTCTCTAAGCGAGGCACTCTCTATGCCAGGTTTTACTGTATTATGAAGGTTAATCAGTGATCAGTTCCTTAACTGAGTCCATGCAATTGGCTAAGCTTCCAACCCAAGTTCCCCCAGATTACCAAATGTAATGACGATCAAGAGACCTCACAGAGATCATTAGCGCCTCCCTGTGAGTTTGACATTGTTGTTCTTCAATCGCACAGTTGAGTCTGACCCTTTGCGACCCCGTGGACCACACAGCATGTCAGGCTCCTCTATCATTCTCCGTAGTCTGCCCAGGTCTACACTGACCGTGTCAACGATGCCATGTCGCCATCTCTGCCACCCCCCTTCTCCTCTTGCCTTCGGTCTTTCCCAGCATCAAGGCCTTCTCAAGTGAGTCCTCTCTTCTCATTTGGTGGCCAAAGTCCTTGAGCTTCAGCTTTTGTCCTTCCAAGGAGCCGTCAGGGTCAATTCCCTTCCGGATGGACTGATTTGATCTCCTTTCAGACCAGGGGACTCTCAAGAGCCTCCTCCAGCACCACCAGAGAGTCCAAAGGCAGAACAATTATAGCTACAAGCAGTTCTAATATACTAATGCTTTTAAGCTCCATTCTGCCACAAATGGCAGTCATAAAAGACAGGTTAGGGTCTTAATGACCAATAGATCCCCCAAATATGAACATCTAGGGCAGTGATGGTGAACCTTGGCACACCATGTGTGCTCTTGGACTTCAATTTCCAGAAGCCCAAGTCCCTGTGAATCCACATGAATGAGTTTACTGTGCATATGTGTGCTATCACGCATCTAGCCAGGAAGGCAAAAGTGGGACTCTGCACGTGGCCTTCAGCTGTGAGTGGCCTTCCTCTTACCCAACACACCCATCATTTATCTCTTATGCTCAATAGGTAAAAAAATAATTGGGGGGGGGGGATGAAAAAAATGAAGAAAAGAAACGCCTTGCTAAGTAATACAAACCAAAACATGACCTCCGTGAATGGAAGGTCAGCTTGCATTTTATGTTTTAAAGTCCTAAGGGCATAAAAATTGGAGATTTCTTGCACAGCGTGTAACTGTAAACACAGGAACTCCTAATGTGTTTATGGTTTATTCAAAAGCACTGAGACAAATTTTAAAGACAAGACATTGCCGCAAGGATCACACAGGGCTATAAGAGTTTCAAATAAAAGAGGATTTATTCACAGGTCCGCCACTGATCCTGTTGGGTGAATGTGCTATTTTATTTCCACAGCATACAAACTGTATATAATTAAATAGTAAAAAAAAATGGCTACCAACAAAAAGGTAAAGGTAAAATGTGAAGGTAGAAGTTCAACAGCACCGCCTGCCAAGATATGTACACATTAATTCAATTTTTACATCTCACCTTTAAAGGACAGTCCAAGATACGAAACCTTTTGAGTTCAGTTCCAGTTTTAGGAACCTACAACCTAGCTTGAGTTATAGGTTTTTTTTTTAAGTATTTGGATACACATCTAACTCAAAAGGCACTCAAAGGTTGCAAATATTTTTGAGCACAACAATCAGGATGCATATTTCCAATATATGTAAAGAACTTAAAAAAATGTTTTAAAAACCTTTTATATTTGGCTCTGACGGAACACAAACCAAACCCTTGCGGGCAAGTTGATATACAATGCTGAGCATATGGAAAGGACAGAAGGCATGCCATAACCAAAAATCTCTCTGAAAGTCATTATCAGATGTTTTGTTCCAATACATACACATGTCCTCCAAAGCAAAGCCATAGGGCTTCAGGTCCAATGAAGTCTCCCTTACTTTTAAAAGCTACACAGGATTGAGAATTTCATACAGGCAGCTCTTCACAGGATAGAGCTGAGGTGACCACGGATGCTCTAGGGCCATGATGGCCCCAACCTTGGCACTTCAGGTGTTCTTGGACTTCAATTCCCAGAAGCCCAAGTCAACACACCAGCTGGTCAGGGTTTCTGGGAATTGAAGTTCAAGAACAGCTGGAGGGCCAAGACTGCCCATCAATGCTCTAGGGCCATGATGGCCCCAACCTTGGCACTCCAGGTGTTCTTGGACTTCAATTGCCAGAAGCCCAAGTCAGGACGCTTGCTGATCAGGACTTCCGTGAATCAAAGTCCAAGAACATCTGGAGAGCAAAGTTTTGGACAAAGTCTGAGACCTAGACCAAGGCCCTCAAACTTGGCTTCTCCAGCTGTTCTTGGACTTCAATTCTCAGAAGCCCTGATCAGCAGGTGTGTTGACTTGGGCTTCTGGGAATTGAAGTCCAAGAACATCTGGAGAAGCCAAGGTTGGCCACCCCTGCCTTATATGATCTAAAACAGGGTTCTTCAAACTTGGCTCTCCAGGTATTCTTGGACTTCAATTTCCAGAAGCCCTGATCCGCAGGTGTGCTGACTTGGGTTTCTGGAAATTGAAGTCCAAGAATACCTGGAGAGCCAAGGTTGGCTATCACTGCTCTGGGGGATGGGATGCAGCTGTTGTCACACAAGAGCCCTGTTTACACCTGGATTTGGCAACCAAACGAACGAAGCGACCCATCGCTCTTCAGAGCTACAGAAATGTGGTTCTACGTCAGGGCACACAGAAAAGGACCATCAAATATTAGGGCGGTTAACAATACAGAAAGAGAACTGAGTCAGGACCGGAGCCTCTACAAACTGAATTAAAAAAACAAGAAGACTTAATTTTAAAAATAGGCGTCTTAAAAATTAAACAAGATATATTAGATGAAGGTGTTGCTTAACAAGAAACCTTCATAAGCCCTGTAACACAGTTTTTTTTTAAAAAAACCATGAAAGATAGAAACTGAACCCTAGCACCAAAACCACTGAATGCAGTAGGATTTTTGCCAAGGCAATAACTGGCCCTTCGCATTTAAGAGTTCAAGGAGAAGAACGAAACTTTTGAGGCCACAAAGTAGGAAGAACATGTAACATTTAGATTAACACTTCATTGTTTTAAGCATGTGCTATTCCCTTTTCATGAACGTATCCAGTTGTAGCTGCATTTAAATTATCGCCTGCAGCTCTTTCACAGATCAACCACCACCTGCGATATAAGAGTTTGGCTTCCTTTTGATGTGCAATGGAACGTAGACAACGGGTGGAAATTGCATTTTATCTGCTACTGTTTCTAAGGCATTTTTCCATTACTGGTTTCTCTGTAGAGCTGGTGGGCCATGGGCCAGTCACGTGGTCAAGGCGGCTAGTCGCTGTGGCCCATGGGATGGATCTGGCCCACAATGCCAATTTATCCAGTCTGCAAAGCCCTCGTTGCTCCCGAAAGCGGACGTAAAACGTGCCCATCTGGGCGCATTTTACTTCTGCTTCTGAGACAAACAAGGGCTTTGTGGGCTGGATGAATTGACATTATGGGCAGATCCGGCCCACAGGCAGTAGTCTGGGCACCCTTGCTGTAGAGCAAGAGCACTTAAATTAAAGCAGTCGTGAGAGAAAAGACAAAAGGTTCCAAACTTGATTTTCCTTTTTCTTTTTTTTTTCAGCTTTCTAAGGTTTCTGGCTGCCCATCTAGTTCCCGCCTCTTCTCTGGGGAAGTGTAGAGGAAGTTGCAGCAGATGTACAAAGGGAAGACCAGCAGCCGGCTGTCCAAATTCATCACCACCTGTTCCTGAAGAGCAAGCAAGCAAGCAAGCATGAAGACATCTTTGGGGATGGAAGGAAACCTTGTGCCCTTATATAATCTGGAGTGCCCACGCAAGTTTGAGATGAAAAAGACAACTGGGAAGATTACTGCATAGTTTGAGAGACACTGCTCAATCAAACAGTTGGCCAAGGTCTAGTAGTGTTAAGAAGAGGAGGAAGAAGAAGAAACAGCTCCAAAGTAGTAAGAAAGTTTGTAGGTTTCCACACTAACAGGAACACAATAAAAATATTTTTGAGGAACGTTTAACACAGGGCTCCACCATATGAAATGTTTTCAAGGAAAGACCACCATCCTCTTTACACACCAAACCAAAAGCCCCTCCAATACATACCTGGTCTTTTTCAAGAGTCAGAATCTGGTATCCTGCAGTTCTACTGCCAATCAGCTTCCCACTGCTATCGAAAGAAGCCAAACGCAATCTAAGGGCAGGAGAAAGGTTACACTCAAGAAGCCACAACCAGGGATGAACATCTGTGCTTTCCCCTGGAGGGGCAGGGGATCAAAATGGTTTTTAAGAGCCAGAGGTCTGCAGGCCTTCGTTGCTGTTTGCCAGATTACAGCTTCTTTCAGACCCACCTGAAGGCAATATTCCTCCGGGGCTGCAGGCTGACGGAGCCACTGCATGGCTGGTTCAGGGTGTTGCGCTTGAAGACGATGTACCGGTTGGTGTAGGTCACCAGAAGATCAAAGCCAAAGTTGAAGCCTGTCCACCGCCAACAGTACTTGAAGGCAAAAAAGAAATTCACTGCTATCTCAGAGACTGACCAGTGCCTGGAGAGCAACAGCCCCACCCCTCAACATTACTGCTAAAAGCATCTGTACTTTCATTATAAGTCCTTTGACAAGTTAACAAACTTCTGGCATGCGCGCATATGTGGCAGGCATGACTAGATGCTGGAGTGTGTGGAGCTCTCTTACCTGTCCCACCAAAGTGGTCCCTATTCATCTACTTGCAATTTCTTGCTTTCAAACTGTTAGCTTGGCAGGAGCTGGGATCTGCCATCATGGAGCATTCAGGTATCAAACTGCTGACCTGTCAACCTTCCGGTTGTCAAGTTCAGCACCTTAACCACTAAACCACCGCAGTCCCTATGTATGTATGTATGTATGTATGTATGTATGTATGTATGTATGTATGTATGTATGTATGTATGTATGTATGTATGTATGTATGTATGTATGTATGTATGTATGTATGTAGCCGGGGTGCCTAAACTACGGCCTGGAGCCCGGATCCGGCCCTGACACCAATTCATCTGGCCCATGAAGCCCTCGTCGCTCCTGGAAACCGAAGTAAAACGCACTCATACGGGCACATTTTACTTCCGCTTCCAGGAGTGACGGGGGCTTCACGGGCTGGATGAATTGAGGTTGGGGCCCAGATCCAGCCCCTGGGCCATATTGACCAGCTCCCTGAACCACGTGACCGGCCTGAGGATGGTATAAAGGATACATTAATCTAGAAGTGTGTGATAGATTAAATTTCTATGAATGCTCTCACAAAATGAATATGAGAAGACCACGTCTCTTGTACTCTGAGCACTTAAGGAAAGGAGAAGACTGGCTGGCGTTGAGGGGGGGGGGAAATAAAAATGGGGAGAGTCAGAAAGCAGCAGGGAAAACAGGAAGGCCAAACAAGAGATGGGCTGACTCAGTAAAGGCAACCACAACCCTGAGCATGGACATGGCCTTTTAATAACAGGGCCTTCCTTTGGGAGGGGATGGGGTCATGAGATCTCCAGAAGCCAAAAGAACTTGATGGCACATAAGAATACGGCAGGTTTTACTCTGGCCAGGTACCTGACAGAGAAATGTCTACCAGAAAATTGATCCATTTGTGAAAATAGTATTTGTAGTATAATTTCACCTTTAAGCAAACCCTTTATGCAATTTGTTACTAAATCACGTGTTTTTAAAAAAGCAGAGGAGAAAACACTTAGGCTTACGTCACCATCCTTGGTGAGTTTTCGGCCACACCGCATGCTGGTTTTTTCAAGTTCTTCTTTATTAATTTCTTGAGGCCTTAGACATAGGAGAGAGACTTCCATTAAAATGGCACTGGGTCAAAAGGAGGCGCCTGTTAGACTGGGTGCATCAATAGCCATCTCACCCGAAGTCAAGTGGCAGCCGCTCAACGGGTTGGTGTGTTCTGCCTGCCATGGATCTCAACGTGGCTTATTTAGCTCCATGTCTGAGAATGTATCCCAAGTGACAGAGGCGACTAAGAACAGGAGTGTTAATTAAATCTCATTTGGCTCATATGAGCCAGTGATACATCTAGCAGGAGAGGCTTGCTAATGCAAAGGAGGAACAGGGGAAAGTGGCTTACAAAACAATATTCCCACTGGAAAAGGCTGCAGGAGACGTTCAAGCACATAATGAACATGTGTCCAAACATTTGCTCTCATGGTTTAGACTGTACGTTGTAGTGAGAGCTGTCTGCAGTCTTAAAAAGGGGTTCCCAACCTACGGCCCATGCCCCTGCCCATAAATGCGCCCAGTTCCATTCCATGGGGTGTGGTCCGGCCCGCTCAGCTGTCCAGGGTGTGTGGTCATGCCCACAGCATAAAAGGTTTGGCCACCCCTGGTTTAAAGAGCTAACAATTTCTGTGTACCAAAGACACAAAGGCAATTCTTTATTTTCAAAGCATAGGCAGTACTCCTGGCTGTACTACATATTTTTAGGATGTAATACTGTAGTATGTTTTACAGACACCACACTGAATATGTCAACCAAAAGGCCTTACCTAAGTGCACTGTACATTTTCAGAATCTGGGCTGCACAAATCCAGTGTAAACAGCCTGTCTCCCGAATCTTTGCAAATTATTGCAGTCAGAAACCCCGCTGTTTTGGTTTGTATAAGGATGTTCAGTGCAAGAAATGCAGAGAAAGACTTATGATAACTGGTGCAGGATCTCGCACCGCCCCTGAGTTTCAGGCTCAATGCAGACAATACAGGGAAGAAGGGACGGATCCTTTGCATTCGAGAAGAAAAGATCAGACAAGCAGCCTCACTTTTCTCCAGGACGGAGGTGGTGATTGAAGGTTATTATAGTTGGTTTCCTACATATACATAACCATCCCCTAAACTTGGGAATCCTGAATTTAAAGAGCTATTTTGGCCACAAATGCATGCTGAGATGCCTGGTGCAGAGGAAGGGGTGTGTGTTAACGAATGATAGGGAAAGGATGGCATGATACGTACCCAATATCGTTGTCCTGTTCTGTTCTGAGCATGGCAAACCACTGCTGTTTGTAAACAGAGGACAGCCATTCTAAAAGTCAAAGACATCAAAGTGGACATTTTATGGGGAGCATAAGGAGACAAAGCAGCACTGAAACTTATGCATAGGAATCATGAGCAGCCAGATCAAAAAACTAATCTAACCCCACCCACCCACCCACCCGCCCTGCCTCGGATGATTTTGGTGGTGCCCAGGGCAAAGGAAAGCCCCAAGGGCTACACTGTTTGAGTGGCTCCACTGTTTGAGTCTGATTAAGTGAAAGGAGAAATACAGTGGCCCAGCAACACAGAATCCTACCCATTCAGTGTAGGATTTCATAATGATACTAACTGTGACAAGGATGGAAAGGTGGATCCAGTAATCCAAACATTAGTGCTTATAGAAAGTGACATCAAAATAAATATAAGCTCCTTTTTAGGCTGTCATTAGAACTGGATTAACCAGTTGCAAATTAACAACCAACCGGTTTTACTAAACAGTCTGGCTAGGTAATCCTGCTATGGTCATAGAGTAGACCCTACCGCCAGCAACTCAACCCCGAGTGTCAGCTGGTGGTTAACTAATCCGACAACCCTG
The DNA here is from genome assembly GCA_035047345.1 of Bradypodion ventrale. NCBI lineage: Eukaryota > Metazoa > Chordata > Lepidosauria > Squamata > Chamaeleonidae > Bradypodion > Bradypodion ventrale. Next base: position 77,585 of record JAWDJE010000010.1, on the reverse strand, counting down.
AGGACAAACAGCTTGGGTGCCCAGGTCCACAAAGAAGGAAGGGTGATGATGGTCCCCAAGTGGATTAAAGGATCCCACTTGATGGAGGGAGTGCAACAGCTTCATCCATCCTGGCCTGGGGCTGAGGATGATGACAAGGACTTTGTGTACCAAAAGGCTCAGGAAATCCATAAAGAGACTTGTGGAACTGGGTCAGTGGTACTATGGGTGCCATGCTGCAATGCAGAAGTCTACTGCATTATTATATTGTTCCCAGGACAATCTTCATGGCCGATTGCCATGAGGATAGCCAATATTTGGAATCAGATATGGCACCAGAAGTTTTACTAAATGGAAGCGTAGGTTGTGTAGCGGCACTGCAGCCAACGCTATATCGTTCACTTTATAGGACAGTCCTCACATAGGGAATTGTGGGGCCGTTCTCTCCCTCCCATCAACCACTCCATCCACTCAAACGCAGCACCTTTGAATTTGTGGGGAAAGCAATACAGTGGGGCTAAATCCTCAACACTAGCCAAGAGATGGCCTATAACAGAGACTTCTGGGAATTGAAGTCCAAGAACACACCTGGCGGCGTGCCAAAGGTTCACTATCACAGTCCTATAATCTCCCGATCCCAGACCCCATTGGATAAGCAACTGGTAACCATGAAAACCACCATCGGCTAGGGGGAGGAGGTCCTTCCGTCTGCCCAGACCCTGTTCTGAACTGGCAGGGCCAGAGGGCTGGCATTTCAAAACTCAGAGCAAGACAATGAAAGGGGGGGGGATGAACAGCTGTGAATTTTTCCCCTACCTGCAGGGATCAGACAGTCTCGCTCAACAATTCTTGCAGATGCCAGATCACTGACTATGTACTGCAGCCTTAAATGTTTGAACACTGTCAAAAACGGGTGTCCTTGCTCGGATCCCAAGAATGAGATGCCATCCTCGAAATCTGCAGTACCATAAAAGCCATTGTGAGTTCACACACACACACACACACACACACACACACACTCTCACACACATACACACACACACACACACACACACACACACACACACACACACACACTAAACAAACAATGTGCATCAGCATGAGGTGATGCACATTGTTTGTGCATCACCTCATGCTTTGGGGAGCACAGCTAAACACACACACACACACACACACACACACACACACACACACACACACACACACACACTAAACAAACAATGTGCATCAGCATGAGGTGGGTTTTTCCTTTGGGGAGCACAGCTAAAGCACTTGAAGAAATTCGACCCATGTACCATAACTAAGTCCTCATTTGTTTTTCAAATATTCTAATTCATACCTTGCCTGCTGAAAGCCAGTTGTATCCAGCTCTACGGTCCAGTGCTCATCCCCGTTTACAGCCAAAGAGCCAGCGCTGTCTGCGTTTGCAGATGTTTCCGCTGTCATGCGGCAGGCATGCCTTGACAGTGCACAGAACGCTGTTTACCTTCCTTTATCTACTTGCAACTTCTTGCTTTCGAGCTGTTAGTTTGGCAGGAGCGGGGACAGAGATGGGAGCTCACTCCATCATGCAGCACTCAGGTCTCAAACTACTGACCTGCCAACCTTCCAGTCGTCAAGTTCAGTGTCTTAACCACTAAGCCACCACAGTCCCTATAAATCATACCTAAAGGTAAAGGTAAAGGTTTCCCTTGCTCGAAAGCCAGTCATATCCGACTCTAGGATGCAGTGCTCATCTGTTTCTAAGCCGAAGAGCCAGCGCTGTCTGCTTCTGCAGACGTTTCTGTGGTCATGTGGCAGGCATGACTAGACACTGGAGTGCACGGAACACTGTTACCTTCCCACCGAAGTGGTCCTTATTTATCTGCTTGCAATTTCTTGCTTTCAAAGACAAATGAACAAAAAGACGAAACTGAATTTGCATTAATTGACTGATGGATTACAAGGCCAAGTAACATATCAAAGCCTATTAACCTACATGGACCATTAAGGCAGTTCCAGGTGGTACATCCTACAAGAATTGGGGGACTTGAGATTTCCACCAGTCAAAATCTAAAACCAAAGCCATTCACAAGTTCTAGAGGTGCAGAAATACCTTTCCTGCGCTTCGAAAACCAGGCGTCTGCTTCACTTAAGAGTTGTTTTAACGATCCATTCCAAGAAGGCACCAGTTGAAGGAACATCCACTAAATTCAAACCAAACTGCGGTAAATTAGGGTTTACTTGGTAGGGAAAAACGTTTTAATGCAAACATACTTGTTGACTTTTTACTTTAACTGATAGGGAGTAAAACCTTTGAGTTTTACAATTACACTGTCACAAATGTCAGCAAAACAGTGTCAAAGTCATATCTACAACTTAATACCAATTACGGCCCGAGATTGCTTAGTACCTTCTTGAGAGCAGTATACACATCCATTTCTACTTGCATGACAAAGAGGTTGGAAGAACTGACCAGCTGCTTCATAAGGTTTATGCTGGAACAAAACATAAGGGATAGGGACAGTTAAAAATGTCCAGAGCCCTGATAGTCTAAACTCTGCTCACAATCCGAGTTCAATCCTGATGTGGATCAAGGTTGACTCAGCCTTCCATCCTTCCAAGGTCAGTAAAATGAGTACCCAGCATGTTGGGGGCAAAATGCCAATGATCTTGTGAACCACTAAATGCTATGGGGCAGTATATAAGTACTGCACGGTTACTATTGACCATCTGAAATTAAATCAACAGATTCCTTTCAAGTTGCATTCTGTTAAACGTTACAGCAAAAAAGGTTGCACACAGTTAACAATCCTTAAAGCAGGGGTGCCCAAACCATGGCCCGGGGGCCAGATCCAGTCGCCGGGGTGTAGTATGGGCACCCCTGAACCATATGAGTGGCCCACAGCCCAAAATGTTTGGGCACCCCTGCCTTAAAGTAATCCTAGCATAACTAGTTAAATTACTCCTAAACTTAACCCCTCTGCTTCTAGTGGGCTGAGTTATAAGGTAAGTCTAGATTCAATCCATATTATCTCAATAATAATAATAATAATAATAATAATAATAATAATAATAATAATAATAATAATAATAATAATAATAATAATAATAATAATAATAATATTATTATTATTATTATTATTATTATTATTATTATTATTATTATTATTATTATTATTATTATTATTTAGTGTCAGACATTATTCTGGGTTGGAAGGATTTTTTGCTGGGGAAACTCTGCTCAGGGGACGATGCCCGGATGAGGTTCCTTTCATGTCCCCCAAGATCTTTACCCCACCAAAGTGGGTCCCTATTTATTTAATTGCAATTGCTGGCTTTTGAACTGCTAGGTTGGCAGAAGATGGGGCAGAGATGACGGGCACTCAAACCCTCATGCTGTACCTGGGTCTCGAACTGCCAACTTGCTGGCAAGCTTCTCAACCACTGAGCCACCGCAGCCCCTATTATCTCAATTAACCCTGGAAAGGCGGATTCTCGTTTACCTGAGTTCTTTGAAGAGTTCCACACTCTGGTGTGTCATCAGGTTGTTCAAGAGCCATTCGAGACATCTAGATTGGAAATATAAAGCCTTTCCATCACAGAGTGCACAAGGAGGTGTTCTGCCACTTCTTACCCAAGCAATTCAACATGTAGCATCCAAATCTTAAGCCATCAAGAGGCTATTTTGACTTGCAATAAACAGGTGCCCTCAAAGAGAACGAATCAAAGCACAGGAAAACATCTTGTGCAAATTCCAACCCCCAGAGAGCAAGGCGAAAGGCCAGAACTGCCAGGGGTTTGGGAGGGAACTACAGCCCAAACAATAAACTTTATTAAGAAGCCCCAACATGCCAAACCACATGGGGGTCTATTTGCTTGTGCATCTCACACTCCCAAGGATTCCCTTTCAGGCAATCCTATGTGCTTCTGCTGTTATCGCTCCAGTCTTTCATTCACAATTACTCCAGTCCATCATAATCAAGAGTCCCAATGGTTTACATGTTTACTCTTTTCTAAAAATCAATTCGTTATCTTCTGGGCCAAAGGTGCCCAAACTATGGCCCAGAGGACACATCCGGCATGCGCTGCCAATTCATCTTGCCCACGTTGCCCTCGTCACTCGTGGAAGCAGAAGTGAAAATGTGCCCATACGGTTCCAGGAGCGATGAGGGCTGCATGGCCTGGATGAATTGGTGGCTTGGGCTGGATGCGGGCCCCAGGCCATAGTTTGGGCACCACTGGTTTAAGCAGAGAAAATGGTAGCTTAAAATCTATCTCATCCTGTTGCAAAACAGATTGCAAGGTGTGTTTTACTTCCGCTTCCTGTGGGAGGAACCACGCAACCGGCCTGCTGAACCCACGGCCTGAAAAGTTTAGGCACCCCTGTTCTAGGCTGACTTTTTAAAGTGGGATGGAATGGAGGAACAACATGCAGCCATGCCTATTAAGAAACCACCTTCCTTTGTAGTCACTTGCCAGAGTAAACACCTCATGGCATATACAGTACTGCTAACTTCAACCACGCCCCGGCTATAATAGCGTTGTGTCCCTTTATGTCTTCTCAGTGCCGCTACTCACTTTTTCTTCAAGGAATCTAATCCATATGTTCCTGCAGAATTATAATAACCGCACACAGTTTTTGTATTGATTGTTTCCTTCATCGTTTCACCGCACTGCTGTATTAAACCATCCTATAAATACATGATGTAGAACAAATCTTAAAGCCTAAACATGTTTCTTTTGCTCTCCAAATTCTGTCTTATAAGTGAACAAATATATTACTTTTAGATACTTAATGCACGTTATCTTTAGCACCTAGACAAAACCTGCCATTGGCTACTATTTGATTATAATTGTAACTTGAAACATTTGAAATTCTAGTAATTAATTTTTAAGACATAGTAATAAAAGGACGTTGCGGCCCTGACATTGGAGGACCTCACCGCCCCCGGCCCCTGCCACCGGCTGGGAGATGGGAAGCAGCCGCGGCCGTCGCCTTTAAAGCCTTGCCTAGGTCAGTGATAAAAAGGACGTTGTGGCGCCGGAGGACCTCGCCACCACTCCTGGTAAATCTAGATTCAATCCAGAATAATAATAATAATAATTTAGTGTCAGAAATTATTCTGGGTTGAAAGGATTTATGCTGGAAAAACTCCACTCAGGGGACGCCCGAATGAGGCTTCTTTTATGTCTCCAAGATCTTTTTCCCACCAAAGTGGTCCCTATTTATTTACTTGCAATTTCTTGCTTTTGACCTGCTAGGTTGGCAGGAGCAAGGACAGAGACGGGAGCTCATTCCATCATGCAGTACCTGGGTCTTGAACTTACAGATAAGAAGGTGAGCTTCTTAACCATTGAGCCACCGCAGTCCCTAAATACAAAATAATAAAAACTAAATTGACTTACCAATTGCAGCATGCAGGCTGCTGCTAGAAGGGCAATAACGCGGCTCGGATTTATTAAAACTTCATCTCGATAAAGCGAGCCAAAGGCTACCTGTAAAGCTAAAGAAGAAATAAGCCGTCATGGCTGTCAAAATAGAAGGAAGTTTGTTTTCACTCGCAGAACATGCTTTTCATAATTTAAAGCACCTCTTTCCCTTGCAATAAAGATGATCAATCAATAATACATACTATATAAGAGTTGGTCTTGGAAAAGCCTTTTAAGGCAGGCAAATTTAAATGCAGAGGAAAACACCTCAAATAAACCAACAAGCCATATAAAAAGCAGCAGGAGGACTGCCCAGAACAGAAAATAATGGCTGGTAAAGAGAATTTGTTAAAATTTATCCCAGCTATCTAACTCTACTGTTCCTATTGTCAGAACATTACCTAGTAAGCAACGTAATATTCTTCCGACTGTCAAGTTTTTCTTCTTTCTAACAATGCTGGCTTAGTGCTCTGTTGCTTGGAGCCTCATTTCATAATTAGAACAGAAATGTCTAAAGTCTTGACTAATTTAGCTTTTATTGATTTTAATGGATTTAACTTTAACTTTGGCCTAACTTTGTTTCAACCCAACCCAATGTTTGCTCAACGGGCAATTTACCAATAACGGCTCTTGGCTTACCTTCTATATCGATATTCTGATCAGGTATTTCCAGTTCTATTGTATCCATCCCTGATTCCTTCCATGAACCGCTGAACATACTTGAAAAGTAGCCAGACTGCAGAAAGATGGCATAATTAATTCCCAAAAACATTACAAAAGTGATCGTCATTCAACATACAGCAATCAAGTAGCTGAAATCCAGTTTAACAGTGTCAGGGGGCAAAGCCCCACAGGAATTGCAACCTGAGATCACTTCTTACAGGTGTTGCCCTGATACAAGCAGAGACCTCTGAGAAGGCTGGGCTGACATGCCTACCTGCACTGGATAATCCTGGATATACATTCTTACGCAGAGAAGCCATATAGCTCCTGCTTCAACCATTGGACAAAAGGTCCTGGCAAAAGCACTTACAATTTTGTTGTTGTTGTTCAGTAGCACAGTCGATTCCAGGCAAGGGGAATTGTTTGGTAGAAGAGTTCTCTCCACAGGCATGGAAAACCACTTCTACTACTTGCCTCTAGAGCAGGGATTTGCAACCTACGGCCTGTGGGCTGGATCCAGCCCACACCACCAATTGATCCGGACCACAGTGAGGACGCTGATGCCAGATGTGCTGGAAATGTTGCAAAAATGTGCTAAAGCATCAAAAATGCACCACACTCACTCTCACCGCCACAGGAAGCAGCAAAAACATCCTAGGGCAAGAGGGCGCGATATAAATCCAATTAAATAAATAAATAAAAACATGTTGTGAAGGCACCCGCCACCACCAGGAGTGGTGAAAGCAGGAGGAGGAACTACACCTCTGGCCTGCACAGCAGTCTGAGGGGGCCTGGTCCCGCAGCACGAAAAGGTTGTCAACCCCTGCTGTAGAGAAACATATTACTTTACCTTCAATCAATCTGTGATTTAGCATCTACCGGTAGCTTTCCTGGGGAATCTTTTCAGGGATGACAGCATGCAACAAACTAATACTGAAATCTAGAGCTACCTGAAGACTCAAGCAAGCACTGGAGATGGAACTGTATACAAGACAGTTCAGTTCTAGTTTTCAGTGAAACTTCCAAGGCTGAGAATTCTTCAATGGGAGGTGCCTGCCTTTTGCAGCAGGGTCTAGCAGGCAGCTCTCGGCATTGTCATGTCAAACCAAGGCATATAATCTAAGTCTCCAGACTGTCCACTCCTGCCTGCCCTTTGATAGGCATCTAAGAGCATTAACTTGTTATAGGATTTGGGGGGGGTGGCGGGGGATAGGTTCCTACCTGGCATAAATATATCTTGTGCAAATTCCATTCTTCTCCCAGGGCGCAAATTTTAACATCACTGTTTTCACCGTTCAAAAACAGAGTCTGATAAATATACTTGGAAGTGCTTTTTAATTTTTTCCTGGAATAAGACATATAGACAAGCAAACACTTAGAATTCCAACAAGGGTATAAAGCTGATTATTGCACAAGCACGTCAGTCAGAAGACTCCTCTTGCAAACTCAAACCTGCAGCTTCCTTTAGAACAGGGGTGCCCAAACCTTTCAAGCCGCGGGCCATAGTTTGGGCACCCCATATCACCTTTAAGCTTTAACTTAAGGCCACCTTGCAGTCCCCAAAGCAGAGACCAGGAGAGCAGCTTTTGCCCCAGTAAAAGTCTCCCTCGCTTGAAAGGGAGTAAGACGTGAAGGTGCTGAACTCTGTTTACAGGTAAAGAGCCAGAGTTGTCTGTGCCTGCAGACATTTTCATGGCCGTGTGGCAAGCATGACTAGACATAAAAGTGCATGTAATGATGTTACCTTTCCTAGTGAAGTGGTACCTATTGCAATTGCTTGCTTTTGAAGCCAAACTCAAATGCCTTGGGAGGTGCCTAAGTGCTCCAGCCCTCCAGGCTGTGTGTGCGTGTGTGCGTGCGTGCATAATATTAAAAAGTGATCCCATAATAGCCGATTAAAAACACAAGAAACAAAGCCAGATGGCACAGCACAAACATTTTTAAAAACCCTAACAGTATTCAAAAGAAAAACACTATCAGCAGCAGTAAAAGGAGGTACAGTAATAATGTCAATCCAAGGCAGCGTCCAGGGTCAACCTCGCACAATGCTGATGATCTAATAGGCCTTTAAAAAGCTTGTTGACACAGGGAGCTCTTAAGTGATTATTTACGCAATGTTAATAAAGTGGGATTCCTCGTGAGGTGGGCAGGGGAAGGGGGGAACTAGTTCTGAAGTTTCCGAAGTTCTTCAAATAGTAACGTGTAAAGTCTGGGGGGGTGGGGGGAGGGAAGGAGGGAGTTGGGTGGTTGTTCCCTTCCTGCCTGCTAGACCTGAGAGGTTTCTGCGGGGGGGGACTACAGCTCCCAGAATTCTCCAGGCAGCTTTAGAACCCAGACGGGCGGCTTTGCTGCCTGGGGAATTCTGGGAGCTGTAGTCCCAACGCCCCGTAGCAGAAGTTCCATCCCCCGCCAGCGCTAACTACGGACAGACCTCCTGGGCGTGTTGAGGAGGAGCCGCTCCTCCTCGTCCCTCTCGCTCTCCTCCTCCTCGCCGCTCTCGCTCTCGCTGCCGCCGTGGCGCCTCCGCTTGGCTGCCCCCCCGCCGCTTCCCCTCAGCGACCCCCGGGAAACCGCCACCGCCAACTGCCCTTCCCCGCCGGGAACCGCCGCCGCCGCCGCTTCCCGCCCCTTCCACACTCGGCTGCTCAGGGAGCCCATCATTGCCCCCTTCTCCTCCTCCGCCTCCTTCTTCTCCTCCTCCTCCTCCTCATGGGGGCTCAGGCGGAGCGGGGGAGGCGGACGGCACCGGCCGGAAGTCAACAACTCCCAACGGCAGCTGCCATTATGGCCTCAGCGTCGGAGGCGGATCTGCGCATGCGCATTGCGCCGCCTCACCGGTACGCCATAGTGAGACGCGGTTGCGATGCGCATGCGCCGCCGCGGCCTCATAACACCCACACTTGACTTGGGATGCGCATGCGTGGCGCGTCTCGGCTTTTTTCTTTTCTTCAGGCCATAGAGATGGGAGGGGTAGAGCGGCGCTCACCGTCCTTTAAACGGAAGAAACCAGGAGAACGCGAGCAGGCTTAGTTAACGGGGAGGGAGGAGCTCACTCAGCTTCCCAACGTCACTTCCGGCACGGGGGACCGGAAGCAGCAGGCGCGTGGCCATGGCGAAGGAGGCTAGTGGCGGCGGCTCTCACCGACCCGGGGCCTTCAAGCAGCAGAACAAGGCGCACAAGGCCGGGAAGCACAGCGGGAGCAACGCCAGGAGGCAGGGCGGTGAGGAGGAGGAGGATGATGATGGAGGGGGCGGGGCTTATGCAAAGTTATGCAAACGAAGAGCCTTTCTAGCGGCTAGGTCTGGTCTAGAGGAGGGTTAAAGGGGGGGTGGAGCCTCTCTGTTCCGTGTCACACTTAAAACAGGGGTGCCCAAACTATGGCTCAAGGGCCGGATCTGGCCCATGACACCAATTCGCCCGGCCCACCCTCGTTGCTCCCAGAAGCGGAAATAAAACGCGCCTGGACGGGCACGTTTTACTTCCGCTTTTGGGAGTGACGAGGGTGGCATGGGCCGGATGAAGATCTGCCCACGGCCCAAAAGGTTTGGGCACCCCTCACTTAAAAGATTTGGGTGCCCTTTATATGTGTAATTCAAAAATTAAACAATAGTAAGCCATAAAGTTAAATTTTACTTAGCGAAATTAAACCAAACTTATAAGATGTTTTTTTTGTATACGTCCACTTTATTAATATTTAGACAAATGTATGCCCCCTTCCCTTGACACCCTGAGCACCTGCTTATTTTGCTTAATGGTTAATCTACCCCTGCTGCCAGTCAAGTCCCAGGGAGGTCCTGGACAGCCCCTCCAAAGGCAAGACCAACATGCCCAAATGGGGGCTGCTGGCACACGACAACAACACACGGTGCAAATGTGGAGAGAGACAGAATCCATGGGCTCACTCATTGCCTGGCCTGCCGATGGCTGCCAGACTGAGGCATGGACCAACCAGGACGTGGTTTGATCAGGGCACGGAAGAAGAAGACCCAGTAAAGGGCCCACAGTTTATTGTGTTAATTATTCATTTATTTCATTTGTTACCTTTCTAGACTGCCTTTCTCCCAGTGAGCTTATGTGCTGATAAGCGATTAAAGCAAGCCACATTCAAAACGCCTTAAGCGACAAGGCTTTTATTTTTTTTTTAAAAAAGCGCTACACATGGCAACAAAAAATAAGTAATGAATTGTGCAATTTTTATCCTTTTCTGTCTAGGTCAGACTCTGAACTGCCAAAACAAGGCCACCTTTGGGTGAATTCATTCTATAGTTCCTTTCACCTGGTGTAATGTGAGAAAGAGTTAGCAGGCACAAGGTTGCTGTTGGCCGGAATACACCCATTTGTGGTTCAAAAAAATACGACAATGTTTGAGGAGGCTCTTTCTCCCAGATAGTGCAATGATAATTTTAAAGCTCCTTAAAGCTTAGAGTATAGTTAAAGCAACAAATCCATCACCCACCAGGGATTCAATCTCAGTTATAAGCTTCCACAAAGTGGCATGTCTTTAAATATTTTAAAGTTATTTATTTATAAATAGAATTTATATAGCAGGTTTAGAACATGTAAAATAAAATATAAAGATCCCTGCTGCATTATTTTATATGAGACAACGTGGAAAATCTTCCATCCACTGTAGACCTGTGAAGGGGTGCTCAAAATTTTTGGTACGCAGCCCTAACCACATCCCCAGACAGCTGATCGAGCAAGTCCTGTGGTTCCATCCCCCAGAAGTGGAAGTAAAATGCACATGCACGTGTGCAGAACTCTGCTGCAAATGCTCCCGCAGTTGTCATAAATACGTTTTATACACTGCTTTCTCTTCAGATCGCATAAACACGTTTTACTTCCGGAAGCGATGCAGGCTGAATGAATTGGCGTCCTGGGCTGGATTCAGCCCACGGGCCATAGTTTGGGCACCCCGATCTATGGAATAACACACATGAGTGGTCACTTCTTTCTCTCTTTCCCCCAGGCCGGATCTCCATCAAGACGCTTAGTAAGCAGCAGCGGCGCAACTTGGCCAAGCAAGACCGCAAGCACAGAGCCTGGCAACTACGCCAGCAGCGGAAGGAGGCGGTGAGTCAAGGAGTCGCCTGGCAAAAGGGTTCAGACCTCCTGCTGGTAAAAGCCAAGGGGAAAGAAAAACTCACATGTTGCGGGTTTTTTTAACCACAGGTGTTGGAAGAAAAGCGGAACTTGGGGCGCAAGGATGGGGCCCCCCACTTGGTAGTGGTTGTGCCGCTGCACTCGAACGTTATTACCCAGCGGGCCTTGAGCTTGTTTCAAAGCAACGAAGCCTCCATTGTGTGCAAAGCTGAAAAGGGACCACCTGGCTTTGCCTTGCTGTATCCCCGATCCAAGCTGCAGTGGCGTTTTGTGGTGGCTGATACAGGTAAAGGGTCCCTTTGATCACACAACCCATCCTTGCAGCAGCAAGGTGTGTCCTATCCTTACCTGTGCTGTTTTCTTGTCATCCAGGGAACCTTCACACAACACTAGACCTGGCCAAGATTGCTGATACGCTCCTTTTTGTGCTGGATCCTCTTGAAGGCTGGGACGTCGCTGGTGATCAGTGCTTGTCCTGCATTTTTGCCCAGGGCCTCCCCAGCTATGGTGTGTATGGAGTAAAGTGCAGATTTGCCTCACAGCACAGAAAATCTTGGCTCTAATTAGAAAACAGGTGTTGGAAGGGAACGAACCAATCGATACAGGAAAATTGCTTGAAGAATAAATACCTTGCAGGAAATATAGTGATTAACTGGGTTCAAGGCACAGAGGAGATTTCAGATAGATTTGTTTGCTCTTATTTGAAAAAATTGAAGCTGAGGGTCATGCAATGTGGGTTGAACCTGCCATAGTTTTGCTTGGCTGCCTTATACTTCGATATGATTTTGAATATATGGCTTTTTTCAAGGGCCGAAAGGAAGAGAGTGGCTGAGGGCCTTTCTTCTTCAGTGGCCATACAGTATCTGATTCCAAATATTGTCTCTCCTCATGGCACACAGCCTGGGAGCAATCTAATGCAGTGGCCTCCTTCCATTGGGCTTCTGCGTCACAGTGGAACAGATCCAGTTCCACGAGTCACTTTCTGGATTTCCTGAGCTCTTTTGGCACACAAAGTCCTCCTCCTCATCAGTCCCAGGCCAGTATGGGTGAAGCTGTTTGCCTCCCTCCATCAAGAGGGAGTCAATTGGGACCATTTAATCCACTTGGAGACCCTCATCGCCCTTCCTTCCCTGTAGACTTCACCACCCAACGCTGTTTGTCCTCAGGGTTGGCAGGTTAGTTAACTGCTGCCTGATGATGGCCATTGAGTCACTGGCAGTAGGGCCTACTCCAGTGTTTCTCAAAGTCCACTGAAGGGCTAATCTGACAAGGTGGGGTTTCTCTAGAGCAGGGGGTGCCCAAAATTTGGGCCATGGGCTGGTCATGTTCCTCCCACTGGAAGCGGAAGTAAAACACATCTTGCAATCTGTTTTGCAACAGGATGAGATAGATTTTTAGGCTGCCATTTTCTCTGCTTAAAGCAGGGGTGCCCAAACTACAGCCTGTGGGCCACATCTGGCTCCCACCACCAATTCTTTCGGCCCATGCCACCCTTGCTGCTCCTGGATGCAGAAGTAAAGCACGCCCATATGGGCTTGTTCTACTTCCACTTCTAGGAGTGTCAAGCGTGGTATGGGCTGGATGCATTGGTGTCAGGGGCCAGATCTCCCATAGGATACAATGCACACAATGCCCCTCAACGTGCACTGAGGAGGACCTTATGTTGGCAAGAGGAAATGCTGTTGATGTGGCCCGATATTGGGCAGATGTCTTCTATCCCTTTTTAATTCTATTTTGTTTTTAGATGCGTTAATTTTAGGTTTGTATGTTATTATAGCTGGTGATGCATCTGACACGAATAAAGAAAAGAAGGAATTCCCAAAGGCACTGAGCAGCCAATGGACTGGCTAAGGCTTCTGGGAATTGAAGTCCAAGAACCAAAGCTTGGGAAAACACTGGTCTACTCTATGACCATAGAGCAGGATGTCTTGGCCGCCAGCCTTGTGAAGGCCGCTGGGGCTTTTGCCTTGTGCCTGCTGCCACCTTCTGTTCAGCCTGACCTGCACTGAGAGAGTTACCTAAATCGTTGTTGTCGCCTCTTTTTGTCACCTTTAGCCCTTGCAGTCCAAGGTCTGGCTGACCAGCCCTTGAAGAAGGAGCTCGACTGCCGTAAGAAGCTGAGCAAGGCTATTGAGAAGCGGTTTCCCGAGGCCAAGCTCTTTCCCCTCAACACGGAGGAGGAGTCCGTACTGCTGCTGCAGCACCTTGCGGGCCAGAAGCAACGGCACCTGGCCTTCCGCGACCGGAGAACCCACCTGCTAGCCGACGCGGCTGAGTTTGTGCCTGGCTCTGACACCGGCTTGGTGGGGACGCTCAAGGTGTCTGGCTACATACGAGGGCGCTGCCTGAACGTCAACAGCCTGGTGCACATTGTGGGCCATGGAGACTTCCAGATGAGTCAAGTGGATGCCCCACAAAGGCCTTTTGCGCCAAACCGCAAGCAGCATCAGCATCTTCCCAGGATGAGCATGGGGGACCAGGTGATGATGAGGTCACTGGCTTGGCTAGAAGGTGCCAGGATGCTGCCGTCCAGCATGGGTGGTGGGAGGTGAAGGCCACTTTTCTTCCTCTAAAGCAAGGTTGGGTTCCCATCCTTTTCAAGCTGAAGGCCAGGCCACGCTCTCTCAGTCAGCTCTGAGGGCTGGACGGCCATTTTGCCCTGCCTGCACAATGGGGGCAGCCATTTTGTCCCAACAGCTTTAAAGAGGGTGGCCATTTTGTTTCTTGAATGCCCTTGGAGGGGCGGGGGCACATGAAATGGCGCCGTGGGCCAGAACTGGCCCACAGGCCTTTGGCTAGGAACCCCTGCTCTAAAGTGTCATCTTCTCTTGCCCCGGTCTCTAGGATGGCTTTGCCAACCCAGTGGATGAAATGGAGGAAGACGTGAAGGTGCTCTGCAGGGCAGACCCCCACAAGCAGGCCTCGCTGCAGTCGGAAGCCGAGCTCGATCCCATGGACGGAGAGCAGACCTGGCCCACAGAGGAAGAGCTGAGAGAGGTGGAGGAGGGTCAGTCGGAGGTTGCACCCCAAAAAGAGATGCTCCCTGCTTGAATTCTCCTTTTGGGTGGGGAGGTTGAGCCCATGCTTTGGCTTCACGTGATCTGTCCCCCCCCCCCCCTTTGAGAGAGGCCAACACCTTCCTATAAAGACCATTCTTCAGTCATCTACGCGATTGCTACTGATGGGACTTAGGTGGCATAGTGGTTAAGACACTCAACCTGATGACTGGGAGGTCATCAGTTTGGGACCCGTGTGATGCAGGACAGAGTGAGCTGCCATCGTCTGTCCCAGTTCCTGCTAACCTAGAAGTTCCAAAAGCAAGGAATTGCAAGTAGATAAATAGATACCACTTGGGTGGGAAAGGTAAACAGCACTTTGTGTCTAAAGATAGATGAGCACCTTACTCTAGGATCAGATACAACCGGCTTTCAAGTAATGGAGACTTTGACCTTTACTTGACTATGCAAAATGTGGCCATCCTTAAATTTTCAAGCTTTTGAGGGTGTAGAGTTAGAGCGCCTGCATTTGTGGACTTGCCAGTGCTTGCCTGTTTCCGTCACTGAGCTCCATTTTCTCCTTGCTGTAGTCGACATTTCAGCCAAACACTTTGCTTTGGTTAGATGGAAAACCTTATTTGAGAAGGACGTTTCAGTGTTTGATGTGCACGGTTTCCTCTCCCTCCTCCCCTCACAGAGTCTTTGGAGCAAAGGAAGAAGATTACCAAGAAAGTCCCCAAAGGCACGTCTGCCTACCAGGCCGCCTGGATCCTGGACCAAGAATTGTCAGGCAGCGAGGAAGAAGGAGGAGGAGGAGAAGAGGATGATGATGATGCCGAGGAACGGGGGGAGGAAGGTTTTGCGGACGAGGCCATGTCTCAGGTAGAATTGGATTGGGGCTCACTTTAGTCTTGCCTGGGTAGAAAGACCACGTGTTGCCTTTTCTCCCTAGAGGCC
The DNA here is from genome assembly GCA_035047345.1 of Bradypodion ventrale. Lineage (NCBI taxonomy): Eukaryota > Metazoa > Chordata > Lepidosauria > Squamata > Chamaeleonidae > Bradypodion > Bradypodion ventrale. Next base: position 62,474 of record JAWDJE010000010.1, on the reverse strand, counting down.
TTTCTTTGTGGCACGGAGTTGTCGGTATTCTCAAAAATGAGACGTTGCCAACCAGGAACGGCCGAATGTGGAAAATGGTATTGAAAAAGGAGATGTAAATGCGAGGGAAGACCCACAGGAATTCAGTCTACTCAGCCCCCAACCCAAGCCCCCAAGGGCCTTGATAGAGCTGTGGCAGTGCAGGGGTTAAACTGCTGTACTGCAACCAGAACATTGGGAGTCCATTCCTGACCAGGGGTCAAGGTTGACTCAGGCTCATCCATCCTTCCAGGGTCTTTAAAATGAGTCCACAGCATGTTGGGGGCAAAATGCGAATTGACATGTGAACCACCCAGAGAGAGAGGGGGCACTTCTAAGCGCTTCTATGGGGCAGAGGGTAGAGAGCAGGGGTGGCCAAACTTTTTTGGCCATGGGACGTTCATGTGGTTCAGGGGACTGGTCACTATGGCCCAGGGGCTGGATCCGGCTCCTAATGCCAATCCATCCAGCCTGCAAAGCCCTTGTCACTCCTGTGAGTGGAAGTAAAACGCACCCATACAGGTGCATTTTACTTCCGCTCCCAGGAGCAGCAAGGGCTTTGTGGGCCAGATGGATTGGCGTCAGGAGCCGGATCCAGCCCCCGGGCCGTAGTTTGGGCACCCCTGGTATAGAGTTAGGGTCATGGCTAGTCCTTCGCTTTTGTCTGACATTTTGCCAGGCTGGACTTTGGAAAGCTGCCCCCGCTGCCAGCTAGAATTGTCCTGGGTTTGCATTTGTTGTAAAACAAAGGAGTCCCACTAGTGCGGGGGTTCTCAACCTATGGCCCGCGTCAGATGCGGATGTGTTCATGACAGCTGTAAATGTGCCTGTGGTTGTTGTAAACACCTTGTACGGATATGTATATGGTGGGGTGGGAGGGGAACTCCTAGTCTGGCCTGCTCAGATCCGTGGTCCAGCCCACGGCTTGATAAAGTTGAGAACCACCACCACCCTGCACTAGTAGAGAGTGTTGTTCCAGAGACCGATGTGTAATTGCACGCTCCTTGCCCGTTCTTCTAAAACCCCACAGGCTGTTGTTTATGTGTCTCAGGACGGAAGCGGCAGCGAGGAAGAAGCAACGGAGGAGGAGGAGACCATGACCCTCCCAGAGACCGAGGAGGAGGGGAAGAAGATGATGATGGAGGAGGAAGGGGGGGCCATGCTGGAAAAGTACAGGCAGCAACGGCAGGAGGAGATGTTTCCAGACGAGGTAGACACCCCCCTGGACGTGGCTGCCCGCATCCGGTAAGCGACACACACACCAACCCCCACCCCAGTCTCTCAAGGCATGGCTGGGAGGGAGTGTGGAGGGATTTTGGACCTGGCTCGTGGCCTTTTAATGCTCTCATTTTGGTTGCCCAGGCAGGGGCCGCTCGAAACCAGCCTTTGGAAAGAAGGAGTGCTTTTTCTCACTGCTGCTGCTGCGGCAGTTGCTTCATGGCCATTGGGGTCAACACGGGGAACTGGGGTGTGGGGGGGTAGGGGCAAGCAGGGGCAGCAACTCCTCAGATGGGCGTGATATGGGGAGTTGCAGTCAGAGGTGGTCAGACCGACTGGAGAGCGAAATCTGCTTGCCTTGCAGGTTCCAGAAGTACCGGGGCTTGAAAAGCTTCCGGACCTCCCCTTGGGACCCCCACGAGAACCTGCCCAGGGACTACGCCCGGATCTCCCAGTTCCAGAACTTCTCCCGGATGAGGAAGCACATTTTCCGGCAACTGGAGAAAGAGGAGGGCGAAGGAGCTGCCGAGGTGGGTGTCTGGCTGGCTGGCTCTGCCCAGGCTTGCCACTTTGTGAGGAGGGGGTGGGGGAGGTGAAGTTCAGCTGCTTGTGGCTGAGGAACTCAACCCTTCCTCCTACGACATTTGGAGGGCTCTGAATTAATATTTTGGTGGTTTTAGAGCAGGGGTTCTCAAGGTTTTCACGCCATGGGCCGGACGACTCGCCCTCAGACAGCTGAGCAGGCCGGACGCAATGGCAGTGGGCACATTAGCACAGGCACATCTGCTTCTGGGGTCACTGCCGTGAGCCGGATTAAACAGTGTCTGGGCTGGCCCATGGGCCATAGGTTGCAAACCCCTGTCTTAGAGGAAGTAGGAGAAAATGAAATGCCTTTAGTCCACTGTTGGGTCTTTTACCCCTTGATACTCAAAGGGGTGGAAGAGTATTAAGCGAAGAAGAAGAAGAAGACAGTTGGGTCTGTCATGCTTCTGCCTTTGTTTCCCAAAGGTCGGCTGGTACGTTACCCTTCACGTCTGTGGTGTCCCCGTCTCTGTCATGGAGAGTTTCCAGCAAGGGAGGCCGCTGGTGCTTTTCACGTTGCTTCCCTACGAGCAGAAGGTGAGTCCGAGGGAGAAGAAGGTTGAGGGTGGCTTTATGATTATTATCATCCCTGGGAGAAGGTCAGTTGAAGCATCTTGGCTTGCTCAAGGAGGGGGGGGGGGGGGGGTCCATGGAAGCCTGTGGGGTTTCCCTCCCTTGACCAGGATCCCTGGGCAAAGCCAAAGCATTCCTGGCTGGAGCAAGGGGTGGGGCGGGGAGAGGTTAGACTCAGTGACATAAAAGGCCCCCTTCCCACTCATTGGTTCTATAGCTGTGATGATCAATCACGGCACTCAGGTGTTCTTGGGCTTCCATTACCAGAAGCCCCTGATTAGCAAGTTTGCTTGACTTGGGTTTCTGGGAAATGAAGTCCATGGACACCTGGAGAACCACGTTTGCAGACACACACACACACACACACACACACACACACACACACACACACACACACACACACACACACACACACACACACACACACACACACACACACACACACACACACACACACACACACCACTCTAGAATGACAGATTGCTTACCTGTAACTCTTCTTCTTCGTGGTCCCCTGCGAATTTATTTATTTATTAGTTAAGTTTCTTCACCGCCCACTCGGCCGAGGCCGACACAGGGCAGTTACAATTATTTATAAAAATGACATAGTTTAAACTAATTAAAACCACCCACCACCCAAAAAAAGGGTGCAGAGACTGAAGGTACCGAAGGGGGAGGTTTTCCACTAAACCAGTCACCCCACAGAGGCAACCCTTCCACCTGAACCCACACAAATGGAGCATAGGGACTGATCTAGACCATAGTGTTCCTCAAACCTGGCCCTCAAGAACACAACTGGATGGCCAACATCACTGTTCTATAGAGTTGGATGTAGCATTAGCCCCTGATCAAAGGCTTCACGGCGCCTCCTTGTTCCCTTTGTGGCCTGCAGATGTCTGTGCTGAACCTCCTGGTGAGACGCCACCCCAGCTACCACGAGCCGGTCCAGTCCAAGGAAGAAGTGATCGTTCATTGTGGATTCCGGCGCTTCAGGGCTTCCCCGCTCTATTCTCAGCACACTTCAGGTGTGTGTGGGGTGGGATTTGGTCTCATGCCCCAGGAGGAGGCCAGGATGGGCCTCTGTTGTGTGAGCCTTTGTTGGGGGAAACTTAGTTCTTGGGAGAAGGAGTGAAGGCCTGTCTGTCTCTGTAAGAGTCCCTGCAGAAGGGACCCCAGAACTGTCCATCGCTGGACTCTAGGGCAGGGGTGCCCAAACTAAGTAAGGGCGATAGTTTGGGCACCCCTGAACCATGTGACTGGCCTGGTCAGGTTAGTTAACCGCCACCTGACACTCGGTGCTAAGTTGCTGGCAAGCAGTAGGGTCTAATTTATGACCACAGCAAGATCACCTGGCCTGACACCAATAAGGAGCCTAATCATTATAACCTGAGTGCAAAATGCAGGGCTCTTTCCCTTTCAACTCCTTTGAGAGAACTGGGAGTGGGCGAGAGAAAGACCCTCCACCCCACACTACCCACCCCTTGACTTCAGATCCTGAGCAGAGGAAGAGGCGGCAGCAGAAGAAGTCTTGACCACCTCCTGAATGGCTCCTTATCTGCTGCGCATGTCCAGAGATATTCCAGGCGAGCTTTCCAGGAAGGAGGGCTGTGTGTGTGTCATGGTAGAGCCTACATATGGGCTCTCAGGTTACACCAAAAATAGTTAAAAACCTACATTGTAGTTTGGCTTTGTTGTCTCTCTATATGTAGCCGGGATGCGAAAGAGATTTCCTTGCCAACAGTCCTGCTTCTGGGTGTCTCGTGTCTGGAAATACACGTCGTTCTTTGCCATCAAGTTACCTTCGATTTACTGTACTGTGACTCTGGTGTCTTTGGGGCAGGGGGGTTATAAGAGATCATCAAAGAATAACTTCTTCTTTTACTCCATCGTATGTCGAGGGAGACACAAGGGTCTTGTTCCGGCACTACTAGCGGCCTCCAATGGTGTTTTTTGGTGTTCCTGTCATAGGTTTCTTTTGTGGTTTTCCTCTCTCTCTTCCCCCTTCTTCCTCTGGGTCTGCCTTGTGATCTTTGACCTTCTCCTCTTTCCACGTAAGCCTTGCATGGTAAGGAACTCCTAGGCATACTCTCCAAATGAGCAAACCACGTTGTTCAGCACATGATAAAGAGATAAAGTTCCTAGATATGCTCAATGATTGTTCCCTGGGACAGATGGTTGAAGACCCAACTAGAGGTACAAGAATCCTTGACTTGATCCTGAGTAATACTCAGGATCTGGTGCAAGATGTTAATGTGACTGATCCAATAGGGAACAGTGACCACAACTCAATTATGTTTAACTTGATCATAGACCGCAAGTCACTGATAAAATCTAACACAGAAACCTTAAATTTTCAAAAAGGAAATTTCCCAAAGATGAGGAAACTAGTAAAAAAGAAACTGAAAGGGAAAATTGAGAGAGTCCAAACACTCCAAGAGGCATGGAGGCTGTTTACAAAAACAACAACAGAGGCTCAATTGGAATGCATACCCAAAAGGAAAAAGGGCACTGCCAGGTCCAAGAGGACTCCGATGTGGCTTACAGGAGCTGTTCGGGAAGTGATCAAGAGCAAGAAAAGCTCATTTAGAAGATGGAAGGCTTGTCCAAATGAGGACAGCAGGCAGAAACATAAATTCTGGCAGAACAAATGCAAGGCAACAATCAGGAAAGCAAAGCAAGACTTTGAGGAGCGTATAGCTAAAAATACTCAGAGAAATAACAAAGACTTCTTTAAGTACATTAGAAGTAAGAACCCAACTAGGAAGGCCATTGGACCATTAGATGACAATGGAAGGCAAGGGGTTATTAAAGAGGAAACAGAGATTGCAGAGAGACTCAATGAATTCTTTGCTTCAGTATTCACTGAAGAAGACAGAGACCACATGCCCAAAACAGAGCCTATCTTCGTAGGGAGGGAAACCGAAGAATTAAGCAAGATAGAAATAACCAGGGAGGAGGTCCTTGCATGTCTTGTTAAGCTAAACACTAACAAATCCCCAGGACCAGATGGCATCCATCCACGAGTTCTCAGGGAACTTAAAGATGAAATTGCTGATATCCTAGCCAAAATATATAATCTTTCCCTCAAATCAGGCTTTGTGCCTGATGACTGGAAGGTAGCGAATGTAACACCAATTTTCAAAAAAGGATCCAGGGGTGATCCAGGAAATTACCGGCCTGTCAGTTTGACATGTGTCCCAGGTAAAGTGCTGGAAACCATCCTAAAAAATAGAATTAATAGGCACATAGAAGAGAAGGCGCTGCTAAAGGAGAGCCAACATGGCTTTTGCAAGGGCAAATCATGCCTCACTAATCTGTTGGAATTTTTTGAGAGTGTCAACAAGCATGTGGATAAGGGGGATCCAGTTGACATTGTTTATCTGGACTTTCAGAAGGCTTTTGACAAGGTCCCACACCAAAGGCTCTTGAATAAACTTACCAGTCATGGAATAAAGGGACAGGTCTTGTCCTGGATCAGCAACTGGCTAAGGGACAGGAAACAGAGGGTAGCACTAAATGGACACTTCTCCAAGTGGAGGGAAGTAAAGAGTGGGGTCCCCCAAGGTTCAGTACTGGGACCCCTGCTTTTCAACCTCTTCATAAATGATCTAGAGGTAGGAGTAAAAAGCAAGGTAGCCAAATTTGCTGGCGATACTAAATTATACAGGGTAGTGAAAACTGTGAGAGATTGTGAAGAGCTCCAGAGGGATCTCTTGACACTGGGGGAGTGGGCAAAACAGTGGCAAATGAGCTTTAACACTAGTAAGTGCAGAGTGATGCATGTTGGGGCAAAAAACCCCAATTACATTTATAAACTGATGGGGTCTGAACTCTCTGCGACAAACCAGGAAAGGGACCTTGGTGTCCTGGTGGACGAGAGCTCAATGAAGGTGTCAACCCAGTGTGCCTCAGCAGTGAAAAAAGCAAACTCAATGTTAGGGATCATTAGGAAGGGTATAGAAAATAAGTCAGCAAGTGTCATTTTGCCTCTTTATAAATCTATGGTGAGGCCCCATCTGGAATATTGTGTACAGTTCTGGTCGCCATACCTCCAGAAGGATATTATGGAGTTGGAGAAAGTGCAGAGGAGGGCAACCAGAATGATTAGGGGACTGGAACACCTTCCTTACCATCTGAGGCTGCAACGGTTGGGCCTCTTCACTCTTGAACGACGACGTCTAAGAGGTGACCTGATTGAAGTTTATAAAATCATGCACGGTGTGGACAAAGTAGATAAGGAAAAACTGTTTTCCCTATCGCACAACACTAGAACTAGGGGACACTCCATGAAACTTTTGGGTACTAGTTCTCAAACAAATAAGAGAAAGTACTTTTTCACCCAGAGGATTACTGGTCTATGGAACTCCCTGCCAGAAGAAGTGGTGACAGCTGTCAGTCTTCACAGCTTTAAGAAAGGATTAGACAAGTTCATGGAGGACAAGGCTATCAATGGCTATAATTATGGCTACCTAAGGACAACCTCCGGGTTGGAGAGATAGGCAGGATATCTCTCAATGCCATTTCCAGGGAATCCTAAGCAGGTGAAGGCATCTGCTTGGGAATACCCTGAAGGAAATGGTGAGCCACTGTGTGAGACAGAATGCTGGACTGGATGGGCTGTGGCCTGTTCCAGCAAGGCTGTTCTTATGTTCTTATTTCTTGTCTCTGGATATGGTTTAAAATTGGTTCAATTCCCATTCTTTCCCTTATAATCTCATTCCTTGTTTTATTCCTTCTAGTCACTCCTGCAGCTCAAAGCACAGTTTAACGTTATGATCCCATGGCGAACTCCACGACCAAGCAGGGATTTGAACGCATGTCTCCTGAGGCCTAGTGTTACACTCCACCCGTTTCACTGCTCAGGCTCTTTTGACAGTTCATAGCTGGGACTGGTTTCCAGAGCTCGTACCTGAGTTCTGGCTCTTCGTTTCCCCTCCCCCCCCAAAACAAAAAAAAATTTTTTTTGCATTGTTTCATGGATTGTTTTATACAGTAAAGCCACTACTTATGAAAAAAAAGTCCGTTCCGTAGGGTTTTGCTTAAATTGGTATTTTATGTAATTCAAAGCAAACCCATAGGGATTTTTTTTTTTACATAACTCAAAGCAAACCCATAGGAAAAGAATCTTTATGTAACTCGAAGCAAACCCATAGGAAATGGTGTAAATCGGGACATGGTTTTAGCACAAAATCATTATGTAAGTTGAATTTTATGTAACTCGAGGCATTTGTAAGCCAGGGTTTTACTCTATGTGCTTTTTGTAAATTGCTCTGGGAACAAAGATTTTATATATAAAGTTGGCTTGGGAACAGAAAGGAGCCCCCCTGTCCTCCTCAGCTGAATCTTTTATTTCTCCTCCCTCAGCGGACAAGCACAAGTTGGAGAAATTCCTGCCGGCGGGTGCCTCCTCTTCCTCCGCCTCTGCCGCCTCCTCCTGCGTTGTGGCCTCCATCTACGGCCCCATCACTTTCCCACCTGCCTCGGTGTTGCTGTTCAAAGAGAAAAGCAAAGGTGCGTCCTGGATAAGGGGGAGAAGAAGTATTGAATGGCTGCTCTGTTTTCCAGGGTCAGGACTGCAGGGGCTTAGGGGTTAAGATGCTGAATCTTGATGGCTGGCAGGTCAGCAGTTCGAGACCCAAGTGCTGTGCAACAGAGTGAGTTCCTGTTGTCTGTCTCAGCTCCTGCCAACTTAGCATTAGGTGGTGGTGGGAGCCTGTGTGGAAAGCTTTAAACAGACTGCGTGCCGGGATAAGGACGATCGAGGACTAATCTGAGAAAGTGGGGTTTCCCTGTAGACGATGGCCTGTGTGAATGTGGAGAAGCACAAACTCTCCTCTCCCATAGGGATACAAACGCACACAATGATGCCCCTCAACGTTCACTGAGGAGGGCCATATGTTGGCAGGAGGAAATGCTGTTGAAGTGGCCAGATATTGGGCGGAGGTCCTCTAGCCCTTTTTCTATTTTGTTTTTAGATGTGTTAATTTTAGCTTTGTATGTTCTTATATGCTGGTGGTGCCTCTGACACAAATAAAGAAAGAAAGCAGTTTAAAAGCAAGAAATTGCAAGTGGATAGATAGGTACTGCTTTGGTAGGAAAGGTAACAGCGTTCTGTGTCTAGTCATGCCTGCCACATGTCCATGGAAATCTCTGCAAACTCAGACCGCACTGTCTCTTTGGCTATGGGCAGAGATGAGCATTGAGTCCTCGTGCCGGACACCAGCAAGGGAGACCCATGGGGACCTTGACAGAAGGAGGGGGGCAGCCTGGAGCCTGGATTTGCCACGTGTGAATGACTTGGCCGTTGTCTTTCCTTCACAGGCACACACGTCCTCCTGGCCACGGGCTCACTGCTCAGTGTAGACCCCGACCGGCTGGTCATCAAGCGCGTGGTGCTCAGTGGCCACCCATTCAAGATCCATCGGAAGCTGGCTGTGGTGCGCTACATGTTCTTCAACAGAGGTACGGTGGGGGGGGGGGGTGTTTGAAAGGCAGCATATCTCAGGGATTGGAAGAAGCAGGGGAGGGCACGGTGGCAATAGGGGCGCACACTACATGGCTCCTCCTTCTGCTCCCTGGCTCTGGCGGCTCCTCTTCTCCTTGGTCATGCCTGGAGTATGGGGGGGATGAGGAGGGTGGGCGGGGCAGGGAGGTGGATGGGGTGGGGAGGTGGGTGTGGCCAGCCGGGTTTGCTACCAGTACGGGCGATCCGGTGTGAACCGGCTGATGCCTGCCACTGCCTACACTCCCATCAAGCTCTTCATGGTCTCTGAGGCCACCTGGATGGGTTTACTGTATGTATGTACAGTAAACCCAATTGTGTGGGTTCACAGGGGACCACGAAGAATAAGAACAGTTACAGGTAAGCAACCAGTCTTTATAGAGCAGGGGGGTCTGCTCTGCAAATGTGGCTCTCCAGCTGTTCTTGGACTTCAATTCCCAAAAGCCCAAGTCAGCGCACCTGCTGATCAGGGCTTCTGGGAATCGAAGTCCAAGAACATCTGGACAGGTTTGCAGACCCCCTATTCTACGGCACGTTATTACCTATCTGAAGATGACATCAGGCCCATTTTACGGATGTAACACATTTTAAAGAGGTTTTTTTGGAGGGGATTAGTAAAATATGGTGCTGGAGAATAATAAGTCAAGCTTGAATTGTTTCTGGAGGCCAAAGAGGATGAAGCTGAAGCTGTCTCGCTTTGGCTCCTCATGAGTAGAAGGCACGAGACTATCTAGGAAAGATGATCCACATGGGGAAAGGCGTGGCAGTGTGTTTTCGTTGTGGGACATCCAGAAATGCCCCATGTGTGTATGTGTACCATTGCAACACTCACTCTGCTAGCGGAAAGGTTAGCTTTAAACCTTTGGTTTTGGGACTTCAATTCCTAGAAGCCTCAGTCATCTGCCCAGAGCACTGATCAGCCAATGGACCGAGTGAGGCTTCTGGGAACCACTGGATTAGATAGATAAGCACAGAGAGATTAGATAGATGAATAGTTAGGGATGGATTGATGGATTGATTAGAAACCAGTGTTTTCCCAACCTTTGGTTTTTGGACTTCAATTCCCAGAAGCCTCAGTCAATCCCCAAAGTACTGATCAGCCTATGGACTGGCAGAGGCTTCTGGGAATTGAAGTCCAGGAACCAAAGGTTGGGAAACACTGCTCTGTGAATCCACACAAATGGGTTTACTATGCGTACTCATAGTAAACCCATTCGTGTGGATTCACAGATCAGTGTTGCCCAGCCTTCGTTTTTTAGACTTCAACTCCCAGAGGCCTCAGTCAATTCCCCAAAGAACTGATCAGCCAATGGACTGACTTAGGCTTCTGGGAATTGAAGTCCCTCTCCTCCCCCCCCCCCGTGGGGCCTGAGCCCCACGCTGTGAACCCCTGCTCTACAGTCTCAGAATAAAATAGTGCAGCTGGTGTTGGGCGTGCCCGGTGGAGATGCAACGCCTGAGGGTGTATTTCTTTGGGACTGCCCAAGCAGCAGGGCATAAATCAAGATGCGGCTCTACTGACTTGGTTCCTTTTCTGCCCCACAGAGGACGTGTTGTGGTTCAAGCCTGTGGAGCTCAGGACAAAGTGGGGTCGGCGGGGGCACATCAAGGAACCCGTGGGTAAGTGGACCGGGCCCTTGAAGGGGTAAATTCACTCTTTGCCTGGTGGCGCAGGGGTTAGACTGCTTCCCTGCAGCTGAAATGTTGTGAGTTTGATCCTGACGGGGATCAAGGTTGACTCAGCCTCCCATCATTCTGAGGTCTGTAAAATAAGTCCCCAGCATGTTGGGGCAAAATGCTAATGAACTTGTGAACTGGCCAGAGAGGGCACTTCGAAGCGCTTCTATGGGGCAGAGGGTATAGAAGTGTCATTGCTATTGCATGTCTCCTTGTCGTGAAGGGCTGTTACCGATCTACAAGGTCTCTTTCTGCCCCTACATGGCTCTTATCAAGAACTACTAGTACTACTTCTGCTTCTTCGTGGTCTCTGTGAATCCACACCAACAGATTCTTGTGGATTCACAGCGGACCCTGATGAAGAAGAACCACAGCAGCCGTTACAGGTAAGCGGCCTCTCCTTATAGAGCCCTGGTTGCGCAGGGGTTAAACTGCTGTCCTGCAGCCAAAAGGTTGTTAGTTTGACCCTGGCCAGGGCTCAAGGTTGACTCAGCCTCTTCCATCCTTCAGAGGTCGGTTAAATGAGCCCCCAGCATGATAGGGGCAAAATGCTAATTACCTGTAACCCACCTGGAGCGTGCTGCACTAAGTCCAATGAGGTGCCGATAGAGGTAGGCTATTGCTAATTGTGAATCCACTTTAACAGACAGTTGTGTTTCAACCTCCCACCCTCTTCGCTGTTTGCACAGGTACCCACGGCCACATGAAGTGCCAGTTTGACGGGCAGCTGAAGTCCCAGGACACGGTGCTGATGACGCTCTACAAGCGGGTCTTCCCCAAATGGACCTACGACCCACATGTGCCTGAGCCCCACAGGAAGAGCGACAGCCTCCTGCCTTGCCAGGAGGGGCAAGCGATGGACTAGAGAACACCTACCCAGCCCTGGGTGACCTTCCCCTGGGCCTGCCTCAGTGCTATTTATTGCCAACAGGAATATTCTTCCAAACAAAAGTCTCGTTCTCTGGGTTGTTTTGATATAGACTGTAGCCTGGAGTGATGATGCTTCTAAAGAGAAGCCGTGTGGGGTAAATCACCCCCCCCCCCCCCCCCCGAGCAGCACAACATGCTGTGAGAAAGCGTCAGACAGAGAGGGAGCAAAGAGCCAGCCCGTGGGCCACATCCATTTCTCACTCCCCATAACTCTGTTTCCCCAAAGCACGGATCAGCCAATGGATTGACTGAGGCTTCTGGGAATTGAAGTCCCATGGTGGGGCCTGGGCCGTGCATTGAGAACCACTGATATAAGCAGACTAACCCAGTGTTTCTCAACCTTTGGTTCTTGGACTCCAATTCCCAGAATCCTCAGTCACTTCCCCAGAGCACTGATCAGCCAATGGACTGACGGGCTTCTGGGAATTGAAGTCCCCCTGTGGGGCATAGGCCCCATGTTGGGACCCACGACTGGGGTGATAAGTAGGAGTAGAAAACACATTTCCCTCTTTCAGCTGAAGTCCCCATGGCTCTCCCTCCTCTTCCTCCTGCTGTTTCCATTTTATCCACGTCTCCCTTAGAGTTCTACAACAAGGGTTCATTCATTCATTTGATTTGTATGCCGCCCACTCAGTATACGCCGACTTGGGGCGGCTCACAACACATCAAACTTATTAAAAAAAAACAGATAAAACCCACCCACCCCATCCATAAAAAGAGGGAGAGTCTTGATTACTGTACAAGCCTGCAGGCGGGAGCCACATTTCCATTAGGGCCCCACACCTGCCTGGCTATTCAGGTTTTAAGATCTTTCCTAGAAGGCAGCAATTCTGTCTGCAGTTGTAGCTCTATTGGCAGGAGGTTCCAAAGGGTCCGTGCGTACACGGAGAAGGCTAGACGAGCCCCTCTAGCCAATGGTTCAGTAAGAGAGCCCCTCAGTCCGCTCTGGTGGACGGACAGCTGTTCTTGGGACGATGTGGTCTCTTAGGTATCCTGTCCCACTACCATGTAGGGGCCATAACCAGCACCTTGAATTGCACCCGAAGGCAAACGTAACCAGTGCAGCTCCTGGAGCAGTGGTGAGGCCCGCATCCCATCACTATTTGGGTCACCGCATTCTGGACCAGCTGCAGCCTCCAAATGGTCGTCAAGGGCAGCCCCATGTAGAGCGCATTACAGTAATCCAATCTGGAGGTAACCAGAGCATGTGTGACCATGAGTAAGGAGTCCCAGTCCAGGAGTGGGCGCAACTGGCGGATTACACAAAGTTGTGCAAAAGCCCTCCTGGCCACGACTGTCACCTGCTCTTCGAGCAGTAGTCGTGAGTCCAGGAGGACCCCCAGCTTGCGCACCGGATCTGTCTAGGGCAAAGTAGCCCCATCCAGAAACAAAGATAGTAGCTGCTGAGATAACGCAGGGCCCCTAATCCACAGCCACTCAGTCTTGTCCCCCCATCCAGACCCCGACAGCCTCCAGACACCTGCATAGGACTTTGACAGCATCGCTTGGATCACCACAGGCCGAGATGTACAACTGAGTATCATCAGCATGGTACCGCGCCCCGTGGGAACAGATGATCTCACCCAATGGCTTCATGTATCTGTTGAATAGGAGGTGTGAGCACCGAGGCACCCCATATTGGAGGGGCCTAGGGCTGGATGTCTCATTCTCCAACCACACCAACTGAGTCTGGTCCTTCAGGAATGAGGCAAACCAGGACCACGCAGTGCCCTGGATCCCCAATCCTTTGAACCGATCCAGAAGGATACCATGGTCGATTGAAGGCCGCTGAGAGGTCAAGAAGAGCAAGGATGGATGGATGCTCACCAACTCTCTCCCGCCATGGATCATCCATCAGCACGATCAATGCCGTCTCTGTACCATGTCCGGGCCTGAATCCTGACTGAAAAGGGTCCAGATAATCCGCTTCATCCAGGACTCCCTGCAACTGACGCGCCACTGCCTTCTCCATTACCTTCCCTAAAAAGGGAAGGTTGGAGGCAGGCCTATGGTTGATTAGGACTGCAGGGTCGAGTGCACATCTGTCAACCCGCAGTACCGGAAAAAACGGGACCTGCGCAGATCGCTTGTGCACAGGTCGCTTTCCATGTATGCATTTTTCCCCGCTGCCAAATTACGAGGTTTTGGCAGGGCGGGTTATGACATAAATCGACGTCAAATTACGGGGTAATCCTGGCCAAATCGGGATGGTTGACAGGTATGGTTGAGTGATGATTTCTTTAGGATAGGGCGCACCAAAGCATGCTTTAAAGATGCAGGAAACACCCCGGTCCGTAAAGATGCTGCTTTTCCCCTCCAGCTTTACCTGAACAGAGGAGGCGGCGCAGGTGAAGGTCAACCCAGCAAGAAGAAGTAAAAATCCTCCATGGTGGGTTTTCTTGGTGTCTGATCTATGAGGTGTTGTAAGTCCTCATAGAACTGGTCCATTGTGGCTTCATCTGCACCAGTGGTTGGTGCGTATATTTGGATCACAGTGACATTGAAAGGTTTGCCTTGAAATCTGACTGACATCATTCTGTCATTTTTGAGATTGGATCCCATTACTGCTTTTCTCACTCTTTTATTGACAATTATGGCTACTCATAGATCAGACACCAAGAAATGATGTCCAAATTATATTAGGAGACTGGAATGCCAAAGTAGGAAATCAAAAAGTGGAGGGAATAACAGGCAAATTTGGTCTTGGAACACAAAATGAAGCAGGGCAAAGATTGATAGAGTTCTGCCAAGAGAACGCACTGATCATAGCAAACACTCTCTTCCAGCAACACAAGAGGCGACTTTACACATGGACATCACCAGATGGCCAACACCGAAACCAGATTGACTACATACTCTGCAGCCAAAGATGGAGAACCTCCATACAGTCAGCAAAAACAAGACCTGGAGCAGACTGTGGCTCAGATCACAACCTACTGATCACAAAATTCAGGCTTAGACTAAAGAAAATAGGGAAAACACGGAGACCAGAAAGATATCACCTAGACAGCATCCCTAAAGAATACACGGTGGAGGTGATGAACAGATTTAATGGCTTAGACTCGGTAGACAGAGTACCGGAAGAATTATGGACGGAGATGAGGGACATCATGCAGGAAGCAGCAAAGAAAACCTACCAAAAGAAAAGAAGAGTAAGAAAGCAAAGTGGTTGTCTGATGAGGCTCTTAAAATAGCAGAGGAAAGAAGGAACGCAAAAGTCAAAGGAGAAAGGAAAAACTACAACCATTTGAACACAGAATTTCAAAGAAAAGCAAGGAGAGATAAGGAAAACTACCTAAAAGAACAGTGCAGAGAAATGGAGGAAAACAACAAAAGAGGCAGAACCAGAGATCTTTTCAAAAAAATTGGGGAAGTCAAGGGAACATTTAAAGCAAAAATGACCATGATAAGGGACAAAGATGGAAAGGAGCTAGCTGATGCAGAAGAAATTAAGAAAAGATGGAAAGAGTACACAGAGGAACTTTACAAAAAGGACCTCAACACTCCTGATAATCACAATGATGAAGAAATTGAACTTGAGCCAGACATCCTGGAGAGCGAAGTCATAAAGGCCCTAAAGAGCACTGCAAACAACAAAGCTAGTGGAGATGATGGTATCCCAGTTGAATTTTTCAAAGCGCTAAAAGATGATGGCGTCAAATTACTGCATTCAATATGCCAGCAGATTTGGAAAACAAAACAGTGGCCACAGGATTGGAAAAGATCAGTATACGTCCCAATCCCAAAAAAGGGCAATGCCAAAGAATGTTCAAATTATCGAACAATCGCGCTCATCCCACATGCCAGCAAGGTGATGCTCAAGATAATACAGGATAGACTTCAGCAGCATGTGGAAAGAGAATTACCAGAGGTGCAGGCTGGTTTCAGAAGAGGCAGGGGGACTAGAGACCACATCGCCAACATACGCTGGATCATGGAGAAAACAAAGGAATACCAGAAACAAGTTTACTTTTGTTTTATTGACTACACTAAGGCATTTGACTGTGTGGACCACAACAAGATGTGGCAAGTAATTAAAGAGATGGGAATACCAGAGCACCTCATATGCCTCCTGAGAAATCTGTACATGAACCAAGAAGCAACAGTTAGGACAGAACATGGAATAACAGAGTGGTTTGGAATAGGAAAAGGAGTAAGACAAGGCTGCATTTTGTCACCATGCTTATTCAACCTATACACAGAGCACATAATGCGCAGTGCAGGGATGGAGGAATCACAATATGGGATTAAAATCGCTGGGAGAAACATCAATAATCTGAGATATGCAGACGATACCACCCTAATGGCAGAAAGTGAGGAAGACCTAAAGAATCTCTTGATTGGGCTGAAGGAGGAGAGTGCAAAAGCTGGTTTGAGACTCAATATCAAGAAAACCAAGATAATGGCAACAGGCCCCATCAGTTCCTGGAAAATAGATGGGGAAGAAGTAGAAGCAGTGACAGATTTTACTTTCTTAGGATCAAAGATCACTGCAGATGGGGATTGCAGCCATGAAATAAAAAGGCGACTGATTCTTGGGAGACAAGCCATGAGAAACCTGGGGAACATAGTGAAAAGCAGAGACATTACATTGCAAACAAAAATTAGAATAGTCAAAGCAATGGTTTTCCCAGTAGTAATGTATGGATGTGAGAGCTGGACAATTAGGAAAGCTGAACGCAGAAGAATAGATGCCTTTGAAATGTGGTGTTGGAGGAGGGTTTTGAGAGTCCCCTGGACAGCGAGGAGAACAAATAGGTCAATCTTAGAAGAAATTAACCCTGACTGCTCATTGGAAGGTCAAATAGTAAAGATGAAGCTAAAATACTTTGGACATCAAATGAGAAGGGAGGATTCACTTGAGAAGGCATTGATGTTGGGAAAGGTGGAGGGCAAAAGAAGAAGGGGGAGGCCAAGGATGAGATGGCTAGATGGTATTATAGACACAATGGGCACAGAGCTGGGAGGGCTGAGGGGGATGGTAGAGGACAGAGGCGCCTGGAGGAAAATGGTCCATGGGGTCGCAAAGGGTCGGAGTCGACTGTGCGACTGAACAACAACAACAACAACATGGTGGGTTTTTCCTAGAGGAGGAGAAAGGAAAAGATCAGGGAGGGAGGGAGTAATACCGGAGTCGTCATCATCATCATAATCTGGTAATACCCTGTGCTTTAAAGGGACCGCAGTGGCTCAAGGGGTTAAGACCTCGCTGACTGGTGGAGGTGGCAGGTCAGCAGTTCAAAACCCGAGGACTGCATGAGAGAGTGAGCTACTGTCCTCTGTCCCAGCTCCTGCCAACCAAGTTGTTCGAAACTACAAGCAGATGAAGAGGTACCAATTGAGTGGGAAAGGTAAACAGCGTTCTGTGCACTCAGGTGTCTAGTCCTGCCAGCCTCATGTCCACGAAAATGTCTGCAAAATGCAGACCCCGCTGGCTCTTTGGCTATAGGCAGAGATGAGCACTGAGTTAGATACAACTGGCTTTCGAGCAAGGGGGACCCATGACCTTGACCTTGGCTTACCCAGTCATCTGCATACCTTAGAAGGGCCCCCCAACCCACCCCGAGGGAGGTGTCCCGTCTCCTCCACTCTAAGGGCCATGCCATGGCCCTTCGTTATTAGCACGCAGCCGAGAGGCATATACCCGACCGCTCTAGGACTGCCGTTCTCCCCTCTGTGGTCCTGGCAAGAGTCGTCCGGATGACGTCACGTTGCCGTGGAAACAAGGGAAGAGTAGAGGGGGCGGTAGAGCGGCTCCAGGGAGAATATCCGGGGAGAGGCGTAACGGAGGACCGTCCCTCCGACAGGCTAAAGCTAGAGCGTCTGCTGGAAGTGGCGGGTCGGATGCATATCGCCGACGGACAAGTGTATGCGTCTCCATGGAAACCGCAAAGCCAAAGGACAGAGAGTCGCCATTCGAATGGCTAGAGCGTCTCTGCCAAAGAAGAGTGCTTTGAGCGGCGCCCGCCCGAGTTTTCTTCATTATAGGTATCGCCGTCTTGTGGTGCCCAGGGCCTGGAGGCCACGAGTTCCAGCGCTGTTTGCCAGGCTGCAGGTAGGTCGGATCATTGGGTTGGCGGCACCCCACGTTTCCTAAGGGAACCCCAGGAGTAGGGGGGTGAGACCGGGGGGCCCCCGCCCCCGAGACAGACGCCATGGCAGTGGGGCGCCTGTGTAGTTTTGATTGAGACTCGGATTACCGTGCGCTCGGGTGTCTAGTCATGCCTGCCACAGGACCACGGAAACGTCTGCAGAAGTAGAGAGGGGCAAAATTGGGGGGGCAAGGTGGGCAAGGGGGCACCCCACGTTTCCTAAGGGAACCCCAGGAGTAGGGGGTGAGACCGTACCCCTCTCCCCGAGACAGACGGAATGGCAGTGGGGCGCCTGTGTAGTTTTGATTCAGACTCGGATTACCGTGCGCTCCGGTGTGTAGTCATGCCTGCCACAGGACCAGGGAAACGTCTGCAGAAGTAGAGAGGGGCAAAATGGAGGGGCAAGGGGGCACCCCACGTTTCCTAAGGGAACACCAGGAGTAGGGGGGTGAGACCGTGGGGCCCCCGCCCCCAAGACAGACGCAATGGCAGTGGGGCGCCTGTGTAGTTTTGATTGAGACTCGGATTACCGTGTGCTCCGGTGTGTAGTCATGCCTGCCACAGGACCACGGAAACGTCTGCAGAAGTAGAGTGGGGCAAAATTGGGGGGGCAAGGTGGGCAAGGGGGCACCCCACGTTTCCTAAGGGAACCCCAGGAGTAGGGGGTGAGACGGTGCCCCTCTCCCCGAGACAGACGGAATGGCAGTGGGGCGCCTGTGTAGTTTTGATTCAGACTCGGATTTCCGTGCGCTCCGGTGTGTGGTCATGCCTGCCACAGGACCACGGAAACGTCTGCAGAAGTAGAGCTGGGAAAAATGGGGGCGAGGGGGCACCCCACTTCTCCTGAGGGAACTCCAGGAGTAGGGGGGTGAGACGGTGACCCACCCCCACCCCCCCAGACAGACGCCATGGCAGTCGGGCGCCTGTGTAGTTTTGATTGAGACTCGGATTACCGTGCGCTCCGGTGTCTAGTCATGCCTGCCACAGGATCACGGAAACGTCTGCAGAAGTAGAGCGGGATAAAATGTGGGGGGCAAGGAGAGGGCACTTTGCACATCCTCTGGGAAGCCTCTGGAAAGCCCGCCCACCCCATCTCAGCCTCAGGCGTCATTGATAATTGCCGTGGAAGACGGAGACGGAGGTGCATCCGGTGAGCTTGTGGGGAGATTTTGGGTTGGGTGCTGGCGGAGGGTTTTTCGTTGAGCAGCCCCATGGGTGACAGATAGAGTTTCCATGGGCAGGAGCAGTCTACCACTAAATACCATCCCATGTGGGTCCAAAGTGTCAGTGGTGGGCAAAACACAGGTACACATAGGGTATGTGTGTGTGTCTCCCTGTGGAGTGGATTTGGCGACCTCCCCAGCTGGAACTGCAGTGGCTCAAGAGGTTAAGACGCCGACTGGTTGGCGGAAAGTCAGCAGTTCGATTCCCGAGTACTGCAGGACGGAAAGAGCTCCCGTCTTTGTCCCAGCTCCTGCCAACCTAGCAGTTTGAAAAAGACACACACAAACACAGAACCCCCAGGAAACAGGGATAGCCCAGTTGCTGACCTCTAACCAGATGCATCAGTTTCCCGTCTACGGCTCTTGTCGTTGTCGGGAGGGTTCCCAGGAGATCACGGCGCCTGACCCCTGCCAACCGGATCTCAGGCAAACACCCTCACGCCCCCCGAAAAGGGCTTCCCATTTTTATTTCCCTCTAAATAGCTGCCTCGTTTTTATTTTAAAATACACACCCATTTTAAAATGTTTCAGAAGTGGGGAAGGGAGGAGCGATGGATGCTCTTGGCAAAGAGAAGGGTGAAATGCACTGAGGGCTCTCCTTTTTTCTTGCCTTTCTAGGAAGAAGCGGATGACCAGAAGGAACCCTCCCTTCCGTCTTTCCTCCCTTCCTTCTTCTGGAGACGACACAGGTTGCCCACAGAGTGCGGAATACCATGGACTGTGGTGTGTGTTTTTATTTCTGCCAGTTGGCGTGACGGAGAATAGGGTGCCACGCAGGGTCCAGGGAGCCGGTCCGATCTGTGCGCGAGGAGCTCTGTGAGGCCATTGAGTCTAGCGTTAGGCCTCAACCCATTTCTACAGGTAAACATTTCCCGCCTACTAACGGAGGAGCACCTCTTTTTCAAAATGTCTGCAACCCAATCCGTTTTGCCCCCCTCTACCCACAGCCAAGGACATCTGGGGACAGACAAAGGAAAGGCTTCCCTCAAACTCTCTCTCTCTTTCTGCCTCTCCACACTCTCCTCACACACAAACATGCATGCAAAAATAAATCCACTTGCTGCTTAATTCTTTCCAGAAAACACACAGGTCGATGCGTGCAAAAAAATCCACAAGCACACAAAGGGGCCCTCAAAGGGGCGGGAGATCTGGGGGTGTCTGCCAGAATCCAGAGATCATCATCATCATTATCACGTTAGCCGGCGGGGACCCGAGCCCAACCATATGAGGAGGAGGACTCTGGATGGGCAGCCAATGAAGTGAGGCCGGTTGGGGTAAGGAGGGGTGGTGGTTAGATGTTGTGCAAATCTTGGGCTGGAAATGGGGGCTGGGTCTACAGCCCCACCCCACCCCACCCCAACAGGTACGCACCGTCCGTCCGTGCCTCCTCTTCCACCCCCACCCCCCAGGAGGGAAGAGGGGGCTTCAGAAAGGATCCCACTTTCTGTGGGACTTTGCAAAGGAGGTTTTTTTTGGGGGGGTGGGAGGCGGTTAACGTTTTGTTGCTGTGATACTGATACTCTGATTTGTGATGATAGGTTGAATTTTTTTATTATGATGATAATGTGGATAATTTATTTTTACTCATCTTTATTTACATTGTATCTTGTCATTGGTTGTTTTAAATGCTGTAAACTGCTTTGTGTCTCCCATTGGGGTGAGAAAAGCGCTATAGAAATGTCAATAAATAAATCATGTGGAACCTTGTAATTGTAACTGTATATTTTTTATTTTTATTAGCCACCCAGAGTCGCTCTGCGAGTTGGGCGGCATACAAGTCTAACAACAACAACAACAACAATCACTTCCGGCGAGACCTCCGGTGAGACCGGATGGCCTGCCAGCCCTGCAGTGCTGGCCAGGAGCCCTGCTTCACCCCTTGGGTGATCGTGTGTGGGGTGCCCTGGGAACTAGCCCCAGCAGCCACCAGCAGAAGGTGTGACTGAGGCCTCCTTTGGGAAAATCCAGAGGAAAAGAGTGGCTTCCGTGGCTTTCCAGCCCGATTGGGAGGGCGACAATGGGGGTGGGTGGGTGGGTGAGTGAGTGGGTGTCTGCTGCTTTTCCTCTCCAGCTTTACCTGAACAGCGGAGTCGGCGGCGCATGCGAAAGTCAGCCCAGCAAGAAGAAGTAAAAATCCTCTGTGGTGGGTTTTTCCTGGAGAAGGAGAAAGGAAAAGATCAGGAAGGGAGGGAGTAATACCGGAGTAGTAGTAGTAATAATAAAAATAATAATAATAGTAATCTGGTAATACCCTGTGCACTAAAGGGACCGCAGTGGCTCAACGGCTTAAGATCTCGCTGACTGGGGGCGGTGGCAGGTCAGCAGTTCAAAACCCGAGTACTGCATGAGAGAGTGAGCTTCTGTCCTCTGTCCCAGCTCCTGCCAACCTAGTAGTTCGAAACTACAAGTAGATGAATAGGTACCAATTGGGTGGGAAAGGTAAACAGCGTTCTGTGCGCTCAGGTGTCTAGTCCTGCCAGCATAATGTCCACGAAAATGTCTGCAAGATGCAGACACCGCTGGCTCTTTGGCTATAGGCAGAGATGAGCACTGAGTTAGATACAACTGGCTTTCGAGCAAGGGGGACCCATGACCTTGACCTTGGCTTACCTTGTCATCTGCATACCTTAGGAGGGCCCCCCACCCCACCACCCACCCCGAGGGAGGTGTCCCTCGTACATCCCGCCACCCAGGCGAGCCTCTGAGCATGTCCAAAGTGCTCTTTTCCCCACTGCCACGCACGGAGGGAGGTTTCTGAGCCCAGGGGGGGCGGAGGGGGGACTTGCGTCTCTCCCAGCCCAGCAGGCGAAGCAATCAGCCTGTACCAAACGGACACACACACACACCCCACCCGGGCACCTTTTCCTACCCACACGGGGGGCCTGAGTCCTCAGTCAGGGGCCTCGGAACGAAGGCAGAGCGGCTCCCGAATCATCACGGCTTCTTAGCAGGCCAGGCCTGGCAGCCGAGAGGCAGGCACAGGACCGGCCGCTCTAGGACTCCCGTCTCCTCCACTCTAAGGGCCATGCCATGGCCCTTCGTTATTAGCACGCAGCCGAGAGGCATATACCCGACCGCTCTAGGACTGCCGTTCTCCCCTCTGTGGGCCTGGCAAGAGTCGTCCGGATGACGTCACGTTGCCGTGGAAACGAGGGAAGAGTAGAGGGGGCGGTAGAGCGGCTCCAGGGAGAATATCCGGGGAGAGGCGTAATGGAGGACCGTCTCTCCGACAGGCTAATGCTAGAGCGTCTGCTGGAAGTGGCGGGTCGGACGCATATCGCCGACGGACAAGTGTATGCGTCTCCATGGAAACCGCAAAGCCAAAGGACAGAGAGTCGCCATTCGAACGGCTAGAGCGTCTCTGCCAAAGAAGAGTGCTTTGAGCGGCGCCCGCCCGAGTTTTCTTCATTATCGGTATCGCCGTCTTGTGGTGCCCAGGGCCTGGAGGCCACGAGTTCCAGCGCTGTTTACCAGGCTGCAGGTAGGTCGGATCATTGGGTTGGCGGCACCCCACGTTTCCTAAGGGAACCCCAGGAGTAGGGGGGTGAGACCGGGGGGCCCCCGCCCCCGAGACAGACGCCATGGCAGTGGGGCGCCTGTGTAGTTTTCATTGAGACTCGGATTACCGTGCGCTCGGGTGTCTAGTCATGCCTGCCACAGGACCACGGAAACGTCTGCAGAAGTAGAGTGGGGCAAAATTGGGGGGGCAAGGTGGGCAAGGGGGCACCCCACGTTTCCTAAGGGAACCCCAGGAGTAGGGGGTGAGACCGTACCCCTCTCCCCGAGACAGACGGAATGGCAGTGGGGCGCCTGTGTAGTTTTGATTCAGACTCGGATTTCCGTGCGCTCCGGTGTGTGGTCATGCCTGCCACAGGACCACGGAAACGTCTGCAGAAGTAGAGCTGGGCAAAATGGGGGCGAGGGGGCACCCCACTTGTCCTGAGGGAACACCAGGAGTAGGGGGGGTGAGACGGTGCCCCCCCCCCCCAGACAGACGCCATGGCAGTGGGGCGCCTGTGTAGTTTTGATTCAGACTCGGATTTCCGTGCGCTCCGATGTGTGGTCATGCCTGCCACAGGACCATGGAAATGTCTGCAGAAGTAGAGCTGGACAAAATGGGGGCGAGGGAGCACCCCACTTGTCCTGAGGGAACCCCAGGAGTAGGGGGGTGAAACGGTGCCCCCCCCCCCCCCCCCCCAGATAGACACCATGGCAGTCGGGCACGTTTGTAGTTTTGATTGAGACTCGGATTACCGTGCGCTCGGGTGTCTAGTCATGCCTGCCACAGGATCACGGAAACGTCTGCAGAAGTAGAGCGGGACAAAATGTGGGGGGCAAGAAGGGGGCACTTTGCACATCCTCTGGGAAGCCTCTGGAAAGCCCGCCCACCCACCCCCCATCTCGGCCTCAGGCGTCATTGATAATTGCCGTGGAAGACGGAGACGGAGGTGCATCCGGTGAGCTTGTGGGGAGATTTTGGGTTGGGGGCTGGCGGAGGGTTTTTCGTTGAGCAGCCCCATGGGTGACAGATAGAGTTTCCATGGGCAGGAGCAGTCTACCACTAAATACCATCCCATGTGGGTCCAAAGTGTCAGTGGTGGGCAAAACACAGGTTCACATAGGGTATGTGTGTGTGTCTCCCTGTGGAGTGGATTTGGCCCCCTCCCCAGCTGGAACTGCAGTGGCTCAAGAGGTTAAGACGCCGAGTGGTTGGCGGAAAGTCAGCAGTTCGATTCCCGAGTACTGCAGGACGGAAAGTGCTCCCGTCTTTGTCCCAGCTCCTGCCAACCTAGCAGTTTGAAAAAGACACACACAAACACAGAACCCCCAGGAAACAGGGATAGCCCAGTTGCTGACCTCTAACCAGATGCATCAGTTTCCCGTCTACGGCTCTTGTCGTTGTCGGGAGGGTTCCCAGGAGATCACGGCGCCTGACCCCTGCCAACCGGATCTCAGGCAAACACCCCCACGCCCCCCGAAAAGGGCTTCCCATTTTTATTTCCCTCTAAATAGCTGCCTCGTTTTTATTTTAAAATACACACCCATTTTAAAATGTTTCAGAAGTGGGGAAGGGAGGAGCGATGGATGCTCTTGGCAAAGAGAAGGGTGAAATGCACTGAGGGCTCTCCTTTTTTCTTGCCTTTCTAGGAAGAAGCGGATGACCAGAAGGAACCCTCCCTTCCGTCTTTCCTCCCTTCCTTCTTCTGGAGACGACACAGGTTGCCCACAGAGTGCGGAATACCATGGACTGTGGTGTGTGTTTTTATTTCTGCCAGTTGGCGTGACGGAGAATAGGGTGCCACGCAGGGTCCAGGGAGCCGGTCCGATCTGTGCGCGAGGAGCTCTGTGAGGCCATTGAGTCTAGCGTTAGGCCTCAACCCATTTCTACAGGTAAACATTTCCCGCCTACTAACGGAGGAGCACCTCTTTTTCAAAATGTCTGCAACCCAATCCGTTTTGCCCCCCTCTACCCACAGCCAAGGACATCTGGGGACAGACAAAGGAAAGGCTTCCCTCAAACTCTCTCTCTCTTTCTGCCTCTCCACACTCTCCTCACACACAAACATGCATGCAAAAATAAATCCACTTGCTGCTTAATTCTTTCCAGAAAACACACAGGTCGATGCGTGCAAAAAAATCCACAAGCACACAAAGGGGCCCTCAAAGGGGCGGGAGATCTGGGGGTGTCTGCCAGAATCCAGAGATCATCATCATCATTATCATCATCACGTTAGCCGGCGGGGACCCGAGCCCAACCGTATGAGGAGGAGGACTCTGGATGGGCGGCCAATGAAGTGAGGCCGGTTGGGGTAAGGAGGGGTGGTGGTTAGATGTTGTGCAAATCTTGGGCTGGAAATGGGGGCTGGGTCTACAGCCCCACCCCACCCCACCCCAACAGGTACGCACCGTCCGTCCGTGCCTCCTCTTCCACCCCCACCCCCCCCAGGAGGGAAGAGGGGGCTTCAGAAAGGATCCCACTTTCTGTGGGACTTTGCAAAGGAGGTTTTTTTTGGGGGGTGGGAGGCGGTTAACGTTTTGTTGCTGTGATACTGATACTCTGATTTGTGATGATGATAGGTTGAATTTTTTTATTATGATGATAATGTGGATAATTTATTTTTACTCATCTTTATTTACATTGTATCTTGTCATTGGTTGTTTTAAATGCTGTAAACTGCTTTGTGTCTCCCATTGGGGTGAGAAAAGCGTTATAGAAATGTCAATAAATAAATCATGCGGAACCTTGTAATTGTAACTGTATATTTTTTATTTTCATTAGCCACCCAGTCGCTCTGCGAGTTGGGCGGCATACAAGTCTAACAACAACAACAACAACAATCACTTCCGGCGAGACCTCCGGCGAGACCGGATGGCCTGCCAGCCCTGCAGTGCTGGCCAGGAGCCCTGCTTCACCCCTTGGGTGATCGTGTGTGGGGTGTCCTGGGAACTAGCCCCAGCAGCCACCTGCAGAAGGTGTGACTGAGGCCTCCTTTGGGAAAATCCAGAGGAAAAGAGTGGCTTCCGTGGCTTTCCAGCCCGATTGGGAGGGCGACAATGGGGGTGGGTGGGTGGGTGGGTGGGTGAGTGAGTGGGTGTCTGCTGCTTTTCCTCTCCAGCTTTACCTGAACAGCGGAGTCGGCGGCGCATGCGAAAGTCAGCCCAGCAAGAAGAAGTAAAAATCCTCTGTGGTGGGTTTTTCCTGGAGAAGGAGAAAGGAAAAGTTCAGGAAGGGAGGGAGTAATACCGGAGTAGTAGTAGTGTTGTGTTTGTGGGATCAAGGAGACAACGGAGGCTTGATTTCATCAAACAGGCATCAGAGCAACTGGGAGAAGGCAACAGCAGTTCAGCCAGCCCAGCCCAGTTGGAGTTTATTAAGAAGTACACAGAACAAAGAAAATTCCAGAGAACAGTATGCAATCACCTTGCTCTAATTGGACAGAAGCTGCGTGCTAGCTAAGTGCCATCCCTGATCAGTGCAGGGAGGGGCAAAAGGCTTGAGTGAGACCCTAACGTGGCCTCTAAGTTACAGCAAAACAGATGAGGTAATGAAAACCATCAAACACACGATTTATGGCCAATGAGTCACAGCAATAACTCCCCACATCTTCCCCCTTCTGTTTTTAAGAAGCTTATAAGCATAATAAATGTAACCCTTGCATTTGCGAGCCGGAAGCGAAATCCTTGCAGGCTAGCAACGAAGGTATGCATAGAATAAAGCAACAGGCAGTTATCAGAATTTACAAATGCGCAAACAAGCTTTAAGGCAACAAGTGGTTAGGCAACAGAATGTGCTGAAAGTTCCTCTGCTTCCAGCCCGGTCGATCGCACCGGGCGGGAAACAGCGGGGCTTTGACTTACAGTTCACAACCCTGACACATTTACTGGCATCACTAACAGCTACAATAGGAGTATAGAGAGACAGAGCATCAAAACTCATTTACATGTGTAGGGTACTGAAAACTTTCCCATGTACTTCTAAAGGAATCTTGAAAAATGCAGTAACATAAGCAAAATATAACAAAAGCAAAATACAGGTCATTCCCTAAGCAAGAGAATAAGCAGGATATTTAAGCATCAACCAAATATGAACGTTTCTCTTCTTCCTTACAAGAAGGAGGTCTCTTTTGCATTCTAGCAAGCATTTAAGGCATTATATTTTTTCTTCTCTCACTGGTGTAAAGTGAGAGAGGCATTAATAACTTTTACTACAAAGCATGGTAAATCAGCACAAATATCATTAAAGCATTTCACACTCATAAAACAGGTACTAATATCAGCAGAGCATTTAAAGGCATTTGAATATAAAACAGAAAATAGCATGATAATACAGTTGAACCATTCATCCAATTTAAAAAAGGGTTTTCAGGTTTAATAATGCAAACCAAGCCAATTCTTCGCTTAGAGTCACACAAACTTTTAGTCCAATTAAAATGTCCAAATTGATTGAAGCTCAGATTACAATTTAAAACACTATCCTCTCTCCAGTTCAGTTTTTTTTTTAAAAAAACAAACACTTCTTCTTGGCATGGCAGGGTGAAAGTAAGCCATAAATTTCTTCTCACTGAATTCACAAGACAACCAGACAACCCCCACCCCTCTCTCAGCCTTTCAGGCAAACACACATTCCTTCATGCTCCGGCCGTCCCCATCTGTATTAAGGCCGGCAGATGAGGTGAAAATCACAGGAAATTTCCATTTGCTTTCTCTGCAATGAGGACGCCTGAAACTTGGAACAGCCCATTCGGATTTCTTTGTTTGAGGGGTGGGTAGCTCAAAATCAGCCAAAACCTCCTTGTACTTTTGCAGCAGTCTGTTGTCGTTTGAAGCAGAATTCACCCCCCCCCCCTCCTCCTTTGGACTTCTGTCATCTGCAGTAGCTGATTCTCAACTTTATGACAAACTGCATCTGTTAGTTGGTACTTGCGAGAAGACCCCTTTTTGGGCTTGGGTTTTGTGCGTTCCTCCTCTGGGCCATCCTCCCATTTCTGTAGGATCTTCCTGCCCAAACGTGAGGTATCAAGTTTACCGCACAGCTTCTCCTGCTTTTGTGAAGAGGGTTGCTTCACGGGGGGGCTGAGATCCCCCATGCTGCTCTGTGAAACACACTCCTTGCTTCTTGCCACTCTGCATGCATTAACAACTTCAATCTGTGATGAGGTCTCCACCATTTGTTCCTCATCAGCTGGCATTTGTGGTTTCTTAGGCTCGGCAAGAGCCTCTCTGTTCACTGGACCAGCAGCAACAGTTTCCATATCCAACACATCTGTAGCTAAAGCAGCAGAGAACAGGTCTTTTGTAGGGCTAGAAGGACTTGCTTGCTCCAAGGCAGGATTTAATGACCCATCTCCATTTCCACCCCCATCTCCATATGAGGGCTCCTGCTGTTGTGTCCCATATGATGAAGGGACAGTCAGACTCCATATCTTGGCTGGGGGCAAAATCTGTGGCAATTGTAAAGTAAACTTCTGGGAGAACAAAAGATTCTTTGGAGTAAAGTCTTGCACTTCTTCGGTTTCTGCTCTTTGCCCATCATCCCATTTGAGTAGTCCAATTTCTGGGTGCCCGGGACATTGGCATTTGACTCCCTTAGTGAAGCCTTCTGTACTATCAAGCGTGATGTCTGGACATCCGCTCTCCTTGATGGATCTCTGCAATTCATTTGCATGGGCCTTTTGCCCTGAAGAAACTCCCCCCCCCCCCCCCCCCCATACTCACAATCAGGAGCTCGAAAGCTGAAAGGTGCACCAGGGGGCTATGCCAGCCGGTAAGTAGGGGAGTTGGGATCCGGTAATCACGGCGCGGGTCACCAGATGTTGTGTTTGTGGGATCAAGGAGACAACGGAGGCTTGATTTCATCAAACAGGCATCAGAGCAACTGGGAGAAGGCAACAGCAGTTCAGCCAGCCCAGCCCAGTTGGAGTTTATTAAGAAGTACACAGAACAAAGAAAATTCCAGAGAACAGTATGCAATCACCTTGCTCTAATTGGACAGAAGCTGCGTGCTAGCTAAGTGCCATCCCTGATCAGTGCAGGGAGGGGCAAAAGGCTTGAGTGAGACCCTAACGTGGCCTCTAAGTTACAGCAAAACAGATGAGGTAATGAAAACCATCAAACACACGATTTATGGCCAATGAGTCACAGCAATAACTCCCCACAGTAGTAGTAATAATCAAAATAATAATAGTAATCTGGTAATACCCTGTGCTCTAAAGGGACCACCGCAGTGGCTCAACGGGTTAAGATCTCGCTGACTGGGGGAGGTGGCAGGTCAGCAGTTCAAAACCCGAGTACTGCATGAGAGAGTGAGCTTCTGTCCTGTGTCCCAGCTCCTGCCAACCTAGTAGTTCGAAACTACAAGTAGATGAATAGGTACCAATTGGGTGGGAAAGGTAAACAGCGTTCTGTGCGCTCAGGTGTCTAGTCCTGCCAGCATAATGTCCACGAAAATGTCTGCAAGATGCAGACACCGCTGGCTCTTTGGCTATAGGCAGAGATGAGCACTGAGTTAGATACAACTGGCTTTCGAGCAAGGGGGACCCATGACCTTGACCTTGGCTTACCTTGTCATCTGCATACCTTAGGAGGGCCCCCCAACCCACCCCCCACCCCGAGGGAGGTGTCCCTCGTACATCCCGCCACCCAGGCGAGCCTCTGAGCATGTCCAAAGTGCTCTTTTCCCCACTGCCACGCACGGAGGGAGGTTTCTGAGCCCAGGGGGGGCGGAGGGGGGACTTGCGTCTCTCCCAGCCCAGCAGGCGAAGCAATCAGCCTGTACCAAACGGACACACAGACACACACACACCCCACCCGGGCACCTTTTCCTACCCACACGGGGGGGCTGAGTCCTCAGTCAGGGGCCTCGGAACGAAGGCAGAGCGGCTCCCGAATCATCACGGCTTCTTAGCAGGCCAGGCCTGGAAGCAGCCGAGAGGCAGGCACAGGACCGGCCGCTCTAGGACTCCCGTCTCCTCCACTCTAAGGGCCATGCCATGGCCCTTCGTTATTAGCACGCAGCCGAGAGGCATATACCCGACCGCTCTAGGACTGCCGTTCTCCCCTCTGTGGGCCTGGCAAGAGTCGTCAGGATGACGTCACGTTGCCGTGGAAACGAGGGAAGAGCGGCTCCATGGAGAATATCCGGGGAGAGGCGTAACGGAGGACCGTCCCTCCGACAGGCTAATGCTAGAGCGTCTGCTGGAAGTGGCGGGTCGGACGCATATCGCCGACGGACAAGTGTATGCGTCTCCATGGAAACCGCAAAGCCAAAGGACAGAGAGTCGCCATTCGAACGGCTAGAGCGTCTCTGCCAAAGAAGAGTGCTTTGAGCGGCGCCCGCCCGAGTTTTCTTCATTATCGGTATCGCCGTCTTGTGGTGCCCAGGGCCTGGAGGCCACGAGTTCCAGCGCTGTTTGCCAGGCTGCAGGTAGGTCGGATCATTGGGTTGGCGTCACCCCACGTTTCCTAAGGGAACCCCAGGAGTAGGGGGGTGAGACCGTGCCCCCCCCCCCCGCCCGCAAGACAGACGCCATGGCAGTGGGGCGCCTGTGTAGTTTTGATTGAGACTCGGATTACCGTGCGCTCGGGTGTCTAGTCATGCCTGCCACAGGACCACGTAAACGTCTGCTGAAGTTGAGCGGGTCAAAATGGGGGGGGGTCAAGGAGGGCGCACTTTGCACATGCTCTGGGAAGCCTCTGCAAAGCTCCCCCCCAATCTCGGCCTGAGGCGTCATTGATAATTGGTGTGACATACCGATAAAATTTATTTCTTTTGACCTTTTCCTAATAAACAAGACCAGGTCTTTCACAAATTTGGCCATGGGGCTGTTGAAGGTTGACCTTTGTTCCCCCCCTCCCGATCCAGCCCACAACGGCTCTCAGAACCCAAAAGGAAGTGAAATCAAGGCCCACAAACTCTGCATCTATGGTGTAGCACAGCTAGGTGACCCCCACACCACGCACCCACCCACCGTTTTGCCCCTCTGATTTTTGGACTCACGTGGGTGGGTGGAGAGAAAGAGAGAGGGATAAATAGAGGCTTCCCACCACCACAGAATCCATCCTATGTGGGTCCAGAGTGTCAGTGTTGGGCCAAACCCAGGTACATATAGGGGTGGTGTCTCCCTGTGGAGTGGATTTGGCCCCCTCCCCAGCTGGAACTGCAGTGGCTCAAAAGGTTAAGACACTGACTGGGTAGCGGAAAGTCAGCAGTTCGATTCCCGAGTACTGCAGGACGGAATGAGCTCTCGCCTTTGTCCCAGCTCCTGGCAACCTAGCAGTTTGAAAGCAAGAAATTGCTAGCAGACCAATAGGGACCACTTTGGTGGGAAGGTAAACAGCGTTCCATGCGCTCCGGTTGCTACTCATTCCTGCCACATGACCACGGCAACGTTTGCAGAAGCAGACAACGCTGGCTCTTCAGCTTTGAAACATATGAGCACTCAGCCCTAGAGTCAGATACGACTAGTTTCCGAGCAGTATAAAAAGAAGTTGGGTCGCTGGCAGTAGGGGGTCTACTCCAGTGATGGCGAACCTTTGGCACCCCAGCTGTTCTTCTTGGACTTCAATTCACAGAATAAGCCCTGATGAGCAGGAGTGCTGACTTGAGGCTTCTGGGGATTGAAGTCCCAGAACAGTCGGAGTGCCAAAGGTTCACCATCCCTGGTCTACTGTATGACCATAACAGGATGACCTGGCCAGACTTTAACCTGAGGGTCGGCGTCCCTCAATGAAAGACCTTCTCTTGCTTCGTTCTCCTGGGGGATAGGGTGTCCCACTGCTACTTAGGTGGAGCAATAGCGACAAGGATGGTGTGTGGGGGTCTATCTTCTTCTCAACTGGGTCTAGGGCATCCTGTCACAATCCGCATTATGGCTTCATGCACAGCCATGTCCCCTTGTTTTACGTGTGTGGATGTGTTCCATCCCATAGCAGCCACACTCTGCTGCTAAGAAGACACACTCAGGTGCGAAGCTGACATGCGCAGCGTGGACGCTTGAGTTCCCCATTGTTAACTTTGTGAATTTCCAGAGGATGTGCTTCCTTGTACTCTCTTGGGCTTTGGTATCCAGGCAAGGCTGATTAAGAGAGAGAGTGTGTCCGGTCAAGCATCTCACGGAGGTATTATGGTTACCCATTCATTTGTCATGTAGAGCAATCTAATAAATAAATATTAAATAAATAAACAGAAATAAATGTAATATTCCACTCCCCCACACCTGTTCCTCTGGTCAGATAGCTCCCGCACCACCACCCCGGTTGCCTTGTGTTTTCCCATCCTTTAGCAATTAACTCAAGTGGTTAAGAGGCTGATTGGGAGGTGGAAGGTCAGCAGTTCAAAACCTGAGGACTGCAGGACAGAGTGATTGCCCGTCTCTGCCCCAGCTCCTGCCAACAAACGCGTCCCTTTAAGGACCCCCCTCCCCCACCCCCTCTCCCCCCTCCCATCCGGTATGATGAGTGAGCCTATGGTAGGCATAGTAGTAGACGCAGTGGTGGTGGGGGTTGTTCCCGGGAGCGGCCAAGAGGTGGCGCTGCAGGATAAGGTTGGAAGAGGCCAGGCAGGCAGGCAGGCAGGCAGGCAGACACACAGAGCGGCGGAGGCCCAGAAATTAGGCGCCAAAAAGGACAGGTGGGGGAGGGGGGGCCAATGAGATTCACCGGCGCGGGAGGAGGAGGAGGAGGAGGAGGGCCTTCTTCTTCTTCTTCTTCTTCGTACCTGGGCCTGAGGCGGCCGCGACGACCGGCAGCAAAGGTTTTTTTTTTTTAAAAAAGGCATTTATCCGAGGGAAATGTTTACTTGGGGGGTGGGGCAGGGACTGAGGTAAATGCTTTTCTCTGCCACTGTGTGACTCTCTCTGGCTTTTCTTCCCACTCCAGTTATTGAAGGCCTGGATATTATGTTTTATTGAGCCTCAGACTCCCCCCCCCCCACACACACACACACACAAAAATCACCTCATAGGCTCCCTTAATTCCATTAATACATATTGTACCTTTTTACACCCTCAGGACTGGGGGGGGGGGGGGCAGTGGGTGCCAATGCCAAATGAAGTGGGCTTGACCTCTTAAAATCACCACAAGGCTCTTGTGTGTGTGTATGGGGGGGGGGGCGTCTTTGAGCCGCAGCCATAGAAAGGACTCCAAAGTCCATCCCCCACTGACTGGGCCCAGTGAGTTTTGTTGTGTAAGAATGGAGGCTATGATGCTCCAGTCAGGATCCCACCCTGTCTAGAAAGCGGGTTCCAGGCTTTTAAAAGGACTTTTCCTGAGAGTCAGTTTGAGGGAGAGGTAATAATAATAATACCCGTGAGATTCTGTGCTTTGGATAGAGAGGGTTTCTCAGCTGCCTTGAAGAGTTTGGGGCCTTCCAGAAATGCAGGTGTTTCCCCCTCAGCCAGGATGAGCAAAAATGTTCTTTCCATCTTGGTCTTCCTCTCAAACCAGTTTACCTGTTTAGCAACCAGATCACATCTAACCTAGACAAGGGGGAAAGGTTCCCAAGAGGGTGAAGAGAAGCCCTTCTCAGAACCCTTCGTAAGTGTCCAGCAAGGAAAAGCCAAACCATCTGGTGGTTATAGGTTTTCTAGGGTCATGACTTCATGAAGTTGGCAAGGATTTTACACAGTATACAGAATTAAAGAAAAGACAATACAGAACAAATATTCAAAGTGTCAGGTGTGAATCCATGTTCTTGTTCTGTTCTATAGGTCTGCGTTTGGCAATGGCCACTAGAGTGTGAAAGTCACAGCCATTTTATTCCCAAATGCTAACATCCCCTTATTCTTTCCTACTACATATATAACGTCAAGTATGATGTCACAGTCTTTATTAGGGTATCCTGGGCCCGAAATCTTCTTGTCTTCAGCTTAAGGGGGGGGGGGGGGAGCCATGGTAACAAAGTCATGGGTCAGAAATCTTCATGTCTTCAGCTTAACCAAGAAGCCATGATAATAAAGGCACAGTAACCACATGTTTCTCTGCTGCATGCTCATTCCGTAGCATGCGAGTACAGGCTGGAAAGCCCTTCAGTCGTGTGCCACAGGAAAGACAGTAGTTGGAAACAGTCAGTTATGCAGTTTAATGAAGCAGATGAGGAGCTTGTATCCAAAGGAAGCCCATAAGGAATATAAGATTCAAAATGATTTCGTATCAGTCCATAGTGGTTCTGTAGTAGTCCATAGACAATTCATAGTCTAGAGCGTTTCTTATAGGTTGTACATCTGTGGAAAGCCAATCCATATAGCCATATGTCATGTTCATCTGAAGAAGTAGACAAAATCCATAAAAGCTCACAGTGGAAATCAATGTTAAGTCAGTAATGCATTCAGATGTTCTTCTGCCCAGAATCACTCCCGTATTTCGAATAGTAGGACATTACAGTACTAACAAGGTTCTTCCGCAGGAAAATCTTCCAAATCCAGATCTTCTCCTGTTATGCCATATCAGAATTCAAATGGCCATTGCCAGAGCAGAGCTGTCCCATAAGTTTAAATGTTTCAGAATTCCTTTCATGCAGATTCATTCTTCATTCTTAAAGAGAAAAGAGAACATGTCAAAGGCATCATAAATAGACAAGGATAAAGGCAAGAAACCTCGGATGCAATGGGCATTTTAAATTCTAAACATGTGCACAGTAATGCATTATACATAGTGCAATTATGCAAAGGTTGAGTATGAACCAGAAAGACATAGTATGCAATAAAAAAATTAATTATAAAAAGAGTTCCATCACTGCAATAACACCCAATGGTCCATTTGCTTTCATTGTGGAGTCAATCTTATTTTTAGTAGGAAATGTCCATTCAAATAAATCCATTTCCATGATATTAATCAATGTGTATGTAAAATTTTATCAGTCCATTATCACATGTAGCATCCCATCTAGCTGAAGTTCTGTAAGACAATAGAATGACAACAGCAAACACATAGTCTAAACTAAATGCAGAATAAAAAAGATTAATTCCCAAAACATTGAGTGAAAACATGTAGATATGAAAATAGACCTATTATATCAAATTTTGTTAATTCAGATTCTTATATGGAAGAACCAGGTGCATCTCTATTGAAAATAGTTAGTTCAATGCACATACAAATACGGTAAATATGATTCAAAATGAAAAGGAGACCATTCTTGTTTAAAGATAAAAAAAAAGAAGTAAAATTTAAAAACCAGAAAGTGAAAAAAAAAATCAAAAGTTAAACATTAAAAATAAAAGGATAAATTTTTTCTTTAAAAATCAACAATGGAAAAATCAAAAAGTAGATATTAAAAGTAAAAGCAAAAAACCTCATTTTTTCCAGCAAGTGAAAATTAAAACATTAAAGCTAAAAGTAGAACTAGAGCTCAAGTAATCTTCTGAGGGAGGGCTGACGTTCTTCTGAATAGGAAGTGAAAGCTTACACACAACATATTAGACATATAACGTGGTACACACAGACAGGGAACATTTAAACATATATATAGTTTCGTTGGTCATGATTGTGTCATTATCCTGTGAAGAAAAAGAGCCCAGATAATGAGGCTGAGTTCATAGGTTAGCATGAGAAACGTAATGCAAAACACAATAGTTGTTTCTTTAAAAAATATTATTATCTTCGAGGATTTCCTGAAATAAAAAATGTTATTCCTATAACAAAAAGGTTGTTTTTCTGCAGACACATTTTTGTTTTTTTGAAAACTTCAAATTGAAAGGTACTTTAAGGCAATCTGTGGTTTCCTGATTAGGTCAAGGGCTTGCACATTTGAAAGTCTTCTCTTCTTACTGCATCCCAAATCTTGTACTTACGACAGGAGTTCTCAACCGTTTTAAGCTAGTGGTGGCCAGGTCTTGCTCTTTCAGACAGCTTCAGGGGCTGGATGGCCCCCCTTCTATTCCTCCAACACATGGCACCCTGAGTACTGTGTGAAAAGGGGTAGATGAAATGGGTACATGAAATGGGCATGCGGTTTTTCTACACTCCTAGAGGAAAGGAAAAGTTTTACTGATATACATACAAAGAGAGAACAGTGGGTGGCATTTCAGGTTACAAGAAAGAGTCAGAGATAGTATGGGGGGGCAGAGGTCAGAAAGAGGGGGGATTTGAGCATTAAAAGAAAGGTTGAATCAACAGAAGGAGAAGAAGGGTTGTCTTGTGAAGGGGGGGAGGGAGATGTGAGGATTTAGGAATGATTTAGCTGAAAACAACCACAGATGTTGGAGTAAGTTTAAACTCTTTATTGATTGCACATCTCTTCTCTTACAGCATCCCCTGGAAGGATGCCACGGATCTGGATGCCTCCTTTCGTGGTTAAGCCAGGTAAGCATCCCTTATATCCCTTTGGGAAGGAGGGGTTAAGGGTGAGAGGTCAGGGAGAGGGATGAGGTCAGAGGCCGTAGGGAAATGTTGCCTTATGGTCAGAGTGGAGAAGAGCAGGGAGGGAGGCATCCCTTATCTGACAGGAGAATACCAGGTTGGAGGTCACACCCAGAGTACCACGGATACAGTATCCATGAGTCCCTTTCTGGCCCTGAGCCCTTTTGGCACCATAAAGTCCTCATCATCCTCAGGCCAGGATGGCTCCTGCAGCTGCTGCCCTCCATCAAGAGGGATTCAAGTGGGATTTAATCTACTTGGAGACGGTTATCACCCTTCCCTGTGGACTTTGCTCACCCAAGCCCATTAGTCCTCTGGTTTGTCAGGTTAGTTCCCTGGCACCTGATGCTTGGAATTGAGGCTTTGGCAGTAGGGGGTCAACTTCAGTGATGGTGAACCTTTGGCACTTTGGGTGTTGTTGGACTTCAATTCACAGAAGCCCAAGTATCTGTGAATCCACACCAAAGGTTGGCAATCGGTCCTCAAGTTTGGCTCTCCGGATGTTCTTGGACTACAATTCCCAGAAAAAGCCCTGATGAGCAGGAGTGGTGAGTTGGGGCTTCTGGTGATTGAACTTCTAGAACAGTCATTGTGCCAAAGGTTCTCCATCCCTGGTCTACTGTATGACCATAGCAGGTTAACCTGGCCAGACTTTACCCTTAGGGTTGGAGTCCCTCAATGAAAGACCTTCTCTTGCTTCGTTCTCTTGTGTGCGGGGTGTGTGTGTGTGTCCTACTGCTATTGAGGTGGAGCAATAGCAACAAGGGAGAGGGGGTCCATCTTCTTCTCAACTGGGTGTAGATTTATGGGCTCCTGTCACGACCCACATTATGTCTTAATGCACAGCCATACCCCCTTGTTTCACGTGTGTGGATGTGTTCCATCCTACAGCAGCCTCCTCTGCTGCTAAGAAGTCACACTTAGGGCCAAAGCTGACGTGCGCAGTGTGCAGGCCTGAGTTCCCCATTGATAACTTTGTGAATTTCCAGAGGATGTGGTTCGTTGTACTCACTTGGGCTTTGGTATTCAGGCAGGGCTGCTTAAAAGAGAGAACGTGTCTGGGCAAGCGTCACACGGAGGAATTTTGGTAACTCATTCCATTGCCATGTATAGAAATCTAATAAATGAATAATAAATAAATATAAATACAGTAATACCTTATACAAAGTCCGCTTCATATAACATCATCTAATTCCTTGAAAAAAGTTGCCTAATACAAAGTCGCTGCAAGGCGAAGAGTGTTTAGGAGTGGTTTTGAGCATGATTTTAATTGTTTGGTGTTTGCTGCTGTTTGGATGATTAACACTGCTGCATGATGGGAGATGGTGGCATCCATTTAGTCCTTGCTTCCATCCAGTAATTGTTTATAGTAGCTTGTACAAAATGGATGATCGGCCGCATGGCTGCAGATTAACACTGTGCTGCATGATGGGACATGTTAACTTTTAAACTTGCACTTCATAAAGTTTTCCAAAGTTAAAAACTTGTTGTATGGTTTGTCCCCTAAAATCAGGGTTGTTTGACATGTTTTTGCAATGTATAGACAATGATTTCTTAAAGTTCTGTCAGTTTCCTGTCTGTTACCTTGACTTTGCCCTGAGGTCTGTGCTGTTACAGTACAATGTATCTCCATGGAAATGACGTTGTACGAGGCATCGCTGCAATGTGGAACCACGTTTGGACGTTGTATGAGGTATCAGTGTAAATAAATGTAATATTCATCTCTCCCCCTCCCCCGGTTCCTCTGGTCAGATAGATCCTCCCCCCTGCTCCGTTTTGCCTTGCATTTTCCCATCCTTTAGCAACTGACTCAAGTGGTTAAGAGGCTGACTGTGAGGTGGAAGGTCAGCAGTTCAAAACCTGAGGACTGCAGGTCAGAGCGAGTGCCCGTCTCTGCCCCAGCTCCTGCCAACATAGCAGTTCAGAAGCAAGAAATTGCAAGCAGATAAATAGGTACTACTGAGTTCTGTGCACTCTGCGGTTTAGTCGTGCCTGCCACATGTCAATGGAAACGTCTGCACACACAGACGCCTTTTTTTGCTCTATATGGAGAAGAGCACTGAATCCTAGAGTTAGATACAACTGGCTTTCGAGCAAGAGTGACTTTTACCTTTACCTTTACCAGCTATTTGGTCTACTGAGACTCTACTCTAATGTTGCTGTGGCTAAATTTTTAAAGCGTTTCCAATCTTGCCTCCAGTTCTGCTTCCTATCCAGGCGTTCTGGACTCATTATTCCTTCCTCCTATATTTTCCTTCCTTCCTTCCTTCCCCTCCCTCCCTTTGACTCTTTTTTCATTCTTTTCCTTCTGTTCCCTCCTCCCTTTCTTTATTTTCTTCCCCTCCTTTCTTTCCTCCCTTTTGTTCTCTCTCTCTCTCTCTCTTTCTCTCCTGATTGAGAATTTAATCCTGGCTCAAATTCTCATTTAGCCTCTTCCTCTGTTTTTTTCGGGGGTGTTTGTGTTTTAGGAACTCTTTATTGCTGTTTTTGATGCTGTTCCCAATCTGGTCTTCCAAACCTTCTTCTGTATATGTTGCCTTTGCTCATAAGCTAGTCGTATCCGACTTTTGGGGTCAGTGCTCATCTCTGTTTCTAAGCCAAGGAGCCAGCGTTACAACCTTACAACCTTTTTCTCGATGCTGACACCCCCACACTAGGCGCCTGTTCTTTCCACCCCATCATTTGGGTTTATCTGGTCCCCCCCAAGTCTTTTGCATCTCTTGCCAGGAGTCAATTGGGAAGTTGAGGAGGGCTGGAATAAACAGATTCTTTTTCTGGGTTGTTGTCTCTTTTATTTTGTGGTGCTTCATATACTGTGAACTACCTGAAAGGTTTTGGCCTCCAGCTAGATGTGTTGACTTAGCCCCATGATATGGCGAACTTTGGCACTCCTGCTGCTCTTGGACTTAAATTCCCAGAAGAAGCCCATCAGTCCCCGTGAATCCACACCAATGGGTTCACTGACCTACGCCGAGAGACTTGGGCTTCAGGGAATTGAAGTCCAAGAAGAACAGTTGGAGTGCCAAAGGTTGGCCATCCATCACTGCAGTCTTCTCATACCCTTCTACTATCATACGCTCCTACTATCAGGGGTGGTGTTAGAGAGTGATGAAGGAAGTAGCTCCCTGTGCAAGAAATGGCACATTAGAGGAGTAGGTGATGTGGCTCTAAGTCAACGTCCCCAACGTCACTTGGAGGAGGACCCTGAATAGGCTGAGGGAACTCCTTCTTTTTGTGCCATATCCGATTCCAAATATTGGCGATCATCATGGCGATCAGCCATGAAGAGACTGTCCTGAGAATTGAATGCCATGGCCTTTCATCTGCCTTAGCAGCATCATACCCAGAGTACCACGGATCCAGTTCCACAAGTCCCTTTGTGGTCCTGAGCCCTTTTGGCACCACAAAGTCCTCCTCATCATCATCAGCCCCAGGCCAGGATGGATGCTGCTGCTGCTGCCCTCGATCAAGAGGGATCCAAGTGGGATCATTTAATCCACTTGGGGACCATTATCACCCTTCCCTGTGGACTTCACCCACCCAAGGCCGCTAGTCGTCTGGTTTGTCAGGTTATTTCACTGTCACCTGAGGCTCAGCATCGGGTTGCTGGCAGTAGGGGGTCCACTCCAGTGATGGCGAACCTTTGGCACTCCAGGTGTTCTTCTTGGACTTCAGTTCCCAGAATAAGCCCTGATGAGAAGGAGTGCTGACTTGGGGCTTTTGGGGATTGAAGTCGAAGAAAAGTCGGAGTGCCAGAGGTTCGCCATCCGTGGTATACTCTATGACCATAGCAGGATGACCTGGCCAGACTTTAACCTGAGGGTCTGAGTCCCTCAATGAAACACTTTCTCTTGATTTGTTGTGTTGTGGGTGGTGGGTCCCACTGCTACTCAGGTGGAGCAATAGCAACAAGGAGGGTGGGGGGGTCTATCTTGCTCTCAACTGGGTGTAGGTTTATGGCCTCCTGTCACGACCTGCATTATGGCTTCATGCACAGCCATGCCCCCTTGTTTCACGTGTGTGGATGCGTTCCATCCCAGAGCAGTCTCCTCTAAGAAGGGCCAAAGCTGACATGTGTGCAGTGTGTGGAGGCTTGAGTTCCCCATTGATAACTTTGTGAATTTCCAGAGGATGTGGTTCCTTGGACTCACTTGGGCTTTAGTATGCAGGCAAGTCTGATTAAAATAGAGTGTGTGTCTGTTCAAGCATCTCACAGAGGTATTTTGGTAACTCATTCCATTGCCATGTACAGCAATCTAATAAATAAATAAATAAATAATTAAAAATAGATGAAATGTTCAACTCCCCCCCTCCCTCATCTGTTCCTCTGGTCAGATAGCTTCCCCCCCATCCCAGTGCACCGTTTTGCCTTGCGTTTTCCTATCCTTTAGCAACTGACTCAAGTGGTTAAGAGGC
The DNA here is from genome assembly GCA_035047345.1 of Bradypodion ventrale. Taxonomy (NCBI): domain Eukaryota; kingdom Metazoa; phylum Chordata; class Lepidosauria; order Squamata; family Chamaeleonidae; genus Bradypodion; species Bradypodion ventrale. The sequence continues at coordinate 22,389 of JAWDJE010000010.1, read as the reverse complement.
TGACTGAGAGGTGGAAGGTCAGCAGTTCAACACCCGAGGTCTGCAGGACAGAGAGAGTGCCCTTCTCTGCCCCAGTTCCTGCCAACATAGCAGTTCAGAAGCAAGAGATTGCAAGTAGATAAATAGGTACTACTGAGTTCTGTGACCTCTGGGGTTTAGTCGTGGCTGCCACATGTCCACAGAAACGTCTGCAGACACAGACGCCTGATTTTTTTAATGCTATATATGGAGTTGAGCACTGAACCCTAGAGTCAGATACAACTGCCTTTCAAGCAAGAGTGACGTTTGCCTTTACCTTTACCAGCTATTGGGTCTACTGAGACTCCACTCTAATGTTGCTGTGGCTAAATCTTTAAAGCGTTTCCAAGCTTGCCTCCATTTCTGCTTCCTATCCAGGTGTTCTCGACTAATTATTCCTCCTTCTCTTCTGTATTCCCCTTTCTTTCTTTCTTCCTTCCCCTCCCTACCTCCCTCTGGCTCTTTTTTCCTTCCATCTTTCCCTTCTATTCCCTCCTCCCTTTCTTTTCCTTTCTCACTCTCCTTCTTTTTATTTTCTCCTCCTCCTTTCTTTCCTCCCTTCTGTTCTCTCACTTTCCTGATTGAGAAATAAATCCCAGCAAAAAAACCCATTCTGCCTCTTCCTCTGTTTTCTCTGGGGGTTTTTTTGGGTGTGTTTGTGTTTTAGGAACTCTTTATGGCTGTTTTTGATGCTGTTCCCAATCTGGTCTTCCAAACCTCCTTCTGTAAATGTCGCTAGTCGTATCCGACTCTTGGGCTCAGTGCTCATCTCTGTTTCTAAGCCAAAGAGCCAGTGGAGTCTGCTTCTGCAGATGTTTTCTATCCGTGGCCACATGGCAGGCACGACTAGACATTGCCCGGAGCGCATGGAATGCTGTTTACCTTTCCTGCCGAAGTGGCCCCTATTTAGCTTCTTGCAATGTCTTGCAACTTCGAACGGCTCGGTTGGCAAGAGCTGGAGCCCCCTCACACACACACACCCCCCCAATTCTCCTCTTGCACATTTCTTTCTTCCTTACTACCTTTGTATGGGTGTTTTCTTAGATGTTTGCCTCATGAGAGCCCAAAGGTTTATTGTTTGTGAAGACAGGACTTTGGTGCCTTTTTAAAGTGATTTCTTTTCCCCTGCTGTGGCTTATGATGATGATGATGATACTTTTCTCCTTTGGGCTGCTTCTACCTTCTCTCTTTCCAGGTATGTGTGTGACACGTGAAGTTCTTCAGCCTCTTTAATAATCATGTGGCTTTTGGAAGAAGGTGCCCTCACTCTCCTCCTCCTCCTCTTCAGTCTTCTTCACCCACTGGCTGGTTCTAGGAAATAAAAGTTCTCATGAATGGAAAGGTGTGTTGGGCTGCAGTCAATGTCTGGTTTTTAAGCTCAATGCTGGCACCCCCACACTAGGCGCCTCTTCTTTCCACCCCATTTTTTGGGTTTTTCTGTCCCCCCCCCCCCCCCCCAAATGCCTTTTGCATCCCTTGCCAGGAGTCAATTGGGAAGTTGAAGAGGGCTGGAATAAACAGATTATTTTTCTATGTTATTGTCGTCTCTTTTCTTCATATACTTTTCTTCATATACTGTGAACTACCTGAAAGGTTTTGGCCTCCAGCTAGATGTGTTGACTTAGCCCCGTGATATGGCGAACCTTTGGCACTCCCGCTGCTCTTTGACTTCAATTGCCAGAAGCCGAACTGTCCCCGTGAATCTACACCAATGGGTTCACTGACCTACGCAGAGAGACATGGCCTTCTGGGAATTGAAGTCCAAGAAGAACAGCTGGAGTGCCAAAACTTGGCCATCCATCACTGCAGTCTTCTCATACCCTCCTATGATCAGGGGTGGTGTTAGGGAGGGATGAAGGAAGGAGCTCCCTGCGCAAGGAATGACACATTAGAGGAGGAGATGTGGCTCTAAGTCAACCTCCCCAACGTCACATGGAGGAGGACCCTGAATAGGCTGAGGGAACTCCTTCTTCTTCTTGTGCCGTATCCCATTCCAAATATTGGCGATCAGTCATGAAGAGACTGTCTTGAGAATTGCATGCTGTGTCCTTCCATCTGCCTTACCACCGTCAAACCAAGAGTACCACGGATCCAGTCCCACAAGTCCCTTTGTGGTCCTGAGACCTTTTTGCACCACAAATTGCTCATCATCCTCATCCCCAGGCCAGGATGGATGATGCAGCTGCTGCCCTCCATCAAGAGGGATTCAAGTGGGATTTAATGTACCTGGGGACCGTTATGACCCACCCCTGTGAACTTTGCCCACCCAAGGCCGCTAGTCCTCAGGTTTGTCAGGTTAGTTCACTGCCACCTGATGCTCAGCATGGGGTGACTGGCAGTATGGGGTGTATTCCAGTGATGGCGAACCTTTGGCATTCCAGGTGTTCTTATTGGACTTCAATTGCAGAAGAAGCCCTGATGAGTCGGAGTGCTGACTTCGGGCTTCTGGGGATTGAAGTCCAAGAACAGTCGGAGTGCCAGAGGTTCGCCATCCCTTGTCTACTCTATGACCATAGCAGGATGACCTGGCCAGACTTTAACCTGAGGGTCGGAGACCCTCAATGAAAGACCTTCTCTTGCTTCGTTCTGTTGTGGGTGGTGGGTCCCACTGCTAGTTAGGTGGAGCAATAGCAACAAGATGGGGGGGAGGGGTCTTTCTTCTCAACTGGGCGTAGATTTAGGGCATCCTGTGAAAATCAGCATTATGGCTTCATGCACAGCCATGACCCCTTGTTTCACGTGTGTGGATGCGTTCCATCCCAAAGCAGCCTCCTCTGCTGCTAAGAAGACCCAGTCTTGGCCAAAGCTGACATGTGCACAGTGTGGAGGCTTGAGTTCCCCATTGATAACTTTATGAATTTCAAGAGGATGTGGTTCCTTGGACTCACTTGGGCTTTGGTATCCAGGTAGGGGTGCTTAAAAGGGAGAATGTGTCCGGTCAAGCATGTCACGGAGGTATTTTGGTAACCCATTCCATTGTCATGTATAGATGTCTAATAAATAACTAAATGTAATATTCAACTCCCTCCCCCCACCTGTTATTCTGGTCAGCTAGCTCCCCCCCCCACCTCGTGCACCGTTTTGCATTGCATTTTTCCATCCTTTAGCAACTGACTGAAGTGGTTAAGAGGCTGACTGGGAGGTGGAAGGTCAGCAGTTCAAAACCCGAGGACTGCAGGATAGAGTGAGTGCCCGTCTCTGTCCCAGCTCCTTCCAACCTAGCATTTCAGAAGCAAGAAATTGCAAGTAGATAAATAGGTACTCCTGAGTTCTGTGCACTCTGGGGTTTAGTTGTGCCTCCCACATGTCCACATAAATATCTGCAGACACAGACACCTGTTTTTGTTTTGCTATATATGGAGAAGAGCACTGAACCCTAGAGTCAGATACAGCTGTATTTCGAGCAAGAGTGACTTTTACCTTTACCAGCTCTTTGGTCTACTGAGACTCCACTCTAATGTTGCTGTGGCTAAATCTTTAAAGCGTTTCCAAGCTTGCCTCCAGTTCTGCTTCCTATCCAGGTGTTCTCGATTTATTATTCCTTCCTTCTCTTCTGTGTTTTCGGTTCTTCCTTTCTTCCCCTCCCTCCCTTTGACTCTTTTTTCTTCCTTCTTTCCTTTCTATTCCCTCCTCCCTTTCTTTTCTCCCTCTCGTTTTTCTCTTTATTTCCTTCTCTTCCTTCCTTTCCTCCCTTCTGTTCTTTCTGTCTCTCTCTCTCTCTGTCTCTCCCTCTCTGCTGATTGAGAATTTAATCCTGGGTCAAAATCCCATTTTGCCTCTTCTTCTGGTTTCTTGTTTTTTTGGTGTGTGTTTGTGTTTTAGGAACTCTTTATGGCTGGTTATGATGTTGTTCCCAATCTGGTCTTCCAAACCTTCTTCTGCAAATGCCGGCCTTGCGCATAAGGTAGTTGTATTCGACTCTTGTGCTCAGTGCTCATCTGTGTTTCTAAGCCAAAGAGCCAGTGCTGACTGTTTCTGCAGTTGTTTCCTATCCGTGGCCACATGGCAGGCACGACTAGATACCGGCCGGAGCGCACGGATTGCTGTTTACCTTTCCTACCGAAGTGGTCCCTATTTATCTCCTTGCAATGTCTTGCAATTTTGAACGGCATAGGTTAGAAGGAGCTGGTGCCCCCCACCCCCACCCCACTAATTCTCCTCTTGCACATTTCTTCCTTCCGTACCTTTGTGGGTTTTTTTTCTTATATGTTTACCTCATGAGAGCCCAGAGGTTTTAAGGTTGTGAAGGCAGGACTTTGATGTCTTTTTAAATGGTTTCTTTTCCCCTCTTGTGGATTATGATGATGATGATGCTCATGCTCATCTCCTTGGGCTGCTTCTACCTTCTCTCTCTCCAGGTATGTGTGTGACATGTGTTGTTGTTCTTCTGGCTCAGACTCTTTAATAATTATGTGGCTTTTGGAAAAGGGGCCCTCAAGTGATTTGGGGCTGGGGGGGGGGGGAATCCTTACCGTCCTCCTCCTCCTTAGTCTTCTTCACCTGCTGGTTCTAGGAAATAAAAGTTCTCATTAATGTAAAGGTGTGTTGTGGTGCAGTCGATGTCTGGTTTTTAAGCTTGAAGGTGACACCCCCACACTAGGCGCCTCTTCTTTCCATGCAATTATTTGGGTTTTTCTGTCGTCGTCCCCGCCCCCCCCCCCCCCCAAAAAAAAAAAAAAAGCCTTTTGCATCCCTTGCCAGGAGTCAATTGGGAAGTTGAAGAGGGCTGGAATAAACAGATTATTTTTCTATGTTATTGTCGTCTGTTTTCTTTTGTGGTGCTTCATATACTGTGAACTACCTGAAAAGTTTTGGCCTCCAACTCGATGTGTTGACGATATGGCGAACCTTTGGCACTCCAGCCGCTCTTGGACTTCAATTTTCAGAAGCCGAACAGTCCCCGTGAATCTACACCAATGGGTTCATTGCAGCTACGCAGAGAGACTTGACTTTCTGGGAATTGAAGTCCAAGAAGAACACCTTGAGTGGCAAAGGTTGGCCATCCATAACTGCAGTCTTCTCATACCTTCCTACTATTAGTGGTTGTGTTAGGGAGGGAGGGAGGGAGGAGCTCCCTGCAGAAGGAATGACACATTAGAGGAGGAGGAGATGTGGCTGTAAGTCAACCACCCCAATGTCATTTGGAGGACCCCCCTGAATAGGCGGAGGGAACTCCTTCTTCTTCTTGTGCCGTATCCGCTTCCAAATATTGGCGATTAGCCATGAAGAGACTGTCCTGAGAATTGCATTCCGTGTCCTTCCATCTGCCTTAGCAGCGTCAAACCAAGAGTACCACAGATCCAGTTCCCGAGTCTCTTTGTGGTCCTGAGACCTTATTGCACCTCATCATCATTATCCCCAGGCCAGGATGGATGATGCAGCTGCTTCCCCCCCTCCCCCAAAGCTTGATTCCAGTGGGATTTAATCTACTTGGGGACTGTTTTCACCCTTTCCTTTGGACTGCGCCCACCCAGGTTTGTCAGGTTAGTTCATTGCCACTTGATGGTTTGCATCAAAGCATTGGCAGTAGACGGTCTACTCCAGTGATGGCGAACTTTTGGCACTCAAAGGTGTTCTTCTTGGACTTCAATTCCCAGAAGCCCAAGTCTTTGTGAATCCACAGAAATGGGTTTACTGCTCAGTAAACCTATTCTTGTAGATCCACGGATACTTGAGCTTCTGGGAATTGGAAGTCCAAGAACAGTTGGTGTGCCAAATGTTCGCCATCGGTCTTCGAACTTTGCTCTCCGCATGTTCCTGGACTTCAATTCTCAGAAGAAGCCCTGATGAGGAGGAGTGCTGACTTGGGGCTTCTGGGGATTGAAGTTCTAGAACAGTCGAAGAGGCAAAGGTTCGCCATCCCTGGTCTACTGTATGACCATAGCAGGATAACCTGGCCAGACTTTACCCTTAGGGTCGGAGTATCTCAATGAAAGACCTTTTCTGGCTTTGTTCTCTTCTGGGGAGTGGGGTTGTCCCACTGCTAGTGTGGTGGAGTAATAGCAACAGGAGTGAGGTGGTGGTTTTTCTTTTTCTGAACTGGGTGTAGGTTTAGGGCTATCTGTCACGTCCCACATTATGGCTTAATGCACAGCCAAGCCCCCTGGTTTCACGTGTGTGGATGCGTTCCATCCCAGAGCAGTCTGCTGTAAGAAGACACACTCAGGGCCATAGCTGACATGTGCGCAGTGTGTGGCGGCTTGAGTTCTCCATTGATAACTTTGTGATTTTCCAGAGGATGTGCTTCGTTGTACTCACTTGGGCTTTGTTATGCAGGCAGGGCTTCTTAAAAGAGAGAACGTGTCCGGTCAAGCGTCAGATGGAGGCATTTTGTTAACCGATTCCTTTGTTACGTATAGACGTCTAATAAATAAATTGTAAATGAATAAAATTAAATAAATGTAATATTCCACTCTCCACACCCGTTCCTCTGGCCAGATATCTCTCTCCCCTCTGCACCGTTTTGTAATGCGTTTTCCCATCCTTTAGTAACTCACTGAAGTGGTTAATAGGGTGACTGGGAGGTGGAAGGTCAGCAGTTTCAAATCCTTCCAACCTAGCAAGAAATTGCAAGTAGAGAAATAGGTACTCCTGAGTTCTGTGCACTGTGGGGTTTAGTTGTGACTCCCACATGTCCACAGAAACATCTGCAGACACAGACACCTGTTTTTGTTTTTTACTATATACAGAGATGAGCACTGAACTTTAGAGTCAGATACAGGTGTTCTGGACTTATTATTCCTTCCTCCTATTTTATATTTTCTTTTTTTCCTTCCCTTCCCTCCCTTTTGCTTTTTTTCCCTTTCTTCTTTCCTTTCTATTCTCTCTTCCCTTTCTTTTTGTTTCTCTTTCTCCTTCTTTTTCTCTTTCTTTATTTCTTCCTTTATTTCCTCACTTCTGTTCTTTCTCTCTGTTTCCTTCCGTCTCTTTCCTGATTGAGAATTTAATTCTGAGTCAAAATCCCATTCTGCCTCTTCTTCAGGTTCCTGTTTTTTTTTTTTTTTTGGGGGGGGGGGTGTTTGTGTTTTAGGAACTCTTAATGGCTGGTTTTGATGCTGTTTCCAATCTGGTGTTCAAAACCTTCTTCTGTAAATGTTGCCCTTGGTCATAAGCTAGTCGTATCTTACTCTTTGGGTCAGTGCTCATCTCTGTTTCTAAGCCAAATAGCCAGAGGTGTCTATTTCTGCAGACGTTTCCTATCTGTGGCCACATGGCAGGCACAACTAGACACTGCCCGGAGCACACAGAATGCTGTGAGAGCCTTTGGCACTCCAGCTGCTCTTGGACTTAAATTCCCAGAAGAAGTCCAACAGTCCCCGTGAATCTACACCAATGGGTTCACTGTTCCTATGCAGAGAGACTTGGCCTTCTGGGAATTGAAGTCTAAGAAGAACAGCTGCAGTGCCAAAGGTTGGCCATCCATCACTGCAGTCTTCTCATACCCTGCTACGATCAGGGGTGGCGGTAGGGAGGGTTGAAGGAAGGAGCTCCCCGCACAAGGAATGACACATTAGAGGAGGAGGAGGAGATGTGGCTGTAAGTCAATCTCCCCAACGTCACTTGGAGGAGGCCTCGAATAAGCTGAGGGAATTCCTTTTTGTGCAGTATCCAATTTCAACTATTGGCGATCCTCATGGCGCTGAGCCATGAAGAGACTGTCGTGAGAATTGTATGGCATGTCCTTCTGCCTTAGCAGCGTGACACCCAGAGTACCACGGATCCAGTTGCACGATTTCCTTTGCGGTCCTGAGAGCTTTTGGCAGCAGAAATTCCTCATCATCCTCATTCCCAGGGCAGGATGGATGATGCAGCTGCTGGCCTCCATCAAAGATGGATTCCAGCGTGATTTAATCTATTTGGGGACCGTTCTCCCCTTCCATGTGATCTTTGCCCACCCAAGGCCGTTAGTCATCAGGTTTGTCAGGTTAGTTCACTGCTACGTGAGGCTCGGCATCGGGTCGCTGGCAGTAGGAGGTCTATTCCAGTGATGGCAAACCTTTAGCAGTCCAGGTGTTCTTCTTGGACTTCAGTTCCCAGAATAAGCTCTGATGAGGAAGAGTGCTGACTTGGGGTTTCCGGGGATTGAATTCGAAGAACAGTCGGAGTGCCAGAGGTTCGCCATCCGTGGTCTACTTATGAGAATAGCAGGATGACCCGGCCAGACTTTAACCTGAGGGTCAGAGACCCTTAATGAAAGAACTTCTCTTGTTTTGTTCTGTTGTGGGTGGCGGGTTCCAATGCTACTTAGGTGGAGCAATATCAACAAGGAGGGGGGTCAGTCAATTTTCTCAACTGGGTGTAGGTTTATGACTCATGTCATGAGCTGCATTATGGCTTCATGCAAAGCCATGCCGCCTTGTTTCACGTGTGTGGATGCGTTCCATGCCAGAGCAGTCTCTTCTAAGAAGACACCGTCTGGGCCAAAGCTGACACGTGTGCAGTGTGGAGGGTTGAGTTGCCCATTGATAACTTTTTGAATTTCCAGAGGATGTGGTTCATTTTACTCACTTGGGCTTTGGTATCCAGGCAGGGCTTCTTACAATAGAGTGTGTGTCCAGTGAAGCGTAACATGGTGGTATTTTGGTAATCCATTCCTTTGTCGTGTATAGAAATCTAATAAATAAAGAAAGAAAAATAAATAAATGTAATCTTCCACTGCCCCACCTCTGGTCAGATAGCTCCCCCGCCCCTGCACCATGTTGCCGTTTGTTTTCCCATCCTTTAGCAACTGACTGACGTGGTTAACAGGCTGAATGGTAGGTGGTAGGTCAGCAGTTCCCAAGCTGAGTACTGCAGGACAGAGCGAGTGCCCGTCTCTGTCCCAGCTGTTGCCAACGTAGCATTTCAGAAGCTAGAATTTGCAAGTAGATAACTAGGTACTCCTGAGTTCTGTCCACTCTGGGGTTTACTTGTGCCTCCCACATGTCCATGGGAAATATGTGCAGACACAGACACCTGTTTTTGTTTTTTTGCTATATATGGAGATGAGCACTACATGTTAGAGTCAGATACTACTGGCTTTCAAGCAAGAGTCACTTTAACCTTGACCTTTATCAGCTATTTGGTCTACTGAGACTTCACTTTAATTTAGCTGCGGCTAAAATTTTAAAGCGTTTCCAAGCTTGCCTGCAGTTCTGCTTCCTATCCAGGTGTTCTCGAATCCTTCTTCCTTTTATCTTTTCCTTTCTTCTTTCCCCTCCCTCCCTTTGGCTCTTTTTCCTTCCTTCTTTCTCTTTTATTCCCTCCTTCGTTTCTTTTCCTTTCTCATTCTCCTTTTTCTTTTTCTCTTTATTTTCTTCTTCCCCTTTCTTTTCTCCCTTCTGTTATTTTTCTCTCTCTCTCCTGATTGAGAATGTAATTCTGGGTCAAAAGCTAGTCTCTGTTTCTAAGCCAAAGAGGCAGCGGTGTCTGCTTCTGCAGACGTTTCCTATCTGTGGTCACATGGCAGGCACGACTAGACACCATCCCGAGCGGACGGAATGTTGTTTACGTTCATAGGGAAGCGGTCCCTATTGATCTGTTTGCAATGTCTTGCAATTTCAAAAGTGCCGGTTGGCAGGAGCTGTTGCACCCCTCCCCCCACTAATTTGTGAAGAAAGAACTTTTAAAAATGCCCTTTGTATCTAAGGGTTTCCGTGGGGAGGGGGACGGACGGACGGGGGCCTCGAAGTTGGGGTTAAATAGGCTTTTCTTCTCCCTCCCCCCCTTCCCCCCCTACCTGACTGAGGAAGAGAAGGCCGCGAGAGGAGTGGGTTTTCGGGTTTGTGAAATTCCCCTTCTATCTAAGGGGGTCCGCGGGGGCTGTTCAGGCCCGGCGGGCTTTATCCACAGCGGGTGTTGGACGTGCCCGGTTCCGCCTCGGCCGTTGCCCGATAGGCCCCTTATACTGCGCTGGCTCCGCAAGCTCCGTGTACCCGCCCAACGGCTCAGACACTATGTCTGAGAAACCTCGGCGGGGAAAACCCACCGCCGTCCGGTACCTGCGCGCCTTATATATTAGCAGCAATTAGTCCCTTATTCCCCACACCTGTCCTGGTGCGTGCGCGAGGCTGATTGACGCGCGCGGTCCCCGCCGCCCGCCGCCCGTTAGCGGCTATTAGTCCCTTATTCTCCACACCTGTCGTGGTGCGTGCGCGAGGCTGATTGACGTGGCTCCCGCCGCCCGCCGCCCGTTAGCGGCTATTAGTCCCTTCTTCCCCACCCCTGGCCTGGTGCGTGCGCGAGGCTGGTTCGCGCGGGCAAACGGCGGCAGCGAGCAGCATAGTCGGGCGTTTAAAGGTACATACCGTCATCCTCTCCCAATTAGCAGCGGACGAGGAATAGGGGTGTCTGTTTTTGGGAGGGAGGGAGGGCGGTGGGCTTCCTCGAAATGATGTTTCTTCCTCCGCTCCCCTCCGTCCCCCTCCCGTGGTGGTCTTTAAAGGTATATTTTCTTTCCGTACGAGAATGGGAATTGTCGTTATCGAAGAGTCTTGTGGCGTCCTGCAGTCCAGCGGCACAGCGGATGATGAATGCGTTAGTCCTCGTCTCCTTCTTCTCGCGGCCCTCTTCGTTAGTCAGATAGGAAAGGGGTGGAGAGAAGAAAAGCCTATTTCATCCTCAGTTCGAGGCCCCCGTTCGTTCGTGTGTGGAGCGGGATTCCCCCCCCCCCCCAATTCCGGCGGCCACCCTGCTTTACCCCCTCTTCCCACAGTCGTTCGAGGGCGCGAATAAGTTGGGGGAGGAGGTTTGGGCGACTCACCGTCCACCAAACGTTCGAGCGTGTCTATGGGGTCCTTCCCGGAAATGATGCGTCGGAGGAATATCCATGACGGACCAGCGTTCCTCGTCTCCATGGCAACCGTAAAGCCAAGCGCTAGAGCGTCGCTAGTTCGTCGCCTTCGAAGTGCTAGAGCGTCTGCGGCGCAGCTTTGATGCCTTGGCCAGCGTCTGCTCGACCCGATTTGGTTTGCTCGTTGTTTTGCGTTTGCTTTGTGCAAGTTCAGGCGGTGTTTTCAAGGCTAGAGGTAGGTAGGATCAGCGGGTGGGGCAGTCCACTCCCCCCTGTGTTTCAAGGGAGTCCCAGGAAGAGGAGATCGTTGTTCCCGCGTCCCCCATAGGCTATTGGGGCGCCTGTTTCGTTTTAAATAAAATTCGTGGCTAGGATTTTGTCATTCCCTACGGGTGTTTGTGTGTGTGTGTGTGAGAGAGAGAGAGAGTGGCGCCCTTTTGTGTAAGGGGGCCAATGTCCTTTCCCCTGGTTTTTTTTTTTTTTTTGGGGGGGGGTGGGAGGTGGCAGAGCATAGGAGCTGCATGTTTTCTTTAGTTACTGTTCAATGTGTGCTTTTTGAAATAAAAATGTGTATAAAATTATATTTTATAAGGTACAGCCAAGAAAATATTAGAACCTGAATTAGATGCTGCAACGGGTGAGCGTTTAAGAAGGTCGCCATGTTAGCCGGAAGTGTGGGTAGTTGACAGAGAGTCAGGCCCCATGTGAGCACCTATGTTTGTGTCAGCTTTTGCTAACGTATCAGTTTAAAAGCAAGAAATTTGTAATCGATTGTCAGTGAGCCCCTGAGTAGGAAGGCAGTTGGTCAGATGCCACGGAGCAAGTCTCTATCTTGTGTCCTGTTTTTTTTTTTTTTTTGTGGTAGAAATTATTTCAAAGTAGATTTTTTTTGTGATGAAGTTATGAATAAGTGGGCTAATGTGATCAGAAGGGGAATAACGTTAAGCATCTGTTTGTTCCCAGTCTCATCCTTCTTTTTCTTTTTCTTTTTAAGGTGTGTCCTAGGACTTGCAGCCATTCTACGCAGAGGCCAGCCTTTTTAAGTGGCACCTTAGCATAGGAGAAATTAATCTTTCTTCAGTCTTTGACACGAGAAGGAATTTGCTTTAGCTTTGTGGAATTTTGAAAGCATTTGCAGAATAGTTTATAATTGTGTTCTCTCATTTTTAATGAGTCTTCTTATTGTATTGTTCTATTTTCTATTTCACGAATCGTTTATTTTTGTGTTTGGTTCCTAGATTTTCTTTGCAATTATTTTGGGTTTTTTCCTCCTAATGAATCTCCAGTGAATCTGCAGTGGATATTGATAAATAACATTTAATAGAATGTACAGTGATACGTCATAGAAGATGTGAAGTTGGTTGCCCAATTTTGGTCTGTCTAAGGATTTGTACTTTGTCTGAGGCGTTCCAAATCCTAGCCACGATGCCTCATACCAGGTCATTTCTATTGAGATCCATTATACTGTAACAACCAGAGTTCATGCTAAAGTCAAGGAAAGTGAGCTAACTTTGTGTAAAGGCAAAATAAATTAGAAAGACATGTGAACCAGCCCTGATTTTAGCATATAAGCGTACAATTTTTTAATTTTTGCCAAGTTTCTGAATTGCAGGTTTAAAAGTTAAGATGTTGTATGATGTAGCATAGCATTCATCTGCAGTCATGTGGCCGCTCCTCCAGTTTGTACAAGGTGACGTAAACACTTAGCGGATGGAAGGAAGGCCAAAGCACATGGCAACATGTGCCATCAGGCATGCCAGAGTTAATCATCTAAAGAGCAGCAAACAGCCAACAATTTCCCATCCCAAGAAAAAGTGCCCCCTGCAAAGACCAAGATCCGACACATTATGGAGCATGCCCTCTTTTTTTAATGACTCCATAAGGAAACCTAAAGTATTCCAAATAAGGGTTCAATCCATTCTTAAACACTCTTTGTCCTGTGCTAAACCGATTATAGCAATGCAGGCACGCCTCTTTTCTTTTCTACTGGTCAGTCACAATGTAACCTTTGAAAAACCTCAAGGCGTGATACAAAGTCTTTGTATGAGGCCCCTTTTTTGAAGGAATTAGGAGATCTTAGTGTATGGTAAAGCATGAATTCTTTTCTGTCCTGTGTAAGTTTCTAACAGTGTGATGTTAGTCCAGAAGCTTTGTGTCAGCATGTTAAGCAAGGTGACTTGCATGTAGTTGTTCCTTTTTTTGTGTCATAATAAAATTTTGCAAATGAGACTCCCAATTGTGTATAAGAAGAGGAAGAGGAGCATTCCCATCTTGTGGTTGGAGCTGCATTTCTGAAAGGTAAGTTCCTTTGTTTGGGGTTTGTGCCAGGCTGGGGCACCTTGTCACTCAAGGTGTTGGTGGACTTTTAAGTTGTTTGTCTCTTTAAGCCGTGTTGGCCATTGTTTGTATTTTTCTTTGAAGTTCAGCAGCATGTTGTGCGTCGAGGTTGTCCCTGTCTGGGTCTGGCCGTGGTGCTTGTTGTGTGAAATTTCTTTGTGTTTTCCCGGGGGCGCCCTGAGTTAAGAGCCAAGTAAGGTGCAGCCGCCCTGATTTGCGTGCTAGGCGTAAGCCTTTGACCACGGTCAAGTCAATAGCAAGGGTGCCTTCTTGGTTTGATACTCCGCCTTGCAGCGCTTGGTGTGTGCTTGTGTCCTGGTGTATGTGAGGCCAGATGGGCGAATGTGTGAGAGCGAAGATAGAATGTAGTTTTTGGGTACCATTTCTCTGGTTTCAATCTCAGCTCAGGGGTTCCATTCCTTTGGTTCCAGTCCCAGTTCTCGGGTTCCAGTTCTATGGTTCTCGATTAAGTTCTAGGGTTCCAGTTCTATGGTTCCCGATTAAGTTCTAGGGTTCCAGTTCTATGGTTCCCGATTAAGTGTTAGGGTTCCAGTTCTATGGTTCCCGATTAAGGTCTAGGGTTCCAATTCTATGGTTCCCGATTAAGTGTTAGGGTTCCAGTTCTATGGTTCCCGATTAAGTTCTAGGGTTCCAGTTCTATGGTTCCCGATTAAGTTCTAGGGTTCCAGTTCTATGGTTCTCGTTTAAGTTCTAGGGTTCCAGTTCTATGGTTCTCGATTGAGTTCTAGGGTTCCAGTTCTATGGTTCTCGATTAAGTTCAAGGGTTAGGGTTAGGGTTAGGGTTAGGGTTAGGGTTAGGGTTAGGGTTAGGGTTAGGGTTAGGGTTAGGGTTAGGGTTAGGGTTAGGGTTAGGGTTAGGGTTAGGGTTAGGGTTAGGGTTAGGGTTAGGGTTAGGGTTAGGGTTAGGGTTAGGGTTAGGGTTAGGGTTAGGGTTAGGGTTAGGGTTAGGGTTAGGGTTAGGGTTAGGGTTAGGGTTAGGGTTAGGGTTAGGGTTAGGGTTAGGGTTAGGGTTAGGGTTAGGGTTAGGGTTAGGGTTAGGGTTAGGGTTAGGGTTAGGGTTAGGGTTAGGGTTAGGGTTAGGGTTAGGGTTAGGGTTAGGGTTAGGGTTAGGGTTAGGGTTAGGGTTAGGGTTAGGGTTAGGGTTAGGGTTAGGGTTAGGGTTAGGGTTAGGGTTAGGGTTAGGGTTAGGGTTAGGGTTAGGGTTAGGGTTAGGGTTAGGGTTAGGGTTAGGGTTAGGGTTAGGGTTAGGGTTAGGGTTAGGGTTAGGGTTAGGGTTAGGGTTAGGGTTAGGGTTAGGGTTAGGGTTAGGGTTAGGGTTAGGGTTAGGGTTAGGGTTAGGGTTAGGGTTAGGGTTAGGGTTAGGGTTAGGGTTAGGGTTAGGGTTAGGGTTAGGGTTAGGGTTAGGGTTAGGGTTAGGGTTAGGGTTAGGGTTAGGGTTAGGGTTAGGGTTAGGGTTAGGGTTAGGGTTAGGGTTAGGGTTAGGGTTAGGGTTAGGGTTAGGGTTAGGGTTAGGGTTAGGGTTAGGGTTAGGGTTAGGGTTAGGGTTAGGGTTAGGGTTAGGGTTAGGGTTAGGGTTAGGGTTAGGGTTAGGGTTAGGGTTAGGGTTAGGGTTAGGGTTAGGGTTAGGGTTAGGGTTAGGGTTAGGGTTAGGGTTAGGGTTAGGGTTAGGGTTAGGGTTAGGGTTAGGGTTAGGGTTAGGGTTAGGGTTAGGGTTAGGGTTAGGGTTAGGGTTAGGGTTAGGGTTAGGGTTAGGGTTAGGGTTAGGGTTAGGGTTAGGGTTAGGGTTAGGGTTAGGGTTAGGGTTAGGGTTAGGGTTAGGGTTAGGGTTAGGGTTAGGGTTAGGGTTAGGGTTAGGGTTAGGGTTAGGGTTAGGGTTAGGGTTAGGGTTAGGGTTAGGGTTAGGGTTAGGGTTAGGGTTAGGGTTAGGGTTAGGGTTAGGGTTAGGGTTAGGGTTAGGGTTAGGGTTAGGGTTAGGGTTAGGGTTAGGGTTAGGGTTAGGGTTAGGGTTAGGGTTAGGGTTAGGGTTAGGGTTAGGGTTAGGGTTAGGGTTAGGGTTAGGGTTAGGGTTAGGGTTAGGGTTAGGGTTAGGGTTAGGGTTAGGGTTAGGGTTAGGGTTAGGGTTAGGGTTAGGGTTAGGGTTAGGGTTAGGGTTAGGGTTAGGGTTAGGGTTAGGGTTAGGGTTAGGGTTAGGGTTAGGGTTAGGGTTAGGGTTAGGGTTAGGGTTAGGGTTAGGGTTAGGGTTAGGGTTAGGGTTAGGGTTAGGGTTAGGGTTAGGGTTAGGGTTAGGGTTAGGGTTAGGGTTAGGGTTAGGGTTAGGGTTAGGGTTAGGGTTAGGGTTAGGGTTAGGGTTAGGGTTAGGGTTAGGGTTAGGGTTAGGGTTAGGGTTAGGGTTAGGGTTAGGGTTAGGGTTAGGGTTAGGGTTAGGGTTAGGGTTAGGGTTAGGGTTAGGGTTAGGGTTAGGGTTAGGGTTAGGGTTAGGGTTAGGGTTAGGGTTAGGGTTAGGGTTAGGGTTAGGGTTAGGGTTAGGGTTAGGGTTAGGGTTAGGGTTAGGGTTAGGGTTAGGGTTAGGGTTAGGGTTAGGGTTAGGGTTAGGGTTAGGGTTAGGGTTAGGGTTAGGGTTAGGGTTAGGGTTAGGGTTAGGGTTAGGGTTAGGGTTAGGGTTAGGGTTAGGGTTAGGGTTAGGGTTAGGGTTAGGGTTAGGGTTAGGGTTAGGGTTAGGGTTAGGGTTAGGGTTAGGGTTAGGGTTAGGGTTAGGGTTAGGGTTAGGGTTAGGGTTAGGGTTAGGGTTAGGGTTAGGGTTAGGGTTAGGGTTAGGGTTAGGGTTAGGGTTAGGGTTAGGGTTAGGGTTAGGGTTAGGGTTAGGGTTAGGGTTAGGGTTAGGGTTAGGGTTAGGGTTAGGGTTAGGGTTAGGGTTAGGGTTAGGGTTAGGGTTAGGGTTAGGGTTAGGGTTAGGGTTAGGGTTAGGGTTAGGGTTAGGGTTAGGGTTAGGGTTAGGGTTAGGGTTAGGGTTAGGGTTAGGGTTAGGGTTAGGGTTAGGGTTAGGGTTAGGGTTAGGGTTAGGGTTAGGGTTAGGGTTAGGGTTAGGGTTAGGGTTAGGGTTAGGGTTAGGGTTAGGGTTAGGGTTAGGGTTAGGGTTAGGGTTAGGGTTAGGGTTAGGGTTAGGGTTAGGGTTAGGGTTAGGGTTAGGGTTAGGGTTAGGGTTAGGGTTAGGGTTAGGGTTAGGGTTAGGGTTAGGGTTAGGGTTAGGGTTAGGGTTAGGGTTAGGGTTAGGGTTAGGGTTAGGGTTAGGGTTAGGGTTAGGGTTAGGGTTAGGGTTAGGGTTAGGGTTAGGGTTAGGGTTAGGGTTAGGGTTAGGGTTAGGGTTAGGGTTAGGGTTAGGGTTAGGGTTAGGGTTAGGGTTAGGGTTAGGGTTAGGGTTAGGGTTAGGGTTAGGGTTAGGGTTAGGGTTAGGGTTAGGGTTAGGGTTAGGGTTAGGGTTAGGGTTAGGGTTAGGGTTAGGGTTAGGGTTAGGGTTAGGGTTAGGGTTAGGGTTAGGGTTAGGGTTAGGGTTAGGGTTAGGGTTAGGGTTAGGGTTAGGGTTAGGGTTAGGGTTAGGGTTAGGGTTAGGGTTAGGGTTAGGGTTAGGGTTAGGGTTAGGGTTAGGGTTAGGGTTAGGGTTAGGGTTAGGGTTAGGGTTAGGGTTAGGGTTAGGGTTAGGGTTAGGGTTAGGGTTAGGGTTAGGGTTAGGGTTAGGGTTAGGGTTAGGGTTAGGGTTAGGGTTAGGGTTAGGGTTAGGGTTAGGGTTAGGGTTAGGGTTAGGGTTAGGGTTAGGGTTAGGGTTAGGGTTAGGGTTAGGGTTAGGGTTAGGGTTAGGGTTAGGGTTAGGGTTAGGGTTAGGGTTAGGGTTAGGGTTAGGGTTAGGGTTAGGGTTAGGGTTAGGGTTAGGGTTAGGGTTAGGGTTAGGGTTAGGGTTAGGGTTAGGGTTAGGGTTAGGGTTAGGGTTAGGGTTAGGGTTAGGGTTAGGGTTAGGGTTAGGGTTAGGGTTAGGGTTAGGGTTAGGGTTAGGGTTAGGGTTAGGGTTAGGGTTAGGGTTAGGGTTAGGGTTAGGGTTAGGGTTAGGGTTAGGGTTAGGGTTAGGGTTAGGGTTAGGGTTAGGGTTAGGGTTAGGGTTAGGGTTAGGGTTAGGGTTAGGGTTAGGGTTAGGGTTAGGGTTAGGGTTAGGGTTAGGGTTAGGGTTAGGGTTAGGGTTAGGGTTAGGGTTAGGGTTAGGGTTAGGGTTAGGGTTAGGGTTAGGGTTAGGGTTAGGGTTAGGGTTAGGGTTAGGGTTAGGGTTAGGGTTAGGGTTAGGGTTAGGGTTAGGGTTAGGGTTAGGGTTAGGGTTAGGGTTAGGGTTAGGGTTAGGGTTAGGGTTAGGGTTAGGGTTAGGGTTAGGGTTAGGGTTAGGGTTAGGGTTAGGGTTAGGGTTAGGGTTAGGGTTAGGGTTAGGGTTAGGGTTAGGGTTAGGGTTAGGGTTAGGGTTAGGGTTAGGGTTAGGGTTAGGGTTAGGGTTAGGGTTAGGGTTAGGGTTAGGGTTAGGGTTAGGGTTAGGGTTAGGGTTAGGGTTAGGGTTAGGGTTAGGGTTAGGGTTAGGGTTAGGGTTAGGGTTAGGGTTAGGGTTAGGGTTAGGGTTAGGGTTAGGGTTAGGGTTAGGGTTAGGGTTAGGGTTAGGGTTAGGGTTAGGGTTAGGGTTAGGGTTAGGGTTAGGGTTAGGGTTAGGGTTAGGGTTAGGGTTAGGGTTAGGGTTAGGGTTAGGGTTAGGGTTAGGGTTAGGGTTAGGGTTAGGGTTAGGGTTAGGGTTAGGGTTAGGGTTAGGGTTAGGGTTAGGGTTAGGGTTAGGGTTAGGGTTAGGGTTAGGGTTAGGGTTAGGGTTAGGGTTAGGGTTAGGGTTAGGGTTAGGGTTAGGGTTAGGGTTAGGGTTAGGGTTAGGGTTAGGGTTAGGGTTAGGGTTAGGGTTAGGGTTAGGGTTAGGGTTAGGGTTAGGGTTAGGGTTAGGGTTAGGGTTAGGGTTAGGGTTAGGGTTAGGGTTAGGGTTAGGGTTAGGGTTAGGGTTAGGGTTAGGGTTAGGGTTAGGGTTAGGGTTAGGGTTAGGGTTAGGGTTAGGGTTAGGGTTAGGGTTAGGGTTAGGGTTAGGGTTAGGGTTAGGGTTAGGGTTAGGGTTAGGGTTAGGGTTAGGGTTAGGGTTAGGGTTAGGGTTAGGGTTAGGGTTAGGGTTAGGGTTAGGGTTAGGGTTAGGGTTAGGGTTAGGGTTAGGGTTAGGGTTAGGGTTAGGGTTAGGGTTAGGGTTAGGGTTAGGGTTAGGGTTAGGGTTAGGGTTAGGGTTAGGGTTAGGGTTAGGGTTAGGGTTAGGGTTAGGGTTAGGGTTAGGGTTAGGGTTAGGGTTAGGGTTAGGGTTAGGGTTAGGGTTAGGGTTAGGGTTAGGGTTAGGGTTAGGGTTAGGGTTAGGGTTAGGGTTAGGGTTAGGGTTAGGGTTAGGGTTAGGGTTAGGGTTAGGGTTAGGGTTAGGGTTAGGGTTAGGGTTAGGGTTAGGGTTAGGGTTAGGGTTAGGGTTAGGGTTAGGGTTAGGGTTAGGGTTAGGGTTAGGGTTAGGGTTAGGGTTAGGGTTAGGGTTAGGGTTAGGGTTAGGGTTAGGGTTAGGGTTAGGGTTAGGGTTAGGGTTAGGGTTAGGGTTAGGGTTAGGGTTAGGGTTAGGGTTAGGGTTAGGGTTAGGGTTAGGGTTAGGGTTAGGGTTAGGGTTAGGGTTAGGGTTAGGGTTAGGGTTAGGGTTAGGGTTAGGGTTAGGGTTAGGGTTAGGGTTAGGGTTAGGGTTAGGGTTAGGGTTAGGGTTAGGGTTAGGGTTAGGGTTAGGGTTAGGGTTAGGGTTAGGGTTAGGGTTAGGGTTAGGGTTAGGGTTAGGGTTAGGGTTAGGGTTAGGGTTAGGGTTAGGGTTAGGGTTAGGGTTAGGGTTAGGGTTAGGGTTAGGGTTAGGGTTAGGGTTAGGGTTAGGGTTAGGGTTAGGGTTAGGGTTAGGGTTAGGGTTAGGGTTAGGGTTAGGGTTAGGGTTAGGGTTAGGGTTAGGGTTAGGGTTAGGGTTAGGGTTAGGGTTAGGGTTAGGGTTAGGGTTAGGGTTAGGGTTAGGGTTAGGGTTAGGGTTAGGGTTAGGGTTAGGGTTAGGGTTAGGGTTAGGGTTAGGGTTAGGGTTAGGGTTAGGGTTAGGGTTAGGGTTAGGGTTAGGGTTAGGGTTAGGGTTAGGGTTAGGGTTAGGGTTAGGGTTAGGGTTAGGGTTAGGGTTAGGGTTAGGGTTAGGGTTAGGGTTAGGGTTAGGGTTAGGGTTAGGGTTAGGGTTAGGGTTAGGGTTAGGGTTAGGGTTAGGGTTAGGGTTAGGGTTAGGGTTAGGGTTAGGGTTAGGGTTAGGGTTAGGGTTAGGGTTAGGGTTAGGGTTAGGGTTAGGGTTAGGGTTAGGGTTAGGGTTAGGGTTAGGGTTAGGGTTAGGGTTAGGGTTAGGGTTAGGGTTAGGGTTAGGGTTAGGGTTAGGGTTAGGGTTAGGGTTAGGGTTAGGGTTAGGGTTAGGGTTAGGGTTAGGGTTAGGGTTAGGGTTAGGGTTAGGGTTAGGGTTAGGGTTAGGGTTAGGGTTAGGGTTAGGGTTAGGGTTAGGGTTAGGGTTAGGGTTAGGGTTAGGGTTAGGGTTAGGGTTAGGGTTAGGGTTAGGGTTAGGGTTAGGGTTAGGGTTAGGGTTAGGGTTAGGGTTAGGGTTAGGGTTAGGGTTAGGGTTAGGGTTAGGGTTAGGGTTAGGGTTAGGGTTAGGGTTAGGGTTAGGGTTAGGGTTAGGGTTAGGGTTAGGGTTAGGGTTAGGGTTAGGGTTAGGGTTAGGGTTAGGGTTAGGGTTAGGGTTAGGGTTAGGGTTAGGGTTAGGGTTAGGGTTAGGGTTAGGGTTAGGGTTAGGGTTAGGGTTAGGGTTAGGGTTAGGGTTAGGGTTAGGGTTAGGGTTAGGGTTAGGGTTAGGGTTAGGGTTAGGGTTAGGGTTAGGGTTAGGGTTAGGGTTAGGGTTAGGGTTAGGGTTAGGGTTAGGGTTAGGGTTAGGGTTAGGGTTAGGGTTAGGGTTAGGGTTAGGGTTAGGGTTAGGGTTAGGGTTAGGGTTAGGGTTAGGGTTAGGGTTAGGGTTAGGGTTAGGGTTAGGGTTAGGGTTAGGGTTAGGGTTAGGGTTAGGGTTAGGGTTAGGGTTAGGGTTAGGGTTAGGGTTAGGGTTAGGGTTAGGGTTAGGGTTAGGGTTAGGGTTAGGGTTAGGGTTAGGGTTAGGGTTAGGGTTAGGGTTAGGGTTAGGGTTAGGGTTAGGGTTAGGGTTAGGGTTAGGGTTAGGGTTAGGGTTAGGGTTAGGGTTAGGGTTAGGGTTAGGGTTAGGGTTAGGGTTAGGGTTAGGGTTAGGGTTAGGGTTAGGGTTAGGGTTAGGGTTAGGGTTAGGGTTAGGGTTAGGGTTAGGGTTAGGGTTAGGGTTAGGGTTAGGGTTAGGGTTAGGGTTAGGGTTAGGGTTAGGGTTAGGGTTAGGGTTAGGGTTAGGGTTAGGGTTAGGGTTAGGGTTAGGGTTAGGGTTAGGGTTAGGGTTAGGGTTAGGGTTAGGGTTAGGGTTAGGGTTAGGGTTAGGGTTAGGGTTAGGGTTAGGGTTAGGGTTAGGGTTAGGGTTAGGGTTAGGGTTAGGGTTAGGGTTAGGGTTAGGGTTAGGGTTAGGGTTAGGGTTAGGGTTAGGGTTAGGGTTAGGGTTAGGGTTAGGGTTAGGGTTAGGGTTAGGGTTAGGGTTAGGGTTAGGGTTAGGGTTAGGGTTAGGGTTAGGGTTAGGGTTAGGGTTAGGGTTAGGGTTAGGGTTAGGGTTAGGGTTAGGGTTAGGGTTAGGGTTAGGGTTAGGGTTAGGGTTAGGGTTAGGGTTAGGGTTAGGGTTAGGGTTAGGGTTAGGGTTAGGGTTAGGGTTAGGGTTAGGGTTAGGGTTAGGGTTAGGGTTAGGGTTAGGGTTAGGGTTAGGGTTAGGGTTAGGGTTAGGGTTAGGGTTAGGGTTAGGGTTAGGGTTAGGGTTAGGGTTAGGGTTAGGGTTAGGGTTAGGGTTAGGGTTAGGGTTAGGGTTAGGGTTAGGGTTAGGGTTAGGGTTAGGGTTAGGGTTAGGGTTAGGGTTAGGGTTAGGGTTAGGGTTAGGGTTAGGGTTAGGGTTAGGGTTAGGGTTAGGGTTAGGGTTAGGGTTAGGGTTAGGGTTAGGGTTAGGGTTAGGGTTAGGGTTAGGGTTAGGGTTAGGGTTAGGGTTAGGGTTAGGGTTAGGGTTAGGGTTAGGGTTAGGGTTAGGGTTAGGGTTAGGGTTAGGGTTAGGGTTAGGGTTAGGGTTAGGGTTAGGGTTAGGGTTAGGGTTAGGGTTAGGGTTAGGGTTAGGGTTAGGGTTAGGGTTAGGGTTAGGGTTAGGGTTAGGGTTAGGGTTAGGGTTAGGGTTAGGGTTAGGGTTAGGGTTAGGGTTAGGGTTAGGGTTAGGGTTAGGGTTAGGGTTAGGGTTAGGGTTAGGGTTAGGGTTAGGGTTAGGGTTAGGGTTAGGGTTAGGGTTAGGGTTAGGGTTAGGGTTAGGGTTAGGGTTAGGGTTAGGGTTAGGGTTAGGGTTAGGGTTAGGGTTAGGGTTAGGGTTAGGGTTAGGGTTAGGGTTAGGGTTAGGGTTAGGGTTAGGGTTAGGGTTAGGGTTAGGGTTAGGGTTAGGGTTAGGGTTAGGGTTAGGGTTAGGGTTAGGGTTAGGGTTAGGGTTAGGGTTAGGGTTAGGGTTAGGGTTAGGGTTAGGGTTAGGGTTAGGGTTAGGGTTAGGGTTAGGGTTAGGGTTAGGGTTAGGGTTAGGGTTAGGGTTAGGGTTAGGGTTAGGGTTAGGGTTAGGGTTAGGGTTAGGGTTAGGGTTAGGGTTAGGGTTAGGGTTAGGGTTAGGGTTAGGGTTAGGGTTAGGGTTAGGGTTAGGGTTAGGGTTAGGGTTAGGGTTAGGGTTAGGGTTAGGGTTAGGGTTAGGGTTAGGGTTAGGGTTAGGGTTAGGGTTAGGGTTAGGGTTAGGGTTAGGGTTAGGGTTAGGGTTAGGGTTAGGGTTAGGGTTAGGGTTAGGGTTAGGGTTAGGGTTAGGGTTAGGGTTAGGGTTAGGGTTAGGGTTAGGGTTAGGGTTAGGGTTAGGGTCTAGGGTTAGGGTTAGGGTTAGGGTTAGGGTTAGGGTTAGGGTTAGGGTTAGGGTTAGGGTTAGGGTTAGGGTTAGG